>CP106715.1:99773336-102257314 GCA_025503065.1 Gossypium bickii
CGAAGCTCTTGTTAGCAGTAGCCGAATCATCTTGGTAAGTGGCCATGGCCGAATGGAAAGAAAGGATAGATGCCCTCATTCATTATTCATTTAAGTCGAAAGGTTGTTTCTTTATTATATTAGTACATCGGCTCTAACTCATGATTTTATTTAAGGACTCAACCTAGTAACCAACGTTCGGGTATAGAGAAGAAGTGTTGTTATTCTTGAAACTTAATCGGTTTCATAAACTAATCTTCTAGAAGTTTGGTTTTCGCTGATCGAGGTAAGAAGTTTCTTTTCATCTGGCACATATCCTTTCTTTCCTTTATTCTCGTTGCGTTAATCTATTTTTCTGATCAAAGACCCTTACCATGGATGCAAGTGTGGGTCGATCAAGAGAAGGGAGCGAACCCATAGTTGTGACTCCTAAGTTTAAGAAGCGAGCGGTATCGGCAGTTAGAGACTGGCCACCGAGTTGTGGACCAGCCTCAGATCAGGGTTGACAGATAGCCGTCGTCTCGGTTAACGAGAGTGGCAAAATAGAAAGCATAGTGTTGTGTGTTACCAGATGTGTACTACTCACACGCCTTTATTATTGTTGTTATGTTATTAACCAAAAGAAGGCAAAAAGCCAAAATAACTAATAGGATAGATTAACTACCATTATGGGTAAAGGTTGGAGACGCCGGGTAAGTTCTTCACTACCGATATTGCTGTTAATATGCATGTATGTATATTTTGATATTGTGCATGTATGAAATATAATCTGTATAATCTGATATATATTGCACTGGATACATTCGTATTGTGCACAATGAAAAGAGCATGTGCTCGGGATTGATTGATGGAGGAGGGAGAATCAGTGACCACGGTCATGAGTGACTTTTGTCACGAGTGGTCTAACTACCACGGTTGTTAAAACCACGGATAAACTAATGAGTGACTATTGTCACGAGTGGTCAAGGACCACGGTGGTTAATACCATGATTGTTTATATCAATGACTTGTCTCGGTGGTCTATGACCACTGTAGGTTGGCCCCACATATGCTTTATTGCTAGGGATCGTCACGGTGGTCTATGACCATGGTGGGTTGGCCCCACGATTATATTACAGTGAGTTTGTCATGAGTGACTACGGTCACGAGTGGTCTAGGACCACGGTGGTTATGAACCACAGTGGCATGATGCCATGGGTTTTTGGATGGAGAGTTGATCTGGGATGAGTTGCATTGCATGCACATAACATGAACTGTATTTAGTGGGCTAAGGCCCAAATTGCGTTACATGAGGAAATGTACACACTGAGTCTCGATGACTAACCCCTTTGCTAATTTTGCAGGTGATCAGTAGATGGCGGGTTTTGGGCCGAAACGGACTCGAGGTGGCCATGCGTTGTGATTTCTTTAGTAAACTTGAACTTTAATTTATTTTTATTTTGGGATTTTGGATTTGTAATAAGGCCGCTTTAACTTAAGTTTATAAGTTGATTTTCTTCGTGCTATGAGTCATTAAAAAACAAGGTTTTCCCTAAAAACATAACAAGAAGTTTTCCAAATTCACGACAAACGGATATTAAGCAGTTAACAAATAAAACTTGGAATTTTTCTCAACATTTCAGATGTTATTTTCAGAGAAATCCCACACCTCAAAATTTATTCAATTTTCACCTTTCAAAGATTCCTCTAAATTCGGTTTTGACAAAATAAGCCTGTTTTAGCAACCAATCGGCTTAATTAATAAAAAGAAAATTTTGGTTATAATGGTAAGGTTGGTATTAGTAAAATAATTTTAACAAAAAGGCTATTAACCTGGATTGATGAAACTCAAATCGCGATGTTTTACAAAGTTTTTAAATCTACTTCTTCTGTAGCAATCCAGATTCAGTTGTAACATTTTGACCGAGTTTAAGGTGTTACAATTTTGGTATCAGAGTCAGTTTTAAAAACTCGGCCGTGGGTATGGGGTTTAAAGTGTTTTAGAAGATAGTTAGAAAGTGATCTAGAAATATATGTGTGTTTGGAAGCATGGCACTCGAGTCTCCGGCACCAAATCCGCATGGTAAGTCTTCTGACTTTTGATTTTTGTGCATGATATGTTGTGATTGTTTGTGTTAAGGAATACAACTTTAGAGACTGAAACCTTAGGTGTGCATGAAATAGCGAGAACTGCTTATAATACTATTTCCATAAAACTACTCTATAATAAACAGTGGAAGAAAATACTAACTTATAAAACTCTTAATCATATTAAATCATGTTACTAATAATGAGTACTAAAGGACGCGGATGCGGTGTGCGAGGCCTTGGAAGAGGCTGAGATGTTGAGGCTGAACCTTCAGAATCTAGGCATGGGTCAGATGGTGAAGTACCAGCATCGCCGAGCCATGTGGTGAATTTCAAGATCAAGCGTGAAGACGGCGATCGTGTCTCGTGCTATGTTACGTGTTCTGGAGATAGTGGCTGGAGCGACCACGGGATCAATGGTTCGAAAATCTGTGCCTGAGCGACTAAGGGCTAATGAGGCGGAAATGTTTAGGGGCATTTCTGGTGTGGCTCCTAATGTAGCCGAGTACTGGTTAGAAGCAGTGGAACTAATTATGGATGATCTTGACTGCACTGCGGAAGAAAAATTGAAAGAAGTTGTGTTTCTGCTCCGAGACGAGGCTTATCAATGGTGGCTCATAGTTAGAGATGGTACGGCCGTGGATCGCATTACCTGGGACTTCTTTAAGTCTGCGTTCCAGGGAAAATATATTGGGTCAAGTTATGTGAACGCTAAATGTAAGGCATTTTTAAACTTGGTATAGGGGAGTAAGTCGGTGGGTGAGTATAAGGTGGAATTCTTGCGTCTAAGCCGGTATGCTCGTGGTATTGTGTCTACGGATCATGAGCATTGTGTTCGATTTGAGGACAGCTTGAAGAATGACTTGCGAGTACTGATAGCTTCGCAACGAGAAAGAGAATTCGCTGTTCTGGTTGAGAAAGCTAAGATAGCTGAAGAGGCGAAGCGTTCAGAAAGACAGAATCAGGATAGGGACAAGGGTAGAAATAAAAGAAGTTTTGGACTATCAAGATCTACTGGGAACTTTTAGAAGAGGCCTAGGTGGGATGGGCCGGGTCGAGCTGTGATGCCAGCTATTACTGGTAGGCCTCCGCAATGTGCTACCTGTGGAAAGTTTCATTTTGGGGAATGTTGGGCAAGAAGTAATGGATGCTTCAGATGTAGGGGAGTGGATCATGGGGTGAAAGACGTCGTCATGAGAGCCAAATAAAGTGCGACCGCAAGTCGAATTATGTTCGACTTGGTAGAGGTGGTCGGCGACCACATACAGAGGCCGTGGTCGGCCGAGGAGGTTATGGTTTTGGTCGTGGACGTGGAGCACCGGCAGAGGTCTTTGGGAATACAAATGCAAGGCAACTGGGTTAGTTTATATCTTTGTTAGACACCGAGAGTAGGGCGATGCACCGGACGTCATAACTGGTACGTTCTTCATTTATGGACTGCCTTTTACTGCACTGATTGATATTAGATCAACGCATTCTTATATTGCTAATACTATATCTGGAACTCTGAACATAGACTGTGAGACTACTTCTAGGGAGATAACTGTACTTAGCCCTTTAGGACAATCCGTAGTAGTGAATAAACTCTTTAGGGATATACCTCTAGAAGTACAAGGGGTGGTTTTCCCGGCTGACCTGATGGAATTGCCGTTCGGGGAGTTCGATTTAATCTTGGGTATGGACTGGCTAGTGAAGTATCAAGCAAACTTGGATTGTGCTGCCAAGCTCATGGTGCTAAGGACTCCTGAGGATGATGAGGTGGTGGTGATAGGTGAAAGGAGGAACTACTTGTCTAATGTAGTGTCTGATTTAAAGGCTAAAAGAATGGTGAGAAAAGGATGCAAGGCTTTCTTAACATATGTTTGTGCTTTGGAGGCCAAGGAGTTGACTGTAGGGGATGTCAAAACGGTGAGGGAATTTTTTGATGTTTTTCCAGAAGAGCTCCCAGGGTTACATCCGGATCGAGAGGTGGAATTCAGAATTGATCTTCTTCCCGAAACAGCGCCAGTGTCTATTTCCCCATATAGAATGGCACCGAAGGAGTTGGTGGAATTGAAAGCTCAAATTCAGGAATTGTTGGATCGAGGTTTTATTCGACCAAGTGTGTCACCTTGGAGAGCGCCGGTGCTGTTTGTTCAAAAGAAGGATGGATCAATGCGGATGTGTATTGACTATAGGTAGTTGAACAAGTTGACGATTAAGAACACGTACCCGCTGCCTAGAATCGATGACCTATTCGATCAATTGCGAGGCGCTTCGGTCTTTTCAAAGATAGACTTGAGGTCGGGTTACCACCAACTTAAGGTCAGAGAGGCAGATATTCATAAGACAGCTTTCCGAACTCGTTATGGTCATTACGTGTTCTTGGTTATGCCGTTTGGATTGACCAATGCACCAGCTGCGTTTATGGATATGATGAACCGGGTATTCCAACCCTATCTGGACCGGTTTGTCGTGGTATTTATAGACGATATATTGGTTTATTCAGGATCAGAAAAGGAACATGATTCGCATCTTCGAGTGGTTCTACAAATTTTGAGGGAAAAACAGCTATTCAGCAAGTGTGAATTCTGGCTGGAGGAAGTTCCCTTTCTGGGTCATGTTGTGTCTGCTAAGGGGATTAGGGTTGACCCTCGGAAAGTTGAAGCGGTGTTGAATTGGAACCCGCCTAAGTCTGTGGCAGAAATTCAGAGTTTTCTTGGTCTGGCTGGGTATTACAGGAGGTTTGTTGAGGGGTTTTCATTAATTGCTGCACCATTAACCAAGTTGCTGCGAAAGGGGGTACCGTTAGTCTAGTCAGATAAACAACAGGAAAGCTTTGAGAAGTTGAAGAGGATTTTAACTGAGGCTCTTGTGTTAATTCAGCCTGAGGCTGGGAAGGAATTTGTTGTTTACTACGACGCATCGCACACAGGATTGGGATGTGTGTTGATGCAGGAAGGGAAGGTGGTAGCATATGCGTCTCGACAGCTGAGACCACATGAAGTGAATTATCCCACGCGTAATCTAGATTTTGGCTACAGTATTGTTTGCTCTGAAGATCTGGAGACATTATTTGTTTGGGGAGAAGTCCGTTATCTACATGGACCATAAGAGCTTGAAGTATCTCCTTACCCAAAAGGAGTTGAATTTAAAGCAGCGAGGATGGGTTGAGTTGTTAAAGGATTATGATTGCTCGATTGAATACCATTCGGGAAAAGCTAATATAGTGGCAGACACGTTGAGTTGTAAAGTGATATCAGACTTGAGGGCATTGTTCGCCCATATCAGCTTGTACGATAATGGAAGTGTGTTAGCGGAATTGCAAGTGAAGCCTTCTTGGGTCAGTCAGATTAAAGAGAAGCAATTTTCTGATGAATCGCTAAGCTTGAAACTTCAGTTAGTGGCAAGTGGTAAGACAGAAGATTTTAGTGTGAACAGTGATGGGATATTGTGTTTTCGAGGGAAAGCTTGTGTGCCGAAGGATTCTAAATTGAGGTGGAAGATTCTGCAGGAAGCACATAGTAGCCCATACGCTATGCATCTTGGAGGAAGCAAGATGCATAGGGATCTGTGGGAACAGTTTTGTTGGCCGGGTCTGAAGCAAGAAGTGACTGAGTATGTGGGTAAATGCTTGACGTGCCAGCAAGTGAAGGCGGAACACCAAGTGCCTTCAGGGTTGCTACAGCCAGCGAAGATACCACTTTGGAAGTGGGAAAGGATAACGATGGATTTTGTGAGTGGGCTACCTCTTACGCCTACGAAGAAAGATTCAGTATGGGTAATTGTGGATCAATTAACAAAATTCGCTCACTTCATTCCGGTTCAGGTTGATTACTCATTACAGAAGTTAGCCAAACTTTATGTGGCAGAGGTTGTGAGGTTGCATGGGGTACCTGTGTCTATTATATCAGACAGAGACCCCAAGTTTACGTCGAGGTTCTGGAAGGCGTTGCATCAGGCATTGGATACAAGATTGGATTTCAGCACAGCGTTTCATCCACAGACTGATGGTCAGTCCGAAAGGGTAATTCAAATCTTGGAAGATATGTTGAGGGGCTGTGTCATTGACTTCAGGGGTAGTTGGGAGGAGTTTCTACCATTGGCAGAATTCGCATACAACAATAGCTACCAGTCTAGTATTCAGATGGCGCCCTATGAAGCATTGTATGGATGGAAGTGTCGTACTCCGACTTGTTGGACGAAGTTAGGTGAGCGTCAGATGTTGGGACCAGAATTGGTTACAGAGACAGAGGAGAAAGTTAAGTTGATCCAAACTCGATTGAAAGAGGCTTCCGACAGGTAGAAATATTATACGGGTCCTAAGCATAAAGACATAGAATTTGTAGTAGGTGATCGGGTTTTCTTAAAGGTTTCACCGTGGAAGAAAGTTCTAAGGTTTGGACGGAAGGGTAAGCTGAGTCCCAGATTCATCAGGCCTTATCGTGTAGTGAAGCGTGTAGGACCGGTAGCTTATTAGCTCAAGCTACCTTCGGAATTGAGACAGATTCATGATGTATTCCATGTCTCGATGTTAAGGCTCTACCGTTCAGATCCATCTCACATTGTGCCAGTGGAAGAAATCGAAGTAAGGCCTGACTTATCTTTTGAGGAGGAACTGGTTCAAATCCTAGATCGAGATACTAAGGTATTGCAGAGAAAGACGGTTCTGTTGGTTAAGGTATTGTGGAGGAATCACGATTCAGAGGAAGCCACGTGGGAACCAGAGGATGTGATGCGACAGTAATACCCTCATCTCTTTTCACCAGGTAAATTTCGAGGCCGAAATTTCTTTTAGGGGGTAGAACTGTAACATCCTAAATAAGAGGCTCTGCATTTAATATGTTTCTGTGTGTATGCTATGCTCGGTGTGTTAATTTGGTATGTTTGGGGGTCCAGAAAAGGCTCAGGGTTAGGCTTGAGCTGTGGTGAAAATTTTGTTTTAAGCGCTTTAGGGGGGAAACTAACTGAGGTAGGACTTAGGAATTAATATTTGTGTTTGATGAAACAAGAAGTGATGTGGCAAAGTGGCAAGGGGACGCCACTTAAGGTGCAGAGAAGTGGTGTCATTGTGTAGCAGCAGGGGGAGGAGGTTCGAGTCTTGTGACCCTCATTTAGGTGCTTTAATTTTTGCATTCAGGGAGCTAAAGTGGTGGTTTCGGCAGGGACTCTCCAAGGTGGTTGGTTGACTGAGTCAAATCTTGTGAATGAGTGGCCATGAGGTGTTTGTGGAGGAAGACTTGGTCAAATTGTTTCAAAGGAATGATTGGGAGTGAAAGTAGGAGGGAATTAAGGAATGTGGCCATGGAGGAAGGAGTTGGCCATATGAGGAGTCTTGGGTGAGGGGTGTTGCGGTTAGTTGCTTGAAGGGAGGTGCCGAAATTTTGGTTGAGTGTTGAGCTTTCTACTAGGTGCATTCAGTTTTAGGGGTCAGCATAGTGCTAAGGTGTTGTGCCAAAATTGCTAAGCTTGGTATCGGTTTGGTGAGTAGGGTGGCGTTCTAGGTGTCATTTTGGGTCTCTTTAATTTCTGTGTACTGGTGTCGAACCTCTTAGTTATTCTCGTCCACTTTTTCCTTTCATTTGTGTGTTAGCCGAAATTCACTTCCCATTCTCTCCTTTTCGCATCTTCTCCTACACATTAACACCATAGCCGAAACTCTCTTTTTTTCTTCAACATTCTTTTTACTCCTTTCTTCACCAATCGAGTTCTCTTCTCATCTGTTAACTCGGTTTTTCTTCTCTTCTGCGAGTAGCTAAATCTCTCTTTACCATATCATACAATTTGTTTTCTCTCACAGCCAAATCTTAATTCTCCTTCGTTACTTCTCTACTTTCTCCATTAAACTGAAACCTCTACTCATTTTTATTCTTGTTTAGCTCCTTGGTTGCCGAATCTCCTCTCCTATCGATTCTTATGTTAGTTGAAGGTAATATGTTCACTTTCGTTAAGTATGTTTCTCCTATCTCTGTTCTTTCTTCTCTCTTCTCTCTTAAAGAAATTAAAAGCATCTATCTCTTAACTCCTTTCTGTTCGGCCGAATCTGAATACCCCTCTCCACTTTGAATCGTGTTTGTTCTTTTGTGGAAGCCGAAGCTCTTGTTAGCAGTAGCCGAATCATCTTGGTAAGTGGCCATGGCCGAATGGAGAGAAAGGATGGATGCCCTCATTCATTATTCATTTAAGTCGAAAGGTTGTTTCTTTATTATATTAGTACATCGGCTCTAACTTATGATTTTATTTAAGGACTCAACCTAGTAACCAACCTTCGGGTATAGAGAAGAAGTGTTGTTATTCTTGAAACTTATTCGGTTTCATAAGCTAATCTTCTAGAAGTTCGGTTTTCACTGTTCGAGGTAAGAAGTTTCCTTTCATCTGGCACGTATCCTTTCGTTCCTTTATTCTCGTTGCGTTAATCTAGTTTTCTGATCAAAGACCCTTACCATGGATGCAAGTGTGGGTCAATCAAGAGAAGGGAGCGAACCCATAGTTGCAACTCCTAAGTTTAAGAAGCGAGCGGTATCGGCAGTTAGAGACTGGCTACTGGGTTGTGGACCAGCCTCAGATCAGGGTAGACAGATAACCATCGTCTCGGTTAACGAGAGTGTCGACATAGAAAGCATAGTGTTGTGTGTTACCAGGTGTGTACTACTCACACGCCTTCATTGTTGTTGTTGTTATGTTATTAACCAAAAGAAGGCAAAAAGCCAAAATAACTGATAAGATAGATTAACTACCATTATGGGTAAAGGTTGGAGACGCCGGGTAAGTTCTTCGCTACATGGCGAAAAGCCTAAATTGCGTTACTTGGGGAAATGTACACACTGAGTCTCGATCACTCACCCCTTTGCTAATTTTGCAGGTGATCAGTAGATGGCGGGTTTTGGGCCGAAACGGACTTGAGGTGGCCATGCGTTGCGGTTTCTTTAGTAAACTTGAACTTGAACTTTAATTTATTTTTATTTTGGGATTTTGGATTTGTAATAAGGCCGCTTTTACTTTAATTTGGGATTTGTTTATACGTTGATTTTATTCGTGCTATGAGTCATTGAAAAACGAGGTTTTCCCTAAAAACATAACAAGAAGTTTTCCAAATTCACGACAAGCGGATATTAAGCAGTTAACAAATAAAACTTGGAATTTTTCTCAACATTTCAGATGTTATTTTCAAAGAAATCCCGCACCTCAAAACTTATTTCAATTTTCACCTTTCAAAGATTCCTCTAAATTCGGTTTTGACAAAATAAGCCTGTTTTAGCATCCAATCGGCTTAATTAATAAAAAGAAAATTTTGGTTATAATGGTAAGGTTGGTATTAGTAAAACAGTTTTAACAAAAAGGCTCTTAACCTGGATTCATCAAACTCAAATCGCGATGTTTTACAAAGTTTTTAAATCTACTTCTTTTGTAGCAATCCAGATTCGGTCGTAACGTTTTGACCGAGTTTGGGGTGTTACAAACCGTCCCGTGGATATCTTTGCTTCGGAACAAAACATATCTAGATTTCATTTCTATAGGTTGCAACTTTTTTTCTTTAATTTCATTTTTATTCTTATCCTTTTATTAGACTATCCTATATAACCATAAAAAGAATAAGACAACTAAAAAAAATTAAAAATTAAAAATTAATTTATTCATTATTAAAAA
Organism: Gossypium bickii; assembly: GCA_025503065.1. Classification (NCBI taxonomy): domain Eukaryota; kingdom Viridiplantae; phylum Streptophyta; class Magnoliopsida; order Malvales; family Malvaceae; genus Gossypium; species Gossypium bickii. The sequence goes on from CP106715.1 coordinate 99,783,009, forward strand.
TTAAAATGAAATTAATTATTTTTTTATAGTATAATAGCTAGAACTAATTATTTATATTTAATTACTAGAACTAATCATTCCATTCATTTCTATTTCGAAATCGAAGATAATTCAAATTTTTGAGTCTGAAAAGAGTTTCATTCTAATTATCTAGACTTATAACGTATCATTTCATTTATATAATCATAATATATATAAATGCATAAAAAGATTTTGACTCTAATTATCTCTATTTAGAACTCTAAACTAAATAGAAAAAAATTTAATCTATATTAAATCTATTAAATCGATCGATTAAATGAAATCTATATAAAAAAATTTCTATATAATTTAGATGTAAAATATACTAAAATCTAAAATATAAAATAAACTCGAAAATAAAAATGGAGTCAGTAATATTAGTAATATTATATTACTATATTAATATAAAAGAAATATAACTAAGGTATAAAAAAATGTTAAATATATAGATAAATATTAAATATATATATAGTTTAAATAGAATTATTATATTCTTAATTCTTATATTCTATCAACATTAGCTTGAATATTAGATTGAATCCTTTATTGCATTTGCGGGTAAAAGAGTAATTGAGCAAACATTGAATAAAACAATACCGGAAGGTTCACAGGCGGCTGAATATTTATTCCATAAGGGTTTATTCGATCCGATCGTACCACTTAATCCTTTAAAAGGTGTTCTGAGTGAGTTAGTTCAGCTCCACAGTTTTTTTCCTTTGGATCAAAATTCAATCAAGTAGAGTCTTAAGTGAAATTTTTGTATTTGTAGTGAAATGCAAACAACATAGCCCAATCGAGTATTTGCCACTTATCGTGGATTTTATCCCTGTAGGGCTCGCTTGGGCCCACACGACCCATTTTAGCCAAATAAGGCCCATATCTGCCCAAGAGCACGAGAACACTCGTGGTGGCCTCTACAGTCTATCGCCCACGATTTGTGGGCTCGATTTACCACACGAGTAATTGCACGCTCGTTAGGCCTCAAATGCCGAAGTTTCGGCTTTTTGGCTTTTGCCGATTCACAGAAGATAGGGGTGTGACTAAACACCTGTTTGCGCAACGAACAGAATACCCCACGCGCGATCAACCTACAATCATCCCAGAACAATCAATCTTTCATCCTTTCATGATCATTAACACTAAAGCCCCAAACCGATATCATCACTTACCTTGACCAAAAGTTATGTGATTATTACTCTTAGATCATTGGTTGAAAATGATCGCACCCTTCTTCTGGATTCACTGCGCATATAACAGATTTCATTAGCAATAATCGTTTAATACAAGGCATGAATTGATACCTATAGTCCAAAGAATTAGAGTTAGAGCAGATTGAGTATTCAGCCAATACTATAAAACAAACCTACTTACCCCACAGTATTTGGCCAAAGAAGAAAGCAGAGATGTGCAGAGAAGCAAGGCAGTCTACACTCCACCGATTGTCAGAGAATAGTTAAGAGACACAGTATTTGGCTTAATACCAAAAGAAAGAGTGATGATAAAATTGGTTAGAAAGGAATAGGTGCATTTGACAAAGCACAATAGAGAGAGGAGATGATAAAATGAAAGTACTTGAAAGGCCTAAGATGTGTTCGGCTAGGATTGTGAAGGAATGGGAAGCAAAGAAGAAAATGAAGAAAGGTGGAGAGAAGATTCGACTTAGAAGAGAGTCCGAAAGGAGAAGAATTAGAGAGGAAGGAGAGAAGCACTATTTGATTTTGAGAAACAGAGAAGTAGAAAGAATTGGAAGAAGAAAGACGATTTTAAAATATTGAAAAGTGAATTCGGCAATACTAACCAGTTTTCCCCAAATGATCAATTCGACAAAATTTCAATAACCAAAATAAAGAACAGAAAACTATTTTCGGCACTTAAGAATTTAGAGCAACAGACCTAAATAAAAATAACCAAAAATTGAACCAAACTGAGAGGAGAAAGTCTCATAGCCGAATTTCCCATACACCAACATACCAATCGGCACATCCTTCTACAACTCAAACTCCTCCTTTCACTCCACAATCCACTCCTAAAAATCCTCCCTGATATCCTCCACTTATCACTCCACATATCACTCCAACCTCTTATCTATCAGAATTTTATTGCAACACAACCACTAGCTGAACCAAGTTGCAAAATAAATACCCCATTGCACAACCTAGGACTTGAACATCAGACCTCACAGTTACACAACACGCCACCTTACCACTACACCACAGGCTCTTTTTGTGTCATAATACAAACACTATTATTCATGAAGCCTATATGCCAGGGTCAAGCTTTATTTTAGAGCAAAACTAAAAATTCTGCAAATGCCAAGACTTGAACTCAAGCCTCTCAAACACTCTCGTCCACACTCAAATCACTTAGCCATTAAAGCAAACAAGTAATTTGTATCAGATCATGCAAAATTAAAGACCCTATATTTTTGGGGCGTTACAGAGTTGGTACAAGTATGTACCAAAAACTCAAAGGAAATGAATTCGGTATATGATGAACCATTGGTAAGAATGTGATTGAGTATGTTATGTTAATGAAATTGTGAGTTCACGATTTCCACAGTGATGTTTTTGTGAAAACCTTGTGATTATTGGTCAATACTTGTAATGTATGAAATACATGGTAAATTCAGTTGACAATTATGTGTTTGGCTTTTGGGATAAATTGAGTTATGTTATAACATGTTTTATTCATACAAATTGTGATTTATTGGATGTGAGAAAAAGGAAAGATTAGCATAATTTCCTATTAAAATGATTATGGAATTAAGGGAAGATAAGAGTTTAGGCAATTGAAAGATATTAAGACATATGCTCGGAAACATGAGTACACATAATTAATGTGCATGTTTATTATGAGGTTTGAAATAATTTGTTGAATTGCTATAGTATGTTACAAAGGAGGGATTATGGTTGTTAGGCTAATGCCAAGATATGTTAATTTATGCTTATAAGTTGATAGAATAAACATTATGACTGAATGAAAATTATAACTGTGAGCTTTATAGCAATTTGTATTATCTTGTGTTTAAATTGTTGAACTCGTTAAAAGATTTGTAAGAGTTGCTTATTATTTTCGTACAGACTTACTAAGCTATATAATATAGCTTACCCCCATCCTTTCCCATGTTTTATAGTGACAATGAGTCGACTCGGGTTGGAGATTGCCGGAGATCCTATCACACTATCAAGCTATCATTTTGAGTATAAATGAATTCAAGTATTTTAAGTTTATGGCATGTATAGGGACATAGTCATTTTGTTAAATGTATCATTGTGATTGTAGCCAATGTGTTGGCTTGTGATTGTCAAAGGCATGTTTTGATAATTGGCCATGTAGATTGGTTTATTTGGGCTATCATGGTTGTATGCCTATGTATATATATGTGCTAATGTCTTTGGTGATATGGTCATGGTATACTTGGTGAATGATAGAAATGTGGTTTATGACATGAATGTGAAATGTTTGGCAATATGGTTTATTGATGAGACAATAAATTGGTGTACAATTAGGTACCTTGAAAGTAGTCAATTGTGGCTTAATAATTTTTGTGAGTATGATAAATGTTGTTATTGTGTTGGCCATAATTGTGGATGTTTTGGTTGCCTATGTATGTTATGTTTGTGCCCTGAATTGGTGTAGGTGTTATGTGTAAACAAGGGTGGCAAATGGCTTGGTAAATCGCCTTTATTTTTTTCCACACGGGTAGACACACGGGCATGTGTCTAGGCCAGGTGTAACACACGGTCTACCCCACGGGCATGTGCTCCGGCCGTGTGTCCCCTGCACCTTAATTTTGAAAAACATAATATCTAGAATTGAGCACACAGGCAGAGACACGGGCGTATGTCTCAGCTGTGTGTGCTACATGGCCTAGCACACGGCCGTGTGGCACGACCGTGTGGCACAAGTCAGAGAGAACCCTAATTTGAACACGGTTTGAAGCACAGGTGTATCACACGGGTGTGTCCTTTAGACCACACGGGCGTGTGAGCCCTGCTTCTAGCAAAAAAAATTTCTAAGTTTTATAAAAATTCCCTGAGTTCTCGGTTTGGTTTTGAACCACCTCTGAAGCATGTTTTTGGCCTCATAGGCTCATAATAGGGACTTCACGATCGAATATGAATGGTTTTAATTTGGACGCAAATTTATGACTCGGGATTGTGTGAATGCTTGTGTTATAATTCTGGTAATGCCTCGAGCCCTGTTCTGGCGTTGAATACGGGTAAGGGGTGTTACATTAAAAGCTTTAGCTTCAAGAGTGATTTTTATTTAAATTTGATTGAATACTCGGTAATTCAGCGTTTGCTCCATTGTGATTATCGATTCAAAGAATTTTGTGACGAGTTAAATCCCCTAGATTAAATTTAAAAAATATGTATATATATGAATAATATATATACATTTTGAGTAGGCTTAGAGCAACTTGAGTTTAGGTAACAAATGAACTAAGTGAATTAAGAGATGCTTGCTATGGCCAGAATGCACACATGAATACTTAGGAAATTTTGTTTTTGGGATGAAATTTTCAGCACTACCTTTGTTGAAACGAACGTCTGACACTTGAACAAGTTTTTGGATAAAGAAGATTGTTGAGAACTGATGTATATACTATTCTTTGAGTAGACTGGTAGTTCAAGGTGGTTATGTGTGATGGAAAATTCTTGCATTCATGCATATATTGCTTGAGGACAAGCAATAACTCAAGTTTGGAGGTGTGATAACTCTTGAAAAGAGTTATATTTTATGCTTTTAGTCTTGGTTAATTCCTTGTACTTAGATAAGTTTAGTTGCATTTTAGGATTTTCCATTAGTGTTTTTAGGAAATTGCATTAAAAGGTTTGTATTATTCTTAAATGTTTTTACATGTTACTTCTAATAGTTTAAGTGAAGAAGTGATGGTTTGCGTGGCAAAAGGTTGGCCAGTTTGCCAATACAAATGTCGTGGCAATGCCAAGAAATGACCCAGTCAACACTTAACCGTTATCACCCTGCTGTACGTGTATCAGAAAAATTAGCCTAAACTAGGAAAATGATCATCGAATCATGGGATATTGGCCTACTCTAAAGGAAGAGGTATAAAAGGGGTGATGGTTGGAGAGTCACGATTGGAAATAGAAATCCTTAGTCGGAAATAGAGTGTAGTAGTTGCAACAAGGGCTGAGACACAAAGGGGAAGACGAAGGCAATCCCTCCTGGTCACCTGTAGGCATTTCGTAGCCGAAGTTATGGGCTAGACATGCGAAAGCTATTTTCCTGAGTTCTACATTTAATTCTTTATTTTTTGTTCTGCAATATGATTTAAGGAAACGATGTTGAATGCTATTTTGAACCTGGATTTTATTCACCAACCCATGAGCTAAATCTCATAGGGTTGGGATTACTTGATGAAACTTTTATTTCCATTATTGGTCACAACTTAGATCAATGTTTATTTACTGTTTCATTCAATGGTATTTATGAATAGCATGCCCATAATCTCTAGACATAGGTGAATATGCAGCAGGCTTATAAAATTAATATAATTCTAACATGGTTAGGTTAGTTAGATCGAAATTGAATGATATAAGTGAGTGCTCGAAACAATACTCATAGCAGACTGTAGATATAGAGCAACGTTTTGTACAAAAAGGAGTAGAACTGTAGCACCCCTTACTCATATTCAAAGAGGCAGATGCGGGGCATTCAGATCTTGTACTTGCTCAATCGTGTAACCTCGATTCATAAAATTTCATTGCAAATTAAAACTTCTCCTTTAAGACCCTAATGTCCTTATTATAGGTCTATGAAACCCTAAACTTGTACCAAAAATGATTCGGGACTAAACCAGAAACTTTTGAACACTTAGACAAATTTGACATAAAACAGGGCCACACGACCATGTGAAGGATGAAACACGCCCATGTGGCATATCAACGCCCGTGTGGATTTATTTTTCAATTCGAACGTACAGGGGTTTTCACCCATGTTCCACATCAGTATTCCTTAATTATCTTTGCATTCTCATTATTATTTTTTCCATAGCATTAATCACACTGCTTTATAATAACTTCACCAATTAATACCTAACCAATCCTTGTGGAGATGATCTCACTTATCACTTTATTACTTGATTCGACGTGTATACTTGCACAATTTGCATAACATATTCACATGCGACAATAGGGTATATATAAGTGAACATGGTTTGACACACGACCGTGTACCTCACATGGTCATGTGGCATGGCCGTGTGCTTTGAAAGAACTAGTGAAGGTTGTTTGACATGACCGTGTGACCCTATATTACACAACATCAGCCTTGTACACAGTTGAAGTACACGAATGTGTGGTTTGGCTCCACACAGCCTTAGCCTGTCACGCGGCTTGGCCACACCACCGTGTGACCGTTGTTTTGCATTTTTGCCACACTTTTCTAAAATGTTTCAAATTAGTCCATGTTTTGTTCTGAATTATTTTAGAGACAACATTTTTGAACTACTATCTTGAAGAGAGCATCTACATGATGCAACCCATCGAATATCTAGCTAAAGGAAATGAGCATAAAGTTTACAAACTACTTAGATCCGTATATGGACTTAAGTAATCATTTCATTCATGGAATCAAAGATTTGATCAAGTGATCAAGACTTTTGGATTTGAGCAAAACGTAGATGATCCTTGTATTTACAAAGGTTTAGGGGATAGAAATGTGCTCTTTCTCATTCTATATGTTGATGACATTCTACACATTGGAAATGATGTAGGGACATTGTCATCGAATAAAATGTGATTCAAATCCTAATTTTGTTTTAGGTTTTCAAATCATATGGGATTAAAAGAACAAAGTGATAACACTATCTCAAGCTTCATACATAGGCAATATATCGAAGCGTTATACAATGACCGATTCGAAGAAGGGAAATCAACCTTCTGTATCGATATTTTATATCTCTTTAAAGGACTGTCCTAAGATAGTGAAAAAAAGAGAGAACACAAGAAAGGTTCCCTGTAACATCCCAAGAATGGTCCTGGAAGATTTGGCCTTGTAAGTAAGTATTCACCAATACTTTGGCAAACTGGGGAGTTCGCCAAAAGGGAGTTCACCAAAAGAGTATCAGTAAGGAGTTCACCAAGTGTTTCAGCATTGCTGTATATTGCAAAAGATAAGGTAAGAGTGTTCAATAGTGTGTTTGGCGAGCTAAGGTTTACGAGGTAAGCTTCAAACTGGTGTCCACCAGTTAAGTAGTGAAATGGGGGTTTGCTAGTCAAAGATTGAATCAAAAAAAAAATTAGGAAATAAAGATTTGGTGTGTTTAGGGATACTTTATGTGCAAGTAACAATTTTTCTAAGTCAGGTAGAGTATCCTAAGATTTCCAAGACACTTATGTCTATAAATACAACCCTTAATTCATGACATTTCACTCATTGAATATTCTACCATCAAGTCTTTACTTTGAGTCAAGTTTGTACCACCCAAGGTAAGTCTCTGTCCTATTATGTTTGATTTTTTAGAAAGCTAGGTTCTCTTACATGTGTGAATTTTGTAATCTTTTTTTGTTAATGTAATCTGTGTGTGTTTATTGTGAACGAAGTGGACCATCTACCAACAAGGATAAAGGCAAATTTAAGCTTGTTTCATTTTCACTCTCAGTTTTTAGTGAGTGATCTAGGATTTGTTATAAGTATGCACACTATCATGTTTTTCAGTGTGAATGTTTAAGGTTTGTATCTTGTATTGGTTTCAAGAAATTTGTTTTTAAACTAAGTTCCAAAAGTAAGTTTTTGTCGAAACCCTATTTTCAAGTTCCGAGACTTTATTTTCAAGATATGTTTTACACATGCTCCTGAATGAGCCTATGTTTTAAAATATGTCTTTAAAGTACGATTTTATAAAATGTGTTTTTAAGAACTTTTGTGCGAGCTATTTACAAGTGCTCTCAAGAAAGCTCCCTATGCAATCTCTCTGTGATAAGTCTCTATGTGTGCTCCTTTATGAGCTATGTTGGATATATTGGTATACTGAAGGATTGTGAATACTCACCACTCTATTTCTATGATTTTGGGCATTGACGGCATGGGACATGTGTAGAGCTAAGGGAATATCAAGCTATGCTCATTGACTGGGATATGTTAGTGTAAGGAATAGTGTATTGCCTCGCGCTGCACTTATGTGACTTGTTTTTGGACTCTTTAAGTCATTCTGAGGCATTATAAGGAGATCAACATATCCAACAAGAAAAGATTTTGGTAAATAAACCAATTTTGTGACCTAAGGTAGACCTTGTTGATGTTCTCCGAAAAGTATGTACGAGTTGGCTTCGCAACCTAAGCCGAACCCATACTCGAGTTTTTAAATGTTTTTGCTTAGACGAAACAGGCCTCGCAACCTAAGCGTGTTTTGTTCACAAACTTTGAGATTCAGCTGTTAAGTTTTTGAAACTGTTTTTACAAAACTTATGTTTTCTGACAAGATCTGCGAACTAGGTTTTGCAATCTCACCTGTGAACCCAGCACGCAAAATGATTTTATAACTAATTTTTTTTCTATTTTGAGCTTTGTTCTAAAGCATACCATATGGATATATGGTTTTTTTACTGAGTTCGTAATGAAGTCACCCACTCCTCTCTTACTTCGCAGGTAAGTAGGTTGCGATTAGTAGTGGCGAGGAAGATGACTTGGTAAGGCTCACTCCTGACTAGATATTGGTGAACATGGGAAAATAGCTGATGGGTTTATATATTTATGAGGGTTTAAAATTACCATAACCAGAATCTGTTTGAAATAGTCTCTTTTATGCTATGTGGAAACACAAAAATTTATATACTTTTTCATGCCCTTTTTTACCCAAATTCATGCAGTTTCGAGTAAATTCTTGTCGAAAATAATTAAATATTATAAAATAATTAAATTGTGCTCAAAATATGAACATGATGAATTTTAATTAATTTTATAGTTATTTTTTTTAATTTTGACTATTTTCGGCAGATTCGTACAAATGGCGAAAATCAGCTCGGCAGACACTACTTGAAGAATAAACCCGAGAAGCAATTTGAAGTATCGAGGTGAATTTATTTCCAGCCCAAGATGGTCCAATTATGAAGATTTAATCATAATATAATTAATAATAATTTATTCCCAATTTAATGGAAAAAAGGGTCCAGTTAAACCGCACTGGTTGAACAGAACCGATTGAACCGGACCAGCCACCAATTGGGCAGCCCAAACCGTCCACAATGATGGCCCCAAGCTTATTAGCTGATTAACTAAGCTTGCAAAGAAGCCCTTAAAGACCTTTCAAAATGGCATTCAAACCCCTCCAAAAATTATAGCTTTGTAGATTTGCCCCATGCTATTTTTGGCAAAGTTGAATCCATCAACTTTGCCACATAGGTGGCCGGCCAAGGGAGGCCTCTTTTGCTGCTGCTATTTGCTATTTTTAGCAGCCTTGATCAGCTATAAATACACCCCCTTGCTGCTCATTCATTTCATACTTCAAGCATCCAACATTCTCCTCTCTCACTTTCTCTCAATTCCCATTTTTCCCATTTCCCTTTGTGTGTTCTTGTGCCGATTTCTCCTCTTGGAAAAGAGGTGTTTTCCCAGCCATTAGGAGCAGCAATTGGAGTGTTCGTAAGCCACCTTGAAAGCCGAGGCCAACGAAGAACGAAGAACGGAGCAATCAGTCAAGCCACGGAGAAACACCAGATTTGCTTCTTGTTCCTTATCTCTTTAAATTTCGTTGTTGTTTTGACAAACATGTTTATGAATATTTATGCTATTGGAATGTTTAATTTAATCATTTTAGCTTGAATTTAATTCGTGTTGGGTTGATTGCATTTCGATTTGTTAGATTGTTAAAATTGTGTTTATGCAGTTAAAGGCCTCGATAAAATGTTTGATTAAGTAAAATTATGTCAAGTTATCTGGCATTATAATTGTTTAGATAGCTAATGAATTAATTATTCAAATGCATTGGAATTATAATTAATAGACACAATACTTAATCTGTGCATGTTTAATTCGTCTAAGGTAGCTGAAGATTAAATTAGCATTGTATTTGACGATGCATATGCCTTGTATAACTTGCAGGATTTTGTGATTAAATTGTTTCAAGGTAAGGATACTTTGTTACCTCACATGATCTTTTATATGATTATTAGGTTGAATTAATCGTTTGAATTTCCTATGCGAGAGATTGTTTAACTTAATAAGTATGTATGTGCGATAACATGCTTACTTTTAGAGTCGGTTTAATCGTTCGAATTTGCATAGAAATATGTACAAGAGATGAATGGATTTTTACTTGTAGGTATGTTCATAAGTTAGCAAATTACCGAGTTGCCATGTTTTAACAAGTATAAACAAAAGTTTAATAATTCTAAGGTAAGAAATGTGATTAATCCAACACAATTATGTCATCTTGAATAAAATCAGTTTTTGAAATCATGCATTAGAACTTTGTTTTATTTTATTTTACTTTATTTTTTTCTCTTTAGTTTTTAAATATTTCTCAAAACCAATTATTTTTTCATCACCAAAGTGTTTGAAATCATTTTCATAAATAATTCTTTTACAGTCCCTGTAGGTACAATAACTCAACATTTACTTGTCACTTTATTACTTGTTACGATTGTGTACACTTGCACATTTCCACCGTTCCACTATGTCTACCTATTGTTGCAAACCAGATCTAGAATAACTTATTATGAAGTATAATAAATAAAGATTGAAGTTTATTCATGCATGAGAGTTATGTATATTTCTTTGGTTATAATATATAAGTTTGATTTGCTGAAAATATAGTTTTTTTTGTGACCGAAAAAATTACATGCATACCCCTATAGATTGCTAACCAAAGTAATTGTACGTATCGTGTATTTATGCGGATCCTACTATATTATGATAAACTTTAGATGAGTGTTTTCTAGTTACTAAGTCTATTCATTTGTGAAACCGTATTGCATATTGCAAACTTATGCTATTTAATGTTTGCAAACTCTTAAGCCTTATTGATATTAAGATATGCAATCCTTTCTTTATGGTTTGTAAGCTCGCATGTTTATACACTGCGTATGAAACAATTCCGCTATGATGTTTAATTTAACACATTATCTGCTACCTTTAAATAGGGTGTTGGAGGATAGGTTGGAGAAGAGTCACTATAGTAACTAATGTGGCACACTAGATTCGGGTCAAACCTTCTTGACCGGGTTTGGGTTGTTACATCGGTTGGTATCAGATATATGTTTGTCAGATTGACCATCTAACCAATAAGCTCACCAAGGTGGGGAGGTGTAAATGGTGAAGTGAGTTCGCCAGAATTGATAAGGTAAGTTCGCCAAGATTTTGAAGTGTTATGTGTGTGAAATTGCTTGTTTGGGGTAGGATTGGGAACTACATCGCCTTCGGTTCATTCATATATTTTGGAAATTATGCCTCGGGTCATCCCTCTGCTACTCGCCAATCTAGTAAGTAAGTTGTGTTTTGTAAACTATGTTCGCATATAAGTTGTGTTTGGCGAACTGTGTTCGCAAGTCTGTTTATTAAGTTGTGGATACCCAGTTACGTGTGTTTGAAGTCTTACCTAAGTTAGTATCTCGTGTACATTTAGAGTATGCAAGAATGCCTCCCCATAGAATGAATGTAAACCATGTGAATGAAGGTTCATAAAAAAGTCTTACATAAGTCAGTATCTCGTGTACGTTTTCAATATATCTCACTCGCAATGTTTTTTTTTCTCATTATTCAAGTACTTTTTTCTACTCGTTTTGACTTTTTCTGTATTTTTCTTTTGTTTTGCACATTTTAGCTAGACCCATAATCATTATATCACACTGATCCTTCCTTATTTACTCTAATTTTTCAAAACCACCGATATGTCTCTACCTATTCCATAATATGTATGGCCAGACGTCTAAATTTGTGCATTTTAGGGACCAAAGAAAAAGGTAAGTATAATTTGCATTTTGGCTTGTCTTTTGCATGAATTTTCATCAAGAAGAGTTTTTTTGGTTAAAAAAATAGGTACTAAGGATTCATGAATAAGGTTGGCTTTTTGGCTCTGGGTTATTCCTAACAATGCCTTAGGTCTTCCCTAGGTAGCTAAATATTCACAAATTTGATCAATCAAGCAATCACAATTGTAACCATTTATCATTCATACTAGCATGCTGTTTCCCTATATTCTCTCTATCATTTGGTATATTCAATTGCTTAATGCCTATTTATAGTGCAATATATAGAACTTAGTTAATAATTGAAAATTTAAAATCATCCAGTATCATGCCAAATTTACATTAAATACAATCAACCTATATACATTCTCCAAACCAATCACTTGTAATTCTACAAGCTTAAGCACACTTTCAAAAGAAAAATAAAAGAAAAAATCATAAAAATAAACATGAAATTTCCTATGTTACCCCACACTATAGATAGCACATTGTCCCTAATGTGTAACACCTAAGTAGATAAGAGACGAAGTTACTTGATTGATTGTGACATTGTCGTAGTTATATGGTAGGTACTTTCTTCCTTGCTTGTTTAAAGCTCGTAAATATAGTGCTTTCTTCATGTGGGGTTCCTGCATAGAAAATTTAGAACAAAAAAATATAAAACTACTGTTATTCCTACTCGTAATTTAAAATAATAAAAATCATCTTAATTAATTACTTTACAAATAAAAAAATTGGACGAGTGATTTTAATTACTACGTATTAGTAATTAACTTTTTCAAGAAGAAAGGTGTAATGGTTACCATGAGATTAAATATGGTCATATTGGGTGAACGGATTTAACTAAAAGAGATTAAGGATATCCTGTAAGGGTATGTAACAACCTATTTTTCAGTGATGTCGAAAATAGTGATTTCGAGATCACAATTCTGATGAGTGAGTCCGTATCTATTAGTAATTAATATTTAAGAGTTAAATATAGTATTATGGTGAGTTTTGATTGGATAGATTGTAATCCTCCCCTATGAAGCCTTGGTGTTTGAATGATGTTTTAGGAGTAAAAATTTTGGAATAGGTTTTGAGTGAGATAAGTGTTAGACTTAACTAAGAGGTTGAAGTCTATGGGTGCGCCCTTGGGTGAAGTATTGATTAGGTGAACATGTCAGAGGAAAGAAATAGTGTAGTTCTATCTGCCCAAATGATACTTTGGCAAATAGCTTGGGCGAATCGTTAACATTGGAGCAACAAGTGAAAATGTCTCAGAAAGTGAGACATCTCGAAGAGTGGAACTTAGTGATGTGTTAAGAAAGTTTGAGAAGAATCGAGATATCACTGAAGGGCATTGTAAGCCAAGTTTGACTAGTTAATGTGATAGTTGTATTCTAACAAGATGGTTAGGAATGAACGATGGACTTGACCCAAAAATATTTAATTACACATTTAATTGTGGCTTGTTGTACACATTTTCTTAAAGCTATAAACTACCCATATGGCAGATAGAATAGGATTTTGACACGTGCCTAGTTTGTATAAGGATAAAGGTTTTATATTAGATAACTAGAAATGGGAAATAAGAGTTTTTCCTATAACACCCTCATTCGTATTCAAAGCCGGAATAGGGTTAAGAAGCATTATCGGACTTACAACTCAATTATACATACTATTAACATACATTTCATCAATTCAAACATTCTTCAATCAACCTCAATCAATATGTCCCTAATACGAGCCTACGAGGCCCTATTCATGCAATAGAAGTGGTTCGAAACTAAACCGATAATCTTTAAAACAGTTTGAGCACTTAGAAAATTTTTATCCAAAGCAGGGGACACACGCCCGTGTGACTAGGCCGTGTGTCTCACTTGGCCAGCAGACATGCCCGTGTCACAGGCCGTGTGGACATTTGAAATGGGATCATATGGCCGTGTCCCAGCCCGTGTCCTGCCCTGTGTCCAAACAAGTGAGCTTACTAACTTGGGTCACACGGCCAACCATATGTATGTGTGTCTAGCCGTGTGCCCTTCGAAGTGGCTACACACACCCGTGTGCCAGGTCGTGCCAAACCTGTAGGGTATACTGACTAATGCAACACGGGCAAGTCACACGCTCGTGTGCTAGGCCGTGTGCCAATTAGGGGGTATACTAACTTGTACCACACGGCCGATCACATGCCCGTGTGTGAGACCACATGGAGCACACTGACTTCATTTCAATTTTAACACCAGGGGACACACGACCGTGTAACATGACCGTGTGTCACCACATGGCTGAGACACAAGCCATTTTGCCACCCATTTTACACATACCTAAACAAGCTTAAATAGTTCCATTTCAAGACACAAATAAGTAGCCAAAAGTCATCAACCAAAGTTCAAATCATACCAATTCTTTACCATCAATATAAATCACAAATATACCACAATTTGCCATATAATTTTATACCTAATTCACATATACCATTCAATTAACTAAACCATTTCAAACATGCAATATCCATTCAACCTCAATCACTCATTATAGGTCAATTACCTAACTCAAAATAATACCATTTGCACATTTATAAACAACATCAAATTCACCATCACAAGTTAACTGAAATGGCCTAAATACATGTTCATCAAACATGCCAAAATGACGAAGCCTATACATGCCATATACCATATATACACACTTCAAAAGTACTAAAATAGATGTCTGATAGTGCGATGAAGTCCTTGACGATCCTTGTATTCGAGCTAGCTTCGTAGAACTATAAAACATTAAAATTAAACAAAGTAAGCTATAAACTTAGTACGTTCGTATGTTAATACAAAATAATCTCAACAATTATTAACACTTCAAAATGCATAACATAATTAACATTTAAAGCATCAATAAATGAGCTAACATAAAGTTTAACCTTATCGTAACTCATTAGTCCTCAACTTCTTCTAACTCGTTACTAGAATAGTTTACAGTACATACCTGTACTGATAAATATCTATTTACCACCAACTCTCTTACCAAATCACTTCGAGCTTATAAAAATTTCCGATACAAATACTTCAATTTTCCGATGCCATAGTCCAACTATGGTCTTACACATATGTTTCCAAGGCCCTATCGTGGTCATACATCACATGCCATAACTCGGTTATGGTCTTATTATCCGATTTGCCATAGCCTAGCTATGGTCTTATTCAACAACTCATCCATTTAAACAGTACATTTAAATTATGATCTGTACATTTAACCATAGGATAAATACAATCTCTATACCATCCATCCAGTGAATAAATACACATTTAAGTTCAAATATACGAACTTACCTCATGTGTGGAAATGACGAAACAGACCAACTATTTAATTACTTTGCTTTTTCCCTGATCTAAGTCTGAATTCCTCTTTTCTTGATCTATAAGTAATCAAAAATCAACTTATTTATTCTTCTATTTATTCAATTCAATCAAAAACATATATTAGGGCTATTTTAAACATTTGCCCCTAAACTTTCACATTTTTATAATTTGGTCCGTATATCATAAATTCACAAATTAATGAAATTCACAATAGACCTATGCTAGTCGAATTACTATTATGCCCCTAGCAGCCCATACTTTTCATTTATTCACACATTTAACCACACATTTTCACATTTTCACAAATAAATATCTATTTTGCATTTTTACCCAAAATCACTTTACAAAATAGGTAAATCTAACAACAAGATTTCATATTTCATCATCAAACATCAAAGAACACATATTTTCATCAATGGAAACTTTCAAAATCTTTAATAGTTTTGCAAAATAATCCCTGGGCTAGCTAGTACTAGTTGCAACGATCACAAAAACATAGACATCATTAAAAAACGAGCAAAATGGACTTACAATTGCACCTTGAAGTAGCCGAAATTTTTAAGCCCTGAAATGGCTTTTCTCCATGCTTCATTCGGCCAAGAAGATGAATGAATCAAAAACCTTTTTGTTTTGTTTTAATTTAATTAACCTTTAATTATTAATTACCTATTTACCCTTAATGATAATATGTCCATAAAAGTCCACTTACACTAAGAATGGTCTAATTACAACATAAGGACCTTTTCTCTAAGGTTCTATAGCTATTTAATACCTTTAACTAATATAAGACTACTTTTGAACTTTACGCGATTTAGTCATTTTTCTCAAATTGACCATTTAAATGATAAAATTTCTTCACGAAATTTTCACACATACATGCTATCATGCTATAAACATTAAAATAATAATAAAATAATTATTTTGACTTCAGATTTGTGGTTCCAAAACCACTGTTTTAATTTGACTAAAAACAGGCTGTTAGAACTCTCCCCTTTCAGGGATTTTTGTCCCCGAAAATCTTACCAGTGAATAGGTTAAGGTACTATTTTCTCATAGCTTCCTCAGGCTCCCACGTGGCCTCTTCAACACCGTGATTTTTCCAAATTACTTTCACGAGAGCTATGCTTTTATTTCTCAACTGTTTAATCTCACGTGATATAATTCTGATCGATTCTTCATTATACGTCATATTAGGTTGATTTTCAATCTCTGACGGAGAAATCAAATATGATGGATTAGATCTATATTGGCGTAACATCGACACATGGAATACATTATGCATCTTTTTTAACTCTAATGGTAAGGCTAATCGATATGCTACTAACCCTATTCGTTCAATAATCTCATACGACCCGATAAATCGCGGACTTAACTTGCCTTTGCGACTAAAACGAAGTATCTTCTTCCACAGAGATACTTTCAAGAACACTTTGTCGCCAATCTAAAATTCAATGTCTTTTCGTTTTAAATCCGCATATGATTTTTGACAATCTAAAGCTGCTTTCAAACAGTCACAAATTACTTTCGCTTCTTCTTCGGTTTCTCTAATCAAATCAACCTTGTGAATCTGTTTCTCGCTAAGTTCAAACCAATGCAATGGAGTTCGGCATTTACGAACATACAAAGCTTCGTACGGTGCCATCTTTATGCTCGATTGAAAACTGTTATTATACACAAATTCAACCAGCGGAAAATATTTCTCCCAGTTGCCTTCGAACTCTAAAGCACAACATCTAAGCATATCTTTGAGGATATGTATTACTCGTTCCGACTGACAGTCGATTTACGGATGAAAAGTTGTACTGAAATTCAATTTCGTACCCAGAGCTTCTTGCAATTTCTTCTAAAATCACGATGTAAACCTCAAATCTCTATTTGAAATAATCAAAATTGGTACGCCATGCGATCTCACAACTTCGGATATGTACAATTCAACCAATTTATCAAGTGAATAGTCTGTACATATCATAATGAAATGTGCTGATTTTGTTAATCTATCAACGACAACCCAAATTACATCTTTCTTTTTCAGAGACAGGGGCAACCCTGATACGAAATCCATTGTAACTTTATCCCATTTCCAATCAGGTATCATCACTAGTTGAAGTAGTCCCGATGGTACTTGATGTTCAGCTTTAACTTGTTGACAAACTAAACATCTCGATACAAACTCTGAAATGTCTCGTTTCATACCTGACAACCAATATAACTGATTCAAATCGTTGTACATTTTAGTTCATCGCGGATGTACTGATAAACAACCACTATGTGCTTCGTTTAAAATCTTCTGAATAAGCTCAGGATTTCTTGGTATATAAATTCTACCTCAGAACATCAAACAATGATCAAATTCAATTTGGAACTCTGAATCAGAAGTCGGCTCACACTAAACTTGTTTAACTTGCAATTCTTTATCACATTTCTAGGCTTCATCAATTTGCTGAAGAAATAACGGTCTCGCTTTCAACTCAACTACAATCAAACATTCATCAAAAAAAGCTAACTGTGTATTCATCATACGCAAAGCGAATAATGACTTTCTGCTTAAAGCATCAGCAACTACATTCGCTTTCCCGGGATGATAATCAATTACTAGCTCATAATCTTTTAGTAATTCAAGCCATCTTCGTTATCACAAATTCAAGCCTTTCTGAGTCATTAAATATTTTAAACTCTTTTGATTTGTATAAATGTGACATTTCTCACCAAACAAGTGATGTCGTCAACTCTTTAATGCAAACACAATCATGGCCAACTCTAAATCGTGCGTCGGATAATGTTTTTCATGCAGTTTCAACTCTCTAGAAGCACAAGCTATTACTTTGCCTTCCTACATCAATACACAACCTAGACCTTTCAACGATGCATCACTAAAAATTACGAATTCTTTATTCAACTCAGGCTGTACTAACACTGGTGCCTCTATCAATAATGCTTTCAACTGTTCAAAACTTTGTTGACAGTTCGCAGACCATTCGAACTTTACATCTTTTTGAAGTAATCGAGTCATCGGTATTGAAATCGTTAGAAAATCCTTTCTCAAAACGTCAGTAATAGCCAGCTAGTCCCAAAAAACTTCGAACTTCGATACATTTCTCAGAGGTTTCCCATCTATAATTGCAGAAATCTTGCTCGGGTCAACTCTAATACCTTCAACTGAAACGATATGCCACTGAACTTTTCAAACAATTGCTTATCTCTCAAGGTCTGTAACATTATTTTCAAATGCTCAGCATGCTCAGATTCATCTTGAGAATAAATCAAAATATCATCAATAAATACAACAATGAATCTGTCTAAATACAGTCTAAAAATTCGATTCATCAAATCCATAAAGATAGCAGGAGCGTTAGTCAATCTAAAAGGCATAACAAGGAATTCATAATGTTTGTACCTCGTCCTGAATGCTGTCTTCAGTACATCAGCATCTTTAACTCACAACTGATAATAGCCAGATCTTAAATCAATCTTGGAAAACATTGTATCTCCTTTTAACTGATCAAACAAATCATTAATTCTCAGTAAAGGATATTTATTCTTGATTGTCACTTTGTTGAGCTGTCGATAGTCTATACACATTCTCATAGAACCATCCTTTTTCTTTACAAACAACACTAGTGCACCCAGGGAAAGAAACTCGGTCTTGTAAATCCTCTATCAGTTAATTCTTGCAACTGAGTTTTCAACTCTTTTAACTCTGTCAGAGCCATTCTATACGGAGCTATCGATATCGGTGAAGTTCCCAGCACTAAATCAATAGCAAATTCAACCTCTCTGATCGGTGGCAAACCCAATAACTCTTCTGGAAACACATCTGGATACTCGCAAACAACAGGTATTGATTCAATCTTTGTTTCTGACACATTTGTATCAAGTACATATGCAAGATATGTATTGCATCCCTTTTTCACATATTTCTAAACTAACATCAATGAAATTACAGCTAGTAAACCCTTAAAATCATTTGATTCGATTTGGAGAGTTTCATTATTCTGACATTTCAACTCAATGGTCTTTTGTCTACAATTTACTACTGCATCATGCAACGTCAACCAGTCCATACCCAAAATAACATCAAACTCATCAAACTCATCAAATGGCAACAACATCAAATTAGCCATAAAACAGTAACCCCGAGTCATTGACGGAGAATTCTTGCAAACTTTGTCAACTAGGACATATTTACCTAAGGGGTTCAATACTTTTATAACGAACTCAATTGAATCAAGAAGTAAATTCTTACTAGACACTAAGTTCATACATATGTATGAATGAGTTGATCTGAGCTCTATCAATGCAACTACATCAGTGTCATAAAGAGAGAATGTACTGGTAATAACATTTAGAGATGACGCTTTTTTATGAACGCAAATAGCATAAGTTCTGGCAGGTGCTCTAGCATCTGATCTCACAGCAGCATCTCGTGTTGCACCTCTACCACCACTCACATTTCCAACACTACGGAATGGACTTCCTCTCGCAGTCGTGTTGCTTTGTCTTGCACTCTGAGATTTATCTTTCTTATCTAACTCAAGACAATCTCGAATGAAGTGTTCATGAGAACCACATCTAAAATAGGCTTTATCATTCATTTTACACTCTTTGAAATGTCATTTTCCACATCGTCCACATTCAGGTTTATTCGGTCTAGCATTACCCACACTTGCCATTGATGTAGCTGGAGTTTTTGAACTAGTAAATTGGTTCCCATGATATCTATTAGAGTACTCCACTAATGCATTTGATCGATTATACGAATCTCAAGATTTCTTCGATGAAGAGTGATAGGGTTTATTCACCAATCTCTTTCTCAAATCTCTAGCTTCAGAATCAGCCTTTCTCTTTTCTTTACCTAGTTCTTCAACTTTGCAAGCACGCTTAACTAACATAACGAATTCTTTTGAATCCAATATCCCGACCAGAAGTTTAATATCTTTGTTCAACCCGTCAACAAACCGCTTGCACATAATCTCTTTGTAAGAAACATACTCTCGAGCATACTTACACAACCGTACAAATTCTCTTTCGTATTCATTTACAGTCATGTGGCCTTGTTTTAGTTCTAAAAACTCTTTATGCTTTTGATATAGAAATCAATGACTTATGTACTTTTTCCGGAACTCGGTCTGAAAAAATTCCCAGATGACTCACTCTCTCTCTCGGCAGCACAGATATTAATGTATTCCACCACTGGTATGCAGTGTCTCTCAAAAGGGATATAGCACATTTTAAACATTCAGCCGATGTGCAGGAAAGTTTATCAAACACTCGGATCATATTTTCAAGCCAAAACTTAGCTCTCTCAGGATCATCATCAACATTAGCCCTGAACTCTTCAGCCCCATGCTTACGAATTTTATCGACTGCCGGCTTGTTCAATCGTATTGGATTAATAACTTGAGGAATTACGGGGATTGGTTGAGGAATACTGACTTCATTTTAATTTCAACACCAGGGGACACACGGCCATGTAACATGACCGTATGTCACACAAGGCTCAGACACACGCCCGTGTGGACAAAAATAGGCTATTTACTAAGCCATTTTGCCACTCATTTTGCACATACCTAAAAAAGCTCAAATAGTTCCATTTCAAGACAAAAATAAATAGCCAAAAGTCATCAACCAAAGTTTAAATCATACCAATTCTTTACCATCAATATAAATCACAAGTATACCATAATTTGCCATATAATTTTATACCTAATTTACATATACCATTCAATTAACTAAACCATTCCAAACATGCAATATCCATTCAACCTCAATCACTCATTATAGGTCAATTTCCTAACTCAAAATAATATCATTTGCACATTTATAAACAACATCAAATTCACCATCACAAGCCAATTTAAATGGCCTAAATACATACCAAAATGACTCAAGCCTATACATGCCATATACCATATATACACATTTCAAAAGTACCAAAATAGATGTCCGAGAGTGCAATGAAGTGCTTGACGATCCCTGTATTCAAGCTAGCTTCGTAGAACTATAAAACATTGAAAATTAAATAAAGTAAGCTATAAAGCTTAGTAAGTTCGTATGTAAATATGAAATAATCTAAACAATCATTAACACTTCAAAGTGGATAACATAATCAATAAATGAGCTAACATAAAGTTTAACCTTATCGCAACACATAAGTCTTCAACTTCTTCTAACTCGTTACTAGAATAGTTTACGGTACATACCTGTACCGATACATATCTATTTACCACCAACTCTCTTACAAAATCACTTCGAGCTTATAAATGTTTATAGAACAAATCCTTCGATTTTGCGATGCCATAGTCCAACTATGGTCTTACACATACGTTGCCAAGGCCCTTCCGTAGTCTTACATTCTCATGCATAACCCGGTTATGGTCTTATTATTCGATTTTCCATAGCCCAACTATGGTCTTATTCAGTAACTCATCCACTTAAACTATACATTTAAATTAAGTTCTATTTTAACACCCCAAACCCGACTTAGACGTTATGGCCGGATCTACCATGTCACATCAAAAGGTTGTTTAAAAGCTTTGTGTTCGTTAAAAACTTTGTATTCCTTTGTGATACTCTGAACTTTGTTGCTTGTGAAAACAAGATTTGCTTAAAATGTTTTCTTGTAAAGATGTTATTATTATTTTTGAAAACATTTTTTATAGCAGAAACCAGATTCAAAGAATTACAGAAACGTGATATTTTGAAAACAATTATTGTCGTTTTAAGAAAACCCAGTGTTTAAACATCTAATAGTTTGATAATAACCGAAATGAAAGTTTAAAAGGAAAATAAAATCCATTGGCCTTATTACAAAATATTTACCCCGAAATAAATAACATAAAATAAACTTAAAAATCAGATTTACTAATTTTCGTGAGAAGTAACTCCAATGTATGGCCACCACCGAGTCCTCCGCAGCTCCAAATCCTCTAACGCTGGGGATTACCTGTAAGGTTAAGGGAAAGGGGGTGAGTTACGAGAACTCAGTGTGTAATGCCCTAAATGGTCACTATCTGGGCCTGAGCCCTTACGGTATCAATCTGGGCCTAAGCCCTATAAACATGATAATGCTAACAGAACAAAAATGCAGCCCAACCCAATCCAACCAACACACCACCCGTACCAACCCTACACTCCTATGGGGACCAAGTCAACCCACCCAGCCCTACACACAAAGAACGCAGCCGAGCTGCCAAAATGTAAGCAGCTTAAAGCCATCGGTAGGTCCACAGTCATCTCGGGCGACCCGTGCGACCCTAACAATCAAATCAGTGGGTCCACAGCCGTCCCGGGTGACCTGTGTGACCCTAACAATCAAATTGGTGGGTCCACAGTCGTCTCGGGCGACCCGTGTGACCCTAACAGATCAATCACTTCCTCCAATCATCAACCTAACCCACGCAACATGTCATGTATGTCATGCTCAATCATTGCACATGTATGCAAAATGGCCATGCTTAGTAACAGTCATTTCAACACATATTAACAGCAAATCAGACACACGCCCACAGTCAAGTCGGTTAAAATACAATCATATAATCACAATCAAATCAGTCAAATCAGTCAAATCATAGCACAAGTCAATCATTTACCCACAAGGGAAAATCAGTCATTTTACCCTATAAGGGTATTCCGATAATCTTACCCTACAAGGGTAATTCGATAATTCTACTCATAACTAATCCATGTATGCAGTGCATCTCAAACATAATCAATCATACAATTAACACATACAACATTAGTACTACCACAAGGGTACAACGGCCATTTAATCGGTTAGGGGTAAAACGGTCATTTTGCCCCTAAGGGCATCTCAGTAATTTTACCCGTCGAGGGTATTTTGGTAACTTTACCCATAGAGGGTATTTTAGTAATTTCGCAAACCAGGGGTATTTTGGTAATTTCGCAAACCAGGGATATTTTGGTAGTTTCGCAACCTAGAGGTATTTCGGTAAACTCGCAAACTGAGGATATTTTGGTAATGTTGCAAATCGAGCGCATTTTGATAATTTCATAAACTAGGGGTATTTCAGTAATTTTGGAAATCAGGGGTATTTCAGTAATTTTACAAATCGGGAGTATTTCAGTAATTTTGTAATCCAGGAGTATTTCAGTAATTTTAAAAATCAGGGGTATTTCAGTAATTTTGGAAACTAGGGGTATTCCGGTAATTTTATAAATCAAGGTATTCTAAACAGAGATAACGATGTGAATTGGCCTAGGGCCCATTCTCGGCCCAAATAGACCCACACGTTCGTGTGGCCCATTTTGTAACACCCCCAAACCCGGCCCATACGTCACGACCAGATCCGGTATGCTACGAGTTTGATGTTAAAAACTTTTCGTTAAAAGGGCATTGTAATACTTAAATCGTTTTTGTAGATATTTGTTAAATAGGTGGCACTTGTAGAAAATCTTTGTATTTTATCTTTTCAAATAAGAGTTATTTAAATAGTGTTTAAATATCCCATTTTTATTTCTTTAAAACATAAGTCATTGATCATGAATAATAAAAATGAACATAAACATTAACATATACCAACTTATATCCTAAGCTATGGAGGCCTTATTACATCCAAAAATTCCAAAATTAAAACTTAAAATAAAACAGAAAGTGTAAAAACAAATAACTTGATGGCCCCTCTAGTCCGTCTCAGCTCCCATGTCCATGATATACTACTCATCTGAAAGAGTAGAGGAAAAAAAATGAAAGGGGTGAGTCACCAAGACTCAGTGTGTAAATCCCGAAACACAATGACCTGAGGCCCACAAAACATTATGAGCCCTAGCCCATACATAAAGGCAACAATCATAATTACATGATAAATAGTAAATGATGAATAGCCCAACCCATCCTAGAATTCCATCCTCTACACACCAACCCGTACCAACCATCATACCTCGGGGATTTCTACAATCAACCCTCTATCCGCTACACACCATAACGACAGCCGTACTACCTATTCCTATTAATCAGTAATCATTAAACGTGGCATAGCCACCGATCACTATGTGACCTAAAGTTTGAATTTGTGGTTAAACCACCGATCACCAAGTGACCTATCATGCACTTCCGCTTCATTATCATAATCCCACCCCATGCATACACACATGAAAAATTGAAAACATCATACCATTTTTAAGAAAACAGGCTTTCATAAATACATATCAATACACATAGAGATTTCTATGATCACATACCTTGTATCCTTTGCCTAACCCTTTTAGGGTTTTATTCGACTGTCTACACAGCCTCTTTCCTGCTTTTAGGCCATAACATATATATTACAGTTAACTAGTGTGTTAGAGATCTACACACTTGATTACCGTTAGAACAAGACCCTCTAAGTCGATGCTATCCGTAGCCAACACCACCGTTATCTGCCTGAGATGTTCTTCAGAAACCGGTCCATAACCCGGTGGCCAATCTCGAACGGCAGACACAGCGCGCTTCTTAAACTTAGGGATTGGTTTTACGGACCCAATCCTCTCCTTTGCCTGATCCATATTTAATTCCATCACAAGTCCTTGCCAGAACTACTATTACAACATATGGTCATTAATCCACATCATAGAGTTAAGATCTCACATATGATAAACGAGTCTAACGAAAATCTAAGGAAAACCACCTTACCTTAAAATCCCAAGAAGAGTATGATACTTAGAGACTAATGATTTTTGACTTTTAGATCAAGACGATCAGGTCTCCTTCAAATCCTGCAATAACACCCTCAAGAGGAATACAAGGTTAGTGAGAAACATCAATCTAATGATGGCCTTAGCAACCAACTAGCCATTTGGCTTTGGTGTCCAAAAACCGAAATAGAACATGAGAAACTAACTGAAGTCGACACATACCTCAACACAGGGGATTCGGTTAACATTTGAGAGGAGATTCGGCTTTATAGAAAAATCGACACAAGAGGAAAAAGAATGAAGAAGAAAGTGAAATAAGAGATTTAGGCTTCTGAAGAAATCAAAAGAAAATATTGCGGAGATTGACTGAAGTTTCAGCACAGAGAATGAAGAAAAGAATAGGGTTCAAATGCCAGAATTGAAGAGATACCACCCCTATTTATAGAGAATTTTGGCACTTACTTATCAAAACCCAAAGGTGCCCTTCCTGATAACTAACAATTAATCAAATAGTAGGGGAAATTTCGGCACCACTTTGCCAAAAAGAAACCTATTTCTTCCCCCTCTAGGAGATAGAATTTTGGCCAACTCTGCACTTAGCAGATAGCTCCTATCTTTTCTCCTCTATCTTAATCTATTCACACATTTAGAAGAGGTCTAGATAACACCACCTCTCCCTACTAT
The DNA here is from genome assembly GCA_025503065.1 of Gossypium bickii. Classification (NCBI taxonomy): domain Eukaryota; kingdom Viridiplantae; phylum Streptophyta; class Magnoliopsida; order Malvales; family Malvaceae; genus Gossypium; species Gossypium bickii. Next base: position 99,808,618 of record CP106715.1, read on the forward strand.
TATCAGCACAATATTTATATTATCCCAGTCATTAAATCCCTCCAAAAATTAAGCCTCATTGTCGTCCCCCTCATTGCTCCTTTTAAGTGCCAAAAATGGCCCAAATAGATGGGCTCCATGCGGCCAAAACTTGGGCCCTCTCCATCTACTAGTGACGCCACCCTCTAGCTCCTTTACAGCGCCACCTGACATTAGGCCACAAGCCCACTTTGGTATTTTAAACACAGATACCCCCTTTTTAAACCCTGTTGTGCCCAAACAGAGAATTTAACCAAGGCATCTGCCTAAACCTGAGCCCAATTTGGACCCCTAACACTTAAATTAACACATTAAACATATCCCCACATTACACGCATAGGCCCAATAATTTACGATGTTACACATTTAGCCCAAATCTAGCCACAAATATGAGATCCACATAGACCAGTTCAATATCTACTACACAATCATACAACTTATTCATATGAGCCCACGGGCCCATTAGTCCCACTTGGCCCTTTTCGGCCCATCGTGGCCCAAACAGCATCAATCCACAAGAATACTCATGGTGGCCACAACTATCGCGTTGAAGCCCCCACACGTGCGCTCGCACGCTCGTGTGGCTACCATTGTCGTGTAACCGGCATATCGATATTTGCCGCTCTACAGCTAGAGTAGGGCGAAATGCACACCTGATAGGAGTCTAAAGCTAATCCACGCTCCGAATGATCCTATGCCCAATGCCAACCAGGTATGCTTACTCTCCTCATAGATTGCTCTATTTAAAGCCAGCTTCTCACCTTCCCTCTTGATAGCTTTCCGATGTGGGATCCCTCATTCAGTAGGGTTTAAATCCAACACAAACTCTGGCTGTCCAATCCACAAAATAAACACTCCCTTGCTTGTCATGAGATTCGAACCCAGGCTCCCCTATAGCTTAATCCACGCTGCTAGCCACTAGGCCACAAGCTCCTCTTGTGTCTAAAATCATGCGCAACTAAATACAAGTCTATGGGCCAAAGTCCAAGTTCACTTAAAAAAATAAATCAAAATGATATGCAAGCACCAAGACTTGAACCTTGGACCTCTTGCTTCCTTGTGGCGTCATTCCCTTGTCTCTTATGTGGCGTCATTTGCCACTAGACCACAACCCCTTTTGTGTCATTTTTCTCCACATTTTATTCTTAAAACCTACTTAATAACTCCCAGGATTTTATTCACCTAAAACCAAAATTTTCCTAAAGCTCAAGTTTGATCCTGGGACTTCATGGAAGCCCTCTAACCTTCCAAAATCACTCACCTAATAGGTCCAACTTGCATTAGTGTCATTCTCTTGTTCTCCATAGTTTTAAACGCTCCCATGGCCAAGGGCCAATGGGCCCAATTCTACTAGGCCCAAATTCGGGTCGTTATATCTACACCTTTAACCAGAGGATAAAGTGTAGCACCCCTTACCCGTATTCCATATCGAAACCGGGCATGAGGCCTTACCATATTTAACTTGCACGATTTTACAACTTTTGGCCATAAAACTCATTTCAAATTAAAACTATTCCATCCATGAGGCCCTAGACATGCTTCTAAAAGGGTTCTAGGATAATTTGGAAACTTTTATACACTTAAGAAAAAAAATTTCCTGAACAGGGGCTACACGCCCGTGGGGGGAGATGACACACCCATGTTCGACGCCCGTGGTCGACACGGACTTGAATCACATGACCTGGACACACGCCCATATGGCTGGCCCGTGGTCGCCTCTGATTAATCCACACGGCCTAGGCACACCCGTGTGCTTCAACCGTGTGACAATTCAAATTCCAATTTCAAGATGCAGACTTCCCATGGCCTGGGCACATGCCCATAAACTTCCCGTATGTTACACACGGCCTAGACACAAGCCCGTGTGCCTACCCATGTGGACAAGAACAAGGCTATTTGCCAAGCTTTTTGCACCTCTCTAGCTCACATCTCATGGATCCATTCAACATATCAATAAACAACTCATAATTGTAATATGAACTTCCATGAATAATTTAATATTTTCATAAATGATAAGGTGAGCCATCAACCATGGTAATATACAAAATAGTTATCCTAATAAGGGGCCAACATACTTTTGGCCAAAATAACACATTGATCTATCTAGTCTAGCCCCTATACATGCCATATACAAAATCACTAATTCTAGATATATCGAGGTGAGCTGATAGTGTGGGCATTCTTCTAGTTATCCTCTTATCCCGGCTCAGCTCTTAAACTCTATAAAACAAGGGAAAAAAAGAATGGGATTAAGCTTTAAGCTTAGTAAGTTTATATGTAAACAATATAACATTATAATAGGTGCTAAACAAGTATATAGCATCACATACTAACCAAGAAACAATCCACATTCATAATCATGCTTACTCATTCTTTCCAATTTCACATTCCAAACATATCACAAGCTTAATGCATACATTCATCAGTATGCTTCCCTGCATTTAACACCACAACGTCATATAATACAACACATCATAATCTCATAATCAACTACTCATAACCAAATTATTCGATAAGTTTGCACTTAGCCCACCATCAGTCTTTATTGGGGTGGTATCGCACATAGCATACCGAAAGGATAATTACGGTGGTATCACATAGCCCACCAATTAATAAATAGACGATGGTATCGCACACAGCCCATCGAAATTAAGTAATATGGTGGTATCGCACTCAACCCACCGTTAAGCATTGCCATTATACATTCACATTTCTATTTCATAATTCATTTGACAATTATTCAATAACTACCACATTCATTCCACTTGAACCATTCAGATTTTCAATCAAACTATGCATTAATTATCAACAACAATGTATATGTAAAATGCATTGTTTACACATAAACTTACCTCGGTGCAAAACGTGTTAACTAACAGTTTAATCCGTCACCTTGCCTTTTCCACGGTCAAGGTTGATTTCGTGCTCTTCTTGATCTATAACAATGAAATTCATTCATTTAGATCATTCTATGGTTATATTACATCAAAATCTACACTTAGGCAAAAATGACCATTTTGCCCTTGTACTATGGCAAAATTACGATTTTGCCCCTAGGCTCGTAAATTATTTTTCAACACATTTTCTCAATAAAAAAGCCTAGCTAAACTATGACACATTCATTCTTTGCATTTAAGTCCTATTTAGGTGTTTTCATGCTAACACCTTTCACAGCAATTTCATCTTCCTAACATTCATTTTCTTCCATAAAACCTCAGCTAACAACATAAACATTCTCATGGTAAGTCTCTAGACTTTCAACAACATCACAAATTAGTCCCCTTATTAGCTAGCTTAAGCTTTGGGACTTCAAAAGTACAAAATTCATCAAAAATAATCATCAAATTGACTTACTAGCAAGGATGAAATGTAGCTGAAATTTTGAACTTCAAGAACCCCTATTCTCCCTTCAAATTTCGATGGTAGAAGAAGAAGGAATAGTAAAAGATGATATCTTATCTTTTTATTTTATTTTAGTCATTTTTTATTACCTAATCTCTACCAAATTTGACCAACATTTAATGCTATTGTCTCCTTCATTCCTATGGTCGGCCAACAATTCCAATTGGCCTAATTTCAAGGACCTCCAATTTAATATTCTATGGCTATTTGACACCTCTACCTTGAAAAATAGAACTTTCGCACTTTATGTGATTTAGTCCTTTTTCATAATTAAGCATGCAATCATAAAAAATAAAGCACAAAAATTGTCATGCATTCATAAAATTATGCTACAACACATAAAACAACGTCAAAATAATTTTTCCTCGACCTCATTTTAGTGGTCCCAAAACCACTATTCTGACTAGCTCCAAAATTGGGCTGTTACATAAATACACTCTCAATACTATCCATCCTTTGAATAAATGCACATTTAAGTTCAAATATACGAACTTACCTTATGTACAGAAATGACAAAACGGACTGATTATTCAATTACTTTGCTTTTTCCCCAATATAAGTCTAAATTCCTCTTTTCTTGATCTATAAGTAATCAAAATCAACTTATTTATTCTTCTATTTATTCAATTCAATCTAAAACACACATTAGGGCTATTTTACACTTTTTCCCTAAACTTTCGCATTTTTACAATTTGGTTCATATATCATAAATTCACAAATTAATAAAATTCACAATAGACCTTTGCTAGCCGAATTACTATTATGCCCCTAGCAGCCCATACTTTTCATTTACTCACACATTTAACCACACATTTTCACAAACAAATTCCTATTTTGCATTTTTACTCAAAATCACTTTACAAAATAGGTAAATCTAACAACAAGATTTAATATTTCATCATCAAACATAAAAGAACACATATTTTCATCGATGGAAACTTAAAATATCATTAACAGTTTTGCAAAATAGTCCCTAGGCTAGCTAGTACTAGTTGCAATGATCACAAAAACATAGAAATAATTAAAAGCCGAGCAAAAATGGACTTACAAGTGCACCTTGAAGTAGCCAAAAATTTTATGCCCTAATATGGCTTTTCTCCATGCTTCTATTGGCCAATAAGGTGAATGAATCAAAAACCTTTTTGTTTTGTTTTAATTTAATTAACCTTTAATTATTAATTACCTATTTACCCTTAATTAAAAACCATTAAAATTCATGATAATATGTCCATAAAAGTCCACTTACACTAAGATTGGTTAATTACAACATAAAGACCTTTACTTTAAGGTTCTATAACTATTTAATACCTTTAACTAATAGAACACTACTTTTGCACTTTACGCAATTTAGTCCTTTTTCTCAAATTGACCAATTAAACGATAAACTTTCTTCACCAAATTTTCACACATCCATGCTATCATGCTGTAAACATTAAAATAATAATAAAATAAATATTTTGACTTCAGATTTTTGGTTCCAAAACCATTGTTCTAATTTGACTAAAAATAGGCTGTTACATTTCCTCCTCCATCTCCAGTAAGAATTTCTTCTATAATATCCTGAATTAGGGGTTAATTTCCAATTGAATTGTTGTGCATGTGTTTGGACTGTGGTGTTATTATTAGTGATGTTTTAAGATCTAGATATAAGTTTAAAGCAGGCCTGAGTAGTAAGAAATTTTGTTTTTAAGCTTTAAGTAAAGGGAGCTGAAGGAGCTAGGGGTTATATGTAATTCGTGGAGCATTTTAGCACAAGTTGGGGCTTGGTAAAGTGGCAAGGAGGTGCCACTTAGAGCCCTGTGATTGACGCCACTTGCAAGGGAAGGAGATCGCAGGTTCGAGCAGCAGAAATCCCACTATTTGCTTATTATTTTGACGCCAAGGAGGGGGAAGAGTTGTGCTCAGCACAAACTCCGTCAGATAAGGATGGACCAAGTCAAAATATTTGAATTGGTGGCAAGGAGAAAAATAAGGAGCTTGTGGAATTCAAACTCTTTTGAATTAGTGGCCAGGAGGAATTGGAGGAAGTTGCCAAAATTTGAACTCCTGTTTGAAGAGGAGTGGTCGGTTTGGGAAGCTGAGTAAGGAGGGAGCCGAAATTTCCTTGATGGCTAGGTGGTCACTTTCGGCTAGTCTAGGCTATAGTGTACGCGATTGAGAGGCAAACCGAAATACCCTTTTTGTTCATCAAATATTTCCTTAATGCATTTTGTAAACCAAAAGCCAAAACCACCTTAGGTGCATGTCGTTTTCCCTCTAATGCATTGGCCGAATCTTCACAAGAACCCTTTTGGGAAACTCTCTTTTCTCCTTTGAAATCGAAACCTCACTTGACATTTTCATCTCTTCTCTTTTTCGGCAATCAAGGTGCTTGGCTGAACCACTCTTTCTCCCATCTTTCTTCTCTTCTTTTCATAACTGCTCAAGACCCCATCTTCTTCTTTATTTTTTTTTTCTTGTCGAAACCTCTCAATCCCTTTTCTTTAAGCCAAGCTGAATACTCATCATCTATTCTCCCATTCTTGTTTTTCTTTTTGAACCGAATCTCAATTGTTCTCTTCAATCAACCTTAGCCAAATCATCCTGGTCACTCAACCTTGCCGAAATTTCCTTCTTTCTTCTTGCTGTGTTTTGACCGAATATCAAGCAAGGGTAGATCTACTTTTTGGTTTTCTCTAATCGGTTTTAAGAGAAGCTAAGTGTCTTGGCCAAATTTCTTTTAGTTCTTTTTTTCTTCTCTTTGTCGACTCACATGTTGAGACAAAAGCCGAACTTCAATATTTGTTGTCAATAATTCTAAGCACCTTGGGAAACCGATTTCTCCTAGGCTCTTCAGGACTTTGGAAGCAGACGATCTAATCTATTCTCTAACAATCGGTTTTGGTAAGTCAAGTGGTAAGGATCCCTATTGGTTCATTATTCTTTAAGTTGTGAAAAGCCGAAGGCTATTGAGGCTAAATTTTGGTGTTGGCCGATTGTAGGGGGAAGACCTGTCTCGCATCTCTTGTTTTGTGATTAGCGTTCGTAAGGCAGAAGGTAGGGGTTAAAGTTCCATACGTTACCTCATCCTTCGAGATTTATTAGTGTGGCCGAATGGCCTTGTTAATGGTCTTGTGGTTTGGCCGAATGTAGGGCAAAGGGATCTAGTGCAGTAGATCGGGTCCTCGAGAGTTAGGGCTTGCGTTAGTAACAGGTGTGTAACTTACATACTTTATAATTAAGTAAATATATTTTAATAACCTGAATGTGTTAAAGCCGAAACAGTGTGGATATTGGTATGATACCCTATGGGTATGAGCAAGGATTCAGGTAAGTCCGTTTTGATATGAGTTTTGCTATTTAATGTATGATAGTATGAGTTATGACATATTTTCTCTAATAAAGCATGATGGCATGATTTGCATGATTTGTATGAGTATGGCATGATGACGGGTGATATGAGAGGGGGGGAAGATGATATCCGTGACTTTGGGTCACCAGAGGTTTGGCACCTCATAGCGACTTGTCCCAGTGGCTTAGCACCACAGTGGGTTGGCCTCACAGTTGATATTTTGGGATCGTCGCCAGTGATTTGGTATCACACATGGGTTGGCCCCACACTTGGTATATTGATATTTTGTGACTTTGGGTCACCAGAGGTTTGGCACCTCATAGCGACTTGTCCCAGTGGCTTAGCACCACAGTGGGTTGGCCCCGCATTTGATATTACGGGATCATCGCCAGTGATTTGGTATCACAACGTGGGTTGGCCCCACAGATGGATTATTCGTAACTTTGGGTCACCAGTGGTTTGGCACCACATTATTATTGGATATCGTGACTTTGGGTCACTAGTGGTTTGGCACCACCAGTGGTTTGGTACCACACAGGGTAGAAAAAGAGTTATGGATGGCTAGGTTTGGGTGCATTATTTATATTGCTTGGTTATGATTTGTGTAAGTATGTTGCATTAATCGGGAGGAGGATTTATACACTGAGTCTTGGTGACTCACCTTCTCCCTTATCTTTTCAGGTGACTCGTAGCTTGCGGATGAGGAGCCGGATGGACTCGAGGCGGCCATGCAATTAAAACATTTGGTATTACTTGGATTTTGAATTTGGATATTTATTTTCTCTTCCGTTTTTATTTGGGTTTGTAATAAGGCCTTAGATTATATTTTAGATTATTTATGTTTTGGGATGGTTTTGAATATGGCTAAGTAAATTACTTGATTAACTTAATCACTTGAAAGTAAGGTTTTCTACATTACAAAACGAAATAGTTTTCAAATCTTTACCATCGGGTAACATAGATTAATTGATATCAACAACATCTCGAATGGATTTCAAACTTAAGTTTTTCACACTTAATTCGAACGATTCCAAATTAGCTAAGCAAGAATCAATCGAATTTTATGGCATAAACGTTTTCTAAACTTATGGATCGGCAACTGAGTTTTTAAGATAAATTCCCGAGATTTCAAAGTAAACTATCGGTTTGCAAATAATCATTTCTACAAGTATAAAACAACAAAGGGGTTTCCACTCAAATTTTAACCGGTAACCTATTTTCTCCAAAACGTTTTTCCTCTTGACATGCCAGATTCGGTCGTGGTGTGACCGGGTTTGGGGTGTTACAATTGTGGTATCAGAGCCAAGTTTAAAGGCTCGGCTGTGGGCCTGAGGCCCAAAATGTTTTTTTTTTTAAATTTGGTTTTAAATGTTTTTGTTTGAAAATATATGGTTTGAAAGACATGGCACCGAGTCTCCAGTACCAATCCGCCCAGGTAAGTACCCCTCACTATTGTTTGTGATTTTTGGATGATATAGACTTTGAATGACTAGTGATAGTGGACTACCCTAGAGACTGAAACTGATAGGACTCTAGGGACTTGCGAAAACAAAACTCCTTTAATAAGAACTATCCATAAGATTGTGCTTAAAAGACAGTGGAATAAGTACTAATGCATAAAACTTCTAAATCAGATAAGTCGAGACTTTAGACATGAGCACTCGAGGTGGACGTGGTCGTAATACACGTGGACGTGGTCGGGGTAGGATGACAGTTTCTGAACCAGTAGGGTCTAGTCAGGGGTCAGAGAATGAGAAACCAGCACCATCACCAGCTGTAGGTGGTGAGTTTCAGGATCAGACTGGGGATGACGCAGTGTCGCAGGCGGTGCTGCGAGTTCTTGAGAGGGTAGCTGGAGTAGATGGAGGCGCGGGAGCTCGAAAATCTGTACCTGAGCGACTCCGAGCCAATGGAGCTGAGGTATTTCGAGGTGTTTCTGGTGTGGCTCCCAGTACGGCTGAGTATTGGCTAGAGGCGACAGAGCGGATCATGGACGATTTGTTTCTAACTGCTGAGGAAAAGCTGAAAGGAATAGTGTCGCTTCTCCGGGATGAGTCATACTAGTGGTAGCTCACGGTTCGGGACAGTGCTGCAGCGGAGGATCTCACTTGGGATTATTTTAAGGCCGCTTATCAGAAGAAGTACGTTGGATCTAGCTATATTGATGCGCAACGGAAGGCATTTCTGAGGTTGGTTCAGGGAAGTAAGTCTGTATCAGAATACGAGGCAGAGTTCTTAAGGTTGAGCCGGTATGCTAGGGGCATTCTGGCTACAGAACACGAGCGATGTGTCCGATTTGAGGATGGTCTGAGGGATGAGCTGAGGTTGCTGATTGCTCCACAACAGGAGCGTGAGTTTGCTATCCTGGTGGAAAAGGCTAAGGTAGCCGAAGGGGTTAAGGAGTCTGTGAGGCAGAATATGGATAGGAATAGACATAAGAAAGGTTTTGGATCATCTGGGTCGGCTGGTAATTCTCAGAAAAGAGCTAGACAGACTGGGCCGAATCAGTCTGGTAGGTCTGTTGCTGCTAATCATGGACTAGCACAGTGTAACCGTTATGGAAAATCTCATTAAGGAGGATGTTAGACTGGTGGAAAAGGATGTTTTGAGTGTGGCTCGCTGGATCATCGTGTGAGGGATTGTCCACGTAAGTTAGCTAGGATTCAGCCTGAGGGTTAGGGCCGCGCTCAATTCAGAAATGAGGGACCGCCACCGCAGAGGGGTCGTGGTAATGGTAGAGGAGGTAATGGTTCTGGTCGAGGCCGCGGAGCACTGGGTAGAGGTACAGGTAACACTGAGGCAAGACAGCCTGGGTTGGTGTATGCAGCGAGGCATCGAGAGGAGGGCGACGCACCGAACGTCATAACAGGTACGTTCTTAATCTTTGGATTTCCATATACTGCTTTGATTGATGTGGGTTCGACGCATTCATACGTTGCTAGTACCATAGTAGAGACCATGAACCTAGACTTTGAGGCTACTTCTAGGTAGATGACAATAATTAGCCCTCTAGGTCACTCTGTAGTAGTGAATAAGCTGTATAGGGATGTACCCCTAGAACTCCAAGGGGTAGTGTTGGTAGCTGATCTGATGGAACTGCCGTTTGGGGAGTTCGATCTAATTCTTGGAATGGAAGTTTGAATTGTGCAGTTAAGCACATGGTGTTGAAGACCATGGAAGGAGATGAGGTGGTTATGATAGGTAATAGAAGGAATTACCTATCCAACGTGGTATCTGCGTTGAAAGCTGAGAGGATGGTCACGAAGGGCTGTGAAGCATTTATGGTTCATGTATGTGCCTTGAAGGCTAAGGAGTCTGCTGTAGGGAATGTCTGAACAGTAAAGGAATTTGCTGATGTATTTCCAGAGGAGCTTCCGGGACTGCCACCGAATCGTGAGGTTGAATTTGGCATAGATCTCATTGCCGGAGGCTCGCGCGGTGTCTATTGCTCCGTATAGGATGGCGCCTAAGGAATTAGTGGAGTTAAAGGCTCAGATTTAGGAGTTGTTGGACCGAGGTTTTATCCGGCCAAGTGTTTTGCCTTGGGGAGCACCGGTACTCTTTGTTAAGAAGAAAGATGGTACAATGCGGATGTGTATAGACTACCGCCAGTTGAATAAGCTGATGATCAAAAACAAGTATCCGTTGCCGAGGATAGATGACTTGTTTGATCAGCTTAGGGGTGCATTGGTTTTTTCAAAGATTGATTTAAGGTCTGGGTATCATCAGCTAAAGGTGAAAGAGGCTGATATTCACAAGACGGCGTTTCGTACTCGGTATGGGCACTACGAGTTTCTGGTAATGCCGTTCGGTTTGACTAACGCGCTAGCAGCATTCATGGACATGATGAATCAGGTATTCCAGCAGTATTTGGATCAGTTCATCATAGTATTCATTGACGACATCTTGGTATATTCGAAGACAGAGGATGAGCATGATGCGCATTTGCGAGTAGTGTTGCAGAATCTGAGGGAAAAGCAGCTATATGCTAAATTTAGTAAGTACGAGTTCTAGCTGAGGGAAGTGACTTTCTTGGGTCATGTAGTATCAGCTGAGGGGATTAGGGTGGATCCTCAAAAGATTGAGGCAGTGTTGGATTGGAAGCCGCCTAAGTCAGTGGCTGAGATTTGGAGTTTTCTAGGTTTGGTAGGGTAGTATCGGAGGTTTGTAGAGGGATTTTCTTTGATCGCAGCACCGATGACCAAGTTGTTAAGGAAAGGAGTTCCATTTGTGTGGACTGAGAAGCAGCAAGAGAGTTTCGATAAGCTAAAGAAGATTTTGACTAAAGCTTCGATTTTGTTTCAGCCTGAGGCAGGGAAGAAATTCACAGTATATTGCGATGCATCACATACGGGCTTGGGATGTATGCTGATGCAGGAAGGGAAGGTAGTGGCTTATGCATCTCGATAGCTAAGATCGCATGAAGGTAACTATTCGATGCATGACTTGGAGTTAGCTGCAGTGGTCTTTGCTTTGAAAATATGGAGACACTACTTGTACGGAGAGAGGTCGATAGTCTACACGGATCACAAGAGTCTGAAGTACCTTTTGACTCAGAAGGATTTAAACTTGAGGCAGCATAGATGGATTGAGTTGTTGAAGGACTACGACTGTTCGATTGAGTATCATCCGGGCAAGGCTAACGTAGTGGAAGATGCGTTGAGCCGTAAGGTTGTATCAAACTTAAGAGCGATGTTTGCCCATCTTAGTTTGTATGACGATGAGAGTCTCTTGGCGAAATTGTAGGTTAAGCCGACTTGGGTTGAGCAGATCAAGGAGAAATAGTTAGAGGATGAGGATTTGAATGTGCGGAGGTTGCAAGTTCAGAATGGTGGTTTGGAGGATTACGTTTTGTGCAGTGATGGAGTCATTGTGTTTTCAAGGGAGAGCTTGTATTAGAAGGATGTCGAGTTAAGCGAGAGGATTCTTCAGACGCATATAGCGGCCCCATACGCTATGCATCCGGAGGTAGCAAGATGTATTGGGATTTAATAGAGCGATTTTGGTGGCCATGTCCAGGCGGGAAGTAACTTGAGTTTGTGGGAAAGTGTCGGCGTGTCGCCAGTCAAGGCTGAACATCAGTTGCCGTCAGGGTTACTTCAGCCGGTGAAGATTCCACAGTGGAAGTGGGAAAGGATCACTATGGATTTCATCAGTGGATTACCCCTTACGCCTAGCAAGAAGGACTCAATTTGGGTGATTGTGGATCGTCTGACTAAATCTGCTCACTTCATACCGGTAAGGGTTGATTACTCGCTTTCGAAGTTAGCTAAGTTGTATGTGTTAGAGATAGTGAGGTTGCATGGTGTGCTAGTATCGATCATCTCGGATAGGGATCCAAGATTTACGTCGAGGTTCTGGAGAGCGTTGCATCAGGCTTTGGGTACACGCTTGGATTTTAGTACGGCATTTCATCCACAGTCGGACGGGCAGTCGGAAAGGGTTATACAGATTTTAGAGGATATACCAAGAGGTTGTGTTTTCGACTTCAGAGGTAGCTGGGAAGAGTTTCTACCATTAGCTGAGTTCGCATACAACAATAGTTACCAAGCAAGCATTAAGATGGCACCATATGAGGTGCTATATGGTAGGAAGTGTCGCACACCTACATGTTGGACAGAATTGGGTGAACGTCAGATGTTGGGACCAGAGTTGGTTGCAGAGACTGAGGACAAGGTTAAGTTGATTCAGGCTCGATTGAAGGAAGCATTGGACAGGCAGAAGTCATATGCCAATCTCAAGCGGAGGGACATAGAGTTTGCCGTGGGTGATAAGGTCTTTCTGAAGGTCTCGCCATGGAAGAAGGTATTGAGGTTTGGTAGAAAAGGCAAGTTAAGTCCAAGGTTTATTGGGCCGTATAAGGTACTGAGACGAGTGGGACCAGTAGCTTCTCAGCTCGAGTTGCCAGCAGAGCTGAGTCAGATTCACGGCGTGTTCCATGTCTCCATGCTTAGACGATATCGTTCAGATCCATCGCACGTTGTAGCAGTGGAGGAGATAGAGGTGAGTCCAGATTTGACCATGGAAGAGGAACCAGTGCAGATTCTAGATCGAGATGTGAAAGTTTTGCGTAAGAAGTCCGTTCCACTGGTGAAAGTATTATGGCGGAATCATGGCGTGGAAGTAGCTACGTGGGAACCCGAGGATGTGATGAGGCAGCAATACCCTCAACTCTTTTGACTAGGTAATTTCGAGGCTGAAATTATTTTTAAGGGGGGTAGAACTATAATATCCTGAATTAGGGGTTAATTTTAAATTCAATTGTTGTGAATGTGTTTGGACTGTGGTGTTATTATTAGTGATATTTTAAGATCAAGATATAAGTTTAGAGCAGGCTTGAGTAGTAAGAAATTTTGTTTTTAAGCTTTAAGTAAAGGGAGTTGAAGGAGCTAGGGATTATATGTAATTCGTGGAGTATTTTAGCACAAGTTGGGGCTTGGTAAAGTGGCAAGGAGGCACCACTTAGAGCACTATGATTGACGCCACTTGCAGGGGAAGGAGATCGCAGGTTCGAGTAGCAGAAATCCCACTATTTGCTTATTATTTTGACGCCAATGAGGGGGAGGAGTTGTGCTTAGCACAAACTCTGTCAGATAAGGATGGACCAAGTCAAAATATTTTAATTGGTGGCAAGGAGAAAAATAAGGAGCTTGTGGAATTCAAACTCTTTTGAATTAGTGGTCAGGAGGAATTGGAGGAAGTTGCCAAAATTTGAACTCCTGTTTGAAGAGGAGTGTTCGGTTTGGGAAGCTGAGTGAGGAGGGAGCCGAAATTTCCTTGATGGCTAGGTGGTCACTTTCGGCTAGTCTAGGCTATAGTGTACGCGGTTAAGAGGCAAACCGAAATACCCTTTTTGTTCATCAAATTTTTCCTTAATGCATTTTGTGAACCAAAAGTCGAAACCACCTTAGGTGCATGTCATTTTCCCTCTAATGCATTGGCCGAATCTTCACAAGAACCCTTTTGGGAAACTCTCTTTTCTCCTTTGAAACCGAAACCTCACTTGACATTTTCATTTCTTCTCTTTTTTGGCAATCAAGGTGCTTGGTCGAACCACTCTTTCTCCCATCTTTCTTCTCTTCTTTTCATAACTGCTCAAGACCCCATCTTCTTCTTTATTTTCTTTTCTTGCTGAAACCTCTCAATCCATTTTCTTTAAGCCAAGCCGAATACTCATCATCTATTCTCCCATTCTTGTTTTTCTTTTTGAACCGAAACTCAATTGTTCTCTTCAATCAACCTTAGCCGAATCATCCTGGTCACTCAACCTTGACGAAATTTCCTTCTTTCTTCTTGTTGTGTTTTGACCGAATATCAAGCAAGGGCAGATCTACTTTTTGGTTTTCTCCAATCGGTTTTAAGAGAAGCTAAGTGTCTTGGTCAAATTTCTTTTAGTTCTTTTTCTCTTCTCTTTGTCGACTCACATGTTTAGACAAAAGTCGAACTTCGGCATTTGTTGTCAATAATTCTAAGCACCTTGGGAAACTGATTTCTCCTAGGCTCTCGGGACTTTGGAAGCAGACGATCTAATCTACTCTCTAATAATCGGTTTTGGTAAGTCAAGTGGTAAGGATCTCTATTGGTTCATTATTCTTTAAGTTGTGAAAAGCCGGAGGCTATTGAGGCTAAATTTTTGTGTTGGCCGATTGTAGGGGGAAGACCTGTCTCGCATCTCTTGTTTTGTGATAAGCGTTCGTAAGGCAGAAGGTAGGGGTTAAAGTTCCATGCGTTACCTCATCCTTCGGGATTTATTGGTGTGGCTGAATGGCTTTGTTAATGGTCTTGTGGTTTGGCCGAATGTAGGACAAAAGGATCTAGTGCAGTAGATCGGGTCTTCGAGAGTTCGGGCTTACTTTAGTAACAGGTGTGTAACTTACACACTTTATAATTAAGTAAATATATTTTAATAACCTGAATGTGTTAAAGCCGAAATAGTGTGGATATTGGTATGATACCCTATGAGTATGAGCAAGGAATCGGGTAAGTCCGTTTCGATATGAGTTTTGCTTTTTAATGTATGATAGTATGATTTATGACATATTTGCTATAATAAAGCATGATGGCATGATTTGCATGATTTGCATGAGTATGGCATGATGATGGGTGATATGAGAGGAGGGGGAAGATGATATCCGTGACTTTGGGTCACCAGAGGTTTGGCACCTCCAGTGGTTTGGTACCACAGATTCTTTTGTGACTTTGGGTCACCAGAGGTTTGGCACCTCATAGCGACTTGTCCCAGTGGCTTAGTACTACAGTGGGTTGGCCCCATAGTTGATATTTTGGGATCATCGCCAATGATTTGGTATCACATGTAGGTTGGCCCCACACTTGGTATATTGATATTTTGTGACTTTGGGTCACCAGAGGTTTGGCACCTCATAGCGACTTGTCCCAGAGGCTTAGCACCACAGTGGGTTGGCCCCACATTTGATATTACGGGATCGTCGCTAGTGATTTGGTATCACAATGTGGGTTGGCCCCACAGATGGATTATTCGTGACTTTGGGTCACCAGTGGTTTGGTACCAGACGGGGTAGAAAAGGAGTTATGGATGGCTAGGTTTGGGTGCATTATTTATATTGCTTGGTTATGATTTGTGTAAGTATGTTGCATTAATCGGGCGGAGGATTTATGCACTGAGTCTTGGTGACTCACCTTCTCCCTTATCTTTTCAGGTGACTCGTAGCTTGCGAATGAGGAGTCGGATGGACTCGAGGCGGCCATGCAATTAAAACATTCGGTATTACTTGGATTTTGAATTTGGATATTTATTTTCTCTTCAGTGTTTATTTGGGTTTGTAATAAGGCCTTAGATTATATTTTGGATTATTTATGTTTTGGGATGGTTTTGAATATGGCTAAGTAAATTACTTGATTAACTTAATAACTTGAACGTAAGGTTTTCTACACTATGAAACGAAATGGTTTTCAAATCTTTACCATCGGGTAACATAGATTAATTGATATCAACAACATCTCGAATGGATGTCAAACTTAAGTTTTTCACACTTAATTCGAACGATTACAAATTAGCTAAGCAGGAATCAATCGGATTTTATGGCATAAACGTTTTCTAAACCTATGGATCGACAACTGAGTTTTTAAGATAAATTCCCGGGATTTCAAAGTAAACTATCGGTTTGCAAATAATCATGCCCAAGATTTCTACAAGTATAAAACTACAAAGGGGTTTCCACTCAAATTTTAACCGGTAACCTGTTTTCTCCAAAACGTTTTTCCTCTGTTACATGCCAAATTCGGTCGTGGTGTGACCGGGTTTGGGGTGTTACATCTTCAATCTAGATTTGAATCAATCTGGAGTGCTTCCTTCCTTCACGAAAGTTGAGGTGTTGGTCTGGCTCGCCACCTATGAGAGCTTGATGCTAAAATAAGATCCATGATTGTGCATGCTATGCTGGAAAGGAGTAGTTTCATTATATCGGTAAGGGTAAGGATATAAAGCTCTATCTGGGGGTCTTTAAATGTTAAAAGTGACAGAAAAAAGGATTACGAGTGACCTTGATTTTTTGAGTCATCATGCTTTGTAGAAGTGGTTGAAGCTGACCATTCGAGGGAAGTCTAGATCTGAAGTTTGGGGCTGAAAAAGGGGTAATAACCAGGTACGTCCTTAGATTGACTCTTGCATGTGTATTATGCTTATATAGAAACTTCTATGGTAAGTGACCAAAGCATGAGAATAAAACTAGTAAAGTATGATGTGACGAATCTAATAAAGAAAGTAAGAACGAGTCTGATAGGAAGTTAATGTGTGTTTGGTAAGGATAAGAATGTCTATCGTGAGTGATTCAATGCATGATGAGTCTGTGTTTGTGTCTAGAGTCATCAAAGGGGTCCGTCGGGACTAAAAACACAAATCTCGGAAAGGGCAAGTCCATGCCCATGGCGCTGAATAACCATATCGTGTAAGGCCGTAATTGGTGGGTTATGGCATCATATGAAAAGAAGACCATATCTTGTAAGACCATAACTGGTGGGTTATGACATCATATGAAAGGAAGACAATATCGTGTAAGACAGTAATTGGTGGGTTATGGCACCAAATAGAAAGAAAATCATATTGTGTAAGACCGTAACTGGTGGGTTATGGCATCTTATGGGAAGGACTAAGGGAAGGTTATTACCTAACATGGTTCTCTGTGTGTCCTAGAATGATGAGGGGAAAATGCCACTAAGTGTGAGTTTAGGCAAATCCCTATCATTTAAAACACCAGTAAAAGGACAGCCTGTAACAGCCTGTTTTAAGTGATATTAGAAAAGTGGTTTTGGGACCACAAATTTGACGAGTAAATTATTATTTTATTCTTATTTTAATGTTTATGGGATTATAGTAAGGTCATATTAAAATTTTGTTAAAATTTTTTTCATGTTTGCTTGGCTAATTAAGTAAAAAGGAGTAAATCATAAAAGGTGTAAAATTTGAGTTCTATTAGTTAAAAGGGTCAAATGGCTATGAAACCTTAAATCAAAGGACTTGAATAGTAAATGTACCATTTAATGAGTTAGTGGATTATTATGGATTAGGTTTTATTGAAGTTTTGATAATTTTTAAAGGGAAAAAAGTTAAATGAGTAAATAAAACTAAATTAACCTAAGAAAACCATGTTCATCTTCTTCATTTCTTCCTATCACCACTGAAAATACACCATTAAAACAAGCTAGGGCGTTCGGTCAAGTTCCTTTGCTTGCATGGTGAGTTTTAAGCCCCAGTTTTAATGATTTTTTTATGTTTTTGAGTTCGTTGTAGCTTAATCTAGCTAACCTGGGGGTCAATTCGTAGCACTATTAAATTTTGAGGGTTATGCCATGAATTTTCTTGATTGGTTTTGATGATAAATGATAGATTATGAATCTTTGTTGAAAAACAAACAAGTTTTGTTAAGTGATTTTTGTTGAATTTTGGAATTTGGGACTAATTTGGAAAGGTATAAATTCTAGGGTTTTATTGTGAAATGATGGTAAATATGAGTTGTGCCAAGGTCCCTTGCATATTAGATTAACATGGATTTAGATTGAAATGATTAGATTTTAAGTTATAAGCTTAATGACTTAATTGTGAAAAAGTTAAAATGTTAGGAGCAAATTGGTAATTTTACATAAATATGAATTATGGGTTGAATTGAATATTTGAAGTACTTATTTGAATATAATTATCTATTTAGATCAAGATAAACCTCAACCAGAACTAAATCAAGGAAAGGTGAAAGCTTCAGATTAGTTCGATCTAACTACTACGCCCCTAGCTGTCGAGGTAAGTTCATACGAACATTTATCATGTTTATGTTATTTAAATAGAATGCAATTATGTTATTTATAATGTAAATGGATCGATATATAAACATATCAATGTTATGATGAATTGACAGATATCGAGTCTCAGTTGAACCTTATGAATTCTTAGGATACAAATGACATGTCATTAGGGATTTCATGTTTTAGGTGCTGGTCTTGAATGTCTTACCGATGGCTGAGGTCCTATATTTGTTGCGGAGTCTTCATAGCTCGTGTAAGCAGCATCGTGTAGCTTACATTCTGACCTACAGCTCGTGTGAGCAAACCCATTTCATAGCTCGTTTGAGCAATGATGTAAAGGAAAGGTTATAGTTATATGTATGGTCACACTTTGTGTGAGCTTTCCCATGTATCCAATGTAATTCTAGATGGTTCAACGAGTAAGGAAAGGGAATGGAAAGGTAAGTATGTAATTGGATTGAATCATGACTTTATGAATGGAAATATGAACTACTTGATGATGTACATATGGTTGGTTTCATTTTATCATGGAAAACTTACTAACTTGTGAGTTGATGATGTTGGATAGGCATTTCTAAGCTTATGGCATTGATGTTGAATTTTATTTTTATTGTTTTGGTTTATACGAACTTAATAAGCATTGTTGCTTACGTAGTTTCTTTCCTTTGTCTTATAGATCATCGGAAGCTCGAGGTGGTTGGAAGCTCATTGCAGATCTATCATACTATCTAGAAGTCAATTCAGCAGTTTTTGTGCATTTTGGCCAAGGTTTATACTGGCATGTATAGGATGGTTTATAATGGTATTTTGATGAGAGTTTTGTTTGTGTTTTGGCATGTATAAGTTTTGAAAGTTAACCTTGTTTGGTACCTCTTGATGCCTAGTCAAATTGTGTCACTTTGGCTACCTTACTATGTATGTTTGTATGGAGCTTTATGGTATGTTTCAAATGGTATGATAATGGCCAAGTTTGTGACATGTTTTGGTAAGTTTTGAACTACGATGTGATGCTTGAAATGTGGTAGCATTGACATGTTTAGGTAGTTATTGTTTATATGCATTTGAGGTGCCTTTGAGTGGAATATTGGTTGGTTGAATTAGGGCCCTGGGAATGGCTTATATATGTCTGTTTAGGTGAGGTTTTGGTACTTTGAATGTGTGCATTATTGGTCTAAATTTTTATGCATGACATGGTTTTGAAATGGCTTGATTTTAGGTAAATTCGGGTCCACACAACTTGAGACACGAGTGTGTGACTCAACCGTGTGAGGCACACAGCCTGGCAACATAGCCGTGTGTCATATGATGATTTCTTTAGGGTGCAAGTCAGTGAGTTACACGGCCTAGCACACGGCCTGGCACACAGGAGTGTGACATGGTCATGTGACCCTACTGAGAGAGTTACATGGGTGAGGACACGGGCTGGGACACGGTTATGTGTCCCTAGTTCGAAGGTTACACGGCTTGAGACATGGGCATGTGTCTCAACCATGTGAGGTACACGACCTAGCCACACCGTCGTGTGACCCCTGTTTTGCAAATTTGCATTCTTTTTCCTAATTTTTCCAAACATTTTGAAATTGGTCGTGATTTGTTTCTAAGATATTTTTAGGGCCCCGAGGGCTCGATTCAGGGACAATATGCATGTATATGAATGATTTATGATATGATTAAATTATTGAATGGTATGAAGTTTAAATGTTTCTGTTTGTATACGATAAGCCGTAAAAGTAACATATTTTAATCCCATATTTAGCTTACTTTTTGATGATTTACTCCTTGATTTATTTAAAAAGGTGCTTGTAATCCTTTCTTTTCATGTTTTATACCCAGGGAAGCACCCGAGGATGAAAAGAACACAAAGCGAGCCTAAAACAGAGTAAATGGGCCTTAGCACAAAATTGACACGGCCTGGCCCAAAGTCCACACGGCCGTGCCTTGAAGAACACCTAGAGCACGGCCTCAACTCTGCCTCACACAGTCGTGCCTCAAGTTAGAAATCCGAACACGGTCTGGTCTCGATTCACACGGATGTGTGCCATGGCCGTGCCTCTGTCGCTGGGAAGAGCAATTTCAGTCAGAAAAAGATACTTAGGGAGAAAGAATTGCATTCCAAGAGCCGATATATATCCCCTAAGTACCACCTTTGAAAAGGCTTCAAAGCTAGGCCAAGGAGCCAAGCTGAGAAGGTCAGAGTTAGGGAATAATGCGATGATAGCCAGTTGATCCATCCCAAGAAGCCGAATTTATACTCAAGACGGTGGAATTCTCCTTCAATTCCTTCAGGGGGTTTTAGGGTTTTCTTATGTTTTGTTTTATCTTTTCTCTTGTGATGCTTTTTTTATTCATTATGAACTAAACCCTTCAAATACCTGAAGGGGATGAAAACTAGATGAATTTTGTTATTTGATTTCTAAGTTATATGATAATTGCTTAGTTTGTTCTTAATTATGTTGCTTAATCCAAATCTAATGTGCTTAGGTGGAGGAGGAATAGGCCCTGCCTAAGAGTAGATCTAACATAATTAAGCGGAGTTGATTGAACGCCTAGAGATAGGGTTACGAGATTTTGCCGAATTAGGGTGAAACCTAATATGGGAGTCCATTGATCAATTTACTGCTATCTTAGGGGTTATTATAAGCGAACAAGAGTTCCACTAATTAACCTAGGGTTAGACATTATTTGCCTCGAGAGAGGGTTTAATATAGGTTAGGGAGTCTTACGGATCAAGCTAAGTAAGGAAATCATATAATTTAGGGTTAGATAACAAGTGAAGTCTAGGTGGATTCTTCCTGAGGGTATCGTCATAATCAACTGAGATTTTCTTCAAAGTTATTTTCCTATTCGTCCTTTTTGTCCTTGTGTCCTTAGTTTAGTCTTCGTCAATATAGTTTAAAGTAACTTCACTCTATTTTTAAGGTTAAATAATAAAAAGAATGTTAGTATTAGTACTCTTAGTTCCTTTGGGTTCGATATATGGTCTTGCCTAAACTATACTACTATTCGATAGGTACACTTGCCTTTAATCGTTGTTAGAGTTAGTTTCCAGGTTCGATCATTCTTTATAAATTTTAAAGCTCTGATTTCAGTGATCAGTACGGTAATACTCTATAACCCTAATCTGACGACGAAGACTGGTTAAAGGTGTTACACAGCCTTTGTGGAAATCTCTGGATAATGAAGCCATTGTGGCTATCTCTAAAAAGGAATGCCTTTGTGGCACCATCTAAAGAATGACCCTTGCTACAACCATTTGAAAGAAACGCCTCTCTGGCAGACTCTGAATAAAAAGAAAGGAACCCATGGCTAACTCTGATAAAATGACGTATGAAGTCTTTTGAAGGAATGATAAGTATGGTGAACACTGAAAGAAAAGCTCTGTAAAAAGTGTTATGACTAACCCAATATAGTAACATGGTAAGAACAACGAGACTATAGTGCACCAGACTATATGGCGAACCTAGAACATTTTATTTGAAAAGCCCTTTGAAATGGGAATGGTGAAGGAATCACGAAAGAATAAAACGAGGAACACGATAGTGGTACAAAAGATATGAAAGGCAAGATATGACCTTAGTACGAAGTGTGACACCCATGGTATAATGAATAGAATCTAAGGGATGTATACGCTAGATTTAAGTTGAAGAATAGAAGATAAGGAGTTAGATAAAAGAGTTCTCATATGAGACTTAGGTAAATGAGTGCTTACTCACTAAGATCTATTGAACTTACCCCTATGTTCTTATGTCACAGGTAAGTTGATTGAGGTTAAGCGATGAGGGACGATGCTAGGGCTACGCCCAAGGGGGTTGCATTAGGCTGTTATGCATACAGAGCTAGTGAAGTGACGTGTTCAAGTGTGACAAGAATACTACGAGTAGGCTAGCTAAACTATTCGTAAGCCTAGCAATGTAGATAAAATGTGTTGGCCAAATAAGTGATGTCAGTGACATTGTTTACGGGCAATATAAGTGTTGTATATATATTTGTACTTGTAAGTTCTTGTTAAGTGAAAAGTTCTGTTAAATAGTTGTAACTATACATTGTACAGTTAGACGATTTATTGGTTGTGCAGCATTACATAATAAGATGTACAAGTTTGAAAATTTTGTATGAATAAAGACGATTAGAGAGTGTAACACCCGAGACCCAGATCCGGTGAATTAGATCGGGTCAAAGGCATTACATAGATTTTATGAATTGGTATAAGTGGTGCGTACCGAAAGTTAGTGGTTTTAGAAACGAGGTGTCGAGATATCATTTTCATTGTAACACCCCTTACTCGTATTCAACGCCAGAACAGGGCTCAAGGCATTACCGGACTTATAACACAAGCGCTCATACAATCCCGAGTCATAAGTTTGCGTCTAAATTAAAACCATTTATATTCAGTCATAAAGTCCCTTATAGAAGCCTACGAGGCCCAAAACATGCTTTGGAAATGGTTTGGGACAAAACCAAGAACTCAAGAAACTTTTACAAAACTTAGAATTTTTTTACTAGAAGCAGGGCTCACATGCCCGTGTGGTCCAAGGGACACACTCGTGTGACCCCTAGGACATGCCCGTGCTTCAAACTGTGTTCAAATTAGGGTGCTCTCTAACTTGTGCCACACGGCCGTGCCACACGCCATGTGCTATGCCGTGTAGCACACACAGCTGAGACACACGCCCGTGTCTCTGTCCATGTGCTCAATTCTGGACATTCTATTTTGTAACAATTAAAGTGCAGGGGACACACAGCCGGAACACATGGCTGTGGGGCAGACCGTGTGTCACACATGGCCTAGACACATGCCCGTGTGTCTACCCGTGTGGACAAAAACAAGTTTATTTACCAAGTCATTTTACGACCCTTAATTGCGCACATCTACACAACATCACATGGCACAAATTCAAGCATATAAATGCAACCAAACAACCACAAACAAGACAATAACATATCATTCTTATACCATCATTTATCATGCTTAAAAAATCACATTTAGCCCATTAAAAACATACTAATTTCACATTCACAAATGACATTAATATAGAAATATACTCACAACTAATATTAGCCAACTTCCATGGCTATAGACAAAAATGAACCATAAACCATTATAACCCAACACATATGGCTACATTATTAATGACACATATAACAAATTGACCTAGTCCCTATACATGTCATAGACTTAAAATGCTTGAATTCATTCATACCCAAAAATGATATCTTGATAGTGTGATAGGATCTTCAGTGATCTCTAACCCAAGCCAGCTCAATGAAACTATGAAACATGGGAAAGGAAGGGGGTAAGCTATATAGCTTAGTATATTCATATGCAAATAATACAAAACATTATTCATACATTTGACATACAAATAACTTAACAAATATTAGCATAAATGTCATTAAAAATTCATAAATGCAACTTACTCGATTCCAATATTACCAACAGCTCATCATATAAATAACATAACATATATCAACATAAATGTCATTTAAGCTTCATAAGCACATCTTACTCAATCAAATTCTTACTAATAGTTCATTCCATTTGAGTTTTACGCACATACATGTACCATCTCATAACATATTCACGTACTTTCTCATTTTGACATACCCGTTGAACCACTTGGAATACAATCGGATACACGGAAAGCTTTTCACATAAGTGCCACATATGTAGCCAATGCTACCACAAATCTCATAACACATATAAGCTTGCTCTCGAGCTATCCTTGGGCCTGCTCACACAAGCTGTCAGTCGAGACGTAGCTATGCGGTGCTGCTCACACAAGCTGTCAGGTATCAACAACATATGCCGGTATACCCAGCCACTGGTAGGACGTACAGGACCAGCACCCGGGACACATAAATCACATAATTACATATGGGTTCCTAGTGACATGTCACTTGTATCCTAATCTATTCCTAAGGTTCAACCAGGATTTTCTCTCTTGCTGGAACTTTGTCAAATTACTCATAGAATCAATCATACATTTCATGAAATCTCAAAACATTAAAATACAAATATAACATTGCATTATTTACATACGAACTTACCTTGGCATAAAAACGGCAAAAAGGACTAAATCGTGAAATACTTGTTTTTCCCTCGTTCTAGGTCCGAACCTTATTTTTCTCAATCTATAATATCCAATTTAACTTATTTAATCATTATACTATTCAAATCAGCCCAAAATCACATTATGGCAAAAATTACATTTTTGAACCTAAAGTTTGACATTTTTACAATTTAGCCACTAGGCTCGTAAAATGATTTTCATTCAATTTCTTCAATACCCACGCCTAACTAAACCTATATCATGCTCAAAATAGCCCACATTTTTAATTTATTCACACTTTTACTACTCATTTTACAAATTTTACGAACAAGTCCTTTTAGGCATTTTTACCGAAAATCACTTAGCAAAAATCATTTAACAAACAACAAACATGTATTTTCTACCATCAAAAATCAAAATACACACATGTCTAATATGGGTCAAACCTTAGACCTTGATCATTTCTTAAATTAGTGGTAGAAATAGATAGATCATGTTACACAGATTTCAAAAACATAAAAATTATTAAAAATCGTGCTAGAACAGACTTACAATCGAGCTTGAAAGCTTGAAAAACCCTTGAAACACCCCAAACCCGGCCCACGAGCCTTGACCAGATTTGGTATGTTCCTTAGGAAAAACCGGTTCAAATTCATTTGCACTTTAAAAAAAAACTTGAAATGATTTTGGGAGGAAGTTCGAACTGGGTTGGGCTTGAGTTGAAAACAGGTTCATTTTATATTGAAATCCCTTTATTTACGGTGACAAAACATTTAGGGTTTAGTTTAGAAGAAATTTACTTAAACTTTAATAGATAAAGATTCATAAACATAATAAATAAAGATAAATGTAAAATGGTTCAACTATGGCCTTATTACATCAAATAATTTCCAAACTTTAAATTCAAAGTACTCAAAATATAAAAGCCCAAAATTAAATAAACTTCAAGCTGAGCATGGCCACCATAAGCTCCTGCCGACCCGGTCCATCACTGTTCGTCACCTGAAACATGTTCCCACAACGGGGTGAGTCAACAGACTCAATATGTACACAACACTAAGTCCAAATAGAATCAGGCATAACAAATAATACACATTCATATCGTAGTATACAATTAATGATGCATTCCCAACCCAAGCCTAATTAGCCATCCGCTACCCTTCCCCGTACTAACCTGCACACCGTGGGGACTACTAAGTCAACCCTCCATCCGCTACATTCCATCGAAGGCAGTCGCTGCAGTCGAAGAGAATAATCAACTCTTACCGGGATGAAGTGCGCAGACTTGGTCAAACGGTCCACTATTACCCATACCGAGTCCTTCTTAGTAGGCGTAAGGGGAAGCCCACTAACGAAGTCCATGGTAATTCTCTCCCACTTCCACTGCGGAATCTCGATTGGCTGAAGCAATCCCGATGGAACCTGGTGTTCAGCCTTAACTTGGTGACACGTTAGACATTTTCCCACGATTTCAGTAACTTCCCGTTTAAGATCAGGCCACCAAAATTGTTCCCTTAGATCTCTGTACAGCTTAATGCCTCCGGGATGCATAGCGTAGGGGCTACTATGCACTTCCCGAAGAATTCTCTGTCTCAACTCCTCTCCCTCGGCATACAGACCTTTCCCTTGTAGCACAATACTACTTCATCATTAACGCCATAATCCTCTAACTCTCCGTTCTGTATTTGCTGTAACTTAGCACTTAGGTCCTTATCGGCCAACTGTCCCCCTTTCACCTCATTCAGCCATGTGGGCTTGACTTGTAACTCTGCCAATAGGCTTCCATCATCATACAAACTCAAGCGTGCGAACATAGCCCTTAGATCCGACACAACCTTCCGGCTTAGGGCATCAGCTACCACATTCGCCTTGCCCGGGTGGTACTCTATCGAGCAATCATAATCCTTTAATAACTCCACCCACCTTCGCTGCCTCAAGTTCAACTCCTTCTGAGTCAACAGATACTTAAGGCTCTTGTGGTCTGTGTAGATTATCGACCTTTCTCCATAAAGGTAATGCCTCCAAACCTTAAGAGCGAAAACCACTGCTACCAATTCCAAGTCATGGGTTGGGTAGTTAACCTCATGCGGCCTTAACTGTCGAGACGTATAAGCGACTACTTTTCCATCTTGCATTAAGACACATCCTAATCCCGTATGTGAAGCGTCACAGTACACCACAAAATTCTTCCCTGCCTCCGGCTGAATTAACACTGGGGCTTCCGTCAACACCTTCTTAAGCTTTTCAAAGCTCTCCTGTTGCTTGTCAGTCCGTTCGAAGGGTACTTCCTTTCTTAGCAACTTTGTCAAAGGCGCGGCTATTGACGAGAACCCTTCCACGAACCTTCTATAATAGCCTGCCAAACCTAAGAAACTTCAGATTTCAGCCACGGACCTAGGTGGTTTCCAATCCAACACTGCTTCGATCTTCCTAGGGTCTACTCTTATTCCCTCTGCGGATACCACATGCCCTAAGAATGCCACCTCCTTGAGCCAAAATTCACACTTGCTGAATTTGGCATAGAGCTTCTTCTCCCTTAATACTTGCAGCACAACTCGGAGGTGCTCATCATGCTTCTCCTCCGACTTGGAGTACACAAGGATATCATCGATAAATACGACGATGAATCTATCCAAGTAGGGTTGAAAAACCCGATTCATCATATCCATGAACGCGGCTGGCGCGTTCGTCAATCCAAATGGCATTACTACAAACTCGTAATGGCCGTATCTTGTCCTAAAGGCGGTCTTATGGATGTCTGCCTCCTTCACTTTCAATTGATGATATCCCGACCGTAGATCTATTTTCGAAAACACAGCTGCCCCTTTCAGCTGATCGAACAAGTCATCTATCCTTGGTAAAGGATAATAGTTCTTGATGGTCAGTTTATTCAACTGACAATAGTTTATGCACATTCGCATAGTTCCATCCTTCTTCTTCACAAACAAGACCGGTGCTCCCCATGGAGACACACTGGGTTGGATGAACCCACGATCCAACAATTCTTGGATTTGAGCCTTGAGCTCAACCAACTCCTTTGGCACCATTCCGTATGAAGCGATTGACACAGGAGCTGTTCCCGGTAACAAGTCTATTCCAAATTCCACCTCCCTATCTGGGGGTATTCCTGGTAATTCCTCTGAAAATACATCTTCAAAGTCCCTTATAGTTCTAACTCCACTGACACCTTCTTCCTTTCTACCCAATGTACTTACGAAGGCTAAGAACGCCTTGCACCCTTTCCTAACCATTTTCTTAGCCTTTAACGCCGAAACTACGTTAGACAGGTAGTTTCTTCTTTCTCCGATCATTACCACTACTTCATCCACCGGGGTCCTTAGTTCCATTCGTTTAGCCGCACAATCCAACACGGCCTGGTGCTCTACTAGCCAGTCCATTCCAAGTATGAGTTCAAACTCCCCAAAGGGTAGTTCCATTAAGTAAGCCCGGAAGTTCACTCCCTGAATCTCTAAAGGTACACTCCGAAAGATCTTATCCACCACTACAGTTTGGCCTAATGGGCTTACTACAGTCATCTGCCTATCAGAAAGTTTCGAGTCTAGGCCTAGTGTTTCCACTACACTACATGCAACATATGAATGGGTCGAGCCCACATCAATTAAGGCATAATAAGGCTTGCCATAAATAAGAAACGTACCGATTATAACATCCGGCGCGTCTCTATCCTCCCTACGGTGAACCGCATAGACCAAACCCGATTGCCTTGCCTCAGTATTAGCAGCACCTCTGCCCTGTGTTCCACGTCCTCTGCCAGTACCATTACCTCTGTTACTCGGATCACGACCTCATTGAGGCTGCTGCCCTCCTCTACCAGCCTGATTAACACTCTGAGCTGCTGGTCGATTCCCGTCTGGTTTCGTAGGACAATCCTTGGACCCACACCTAAAACATCCTCCCATCTTCTCCCAGCACTGTCCTAAGTGCTTCTTTCCACACAGATCACAAGGACGATACTGCCCTCCTGTACCAACTTGTTAACCTCGCGGCTCGTCAACTCTAGGCCTCTTTTGAACCTTCCCAGATGATCCAAAACCTCTTTTTGGCCTATTCCAATCCATAGTCTGCTTTGTAGAATCCTTAATTCCCTCGGCTACCTTGGCCTTTTCCACTAAAGCAGAAAACTCCCGCTCCTGATGCGATGCTATCAACAATCTTATATTATCCCTTAGTCCGTCCTCAAAACGGACACAGCGCTCATGCTCAGTTGCCACTACTCCTCGAGCATACCGGCTCAACCTTAGAAATTCGGCTTCATACTCGGCTACGGACTTGTTCCCTTGAACCAGCCCCAGAAAAGCCCTCCTTTGCTCATCTGTGTATCGTGTGCCAACATATTTCTTCTGATATGCTGACTTAACATAGTCCCATGTCAGATCCTCAGCTGTGGCACCATCCCGAACAGTTAACCACCACTGGTACGCTTCATCGCGTAGCAGTGCCACCATTACTTTTAACTTCTCCTAAGAGGTCAGATCAAGCTCATCCATAATGCGCTCAATTGCCTCCAACCAGTACTTAGCTGTACTAGGTGCCACACCAGATACTCCACGAAACACTTCAGCTCCATTAGCTCGGAGTCGCTCAGGCACAGACTTTCGAGTTCCCGAATTTCCTCTTGCACCAGCCACCAACTCAAGAACTTGCAGCACAGCCTGCGATACGGCATCATCCCCCGTCTGATCTTGCCGTTTAGCACCAACAGCTGGTGGTGGTGGCGGCGGTGGTATTTCATTGTCAGACCCTTGACCCGATCTAATGGGTTCTAACATGGTCATCCTTCCTCTACCGCGTCCACGACGACCACGTCCTCTAGAGCTCATTTCTAACGTCGTGATCTGATTAAGAAGTTTTATGAATTAGTCCTTGTTTCACTTGATTACCCGCGAAGAAGTTTTATGGAAAGAATTTTTTTTAAGAGTGGTTCTTTCGTATTCATACATGCACACAGTCTTTTCATTCATACATCCATCAATCAATTATGAACTTTCGTTCATTCATAGAAATGTTGTAGTTTTCATTGTTGTTGCTTTTCCGCTATCCAGGGGTATTTTCGTAATTTGTCCTACAGGGGTATTTTCGTAATTTGTTAAAATAAGGTTCCTTGGTGATTTTGTCAATAAGGGTATTTTGGTAATTTTAAATTCTCGGGGGTTTTTTGGAAAATTTTGAAATCTGGGGGTATTTCGATAATTTTGAATCTCAGTGGTATTTTGGTAATAAACCAGGGTAAATCTGTAAAGTTTAATAATTCAGGGGTATTTCCAAATTTGTAAAACTTTGAGGGTTCTTTTTTGAGAATTTTACTTTCCAAAACGATGGGGTTGCAAAAATTTGGGAAATCAAGGTCATTTTGGTAATTTTGTAATTTAGGGGCAATTTTGTAATTTTCCAAAATCAAGGTATTTTGATATTTTGCAAATTAGATTTTTTTTGGATTTGTTATAAGGTAATGACATTTTGATAAAAGTTGTGGGTGGTTTGGACATTTTTATAAACCAAGGGCATTTTTGTAACTTTACCATTAAGGGCATTTTTGTAATTTTGTAAATCAAAAATTTTTCGGAAGATTTTGTAAAGATAGTTCTTACAAATTAAAAAAAAATAATTTTAAGAGTTTTAGAACTGGGGTTTTTATAAAAACACGGCTAGTTCCCTTTCAGGTTTTAGTTATTGTGTTTAGCCTATGACCGAGTCTTCTTGGTCAGGGTGAACCAAGGCTACGCACCAGGTAGGATTCGAATGGAGAGGAGGTGAGTCACGCAGACTGCTTAAGTACCAAGCTCCCACCGAAACCATTCCTAGACATGCGCACATTGGTTGCCACACCCACTGAGTCCTCTTGGTTAGGGTGAACCGAAGCTATGCACCGGGTAGGATTCAGTGAAGAGGAGGTGAGTCACTAGGCTCGCTTAAATACAGCTCTTAGGATCCAATCCTAGACATGCGCATTGTGGGTTCTTGTAAGAGTATGCCCAAAGATCAATCATGAGATGGTTGTAATAACATACTTAATTTACCATGTTTATTAATATAAAGCGTTGTCATTATTATTTAGCTTTTTCTTTACGTGTGTATAAATAAAATTGTTTTATAATAATGTCACGAGAATAATATGATTATTCTTAAAAGATCCTTAGTCGAGTATTATTGTTGACTAGGACAACAATAATGCATTAAGACTAACATGTAGTTGATTGATGATAAAGAGTTGTCATTGATATGGAGTGTCAAAATCAATGCATGAATATGTGTGTTAGAGAACAACATATTGGATTGACCCGCTATGAGTATGTTTCTTGGATTATTATGTAATTGTCACAACATTACTCATAGTGATTAATATGTACATGATCCTCGGACTTGAGATCATTATTATCCCAAAGATCGTGAGTTGTATATTTTGATCTGATCAAACGCGTATCTTAATGTGAGTTGTTCTATAAAGGCTAATGTTGGATATACCACAATCTATTTAGAGGGATATGGTTGATCAATAAAGGATAAGCCCCTTCTACATAATAGGAGTAATATCTTAGGGCACTTGATCGAGTGAGACTAGAAATGCATGGCCATGCTCAAATAAGTTGATATGAGATGTCATACTAATTTGTATATCATAGTCTACTCAAGATATCAAGAAACATGGGATGGACTATGCAAGTGTGACTATCCCATGACTTGTATCCGTTCCAGAGATAAAGGACTTAAGGATTAATGCATGAAAGGTTAATCACGAATGGTTATGTCGAATCATGACTTCTTGTAACTTAGGTAGCAATGATGCATTACTAGATGCCACTCATTATGCGTGACAATAGAATCGTTCTAGTATTCTCGCTAACGTTGCAAGAACCTACTGTGGTCACACCCTATGGTTGAAATGAACGGAATAAAATATAGTTGGTATTGTGTTTGGTTGTCACATGAATTAAATTAATTAAAGAATTAATTTAATTGGGCAATAAAATATTGAACATATTATATGTACAAGGATGTTGTACACATAATGATAACATAATTTTATTAATATATGAATTTGATTCATATATAAATTTAAATAAATATAGTTTCTGAAATCCTTATTATAATTAATGTAATTATAATTTTCAGATATAATTAATGTAATTATAATTTTCGGTTAAAAACTTTATTGTATTTATTTAATCTTGTAATACATTCAAGAGATACCAATTATAAAAGGCCCAATTAAGAGGATACCTATTATAAAAGGCCCAATGAGAAAGGCACCCATTATAAAAGGTATTAAAAGAAGACAAAGCTGAAAATGAAAAACCCTAAGTGATTGCTTGTTAAGTCTAGCAGCCGTCAAGCAAATAAACCTCCAAAATAGTTTTGGAGATTTCTTCCGTTCATTGTCAAACTGGGTGGATCACGTAGAGGCCGACATCAGAAAAGGTTGTGGCTTGATTCGACAGTAGATCAAAACTCTTGTTGCCAAGGCGTCGCTGTCTACTCAGATTGAAGTTTTGGTAATTTCGAAACCTTTATTTCACCCCGATTTGTTCCTCACACATGGATTCCTGATTTGGATCACCGGATCTAATTTTATTCTGCTGCACCATGGGGTTCCGGCGTTCCAACAGTTACCACACCCTAACTCGGTGACTAAGTCATAGGTTTGTTTAATGGTCCTTAAGTCTTATGTAATAGTTAGGGTAGACTAGTCCTAGGGTTCAAGTACCTATCATGCTAATCTACCTTCCATTCCATTTCTACCCTTCTACAAATCATAATATAAATCACATAATAGATAGGGATACTTACTTGGTGGACTGCGGGTCGGAGACTTAGGTGCCATGCCAGAAAACCTACTTGTTTTCAAAAATACTTCCTTAAAACTTATTTGGGCTCGATTTAAAAACGTTTTGGGCCTTAAACCTCAGGCCGAGAGTTTGAAATGGGCTCTGATACCAAATTGAAACACACCAAACCCGGCCCACGAGCCTTGACCAGATTTGGTATGTTCCTTAGGAAAAACTGGTTCACATTCATTTGCACTTTAAAAAAAAAACTTGAAGTGATTTTGGGAGGAAGTTCGAACTGGGTTGGGCTTGAGTTGAAAACAGGTTCATTTTATATTGAAATCCTTTTATTTACGGTGACAAAACATTTGGGGTTTAGTTTAGAAGAAATTTACTTAAACTTTAATAGATAAAGATTCATAAACATAATAAATAAAGATAAATGTAAAATGGTTCAACTATGGCCTTATTACATCAAATAATTTCCAAACTTTAAATTCAAAGTACTCAAAATATAAAAGCCTAAAATTAAATAAACTTCAAGCTGAGCATGGCCACCATAAGCACACTGAGCCCATCCATCATGTTCGTCACCTGAAACATGTTCCTACAACGGGGTGAGTCAACAGACTCAATGTGTACACAACACTAAGTCCAAATAGAATCAGGCATAACAAATAATGCACATTCATATCGTAGTATACAATTAATGATGCATTCCCAACCCAAGCCTAATTAGCCATCTGCTACACTTCCCCGTACCAACCGCTGCACCGTGGGGACTACTAAGTCAACCCTCCATCCGCTACATTCCCGAAAGCGATCATTTGCGGACGACGTGCTATTCGCCCTTATAATTTTGTGGTCTTAGGTCACCACATTCAGATCTCGTGGTCTTAGGTCACCACATTCAGTTATCATGGTCTTAGGTCACCACATTCAGATATCGTGGTCTTAGGTCACCACATTCACTTCCTTTTTTCAATAACCCATATGCCCCATATCATACATATTATGCATTAACATGCCAAATTTCACATTCTTATCATTGTTCTCATGTTACATCTAACATGTATTCATAATCTTAGTAGGAGTAGGAAACGTACCTGAGTACTTTGTACCATTGCATGGTACTTTAGCCATACTTTTCATATTCTTAATATCACATACATATATTTATTAAACATTGCCATAAAACTTATTAAGAAATAGTGCGGGGTACACACCTGATTCGCTTAACAACTTTCTTGAAAATCTCAAATCGATCCATCGCCTTAGATCTCAAGTTCCTACATTTGATTAATCACTTACTACTTAGTAAAAGCCTATTTGGCCATAAGACTAAATCCCGAAGGATTATTGCAACCAAAACTTACCTTGTTGCCAATTAAAAATCAAATCCTGAGAACTTGTATTCTTCCCCTTTGAAATCGGCTAAACACTAGATCCCTTGAATCGGTTAGTTTTCGGCTTAAACACATAAAATTAGATCTACTACTAAAATAGGCCTTGGCCGATTATTCATAGTCACTTACCTTAAGGATCTTGAATCCGAAATTATCCCTTGGTTATAGCACATCGAAATTCTTAAAACCACAAGTTAGATCAACTTCTAACTTTTAATCAAAATCAATGGCCCTTGGCCGAATGTCAGATATGACTTACCTTGATGGTCAAATCCCGAGGATCTCTTCCTTTATAGTCGACTATGGCAAAAGAAATCTCGAAAGAAACCATCCAAAATTCGGCAAATAAGAATATTGATGGGATTAGTCCTAGATTTCGACAAACCTAAAAGAAAAGAATAGAAATCAAACTTGTTCTTACCCTTGAAGAAATCAACAGCACCTATGCTTGAAGTCCCACCAAGATTCGGCTATTGATAGATTGGAAAGAAAAGAAATTGGCTAATGGTGTATCTTGAATTTTCGGCTTTGGTTAACAAAAAAAAGAAGAACAAGGCTCTAGGAAATTTGGCAGAGAGAGGAGAATTTGCTTAAGAATTTCGGCAAAGAAAGAGTGAATGAATGAATGGCCTCTTTTCCTCTAGTGGCCGAAATTACTACTCAAAATCCCTTACTTGGCCACCACTCTTCTATTTTGATAGCTTTATCCCTTTATTTAAATTAAAAGAATAATCCCTTATTATCTCCTTGAAAATAATTTAAGATAAATCATCATTTATCCCTCTATTAGCCAAAATTTCAAAAGAATTTAAACTCCTCCCTTGAGTTCCTTAGTGCCGTCCACTTCTCTGCTCTTTGTAGCAAAAATAAAACTTTTATTTTGCTCCCCCTGCAGCTCGAACCTTGGCCCAATACCCTTGTATGTGGCGCCATTTCCAGAGGTCCTAAGTGGTATCTCCAGGCCACTTTTCCAAGCCCGTTTGTGTGTCATATTTCACGTACATTTTCTCTTAAGGCCACCTTGCCTTAGTTTCCTCTTTTAAACTTTAAAACTTGACATTTTCTAAGACATTTCCTTACATTTCCAAGTTTCCAAAAACGTTCGTTTCCCTCTTTTAACCTAACATTTCCTTACATTTCCAAGTTTCCAGAAATGCTTACTTTCCTCTTTTGAATCATTTCTAAATCATTTCCTTACATTTCCTAGTTTCCAAAATGTTCAAAATACATTCATAACACATAAGACATGTCATTTCGTTCAATTAAACCGAAGTTGCATAGGCCCTTTTTTAGGATGTTACAACCCTAGCCATGGTTTCCCCTAGTAAAATTCAGCCATGGGAGGAAGATGAACAAAAATTGGCTTTTAATTTGATTATTAATTCATTTGAATAACCAAATTACTAAAATACCCTTAATAAAAAACTTTAGAAACATACCTAACCATGTCAATTTTTGTCCACCAACTTAACCAATGGTTTAATTACCATCTAAGGACCTCTAATTTAAAACCTCATAGCAATTGGACACCTTTAGCATGTAGAATTCAAGTTTTGTACTTTTTGCAATTTAGTCCTTTTAACTAAATTGAGTGCCCAAAGATCAAAATTTTCGAATGAAATTTTCATGAAATCGTTCCTAAAACTGTAGACCATAAAAATATAATAAAAATAAATTTTATTGAGTTGGGTTTGTGGTCCCGAAACCACTGTTCCGACTAGATCCAAAAACGGGTTGTTACATGCATAAACCGAGCTCGTAAATATTTACAGAGTTTTTGTATAAATGGATTGAAGTTTAGTTAAATAATTTGAATGATTTGATAGTTAATTAAGGATAAAGGACTAAATCATAAAATTAATCAAATTTAATCGCTATGGATTTTTAATTAATTAAAGGACCAATTTAGTAAATGGACCATTAGTATATGGTCAAACGGTGGTGGGTAATGATTGGAATCCACCAAATTTGATTAAAAATAGCTAATGTTAGTTTAATCAAAGTTTTAATTAATTAATTATAATTATATTAATTTAGTTAAAGTATAAATGTATTAAAATAAAATAAAACAAACCATTTTTTCTTCTTTCTTCTTCAACTCGTCTCTTCACCGAAACCATAGAAGCAAAATATGGTTTTGAATATCAACTTTTGGTCCTCTATTATTGGTAAGATTCAATCTGTTTCTTGTAATTTATATGTTTTTGAGATCGTTGCAACTAGGTCCAATTAACTCATATCACTGTTTTCACAATATTTAAAGATTGCTAAAGTTTCCATTAATTTTAATTGAAGTTTTTGAATGTTTATGGTATATTTTGAAGCTTAGAAATGGAATAGGATTAAATTGTTAAGTAAATTTTGTTAGTTTGCGTTTAAGGACTAAAGTAAATATCTTGAAATTGGTATGAATTTTTTGTAAATTATGATAATAGGAGGCTATATACGGACATAATTGAGTGGGTTTCAATTTTTGAGTTCAATTTTGGAAGATATGATAAGTTCGGTTTTAGGGACTAAATTGAATAAAATTTAAAAGTTTAGGGGCATTTGAATAATAAAATTAAACTGATATATACTTATAATATGATGATATAAGATGTTTGGAATTGATAAATTGAATTGAATTATTGAATAGATCGGGAAATTGGACCAAATTGAAGATAATTGGGGAAATGGCAAAATTTGCTGATTAGTCCTTAGAGAGTTGTTGGTTTGCTGTTTTGACCAGGTAAGTTCACATAGTATGATTGTATTTAAATTGTTTTATATTTTATTTGAGTATTTGTATTTGTTTGATATTAGTTTGAAAGGTTCACAATTTGGTACAACGGGTGAGTGATGGACTAAAATATATAAAAGTGATAATCTGATGGATAAAACTTAAAATGATGAAATGAAATCTGAAATAAAAATGAATTGATAATTGATTATAATTGATCAAATTGTGCTGGTATGAAATTGATTGATTGTTGATAGTAAAACCAAATTGAATTGATTTGAGATTTTTGCATATTGATGTAAATAT
Source organism: Gossypium bickii (assembly GCA_025503065.1). Taxonomy (NCBI): domain Eukaryota; kingdom Viridiplantae; phylum Streptophyta; class Magnoliopsida; order Malvales; family Malvaceae; genus Gossypium; species Gossypium bickii. The sequence goes on from CP106715.1 coordinate 99,844,911, forward strand.
AAAATTGATTTTGTATTGAGAAGAATTATGTTGGTATATTGATATGTATCGATGAATTGCTATTGAACAGATATAATTGAACTAAGATATTGGCTTATGGTGGAAATTGAAAAGGGTTACCATATATAGTTGGCATTTCATAGGATAGAAAGAGTTCAGGGTTACTTTAACTACTAGCCGATGAGGCACTGGGTGCAAAATTTCTTCGGTTATACCAATGAGAAACTAGGTGTCAAACTTATTAAGGAGAGTTGGGCGTAAACTATTTACTTCAGATTTATCCGATGAGGCATTAGGTGCCAAGCTAGTGTGTTGGTTGGATTCGTGTATCCGTCCGAGTCCGATTCCGAGTTTGAGTCGAGTTAATAGGGGGAATAAATTGTAAAAGCGGGATAAGTATAATTGAAATGATGATGAAAGAGTCCTTGAAATCATGAGATTGAAAATCGGGAATGAAAAGTTTTATTCAATAATTGAGATGGAAAATAGATATGAAACGGGAAGTAATGTGATATTTGATTTGCGAGATATAAACTGGATTGATAATTGTGATATGGTAATACAAAGTTTATTAATGATATATATGAATATCGATACTATTGAATGCTCATATGTATCAGATACACGAGGTAGATGGCCAATATGGAAATGTGATAAATATATGAATTTGATGTAGAAATTGAATGATAAAATGGAATAATGATTGTCATTATATTCAAATTGGGCGTACCATTGACAACAAAATTAAATGATACTATATAATATTTATATTGATTAATTAAAGCTTGTATACATTGATATATGTGTACCATTGAGACTTTTAGTTGTCATTGTGAATTGAAATGTTGATTGGAATGTTGTGAATGGTATTAAGTTGTTGATTACCATGCGATTAGTATTAAAATTATTTGAAAATGCTAAATATTCAGATTATTATATAAATTGGTTACGGGATGAACTCACCTTGTTGATATAGGACTTCCAGATTTAGGCAAAATCGTAAAATTGAATAACTTGTATAAATTCATAAAATAAGGTAAGTTGTTTTAATAACTGTGAACTTATTGTTTTAATATCTGTGAACTTACTATGCATTTGTAATGCTTACTCCCTTGTTTCCCATTTTCCTATAGATTTGTCAACTTGTGGAATGTGTCAGGCGAATCGTCTAGAAGCTCACACTATCCCCAGTATTGATTAAGTAGTCTTTCTAATGTTTAAAACTCAGTTTTGTGGCATGTATATAGGCAATTCATTTTTGGTCAGTCTTGAGTGTTGATGCTTTAGTTCTTGAATGTGGTTTGTGTTTTGATTGGTTATATGTTATTTACATTGGTTGATATGTGTAAGTGTTTTACATGATTGACAATGGTATTGAAGGCTTACATATTATGTTTGCATGTTTTGTATCTCAGTATATATACATATATGCATATATGTGTGATGAAAATGGCTTTGTTAATGAAATCTTGTTGAATAGTATGACAGATATGCTTAGTAGCTTAAATGGTGATTAGGTGTACTTCTATTAGATGAATTTGGTAGGTAAATGGTTGTGAAAGAAATGAATGGTATGTTTGTGTTGAGCTTGAAATAATTTGGTAAGTTTTGAAGCATGTTTTAGTGATTGTTATTGAGTCATTTTAAGATGTTTTAAATGGGTAATGATGTATGTCATGTTGAATTGTGATGTCAATTATGGCATATTAGTTAGGTACTTATGATGGTTGTTACAAGTGGAGCTTTTGCGATATAGGAGCATTTGGCACGACCATGTGGTTTGTATGTTTTGGGTGATAATTGGTGCAGACAGTCATAGTCCCCTACGCGCCCTGGCAACACAACCGTGTGAATATTTGTAAACTTTTCCAATTAGGTCCACATGACCACATTTAGTTATACGGCTTGTCTACACAGCCATGTGTCCCCATCCTCACATGGCCTCAGCCTTTCACACTGTCAGGGGACATGACCATAGGACCCTTTGTTTATAAATTTTCCCATCCTTTTTTATTTGTTTCAACTTGATCCCTGATTGATGTTGGGTTAATTTAAAGCTTTCGTAAGCTCGATTTAAACCCGAATTTCATTGTATTGAATGTTATTTTTGATCAAATGTGATAAATTTATATTGAATTGAAATTTTGATCTATGAATTGCATATGAATGTTCCATATCTGTCTATAGCATACTATTACTCGGGTTCGATGACTAGACCGGGTAAGGGGTGTTACAAGGAAACACACAAATGACAAGGTCTTTGGAAGAGCACTTGATGAGTAGCTTTCATAATGGTATAAAATAGGGATAGTTCAATCATAAGAACTTCAGTGGAAAGACTCTATGACTAATAATATTGTAATTAATAGATGAAGAGTCGAAACTTAGTTACAAATTATTTGAGCCATGATTATATATGTTCAATTGGTCCCTCCACTAGCTTGATTAACCTTGATGGTGTAACACCCCAAACCCGGCCCATACGTTATGAGCGGATTTGGCATGTCACACAAGCAAAACATGTTAAATCCTTTTTTATTCGCACTAAAATAGGTATTGGTTTGTTAAAATCAAGAAAACAAGTTTGATTTGAAATATTTGATAAAATTTCTAGTAACCTCGAAGATTGATTGATAAATCGATAAATTTGAACTAGAAAATTTATAAACCGTGACTTTTGAAAATATCGTTTGATAATCCGAGAGAAAATTTCTGAGTTAAAAATGTTTGTAAAAGTTTATTTTGAAAATTCATTTGTTATTCGATTTTGGAAACCATTATTTAAGTTTTCTGAAAATTCCCTTTTTAAATAATTTAAGAAAAATAATAAAAACATCCCAACCATAAAGCAAAATAAAAATAGTCCAGAGGCCTTATTAAATATTTAACCCAAAATAGTAAAGTAATAAAATAAACGAGAAAGAAGTCTAAAGTCCAAATAAACCATTTTTGAAGTATGGCCTCCCTCGAGTCATCCATAGCCCAAGTCCATATCACCAAGCATTACCTACAAGGGTTAAGAGAAAGGGGGATGAGTTACAAGAACTCAGTGTGTAACCCACTTACCGCTTTCCATTGGGCCAAAATCCATTAAGCCATTATTTGGGCCAAAGCCCATTTACAATAATATTAATGTATCATATATAATATGCATATGATATGCAACTCCCAAACCAAACCTAGTTTTCCATCCACTACACACCACCCATACCAACCAACACACCTGTGGGGAGCTTTAGTCGCCCACCCCGCCAACACACAAAAAGTAGGCATTAAGCCATTTATATCAAATTTGTGGACAAGCCATCAGATTAACAGAATTTACATGGCATTGCCATTTTTCAAATATGTGGCAGAGCCACCAGATTTATGTAGCAGAGCTACCAGAACTTCTCTTCATCATTATCCCATCCCATGCAAAACATGTATATAATGCATAACAATTCACAACAATGTATTCAGATATTTCTTACAAAATTTATCGCCCATTATAACAATTTATCAAGTTGGCCAATTAATCAAAATATCTTCTTGGCCCATTTCGCAATTTATTTCAAATCGGCCCATATAGCAAATATCAAACGGCCCATATAGCAAATTATCAATCAGCCCATATAGCAAATATCAAATGGCCCATATAGCAACATATCTCAATTTGGCCCATAAAGGGTATTTTCGTAATTTTCGTAATTTTACCCACTAAGGGTAATTCGATAATCTCGCAACCCAGGGGTATTTCGGTAATTTACCCTCTAAGGGTATTATGGTAATTTCGCAACCTAGGCTTAACTACTAGTTTGGGGCATAAAATCGAAACTATCAATCTGCATCAAACTCGCTAAATTGACCATAACTCGAGTTAGAAAACTCAAAATCTAAATCAGTAAAATTTCCTTGAAACTAGACTCACATATCTTTCTCCTATAAATTTTCCAGAATTTTTAGCTTAACCATTTAGTACAGTTTATTCCTTAAAGTTTCCCTTGTTTCACTGTCCAATGATTCTGACCTCTCTTACCTTAATCTCAAATATCTTATTGTACGCTTTTCATATACTGCTCCCACTTGTTTATATTGAAAATAGGTTCACTAAGGAATCCATACATATTAATCATAACTCTTAATTCGCTTTGTACAATTTTATACAATTTTTCCAAGACAAAACAGAATACCCCAAAGTCATTCAGAACTAGTCTCACTAAAATTAACACATCTCAGAATATAAAATTCCTTTTCCTTCTTCATTTCTTCCTTATCAAAATAAACACAGTAAGCTTTAATTCGACATCTTATTCACATAATAATTCCCTTTATCCTATTTTTCAAAAACACATCACTGCTTCTAACCGAAACTGTTTTATTACAAAGCATGATTATCACTACGATCATACGCACTCTCGAGTTATTACGGAGGCTGGTTTTCGGTTTTCCTCAATATTTCGACCGAATCTCAGAATATTTTATGCAAACTTTCAGAGAAGTGTGAGATTACACACCATTTCAAACATGTATTCGGAAAGTACAGGATTACACATCTTGATTTTGATTTCCTAAAGAACCACTCTTCGTTAACCCTAGAACAATACCAACCAAAAGTTAGCCTCAGATTTCCAAAAGATTTCATACCCAACGTATTTGAATCACTTACCACTAATTCTGAGTGATCAATGATTGGGTAGATCGGTCAATTTAATCTCTATAAATAATATCGGTTAATCATTACCATCTTAACGAATAAAGAATGATTTATAGAATCCTTGAAGAACACTTACCTTAAAGATTTTAGAACAGATTTCTAGCGATTATACGATGACTTCGAAAAAATCTAAGTTTCAGCCTTCCACTATATCTCTACGAGGAAGAAAATGATTTCGAATGAGAGAAAGTAAGATGGTCTCGATCAAAATGACCATCCAAAAACCAAAGTATGGATTCGGTCATAATAGAAAGAAAATAAAACATTGGAAAGAATACTTACCGATTGATTAAGGAATGAGAAAGAAAGAATGATGAAAAGGTTTTGATTATGGAGAAGAATGAACAATGATATTCGTCTATCAAGGAAGGTGGACAAAAGATGAATATGTGACCAATCAAAAGAGAAGGAAAAATGTACTATTGTGCTAGTAGGTTTCGACAAAGAGAATAGCAAATTGGGAGAAGATGACACAAAGGTTGCAAATGGGATTTTTGGCTAAAACAATACCAAGACCCTACCAAAAGCCAAAGTAAAATTTTAGCTACCTATCTACCCCCAAAACCGTCCATATGCATTACAAAATTGGTCAACATTAGGCCAACCACACCTTCCAAAACAATCACCACGAAATAAGCCACTTGTTCGCCTTACTTGCCTTCTCCTTTTTATTCCTTTCCCCAACCTCAATCTTTCCTTAATTCCTTAGCCACCATACCAAAAATAAAGAAGTTCAACCTACCATATATACCTCTTGGCCGACACTTAAGGAAAGAGTGCAAAAATAATAGTTAAAGTTTGCACACAAAGGGATTCGAACCTCTTCCCTCAAGGTCCATCATGTGGCACCATATCCTTTTTATTACTTGCTCATTTATGCTAACAAATTACTCATCTATTTCCATAAACCTTGATGCCACTTACTATCTCTCCTTAATAGGCTTAATCACAAAATTTTACTAAGGCCCAACTCAAACCCGGAACTTCATAGAACCCCGTAACTTTCTAAAATCACCTTCCTATTGTGTCCAACTTGAAATAATGTCATTCTCTTGTTCTCAATAATTTTAAACACTCCCACGCCCGAGGCCCATTGGGCCCAATCCTACTAGGCCCAATTTCGGGATGTTACAGATGGCTAGCAAATGAATTGATGAGATGAATAAAAGAAAACGATGAATAAGAGAAGTAGATCACGTGTATCACTATCCCAGTAAATGTGTTTTCTCGCAATGAGCAAGAGATGACTGAGAGATCAAATTAAGTAATTTGAATTATTATTTAATTGATTTTAATTCAATAATTGAAGTTCGAAGTGAAAATTAAATTAACTAGTCATCACAGTTTTAATGGACAAGTAAATTAAATTTATTTACTCATAAATTCTAGTATGTTATGAATTTAACAAATTTAGAATTGAGTTGAGAAAATAATTGAATTAGGAAATTAATAAAACTTATTTAATTATTTAAAATAAATAAAATAATATTTTGAGAAATAGAAAATTGTTTATTTGGTTGTTTAAATTATATGAGTTGGTTTAAAGACCAGGCAACACATATAATTGTATACAATACATGAGAAAGACCTAATGGCCCATTTCACATAAGGTGGGCAATAAACGTTGTTCCCAAACATAATTATTTAGTAGGGATTTCTTTTCTATTAAAATATTATTATTTAGTTTATTCTTTTTCAACTAAGACTCTTAACATTTTCTCTATAAATAGAGACAATTGGCTAGGTCAAATATATACTATATTAAGCGTCGATACTTTTTTCAAAATTCAATGAGATTTGTTTCCCTAAATAAATTCTATATTTTGAGACAGTTAGACTTTTAGTTTCTAGCCTTTGAGAGATTGATATTCCTACTAAGTATCAGTAAATATTTCATAAGTGTTCATTAGTTCATGACTTGAGGCCACACTCTACGCAACACGATGTTTGAGAATAGTGAGAAGATTGTGTTTGTCGAAAGCAAAAAACAATATTTACTGCCATTCCTAAACATAGGTAAGAATTGGGTAAAAAGTATATTTCTATAAATATCACAACCACTCGATTTTAGAAAAAAAATTAATTTTCCACTGTACAACAAAATTGTTTTTTAAACAGACTTTTTTCAACAATTGGTATCAAAGCCAGGTTGTGCTATATTTATAGTGTGAACTGATTTATCAAATTAATTCTCTCTTGTGGTTGTTTGATTAAATTGATGAGAAATGACATTCTTGCATTTATGAAAATGTTTTGGATTTATATACATGTGAATGTATGGGTGATAATTATTTTATGATGTAATAAAGTATTTTTGTAAAAAAATATTTTACATCAATTGTAATTTAAGTTTTATAATTTTTGGGTTTGTAATTAAAACACAGATTATTATCTCCAGGCAGATTTTTTAATTTTTTTTTAATTCAGAAAATCTTGTTAGTTGGAATTGAATTAGGATTTTTGTAATCCTAAATTTTTTGATGAAACCCCAAAAAAGCATGGCAGGCCCATAATACAAACTGGACAGAAATCAAACGGATGAAGATGAGCAACCTTGGCAGCAATTAACATATAGTGATGTAGGTGGAACTACCAGAAGCATTGTCTAGTGTGTGACACCCATGGGATGGTTGGGACATCACACCCCAAAAAATGTTGAAGGAGTGAGACCTGTTGCGGCAGGCAGACCGAGACATTAAGGCATCACACCCTAGTCAAAGGTCAACACGTAGAGGCAGCCATACATTTGCATCCAATTGCACATGGATTAATGTTGAAAAGGGCTGGGGCATCATGTTACAGTCGATCAACACATGCTGATAAAAATCAGTGCAAGGTAAGGGCATTGCGCTCTACTTAGAATACAACAATGAGCAATGTCGAGGGGTCTCGCACCCTTAGCCTGCAGCAGGCAAGTGCACTAGTAAGGGTTGATTAGAAGTAGTAAAGAGTTACACTAGGCCTAGTAGATGATGGTCTAATAGTAGAAATGGTGGCTGATGGAGGCAATGAAAATCGATGATTGAAAATGAACTTAGTTTCTTGGATTCCTGTTTTTAGTTTCATGTTTAGTTTTGGCAAGCAAGTTCTTTTTAGGAAAAATAAAGGATATTTTGCTTTTACCCAAAAGACCTAAAGAATGCTTTGGGAAAAATTGATATGGCTTTTAATTGTTTTATTTTTCTTAAGATAGAAACATGGAATTTATGGCTTGTGAAACTTTCATTGGTTAATATCCTAACTAAAAATATACTGAATGGAAACGAAACTTTCATATTATCTTAAGCTGTGAAAAACACAAAATTGTCCTTAATACTAGATGCCCAACAACTAATCAACCTTAATAATAAGGTTTTTGGAAAGACTCTAATGAGATAGCTCGTTGCTATATTTTGGTGAGTGTGACTAGTACACTTCAAAAGCTACTAGAAAACTATCTCATTGCGAAAAAGATGATGACCAAACTGGAGGATATGCTTTGAGGGCAATTTTCCTTGGCTCAACAATTCATCAGAACTAGTTTGATGAATTCTTAATAGAAACCTGACACTCCAATTGAAGATCATATGGTAGCACTTATGAGATTCTTTGTGAATGTGGAGGATAATGGGGCCAAATTAGATGTAAACACTCAAATTGAAATAATGTTCAAAAGTTTGCTTAAGGACTTTGCAAGCTTTAGGGCCACTTACAACTTAGGAAACAAGAAATTGACCCTTACACAACTCATGAAGGAACTTCAATCCTATGAGTTGATGTCGAATAGTGGTCAACCATTTTGAAAAGAAAAAGGGAAATTAGCAATTTCTTTTTCACCTAGAGGGGATGGGGAGAAAGCTAAGGGTAGAAGGAAGGCTATGACTTGGAGTCTACCTAAAGGAGTGGAAATGAAATCTCCATATAGTTATGAGTTGTGAAAACCACAAGCTAGTAATTGATACAAGATGCCCATTGGCTACCCAAGCTAAGGAAAAATCTCGACGGAAGGATCCTAATGAGATAGATCATTGTTACATCTTATTGGGTGTAACCAATACACTTTAAAAGCAACTAGAGATCTATGAAGCCACCAAAGAGATGATAGATAAACTAGAGGACATTTTCAAACACTAAGCTACTTTGCCTTAATAGTTTGCTATCACTAATTTAATGAATGACTAGAAGAAACCCAACACTCTGGTCAAATACCATATGATTAAACCTATGAGTTACTTTGCAAAGGCCATGTATAACGCGACTGAACTTGATGGGAACACATAAATCAAAATCATGTTCAGAATTTCGCCAACTTTGGGGTCATTTACAACTTAGGAAATAAAGAGTTGGCCCTTACACAACTCTTGGGAGAGCTTTAATCCCATGTACAACTTAGGAAATAAAGAGTTGGCCCTTACACAACTCTTGGGGGAGCTTTAATCTTATGAGTTGATGTTGAACAACAGTCAGCAAGTCCAGAAAGTAGAAGAAAACTTAAGAATTGCTTCTTCTTCAAAAGGGAAATGAAAGAAAGCTAATAAAAAAAATAAGGGTAAGCCTTCGAGTCCACAAAAAGTGGATAGGAAGAAGCCTAGGAAACCGAACGACTATTCAAAGTTTAAATGTTTCTTTTGCAGTAAGAAAGGACACTTTAAAGCTAACTGTAAACAGTGGAAGGACTACCTTGTTGGAAAAAAATCGATTCAAAAATGATATTCTACCACAGTGAAAAATTAAAAATTTTAAAACCGAGCTGGTTTATGATATTTATAACAACAAACTTTTCTCGAAAAGTACTTATGTTTTGTATGAGATGGATCTTGACATTCTCGGCTTTCAACCGAATGACCTTTTCTACTATTCTCACGCCCCGAATTGCTTAAAGTGTGCGCTCGAACAATTACGAATCAAATATAGAACCAAAAATAATTTTCTTACTTTCAGTAGGAAAGTAAGTCTCTCTTTATAGAAACTAATAGAATTGTTATTTCAAAAAAAAAAAACGAATTTATACTTAGAAATAAATGCTCACTATTTTCAGACAGAATAAAAATATCTCAAAGTTGTGTATAACTTGTATATTTTTAACCTTATAGTTCCATATATTTATAGGGAAAGATAGGGAAATCTTGGTTGAATTAGCAGATCATAAATAATACTTATTTGATAGAAAAACTAGTCCCCTAGTTCAACTAGAAGAGAGGGGCAACAAACCTAGCTAAATAAATTAGGGTTGTTGCCCCTCATATGAATTATGAGGACTTTTGGGTCTCTCCTATATCTAGTCTAATTATATGTACTTCCTAAAATTTTAACTTAGCACTTTATAATTTAATTCAACCAATACATGTTTTTTTTATTTTCCAAAATAATTTTAATCATAAATAAATTACTTTTTCAGTTAAATCATTTTCTCAACCCAATCCTATTTCCATTAAAGTCATGTCAACTATACCATAAAAGAATCTATTAGAAAATATATTTAGTTTCCATATTCAATGGATGCACAATGACCAATTAATATAATTCCATTTTCGAATAATAATTTGAATTTTTTTAAAATTAATTCTCAATTTATTTTCATACTTAGTAAGAAACCACATTCATTTCTGAATGTAACCCATTTCTTTAACTTTATCATTTCTATTCATTTTTGCTCATTTGATTATATATGCAATTCATTTCTAGTTTCATCGAGCTAGCAGAGGGACTGATTGAACATGTATAATTATGGCTCAAATGATTTATAATTAAGTGTCAGTTTTTCCCCTATCAATCATAAACTCATTTAGTCACGAAGTCATTCCGTTATAGTATTATGACTGAGCTCTACCTAATTTTATACCATTACGGAAGCTACTCGATCAATGTTCATCTAATGACCTTGTCATAAGTGTCTTGCCCTCATAGTGTATGCCCTCCACCTGACTCGATCAACCGGATCCCAGCATTGGGTGTTACGCCTAAGGATCAACGTAACCTAGACTCTTCTATTTGCGTATGTACTAGACGAGCAATGACTTAATACAATTTTCTTCTTTCGTTTACTGAATCACTTTGTGTATTCTTTTTACAGATGTCTTTACATTTGTTGTACTTTTACATTACGAATAACTATGAATATTGTTTGTCACGTGATTACGTGCAAGTGTACACGGTCGTATAAGTAATAAGTAGAAAGTAAAAGAGTTATTGTCTCCACAAGGACTGTGTGGTAATTATTTGCAAAGGCAATGTTAATCAATTTGGTTAAACAAAATAAAGAAATAATATTGTTGATGAAAACAACAATTGTAAGTAATCCAAGTAATCAGCTTTCAACACCCACAAAATAAAACAACATTCCTTGCATAAAATAATCACAACTAGAAATAACACAAGGAATAATATAACACAACATGAATAGACGAAAATAAAATATTTCACTTTAACAATAATTCATTAGCAGTCATAAAGACAATATTATGAAATTTTGTGACAATATAAAAATTTGTTAAACCCATTTTATTTAAAACATAGGCTTCTCCCGAAGTCCTATTTTGTTCCTAAGTTAATTACCATATTGACTGCCTCCGGACATACCAACGCCTAGAGTAGAAATTCTGCACAAAATATGTTCAAAATGTGGTGTCCACAAGTATATGGGTCAAGTTGTAATATAGTTAAATCGGAGTAGGTAAGTACTCTGAGGATCGTACCCAAGAAAGGTGAGCAAAAAAAGAAATCCTAATATAAAAAAATAGATATAATTAGTACTTTAAATAAATTATATGGTTAATAAACATAAATAGAGATTTTTAGGGTTTTTATAATAATAAAAACAATAACATAAATAACGAAGCGTTGGGAAATCAATAAGTAAATTGTATCAAATATAAGCATAGGTAATTAGCTTTTATCAATAATCATAACCAACTATTTTTGGGGGCTTCTCGTTCAATCAACTAGTCGTTACCCTAGCAAGATCTTCCAATCTTCCACTAAAATAATAAGTCGGCAAAAACTACTTATCTCTCGGCTTCATAGTATAGAATTATTTGGGGCTAAGGTGTTCACGAATAGGTCATACCAATTTTAAGTTAATTCCCACCTAAATGACTTTTTAGGGTCGCCAAGCATAGGGTTTATGTTCTTCCTCTCCTAAACAGCTGAGTTGTTGAGAAAACCCTACAAAATAGTTAATTAATCATACCTCCATTCATTGAACCCCCATAAAAGGATTAGTTCCTCATGGATCTCATAAATGTTATAAACTTGATATAGAAAATAGACATGAACACCGAATTAAGAGAATAAATTTTAGGAGAAGCCTGAATTGTATTAAAGATAATGTCAAATCCATACATAGTTTGATTGAGTCTACAGATCGTATCTCCCAACAAAAGAAAATAACAAAACTAGAAATAATCCTAAAGCCTAAGAAAAGAGAAAACAAAAGACTAAAACTATAAAAAATTTATACAATGTGAAAAGATGTTTATAACATGTGTTAAATGAGTCTATTTATAGAATTAGTGTGGTCGTCATCCTTAACCCTAGGACAATTGTCACTCTCGTGCTTAATGTTTGATTGGGCATAAAATGCCCCTGGCTCATGATTATTTCCTATACAGAGTCGATGTCACGACACACCAGGTCCTTTATCACGACATCAAAGGTAGTATGCTCATCTTCAAGACTGTGTCGCGACACCGAAGGCAATCTTGATATTGTTCTATTCTACTCCCTATGTTTTGACATTCATCTCTTTATGTTGCAACACCTTCTAATGGTTTCCTACACACTCATAAGGCATATTAGCTTATCCTTAGGCCTCGTTCAGCCCCTAAGGTTAATAAAAGACTCAAATTACACAATTTATTGAATTTAAATAAAGTAATGAAAACTTAACTAAAATCTAACTAAAGTGCTTGTATTCAAGCTCCTCAAATGCGAAATCTAATTTAATTTGCTACATCGAATTATGACAAATCAAACTCCCCCACACTTAAGTCATTGCTTGTCCTCAAGAAAAGCAAACAAAAGTAGTAAATGAAAAGATGAACCTTGAGCAAATATTTTACAAATTATAGCTTTGGAGCACATGACTAAGTCTTACATATTCACACATAATCTTGACATGATATTTAGTTGACTTACCACTTTTGATATCAAACACCTTAGTTTAGTATATTACAAAGCATACAAGTATTTAAGGGTTTCCAATGTAAGGATCCATCAATTATACAAGTAATTTAATTATCCTAGTAGTATACAAACAGTCGTATATGGAATTATTCAATATGATGTCAATTCGTAAATAAGTCTACCTAGATCACATAAGGCTTTTTAGCTTGTAATGTTCTAAGGCTTAAGACAAGAATGGAATTCAAGAACAGTAAGCATCAAGAAGTTTTAAGCATAAAAATAGTTTGGCACATCGTATTGTTCCCTATTCTCCTCCCTTAGCGACCCTTACATGCTAACTGCCTTATTTATCCTTCTCTCACCTTATTATTTCTCCATAGGAAATCACAACAAAATACAACAATTATGGCTAGCTCACAAGTTTGTGTGCACTAATGAACGAGTCTCTCTATTTTTTGTGCTATCACTTTTCTTTCATCTTTTTCTATACATTTCTCATTCACAAATGCTTTTTCTTTCAAAAACTTTTTCTACTTGTTTTTTTTTTCAATTTTTCTTTTGCTGCACATATTAGCTAACCTATAATTACTTTATCACATTAATCTTTCCTATTTCACTCAATTTTTACAAAATTCCACCGTAATGTATCTACTTAACCCCCAACACATATGACCAGACATCTATAGTCTTATAGTTCAAGAACAAAGAAAAAAGTAAATACAAATTAATGTTTTTTTGCTTGGATTTTGCGTGAAGGTTCATAAAGAAGTGTTTTTGTTTAGCTCAAATATAGGTACTAAGGATGAAATAAATAGGGTTAGATTTTTTGCTTTAATTATATACCAAACAATGCCTTAGGTCATCCGTAGGTATCTCAATTTTCACAAATATAATCACCCAAATATTCCCAAATTCAATAATTTTCATACATACTAGCATGTTCATTTCCTTATATTTCCTATATCATATGGTACATTCAATTACTTAATGGTTATTTACAGTGTAATAAATAGAACATAGTGGTCTAAAAATAAAAAATTTAAAACCATCTACTATCGTGCCAAATTTATAGTAAATATAATCAATCTATATACATTCTCCTAACCAATCACTTGTATTCTTACAAGCTCAATCACACAATTGACAATAAAAATTTAAATGAAAAACATAAAAATTGAAACAAACTTTCTATGTTACCCCACACACTTTAGAAAACACATTGTCCTTAATGTGTAGCCTTGAAAAGATAAGGAAAGAAGTTACCCGATTGATTGTAACTATTGGTAAGTGCTTCCCCCTTTGATCATTGAATGTTTGAAATTGTTTGTGCTTCTATTTTACGGGGATTTAACTAAAAGTTCATAAATATGTATATATGAAAATTTTAAATATAACTCATTACAATATGCTAAAAAAAATTTTAATTTTCCTAATATAAGCTAGACTTAAAAATTATTCTACTACATGTATATAACATCCTATTTATTATTCATCTCCATCTTGGAGTCCTCTTTTTCTTCTTTCCTTCTTTTGTTTTCTTTGTAGTATTATAAATTTCCAATATATATCGGGAGGATGCATCTCTTTATCTAGCAACTCTATAGGCACTCCTACACTTTTACACAACTCTGTTACCAAACGCAGGAAGAATGCTCCTTTTTCTTAATTTTGTATGCATTCAATCATGTTCTGATATATCTATGTACCAATATATATTTACTTTTTTTTTTCAATATTTCGTACACTTGAATGGTGTGTATTGGGCTGATTTCAGAGATTCCGGCTGTAGGCCAAATTCTTGAGTATACAAACTTCATCTATAGATTTTCTTTTGGCATCATTAATGCTTGGTTAAACATCTTAAGTATAGTTGTTCTAATTTTATATGTCCAAGCCTCTTTTCCTTCTATCAAGAATCTGAAAATCTCTTTCAAGTCTACGTTTCTAAACCCATTGAGATTTGTTTTTGTACATATAATCACGGTAATAGTATGGAGCATCATAAAACTGATAGATACATCTTTCAGTTACCAGGGGTTCACCCCTCTGACCCTAACAAATGATTGCAACTCATAGAATGGTCTTGTTGCTTCCCTCTCTTTTAATGGTAGATAAAATTCCTACACAACGGGAATTATTATTGGTTCTTCCAATGGTAAAAAAAAATTAGTCCAATCCCATTCTGTTGCTATCTCCCATATCCTATTTCAATTCCTCATCAATGGATCAAATCCTTGTTCTTGAACGAAAGTGTAAGGATGCAGCTATTATAGATATCTGTCTATGTTGTTTTCCTGGAATTCAACAAATGGAATCATGATATTATGCCAAAACTTAAATTTTTTTACAAACCTTAATAGGAAATCGTAGTGCCTTCCAAAACTATCAAGCTTTTGAATGAGAATAGAAAATTTTTGCTTATTTCGTTCATTCTCGGTAATCATGATCCCACTTTTCTTTGGTACACATTGTACCCGACTTGCCCAAGAACTATCTAGGATAGGGTAGATAATTCCCACATCTAACCATTTAATTACCTCTTTCTGTACTATCTCTTTCATGATAGGGTTAAATCTCCTTTTCCAATCGATTTTACCTTGCTCACGTTCCTTTAAAATAATCTTATGCATACAAAAGGAAGGGCTTATACCTCGTATGTCAGCTATGGTCCAACCAATTGCCTTTTTAAATTTCTTTAAAATAACAATCAATTACTTCTCTTTGTGTTCTGCCAATTCTACTGAAACAATCACAAGCAAAGTAAAACTATTACCTAAATAAACGTATTTTAAATGGGACGACAGTACCTTTAGTTCAAGCTAAGGTGGTTCCACGATTGACAACTTGGATTGTGTAAATTCTAAAACGTCCAACTTTTAGTGATTCAAATCGTAGTGGTTGAATATAACTCCTTGGATTGGCTTCCATCAAAACCATGTTTTCATTACCCTTTTTATCTTCGAATGGTTCAGACCTTAAAGTGTTCTCCAACATCTTCTTCAAAATTTATCTCACATTCCATAGAAATTAAGGTTTCTAATTCCTCCATTACTAAACATTCCTCCATCGGATCAGGAAATTTCATCACCTTCAGAACGTTAAATGTTACCTTATCGTCTTGAACTCGTATGGTGAGTTTGCCTTTCTACACATCTATCAATGTTCTTCCCTGTAACATCTGGGATTTAGGGGCTCTGTATTTATCTTGGTTCTATGTGTTTGGTATGCTCTGGGTGTTGTTTATGTGTGTTTAGGGTCTCCGAAAAGGCCCAGGGCTAAGTGAAACCTTGGCCAAAGTTTTAGTTTTAGACACTTTAAGAGGATAGCCGAATAGGAGTATGACTTAAAGGGTTTTTAGTTTGCGTTTGGTGACACAAGGAAGTACAGCGGAAGAGTGGCAAGGGGATTCCACTTAGCATGCTTGGGGGTGGCGTCACAAGGTAAGGGTGAGAGAGAGGGTTCGAAACTCTAAGGCAGCAGGGGAGTGTTATTTTTTTTGGCTCAGGCTAGGGAGGTGATTGGATGACAATCAAACTCTGGAGGAGAAAGCTAGGGCTTGGTCAAATATTTCAAGTGGATGGTGGAGAGGGATTTAAAGAGTTTGAATTATTCAAATATTTCAAATGAGTGGATGAGAGGGAACCAGGGAGAGATTGAAGGGATGGCATGGTGTTTGAGGGGAGAGGGGAAGTGCTGGCCGAATTCTGCATGAAGGTTGGATGAGGGGGAGGTTCGATTTTGAGTGCTAGGAGGGTGTGGAGCATTCGGTTTTGGCAAGAGGTGTGAGTGCCAAATTTTGGTAGCCTTAATTAGCTTGTGGGTGTTGATGTTCTCTTTTTTTCGGCATTTGTGAGTGTGCTTTTCACCCTAGCTATTCTTATTCTCTTTTGCCGAAAATTTTCCTAGTCAACTCCCATCATTTTCTTCCTCTATGACCTGTAGCCGAAACTAAAAAGACCAAGTTTGCACATTTCTTTTCATCTTCTTTTCTACCCGTTCTCAAAAACTCCATAACCAAAATCTCTGTTCTCCTCCTTTTCCATTTGTTTTCTTTAAACCGAAATGTTCCTCTTTTCCTATTTCTCTCTTATCATTCTTTTCTCTTAACCTTCTCCTCTCTTTGGTGATCTTTGGTGTTGCCGAAACTCCTAAGTCTCCATCAAGGTGCTTTTGCTTCATTTTCGGCTCATGCATTTATTTCTCCTCTATTCTGGTCTCTAGCCGAATCATCATCTCAGGTGCTGGTAAGTTCGTTGTTGCATTCTTTTCTTTTCCTTTTCTACTCTAGGCCGAATCATCTTTCTTAATCCCTCTTTGAGTTTGTTTTTCCATTCTTTTTCCCTTGTAGCCGAATTCTCCTTGCTTTGTCAGTGTGTGCCGAATCTTTGGGGGTTAATCAAAGGTGAGTGGTGGTGTTGGTATTTTGGCTGAATGGTGGAAGGAGGGCTCATGTTTCCTGTTTGGCCGAAAGGCCATCTTCTTTAACCTATTCTCTATTCAACCGAATCTCATTTGGTTTTTGCATAGGTGTTCAATCAACTTCTTAAACCAAGCCTTCTCACTTCTGGATTCAGTCGACTTAGGTAAGAAAATTCTCCCTAGTTGTTATGTTAATCAGTTTATCTATGGTTCGTCGCCCTAACCTAGTTGGGTGGTTATTCAAATCATATCTTTCGTAGTGATTTATTGACCAAGGCTTTTGATGGATGCAAGAAACATTCAAGTTGGAGAATGAGGGTAACCTTCAGGTTCAATCCCTAAGTTTAAGAAGCGCACGGTGTCTGCTGTTCGGGATTGGCCACCGGGTTGTAGGCCGGCTTCTGAGCAGAGTAGTAGGCAGATAGCAGTTGTGTCTGTTAGTGATAGTGTCGACATAAAGAGCGTTGTGTTACGTATTATCAAGTGTGTAGCTCTCACACACTTCGTATTTTATTTATGTTATTGACTATGTTTGGCCAAAAGCCGAAGTGATGGCATGGATTACTATGTTACCCTTGTGGGTAAGATCGAGGATTCCAGGTAAGTTTTACTATGTTCTGTTATCAACTAATGTATGTTGAATGAAATGATTGTCTGTTATACATTGAAAGCATGATCATACCATATTGTTAAGCATGAACATGAAATTGAGGTATGATGAGAAGAGGGAGGAAACATGATCTCTTTTAGACTGTCACCAGTGGTTAGGTACCACAAGTGGGTTGGCCTCACATATTATATTTTGTGACTAAGTCTCAGTGGTTTGGAACCACCAGTGGTTAGGTACCACATATATTATTTCTGTGACTCGTCCCAGTGGGTTGGCCCCACATATTATTAATTGTGACTTTTGTCACCAGTGGTTTGGAACCACCAGTGGTTAGGTACCACCAATGGCTAGGTGCCACAGATATGGGGTAGAATCCAGAGATATAGAGGATGGATATACTAGGTTGATTGGGTTGCATGTCATACATACTTGATATATGGATTTGTGTGAGGGCCCATAACTCTTTTGGACGGGGATTTACACACTGAGTCTCGGTGACTCACCCCTCTCCGTTTAATTTTGCAGGTAATCCTTAGACCGTGGATATGGAGTCGAGGTGGACTTGAGGTGGCCATGCATCATGTTTTAAGTAACTCTATCTTTAATATTTATTTTGGAATATTACTATTTTAATTTGGATTTTTGGGTATTGTAATAAGGCCATCTAAATGTTAATTTGGTTTTGTTATTAATTTCAAATGTTGTGGCATGCCTAATGAATTATTTAAGTGGGTGTTTTTTTCAAAACCAAAGACTTCAAATTTAAGGTTTGTAAAATGGCTAATTTAGATCAGGTTTAGAAACAAAGCGACTCAAATTTTTCAACCCAAGACGCAACGTTGTTTTAATTGATCGCTCAATAAGTCTTATTAAAATTTGGCTTTGGATTTCAAAACCTGAAAGGGGTTACGGTTTAAGTTAAGCAACTCTCTCAACTCATGATTTTTAACTCGGTTTTTTTCCATTTCCCTTCCCTGTGACATGCCAGATTCAGTCGTAGTGTATTGATCGGGTTTAGGGTGTTACAATTATGGTATCAAAGCCAAGTTCAAAAGTTCAGCTGTGTGTGTAAGGCCCAAAATATTTTCAATTGATAGTTTGGAAAATGGTTTCAATAAAATGTTTTTTGGGAAGCATGGCACTTGAGTCTCCGGCATCGATCCGCGACGGTAAGTTTTCTAACCATCAGTTGTATGATGTGATTATGTTGCGATATGATTGTTAGTAGTAGGAAAATTTACTTTAGAGATTGAAGCCCGTAGGAATGCTTGTGTTCGTGAAAACAACTACTTCGATAATATACTTATAAGATTGTTGGGTAACAAACAATGGAAGAAAGAAAAACTAATTCATAAAATTTTTAATCAGATTAAATCGGAGCGTTAGTTATGAGTACTAGGGGATGTGGTCGTAGCATGCGAGGTCGTGGTAGAGGCCGAGGTGTTGGGTCCGAACCTTCGAAATCAGGACATGGGCCAGAGGATAAATTACCAGTGCCACCAGTTGCGGGAGCTGAATTCCATGATCAAACTGGGGGAGATGATGCCGTGTCTCAGGCAATGTTACAGGTTTTGGAGAGAGTAGCTGGAGCGAGTGTAGGGTCGGTAGCTCAGAAATCTGTGTTGGAATGACTTAGAGCTAACAAAGTCGAGATGTTTAGGGGTGTTTCTGGTCTGGCCGCTAACGTAGCAGAGTATTGGTTAGAAGCGGTGGAGCGTATTATGGACGACCTCGACTGTACCACTGTAGAGAAATTGAAGGGAGCAGTGTCTCTACTCCGAGATGAGGCATATCAATGGTGGCTCACGGTTAGGGATGGCACAACGGCTAACAACATCATCTGGGAGTTCTTTAAATCAACTTTTCAAGGAAAGTATATCGGTTCGAGTTATGTGGACGCTCTGAGGAAGGCATTCCTTAATTTGGTTCAGGGAGGTAAGTCAGTGGCTGAATATGAAGCAGAATTCTTGCGTCTGAGCCGCTATGCCCATGGTGTTGTTGCAACAGATCATAAGCACTGTGTCCGATTTGAGGATGGCCTGAGAGACGAGTTGCGGGTATTGATCACTCCGCAACGGGAAAGGGAGTTTGCCGTGTTGGTTGAGAAGGCTAAGATAGCCGAAGAGGTAAAGAGGTCTGAAAAGCAGAACCAGGACAGTAGTAGGAATAAAAGGAGTTTTGGGCCATCAGGATCTGCTGGGGGTTTTCAAAAGAGGTCTAGACTAGGTGGGCCGAGTCAAGCTGTGAAGCCTGTTGCTGATCAGTGGCCACCTCAGTGTACTCAATGCGGGAAATTTCATTCGGGAGAATGTTGGGCAGGTAATAGAGGATGTTTTGAATGTGGATCTTTGGATCATCGGATAAGGGATTGCCCACGGAGGCCAGTCAGGGTACAATCAGAGGGTCAAAGACATGCACCATTCAGAAGAGAGGGTCAGCAACCGCAGAGAGGGCGTTGTCTGGCCAAAGGAGGAAATGGCTGTGGTCGGGGACTTGAGCACCGGGCCGAGGTACTGGGAATACAGAGGCGAGGCAGCCTGGACTGGTCTATGCAGCTAGGCGCAGAGAGAAGGGTGACGCACTGGATGTCATAACCGGTACGTTCCTTATTTATAGGTTGCCTTATATTGCTTTGATTGATATTGGTTCGACACACTCTTATGTTACTAGTGCTATATCGGGAACTTTGAATCTAGACTTTGAGATTTCTTCTAGGGAGATGACTGTAATTAGCCCTCTGGGACACTCTATAGTGGTGAATAAACTGTATAGGGATGTACCTCTAGAAGTTCAAGGGGTAGTCTTTTCGGCTGATTTGATGGAACTGCCATTCGGGGAGTTCGATTTGATCTTAGGAATAGATTGGCTAGTGAAGTATCAAGCAAATTTGGACTGTGCAGTCAGGCGCATGGTGTTAAGAACTGCCGAGGGTGAAGAGGTGTCGGTAATAGGTGAGAGGAGGAATTACCTATCTAATGTGGTATCCGCTTTGAAGGCCGAAAGAATGGTGAGAAAAGGATGTAAGGCATTTATAGTTCATGTTTGTGCTTTAGAGGCAAAGGAATCAGCTGTGGGGGATGTGCGAACAGTAAAGGAATTTTTTGATGTTTTCTTAGAAGAGCTTCCGGGATTACCTTCGGATTGCGAAGTGAAGTTTAGTATTGATCTTTTACCAGGAACAGTGCCAGTGTCTATTGCCCCATATAGAATGGCGCCGAAGGAGTTAGTGGAGCTGAAAGTGCAGATTTAGGAACTGTTAGATCAGGGTTTTATCTGACCGAGTGTATCGCCTTGGGGAGCACCAATGCTATTCATTAAGAAGAAGGACGGATCAATGCGTATGTGCATTGACTATTGTCAGTTGAATAAGTTGACGATCAAAAATAAGTACCCGTTGCCAAGGATAGACGACTTGTTCAATCAAATTAAGGGAGCAGCAGTCTTCTCAAAGATAGATTTGAGATCAGGCTATCACCAGCTTAAGGTCAAGGAGACGAACATTCAAAAGACGGCGTTTCGTACTCGCTATGGTCACTACGAATTTCTAGTGATACCGTCCGGGTTGACCAATGCACCAGCAGCGTTTATGGACATGATGAACTGGGTTTTCCAACCCTACCTGGATCAATTTGTAGTGGTATTTATAGATGATATTCTGGTTTATTCAAAGTCTGAGGAGGAGCATGATTCACATCTTCGAGTGGTTTTGCAAATTCTGAGGGAGAAGCAGTTGTTCGCTAAGTTCAGTAAGTGTGAGTTCTGGCTAAGGGAAGTTACCTTTTTGGGCCATGTGGTGTCAGCTGAGGGGATTAGGGTTGACCCTCGGAAAGTGGAAGCTGTGTTGAATTGGAAACCACCTAAGTCTGTGGCAGAAATTCGGAGTTTTCTAGGGCTGGCTAGGTGTTACAGAAGGTTCGTGGAAGGATTCTCATTGATAGCGGCACCGTTAACCAAGTTATTACGAAAAGAGGTACCATTAGTTTGGTCAGTTGAATAGTAGGAAAGTTTTGAGAAGTAGAAGAAGATTTTGACCGAGGTGCCAGTGTTGATTCAGCTAGAGGCAGGGAAAGAGTTTACGGTTTACTGTGATGTGTCACACACAGGGTTAGGATGTGTGCTGATGCAAGAAGGGAAAGTGGTAGCTATGCTTCTCGACAATTGAGACCTCACGAGGTGAATTATCCAACGCATGATCTGGAGCTAGCTGCAGTGGTTTTCGCCCTGAAGATCTGGAGACATTACTTATATGCGGAGAAGTCCATCATCTATACGGATCATAAGAGCTTGAAATATCTCCTTACCCAGAAGGAGTTGAATTTAAGACAGCGGAGGCGGATCGAGTTGTTGAAGGATTACGACTGCTCGATTGAGTACCACCCGGGTAAAGCTAACGTTGTGCCAGACGCGTTGAGCCGTAAGGTAATATCTGACTTGAGAGCAATGTTTGACCACCTTAGTTTATTCGATGACCGAAGTTTGTTAGCAGAATTACAAGTGAAGCCGACATGGCTAAGTCATGTTAAGGAGAAACAGTTATTAGATGATGTCTTGAGTGCTCGACTTCTGCAAGTGCAGGATGATGGCGTAGAAGATTACAGTTTGAACAGCGATGGAGTGTTATGTTTCCTTGGGAAGGTTTGCATGCCGAAAGATGTGGATCTGAAGTGGAAGGTTCTTTAGGAAGCGCATTATAGCCCATACGCTAGGCATCCTGGAGGAAGTAAGATGTACCTGGACTTGCGGGAATAGTTTGGTGGTCGGGTTTGAAGCGAGAAGTAACTGAATTTGTGGGTAAGTGTTTGACGTGTCAGCAGGTCAAAGCTAAACATCAGTTGCCTTCAGGGTTGTTGCAATCGATCAAGATTCCACAGTGGAAATGGGAGAGGATCACGATGGATTTTGTTAGTGGGCTACCCCTTATGCCTACTAAGAAGGATTCGGTTTTGGTGGTAGTTGACCATTTGACGAAGTCTGCTCACTTCATACTAGTGCGTGTGGACTACTCTCTTCAGAAGTTGGCTAGATTATATGTAGCAGAGACTGTAAGGTTGCATGGGCTACCAGTGTCGATCATTTCGGATAGAGACCCTAGATTTACATCGAGATTTTGGAAGGCGTTGCATCAAGCGTTGGGTACAAAGTTAGATTTCAGTACAGCATTTCATCCACAGTCTGATGGACAGTCAGAGTGAGTGATTTAGATCTTGGAAGATATGTTGAAAGGCTGTGTCATAGACTTCAGAGGTAGTTGGGAAGAATTTCTACCTTTGGCGGAATTCGCATATAACAATAGCTACCAGTCGAGTATTCAGATGGCGCCATATGAAGCATTATATGGTCGGGAGTGTCGTACACTTACGTGTTGGACAGAGTTGGGTGAGCGTCAATTGTTGGGTCCAGGGTTGGTTGCTGAAACGAAAGATAGGGTTAAGTTAATTTGAACTCGATTAAAGGAAGCCTCGGACAGGCAGAAGTCTTATGCTGATCTGAAGCGTAAGGATATAGAGTTTGCAGTGGGTGACAAGGTTTTCTTAAAAGTGTCACTGTGGAATAAGGTGTTAAGGTTTTGATGGAAGGGTAAGCTAAGCCCAGGTTTATCGGGCCTTATTGGGTGCTAAAACGTGTGGGACCGGTAGCTTATCAGCTTGATCTATATTCAGAGTTAAGTTAGATCCATGATGTGTTCCACAGTTTGATGCTAAGATGATATCGTTTGGATCCATCTCACGTGGTGTCAGTGGAGGAGATCGAAGCGAGGCCTGATCTATCCTTTGAGGAGGAACCAGTTCAGATTTTGGACAGTGATGTCAAAGTATTACGTAGAAAGACAGTTCCATTGGTTAAGGTTCTATGGCGTAATCATGGTTCTGAGGAAGCTACGTGGGAACCTGAGGAATCGATGCGACGGCAGTACCCTCATCTCTTCTGACCAGGTAATTTTGAGGCCGAAATTTCTTTAAGGGGGTAGAATTGTAACATTTGGGGTTTAAGGGCTCTGCATTTATCTTGGTTCTATGTGTTTGGTATGCTCTGGGTGTTGTTTATGTGTGTTTGGGGTCTCCGGGAAGGCCCAGGGCTAAGCGTAACCTTGGCCAAAGTTTTGGTTTTAGACACTTTAGGAGGATAGCCAAATAGGAGTAGGACTTAAGGGTTTTTAGTTTGCGTTTGGTGACACAAGGAAGTGCAGTGGAAGAGTGGCAAGGGGACGCCACTTAGCATGCTTGGGGGGTGGTGTCACAAGGTAAGGGTGAGAGAGAGGGTTCGAAACTCTCAGACAGCAGGGGAGTGTTATTTTTTTAGCTTAGGCTAGGGAGGTGATTGGATGACAATCAAACTCTGGAGGAGAAAGGTAGGGCTTGGTCAAATATTTCAAGTGGATGGTGGAGAGGGATTTAAGGAGTTTGAATTATTCAAATATTTCAAATGAGTGGAGGAGAGGGAACCAGGGAGAGATTGAAGGGACGGCATGGTTTTTTTCAAAACCAAAGACTTCGAATTTAAGGTTTGTAAAATGGCTAATTTAGATCAGGTTTAGAAACAAAGCAACTCAAATTTTTCAACCGAAGACGCAATGTTGTTTTAATTGATCGCTCAATAAGTCTTACTTAAAATTCAACTTTGGATTTCAAAACCTGAAAGGGGTTACGGCTTAAGTTAAGCAACTGTTTTCTTTTAATATATATATATATATATATCACATTTTTACAAAAGGCAAGCCAATACGCAAAAGTTCTCTCAACTCGTGATTTTTAACTCGATTTTTTTTCCATTTTCCTTCCTTGTGACACGCCAGATTTGGTCGTAGCGTATTGATCGGGTTTGGGGTGTTACATTCCCATGGCTAGGAGAGGTCTCCCCGGGATGATTGGAACTTCCTTATCTGGTTCAAAGTCCAACACTATAAAGTCAGTAGGAAAAAATAAATTTATCAACTCTTACTAAAACATCATTGATCTTTCCATCAGGATATGCTAACGAATGATCTGCTAGTTGAACTGTAAGATCTCAAAATTTGGCCTAGTAGGATTAGGCCCATTAGGCCTTGGGCGTAGGAGTGTTTAAAATTTTGAGAACAAGAGAATGGCATGATTACAAATTGGACTTATTAGTTAATTGAATTTGGAAGGTTACGAGGTTTCTATGAAGTCTCGGGTTTAATTGGGCCTTAGGAAAAATTTGGTATTTTAGCACTTTAAGGAGAGATGGTAAGTAGCTTCAAGACTTATAGAAATAAAAGAGTAAATTGCTAGCATAAATGAGCTATTGGTAAAGATGTTATGGCATCAAGTGATGGACTTTGAGGGAAGAGGTTCAAATCCCATTATGTGCAAACTTCAACTATTATTTTTGCACTCTTTCCTTAAGTGTCGACCAAGGAGTAATTTTGGCAAGTTTGACTTCTTTATTTTTGGCAAGGTGGCTAAGAAATAAGGTAAGGTTGAGGTTGGGGAAAGGAATCAAAAGGAAAAGGCAAATGAGGGGAACAAGTGGCTTATTTCATGGAGAATGCTATGGAGAGTATGGTTGGCAAAATTTTGACTCTTATGGCTATGCATGTGGACGATTTTGCGGGTAGATAGGTAGCTGAAATTTTACTTTGGCATTTGGTAAGGTCTTAGTATTGTTTTGGCCAAAAATCCCATTTGCAACTTTTGGTATCATCTTCTCCCAATTTGCTACTCTCTTTGCCGAAACTTATTAGCACAATAGTGCATTTTTTCTTCACTTTGGTTTTGGTCACATATTCATCTTTTGTCCATCTTCCTTCATAGCTAAAACTTGAAGTTGATAATAAGCAAATTCTTCTTCTTTCTTCTTGATTGCCAAATGCACCCAAACCATAGAGACAAAATTGTTCACTCGTTTTCCTTCGGAAAAACCGAACCTTTTATTTCTTCTTTATCATTCTTCTCATCTGTATTAACACTCACTCCTTTGAACAATCGTGTTTTAAGTGGGAGACCGTGTATTGTTCTAGCTAAAGTCAAACGATGGAAATTGGATCCAACATCGATAAGGTAAGGGGGTTCATTTTGGATTTTTCGTTATATCTCTATTTGGCTATGTTGCAAATCGAATTGAAGTTTTGACTAATTGATTATGTTTTAGGGATGAAATCACTCGATAGATTCTACCTTCAGACATAGTGGTAAGTGATTCAAGTGTTAGTGATACGAAATCTTTTGGAAATCCGAGGCTAACTTTTGGTTGGCATTGTTCTAGGTCAACGACGAATGGTTCGCTAGGAAATCAAGATCAGGTGTGTAATCCCGTATCTTCCGATTACATGTTAGAAATGGTGTGTGATCTCACACTTCTCTGAAAGTTTGTTTGAAATATTCTGTGAATCGGTTGAAATACCCAAAAAAACTAGAAACTGGCATCCGTAATCACTCGGGCGTGAGTATGATCGTAATGGTAAATCATATTTTGTAATAAAATAGTTTCGGTTAGAAACAGTGACGTTTTTTTGAAAAATCACAAAAAAAGGAGAAAGGGAATTAGAAAGTGAATAAGATATCAAATTAAAATTACTGTTTCTATTTTGATAAGAAAGAAATGGAGAAGGAAAAGGAATTCTATATTCTAAGATATCTTAATTTTAGTGAGACTGGTTCTGAATGACTTTGTGGTTCCCTAATCTGTCTTGGAAATATCGTATAAAATTGTACAAAGTGAATTATGAATTATAGTTTATATGTACAGATTCCTTAGTGAGTCTATTTTCAATAGAAACAAGTGATAGTAGCATAAGAAAGCCGTACAGTAAGATATTTGAATTTTGGGTAAGAGAGGTCAGAATCATTGGATAGTGAAACAAGGGAAACTTTAAGAAATAAATTGTACTGAATGGTTAAGCCAAAAATTCTAGAAAACTTGTAGTAAGAATATATAGGAGTCTAGTTTCAAGGAAAATTTACGGATATAGATTTCGAGTTTTCTAACCCGAGTTATGGTCGATTTACTCAGTATGACGCAGATGGACAGTTTCAAATTGTATGCCCCAAATTAGTAGTTA
Source organism: Gossypium bickii (assembly GCA_025503065.1). Lineage (NCBI taxonomy): Eukaryota > Viridiplantae > Streptophyta > Magnoliopsida > Malvales > Malvaceae > Gossypium > Gossypium bickii. The sequence goes on from CP106715.1 coordinate 99,871,758, forward strand.
AGACTAGGTTGCGAAATTACCATAATACCCTTAGAGGGTAAATTACCGAAATACCCTTGGGTTGCGAGATTACTGAATTACCTTTAGCAGGTACGATTTCTGAATTACGAAAATGCCCTTATGGGCCGAATTATGAAAATGCCCCTAATGGGCCAATTTGCAAAGTGTTAATGGGCCGAATTGTTTTATTGCCTGAATGGGCCGAATTGTTATATTGCCTGAATGGGCCGATTTGTTATATTGCCTTAATGGGCAGATTTATTATATTACTTAATGGGCCATAATTTTTGTAATAAATATCTGAATAAATTATTGTGATTGTTATGCATTATATACATGATTTGCATGGGATGGGATAATGATGAAGAGAAGTTCTGGTAGCTCTGCTACATAATTCTGGTGGCTCTGCCACAAATTCTGATAATGGCTATGTGCCTAACATATGAATTAACGACTCTGTGTCGATCATATTTAAACAAGGCTGTGTGCCAATTATTTTATCGTATATGATATTCTGGTGGCTCTGCCACAAATCTGAAAAATGGCAATGCCATGTAAATTCTGTTAACCGGTGGCTTGTCCACGAATTTGATATAAATGGCTTAATGCCTACGTTTGGTGTGTTGGCAGGGTGGGTGACTAAAGCTGCCCACAGGTGTGTTGGTTGGTATGGGTGGTGTGTAGCGGATGGAAAACTAAGTTTGGTTTGGGAATTGCATTTCATACACATATTATATTTGATACATTATTGTTATTGTAAATGGGCTTAGGCCCAAAATATTGCTTAAAGGGTTTCGACCCAATGGATAACGGTAAGGGGATTTCATACTGAGTTCTTGTAACTCACCCCCTTCTTTCTTAACCCTGTAGGTAATGCTCTGTGAGGTGGACTTGGGCCATGGATGACTCGGTGGAGACCATACTTCAGAAATGGTGCTATTGAATTTTAAATTTCTATTTCCGTTTATTTTATTATTTTGCTATTTTGGTTTAAGTTGTAATAAGGCCTCTGGAGTATTTTATTATTTGCTTTATGGTTGATATACTTATTATTTTGCTTAAATTGTTTTAATCGAGAATTTTTCTAAAAACTTAACTAAAGGTTTTCCAAAATCGATTAACCAATGATTTTCATAACAAACTTTTACAAATGATTTAACTCGGAAATTCTCTTTCAACTTATCGATGATATTTTTCAAAAGTCACGGTTTTAAAAGTTCATTACTTGATGGTTGACTCATCAATCAATTTCTCAAAAATACTTGTATTTTTTTATCTACGTTTCCGCAACGATTTCGAAATACTTCTACAACTCTATTTCTAAACATCACTTATTCGTAAATCGTTTATTTCAAAAATGCTTTCTCCACCAAAAAGGATTATAAAGATAGTTACATTTTCAAGTAGTTAACAATTGCTTTTTTGGGTTTTAACGAAGAGGCTGAAATTTTCAAACGAGTTCTTTTGTGACACGCCAGATTTGGGCCTATCTTCTAGGCCGGGTTTGGGGTGTTACATTTACTTTCACAGTAGTGGGTCTTACTTCACCTATTCCCAACAATTTGAAAATAGATTTGGGCATCAAGTTAATGCTTCTTCCAAGATCGCACAAAGCTTTATTGTAGTAAGATTATCTTATGTTACAGGGTATCATAAAGCTTTCAGGGTATTTCAATTTCGAAGGTAGTTTGTTTTGTAAGAATGCACTGCACTCCTTCGTTAAAGCAAGAGTCTCATACTCACTAAGTCGTTTCTTCTTGGACAAAATATCCTTCATAAACTTCATGTAGTTGGGCATTTTCTCTAAATCCTCCATCAACGGGATGTTGATGTGAAGTTGCTTTAGAAAATCCAAGAACTTCTTGAATTTTACCTATTGTTTCTACTTTTTCTGCTAAACTCTTTGAGGATATTAAACTCTAAGTTAATGTGGACAAGTTTTTGGAGGAGGTAAATCTACAAAAGAAGGTGTTAGCTTCTCAGAATTCACTAGTTTAGTGTCTACCTCATCAGATTTTTAAGCATTTGATTTTTTGTGGTATAGGTGTAGGAATTTCAACTATTGGTTAACTTTCCTCCTTTTCTGTAGGCTCATCTTCAACCTCTTTGGGTTGCAAAATCATACCATTTTGTAATGCAACTACCTTGCAATGTTCCTTACCCAAAATCCTTGGATTTTTTGTATCGCTCGAGAAGGCTCATTGCAGTCTACTACGAAGCTCTGTAGTTGACTAACACATCTGGTTCTCCAGATTTTTCAGTGTTACTTGACTTTGGATCAAAGTGTCATTATTCGCCATGTACACCTTTAACAAGTCCTCCAAACTGTTTGATGACTCAGCTTGAGGTGGTTTTAGAGCTCTTTGACCAAAACCCTTGGGATTGGTTGGGTCTATGCTACATATGAGTGTTCAGTCCATTTCCTTGGTTGCTCAAGGAAAAGTTCGGATGATTTCGCCACGAAGGATTGTAGAAGTTGGACTATGGTCCTTGTCTACTTCTATTTTGATATTGATTCCTTACATTACAAACAGATTTGGGGTTTGAAGGGCAGTTCTCGAAAGAATGACCATCCCCACAATACACACAGAAAACAATATCATACTGACTTGGTGATTGAGCTGCAAAATTATTCAAACCATTAGTGGTAAATTATTTTAACATTGAGGAAAAAGAAGATCCCTGAGCAAAGAATGAAGTTAGCGCATCCATTTCATGCACTGTAGCTACTCGTCTTCCGAAAACTGCTCGATTTGTCAGCCATTGGTAATTATTGCTAGTGATCATTTCGATGATCTCGTAAGCCTCGCTATAAGACTTAGACAAAATCGCACCATTCATAGAGGCATCTACCATTAAATCTTATATGTGCGTTAAGACTATTATAAAATGTCTCCAATTGTATACGATGAGGAATACCATAATGAGGACACTTACAAAGCAATTCCTTGAATCTTTCCCACACCTCGTATAAAGACTCATCATCCAACTGTTGAAAAGTGGTTATCTCATTTTGTAACTTTTCATTCTTACTTGGTGGAAAATACTTTACCAAAAACCTTTCTACTAATTCTTGCCAAGTAGATACTGAACTTGGTGGAAATGAATTCAGCCAAGCTCGGGCTCGATCTCGCAACATTACGGAAATAACTTCAACTTAAATGCATATTTAATCATACCAGCTATCTTAAATGAATCACTCACCTTCATGAATAATTGAAGGTGTAAGCATGGATCTTTCATAGGCATACCACCAAACTGGCCCACCATTTGGAGCATTTGAAACATCACTGGTTTCAATTCGAATTGGGGTGCCTCGATGTCTAACTCTTGATTCCCAAATTTAATTCATTGAAGTATGGCACAGTGTATTGTCTAATGGCATGATCTCTATCATCAGCAATAAGGATTGGGTTGTGCACATGATTGACTTCATTATCTTGTCCATCATTTTGATTTCCATGGTCCATCTCGGTTTGTCTTTGATCTAATCTCTTGCATATTCTTTGTCTAAATGTCTTCTCAATTTTAGGTTATACAAGTAATAGATTGATGATTCTGTCTATGCTTATAAACACCTGATAAATAAATCACAAATAAAGAATAAAGAATAAATTAGTAAAGTTAGAAATTAAATAAAGAAACAAATTGCACAAATAATTTCACAAAGAATGATTAAGGCAACAGTCCCTGGCAACGACGCCAAAAACTTGTAACAGGATTTGTTCAACTGTACACAGTTGTTCAAGTAATACATAAAATGAGTTATTATCTCCACAGAGTTGTGTATGTTAATCGATTAATTGAAAAATTATAAATCACAATTTGATATAAAAACTCAATAATTGTGTATAGTGATGATTAAATAAACTAGATGCAAAAAATGATCCCTAATGCAATTTTTATGCAAATTATCTAAATATATGAATGAATGGCTTTAGCAACAAAAAAGTCAACATAAAATAAGCTAGGATAATTATATTAATCAACTAAATTCATTTTCATCATGCTTAACAATGTTTGGAAAACATTCCATGGCAACTCGATCTTTCATGAGTTTGGAAACCAAATTAAGTCCTCTCGAAATCTTTTACTTAGTGAAATATGCATTTTATTGATCATATTAAACTAAGGGTTTCTTAGTATTTATACGAGGTTACATGGACATTTACGTTTGCAACAGTTTAATCACATAAACCTAAAAACTATGCAAGATAATGGAGCTAACTAAATATATTATGAACCTCTAATTTAGTTGGGTTTAATGATCTAAATTGAGCATTGCACTTTTCAATTATGTGTCTACTACCCGTCGTCTGATTAGGATCACTCAGCTAATCTGAATGCACCTAACCATGTATGAATGGAATACATGTTGATTTTAATTGAAAACATGATCGATTGAGGGACAAACATGTTAAACATGAATCAAATAAATCTTATTTAATTAACATAATCATCCTAGAAAATAGGATTTAAAATATCATCGTTGATGTCAAAAACAATAAACACATACCAAACATAAGTAAATTAAATAACAAGAGGAAAAATTAAACTCTAATTCAGTTCAGCAACCTTTTAGATCTTTTCTGACTAATGTGTTCCTCCATTCTACTCGATGGTTCTTTTGCTAAAGATTTCCTAAGGTGGCCAGCCAAAACAATTGTTTGCTAAGCTTAGCAAATGTGAATTCTGGCTTTGAGAAGTCGGATTTATAGGACATGTTGTATCGGTCGATGGCATTAGGGTTGATTCAAGCAAAAATTAAGCTGTATAGATTGGAAACCTCTGAGAAATGTGTCTGAAGTCAGAAGTTTCCTGGGTTTAGTCGGATATTATAGACGATTCATCAAAGGATTCTTGATGATTGCTACACCATTGACGAGATTGTTGCAAAAAGATATTAAGTTTGAATGGTCAGAGAAATGTCACAAAGTTTGAATGCTTCAAGATAGTTGAAACCTCATGAAAAGAATTATCCGACACATGATTTAGAGCATGCAACAATTGTATTTTCTTTGAAGGTTTGGTGACACCATTTGTACGGAGAAAAATGTCATATCTTCACGGATCATAAGAGTCTGAAATACTTAATGTCACAAAGATATTTGAATTTGAGACAGCACAGATGGCTTGCATTATTGAAAGACTATGATTTGATTATTGACTATCATCTGGGAAAGGCTAATATTGTTACTGATGCATTGAGTAGAGAATCTTTATTTGACTTGTGAGTATTGAACACGCGATTGATGTTGACTGATGATCGTTCGATTTTAGCTGAACTAAAAGTTACACTGACATTTTTGCAATAAATTTGCGAAGCTCAGAAATGTGATGATGTGTTGATCACTAAATGGAAACAGATTAAGACGACCCCTAATTCAAATTTTCATGTTGGATCCGATGATAGTTTGTACTTTAAAGGAAGAATTTGCATTCCGAGAAATTTTAATCTCGTTCAGAAGATTTTATAGGAAGCTCATAGTAGTAGTTTGTTTATTCATCCTGGTAGCAATAAACTGTATAGCGATTTGAAACAAATGTACTGGTGGCCAGGTATAAAGCGAGAAATTTTTGAGTTTGTATCGAGATGTTTAGTTTGCCAGAAAGTTAAAGCAACATCTGGTTTGTTATAGCCAGTGACGATTCCAGAGTTGAAATGGGAATGCATCACGAAGGATTTTATATCGGGACTGCCTTTATTTTGGAGAAAGAAAGATGCTATTTGAGTTATTGTTGATCGTTTCAAGAAATTCGCACATTTCATTATTGTGCATACAGATTATTCAATCGAAAGATTAGCAGAGTTGTATGTTGCTGAGATTGTCAGATTGCACGGGGTGCCAGTTTCTATTATTTCTGATAGGGATTCACAGTTTACATCTCGATTCTGGAGCAAGTTACATGAGGCTCTAGGTACTCGTTTTCATTTTAGTACCGTGTTTCATCTTCAGACAGACGGTCAATCTAAGCGACTGATTCAGATACTCGAGGATATGCTTCGATGCTATGTTTTAGAATTCGAAGGTAATTGGGAGAGATTTCTATCGTTGGTTGTGTAACACCCCTCACCCGTATTCACCGTTAGAATAGGGTTACAGAGCATTACCAAACTTACAACAATTTTAAACATACATTTTATATACAATTTATTAATTCAATTACAATTCAACCATAGTTTCCCTTAAACGAGCCTACAAGGCCTTAAACATGCACTAGGATTGATTCGGGACTAAACCGGAAGCTCGAGAAATTCTTCAACACTTAACAATTTTTTTCTTAAAACAGGGGACACACGCCCGTGTGACCAGGCCGTGTGTCTCAGTCGGCCACCAGACATGCCAGTGTCACAGGCCTTGTGAACATTCGAAATGGGAGCAAATGGCCATGTCCCAGCCTGTGTCCTACCCCGTGTCCAAACAAGTGAACTTACTGACTTGGGTCACATGGCCAACCACATGCTCGTTTGTCTAGGCCGTGTGCCCTTCGAAGTAGCCACACACGCCCGTGTGCCAGGCCGTGTGCTAGGTCATGTCAAATCTATAGGGCATACTGACTTATGCAACACGACCAAGTCACACGCCTATGTACTACACCGTGTGCCAATTAGGGGTTGTATTGACTTATGCCATACGGCCGATCACATGCCCGTGTGTGAGACCGTGTGGAGCATACTGACTTCATTTCAATTTAAACACCAAGGGACACACGGCCGTGTAACATGACCGTGTGTCACACACGGCTGAGACATATGCCTGTGTGGACAAAAATAGGCTATTTACTAAGCCATTTTCCCACCCCTTTTGCACATACCTAAACAGGCTCAAATGGTACCAATTCAAGATGCAAATATGCAACCAAATATCATCAACCAAAGTTTAAAACATACCAATTCTTTACCATCAATATAATATACTACAATTTGCCATATACTTTCATACCTAATTCACATATACCATTCAATTAACTAAACCATTCCAAACATGCAATATCCATTCAACCTAAATCACTCATTATAGGTCAATTACCTAACTCAAAATAATATCATTTGCACATTTATAAACAACATCAAAATTCACCATCACAAGCCAACTGAAATGGCTTAAATACATGTTCATCAAACATACCAAAATGACTCAAGCCTATACATGCCATATACCATATATACACACTTAAAAAGTACCAAAATAGATGTCCAATAGTGTAATGAAATCTCTGACGATCCCCAGTTCCGAGCTAGCTTCAATATACTATAATACATAGAAGAAAATAAACAAAATAAGCTATAAAGCTTAGAAAGTTCGTATGTAAATATGAAATAATTTCATCATTCACTAAATGTAACCCCAAACCCGGCCTAGAAGTTAGGCCCCGAATCCGGCGTGTCATATTGAAGTGTTTTTACGAAAACATTGTTTTCATTGAAAACCTCTCTAGAGAAAAGTTAAGTAAAATCTAGTATGCTTTCAAAATGAGGTGTATCCAAAAAACCATTTCCTTGTTACTATGTAAAAAAAATTCCTTTGACAGCGGAAGCTCATTCTTTAAAACACAATTATTTTCAAAAACTTGAAATATGCTTAAAATAAATAAATCCAGGTTTTGTTTCAAAATTTCAATGCATAGTGGAAATAATGGAACAATAACTAGAGGGAAAGCGTTATTACAATCCGAAATAAAATAACATAAAATAAATAACTTAAAATCTAGAATTTAGATATTAAGAACAACAGGTCTAATCGTCTTGCTAGTTGGCCACCTCTAAGTCCCTCCATCCGTCGAACTGCCTACTAAGGATCACATGAGAAAAATAAAAGAGGGAGTGAGTTTTCGAAAACTCAGTGTGTATGACCCTCATCAAACAAAAAAACATACATATCATAATAGTAACATAATAATATCATACATGCAATGCAGTGCAAACCCTCCTCAAATAATCCATTCGGTACACATCATCTCCGTCCAACCGAAACACTTCTGTGGGGATTTCTAAATTGACCCACCCATCCGATACACTTCAAGGGTAGCCTGGTTGCAGTACTACCTAACGTTGCAGCAAAGCTGTTAATCATATAATGGGCGTAAAAAGCCATCGGTGAATCCACGGTCGCCAAGCAACCATGCGATCCTCATATACTTCCTCTGTTCCATAATTTCCCAACCCATATGCAACCTAAACAGAATATCATATGAATGCAGCAAATGTATATCTAACATCCATAAATCTTACATTCAACACATAGGGGCATTTTAGTCATTTTTTCCCTTAGGGGCATTTCGGTCATTTCTCATTGTTATGGGTCTATTACGTAGCTTGGCCCGTTATCAAGTCCTCGTTGGCTAAAGTGAACAGATACTATGCACCAGGTAGGATTCCAGAGAAGAGGAGGTGAGTCATTAAGACCGCTTAAGTACCAAGTTCTCCCTAGATCCAATCCTAGACATGCATTTATCCATTGCCACACCTTAACCTTATAACTTGTCGACGGTCACAATTAGTTAATTATTAAATTTTTATGCAAGGTTAAGCAATTTACCAAATACTAAGCCCAAGACCCTTTACAAAGTCCAAACAAATTCAAATACGTTCATATGGCCCACCAGGCCCAATCTCATTCGTATGGCCCATTAGGCCCAAATCACATTCATATGGCCCATCTGGCCCAAATCAATTCCAAGCCATGTAGCCAACATGACTAGTTCATCACTTATTACCAAATCATCAAATTCGCCTAGCCCATTTTGCCCATTTTGGCCCAGTTGGCCACAACACGACCCAAGTCCATGAGATCGCTCATGGGGTCTCTGTTATCGATTTAATTTCCCTCATACAAGTGTTCACACACTCGCAAGACTATCGAAGCCAAACTTTCGAGATTTTGGGATTTCCCAATCCATTGTGTGTGTATAGTGTATGTACACACCTGATAATAAAACGCGCTGCGATCCCCATAGCCATGATCCTACAAACGATGTCACTCAATGATTAATCACATATGCTTATCAATACTCTACCAAAATCCGAAGTCTCACCTTAACCTTACTTGAAACACCAAGCCTTAATAGCTTTTCCTCGATCACTAATCACGAGTACTTCCTAAATCTGCATCAATCTTAGTTATTAAAAACTGAACCATAAGTGACTTATATCCATCTTAAGTCACCCTTACATTACTTACAACCATTCGACCAACCTTCAAAACCAAAAGTGAAGAATACTTACCCTGTAACACCCCAAACCCGGTCAACACACCACGACCGAATCTGGCATGCTACGGAGTGAAAATAATTTGAAGACACAAGATTGTCGGATAATTTTCTTAGAAAACCCTTTTATAGTTTTAAAAGTTTAAAAATGCTTGTTTAAGATGGTATTGAAATCGTGTAATGGTTACCTTAAAACCCATGTTTGAAAATCTACTTGTTACAATTTTTAGAAAACATACGATACTTGTTAAAAACAGGTTGTGACGAATATTATCAAGTATAAAACCTTTTACATTTGAAGTCATTTGAAAATTTAGGTTTAAAACATTCAGGTTACCTTTGTTATCATCTTATAAGTTGTGTTACCCGATAGTAACGTTTTAAAAACCAGAAAGAGTTATAGTTTTGAAAATGTTGTTTTTTTACCGGTTAATTTAACAAGTCAATAAATCCAATATATGTATAAAATAATCAAAATAAAAACAAGTAATTAAAAACCCGAAATAATACTAGCGGCCTTATTACAAACCCAAAACCAAATTAAAAGAAAATTAATAAAATCGAAATAGCAGTTTAAAGTCCAAAACCAAACTAAGATGCATGGCCACCTCGAGTCCTCCTCGGCTCCATATCCGCGACCTATGCCTCATCTGCAAAATATAAGGGAAGGGGTGAGTCACCGAGACTCAGTGTATAAATCCCCAACCCGATAGTTCAAGCACTTACATAGATCATCAGTAAAACATGCAGATTATGCAACCCATAACCTAACCATCCGATCTCCTTTATCTACCCCGTGTGGTCAAAACCACTGGTGGTCAAAACCACTGGTGATCGAAGTCACAAATAATATCGGTGTGGTCAAAACCACTGGTGACCGTAGTCACAAATCAAGTGATGGGGCCAACCCATCGTGTGGTCAAAACCACTGATGACAATCCCGTAATATATCATGTGGGGCCAACCCACTGTGGTACCAAACCACTGGGACGAGTCACAATATCCATATGTGGTCAAAACCACCGGTGACCGTAGTCAAAAATATCAATAGTGTGGTCAAAACCACTGGTGGTCAAAACCACTGGGACTAGTCACAAATCATAATAGTGTGGTCAAAACCACCGGTGACCGTAGTCACGAATCAAATGATGGGGCCAACCCATCTTGTGGTCAAAACCACTGGTGACAGTCCAAATAAATCATCCCCCTCCTCTCATCAAACCCATCATCATGTTTATAACATTCATGGCATAGTATCGAATGATCACGCAAATAACATAAAACATAGCATTTAACAATACCATGGTGATGTATATCAAAACCACATAACAGGGGACTTACCCGGAGTCCATGCTCATGCACACAAGGCAAAATCACTGATTCAATAGTTATAACGGTAACATAATAAACATATTATACTAATAAAGTGTGTAAGCGTTTACACACACCTGACTATATGTAGATCTAATACGAAATCCTGAAACTACGTGATACTACGAGATCCCGAAACGTATGCCCTCACTGAACCTACAATCGGCCAACATCACCCTTTAGATCTGAAGCCATTCGGCTTACTCACAAAATCCCGAAAATGTGTCCCAAGAAGGTAGTACCTTACCTTAATGCCGATTTAGTTTCCTACCAAATCCCGAAGCTACGCGATGAGTCCCCCTTGTAATCGGCCAAACACTAGCACACACAAAGGTTAGCCTTCGGCTTTTGATCAATTAAGAAATAGATCCCAAAACATTAAAGCACTTACCTAAGTTAACAACCAAATCCCGAAGATCCACAAGTTCGGGTTGTACTCCTCCCTACAATCGGTTTTGACACAACATTTTAAGTCTAAAGGCCATTCGGCCATAATCATAAATCCCGAAACCAAAGGAATTATCGCTACCTTACCTTGATGATTGATTCGGCTCCTAACCACCAAAGATTGGCACCGCTTAAGGTTGTTAGGGATTACGGCTACCTTTAAAAAATACGAATAAAATTCAACACATAACTCTATAATAGAAAGATGATAGAAAAGAGATGGGGTTTCGATCATTACCCGAATTGATCAAGAAGAGAAAAGATATCACTTACCACTAGATTCGGCTGTCCTCAAAAGGAAAAACTTGATTTCGGCACTGAGATAATGATGAGAAAATGCAAGAAAAGAGAGAGGTTTATGGACACAATATTCGGCCAAAGTGTCAATCAGGGAGAAGAAAATAGAGAGTAAAGAGGTTTCGGCTATGGCTTATGAATCTAAAAGAGAAAAAGAAAGCACAGGGAATGATGCTATCGAATGGAAGAGGAGAGGAAAGTTGGGTATTTTGGGACAAGTATTTTGAGAAGAGAATCGAATGGAGAAGAGAGTATTGCTTTCGGCTTTTGAACAAAATAAAGAGAAGAAGATGCAAGCAAGTTTCGACTCTTGAAGATGGTGAAGATGGAGAAGATGAATGAAATAGAAAAGAAGGGTTTCGGCAATAGGCAACCAAAAGAAAAGAGGAAGAATGCCACTTGGGTTTTGGCTTTTACCAAGAAAAACAAAGATGGTTCGGCTAAGTACCTAATATGCCGAAAAGAGAAAAGAGAGATTGAGAGGGGTGCAATTGATGTTTTGGCTTGACACTAAACACAAAAAAAAAAAGAGCAAGACCTTTCAAGCTTTGCTGATTTTTAGCTACCAACCTAAGCACATTCGGCCACCACCCCAAAAGGACCAAAATCGATTGCTTCCCAACTCACACCACCACTCACAATTCGGCTAAACACCAAACACTTGCCGTCCCCTTCACTTCTCCTTGAATTCCTCTAATCCACTCATTCAAACAATTTTGAATGAGTCAAACACCAAATTTTTCTCCCTTCCATCCATTTCAAATAGGTTGACTCAATCATCATCTATCCATGAGAGTCCCACCTGAGCACACCTCTGCTTGCCTGTGGCGTCAAAAAGAATAAGCAGGAGTGCAATTCCTGCTATTCGAACACAGGCACTCCCTTCCTGCATGTGGCGTCATCTCCCTTGTGCTTAAGTGGCACCTCCTTGCCACTTTTCCAATTGATTTCTTGTGTCACAAACCCCCAATAAATTCCTTTAACACCTAACTCACCTAGCTCCCTCTTCCCAAGTACTAAAAAGAAATTTTTAGCCCCAACTCAGGCCTAACCCAGGGTTATAACTAGACCCCAGAACATGACAAATGAACATAATAGACAATTCATCACATGCAACACAAGCAAAATGCAGAACCCCGATTTAAGGATGTTACAGTTCTACCCCCTAAAAAAATTAATTTCAGCCTCGAAATTACCTGGCCAGAAGAGTTGTGGGTATTGCTGTCGCATCACATCCTCTGGCTCCCACGTGGCCTCCTCCGTGCCATGGTTCCGCCATAATACCTTGACCAGGGGTACTGACTTTCTACGCAGTACTTTGACATCCCGATCCAAAATCTGTATCGGCTCCTCCTCAAAAGACAAATCAGGACTCACCTCTATCTCCTCAACTGGTACAACATGCGACGGATCCGATCGATATTGCCTAAGCATTGAAACATGAAAGACGTCATGAATCTGACTCAATTCTGCTAGCAACTCAAGCTGATAAGCTACCGGTCCCACTCATTTCAACACTATATACGGCCCAATGAACCTAGGGCTTAACTTGCCTTTTCGACCAAATCTCAACACTTTCTTCCAAGGCGATACCTTCAGAAAGACCTTATCACACACTACATACTCAATATCCCTGCGCTTAAGATCGGCGTAAGATTTCTACCTGTCCGACGCTTCCTTAAGATGAGCCCGAATCACCTTAACCTTATCCTCTGTTTCTGCCACTAACTCAGGACCCATCATCTGTCGTTCACCTAGTTCTGTCCAACACGTAGGAGTACGACATTTCCGCCCATAGAGTGCCTCATAGGGTACCATCTGAATACTCGCTTGATAACTATTGTTATAAGTGAACTCTGCCAAAGGTAGATACTCCTCCCACCTACCACTGAAATCTAGAACACAGCCCCTTAACATATCTTCCAGAATCTGAATTACCCTTTCATACTGTCCATCAGACTGCGAATGAAAAGCCGTGCTAAAATCCAACCTCGTGCCCAAAGCCTGATGCAAAGCTTTCCAAAACCTTGACATAAACCTGGGATCCCTATCCAAAATAATTGACATAGGCACTCCATGCAACCTTACTATCTCTGCCACATACAACTTGGCTAACTTTTGGAGTGAATAATCAACCCTTATCGGTATGAAGTGAGATGACTTAGTTAAACGATCCACTATTACCCATACTAAATCCTTCTTACTAGGTGTAAGGGGAAGCCCACTGACGAAATCCATCGTAATCCTTTCCCACTTCCACTGTGGGATCTTTACCGGCTGCAACAGCCCTGATGGCAACTGATGCTCAGCTTTAACCTACTGGCATGTCAAACATTTGCCCATAAACTCTGTTACTTCACGCTTAAGACCCAGCCACCAGAACTGTTCCCTTAAATCACGATACATCTTACTGCCTCCAGGATGCATAGCATATGGGCTGCTATGAGCTTCTTGAAGAATCTGTTGTCTCAATTCAACATCCTTAGGCATACATACTTTCCCCTGAAAACACAGTACTCTATCACTGCCCAAACTATAACCTTCGAATTCACCATTCTGCACTTGCAGCCTTCGAGCACTCAAAACCTCATCTGTCAACTGCCTCTCCTTAACCTGATCAATCCAAGATGGCTTAACCTGCAATTCCACCAAAAGACTCCCATCATCATAAAGGCTAAGGTGAGCAAACATCGCTCGCAAGTCTGCTACCACCTTACGGCTCAACGCATCAGCTACTACGTTAGCCTTACCCGGATGGTACTCAATCGAACAGTCGTAATCTTTCAACAGTTCGATCCACCTTCGCTGCCTCAAATTTAAATCCTTCTAAGTCATGAGGTACTTCAGGCTCTTGTGATCCGTGTAGACTATTGACTTTTCTCTATATAAGTAATGCCTCCAAATCTTCAAGGCAAAAACCACTGCAACCAATTCCAAGTCATGTGTTGGATAGTTACCTTCATAAGGCCTCAACTGCCGAGATGCATAAGCAACCACTTTTCCATCTTGCATCAGCACACACCCTAAGCCAGTATGCGATGCACCACAATAAATCGTGAATTCCTTCCCTGCCTCAAGCTGAATCAAAACTGGAGCTTCAGTCAGAATCTTCTTCAACTTATCAAAACTCTCTTGTTGTTTCTCAGTCCACACAAACGGAACCCCTTTTCTCAATAGCTTAGTCAACGGTGCTGCAATAAAGGAAAACCCTTCTACAAACCTTCTGTAGTATCCTGCCAAACCCAGAAAACTCCGAATCTCTGCAACCGACTTAGGTGGTTTCCAATCCAACACCGCCTCAATCTTTTGAGGATCCACCCTAATTCCCTCAGTTGATACAACATGACCCAAGAAAGTTACCTCATTAAGTCAGAACTCACACTTACTAAACTTGGCGTACAACTGCTTTTCCCTTAGAACCTGCAGAACCACTCGCAGATGCGCATCATGTTCCTCTTCCGATTTTGAGCACACCAAAATGTCGTCTATAAACACTACGACGAACCGATCCAAATACGGCTGAAACACCCGATTCATCATGTCCATGAATGCTGCCGGTGCGTTGGTCAAACCAAAAGGCATTACCAGGAACTCGTAGTGCCCATACCGAGTACGGAATGTTGTCTTATGAATATCAGCCTCCTTCATTTTGAGCTGATGATACCCCGACCTAAGGTCGATCTTAGAGAAAATCGATGCACCCTTGACTTGATCAAACAAGTCGTCAATCCTAGGCAACGGATACTTGTTCTTGATTGTCAACTTGTTCAGCTGGCGGTAGTCTATACACATCCGCATTGTACCATCCTTCTTCTTAACAAAAAGCACTGGAGCTCCCCAAGGAGATACACTCGGCCGGATGAAACCTCTGTCCAACAATTCCTGAATCTGAGCCTTTAACTCCACCAATTCTTTCGGCGGCATCCTATATGAAGCAATAGATACTGGCGCGGTTCTGGGCAACAAGTCTATACTGAACTCAACCTCGCGGTCAGGAGGTAGACTCGGGAGTTCCTCAGGAAATACATCAGCAAACTCCCTTACGGTTCGGACATTCTTTACAGCTGCATCCCTCACTTCCAAGGCACAAACATGCACCAAAAATGCTTTATAACCCTTCCTAACCATTTTCTCAGCCTTCAGCATAGAGACCACATTAGATAAGTAATCTCTCCAATTACCTATCATCACCACCTCTTCACCTTCCATGGTCTTCAACACCATGCGCTTAGCTACGCAATCCAAACTAGCTTGATACTTAACTAGCCAATCCATCCCTAGAATCAGATCGAACTCCCCAAACGGCAGTTCCATCAAGTCAGCCAAAAACACGACCCCTTGAAGTTCTAGGGGTACATCCCTATACAATGTACTTACTTCTACAGAGTGACCTAGAGGGCTTATCACTGTCATCTTCCTAGAAGTAATCTCAGAGTCTAAGTTCATGGTTTCCACTATGCTATTAGCAACATACGAGTGCGTCGAACCAACATCAATTAAAGCATTATAAGGTACTCTAAAAATTAAGAACGTACCGCTTATGATGTCCGGTGCGTCGCCCTCCTCTCGACGCCTCGCAGCGTAGACCAACCCAGGCTGTCTCGCCTCTGTACCATCTGCACCTCTGCCCGGTGCTCCACGGCCTCCACCAGAGCCATTAGCTCCCCTGCCTGAACCACGGCCCCTCTGTGGCTGCTGATTATCCCTCCTAAATTGTGTACGGTTCTGATCCTCCGACTACAGCCTAGTTGATCGCTGTGGACAATCCCTAACTCGATGCCCCATCGATCCACACTCAAAGCATCCCCTGTTACCAGTCCAACATTCTCCCGTGTGAGACTTTCCACACCGAGCACACCGTGGCAGCCACTGAGTGTTAGCAGCAGTAGGCCTAGCAGCTTGATTCGGCCCACTATATCTAACCCTTTTCTATTGATTCCCAGAAAACCCAGATGATCCAGAACTCCTTTTATTCCAACCCCTATCCTAATTCCGCCTTACAGCCTGTCTTACCCCTTCAGCAACCTTAGCTTTCTCCACTAGAACGGTAAACTCTCATTCCTGCTGTGGGGCAATTATCATCCGCAGCTCGTCTCTCAACCCATCCTCAAATCTGACACAGCGCTCATGCTCGGTACCCACAATACCCCGAGCATACCGACTCAACCGAAGGAATTTCGCCTCATATTCCGCTACAGTCTTATTGCCCTGGACCAAGTTCAAGAACGCCCTGCGCTGCGCATCAACATAGCTAGCCCCTATGTACTTCCTCTGATATGCTGCCCTAAAGAATTCCCAAGTGATGTCATCTGCTATCGCTCCGTCCCTAACCGTGAGCCACCACTGATATGACTCATCCCGGAGTAGAGATACAATCCCCTTCACCTTTTCCTAAGCTGAGAAATCCAGGTCATCCATGATACGTTCTGTCGCCTCCAACCAATACTCCGCCGTACTAGGTGCCACACCAGACACACCTCTGAATTCCTCTGTACCATTAGCCTTGAGTCGCTCGGTCACAGATTTCTGAGCTCCTGTTCCAACGCCTGCACTCGCGACCCTTTCTAGCACCCGCAGTACAGCCTGTGACACTGTGTCATTACCACCCGTCTGATCCTGATATTTCGTGCCCACAGCTGGCGGCGGTGGTACCTCATTTTCCGAACCATGTCCGGACCCTACCGGTTCCAAGACCGCCATCCTACCCCTACCTCGTCCACGAGTGTTACGCCCACGTCCACGTGCACTCATATCTACCGATATATTCAAGCTGACTAAAAGTTTTATGCATTAGACTTTTATTCCATTGTCTATTAAAGCAAAGTAGCATGTTTCCGATCAATTGCGTCCCTAACAAGAATTAAATCATAAAATTACAAAGGGATTAATTTCAGAAATACACCGAATTAAATACAAGAAATTATGCAAAATAATCATGTTATCATATTCAGAAAGTACAAGATTACACACCTTGATAAGGATTCCCTAAAGAACCACTCTTCGTTGCCCCCTAAAAATAAAATCGATCAAAAGTTAGCCTCGATTTCTTAAAGGTTCCAAAAGTCCAAAAGTACTCACTCACAAGAGTCATTTACCACAATCGCGATCTTTCCCTACTAGATTCTAAAATCTGGTATTGCACCTTGGCTATTGCAACAAGTTCCAATCAACTTTCGAAACCAAGGCTAAGAGAATGATAAGTAGTAGCAAAGGATGGCTTGATTCTTCCTTCATCAAAAGAGAATAAGAGGAGTTTAAAATAATAACAAGTGGCTAGGTTCGGCTTAGCCAAAGGATGAGAATTTTGGCTTAGTCAAGTCAAGAGAAGAAAGAACAAACAACATGAAATAAGAAGAAAGAACCTTTACCTTAATAATAGGGATGAATTAAAATGAAGAACACAGTTTGGCACTAGTAGCAAGACAACAAACAAGGATAGGTAGTTTCGGTTTTCAAGAGAAGATGAGTGAAAATAATTGGTCACAAAGGCTAGGTGTTTTCGGCAAGACAAGAAAAAAAAGAGAAAATGCCCACTATTATCTTGAAGTTGCGACAATGAGAGGAGAAGTTGGAAGAATGAACACAAAGGATGCCAAAAGGAATTAGGCCTAACAAGCACCAAAACTATCAAAATGTTCCCATCAAAATTCGGCTACCCCCTCCCTTTCCCAAACCATTATCATATTTTCCAAAAGATGAACATAGACCAAATAAAACCTTTCCAAAACATCTCCCACGAAAAATGCCAACATGTTCCCTATTCCTTCCCTTTTCTTTTACTCCTTTCAATCCATTCTTCCTTTCCATATTTCCTTAGCCACCTTGCCAAAATTAAAAAGTCCACGACGCCTTAAATACCACCATGGCCGACACTTAGGGAAAGAACACAAAAAAATAGTCAAAATTTTGCACTTGATGGGATTTGAACCTCCTCCCTCAAAGTCCTTCATGTGGTGCCATATCCCCTTTACCATAAACTCCTTTTGTGCTAGTAAAATGCACACTTATTTCCTTAAGTCTTGATGCTACTTGCCTACTCTCCTTAAATGCTTAAACACAACATTTTTCCTATAGCCCATCTTGAACCCGGAACTTCCTAAAAACCTCGTAACCTTCCACATTCACTTAACTAATAAGTCCAATTTGCAATAACGCCATTCATATTCTCGAAAATTTTAAACATCCTACGCCCAAGGCCCATTGGGCCCAATTCTACTAGGCCCAATTTCGAGATGTTACAAGGGGTGTTACAGAATATGTTTTGAAAATATATGAAAACACCCGTGTATGTATATGGTTTGTTGAGAAACAGTAATGTTACATTGATTATGAAAAGAAGCTATGAAAAATAGCTATGAAAAATAGCAAATATGTTATCTTATTTCATCGAGGGATTTTAAGGCCTCTTCACGATAACTTATGTGGTGAAAAAGAAATATGGTTTATGGTTTCATATATTTGGTAATTGTGAAATTAATTTCTTGGATATTAAAAATAAATAAAATAGAAAAATATTAAACCATCATGATAAAAAAATATAAATTGATCACTTTAAATTTATATTTGTACAAAGGATACCCGTGATAGCTTTCTTTTGTGAAAAATTGGATAATTGAAAATGTTGAGGTTATTGGACCTGTGAACTTACAAGATGCAAATAAGTAAGAACTTTCACCATAATGTGATATAGATTATTAATATGGCTATATTGGAATTTCGAAATTTAGAGATGAGTTACAATGTAACATCCTAAAGACCTCCTTAGTCATAAACAGTATGTGATAGATTTTTAGTAAAATAAGTTGTAAGTAAAGGTCATGGGATACCAAAGGAAGTTGAATAAAAAAAGTAAGACATAATGTATTAATTTAAAGCAGAGATTAAATTGTAAAAATGTGAAAGTATTGTGGCTTTGGTGTAAATATTAAAAAATCATGGGGTCAAAAAATATATATGGAAAGTTGAAGGACCAAAAGTGCAAATAAAAAAAGGAGGAAAAGACTAAAGGGTAAAATAAATTGATAAAGTGAAAAAATAAGAAATATTACATTATAAATTTATCAAAAGTGAGTAATGGCGCAAAAGTGAATGTTAAGAGATTACAGGGACAAAATAGTTGTTTTTCAATCAAGATAATTATCATGAATTATCATGATAATAATTTATGAATATTAGGTGTTGAAATATAAATGATGGGATATATTATTATCTCATTATTATTTTTATTATAAAATATTTTAATATTTTAATTAATTAAATTAAAGGAGATGTTTGTATGAAAGTATGAAGAAATATCGTCTTAGAAGTAAGAAATCAAGAATTAGAAATGATGAAAATTGAAAAGAAAGGAATGGAAATGATGGAAGTGAGAAAGGAATAAAAAGGGAAGCGACGAAAAGTTCTTGTTAAAAAGAGTTAAGTGTTCATTTTAGTTTCATTGATATATCAAGGTATTACGTTAAATCATGTAATAAAATGAGTATTTTATATGTGAATTTAATTAAGCAATAGTGATGAAAAATATTTTATAAATTGTAATTCATAAATAGTGATATAATTTGTGTTATGAAAAGTTATGATAAAATTATATGTTAATAATACATGAGCTTTAAGAAATAAATTGAATAATAATCTAAAGTATAATGATATACATAATCAAATGATCTTGTATAACAATTTAATAGTTGATAAGTAAAATAAGTGTTATATGTTGTTATGAGTTCTATGAAAGATAATAAGTAGAATTTTCACTAAAATAGTTTTGGATAGCAACAGTAACTCAACTTTGA
The DNA here is from genome assembly GCA_025503065.1 of Gossypium bickii. Classification (NCBI taxonomy): domain Eukaryota; kingdom Viridiplantae; phylum Streptophyta; class Magnoliopsida; order Malvales; family Malvaceae; genus Gossypium; species Gossypium bickii. The sequence continues at coordinate 99,891,872 of CP106715.1, forward strand.
AAATTCACCAAAAATTGTATAAGATGATTTAAATTACGATCCAAGTATGAAATTAAATTTTAATGAATTTTTTTTTTTTGTATGGAAGGAATAATGTAAGCATTGAGATTGTATTGAATGAGATATATGCATTTTAGTGAGACAATGGTAAATGAATTTGAAGATCTCCTATTCTGACTTTGAAAAATAATTAAAATTGTACAAAAATATTTAGAAGATGAAATTTATATCTCACTAAAATGGTAACGCCTCTTCTGTTCATTACCCGAGAACCTTGAAGGTTCCGAGCTCCTCTTATTCCAATTCCGTTCTTGGTTCCGCTTAACGGACTGTCTTACTCCCTCAGCAATTTTAGACTTCTCCACAAGAACAGCAAACTCTCATTCCTGTTGTGGAGCTATCATCATTCTCAGCTCATCTCTAAGCCCATCTTCGAACCTGACACAGCGCTCATGCTCGGTACCCACGATACCACGAGCATATCTACTCAATCGGAGGAACTCGGCCTAATACTCAGCCACCGTCTTATTTCCTTGGACCAGGTTCAATAAAGCCTTCCGTTGTGCATCTACATAGCTAGTTCCGATATACTTCTTTTGATAGGCATCCTTGAAAAATTTCCAGGTAAGATTTTCTGCCACCGTTCCATCCCTTACAGTGAGCCACCACTGATATGACTCATCCCGAAGCAAAGAAATTACACCCTTTAATTTCTCCTCGTTTGTAAAATCTATGTCATCCATGATCCTTTGATTGCTTCCAACCGAAGACTCTGCAAAGACGAGGTGCCACTCCGGAAACTCCCTAAATACTTACGCTCCGTTGGCGAGTCGTTCAACCACGATTTACGGGCTCCGTGTCGCGCCCGCCCTCGACAACTCATTCCAATACCCATAATACTGACTTGAGATCGACATCATTACCTCCCGTCGATCTTGAAATTGGTTTCACATGGCCGTGATCCAGGCATCTCATTTCCAGACCCGTGACCAGACCTTGCTGGCTCCGACAAGGTCATCCTACCCCTACCACGGCCACGTGGCGGACGTCCACGACCTCTTGAACTCATTCTAACTAACGCGCTTTTAATCTGATTAAGGAATTTTTATGGATTAGTAATTTGTTCCACTTGGTTATTCGCGAAGAAATTTTATGAAAAGCTTAATAGGAATTCTTTGGAGCAATCAAAGTTTTAAGTCTTCTATCCTAGTTCACACAGAAAAGAACATCCATTCCCTAATACCTTTCATACTTATTCACTCTTCGGGCATTTCTATCCTGTTTCTATCCCAGGGGTATTTTCGTCATTTTTCTATAGGGGTATTTTCGTAATAAATCCGAGGGATTTCAAAACTTTTAATAAATCAGGTCACTTTGGAATTTCCAACACTGGAAGGTATTTCTGAAAATTTGTAAAATTTAAAGATATGACAACATTTTGGAAACCAGGGGTATTTTGGTAATTTTTGTCAATCAGGGGTAATTTTGTAAATTTGATAAATTAGGAATATTTTTAACAGTGGTAAAACTCTGAGGGTTCTTTTTGAGAGTTTCCTTTTTTAAAACGATGACGTTGCAAAAATTTTAGAATTCAAGGTCATTTTGGTAATTTTACAAGTTGAGGGCATTTTCGTAATTTTCCCAAAAACAAAGTATTTTTGTTAGCTTGCATAGTAAGGTTTTTGGTATTTATAAAATAATGAAATTTTGGGCAAAAACATTGAGTTGATATTTTATGAATCAAGGCGTTTTAGTAATTTTACCCCCTAAGGGCATTTTTGTAATTTTCGTAAAATTTTCGAAAAATGTTGTAAAGATGATTTTTCTCAAATTTTGAAGGAGAAATTTTTTAATAGTTCTGAAAACTAGGGTTTTGTTGTGTTCTTCTTTTTCCAAAAACATGGCTAGTTCCTTTCGGGTTTTAGTCATTATGTTTAGCCTTTACATGAGCCCTCTTGGTTAAGGTGAACAGAAACAACGCACGGTAGGATTCTGCGAAGAGGAGGTGAGTCACGAGGACTGCTTAAATACCAAGCTCTTCAGGATCCAATCCTAGACATGCGCACCAAGGTTTCCATACCCTAACTCGGCGACTTGGTCCTAGGTTTGTTCAATTAGGCTCTTAAAGTTTTATGTACTTTGTTGGGGTAACTAGCCCTAAAGTTTAAAGCACTTATCATACTAGCTACGTTCCATGCTTCCTACCCTTCTACGAAAATAATTCATACTGAAGTCGTCAAGTACTTACTTACAGGCGGATAGGTCTGGGAGACTCGGTGCCATCTTTGTTCAAAAAACCAAAAACAATTCAAAAAGGCCTACCAAAACATTTTTGGGCCTTGGGCCCCCACAGCCGAGCTTTGAACTGGGCTCTGATACCAATTTGTAACACCCCAAACCCGGCCCAAACACTACGACCGAATTTGGGTTGCTACCGAGAAAACATTTTGAAATCTTTTCAAAACCGTTTTAAGTTTTGTCGAAAACCTTGTGTTTTCACGTCTCTTGTTAAAAACCATACTTGGTGTTGTTTAGAAATATTTATTAAGTCGGGTTGTTTATAGATTGCAAATGTGCCCGATGGCATTTTTAAAACATTTTACGTTTGATTGGGAAAAACATGTGAATTCATTTTTAACATAATTAAATAGTTTAAACAAATATTCAAAGCATGTAACAATACTAAAATAATTCTAGGAGGCCTTATTACAACTTAACAAAAATAAAACCAACATTAAAATTAAATAAACTAAAATCCAAGTCCATTTAATTAAAATTTCCATCAGTATGGCCACCTCGAGTCCATCAGGCTCCATCTCGCGATCTACTCATCTCGCAAAATGTTAAGGGAAGGGTGAGTCACCAAGACTCGGTGTGTAAATCCCCCACCCGGAAAATACATCTCATACACAATTCATTAATAAACATGCTCATGCAACCCAACTAGCCATCCATACTCCTTTTCTACCCCGTGTGGTCAAAACCACTGATGACTTAAAGTCACAATTTAAATGATGGGGCCAACCCATCGTGTGGTCAAAACCAGCGATGACCAAAGGTCACAATATAACAAATGTGGTCAAAACCATGGTGGTACCAAACCACGACGGGACTTAGTCGCAAATAATCAATCGTTGTGGTCAAAACCGCGATGACCATAGGTCACAAATAATCTGATGGGGCCAACCCATCTTGTGGTCAAAACCACTGACGACAGTCCATAATTCATCCCCCTCCTCTCATCAATCCCACCGTCACATGCTTATACATCAAATTTCATATACCATGTCATAGTATTAAACATCATGTGATGGCATGCAATCATATATCAAATATTACAAGTTAGGGGACTTACCCGAAATCCATGATTATGCCACAAGCTAACCTCAACCAAAAGTTTTAAGGCAAACATTAATGTCATGTAAATTAATAAAGTGTGTAGAGAGATTTTACACACCTGTTACTATCGTAATTCCTAGATCTCGAAACTCCGATCTACAACACTAGATCTTGACCTTACACGTCTTTTGAACACTAACCACCTTACGATATGTAAATCCATTTCACTTCCCACCACTTTCCTTAGGGAAATAAATCCCGAATGCTTTCCCTAATGGTTATGGCTTCCCTACAATAGCTTTAATCGTATTAGTAAGAATCATAGGCCATAACTTTAATTTTAAAGGAGAGGATTACCCCTTACCACACTTATTGAAAATCGGCAGCACCCTTTTTCTCAAGGGAGATTCGGCCTAAGCACAATTGGAAGGCTTGAATTTTCTACTCAAGAAAGGAGGTAGATTCGGCTAGAAAGGAAGCAAAAGAAGCTGGAAGTTTTGAAAATTTTTAGCTAAAAGATAAGGGAGAATTCGGCAGCACAATGAAGAGGAAAAGAAGAAAAGAATCTGCTGGAGTTTTAGGCACTTCTTGCTATACACAACTAAATGGGGGTGGCCTTAATGAGTCCTCATTCGGCCAACTTTTCCCCCCATTTTTGCTGATAATTTCAGTTTTTAATTATCAAAGATAATGCATGATTTATCTCCCAAGAATTCAAAAGCAAATAAACCACTAATAACCCCCCCACTTCCAGCCGAATATGAGCCAAAAATAGCTCTCCCTTATCATCTCTTTAATAAATAAAGATAAAATAATAAAATAATAAAACCCCACTCCTTCAGTCGAATAACAACAAGGTCCATTGTTATTAAATTAGGTCCCACGTGCAGGCCATGGCCCCCCTCTCCAGGACGCCAAAAAAATAAAACCCCACTGCTGCTTCTTTGGTTCGAACCCAGGATCTACTGTCGCAGCCCTCACTTCCAACGCCCAGGCCACTTTTCCAAATTGACTTTCATGTCAAATAACCACAATATTTAATTATAAGGCCTTCCAACTTGAGCCCAGCACTGCATATAAAAATTAAAACACAAACCTCTCGCTTGACTACTCGAACCTAGGACCAGCTAGGTCCCTTGCTGCATGATGCGCCCCAAACCAACTCTTCCCTTTGGACTTTCATGTTAAATATTCCCCCCGTTTATTTATAAGGCCATCCTAGGCCGATCCCTCTTTAATGCAAAAGAAAATAAAACTCCCTGAATGCATACTAGATAGCTCGAACCCAAGCTCCCTACTCAACGCCACCTCCAGACTCCTAGTGGCGCTCCAAGCCGCTCCACCACCCTGACTTTCCTGCCATAAACCTCACCAAATAATTTTAAGGCCCTCTTTCCTGGCCCCCTCACCTTTAACGCCTAAAGCCCAAAAATAAAACATTTCCCCCTTGTTACTTCCACGAATCGAACCTCCTCCCTTGTTACTCCCCTTAGGCGCACCAAGCCACTTGTGCCAAGCCTATTCTTTGTGCCATAATTCGCCCAAAATTTTATTTAACCCCTATCCCCTAGCTTCCTTCCTTTTAACCCTTAAAAAGAAATTTTTAGCACTAAGTCAGGCCTAGCTCGGGTTTATTTCTAGACCCTAAAACATGTCAAATAATCATAGAATTTAATTCTTCAAGCACACACATGGGAAAATATTTAAATTAAAAATACCCTAATTCAGGGTGTTACAGATCTTAACATGAAAATAAAGAAGTTTTGACTTATTTAGCAAAAGATGACTCAAAGTTGCGACACTGGCCACAAGATGTTGCGACATGAACAATCAGATAATATAGTGTCACATCATTAGCCCCATGATGTCATGACACTGACCCTGCTTTTCTCTACCTTGTTATTTTTTTTCGAAAGAGTGTAGCACCCTTTACCCACGTCCAAAGCCAAAACTGGATACGAGGCATTACAATCCTCAACCTTACTTAAACATGTATAAACGGGCTATAAAATTTCATTTCCGATTTAAAACTTTCTTTTTGCGGTCATAACATTCATCTCATGCGCCTACGAGTCCACAAACATACATTCCTATGGTTTTGGAGATCAACTGGAAACTACTACTCTCTTTGAATTTTTTTTATCTAAACAGGGGTCACATGCCCGTATGACCTGGGACACGCCTATGTTCGATGCCCGTGGACGACACTGACTTGAATCACATGGCCTAGACACGCCCGTGTCCTCTACTCGTAGAGCTCTCTGACTATGACATCATCAACCCTTAATTAGCACACGACCCAAGCACACGCCTGTGTAGCTGGCCCGTGGTCACCTCGATTAATCCACACGACCAGTCGCACGCCCGTGTGCTTCAACCATTTTGTAATTTAAATTCCAAATCCTAGGTGCAGACTTTACACGGCCTGGGCACACGCCCAAGGACTGACCGTGTGTCACATGCAGCTTAAACACATGCCCGCGTGTCTACCCATATGGACACTTAAAGTCTATTTTCCAAGCCAATAACCACCCTGAAACGAAAATCATTCATATACTCAATCCAACAACTCAAATACTTCATCAAAACATGAAATACAATGCATAACTCATCATCAATTGATGTATAAATTTAGTAAATGTTGGCCAATCTCTTTAGCCATATACAAAAAGAATAATAACATTAATAGGCAACACTTTGGCCCCTCTTAGGACTTACATCAAAATAAAATAATGCCTATACATGCGATACTTAATAAAACAACTTGGCTATACCAAAATAATGATTGATAGTGTGCTTCGAGCTCCGACGTCAATGATCCACGAGTTTGCTTGGTGGGGCTACAAGGAAAGAAAAAGGGAGAGAGGTAAGCATATAGCTTAGTAAGTTTGCATAAAACTCATATAGCAACATATTAACTTATTATAACTCATTCATTTCGAATTTAAAAACAACATAAAACTCAAGTGCATGGCTTACTTACTCCTCACGTGGTACAAAATAATAATTTCATACTTGCCTTATAATTATGGTTCCTGTGTCACTTGATCACATAGATTAGTACATTCTGCTTGGGCAAAAGTAAATTCAACTGTCATCTTTCTTAACATGAAAAATTGCTTTATATTAATCTTGTATAACTCATCTTAGTACATCTTTACTTACTTGACTTTCTTGTTGCCTCTTTTTTATTTAGCTCTTTTACCCGTTGAATTTCTCGGAATAATTGAGGTTAGTCAATCTCATCAAACATGTATCTCAATGCCAATGCCATGTCCTAGACAAGGTCTTTCATGGGATTGCCTTATGATGCCAATACCATATCTCAGATATGGTCTTACATGGGATCCCTTACCCCGGTGCTGATGCCATGTCCCAGACATGGTCTTACACGTGACCTTCCTTATGAGTTTCCTTTGGAAACTTACCATTGCCATGTCTTGACATGAGCTTACATGGTATCTTTGCCTTATGAATCTTATCAATGCCATGTCTTGACATGGACTTACATGATATCTTTGCCTTATGAATTCACCAATGCCAAGCCTTGGCTTGGGCTTACATGGGACCTTTGCCTCATAATAACCTTTCAATGCCATGACTTGTCATGGACTTACATGATATCCTTGCCTTATGTCGATGTCATGTCTTGACATGGTCTTATACGGACTTTACTTATCGCATGTTGTGCTAATAGTATCCTCATTATTCCGAGACTTCAACCGAGACTTTCTCATACATATTCTCATTTACTTTCTCATCATAATATCAATAATTTTACTTCATAAAAATGATAAACATTATATAACATAACAAGTAATTGAATGAGAATACACGTAAAGCTTTAATTAAAACAAACTTACCTTGGTATTCAAATTGTATATAGATATGCAATTTAGTCCTCTACTTTGTTCTTGCCTCGATTTCTATCCGGGCTTGTAATTCTTGATCTATAATAACAATTTAACTTGTTAAATTCACGCATTGACTAAATCGACTTATAGTTCATATTTTGGAAAAATTACAATTTTGCCTCTAGGCTTGGAAATTAATTCTAATCACATTTCTACCTTCAACAAGCCTAGGTGAACATTTAATACTCTTATAGCTATCATCAAAACTCACTATTTCACATACTTACTAATTTATAACCTTTTCATTAAGGTCCAATTAGGTGTTTTCTAAACACCACATTTCACAAAAGTTGTTCAGATAACAACTAAGACTCAATTTCTTCCATAAAAATGCAGCACATAACAATGATAGCTCTCATGGCAAAACTCTAAACTTTTCACCATATTACACAATAGTCCCCTCATTTGAAAGCTTAAGCTTTAGGGGTCTCAAAAGTACAACTATTACTAAGAAAAATCATCAAAATCACTTATTAAAGTGGAGGAGAGCTTGCTGAAAATTTAAGCCTTCAAAACCCCTATTTTTTTCTTGCAATTTTGGTGGAAGAGATGAACAAGAAAGATGGTATTTTTCTCTTTCTTTATTCTAATATTGAACTAGTCAAATTAGCCACCAATTCTTACTAACTTTGACTAAATTTTGTCCATCTTTGTCTCCCACATAGTCTATGGCTGGCCAAGTAATTACAAGAGGCGAAATTTCCCTTTAAAGACCTCAATTTAACAACCTATGGATATTTGATACCTTTAGAAATTAAAATGGAACTTTCGCATTTTACGCGATTTAGTCTTTTTTTTTTTTTTTTGCGATTAAACATGAAATGATTAGAACTTGAATTCCTAAATTCTCATGTACTTATACAACCATATACTAATTCATAAAATCACATGAAAATAAATTTCTCAAATCTCAAATTAGTGATCCCAAGATCACTGTTCCGACTAGCCCCTAAATCGGGCTGTTACAAAGAGTCTTGTACGAACCCCAAATATAATCAAACTTTAAAGAAAGCCTAGAAATGATCTATAAAACCTTAAATGGTTTTTTAAAGGTCTAAAATATGAGAATAACTTCAATAATAAATATGGTTCTTGATTAAAGAATTTATCCTGAAATATAACATTCCTTTCTCAGGTTTAGGTACAAGCTCAGATAAGGGGTGTCACATACAAGCCCATAATATTTGAGTTACTCATAATGAAAACTTGTCTCAACAATTGGTATAATGTCTAGTCTTGAGTTAATGAGATAAAGCACATAATTGGTGTGTGTAACGACCCGAATTTGGGCCTAGTAGAATTAGGCTTATTGGACCTTGACTAGGGGAGTGTTTAAAATTTTTTAGAACAAGAGAACGACACTAATGTAGGTTGGTCCTATTAGATGCATGATTTTGGAAGGTTAGGGGGCTTCTATGAAGTCCCGGGATCAAACCTGGGCTTTAGGAAAACTTTGTTTTAGGTGAGTAAAACCCTGGGGGTTAGTAAGTAGGCTTTAAGAATAAACTGTGGAGAAAAATGACACAAAAGGAGTTGTGGTCTAGTGGCAAATGGCGCCACATAGGAGACAAGAGAATGACGCCACACAAGGAAGCAAGGGGTCTAAGGTTCAAGTCTTGGCGCTTGCATTTCATTTTGATTTATTTTTTTAAGTGAACTTAGAAATTGGCCCATAGACTCATATTTAGTTGCGCATGATTTTAGACACAAGAGAAGCTTGTGGCCTAGTGGCTAGCGGCATGGATTAAGTTACAAGGGAGCCTGAGTTCGAATCCCATTGCAAGCAAAAAGGGATATTTATTTTGCTAAGTTGGGACGGCCAGAGTTTGTGTTGGAATTAAACTCTGCTGAAGGAGGGATCCCACATTGGGAAGCTAGCAAGAGGGAAAGTGAGAAGCTGGCTTTAAATAAAGCAATCTATGAGGAGAGGAAGCACACCTTGGTTGGCGTTTGGGCACAGGAGTGGTCGGAGCGCAGATTAACTCCAAATTCCTATCAGGTGTGTATTTCGCACTACTCTAGTTGTAGAGCGGCCAGTGCCGAAATGCCGGTCACATGGCGATGGTAGCCACACGAGCTTGCGAATGCATGTGTGGGAGCTTCGAAGCGATAGTTGAGGCCACCATGAGTATTCTTGTGGGTTGATGTTGTTTGGGCCCAATGGGCCCGTGGGCCCATATGAATAAATTGTATGATTGTGTAGTAGATAGTGAACTGGTCTATGTGAATCTCATATCTGTGGCTAGATTTGGGCTAAATGGGCCACATGAGCATGTGGGTCGAGAATGGGCCATAGGCCCATTCGCATCGTTATCCCTGCTTAGAATACCTCGGTTTACAAAATTACTGAAATACCCTTGTTTACAAAATTATTAAAATACTCTTGGTTTACAAAATTACTGAATACCCTCAGATTACAAAATTACCAAAATGCCCCTAATTTGTGAAAGTATCGAAATACACTCAGATTGCAAAATTACCTAAATACCCCTAATTTGTGAAATTACCGAAATACCCTCGGATTGCAAAATTATCTAAATACCCCTGATTTGTGAAATTATCGAAATATCCCTGGTTTATAGAATTATCGAAATACCCCGATTTGCAAAATTACCAAAATACGCCTGGTTTGCGAAATTACTGAAATACCGTCTATGGGTAAAGTTACCGAAATACCCTTTATGGGTAAAGTTACTGAAATACCCTCGACGGGTAAAATTACCGAGATGCCCTTACGAGGCGAAATAACCATTTTACCCCTAATAGATTAAATGACCGTTTTACCCTCGTGGTAGTACTAGTGTTGTATGTGTTAATTATATGATTAATTATGTTTGAGATACACTGCATACATGGATTAGTTATGAGTAGAATTACCAAATTATCTCTACAGGGTAGGATTACCGAAATACCCTTATAGGGTAAAATGGTTATTTTGCCCCTAAGGGTAAAAGACTGATTTTGTGCCATGATTTGACTGTGATTGTATGACTGTGTTTTAACCGACTTGAATGTGGGCGTGTGTCTGATTTGCTGTTAATATGTGTTGAAATGACTGTTACTAAGCATGGCCATTTTGCATACACGTGTAATGATTGAGCATGACATACACGACATACTACATTGGGTTGGGTTATATATATGGAGGAAGTACTGTACTGGTGGCTATGCCACATTATACTGATTCAGTGGCTCTGCCATGATATACTAATTTTAGTGGCTAAGCCATGTACACTGTTACTGGCAGCATTGCTGCGTTGATATTGGCAGCTCGGTTGCATTCTTAGTGTGTAGGGCTGGGTGGGTTAACTTGGTCCCCACATGGAGTGTAGGGCTGGTACGGGTGGTGTGATGGTTGGATCGGGTTTGGCTGCATTAATTTGTTTGCATTACCATGATTTTTGGGCTAGGCCTAATTGATTCTGTTATGGGCTGTGACCCAAACGATATTGTAGTGGGCTTTGACTCAGGTAAGCTCTGAACTAGACTGCATCAGAATCAATTAAAGGGCTTTGGCCTGCATCGTATTAGATTTACGATTTTATATCCGATTGTTACTCTAGTAAGGGGATTACACACTGAGTTCTCGTAACTCACCCCTTTCTTTTAACCATGTAGGTAATCCCTAGCGATAGAGGATTTGGAGCTGCGGGGGACTCGGAGGTGGCCATACGTCGGTTTTGCTTCTTACGGAACTTAGTAAATTTGGTTTTAGTTTATTTTATATTAATATTTTTGGGTTAATATTTTGTGTAATAAGGCCGTTGGATTTTTCTTTTTAAACTTTCATTTGGTAATTCTGCTAGTTAACAATTGTTAATTGGTTAAACACAGATTTTTAAAATGATAACAACCGTTTTCCAGAATATCACGTTTCCGCAATTCTTAAGTCAGATTTTTGTAATAAACAAGTTTTCAAAAAATAATAACATCTTTACAAGAATACACTTTAAGCAAATCTTGTTTTTTTTTTTCTTCAAACAACAAAATTCAGAGTTTCGAAAAGAATACGAAGTTTTTAATGAACGCGTCGCTTTTAAACACCCTTTTGATGTGACATGCTAGATCTGGCCATAACGTCTAGGCCGGGTTTGGAGTGTTACAGTATGCAACTACTAGTACTATAAGATAATATTATAATATATCATCCCAAGAGAAAGAAAAAAAGTGTTAGGTACTTGTAATGGTAAGGAGAATGATGAGTAATATACTTTTAGTTGACCCATAATATAAATAAGTTAGAGTGTTATAATTACGAGAACACTTTTGATGGGATCTACCTATGTGAGGGTGAATTGTGGTTACTTTTAAGAGCTCAAAAGTTTGGCTCTAATAACACTCATGAAAGAGGTTACAAATACATGGTCATAATAGTGTCCTTAGATACTTTTGACTGACTTGTGTTAAAATCATTATGTCAGATGTATTTGGTTAATAAAATGAAATAGTTGGTTCAAAGCATAGTCTACCATGCAATTTTGATTAGCATTAACATATGTTCACTAAGCGAAGGTTCAATCATAAGACACATTCATTTATGCAATTAATGCTCAAGGTTATCAAAATCTAGAATATTTAGAAAAGGAGGAGATTGTTGGAATACTTTTAAAATAAATGGTGTTCCAATAGTTGGTTTTAAGAGATGGGTTAAGTATCTTAATATCGAAAATTATGTCTCTTAGATAATTAACAAAGAATTATAAAAGTTCAAGTCATATTTATCGAATAGTTATGTCTATTTAAGAGATGATTCTATCCAAAACAATATCTATTGGATAGTTATGTATCTATGAAAAAACATGAAGAATCCTATAAATAAAAGTAGAATTTCATTTGCATGGCACACAAAAAAATTAGAAAAAAAAAGTTATTTTGTTCTTCCTCCATCTTATACTATTCTTAGATTGTTCATTAAAGAATTACTACATAAATTCTTTATAAATCGAATCTTGTTATACACTGCTAAGTGCTCAATGAACTATTTTCATCAATACAAAATGCAATCATTGGACTTTATTGTGTCCTCGAGGTTCATTTTCTACTAACTTTTTTGTGCACCAAAATATAGTAGGGCAAACAAAATCTTAAAGAAAGTGGCATCATTATACGCCTTGAAGCTTTTGGTTAATTTCTCATCTACTTATTTTATTCCCACACACCAACAACCACAAACACTAAGTTTTACGTACAGTCATTGTTAAAAAATAGTTTTCTTAACAGAATTACAAGGATACAAAACTTAGAAGGGGTCTAAATTGAAAAGGTAGAAACCATTCAAGTATTCTTTGTTAAGCATTACCATACGATCTTTTGTTAACTGGACCAAATGGAGAGTCATAGAATCATACATTATTAGATTTGGTTTATTCTCACTCATTAATGAACAAGTTAAAGCTTTGGTCTATGAGAATATTTTCTATTTCTATGTTTTATTTTTATTTTTAGATTTTTAAATTGAAAAACACATTTAACAAATAGAAATAAAAGTTTATTTTTAATAATTAAAATATGAAAACATATTTGGTACTTGTTTTTCTATAATAGAAATATTAGAAAAAAAAATACATTTATATGGATCCAATCTTGAGTACCAAGTTTATTATTTGAAAATTTGTTTTAAAAACTACTTTTTGTTCATAAGGGTTTGAACCATCATCAAGTCATTTAAAGTTAAAAATTATTATTTTTATCATTATAAGTTTTATAAAGCATTTTTAGAGAAAACATAGAAAAAAAATTTATTGCTTTCTAACTTTCACCTTTTTTATTTTTATTTTTTCAAAAAGTTAACCAAACATATTTTTTAAAAGATATTTTTCATTTTTGAAGAAAACCAAAACGAAAAGAGTTTATGCCTAACCTTTTAAATAAGTCGGTATAGTAACAAAGGAGATACAAGTTAATTCACAATTTGGACCATGAAAAACACTGGGAGTAGATGGTAAACCAACCGTCTTGTCCCAATACATTTGGGACATAATGGGTCCTCTGACCACAGAAGCAAGCCTCTCATTCTTTAATTTGGGCCACATTCATAAGGAACTCAAAAAGCTCCAATTCTAGCGTATCGAATTCAAATTTGGGAGGAAATCAATGTGGCATCAACCACAAGCCTAGCACTCATACTTTGGAGTAGATTTCAAATGAACGATCAGACCCTACCACTGATAAACTCATATGCCCTTGGGACCATAAAGTCATGGTCGATCTTGTAGGAAAGAATGAGGCGTAGATCCTCTGTCACCGCTCGTTCCCAATTTTTGGGGGTGTAGTTTCAACGAAGAATTCACAGTTTTCTCAACAAGGACATTATTAACTGGAAGGAAGCTAGGACGAGTTTCTACTACAAATTCATCAACATCTAGAAACATAAAAAGTGAATTCATAAGGAACCAAGCTCCAAAGCTTGCCCTGCGAGAGCTCTATTCCAATGAAATAGGATGCGCTTTTTGCACAAATCTTCACAACATATAATGCGGAAAAGCAAGAGGAACCTAGTAATGTCATGCCAGACTAAAGAGCAAAATAAAATGTATGTCAAAACTTTTTTTGAAATCGACTTTTTATTTTAGAATGAAAATGAAAATGGGAGTCGCCACCAATTTTTTTATGAGGCGTGATCGGATCACCTCATAATTTGATCATTTTAATAAAAAGTCGATTTATTAAAACAATATTTTTCAGTCTACAAAAATTTAGAAAATGAGTTCGGGAGTCGGTTATGCACGAGGAAGGATTAGCACCCTTGTTATGCCCAAAATTGGTACCTAATTGATTACCTGAAGTATTTAGTGTCGAAAATTAAAAATTTGAAGAGAATTTAAAATACGATCTCTTATTGATACGTTACCTAACTAAATTAGTTTTCACAAAAAGGGGGCTTATTTCAAGTTAATAGAGAAGAAAAGATCATGTCCTGTAAGTTAGGACACAACGCCTTAAATCCTCGAAAACGAGAACAAATGCTAAAATCTCTTTTTTTTTTTAAAGTACATATTCGACTATCTCGGTTTTAGAAAGAAGTCATATTCTGTAAGTTAGGAACACAACTTTTTTTAATTCCAAAAATAATGAATATTGTTTCGATTAAAAATTTTCATTTTTTATGCATTGTGCAAAAATGAACGTTCATGTTAATTGAGAAGACGGGATCATGTCCCGTAAGTTAGGACACAACGCCTTAAATCCTTGAAAACGAGAACAAACGCTAATTTTTTTATTTTAAAATAGATATTCGATTATCTCGATTTTAGAAGGAAGTCATATTACGTAAGTTAGGGACACGGCTTTTCTAATTCCAAAATAATGAACATTTACCTTGGTTTAAAATTTTCATTTTTTATGCAGCGTGCGAAAAACGAATGTAACGCTTAAAGTGAGATGCATTATACTTATTCGAACATAATATACACATGGATAAATGCTATAATAATAATGTAAATAGGACAATAACAGGATTATTAATTCATGGCATTGACAAAATAAATAAATTAATTTAATTAATTTAAAATAAAAAATAAAAAAATGGAAGGGAAATATAAGTAATATCAAATTTAAATATATATATAAATATATATTAGAGTAATAAATAAATAAATAAATAGGCAAAACAAATAATATTAAATTTGAGTATTTAAAAAAAGTAAAAGAATAAATAAAGAAATAAATAAATAAAATAAGTAATATTAAATTTAAGTACATTAGAAATATACTAAAACATAAAAAAATAATGACAAAAATATACACAAATAATATAAATAATAATTTTTAAATATATGAGAAATAATAAAGAAAGAATAAGTAAATAAATAAGTAAATAAAGATAAAAGAAAACAGTTTAATAAAGATTAAAAATGAAGGACTAAATTGAAATTTAAATAGAATTTTGGAGCCTAAATCGTAAAAAAACTAATAAAACATGATAAGGGACCAAAATAGATTGCACGTGAAGGAGGAGGGACTAATTGGGAAATTATTCCCTATCCCAAAACGCGTCGTTACGTAAGGGACCGAAATGAAATAAAATTAAAATTATAAGGTATAAATTAAAAAAATAAAAAAGGACTGGATTGAAAAATAATTAAAAAACAGAGTGGCTAAAGACGTAAATAGGCCATTTTTCAAAAACATGTGGATCCTATTACAGGGTCGGGTTGGCAGTTTCGGGTCCAAAATGACGTTGTTTTGAGATCTAAAAATCAGCCCAAAACGGTGTCGTTTTATATCACATATTTAAGCCACCAAACCTTCAAAAAAATCAATTCTGCCCTTATTTAAAAAAAAAAAAAACTAAAACTCTCCCCCCGTTTTTAAACGTCCCTTGGCAGGCCTTTAATTCCGGTGAGTCCACACGACGGCCACCGGTCACCGGCGACGGCTCTGCCGTTCTCGATGGCCGGAAAAACCAAAAACTCCCACCTTGGGCTCTTTGACTCTCAAAATCCAGATCTGGGGTCGGTGCTCACCGGAGACTCGCTGATAACCGCAAAAAATGCGAAGGACGCTTCGATTTTCGACGGCAAAATACCGAAAGCTAGGTGAGTTTTTTTTTTTCTTTTATTTTTATTTTATTTTTATATATATAGATAATAACAGAAAGAAAAAAATAAAAGAGATATCACCTTTTAGTTTTTGACTGCTTTGTTTTTTTTTTTGTTTTTGTTTTTTGATTTCTATTCTAGAAAAAAAAAAACCTCCTCTTACATTCTGTTCCATGGCTTTTATAGCCGATTTTACAATATATTTTTTTTATTATTTCTATTGTTATTGCCACTGTTGTTTGCGTGTTTTGCTTGTTCTTTTGTTTTTTTAACAGGTGCCTCTGGAGTTAATGATGGTGGCAGAGGCTAGGAGTGGCGTAGGCGCAGGCTAGGGATTTAGGGTGCGGCAGCTGGGGTTTCTTTTTTTTTTTTTCTGAAAATAGTTTAGGCTGTTGAAGGCTTTAGGGTTTTTTTGGTTTAGGCCACTAGGGCTTGATGTAATTTGGGTCTAATATTTGTAAATAGACTCTGGTCCATATAGTTTTTTATTTCTATTCAGGTTTGGTTTCTGTTTGATTGGGCCTGAGCAAAATTGGGCTTCCACAGCTGCCCCTTTTTGCTTGTTGTCGTTTAACGAGAATGGAGTAAAAACTTTTAAGAATGACCAATTTTGTTCGGTCTCGTCGAATCTCAAGCTTTTTGGTGCTCCTTCATTCTAACCCACTGCAACTTCAGAGGTATAAAATTTGTTGCTTCAATTTATTCCACTACAACTTCGGTGAGATAGGATTTGTAGCTTGTAGCTTTAGTCTATTCCACTGCAACTTAAGGGAGATAAGACTTGCTATGGTAGATTTAATCTTACCCACTGCAACTTTTGAGGTATAGGACTTGCCGCTTCAATCTACTCCACTCTAACTTTAGGGAGATAAGGTTAGTTGCTTCAATCTGCTCCACTGCAACTTTAGGGAGATACGATTTGTAATTTGTAGCTTTAATTTGTTCCACTGCAACATCAGGGAACTAAGATTCGCTATCTTCAATCTGCTCCACTGCAACTTTAGGAAGATAAGGTTTATAGCTTTAATCTTCTCTACCGAAACTTCACAGATATAAGATTTGTTATATTTGATCTACTCCACTTTAACTTCAGGGAGATAAGATCTGTAACTTCAATCTGCTTCACTGCAACTTCAAGGAGATAAGACTTGTAATTTGTTGCTTTAATCTATTCCACTACAACTTCAGGGAAATAAGATTCACTATCTTTAGTCTGCTCCACTGCAACTTCAGGGAGATAAGACTTGTAACTTCAACCTGCTCCATTGTAACTTCAGAAAGATAAGGTTCATAGCTTTAATCTGCTCTACTACAACCTCAAAGAGATAAGATTTTCTATCTTCGATCTACTCCACTGAAACTTCAAAGAGAAAAGATCTGTAACTTCAACCTGCTCCACTGCAACTTTAGGGAGATAAGATTTGTGGCTTTAACCTGATCCACTGCAACTTCAGGGAGATAAGGTTTATAGCTTTAATCTGCTCTACTGCAACTTTAGAGAGATAACATTTGTTATCTTCGATCTACTCCACTGCAACTTCAGTGAGATAAGATTTGTAACTTCAATCAGCTCCACTGCAACTTCAGGGAGGTAAGATATGTAATTTTTAGCTTTAATCTATTTCACTACAACTTCAGGGAAATAATATTCGCTATCTTTAGTCTGTTCCACTACAACTCCAGGGAGATAAGACTTGTAACTTCAACCTGCTCCATTGCAGCTTCAGGGAGATAAGGTTATGGCTTTAATCTGCTCTACTACAACTTCAGAAAGATAAGATTTTCTATCTTTGATCTACTCCACTGCAACTTCAGGGAGATAAGATCAATAACTTCAATCTACTTGATGTATCTCTAACTAACTATGACCACAATAAAGGCAAGCGCACCTATCGTTTGATAGTATAGTTATGGTAAGACCGGTAATATCGTATCCACAAGGACCAAGAGTACTAGTAATTACTATCTTCTTATTATCTAGCCTAAAATTTGGAGTGATTTCTTTTAAACTAATTAAGAGCACTACAGAGAATGAATTAGGAAAATACTTTTAGACAACTTTATGATAGATGCAATACCCAAGGAAGAATCCACCTAGACTTCACTTATTACTTCTGATTCATATGATTTATTCACTTGACTTAATCCGTAGAAAACCCTGATTTATGTTAATATCTCTTTCAAGACTAAAAACAACTGACTCTATGTTGATTAATTGAAATCTCTTTCTAATTAAAACCTCTATTGTCACATTAACTCGATCTAAGGATCCCCTTATTAGATTTGACTCTAATCTGACAAATTTATGTCACCCTATTTCTAGGGTTGCAATCAACTCTTCTTAATTGTGTTGCTCTATTCTTAAATAGGGATTTTTGCTCCTCTAAATAAGGACATTCGACTTGAATCAAGAACCTGAATTATCAAAACAAGAATAAGAACTCACAATTAAAAATAAGAACAAGTATTTATCTTATAAATCAAATAATAATAAGATTTGTCTTAGGTTTCATCCCTTTAGGTATTTAAGGGATTTAGTTCACACTGATAGAGGGAAGCATCTTAAAAAAAGGAAAACTACAAAACATAAGAATACCCAAAAACTTCAGGAGAAATTAATAGGAGATCTTCAGTCTTGATGGAGATCCTTCTTTCGAGCTGCTTCCAATGGCTGTCTTCGAGTATTTCCTGCTTTCTACTCTGCATCCCTTTTTAGGTCCTCCCCTAGGGTGTTTATATAAGCTTTGGAGCGCCTTTCTTGGCCTACAAGTAGCCTTTTCCGAATAGATTTAGACTTGGGTTCGGCAGGGACACGCCCTTGTGACATGCTCGTGTTCAATAGCTTAGGCCGTGCTTGATTCTGCTCGTCACACACTGCCGTGTGGTCTGCCTGTAATAGCCCGAATTAGACCCTAGTTGAAACAGTGGTTCGAGACCACAAATCCAAGGTCAGAATAATATTTTAATGTTATTTTTGGTGTTCATTATGTGTGATATAGCCTGTGTGAAAATTCTGTGTGATAATTTTATCGACTGTATGTTGAATTAGAGAAAGGATCTAATCGCATAAGATGCAAAAGTTGTGTGTTGATTTATAAGTGCCTAATTGTGGTTATATTTTTAATATGGAGGCTTTATGATGCAATTTGAGCATTATTAGTGATAGTGGGTGACAATAGACAAGAATAGCCTTAATGTATGTTTTATATGTTTAGTAAAAGGGTAAATTGGTAAATGAAGAAAAAGAAAGCCTTATTCATCTTTTCTTCCACCGATTTTTGAAGAAAGAATAAGGGTTTAAAGCTTTGGAATTTTCAGCACCTATCGAGCTTAATTCAAGGTTAGATTTTGTTCGGTTTTCGATAATTTCTACGTTTTCGTAATCGTTGCTTCGTGCTCTAGCTAACCCATGTTGTAATTTTGTGAATTGATGATGTTTTTTTGATGAGCCATTGATGAATGCTTGAGCTATGTGTTAGTTGATAATGAAATATGAAAACTTGGTGTTGGGTTAACATAGTTTGTATTGGAATTTTTAGTGAAATTGAGTATTTTGGGCTTAATTGAGAAAATGAGAAGTTGAAGGATTAAAATGTGAAATAAATGAAATGTGTGGACTTGTATGAACACAAGGAAAATTTGGCTAGACTTGTGTGAAGAGAAATTATGTGAATTTGATGATTTTGTGAAATAGGGACTAAAGTGTTGAAAAGTGAAAATGTGAGGGCTATTTTGTAAAATGCCCTAAATATGTGTGTTTTGACAAAAATGAATGATTTGGTGATTGAATGGATTGAATTTGAATGTGTATAGACCCAGAGAGAAGAGGTTCGGATCAAGATCGAGACAAAGATAAAGTGCTCGATTAATTGACCGTTTCGGTATTTTGACGTCCGAGGTAAGTTCAGATATAATACTAGCTATAAACTATATCTATGTGATGTGAATTGAATTAATATCTATATAACTATGAGATTAGAAATGCTATGTGCAGAATTGAATTAGAGGGCACTAAGTGTGCGAAATTAGAAATGAGATAGAGATGATTAGCACTGTGTGTGTGAGATGATAGAAGCTTCGGCTTATTGAATTGGCACTGTGTGTGTGATATCGATATAAGCTCAGTTTAACGTATTTGAACTAAGTGTGCGATGACATTTATGTTTTGGTCTACAAATTGGCACTAAATGTGCAAATAAAGCAAAGAATAGCAAAGGTTGATCGAAATGTAAAGTTGAGTGGTTGAGTAGCATGGTTGGTGAGTAACTATGTGTTGGCAAAGGTATGTATGATACCTATGTGGTTGATGAAATTGCAAGTAGACAAATGGATTGCTATGTGAGTATTGGATATAGTTGAATTTGTGTATCATTGGTAAATTATCTATGTGATGGTTTAATGTGTACATTGATTTGATTCAATGGGTTAATTGTATTGTACTTCGAACTTACTAAGCTTTGAAAGCTTACTATGTGAATTGTTTCTCTGTATTACAGTGTCAGCAGAGTCAGCTCGGATTCGAGGATTGTCAGCATCTCTATCACACTATCTATATTGGTACTTTTGAAGATGTGTATATTGAATATGGCATGTATAAGCTAGTTGTTTTGAAATACCATTGAGATGTGTAAATAGCCATGAGATATGGCTAGATAAATGTTGGAATTATGCATATATGAATTTGGTATGTGAAGTATATTTTGGTATGTATTGTTGGCAATAAGAATGTCTTATAAATGGTAAGCTTAGTGATGGATTGATGCTATTGTAACCTAGTGATGTTATTGATGAATTATGCTTGGTAATGTATGTGTTTAGTTGTAAAATTTGGTTATAAGTAGACATGATTAGAAGTGAGATTGAATAAGATGATATGTTGATCATTTGACATGTTTTTGGTTGACAATAGTACATGAAATGAATTGGTATATTGCTTGTAGGCATGATCCTATTGTGGACTGCAAATTTGGCCTTGCACATAGCCTGTTTTGCCTACACAGTTATGGCACACGGGCGTGCCTAGTGATCATGGGATAAAGTCAATAACTAGCTCAAGTATGCACGGCCACGGTACACAGACGTGCCTAGTAGCCGTGTGTATAAGTCAATATATTGCCTAAGTGTACACAACCTTAGCACACGGGCGTGCCTTGTGACCGTGTGAAGAAGTCAGAATACATGTTCTATTTTGGCATGGCCTGGACACATGGATGTGTCTAGTAGCCGTGTGAAGCACACGGCCTGACTGCACGGGTGTGTGACCTTAAAAATATTGAAGGATGTTTGAAATTTAGAAAACTTTTGTAAGTGTTTGGTTTAGTCCCGACCCCTTTCCAGCACGTGTTTAAAGTCTCGTAGACCTAGATAAGGGACTATATGATTATGTTGTAATATGTTTTAATGATGATTGACTTTGTGTCGTGAAATGATTTTTGAATGTTTCGATGATTCGGTAATGCCTCTTAACCCTAGGCCAGCGACAGTCTCGGGTTAGGGGTGTTACACTGCCCGTGTGCGACAATCCAGACCGTGTTGATTTCTGAGGTAGGCCCATTTTGTCCCTTTTTGGCCCGTTTCTTGTTCTTTTCGACTCCCTAAGCTCTCCTGAGTGTAAAACATGAAATTATCGGATTAGGAGCATCGAATTCATCAAATCTAACGAAAATTCATCCAAAAATAGGGCAAGCATGGGGTTAATTTATACATTGATAATTTAACTAAAAGAGTTCTTAAAGATTCGAACAATCGAAGTCACAATTTTTTTGTAACATGAAAATATAGGTGTTTCCCCTTATCTAAATAATTACCTTTGATCTAAAACCGACAAGAATTGACATCCTCACTAAAGATTCACTCAAATCACTCAAAGTGTTTTAAGGTTCAAACTAAGCACTCAAAAGTCAAACATGAGAGGTTATTACTATAAGCTTGCATGAAAATCAAATCTCCACCACTATGAAATGATACAATATACAAATCAAAAGGTCTTAAAAAGGGTTGTAATGGGGCTTGGTTTATAAGTGTGGATAAAGGCTGAATTAAAGGGTTAGAATCGAGATTGAATTAATTTACCTAACTAGAAAATAATACTGAATAATTATATTGATTGAAAACTTATCACTAATAACACGAGCTTCTTCTAAAGATGTGAAATTAACAGTTAGTGAATAAATTTCCAACTTTTTTTTTAAGAATAAGAACAGGATATAAGATGAATTTAACAACTGAAATAAAGAATGTAGTTAGGCAATTGATCAAATCAAATCTCGACAAAATGGGAGTCGATAAAGTAGGAGAAGCAAAAATTGGGTTTTGGGTTAATATTAATGGGTGAGTAAAGAAACGGTTTATTAGGCTCAAAAGGGTTCACTAGGGGTTAATTATGAAGGTAGGCTTTTAATGGAATAAGTGTGTTTAAACCTAGATGCCTTTATCATCTCAGTATATCAATTCAAGGGTGTGGTCTCGACATGTATAATCGAAGTAACTTCTAGAATAAAAAATCACTATTGACACACTCATAACCAACAATAAAGTGAGCAAGAAAAATATATGCTCTAAAAGGCTCAAAGTCTCACAAAATTTATGGTTTTTTTTAAGTTAACCTTGCAAATTTCAAAGTTTAAAGTAATATTTAAATTTAGGGAAACAACCTACTAAATTTTTAATTCTGAAAATAGACCTATCATGCTTGATTCTATAATATCTTAAAGTTTAAACCATCAATGCACAATTACCTATGACTTAATCCAAAACATATCAATAAAAATCATAAGCAAATAAAAGTTTAATTCTAATAGTAATGTGATAAAATTACTTAAGAACAAGATAGAATTCAGGGATTTTCTAATAATGCTATAGTTAACCTCCCCATACTTAAGATGTACATTATCCTCAATGTAGAAAGATAGGTAATGGCAATATAGTAAGAATATCATAAGATAGGGAAAGAAGTGAAACTTCCTGAATTTTGGATGGAATCCATGAAAAGAAGCATGATGAATTTAGGTAGCGGTGAAGGTGGGGGAGGATACTCCGGTAGCACCTTGAACCTTTTGGAATAAAGGCAATGAAGCAGCCGGCATGAACTTATGAGGAAGTTGTGGTATATCTGCTGTAAAGTGGTTGCGTACGGGGAGACTGCGCTGGGATCCTGTCACTTTTTCGAAGCGGGGATGGCGGCCTTGGTCTTGCCTCGAGTATTAGTCATTGTGTACCTAAAAACGATTTGCAATAAATAATTCAAGCATCACCACAAGTAATATCGAAATAGTCCTAAATAACAAGTTATTCCTAACATAGTGAATTTTAAAAGTTAAGCAAAAAGCAGTATTTAAATTAACGATACTAACATATGGTACCCTAAATTAAATCTAAACGGAATGTATGATAAGAACAAAGTAATAAAGAAAATAAAAATAAATAATGGAAAATAACAATGAATAAAGGGAAAAAAGAGTGACCCACGGTGGCAAGGATGGTGGCTAGTATGGTGGCGGTGTAAAGAAAGAATAGTAAAAAGGGGAAAGGGGAGGGAGAGAGAAAGAAGGAAAGAAGAGGGAAGGGGAAGAGTTTCGGGTTGAGGGAGAATGAAAAAGGAATAAGGAGGGAGGAGGTTGGTCAGAGGTGGTTGGAGGTGGTAAGGGGGGAAGCTGCGGTGGCTAGGGTTGAGGCGAAATTTGGGGGAGAAGGTGAATAGTAAAATCGGTTAAATAGGGATTGGGGCACACGGTTGTGGCCCACGCCCGTGTCCCTTGTGTTTAGCCCGTGTGTTTCGTAAACTTAGGCTTAGAGCGTGTCTAATTCATGATCTACGCCCGTGTTCCCTGAGCGTGTTGGGTCACACAGCTGAATTGCATGTTCGTGTGATGCATCGTTCGTTTCTCCCACCCTCGTGTAGAGGTTCACACGCCCATGTTAATTAATCAATGTCGACCACGGCCCATAGGCACGGGCGTGTCGCACGCCCGTGTTATTTACTCAATATCGCCCACGGTCTTAGGGCACGCCGATGTACCTAGTCGTGGTGTCCACAAGGCCACGGCCATGCCCGTGTGCAAGGCCATGTGGGTAGGGAAACCTGCCCCTATTAATTTGGTTAGTTTTAAATTAGGTGCTAGAAATCGAAACTATGGATATTAATGAGGTTAGTGCTCGGCTTGCCTCCCAAGAAGTGCTCATTTAAAGTCTTAAGCTAGACTTACCTTTCATTCGCATAATCATGGTAGTCTGAGGAGTCGAGACTCCTTATTCCTGCTATCAATTTTTTTAAAATAAGGTTTTAGACGAGTGCTATTTACCTTGAAGGTGCCAAATTGAGAATGAGTTACCTCGGCTGTTCCGTATGGAAAAATATTGAGTACCGTGAAAGGGGTTGTTCTATTAAGGTCAGTAGGGGTAATACGAGGATTTGTACTTTCTATTAAAAATTAGTCTCCAATCTTAATTTGACTCATGTTATTTTTAAGCTCATCATGGCTCTGCTTTGGTTTATTATGTACTCTTAATTTCTCCTTGACGTGTGTCCGCCATTCATCCAGTTCATCGATTTGTAGGCTTCTTTCTTCATGAACAGTTCTGTTCTCAATATGGTTGCTAGACCATGGTTCTGTCATCTTTTCCTGAGGAATTTCCTGCAAAGAAGATTGAACATTAAGTTTACTTACATTAACGGGATTTGTATCATCTTGATCACTAGATATTCTAACAGAACCACGTGCTTAGAGTTTAATCATGTCATCGCCTACATGAAGTATTAATTCCCTTATACCAACATCGATAACGGTCCTAGCAGTTGCTAAAAAAGGTCTTCCTAAAATTAAAGGGATGTCATTATCCTCATTCATGTCTAAAACAAAAAAGTCTACCGGGAATATGAATTTATCAATTTTGACTAGAACATCTTCAATTATACCCCTAGGAATTCTAATGGTTTTATCAACCAATTGAATGCTCATCTTAGTTTGTTTGGGTTTCCCAAGACCTAGTTGTTTAAACATTTTATAAGTCATAACATTGATAATTGCCCCTAAATCAGCTAAAGCATTATTAACAGATAAACCACCAATTAAGGAAGGAATCGTAAAACTCCCTAAATCTTTTAATTTTGCGAGGTAGTTTATTTTGTAAAATTACTGAGCACACTGCATTAAGCTCCACATGCGATGCATCGTCTAACTTCTGCTTGTTTGCCAAAAGTTCTTTTTAAAATTTTACTAAATTGGGCATCTGTGAAAGAGCTTGAATAAATGGTAAGTTAATATGTAATTTCTTTAAAAGTTTAAGAAATTTACCAAATTGTTCATATGTGCAGTCTTTCTTCATCGCATTGGGGTATGACAGATGAGGTTTGTACTCTGTACTTACCAGTTTTGGATTATCATGGCTTACCTTAACCTTACCTTTATCTACCACATTCTCTTGCCTCGGGTTTGGTTCATCTAACCCTTCATTATCATGAGAACTGATGGCATGAAGTTGCTCCTTTAGGTTAGTTTCAGTGTTGCTTGGCAGGCTGCCTTGTGGTCGTTCAGAGATCAGCTTAGCAAGCCAACCTAATTGGTTTTCGAGCCTTTGAATCGATGAGTGTTGGTTTTTAAGTGCTGTTTCGGTGTTTTGAAAATGGGTTTCTGACACTAAGATGAATTTTGTTAGCATCTCTTCAAGGTTCAGCTTCTTCTCGTGTGGGTAAGGTTGTTGCTGAAATCCTGGAGGGGGTTGTTGTCTCTGATTTCCTTGACCACCCCATGAGAAATTTGGGTGGTTCCTCCAACCTGGATTGTAAGTGTTACTATAGGGATTATTCTGAGGTCTAGAATTATTACCCATATTGTTCATCTGTTCGCTTTCTATTCCAGAGTTGTAGGATGTATATTCTGTATTGTTCGTCTCTCCTCCATTTGTATTGCACTGCATCACAGGATGTACCTGCAAAGAACCACACAGACCATCAATCTTTTTATTTAAAAGTTCTACCTGGTTTGATAGCATGGCCATTGCGTCGAGGTTGAAAACACCGGCTGCCTTTGTTGGCTTCGTCCTCATAACTTGCCACTAATAGTTATTTAGTGACATCTCTTCAATGAATTTGTAAGCAGCCTCAGGTTTTTTATTGTTTAGTGTACTGTCAGCGGCTGCATCAATCAACTGCCTAGTTGAGGGTTCACACCATTGTAAAAGGTTTGAACCTGTAACCATAATGGTAACCTATGGTGAGGGCATCTTCTTAGTAGATCCTTGCATCTCTCCCATGCATCTAAAGTGTTTCTAAATCCATCTGCACAAAAGAAGAGATATCATTCCTCAACTTAGCCATTTTAGCTAGCGGAAAATATTGAAGTAAGAATTTTTCAGTGATTTGTTCCCATGTAGCGATTGATCCTCATGGTAACGAGTTCAATCACTGTTTAGCTTTGTTCCTTAATGAGAAGGGAAACAACCGAAGGCGAATGACTTCATCAGAAACTCCATTAATCTTAAAAGTGTCGCAGAATTCCAGAAAATTTGCCAAGTGATTGTTTGGATCCTCATCCTGCAAACCATCAAACTGAACAAACTGCTGAATCATCTGAATAGTGTTAGGTTTTAGTTCAAAATTATTTGCAGCAATAGCAGGTCTAACAATACTTGATTCAGTTCCTGTTAAAGTAGGCTTAGCATAATCATACATAGTATGAGGAGCAAGATTTTGATTCACCGGATTTGCAGCAATCACAGGAGGTAGAAGATTATTGTCAGCCATCTCCTCAGTAGTATTGTAACAGCTCGTTTACGACCCTAATCAGGAAGGTGGTTTTGGAACCACGAATTTGAAATGTTTTCAATTTATTATTATTATTATTATTTTATGTGTTTAATAATTATGCTTGATCATATACTAGAATTTCTTGTTGTTAAATTCTTATTAACGTGAATAATTTTAGTAAAAGACCAAATTGAACAAAAGGGAAAATGATAGCTATTGTGGAAGTTATGTAATATTCCAAAATTTGAGTATCATTTGTATTGGCTCGAGTATGGATTTTGTGTGTTAGCATAGTCTTGTGAAGGCTTGATTTTATTTTAGGAAGCTAGAATAAATTTTAGTATGGTTCATTTAATGAAGTGGATTAAGTGAACTTAGCACTTAAGTTAATTTAAGTGTTCATTTATAGCATAAGAGGAGTAAGTGGCAAGTTGGTTAAGGAGCTTGAAAGGTGGCTTGAGGTTAGAGGTTCGAGTATCATGGAAAGCATTTTTGAAGACTATATTTTTGTGTCTAGCATTGATGGACGGTCAACCTATGTTTATGATAGGTTGGACTATTGTTTTTGGTAAGTTGAATTTTGGAAAAGGAAAGCTTGAGATAAGGGATAAGAATCTTGAAGTTATGGAAGGTTATCTTAAGGTTATGGTAAGATGGGGGGACATAAGGCTTGGTTTGTGGGAAATGTTTTGGAAACAATTCCTATGCCTTTAGTGGATGAATGTGGACGGCATGGGTGTCTAGGGGGGTGGCCGCATTTTGTAAGTAGCTTGGGGGGGGAATAGTTGGCCAATTTTGCCTTTTGAACATCTTTTTACATTTTTGTTTTCCCTCTCCAAAAACTCTCCTTTGGCCGAATGTATCTTGTGCATGTTGGTGCATTTTTGCTTTTGATTTTAGCCTCTTTTTGTTGAACCAAACCATACCATTTTCCTTTCTTTCATTTGCTCTTTTGAAACCGAAACAGCATTTGAGTTTTGGGCATTTTGTGCACATTTCTTTTAAGCAAAATAGGTGTTGGCCGAACCTCTCTCTCCCACAACTCTCTTTTCTTCATTTGACTTTTGTTCAATCACATTCTCTTTCTCTTCATTTGGCCGAACCATTCTTTTCTTCAACCTCTCTCTTTTCTTTTCTTCTTTTTGATTTTTGATTAATCATATTTCCTTTCATCCTCTCTTGGCCGAATCTTTAATTATCTCAAATACCATTTCTTTTTCATTTGTTCCAAAGATAAAACATCTATTATCATTCGATTTCCTTTTCTTTTTCACTTCACCATAGCCCGACCTTCTTCCTCTCTTTTAGTATTATTTTTGGCCGAATATTCAAGGGTAGATTTCCTTTTGTTTTCTTCAATCAATTTTGGAAAAGGGTAAGTATTCATGGCCGATTCTCTTCAATTCTTTTCTCGTCTCTATGTTATTTTTCTTGTGGACTAAGGCCGAATCTATGGGCATTGGTTTGCAAGGTTTTAACCATTTTAGGAACCGATTTCTTTTAGGCTTTTCGGACGTTGGAAGCAATCGATCTAAGTCTCATTCCTTTAGCGATAGAAGTTGGTAAGTCAAGTGGTAAGGTTTCGATATTATTTAAGTTGGTTGAGAAAGTCTAAGGCTTTTGGGATTTAGTGATATGGCCGAATGGCCTTTATTCATAATCTTAATATTGGCCGATTGTAGAACAAGGTGATCTAGTGGTAGATCAGATCTTCGGGCGTTAGTTATTGCTTTGGTGAAAGGTGTGTATCTTACACACTTTATAACTTGGTTTATATATGTATGTTTATGTGTACTATGACTAATCATATTATGAAAGTGGGAAAAATCGATGAGATTTGGATATGATACCATGATGGTATGAATGAGGATTCGGGTAAGTCCGTTTCATTATGTTGTTAATACATGTGGATTGAAATCATGATCTACGATTTATGATAATTGTTATGAGATACATATCAAAGTATGTGACATGATTTGTTTATCTATTGCATTGATATGGGCAATATGAGAGGAGGGGGAAGATTAATAGTGTCGACGGACACCAGAGATTTGGTATCTCCAGTGATTTGGTATCACATTCGTGTCTTGGACACGGAGGTTTGGGACCTCATAGCGACTTGTCCCTTGGTTAACACCACCGTGGGTTGGCCCCACTTTTGAGATATGGGATTGTCTGCCAGTGATTTGGTATCACACGTGGGTTGGCCCCACAACTTGATGATTCGTGACTTGATCACGGTGGTTTGGCACCACCGGTGATTTGGTATCACATTCGTGTCTTGGACACCGCAGAGGTTTGGGACCTCATAGCGTCTTGTCCCTGTGGATTAATTCCACCGTGGGTTGGCCCCACTTTTGAGATATGGGATCGTCGCCAGTGATTTGGTATCACACGTGGGTTGGCCCCACACTTGATTATTCGTGACTTTGGTCACCAGTGATTTGGTATCACATTTGTGTCCTCGGGACACACAGTGGTTTGGCACCACCAGTGGTTTGGTACCACACGGGGTAGAAAAGGAGTTATGGATGGCTAGGTTGGGTGCATTATACATATATATATGCTTTGTTATAATTTTGTGTAAGTATGTGGCATTTACCCGGGAGAGGGAATATGCACTGAGTCTTGGTGACTCACCTTCTCCTTATCATTTCGGTGATTCGTGAGATCGCGGATGAGGAGCCGGATGAACTCGAGGAGGCCATGCAATAAATTTTGGTTCTACGTGAATTTTGGTTTGAGAACTTTACTTTATTTATATTTGGTTTTATATTTTGTGGATTTGTAATAAGGCCTCTCTAAATTATGGTTTGGATTATTTTTATGTTTTAAGCATGTTTTAAATATGGGTTATAAATTTCTTGATTATTATAATAAATTGAGCACAAAGTTTTCTAAACTATACAACACGATGATTTTAAAAGCTTACTATCGGGTAACATAAATTATTTGACAATTTTAACAACTTGAGTGTTTTCGATCATTTAAATGATTTTCAAATATTAAGTTTCTACATTCAAATGCAAATGGCTTTCAAAGTAATAATTCGAGTTTTCTTAAAATGTTATAAATGTTTTCTAACCTATGATTTATTCACTTATTTTTAAAGTTTTATGTAATTTCAATCTAAAATTTCAGTATTAACTTATTAAACATGTATTTTCTTCAAATATAGAATTTCAAAAGGGTTTTTCACACGAATTAAATCGTTAATTCGTTTTTCTTCAAAGTATATTCCTCAGTGACATACCAGATTCGGTCATGGCATATTGACCGGGTTTGGGGTGTTTCAAGTTAGGAGTTAATTGAATAGGTTTTATTTTTGATTGGCCTTTAAGAGGTAATTTGGCCATTTGGAAGGAGAGTGGACGGCAACATGGCTAAAAAGCCATTAGGAAATATTTTTTATGTTATATTATTATATGATAGTGGAGGATTATAATAAGGATGAATAATATTATAATAAGAAAGCCATTATAATTGTTTCATCTCTCTCCTTTCTCCATCTTCTTTACTGAATCCTCAAGGAAGGAAGAAGCTTAAAGCTTCCATTTTTATTTCGGTGGTGCATGTCCCATTAAGGTGAGAATTTGAGCTTAATTCCTAGGAATTCTTGCATTTTTGAGTAAGTTAATTCAAATGCTTTCATATACATGTGAAAATTTTTGAATATGAGACATGTCTTAGATTCGGCCATGAATAGATATTTTCTTTTTGTTTTCTTTTGTTATGTTTAATGGTTAAATATTAGATATATGCTTGAAATCAACATGGTTGAGTTTGAAATTTAGATGAATGGAGAATAATGGCCTAAATTATGAGGTTTTAAAATTAGGGTGTAAAATGCAAAACAAATGGTTGGTATAGGTTTGCATAAAGATGGAGAAAATTCGGCCCTAAAGAGAAAAATTCAAATTTCATGTATTTTTGTACTTTACGTTTTGGGAGTAAATTGTAAAGGATGTAACTTTTAGGGGTAAATGAGTAAACTCCATGATTAGGTGCTAGGACCAAATTGGATAACATTTTAAGTCTATAAAGAGCTTAAGGGACATTCGGCCATGGCTCAAAAATGTGCAAATTGTCCTAGTTTGAATGATTGGAAAATAGTACTAATTTGTAAAAATGCAAATTTTGAGTGATAGATTGGAAGGATGGTGCAATTATGTGTTTGAGTTAAAAATGAATGAAATTTTTGTTTGAATAAACTCTTTTCGAACCTTATTTTAGATCAAGGATGGAAAGAACCGGAATCGGATCGGGGAAAGGCTAAATTGATCGAATAGTCGGAAACTTTTAGTTCATCAAACACCAGGTAAGTTTTAAGCAATGGAATTTTATTGAAATAATATATAATTACAAGTTTGAGTTGAATAGTGATAGTTTAATTTAATGTATTGCCGAATATATATATATGAAATTGATAAGAGATAGTTGATGGTGATGGTACTTGGTTGTTGTAACTAGATGCATGAAATAGGAAATTTTATATAATGAGATTCAAGCACTCCAAATTGAGTTGATGATGGCTTGATGTGGTATAGGCCGAATGTAATATATAGTATTTGGGTTATTGAATACTTTGATATATCCATATATATAAGTGTATGTTTTGTGGGTAAAGTAAATTTGAATTATTTATATAAAGTATGCATATCAAATGAATAACAAGTTAAGAGAAGCATAAGTTGGGTGAAATGATTCGGAGATCATCATATGTGTAAAGTTGAAGTAACGGCTCTATGTGAGTGGTACGTTATGATAAGCATGAAGTAACGGCTCTATGTGAGCGGTACATTACAATAAGCATGAAGTAACGGCTCTATGTGAACGATACGTTACGAGAAGTATGAAGTAACAGCTCTATGTGAGCGGTACGTTACGATAAGCATGAAGTAATGGCTCTATGTGAGCGGTACGTTACGATAAGCATGAAGTAACAGCTCTATGTGAGCGATACGTTACGAGAAGTATGAAGTAACGGCTCTATGTGAGCGGTATGTTACGATAAGCATGAAGTAACGGCTCTATGTGAGCGGTACATTACGATAAGCATGAAGTAACGGCTCTATGTGAGCGATACGTTACGAGAAGTATGAAGTAACGGCTCTATGTGAGCGGTACGTTACGATAAGCATGAAGTAACGGCTCGATGTGAGCGATACGTTACGAGAAATATGAAGTAACTGCTCTATGTGAGCGATACGTTACGAGAAGTATTAGGGAATAGCACTAAGTGTGAGATGTTGCTAATCATATTGACAATGTGTAGGTGTGAGGTTCATTTTAAAGACTTTTATTATAAATGCAGATAAATATTAAGAATGATTGAGTATATTATCCTAAGTATTTGCATGCATGACTAAGTTTGGAAACGGTAAGTATACTTGAGGCAAGTATCACTTCTATAAATAGTGATATGAGTTGAGGTGTAAGTTGAGTACTTGCTAAATACGTACCATGTATATAAATTATTTAGAATGTGGTTATATATTCAATTTTTGGAGTTTTGATTATTCGGTCTAATGTTGATAAATAATTATTTGTTTTGTTTGTATAAGTTCATGTGACGGTAGATAATTGCTTAATTCTTACTAAGCTATGAAAGCTTACTTTGTGTTTTGGGTTATTTGCTAAACGCATAGGTTACTTTCGAAAGCTCATTTTGTGCTCGGGAATCACTTCAGAAGCTCTCCATACTATCATCTCTTTGGTACTCTTTTGAAGTAGTGAGCTTTGACCATTATGGCATGTATAGGCTAAAATATATTTTGAATTGGTTTCAATGGCATGTATAGATTTAATCTTTTGGGATATGGTTGAAAGACTTGTAAATATATGTCTACATGCACCATGCGAATATGGCTATTCTTTGTTATGCATGGTTAAATGTATATATTCATATTTATATTGTCTTTGTATAATGCTCAAATATGTATGAGTTAGAGATAAGCATTTAGGGTAATATTTTATGCCTTGACAAATTTTATATATGGTATGCGCAAATGCTTGTATATAATGTTCGATTTATGCATATAGTATACTTAAGAATTAAACGATTATAAGTTCAATTATTTGCATGTACGGTTTTTTAAATGCATAAATAAAATACTAGGTTTTGAATTGATCTGGTGGAGTCTAGTATATATATATATATGCAATGGTTATTGCCGAATGGAATGAGTGATTATGGAAATTGATGAATTGGTTGATATTTATGCACAGGTTATGCTCAAATGTGAAATAATTACCTATGTAAATGAATGTTTGATATTTGACGAAAGATACGGTTTTAATTTTTTTTATATACAGTATGAGTTGGTATACTTTATTAAGAAATGACTTTTACAAACTGCACTGACGTGTGATAGAGTCGGGTAATACCTCGAAATCCTATCCCAGAGATAGATGCGGGTTTGGGGTGTTACATTTGATTTGTATCAGAGCAACGATTTAGTCAGTTCTCGGACTAACGTAGTGTGTGCGAGTCTAGCTATACATACCATAATATTTTTTTTATAGATGATAGTATGATGAACGATTGGTTCAGTCATTACATACGAACCAATCCGGCTGTTCAACCACCCCAAAATTCGAATGTAACCCTTGTAGCATGGTGGTACCCCCTGTTACTAATCCTGAAAGAGTAATTAAACCTCCAGTTGATCGCATTAGGAAGCACGGGGCTCAAGAATTCAGAGTAGAGGATGACGATGATGTTGAGAGAGCCGAATTTTGGCTTGATAATACCATAAATGTTTTCGAGGAACTGTCTTGCACACCCGATGAATGTTTAAAGTGTGCCATATCATTATTACGGGATTCTGCCTACTATTGATGGAATACACTCGTTCTGGTTGTCCTAAAAGAGAGGGTGACATGGGATTTCTTTTAGACTGAATTCCATAAGAAGTATATAAGTCAATGCTTTATTAACTCTAAGCATAAAGAATTTCTTGAGCACAAACAAGGTCGTATGACTGTATCTGAATACGAGTGAAAGTTTGTGCGACTCAGTCGCTACGCTAGCGAGTGTGTTTCATCAGAGACGGTTATGTGTCGGAGGTTTGAAAATGGTTTGAATGAAGAT
This sequence comes from Gossypium bickii, assembly GCA_025503065.1. Lineage (NCBI taxonomy): Eukaryota > Viridiplantae > Streptophyta > Magnoliopsida > Malvales > Malvaceae > Gossypium > Gossypium bickii. Next base: position 99,925,502 of record CP106715.1, read on the forward strand.
ATAAAGCTTTTGGTTGGTATTCTTGAAATTAAAAAGTTCGTAGTGCTAGTTGAAAGAGCTTGTAAGGCGGAAGAACTGGGGAAAGAAAAATGAAAGGTTGAACTTGAATCTAGAGACTTGCGGAAGAGATCAGTAAGTAAACAATCGTTGAGATTGATGAGATTGAGTGGTTAAATGATTTATATTGTGATTGGGCATGTTATGAATGCATAATATTGTACAAGTATTTGAGTATTTGTATGTATGATCATTGAATGTTCAACAAATATTATGTGCTATTAAAAATGTAGCGTACTCTGCATTATATATTAAGCATTTTTTTTTTTTGCATGAAATGTATGAGTACCTTGTATGCAGAGTACAAAGGTATTTATTTTGATGGGATAGATGAAGTAGGTTATGGCGTATGGAAGGTTGGGTGGATGGATAGGGAAATGAAATTTCTGTTAGATTTCGTAATCCGGTGTTGCAAGTTGCAAACCGTGCTGTACGAAGCTCTAGGCCTTGTAGAGGGGACACTACGGTGTTTGAGCATCAAGGTTAGAAGTGAGATGGAACGTTATCAACTGGCTCACAAGAGTGACACCGTGGCAATGATCTATCGACTCTATGAAACGACACTACAACGAAGGTAAGGTTATTCGGGGCGACACCTCAACAAGGTTTAAGATGTACGACCATAGCTCAACTATGGCAACACGGGGTAGTTCGTCGAGACAGTAACCACAGGGTAGTTCACCAGCACATTAAACATGGGGTTAGATGTGTAAGACATTAGCTTGGCTATGGGAACATGTAAAGTTCACCTATTAGTAAACCATGAGACCTACTAAGGTATAAAGAAGAAGTCGAGTGTGACTTGAGTGACCAGTCATTAGATAGAATGGCCTTGGGCATTTGAAGACACGGGTTTAACGTGACGACTAGGGGATTCCCCAAAGGTAATAAGGAATGAAGTCATGGAAATATCATAACTCAATTATGCGTAAAAGGAGGAAGTGACTCCTTAGACAAGATGGTAAACAGGATGTCTACCAACAGGAGTCTGCCAGAGAAGTCGCGGACCCCATATGTGTTAAGAAGAAGCGAAATAGGTTGTAATAGAATAAAATCTTATTTTGGTATATGACAAAAAAAATAGATGGGAAGAATGGGTAAACCAACAGGAGTTTTCGTGGGAGGAAATGTCAGCTCGAGGCTGAATGGTAAATAAAATCCTCTAAAAAATAATGAGAAGCGGGAGTCCATCAAGGCTATGTAACACGGAGAAAACCTCGTAGGTTTACCAAGAGTGGAAATAGTCAAGGGATACCTGAGTAGGAAAATGGTACACCGAGGACTACATGTCCATTAGGGTACTTTAAGTCATTGGATTAAGAGAATTAGCATTATGGTATTACATATTGGGCACTAGTCCACTAAGTAATTGAAGGCACTAGGAAGAGTTTTTATGCGGGTAAGGATCTGAAATTATGGTAAATACTTGGGAATAATCCAATTCTTGACATCAATAAGAGGTAGTGAATACGAGTATCAATGATGTAGAATACCATGAAAGGGGTATAATGAATGTTTGGAATAAAGATAGACAGGGATGAGACCCTTATGAGTATATACCGAGTTACCCTGCTAACATTCGGCTCAAAAGAATGGAGACAATGGCTATGCCAATAAAGTTCGCTAATTCCACCCCCTGAAATCCAGGGAGTTTAACTCTATGCACAACATCTGTTTTTCTTAGAGCTTAAATAGCCTTTAATAATTATGTATGAGTAGACCTCACTAAGCTCTTCCGAACTAATAAAATTCACTACTTGAATGCGGGGTATATAAATACATAGAAATCAAAAGGGGCCAAGCCAGACTCCACCGAAGTTAAAAGGTGCACGGTAGCTATTCGTGTCTATAATAGGGCACCCACAAAGGCCACGCCTCAGGGTGGAAATTAATTGAGTCTGTATAGAGTCAAATTGTAAATTGTAACTAATTGTTTAATCATGAAAAGTGTCTGGTTGTATGTATTTAAAACTAGCGATGTGAGTATTAATAGTAGTGAGGAATTTGAAGTTCAAGTTGTGTAAGAATAAAAAATTAAATTATAACAAAAAATTTTATAAGTTATTTGGGTTGATGTGACATCCGGTACTTGGACTTGAAATCTGGTCGGGTATAAGGTGTCACAGTAATTTTTCCTAATATTCATGCCATATAATTACTTTATGTATGTTATTTGACTCGTGTTACTATAACCATGTTATTAATTGTGTATTTCATATAGATGCTATATTCCGCCCCAAACATTGCGGTTGTTATTTCTCCATCGACTCATATCTACTCACACTTGTAGTGCATTAACGCACTTGTGTTTAATTTCTCAACAGTTGAGTTGTACAAATGGAATCGAGTTATGCGACAATTTGGGTGCAAAAAAAAAATGTCCTGGATGTTCCACAAAATTTTGACAATGTCCATAGAATTAACAAAAGGGGAAAAGAATCAAAGAATTAGGCATTAGAGCATTAAAAATATCTTGCATTATGGAATACCTAGATGGAGCGAAGACCTCGGATGGATTTTGATTTGCGTCCCCATTCAGTCGAGTACCAATGTTGTTACATGGAGAATGAGAATCTGTATTTATTTGGTGGCCAATTGATGGTAGCCCCTCCATACATGCTTGGACAAGGGGACCAACAACGTCAACGAGGTCAACCGCCTCCTACACCCCAAGTCGAGTCCGAACCTCAGCCCAAACCTATGATGTCTTATACACAATCTATAATTTGTTCTCCCAAATGTTCTTATCAATTTGGAGCTCAACCAGTCTAACCCCTTATTCTGGACTGATACTTCTACCGATTCTTGGTTCAACTAGCCAGTCCGGTCTAGTTCCAAAAATAATGAGTTTAGGGCTTAGAGTGTGTTTAAGAGATATGATTTATATCGAGTTTTGGATTTGAAATTTTGAGTTTCAAACTTATTTTTAAATAAAGTTATTGGTATTTATTTATAAGTCTTTCACTATTTTTCTTTATTTTCACTACTAATGAGGTATGTGTTATTGTTTTGCTGGCAGCACATGAGACTTGTGCACTGACGATGCATCAAATATTTATCAATATATTTAATCTATTAATTGACCCCTAAAATCTATTATTTAGATTTGCACAATGAACTAGTAGATAAAATATAATTCCATTTTAAAATGAAGTAAAGCATATTAAAGCAATAAGAGTGTGTTTGGATAAAATATTTGAAAGATAAATTTCATTTCTATCAAGGTTTTCAAATTTTTAAAAATTAATTTGCTTTCTTTGGTAAATATAATGGAGAATTTCATCTTCTATAAAGAATTTCAAAAAGGAATTTCAGTTTCCTATTCAAACTCCACCTATTGAGGTGGTTTTTCAAAAGATTATAATGTCATAACTCTTTGTACTTTTTACAAATTTGGAATTTAGTCTATATACTTTCATTTCTAAAGATTAGCGAATTTGATACTTTCCTGATTTCAAATTTTAAGTTGAAAATATTTTATATTTTTACAAATCTAATATACCCATATTGCATTTTTTTATATTATTTATTTTTAATTCCTCATTTATAATTATTTTTTAACTTAAGAAATTTCAAAAACCTTTTCTTTTTTCTAAAAAAGTATTTATCTGAAGAAAATGATCACAAATTGTTGAAGATTTGCTTCAGTCATCATAATCTAGCTAATTTTACATATAATCATAACTTTTTGATTTGTTTCAGATTTTTTAGAGATTATGTTTATGTTAGTATCCTATTTTTAGTTAGTAGTTGTTTATTTGTTTACTATATAAACACTAGTTTCAATTCAATAAAATGTACCTTTCTCGTTTCAATTACTTGACTTATTGTTTTCTCTTTTTAATAAGTTCTTCTCAGTTCAGTTTTCTTCATCATTTTAATTTTCTTTTCTAATAAAATTCCAACAATTGGTATCAGAGCTTTCTTTTTGAGAGACATGTGTTAGTGTTTGCTGCATTATGGAAACTAAAATTAATTTCTCTTCGATTACGTCGCCTATTTTTGATGAAAATAATTATCAGATTTGGGCAGTGCGAATGAAGACTTATCTGGAGGTTATAGATCTTTGGGAAGCAATGGAAGAAGACTAAGAGATTTCTAAATTGCCTACCGACCCTACCGTGGCACAGATCAAAACACAAAAAGAAAAGAAGACAAGGAAATTAAAGGCAAAATCATGTTTGTTTGTTGCAATTTCACTAACTATTTTCACCCGAATTATATCTCTAAAGTCAGCAAAAGAGATATGGGATTATCTCAAGACTGAGTATGAGGGGGACGAGAGAATTCGTGGGATGCAAGTGTTGAATCTTGTACATGATTTTGAGCTGTTGAAGATGAAGGAGACTAAGACAATCAAGGAGTATTCTGAAAGGCTTCTTAACATAGCCAATAAGTTCAGGCTGCTAGGTTTATCTCTAGTAGATTCAAGGATTGTGGAGAAAATCTTCGTAACAGTACCTGAAAGGTTTGAGGCTACCATCACCACCTTAGAGAACACGAAGGATATGTCAAAGATTACTTTGGCAGAATTCTTAAGTGCTTTACAAGCACAAGAGCAAAGGCATGTAATAAGTCAAGAAAGAGCCATCAAAGGTGCTCTACCAGATAAGCATCAAGATGATAAAAAGAACAGGAGGTCAAAAAATAAAAAGTTTCACACTGCGAGTGGAGAAAGCTCTACATTTGGGAACAAAAGTAAAACTGGAAATAGAAGATCATAAGTAAAGAAGGATTATTCTCCATGTCAACATTGCTGCAAGAAAGGTCACCCTTCTTTCAAGTACTGGAGAAGATCAGATGCAAAGTTCAGTAAGTGAAACCAAATGGGACATGAAGCTGTTATTTGTAAGTACAAAAATTAGCTATAAGAAGATGAAGCGCAAGTGACAGATTAAGAAGAAAAAGATCAGCTTTTTGTTGCAACTTGTTTCACTAGTCACGAAACAAGTGAAAAATGGCTCATTGATAGTGGTTGCACTAATCATTTGAAACATGAAAAAGAGTTGTTTAAAGAACTGAAGAGTACCGAGTCCAAGAAGGTCAAAATTGGGAAAGGTGACTACATTGCCGTAAAAGGAAAGGGCACTATAGCCATTACAAGCTGTTTAGGTACCAAGTTCATTATTGATGTTTTATATGTACCTGATATTGATCAAAACCTACTTAGTGTTAGTCAATTAGTAGAGAAGGGATTCAAAGTGAAGTTCATGGAAAAGGCATGTGTGATAGAAGATGCTACAAGACAGAAGGTGTCCGAAGTTAAGATGGCAGGAAGGAGTTTTTCCCTCAATCCAATGTAGGAGGAGCAATCAACTTTTCTAATAAATGAAAGCCACACAGTACTGTGACATAAAAGGCTCTGACACTATTATTATCGGGGATACTATAGATGAAGTCCAAAAAAATGGCAATTGATCTTACGGAACTTGATGATCATATACCGACATGTAAGGCTTGTCAATTTGGAAAGCAAAATAGAAAGTCATTTCCCAAGACAGCATGAAGAGCACTTGTAAGTTACAGTTGATTCACACAGACATTTCTGGACCTCAAAATACTCCTTCATCAGCAGGTAATCGGTATTATGTTACTTTTATTAATGATTTTACAAGAATGTGTTGGATTTTCTTCTTAAAATTCAAGTTAGAAGTGGCTGGAGTATTCTAGAAATTCAAGAAGACTGTGGAAAATCAAAGTGACAATGACATTCAAATATTAAGGTCCGATAATGGCAAGGAGTATACATCAGAAAATTTCAATGCATTTTGTGAAGAAGCTGGCATTGAGCATCAGTTAATAGCTTCCTATACTCTGCAATAGAATGGAGTTAGTGAGAGTTGAAACAAATACATCTTAGACATGACCAGATGTATGTTGCATGAGAAAAATTTACCCAAAAGGTTCTAGGTAGAAGTATCTCATACTGCGATTTTCCTACAGAATAAACTACCCACAAAAGCAGTCAAGGATCAAACACCCTATGAGGCCTGGTTTGGTCATAAACCATATTTAAATTTTCTCAAAATATTTGGTTGTTTGTGCTTCACTTATATTCCACAGATCAAGAGAGACAAGTTAGACAAAAAGGCACTTCTAGGAGTCTTTATCGGCTATAGCACTGCTGCAAAAGCTTTTAAAATTTCCAACCGTAGTTTAGGAAAATTGTTATAAGTAGAGATGTTCATTTCATGGAAAATGAAGAGTGGAACTGGGATGAGAAAAATGGCCAAAGCACAGCAAATCTAAAGCTTAAATTTCCTGTTTCAACTATGGATAAAGATGAAAATTGGTTGAATGAGTTGGTGGATGATGCTCTAACAAGGGGTACTAGATTGCCCACTGACATTTATGCACAATGTAATATAGCTGTATGTGAACCTAAAAATTTTTCCACGATAATGAAGGACATAAAAGGGTGGTTACAATAAAAGAGGAGTTGTCCATGATTAAGAAAAAAAAAACAAAACATGGGAGTTGGTTAATCGACCCCATGATTGGAAAATGATTGGAGTCAAGTGTGTGTACAGAACCAAGCTTAATGCTAATGGCTCAATCAAAAAGCACAAAGCAAGACTTGTGGTCAAAGGCTATGCACAAGTTTTTTGCATGGACTATTCAGACACCTTCGTACCAGTTGCTCGTTTGGACACCATAAAACTTTTACTTGCTGTAGCTGCTAAAATAAATTGGAGAGTGTATTAGATTAATGTAAAATCAGCTTTTTTAAATGACATTTTGAAGGAAGAAATTTACGTTGAGCAGCCTGAAGGTTTTGTGAAGAAATGAGAGGAAGACAAGGTGTTTCTTCTCAAGAAGGCTCTTTATGGGCTGAAACAAGCTCCAAGAGCTTGGTACAATAAGATAGATGATCATTTGCTGAGCTTGAGTTTTGAAAAAAAATCTGTTCTAGACCACTCTTTATGTCAAACGTCAGAATAATGATAATCTAATAATCTCTCTTTATGTTGATAATCTCTTGCTAATGGGAAATGATGCATGATTGCTTGAAGAAATCAAGCAGGAGATGATGAAGGTTTTTGAGATGACAGATCTCAGATTGATGTCTTTTTTTCTTGTAATGGAAATTAAACATTCTCAGCATGAAGTATTGTAAGAGCCCGACTTAGGGTCTACACGGAATAGTGGTGCGAGACCACAAATTCAAAGAAAAAAAATATGTGTTTAAATTATTTTAAAAGGCTTATGAGGTAATTGCATGATAGAGTGAAAATTTCATGAATGAATTTTATTAATTAGTGAATAAATTGTCCATTGGGACTAAATTGCAAGGATTAGAAAATATGAGATTTTAGAATATTTAAGTATGAAATAGAATTATAAAAATTATTAGAGGTTGTTATTTAGCAATTAGACCATTATACGTTAAGATGGACAAAAATGGACATAGGAAGGAAAAATCTCAAGAAAGAGTCATTAAGGGCATTTTTGCCAGTTGGTTAATTAAAGAATTAAAAGGGAAAAATAAGCCAAAATCATGTCCATCTTCTTCCCTCTTGGCCGAAAATCACAAGGAACCATAGCTAGGGTTTTGTCCAACTTTCAAGCTTGATGGTAAGTGCATCCTAGCCCCATTTTTAATGTTCTTTGTATTTTTGAGATCTTCGTAGCTCGGTTAACTATTTCTAGCTATATTTTGAGCTAGGGTTTATGTTCAAAAATTTACCCATGTATGACATGCATGTATTTTGATGTTTTATGGAAGATTATGAAAGTTTGATGTAGGATAAACATATTTTTCTAAGTGATTTTCATGAAAAATCCTTGTAAGGACAAAATTGTAAAAGTTATGGAAATGGTCATACATGAGTGAAATAGTAGAAATTGAAGGTTGCTATAGTTGAGAATATCATTCTGCTAGGCTTGAATTACAAGAAAGTTGAATGAAAATCCTTTTACGAACCTAGGGGCAAAAGTGCAATTATGATAAAGTTTAAGGGCAAAAATGTACTTTTTTCCAAAGTATGAAATATGAGTCAATTTAGTCAATGTGAGTATTAAACAAGTTAAATTGTTATTATAGATCAAGAAACACGAAACCCGGACCGAAACCAAGGCAAGAACAAAGTCGGGGACTAAATTGCACATCTACACATATTTTGGTGTACCGAGGTAAGTTTGTATGAATTTAAGGCTACATATGATTTTCTGTTTAAAAATTACTTATTACGTTTTATAATGTACATTATTTCTATGAAGTTGATTATCAATGTCTAATAAGGAAATCAATGAGAACATGTAAGTAAAAGTCCCAGTTGAAGAATTGGAATAATGAAAATACCTATGTCACAACATGAGATAAGGAAATCCCGTGTAATACCATGTTTGGGACATGGCATCGGCACCCAAAGAATGTAGGTCCTGTGTAAGACCATGTCTGAGACACGGTGTCAGCACCGAACGTAGATCCTGTGTAAGACCATGTCTGGGACATGGCATTAGCATCGAACAAGGAAGGTCTCGTGTAAGACCATGTCTGGGACTTGGCTTCGACACCATAAAAGGAAGGTCCCATTTAAGTCCATGTCTGGGACATGGCTTCGGTACCAAAGGAAGATCTCGTGTAAGACTACGTCTGGGACATGGCATCGACCTCAAGTTAAGAAATCCCGTGTAAGACCATATCTGGGATATGACATCAGCATCATGAGGCGATCCCATGTAAGACCATATCTAGGATATGACATTGGCATCAAGACACATGTTTAGTGAGATTGAGTATCCTCTGATATTTCGAGTCATTCACGGGCAAAAGAACCAAGTATAAAAGAGGTAACGAGAAAGCTAAGCAAGTGAATATAGTAATAAGTTAAGTTATTCAAGGTTGATAAAGAGCTTTATTTATATTAAGAAAGATGTAGACTTGAGTTTTTGTTTATATTAGTGACAGTGATAATCTATGTGATTAAGTGATACAGGTTCCATGATTAAAATACAAGTATGAAATTATTATGTAATATGTGATAAGAAAGGGTAAACATGAGTAAGTAAGCTCAAGCACTTGAGATTTATGTTGTTCTTGTTTCATGATGGATGAGTTGTTATGAGCAAATATGTTGCTATATGAATTTTAGGCAGACTTACTAAGCTATATGCTTACTTCTCTCTTTTCTTTCTTCCTTGTAGTTTTGCCAAGCTAGCTCGGGGATCATAGCCGTCGGAGCTTGGATCACACTATCAATCATTATTTTGGTATAGCCAAGTTGTTTTATTTTAAGTATGGCATGGATAGGGATTGTATCATTTTGAGTTATATCATATTAGGAGCCAAAGTGTTGGCTATTACGGTTACTATCCTTTTTGTATATAGCTAAAGAAATTGGTTAATATTTGTTAAGTTTCATATCTTACTGATGATGAGTTTCATGAATTCTACAAGCGATGTTTCAAGGGTTATTCATAGTGTATAAAGGTCATGTTATGTATTACTTGAGTTGGTATAAGTGTGTTGATCTTTCAGGGTGACAATTGGCTTGGAAAATAGCCTCTATCTGTTCACTCGGGTAGACACACAGGCGTGTGTCTAGGCTGTGTGTGACACACGGTCAACCTCTATGGGTGTGTTGATAGGCCGTGTGTCCCCTGCATTTAATTGCCAGAATTCAATTTGTCACACGGGCCAGCACACGGGCGTGTGCTTAGGCCGTGTGCTCCATAAGGGGTTGCTGACATCATAAACAGAATACCTCTAGTTTTCACACGCGGGTGAAGAAACGGGCGTGTCTAGGTCGTGTGAAGGACACGGATGTGTGTCTGGCCATGTGAAACCCCTTGTAGGTTTGAAAGAAAAATAAATTCTACACGGGCTAGGGACATGGGCGTGTGCGACCACACGGCCTGCCCACACGGGCCTGTTCCGGGTCACACGGGCGTGGGACCCCTTTATAGGTAAAAATTTTCAAAGAATTTAAAAGTTTCCGATTGAACTCTGAAACCTTCTGGATGTATGTTTAGGACCTCGTAAGCCCATGATATGTATGTTATGATCAAGAAGGAGAAGTTTTAAGTTGGAAGGAAATTTATAGCCCGATAATTAATGTTCAAGTAGAGTTAAGTACGGTAATGCCTCATATCCTGTCTCGGCGTCAGACATGGGTAAGGGGTGTTACATTTGGTGGTATCAGAGCTACGGTTTAGTTGATTCTTGGACTAATGTAGCGTAAGTTTGAGTCTAGCTATATATGCCATACATAAGAGTATTTATATAATGATAGTGTGATGACTCTTGACAATTTGAATTGTGTTATCATATAGTAAATGGATCCCAAAAGAGCTGTGGCAGATGATATAGAAAGTAATACGCCGGCTCCCGTCGAAGGGACAGTGTCAAATGAAAATGAGAATAGACCCATGACAGTAAGTCAAAAAGGAGGAGAAGAGGCTAGGGACACATGATGAACGCTTGGTATACAGAGTTCGTTCTCACGAACCCGAATGCGCCACCCCCTCCACCCCCGCCTATTCCTCGGCCTACCCCTGTAGCCCCTCAAGTGGTAGAAGTGGTAAGAAGAGAAAAGCCTCTAGTTGATAGGATCCGGAAACAAGGAGCAGCGGAATTCCAGGCTAGTAAAGATGACAATCCTGAAAAGGCAGAGTTTTGGCTCGAAAATACCATCTGGGTATTTAATGAGTTTGCATGCACACCTGAAGAGTGCATGAAGTGTGTAATTTCTCTCTTAAGAGATTCTTCATATCAGTGGTGGAATACCCTTGTGTTGGTTGTACCCAGGGAAAGGGTCACATGGGAGTTTTTCCAAGAAAAATTCAAGAAGAAGTACATTAGTCAGAGATTCATCGACCAGAAAAGGAAGGAATTTTTGGAACTGAAACAAGGTAAAATGTCAGTAACAAAGTATGTGTGCGAGTTTGTAAGACTCAGTAAATACGTTCGAGAGTGTGTATCCACTGAAGCCATCATGTGCAAGAGATTTAAGGATGGACTAAACAAAGACAATAAATTATTTATTGTTGTCCTAGAGTTGAAAGAGTTTCTTGTGTTGGTGGATCGGGCTTGTAAAGTCGAAGAATTACTAAAAGAGAAAAGAAAAGTTGAGATGGAGTCTCGTGACTCGAGAAACAGACAATAGTGTAACATCCTTAACCTGTGACAGTCGCTGGACTAGGATTAGAAGGCATTACTAATCATTTCCAAACAATTCATATCACTTCACAGCCAAACATAGCATTTCATAATCAATTAGTCCTTTAATGAGGTCACCGAGACCTTAAACATGCTTTAGAATAGGGCCGGGACTAAACCGAACACATACAGAAATTCTCAAAAATTTAACCATTTTTCAAAGTTACAGAAGTCACATGCCCGTGTGGCCAGGCCGTGGGAGGCACGCCAGTGTGTCTAAGCCATGTCAAAACAGGGCATATATACTGACTTGGTCACACGGTCTTGGACATGCCCATGTGCCTCACCCGTGGTCGCTACTGACTTGCACCACACAGCCAATAACTCACCTGTGTGTCCAACCCTTGGTCGAGTTTGACTTGCTAGAAATACAACCACGAGGGACACAGTCGAGCCACACGCCCGTGTGGTCAACCGTGTAGGCTGTTATAGGCCATTTTCAAGGCCAAACTTGCCTCCCACACATTGAATCACCTACAAACTTCAAATCAATACCAATTCATGCCTCAATTGCAACCAAAACTTACCATTTCACACACCAATTGAACATCAACTAAACTATTTACTTCCACACTCAAATCCTACTCAAATAAATCCATTCAAAGAGCATTTTAACATCTCAAATCATATAAGGAAAACATCATGTAATTCTTACTACAAGTTCACATTTTATCCATCATTTCATCAACCAAATCAAATATAAAACATACCATTTCCATACTCACTATTTCATACCATATTCATCATTTTCGTAACTCATACATAAGAATCAACGTCATTCAACTCCTAAGCTAAATCACATGGCAAGGTTCAAACATCTCAAAATGCACCATATCTACTAGCCTATACGTGCCATATACCAACTATATACATCTTTCAAAAATAACGAGATAGATATGCCAATAGTGTGATAGAGATGCTGACGATCCCTGGATCTGAGCTAGCTTCACTGACACTGTAAAGCAGAGAAACAAATCACACAATAAGCTTAAAGCTTAATAAGTTCGTAATATAATACGTTCAATCTAATAGCTCAAATACAATGCACAAAGTGATTTCATCACATAGATAATCTCTCAAATGTTCACACCATATCATCCATAACTAATATGTTCACTCTACCATTCATAAGTTCACATACAAATTCATCAACCACAAAGGTTCGATACATACCTTAGCCGACACTTCGTTACTCACCATCCATGCTAATTTATATTTGATATTGCATTTCAGTCACCTTTGTTATTCATTTAGTATAACCGCACACTTAGTGCCTCAATTCATAGCCGAAGCTTAAATAACATTGCACACTTAGTGCCTCAATACAAAATCAAACGTAATTTGGTATCGCACACATAGTGCTAATAACAAAACCGAAGCTTCTATTATTTTGCACACACAGTGCAAATCATCTCGGTTACATTTCCAAATACGCACACTTAGTGCCACATAGTTCTATTTCTTACATAACAATTATAATTCAATAATATCATAACCTTTCGTTTCACAACATTTAAACATAATTAAGTACATGTATTATATCCCAACTTACCTAGGACGTCAAAATATCGACACTTGCTGATTAATCGAGTATATTGTTTTTGCCTCGATCTCGATCCGAATCTCTCCTTTCTTGGTCAATACACATTCAAATTTAACTCATTCAATCACTAATTCATTCAATTTAATCCAAACACACATATTTAGGGAATTTTACAAAATAGCCCTCATACTTTCATATTTCGACACTTTAGTCCTTAATTCACAAAATCAAAAAATACATAAAATCTCACTTCACCCATGCCAAGTTGAATTCTCCCTATGTCCATACAAGTCCACACATTTCATTTATTTCACATTTTAGTCCTCCAATTTCTTATTTTCACAATTTAGTATAATTTACTAAAAATCACCAAAAATCCAAAGACAAACTACGTTAATCTATCACATAACTTTCATTATTCATCACCAAACTTCACAAAACTCAAGAATTCACCCATGGCACATTTCAAAATCATCATCAATTCACAAAATTTAAGCATGGGTTTTGTAGAGTACAAAGCAACGATCACAAAAACGTAGAAATTATCAAAAATCGAGCTCAAAACATACCTTGATTTAAAATAACTATGGCTGAATGCTTCAAAGCTTTATTTCTCTCTTTTTCTTTCCAATTTTGGCAAAAGATGATGACAATATGGCTTTAATTTCTTTTTTTTTCATTATAATAACTTTAATTATTAAAAACCAATTTTAACCTTTTTATTAACATTAAAAATTCGTTAATTTGTGTCCATCTTTGTCCACTAACCTTATTCTTGGGTCTAATTGCAAATAAGGACTTCTCATTTAAGAAGCCATGACAATTAAGCACTTTAACAATCAGCACACAGCTTTTGCATTTTATGCGATTAAGTCCTTTTTCATAATTTGACACACAAATGATAAAATTTTCACACATGCTCAATCACATATTATAAACATCAAAAATAATATTATAATATTTTTCTGACCTCGAATTTGTGGTCTTAAAACCACTATTCTGACTACGGTGTAAACCGGACTGTTACAACTCTCTCCTCTTAGGGATTTTTGTCCCCGAAAATCTTACCAGTGAATAGGTTTGGATATTGCTCTCTCATAACATCTTCAGGCTCCCACGTAGCCTCCTCTACTCCGTGTTTGTGCCACGACACTTTCACTGAAGGTATTCTTTTGTTTCTCAGCTCTTTAATCACTCGTGCTAAAATTAGAATCGGTTCTTCACTATATGACAAATCTAATTGAATCTCAACCTCAGTAGGAGCAATTACATGCGATGGATCATGTAACAATCCGGTGTATACCCTAGTCGGAACAGTGGTTTTGGAACCACAAATTCGTGTCCGTATAATATTTTAATATTATTTTCTGTGCTTATCATATGTGATTAACCATGTGTTAAATTTTCGTAAGCTAATTTGTTCGTCTGTGTGTTTAATTTGACAAAAGGATTAAATTGCGTTAAATGCAAAATTTGCGTGCTAATTGCTAAAGCACTAATGTGTCATGTCTTTATAAGTGTGAAGTCCTTATAATGCAATTTTACCATTGGAAAATGGATGGACATTAATGCCAAAGTTAGTGGAAATTTTTATAAGCATTATAAAAGGTTAATTTTGTCATTTATGTATTAAAATGTTTTATAATAAAAACAAAGTATGAAATTAGACATTGGTATCATCTTTTGGCTGAATTTAGTGAAGAAAAAGAAAGGACAAAGAAGCTAGGTTATTCAGCCATTGAAAGATTCAATTAAGGTATGATTTTGAGTCGGTTTTTGATAATTTCTACGTTTTTGTAATCTTTGCTTCGTCTACTATCAAACCCATGTTTCAATTTTTTGTATTGGTGATGTTTGTAAGTTATGCCATTGATGCTAGGTTGAGCTTTGTGATGCTTTAAGGTGTTAAATAATAGATTGGTGGTAGATGAACATATTTTGTTCTTGAAGCTTTGATGAATTTAGCTTAATAGGGCTAAATTAAGAAAATGACAAATTGAGGGACTAATTTGTGAATTTGATGAAAAATATGGGTTTGTATGTGATATATATGTATTCGGCCAAGCTTATGTATAAGTAGATTTTGTGAATTTGATGTTTTGAGAAAAATGGACTAAATTGCTAAGTTGCGCAAATGTGAGGGCTAATTTACAAATTACCCTAAATGTATGTCTTTAGATTGAATCGAATGAACTAGTGAATAAAAGGGTTAATTTTGAATATGTTTAGATCAAGAACTGAGGAAAATGGATTTAGATCGCGGGAAAGCGAAAGTTATCGAGTAGCCGTTTTCTATTCCGATAAACCGAATCCGAGGTAAGTCACTATACAAATAAATGAATATATATGCATTTGTAATTGTTCATATGTTTAATGATGATAATGAATGTTTATGAGAAATTCTGTAATTGAATTCCGAGATAAGTTTGGTATATTGACTAAGTCTGAGAAGCCTCGTACGAATCTTGATAGAGGTATCTGTTCTGTTTATTCATGTAAGACCACGTCTGGGACGTTGGCATTGATTTCAGATTCGTGTAAGACCTTGTTTGGGACAGTGGCATCGATATCTGATTATGTGTAAGACCACGTCTGGGACGTTGGCATCAATATAAACTTTACGTATAAGACCATGTCTGGGACGTTGGCATCATTATGACACTTACGTGTAAGACCATGTCTGGGACATCGGCATCGTTTTGATTCGTATAAGACCCTGTCTGGGACAGTGGCATCGATATCCGAGTGCGTGTAAGACCTCGTCTGGGACGTTGGCGTTGTACAATTATTCTGAGCTTTTTGAGTATTCCATTGGATTTATTACTGTTCAACAGGCAAGTCTATGAAACTAAATGCAAATCCGAGCTATGAACAAATATGTAATTGTAAATCCAATTCAGATATGTTGATTATACACTAATTGTGTATACAAGGTAAGCATCAATATGATCTTACTATGATGCTACGAATATGGAATTGATGATACGTTGTATAAGGTTTTAGTGAAATGAGATATGTGATTATATGATCTTTGAATTGGGAATATGGCTAATGTGGTCAAAAGTGTATGAATCAAAGCAAATATATGCATTTTATGCTAAGTTGTTGTATATTGACTTACTAAGCTTTTGGAAAGCTTATTCTGTGTGTGTTTAATCTATTTTATAGGTCGTCAAAGCTACTGAAGGCTCGGGACCGTTAAGGATCATCATCACACTACTAATATCATTTTGGTACACCTTGGATATGTATATAGCTAGATATGGCATGTATAGGCTAGTTCTTGTGATGATTTGTAATGTAAACTTAGCCATGTGATTTGGCTAGTTATGTTTTGGTATCATGCTTAGATGAATGTGATAAGTGAAGCCGTTATGATATGATTAGTTGATATATGGAATGGTTATGAGATGGTAAGTATATAGACAAATGGTGCATAGGTATAATTGAGTTTTAGTTATGCAAATTAGTATGTTTAGTATTGGTTTTGAATGTATATATATTGAATGAAAATTTAATGTA
This sequence comes from Gossypium bickii, assembly GCA_025503065.1. NCBI lineage: Eukaryota > Viridiplantae > Streptophyta > Magnoliopsida > Malvales > Malvaceae > Gossypium > Gossypium bickii. The sequence continues at coordinate 99,941,785 of CP106715.1, forward strand.
TAGTTGTGATTATCTTAGTGATCAAATGTGCATGATTTGGATGGCTATTTGTATGTTTTTGGTTGCCATATATGTTTGACATGTGTTGGCAAATGATGCTTATAGTTATGAACCTTTTGGTTGGCATTTTGGCCTTGTAAATGGCCTATAATGTCATACGGTTGTGGCACACGGGCGTGCCTTAGACCGTGGGTAAATTGGCAGGATGCAATCTATAATCACACGGCCTCGACACGGGCGTGTCATCTGGCCGTGGTGTGCAAGTCAGTAGCTAACATAAAAATACACGGCCTCGACACGGGCGTGCTTGGTGGCCGTGGTGGGGAAGTCAGTATATGACCTAAAAGTACACAGCCATGGCACACGGGCGTGCCTAATGACCGTGTTGGTATGGTTAGTATAAACACGGATGGTTACATGGGGGTGTATAGAAGCCGTGGAGGGCACACGGTCTTCTCCTACGGGCGTGTCTCCCCTGTATTTTAGAAAAGTTTCAAATTTTCATGGAATTTCGTATGTGTTTCAGTTTAGTCCCGACTCGGTTTATAAGCATGCTTAAGGTCTCGAGGACCCGATTAAGGGACTTATGTCTGAGAATGATGATTGAATGTATGATTTTGTCTGTGAATGTTTCCGATTTGTTCGGTAACGCTCCTAACCTTAATCCAGCGACGGACTCGGGATAGGAGTGTTACAGATTAGATCTGTATCATCGAAGCATCGACACATGAAATACATGATGAATCTTTTCTAAAATACATGATGAATCTTTTCTAACTCAGGTGGCAACATCAGTCTATAAGCAACCGGCCCTATTCGTTCAATGATTTCATACGGCCTGATGAACCTCGGACTCTGCTTGCCTTTTCAGCCAAATTGAAGTATTTCTTTTTCCACAGAGACACTTTCAAAAACACTTTGTCATTGACCTCAAATTCAATATCTTTTCATTTCAAATCTGCATAAGACTTCTGACGATCTGAAGCCGCTTTCAAACTGTCACGAATCACTTTCACTTTTTGCTCAGTCTCTTTTATCAAATCAACCTCGTGAATCTTATTCTCACTCAACTCAGTCCAATACAATAGAGTTCGACATTTTCGACCGTAAAGAGCCTCATATGGTGCCATTTTAATGCTAGATTGAAAACTATTATTGTACGCAAACTCAATCAATGGTAAATGTTTTTCCCACGTATTCTCAAATTCAAGAATACAGCATCTCAACATATCTCCAAAAACCTGTATGATCCGTTCGGATTGTCCATCCATTTGTGGGTGAAATACAGTACTGAAATGCAATTTTGTGCCTAATGCCTCTTGCAATTTCTTCCAAAACCTCGAGGTAAATCTCAGATCTCTGTCAGATATAATGGATAGTGGTACCCCGTGCAATTTCACAATCTCAGCAATATACAGTTCGGCTAACTTTTCAAGTGAATAATCTGTTCTCATCGAAACGAAATGAGTTGATTTCGTCAGTCTGTCAACTATCACCCAGATTGCATCTTTCTTTCCCAGAGATAAAGGCAATCCCGACACAAAGTCCATCATGATTCTTTCCCATTTCCACTCAGGAATTATAATCGGTTGTAACAAACGGACGAAACCTGATGTTCAGCTTTAACTTGCTGACAAACTAAACATTTCACAACAAGCTCTGAGATGTCCCGTTTCATACTATGCCACCAATAAAAATGTTTCAGGTCATTATACATTTTTGTACTACCTGGATGAACAATCAAACGACTATTGGGAGCTTCATTCAAAATCAACTGAATCAACTCTGAATTCCTCGAAACACAAATCTGATCTCTAAATCTCAAACAATCATCGCTGTCAACTCGAAATTCTGAATCAGAATTCAAATCACATTGCGCTCGTTTTGCTATCATCTCGTCATCAGTTTTCTGGGCATCAGAAATCTGATGTATAAACATCGGTCTAACTTTCAACTCAGCCAAAACTGAACCATTATCACATATATCTATCTGAGTACTCATAGCTCGCAAAGCACATAAAGACTTTTGACTCAAAGCATCAGCAACAACATTAGCTTTGCCCAGATGCTAATCAATTACTAACTCATAGTCCTTTAGTAATTCTAACCATCTCCGTTGTCTCAAATTCAATTCTTTCTGAGTCATCAGATATTTCAAACTCTTGTCATCAGTAAAATTATGACATTTCTCACCAAACAAATAGTGACGCCAAATCTTCAATGCAAATCCAATTGCGGTTAATTCAAGATCATGCGTCAGATAGTTCTTTCCATGCGGCTTTAACTATCTCGAAGCATAAGCGATGACTTTGCCTTCTTGCATCAACACACAGCCTAAGCCATTCAATGATGCATCACTGTAAACTATGAATTCTTTACCTGATTCAGGTTGAACTAACACTGGTGCCTCTATCAATAATGCTTTCAACTGCTCAAAACTCTGCTGGCACTTTTTTGACCACTCGAATTTAACATCTTTCTGTAGCAACTTCGTCAACGGAGTCGCAATCATTGAGAAGTCTTTCACAAACCGTCTATAACATATCGCTAATCCCAGAAAACTACAGACTTCAGACACATTTCTCGGGGATTTTCATTCTAAAATAGCTGAGATCTTACTCGGATCAACTCTTATTCCTACAGCTGATACAATATGCCCCAGAGAACCAACTTCACGCAACCAAAACTCATATTTGATAAACTTTGCATACAATTGCTTCTCGCGCAGAGTCTGTAACACAATTCTCAATTCGAAAGGTTGAACTATTCAGGAATCTTCGGATCTACGCTTATTTTCAACTCCCCGAAGCATTTCGTCGTTTACTACACCCTTCCTCGTCTCTAGGTGCCTAGGTATCCACCGTAAGCCTTTCCTCATTCGAACCTCACCCTTAACTTTACTTTAATTTAAAGCTATGCCACCCTAAGGTGCTGCTAAATGAAATGGAAGGATCTTATCAACATCCATGAATGATGAATCATAGATCGAACTAACTGCCGAATTAAAAAAATTGGGTACTATCATATAGCTTTGTTTCGGCTAAGTTCATGAGTTGGAGATAAACAGACTCAAACCGCTGACATTTGCCACAGGACAAACCACCGCCTCTCAGGCCCCCGACCGATGTAAGCACATGAATAAATCAAAATGTCATCAATAAACACCACAACAATGCGATCTAAATACAACATGAATATCCGGTTCATCAAATCCATAAATACTACAGGAACATTCGTTAGTCCGAAAGGCATAACTAAAAATCCATAGTGTCCGTACCTCGTTCTGAAAGCAGTCTTTGGTACATCTAATTCTTTAACTCTCAACTGATAGTAGCCCGATCTCAAATCTATCTTAGAAAATACTGTAGCTCCTTTTAGTTGGTCAAACAAATCATAAATACATGGCAAAGGATACTTATTCTTTATCGTCACTTTGTTTAACTGACGGTAATTAATACACATCCTTATAGTGTCGTCTTTCATTTTCACAAACAACACAGGAGCACCCCCAGGGCGAGAAACTCAGTCATGCAAATCTTCTATCTGTCAACTCTTGCAACTGAGACTTCAACTCTTTCAATTCTGTCGGTGCCATTATATACGGAGCTATTGAGATAGGAGTTGTTCCTAGCACTAATTCAATACCGAATTCAACTTCTCTGATTGGAGGTAATCTTGGTATTTCTTCAGAAAACACGTCAGGGAATTCACAAACCACAGGCACAGATTCAACTTTCTTTTCTGTCACTTTTGTATCAATCACATATGCGAGATAAGCTTCGCAACTCTTTCTCACGTAGTTCAAAGCTTTCATCGAAGATACAACAGTTGGTAACCCATTCAAATCACTAGATTCAACTCGAACCATCTCACCATTCTGACTTCTCAAATCAATACTCTTTCGTTTACAATTCACAATAGCATAATGCAAAGTGAGCCAATCCATACCCAGAATGATATCAAATTCATTAAAAGGTAGCAACATCAAATTAGCCGGAAAGCATATATGTTGAAACATCAATGGACAGTTTTTGCACACTTTATCCACCAAGACACACTTGCCTAAGGGGTTCGATACTCTAATCACAAATTCAGTAGACTCAACAGGCAGAGTCTTACTTGATACTAGATTCACACACATATAAGAATGAGTAGAACCTGGATCTATCAATGCAATCACATCAGTATCAAATAGAGTACAAGTACCAGTAATGACATCTGGAGATGACGCTTCTTCTCGCACATGTATAGCATAGGCTCGGACAGATGCTTTCGCCTCAGATCTCATAGTTGTATCTGCAGTCCCTCTTTGACTTCCACTCACATTTCCGGTATTTCTAGGTGGTCTACCCCTAATCGTCGTATTAATTGGTCTCACACTCTGAACATTTTCTTCTTCAGCTAACTTTGGGTAGTCTTGAATGCAATGATCTCGTGATCCACATCTGTAGCAAGTTCTATTATTGTATTTGCCCCAGCATTCTCCCACATGTCGTCTTCTACACTTTCTACACTCAGGTTTGTTAATTTTAACACTATCAACACTTGATTCAACTGGAGCTTGAGTTCTCGGACCAACACTTTGTCTCATTCGATCTCTATTCGAATGTCCAAACGAAGCATTTGAACGATTGCTTGCATCTCTAAATCTCTTCATCGAAGGTTGAGACGATTTGCTCATCAATCTTTTCCTTTCATCTCTAGCCTCAGAATCGGCTTTCTTCTTTTCTTCGCTAAGCTCCTCGGCTTTACAGGCTCTTTCAACTAATACAACAAATTCATTTATGTCAAGTATCCCAACTAATAATTTAATGTCTTCATTCAGCCCTTTAATAAAACGTTTGTACATAGTAGCCTCGGTCGAAACACATTCTCGCGCATATTGGCTCAGTCTCACAAATTCTCGCTCGTACTCAATAATAGACATGCGGCCTTGTTTCAGCTGAAGGAATTCTTTACGTTTCTGATCAATGAATCATTGACTGATATACTTCTTTCTGAATTCAACTTGAAAGAAATCTTAGGTGATTCTCTCTCTCGGAACTACAGATATCAATGTCCTCCACCAATTATACGCAGTATCCCTCAACAATGAAACAGCACATTTAATACATTCATAAGGAGTCAGTGACATCTCGTTAAATACTCGAATGGTATTCTCGAGCCAAAGCTCAGCTCGTTCTACATCATTATCAGTTGTGGCCCTAAACTCTTCGGCCCTATACTTTCGGATCTTATCTACAGGAGGTTTATTCAATCTAATCGGATCTACAACTTGTGGCACAACGGGTACTTGTGGGGATGGAGGTTGTGGAGCAGCTGGATTCATTCGAACGAACTCCGGAATCCACTCACTCATCATTCGGAAAAAGGCTTGCTTAGCCTCTCCCTCTTGGCTACTATCATTCGGCCTACATGTGGCTGGCGTTGTCCCTTGAGCGGCAGCAGGCACATTACTCTCAACATCGTTAGTAACTGCTCGATTGGGATCCATTACTATATGAAAAAACATTTTCAACTGTCAGGATTCATCACACTATCACAATTATTTATATGGCATGTATAGCTAGACTCACACACGCTACATTAGTCTGAGAATCGACTAAGCCGTAGCTCTGATACCAATAAAATGTAACACCCCTAACCTGTGACCGTCGCCGGACTAGGGTTAGAAGGCATTACTAATCATTTCCAAACAATTCATATCACTTCACAACCAAACATAGCATTTCATAATCAATTAGTCCCTTAATGAGGTCACCGAGACCTTAGACATGCTTTAGAATAGGGCCAGGACTAAACCGAACACATACAGAAATTCTCAAAAATTTAAACATTTTTCAAAGTTAAAGAGGTCACACGTCAGTGTGGGTAGGCCGTATGCCTCCCACGGCCTCAGGCATGCCCATGTGTTTAAGCCGTGTCAAAATAGGGTATACATACTGACTTGGTCACACGGTCGTGGACACGCCCGTGCGCCTCACCTATGGTCGCTACTGACTTGCACCACCCGGCCAGTCAGACGCCTGTGTGTCCAGCCCGTGGTTGAGTCTGACTTGCTAGAAATACAACCACGAGGGACACGGTCGACCCACACACCCGTGTGCTCAACCGTATGGACAGTTATAGGCCATTTTCAAGGCCACACTTGCCTCCCACACATTGAATCACCTACAAACCTCAAATCAATACCAATTCATGCCTCAATTGCAACCAAAACTTACCATTTTACACACCAATTGAACACCAACTAAACTATTTACTTCCACATTCAATTCCTACTCAAATAAATCCATCCAAACACCATTTTCACATCTTAAATCATATAAGCAAAACATCATGTAATTCTTACTATAAGTTCACATTTTATCCATCATTTCATCAACCAAATCAAATATAAAACATACCATTTCCATACTCACTATTTCATACCATATTCATCATTTTCATAACTCATACATAAGTATCAGCATAATTCAACTTCTAAGCCAAATCACATGGCAAGGTCCAAACATATCAAAATGTACTACATCTACTAGCCTATACATGCCATATACCAACTATATACATCTTTCAAAAATATCAAAATAGATATGCTGATAGTGTGATAGAGATGCTGGCGATCCACGGATCCGAGCTAGCTTCACTGACACTTTAAAATAGAGAAACAAATCACACAATAAGCTTGAAGCTTAGTAAGTTCGTAATATAATACTTTCAATCTAATAGCTCAAATACAATGCACAAAGTGATTTCATCACATAGATAATCTCTCAAATGTTCACATCATATCATCCATAACTAATATGTTCACTCTACCATTTATATGTTCACATACAAATTCATCAACCACAAAGGTTCGATACATACCTTAGTCGACACTTCGTTACTCACCATCTATGCTAATTCATATTTGATATTGCATTTCAATCACCTTCGTTATTCATTAAGTATAATCGCACACTTTGTGCCTCAATACAAAACTGAATGTAATTTGGTATCGCACACACAGTGTCAATCACAAAACTAAAGCTTCTATTATTTCGCACACATAGTACTAATCATCCCGGTTACATTTCCAAATACGCACACTTAGTGCCACATAGTTCTATTTCTCACATAACAATTATAATTCATTAATATCATAACCATTAGTTTCACAACATTTAAACATAATTAAGTACATGTATTATATCCGAACTTACCTCGGACGTCGAAATATCGAGACTTACCGATCAATCGAGTACTTTGTTTTTGCCTCTATCTCGATCCCAATCTCTTCTTTCTTAGTCTATACACATTCAAATTTAACTCATTCAGTCACTAATTCATTCAATTTAATCCAAACACACATATTTAGGGCATTTTACAAAATAGCCCTCATACTTTCACATTTCGACACTTTAGCCCTTAATTCACAAAATCACAAAATACACAAAATCTCACTTCACCCATGCCTAGCTGAATTCTCCCTATGCCCATACAAGTCCACACATTTCATTTATTTCACATTTTAGTCCTCTAATTTCTTATTTTCACAATTTAGTCCAATTTACTCAAAACCACCAAAAATCCAAAGACAAACTATGTTAATCTATCACATAACTTTCATTATTCATCACCAAACTTCACAAAAATCACGAATTCATCCATGGCACATTTCAAAATCATCATCAATTCACAAAATTTAAGCATGGATTTTGTAGAGTACAAAGCAACTATCACAAAAACGTAGAAATTATCAAAAATCGAGCTCAAAATATACCTTGATTTAAAGCAACTATGGCCGAATGCTTCAAAGCTCTATTTATCTCTTTTTCTTTCCAATTTTGGCAAAAGATGATGACAATATGGCTTTAATTTCTTTTGTTTTCATTATAATAACTTTAATTATTAAAAACCAATTTTAACCTTTTTATTAACATTAAAAATCCACTAATTTGTGTCCATCTTTGTCCACTCACCTTATTTTTGGTCTAATTACAACATAAGGACTTCTCATTTAATAAGCCATGATAATTAAGCACTTTAACAATCAGCATAGAGCTTTTGCATTTTATGGGATTAAGTCCTTTTTCATAATTCGACACACAAACGATAAAATTTTCACACCAAATTTTCACACATGCTCAATCACATATTATAAACATCAAAAATAATATTATAATATTTTTTTGACCTCAAATTTGTGGTCTTGAAACCACTATTCTGACTAGGGTCTAAACCGGGCTGTTACAAGTTGAGTAAGTCCTTCCAGTCCTCGTCCAAGAAGTCAAGAGATTTCTCCACCCGATCAGCTACTTCAGTCGGTTTCTCAAGCAGAGACAAAAGTAAACAGTATTCGGGGAATAAGGCTCAGACTACTTCTGTCGTTAGTGTCGGGAACGTTCAATCTAGTAGACCGAAATGCCCACAGTGTGGCAGACGACATCCCTATGAATGTCATGCACATGAGAGTGCTTGTTTTATGTGTGGTTCCCGAGATCACTTCATCACAGAATGTCCCGAAATGGTTGAGAAAGACCATGTTCAGAATGTAAGAGCAAGGAGCACTAATAAAGGAAGACAACAAAGGAACCCGGGAAGCGGGGCGAGTAGTAAGAGTACACCCCGAGAGTAGGCTACAAGATCTGAGGGTAGAGCGCCTGCAAGGACTTACGCCATTCGCGCTCGCGAAGAGGCATCATCTCCCGATGTAATTACGGGTACATTTTCTTTTCATGACACTGATGTTGTTGCTTTAATTGATCCGGGGTCTACTCATTCATATATTTTCATGAAATTAGCATCTAGCATGAGCATACCTGTTAAGTTTAAGGAGTTTGTGATAAAAGTGTCTAATCCTTTAGGCAAAAGTGTATTAGTTGAAAAGTATGCAAAGATTGCCCATTGATGATTAGAGGTCATTATTTTAAGGCAAATCTCATATTATTGCCATTTGATGAATTCAATATTATTCTTGGTATGGATTGGTTAACTACTCATGATGTGGCAGTAAATTGTGGAAAGAAATATATTGATTTGAGATGTGAAAATGGGGACACTCTTCGTGTTGAATGAGATGAACAAGATAGGTCACTGGTAGTGATTTCTCACATGTCGGCTCAAAGGTATGTAAGAAAAGGGTATGAGGTGTATCTTGCTTTTGTGATGAATGCCAAAGAAATCGAGTTAAAGATGGAATCAGTATCGATAGTATGTGAGTACCCAAATGTTTTTTCCGAGGAATTGCCAGGATTGCCTCCAGTTAGAGAGGTTGAATTTGGTATTGAGTTAGCTCCCGGTACTGTACCGATATCGATTGCTCCTTACAGGATGGCTCCAACTGAGTTGAAGGAATTGAAGGCACAGTTGCAAGAGTTGATAGACAAAGGTTTTGCTAGACCGAGTTACTCTCCGTGGGGTGCTCCAGTGTTATTTGTGAAAAAGAAAGATGGCTCTATGAGATTGTGCATAGATTATCGATAACTTAATAAAGTAACAGTGAATAACAAGTACCCATTGCCAAGGATTGACGATTTGTTTGATCAATTGAAGGGAGTCACTGTATTCTCCAAAATAGACTTGAGGTCGGGATACTATCAATTGAGAGAAAAAGACTCAGATGTGCCGAAGACTGCATTTCGGACGAGGTATGGGCACTATGAATTTTTAGTCATGCCTTTTGGTTTAACTAATGCCCAGGCGGTGTTTATGGATCTAATGAACCGCATCTTTCGACCATACCTAGATAAGCTTGTGGTTGTTTTTATTGATGATATATTGATATATTCCCGAGATGAGCCGGAGCATGCTGAGCACTTAAGGACAGTTTTACAGATTCTATGAGATAATCAGTTGTACGACAAGTTTAGTAAAAGTGAATTTTGGCTCAAGGAAGTTGGGTTTCTAGGACACATTGTCTCGGGGGATGGAGTCTGAATTGACCCAAGTAAGATCTCAGCCATTGTTGATTGGAAACCTTCGAAAAATGTATCTAAAGTTAAAAGTTTTCTGGGCTTAGCTGGCTATTATAGGCGGTTCGTCAAGGGTTTTTCCATGATAACGACTCCAATGATGAAACTATTACAGAAAAATGTAAAGTTTGAATGGATGGAAAAGTGCCAACAGAGTTTTGAGAAATTAAAGGTAATGTTGACAGAGCTCCAGTTCTAGTACAACCTGAATCGGGAAAAAAACTTGTGATCTACAGCGATGCATCCTTAAACGAATTGGGCTGTGTACTTACGCAAGAAGGCAAAGTGATAGCGTATGCTTCCAGACAGTTAAAGCCACATGAAAAGAATTACCCAATGTATGATTTAGAATTGGCTACTATTATTTTTCCTTTGAAGATTTGGAGACACCATTTGTATGGCAAAAAATGTCGAATATTCACTGATCATAAGAGCCTGAAGTACTTGATGACTCAAAAGGAATTGAACTTAAGGCAACAAAGATGGTTAGAGTTGATAAAGTATTATGAATTAGTAATTGACTACCACCCGGGAAAAGCGAATGTAGTCGTCGATACTTTGAGTAGGAAATCCCTATTTGCTTTGAGGGCTATGAATACACAGGTGAATTTATCCAATGATGGTTCCATTCTAGCTGAGTTGAGGGCTAGATTGGTATTTCTTCAAGATATTTATGAGGTTCAGAAAAATGATAGTGAATTGCAAGCCAAAAGGATTCAGTGTAAGTCAGGTGTTGAGTTTGACTTTTGGATCAATTCCAACAGATGTTTGATGTTCAGAGACAGAGTCTGTGTTCCAAGAAATGATGAGCTCATTCGTAGAATTTTACATGAGGCTCATAGTGGATGCTTATCTGTACATCGGGGTAGCACTAAGATGTATAATAAGTTGAAGAGATGGTATTGGTGCCCGACTATGAAGAAAGATATTTCTGAGTTTGTTTCGAGATGCTTGATTTGTCAACAAGTAAAGGCTGAACACCAAGTACCCTCGGGTTTGCTTCAACCTATTGTGGTGCCTGAGTGGAAATGGGACAAAGTAACCATGGACTTTGTAACGGGTTTGCCATTGACACCGAGAAAGAAAGATGATGTATGGGTAGTAGTTGATAGACTTACGAAGTTAGCCCATTTTATACCCATATGTACCAACTACTTACTCGATAAGTTGGCAAATTTATATATCTCCGAGATTGTTAGGCTTCCTGGGGTGCCTTTATCGATTATATCGGATAGAGATCCGAGATTTACGTTTAGATTTTGGAAAAACTTGCAAGAGGCTTTGGGCACAAAGTTGAGTTTTAGTACGGCTTTTCATCCCCAACCCGATGGCCAGTCAGAGAGGTTAATACAAGTACTTGAAGATATGCTACGGTGTTGTATTCTTGAGTTTCAGGGCAGCTGGGAGAAATACATACCCTTGGTGGAATTCGCCTACAATAATAGTTTTCAGTCAAGTTTGAAAATGGCACCATATGAAGCTTTGTATGGGCGTAAGTTTCGAACGCCTTTAAATTGGACTGAACTTAAGGAGAACCAAATTCACGGGGTTGATTTGGTTAGAAAAATCAAAGAAAAAGTAAAAGTGATTCCAGATTGCTTAAAAGCTACTTTCGATCGACAAAAATCCTATTCGGATTTAAAAAGGAAAGAGATTGAGTACCAAGTCGGTGATAAAGTATTTTTAAAAGTGTCGCCATGGAGAAAATTTTTTAGATTCGATCGAAAGGCAAATTGAGTCCGCGTTTTATCAGACCATACGAGATCACCGAGAGGATAGGGCCGATAGTGTATCGGTTGGCTTTGCCACCTGAGTTGGAAAGGATTCACAATGTATTTCACGTGTCTATGTTGTGACATTACCGATCAGACCCCTCGCATGTGATTGCATCGACAGTAGTTGAAATACAACTCGACATGACTTATGGTGAGGAACCAGTTAAGATTCTAGCCCAGAAAGTTAAACAATTAAGGAATAAAAGTATAGTTCTCGTAAAAGTCTTATGGCAGAGGCATGGGGTAGAAGAGGCTACATGGGAGCCCGAGGAGGCTATAAGGAATCAGTACCAAAGCCTTTTAGCCGGTAAGATTTTTGGGGACGAAAATTCCTAAAGGGGAGAATTGTAATAGCCCGACTTGGGGTCTAGACGGAATAGTGGTGCAAGATCACAATTTCGAAGAAGAAATATGTGTTTAAATGATTTTATAAGGCTTATGAGGTAATTGCATGATTGTGTGAAAATTTCATGAAGGAATTTTATTAATTAGTGAATAAATTATCCATTGGGACTAAATTGCAAGGATTAGAAAATATGAGATTTTAGAAGATTTAAGTATGAAATAGAATTATAAAATATGCTAAGATGGACAAACATAGGAAGGAAAAATCTCAAAAAAGAGTCATTAAGGGCATTTTTGTCATTTGGTTAATTAAAGAATTAAAAGGGAAAAATAAGCCAAAATCATGTCCATCTTCTTCCTTCTTGGTCGAAATTCACAAGGAACCATAGCTAGGGTTTTGTCCAACTTTCAAGCCGTTTTTAATGTTCTTTGTATTCTTGAGATCTTCGTAGCTCGATTTAACTATGTCTAGCTATATTTTGAGCTAGGGTTTATGTTCAAAAATTTACCCATGTATGACATGCATGTATTTTGATGTTTTATGGAAGATTATGAAAGTTTGATGTAGGATAAACATCTTTTTCTAAGTGATTTTCATGAAAAATCCATATAAGGACCAAATTGTAAAAGTTATGAAAACGGTCATACATGAGTGAAATAGTAGAAATTGAAGGTTGCTATAGTTGAGAATATCATTCGGCTAGGCTTGAATTACAAGAAAGTTGTATGAAAATCCTTTTACGAGCCTAGGGGAAAAAGTACAATTATGATAAAGTTTAGGGGTAAAAATGTAATTTTTGCCAAAGTATGAAATATGAGTCAATTTAATCAATGTAAGTATTAAACAAGTTAAATCATTATTATAGATAAAGAAACACAAAGCTCGGACCAAAATCGAGGCAAGAACAAAGTCGGGGACTAAATTGCACATCTACACATATTTTGGAGTACCGAGGTAAGTTTGAATGATTTTAAGGCTACATATGTTTTTATGTTTAAAAATTACTTATTACATTGTATAATGTACATTACTTCCATGAAGTTAATTATCAATGTCTTATAAGGAAATCAATGAGAACATGTAAGTAAAAATCCCGATTGAAGAATTGGAATAATGAGGATACCTATGTCACAACATGAGATAAGGAAATCCTGTGTAAGACCATGTCTGGACAAGGAATCAGCACCCAAGGAATGTAGGTCCCGTGTAAGACCATGTTTGGGACACGGCGTCGGCACCGAACGTAGATCCTGTGTAAGACCATGTCTGGGACATGGCATCAACATCGAAAAATGAAGGTCTCGTGTAAGACCATGTCTGAGACATGGCTTCGGCACTAAAGGAAGATCTCGTGTAAGACCACGTCTGGGACATGGCATCGACATCGAGTTAAGAAATCTCGTGTAAGACCATATCTGGGATATGGCATCGGCATCATGAGGCGATCCCATGTAAGACCATATCTAGGATCTGGCATTGGCATCGAGACATGTGTTTGGTGAGATTGAGTATCCTCTAATATTCTGAGTCATTCACGGGCAAAAGAACCAAGTATGAAAGAGGTAACGAGAAAGCTAAGCAAGTGAAGATAGTAATAAGTTAAGTTATTCAAGGTTGGTAAAGAGCTTTATTTAAATTAAGAAAGATGTAGACTTGAGTTTATGTTTATATTAGCGAAAGTGCTAATCTATGTGATTAAGTGATACAGGTTCCACGATTAAAATACAGGTATGAAATTATTATGTAATATGTGATAAGAAAGGGTAAACATGAGTAAGTAAGCTCAAGCACTTGAGATTTATGTTGTTCTTATTTCATGATGGATGAGTTATTATGAGCAAAGTTGCTATATGAATTTCATGCAGACTTACTAAGCTATATGCTTACTTCTCTCTTTTCTTTCTTCCTTCTAGTTTCGCCAAGCTGGCTCAGAGATCATAGACGTCGGAGCTCGAATCACACTATCAATCATTATTTTGGTATAGCCAAGTTGTTTTATTTTAAGTATGGCATATATAGGGATTGTGTCATTTTGAGTTATATCATATTGGGAGCCAAAGTGTTGGCCATTAAGGTTACTATCCTTTTTGTATATAGCCAAAGAAATTGGTTAATATTTGTTAAGTTTCATATCTTACTGATGACAAGTTTCATGAATTCTACAAGTGATGTTTCAAGGGTTATTCATAGTTATAAAGGTCATGTTATGTATTACTTGAGTTGGTATAAGTGTGTTGATGTTTCAGGGTGCCAATTGGCTTGGAAAATAGCCTCTGAGTGTTCACACGGGTAGACACACAGGCGTGTGTCTAGGCCGTTTGTGACACACGATCAACCTCTATAGGGTGTTGATAGGTCGTGTGTCCCCTGCATTTAATTGCAAGAATTCAATTCGTTACACTGGCTAGCACACAGGCATGTGCTTAGGCCGTGTGCTCCTTAAGGGATTGCTGACATCATAAATAGAATACCCCTAGTTTTCACACACAGGTGAGGACACGGGCGTGTCTAGGCTGTGTGAAGGACACGGGCCATTGACACGGGCGTATGTCCGGCTGTGTGAAAACTCTTGTAGGTTTGAAATGAAAATAAATTCTACATGGGCTAGGGACATGGGCGTGTGCGACCACACGGCCTGCCCACACGGGCGTGTCCCGGGTCACACGGGCATGTGACCCCTGTATAGGTAAAAATTTTCAAAGAATGTAAAAGTTTTCGGTTGATCTCTGAAACCTTCTGGATGTATGTTTAGGGCCTCATAGGCCCATGATATGTATGTTATGACTAAGAAGGAGAAGTTTTAAGTTGCGAGGAAATTTATAGCCCAATACTTCATGTTCAAGTAGAGTTAAGTACGATAGTGCCTTGTATCCTGTCCCGGCGTCGGACACGGGTAAGGGGTGTTACAAGTATTCATCTCCTAGAAGAAGTATGCCAAGGAAATCTTGAAGAAATTGAAACTTGAAGAATGCAAGGGAGTAAGCACTGTTGTGAATTAGAAGGAGAAGCTGTGTAAAAAAGATAGAGCTGATAAAGTTGATGAGGGATATTTGAGAAGTTTGATTGGTTGCTTAATGTATTTTACAACAACACGTCCTGATATTTTAAATGTTGTAATTATTTTGTAACGATTTATGCATTATGCCAGTGAATTGCATCTCAGGGTTGCCAAGAGACTAGTTCGTTATATCAAAGGCACAAGTAATTTTAGGGTTAAATTCATAAGAAGCAAGGAGTTCAAGCTTGTTGGCTTCTCTGGTAGTGATTGGGAGGTTCCATTGATGACATAAGGAGTACACCAGGCTATTGTTTTACTTTTGGATCTGGTGTCTTCTCATGGAGCTCGAAGTAGCAAAAAACTATGACTCAACCCACTGCTGAAGCATAATTTGTTGCTGCAGCAACTACTGTTAATCAAGCTTTGTGGTGGAGAAAATTATTAAGTGATCTTAACCTTGAACAGAAGGAAAGCGCAAAGATTTTTGTCAAGCTGCCATTGGAATTTCTCATAATCCAGTATTTCATGGGAAGACTAAACATTTCAACATTAAGCTTTTCTTTTTGAGGGAAGTACAAAAAGAAGGTAATGTTATACTGGTTCATTACAAAACAGAGGAGTTGGTTGCAGATATCTTCACCAAGCCGCTCTCAGTAAGCAAATTTGAAGTTTTGAGAACAACACTTGGTGTTTGCAGCAACTGAAGCAAGGAGGAGTGTTGAAGATTTGCTTCAGTTATCATAATCTAGCTAATTTTAGATATAATCATAACTCTTTGATTTGTTTCAGATTTTTTAAAGTATCTTTTTTAGAGATTGTGATTATGTTAGTAGCCTAGTTTTAGTTAATAGTTGTTAACTTGTTTACTATATAAACACTAGTCAGTTCAATAAAATGTACCTTTCCCATTTCAATTACTTGACTTATTGTTTTCTCTTTTCAATAAGTTCTTCTCAGTTCAGTTTTCTTCATCATTTTAGCTTTCTTTTATGATAAAATACCAACACAAATACTAAAATATTAATATTTTTAAAAAATTTTAAAATTTTAAAATATTTCATGTAAACCCATTATAAAAGAATACTAATTGAATCGTTTGAAAATTGTATGGAAAGTAAAACCATATATTTTGTATGCATTACATAATATACCATTCCATTTAATACATTGAGAGTTATACTTATCAACTAATTAACTTGTACACAAATGTAGTCTGCTGGAAAGCACCTTCTCCGAATGTGGTAAAATTGAATTTTGATGGGAGTTTTGACAACGTAACCAGGTCAGGTGGCGGTGGAGGTATAGTCATATGAGATTTTGGGGTTTTGTCTTAGCTTGTTCTTTTAATTTGGGACAGGCTATGGATCGGTTAATGGCTGTGATGCTAACAGCTATAAAGGGTTTGAAAATTGCGTTGCAACTGGGACACAAGAGGATTCTTAATTAGGGAGATTCACTGGCTATCAAGAGGTTCAAGAACAGTGATGAGCATCTTTCATATATTGGCCTGGTGACAGACGAAAGAGCTTGTTTGAAGAAGGCCTTTTCTAGCACGTTAAAAAGATACGCAAATAAAGTTGCTCATTTACTGGCAAAACATGGTTTAAAAATTTATCATGATCTGAACGCATGGAGGAATATTCATTAATTCACCAATATGTTTGTTATAATAATTGAGTTTCACGAAGTGTTAAGATAAGTTATGATCGTGATTCAGATTAAGGATAAAAGTTTAGGATGATGTTTTAGCAGAATGATGGTAATGATTGATTTCTTATGTAATATATCGTGTTTTCCCTGATTTTCATAAAAAAAAAATATTTATAAGAGGAAAAAGATTTAAAGTGAATTCCTCATAAAATAATTGATTTTTTAATCGAATTCAATTAGGATATGGCTTTAATATAACAGGTTGTAAATATTAAAAAGATTAAATCTCATATGAGAATTGTCCTTAATGAAGTGTTAACAATGCTCTTCCATGGTACGGGATGCCCAATGGAGGGTATAATAATAATCTTAGTGATCTTATACGTTATTAAGCGGCAATAAAGTTTTTTATTATTAAGAAAAAAACTTATGAGATGAAATTAGTTTTTACTATATAGAATTTGATTAAAAACTCTAGTCTCAACAGTCAAAATCTATAATACAAAAAAGTGCGGGTTTAGAAAATTTCTTGAACTGAGGAGAATATTATTAAATTTATATTTAAAAATAATTATAATATATAACTAATAATTATTAGTTAAAAAAGTTGAAGTAAAGTAGAAGTAGTTATAATTATACATTTAAAAGTAATTATAATTTGATAAAAATTGTGATAATTACACATTTAAAAATAATTATAAATTAATTTACTGGTAAAAAAATTGTGATAGTTATTGTAGTCAGCCCATTTTGCCCGGGCCCATTTTATTCAGAAAAAGAAAAACAAAATAATAATAAATAAGGTCTAGTTTTACAGTCCATTTTTATAAAACCAGACCAGACCCTTGGCCCAAAACCCAATTACAAACCAGCTACCCATTACCCATTACACCCGAGCCCAACTCTTAAACCCGTGACCCAATACCCTAAAAACAAACCCTGACCCGAACTACCTAGACCCAAAACACTCGTGCCCCAAAAGGCCCAATGACTAAACAAGTTTCAGTGGCCTAGGGTTTCTAGGAAACCCTAGGCGCCGCAGCACCCCAGCCTCGCACCGCAATCAACTCCTCGCGCCCACGCCAGCCTTCGGTTGCGCCGCAGTCCGCACCCGAATCACTCCATTGTCGCCAGATCTTCGCCCTTGACCTGCGCAAAAAGGGAAAGAACAAGACAGCAAACATGGAAAATAGGCGTATTTTCTATTTTATTTTTATTTCAAGGGCTATAAAAGCCTTGCATAATCTGTAAAAAAAAACAATACACATACAGACACAAAAAACACATATATACGAATATACAGTGATACAGACAGAAATAAAATACAGAAATTTTTTCAGCAAAGGTGATTTTTATATTTTATTTTGTTTATTTTAGATCTACGTTTTTTTTACGAACATTAAAAAGAGGAAAAGGAAAGAGGGCTACCTGCAGTTTTTGGTTTCAAAACAGAGCGGTTTTGGCCACTGGCCACAACGGCACGTGAGGCGCGTGCGAGGAAGGCCGGAGGTCTGATGACCAGTGAAGGCAGAGCAAAATTTTCGAACTTCAGCCATTTTTTTTAATCTGATGTTTGAAATGAATTTAAGGTTTTTTTTTTTTTAGCTTTTATAGCCTATCCACACGACGTTGTTTTGGTATAGCCCATTAATAACCAAAACGGCGTCGTTTAATGAAAGGATCCGCGTGTTGACCCGATATCCAGGGGAGGATCCGCACGTTTTTATTAAATGGGCTAATTGCCATTTTGGTACTTCCGCTATTTTAATTTTTTAAACTAAGTTCAATTTGATTTTTTTTATTTTTGATGATTTAGCCCTGAAATTTCCTTCCTGTTTCAATTAAGTCCTCGGGCTCCTTAAAGACTAATATTAAAACGACGTCGTTTTGGAAAGAAGGCATAATTACGTAATGAGTCCCTATAGTACGACGCGCGCTTTCAATTTAGTCCTTTTATATTTATTTTATTGCCATTTAATCCTTATTTGTTTTAAAACCTTTTTATTTTATTATTTTAATGCTATATTTAATTATTTTATTATATTAAAATGTTATATTATTTTTATTATTTATGTATTAATTCTGTTAATAGTATAAAAATTCATATATGTAATTTTTTTTATAACCTTATATATTTAATTATTATTTTTTTTGGTTTAATATTATTTATATTATATATTATTTTATAATTTGTATATTGTTTACTACATTATACATTTTTTAAAATTTCTATATGGTATAGTATTATGTTATATTATATATTAATTCTAATTTATATTTATATATAATTTATTTATATTATATAATGTATTTTATTTATATTGTTTATTTAATTTTATGATTAGTATATTATATATATATGTTTTTATATAAAAATATTATATTTTACTAATTATTTTTATTATACGTAATCATTGATATAGGTATTAAATTATTAAATTATATACGTTTATTATGAGAATTTTTTTTTCATTTATATATATATTAAATCATTTTAAAAATCGTCACATTCTTTTTTTTATTTGATGTTTAAATATTCTCATTTCTTATTTATTTTTTTATTTTTTATTTTTAAATTATTTCCTTTTTCATTTGATCATGAAAGTCTTAATTACTGCTATTTATTTTATACTTATTTATGTTCTTTTGATCGTTTATTATTGCTTAACATAATTATTTATGTATTTATGTTATAATATTCTATTATTCATTGTTAGTATAATTTGTAGTTATGTAGAATTACTATTAAATATGTATGTTGTAATATCTTACTCAAACCATTGTTTTATAAAAAACCTTTTTAATTGACGCATTTTATCCAAATAGTTTTTTTTTTTTTTAAATACGATGATATCTAATATTTGGGGACTTCGAGAAAAATTGTGCCCTAACTCACTGGGTTTCGATTTTTATCGTTGAACTTAAAACATTAAGTATCATTTTCTTTTAAAATTGAAATTCATAAATTTCCAAATCAAAACTTATTCTCGAAAATTCAAAACGTTGGATCCTAACTTGCTGGATATGATGTTTTGTGTTTTGAGATAAGAATTTTCTACAAATAAAGGCGATCCTAACTGTGAAGTTATGAGATGTCATATCCTAACATACTAGATATAAAGTTTTATTTCTTTGAAATAGGTAAGTCTTAGTTTTCTTTTTAATCAAAGGATCATATTTTGTAATTTTTCAAAATTTCGACATTCGGACATGATTTTATCAATTAGGTACCAATTTTTTGGGCGCTATGGGGGTGCTAACCCTTCCTCATACGTAACTGACTCCCGAACCCATTTTCTTGTATTTCATAGACCAAAATCAATGTTTTGAAATAAAATGTTTTACAAGGTGATCCAATCACACCTAAGTAAAAAGGGATTGGTGGCAACTCCATTTTCCGTTTTTAAAAGTCGATTCCTTGTTTTTATAAAACTTTTTAGAAATGGTTTTGACAGCTTGGCGACTCCGCTGGGGACCAATAAGAGAGTCAAGCCGTAAAATTGATAGTTTCATGTCCTTATGTCTGGATTTAAAAGTCTGGTTTAAAAATTATGATCCTTTTTTATTTGCATGTGATTCTATTTTTATAAAATATTTCTACATTGCATTGCATGACCGTTGTGGTCACACCCATAAGTGGAAGTTAGAAGCTACTCCTTCGTGAGGTTTTCACCTTCGTGCAGGATAGTGAATCGCTTTCTGGATACATCCATACCTATGTCTTCGTGAGATTTTTAGCTCCGTGCAGCCATATGGAAATGTATTCCCCTGAAATGAACTCGGTCCATATGAGCCTATAATGGGTGAGGATCGAGGAATCTACTGGTTCAGGTACCTCAACTTTAGAGCTAAACCACATATAGAAAACGTAAGTGCTTACCCTAAGAAGAGCTATACCAAACCTTAGCAATTACCTAGATAGGCGATTGATTATTTGCTTTATATTTTACTTCATGTTACTAATCAATTGTGTTTTATTTTGTTGCATGTCATTTCATATTTTAAAGAGGTATCAATTCACGGTCAGTTTCTAAATTAGAAAGCTGGTTATGGAGAATGAATTCCTTGATAAAGTGGAGGACAATGCAGCCGTCCGTAGGTGGTCAGAGCAAACACAGTTAGGAAAAGGAGATAGTCTAGCCAAAGGGTACAAATCAGAGCTATGGGACTACACTCGCATCAGTGTGACGCAGAACAATCTTCAGGTATTAAGAGAGATATGGGATCAGTAGAGTAAGGAGACCAAGCATCTATTTTACTGCAGCTATGGGGATTTTTCGTACCTGTTGGACATTAAGGTAGATGAACATCTGTTTGGAGCCATCTCCCAATATTGGAACTCTGCGTATAGTTGCTTTACTTTTGGAAGAGTTGATTTGGTACCCACGATGGAGGAGTATACAGCTCTATTACGATGTCCTAAGATTCAAGTTGATAATCCTAATATTCAAGTTGATAAAGCTTACTCGAGGGCTCCTAATGTTCCAACCTTTGTGAGGAAACTAATGAATATTACGGGGATGAGCGAACAGTGGGTCACAGACAGAATCAAACAAAAAGGTGAGTATAAGTACATCTTGTGGAAAGCTTTGAATGATTTGATTTTAGAGCATCCTGATATGAAAAAGAAAGTCGATGTATTTGCTTTGAGTATATATGGATTAGTGATCTTCCCTAGGGCATTGGGATACAAAGATGAAGCTGTCTCAGATCTTTTTAATCAACTTGACAAACAAGTTACACCTGTTCCTGCGATCTTGGAGGAAACATTTCGATCATTGAGTGAAAGTAGAAGAGCTAGGGAAGGCAGATTTATAGGATGTGCCCAGTTGTTGTTGACTTGGTTCCATAGCCACTTTTGAAGAGTGGACAATATTTCTTATCGGGTCTTCTCAGAAAATTACTCTCCACTAAAAGAGATAGTGGCTACTTCAGGAGAGACGACATATCTGGAGAAAATTGGATAGCGCTTCTACGAAATCTCCAAGAAGAATATGTTAAATAAAGAGCTCCCGAGATGGTTCCTGATAAAGTTCTGTATCAGTGTGGGAGTTTTGATTGGGTCCCTCTACTTGGAATTTGGGGAGCCATTGGATATGCACCTTTGCTTGTATTAAGGATATTTAGATCGAGGAAGTTTGTACCGGCTACACACGGATTAGCTTAAAGTGAGTTTTCGTATAAAGAGGATAGCTACAAGAAAAGGGTTAAGGAGTTTCTAGTTTTGGAATCAGACTCATCGCATGAAGAGAGTGGACGTAAGCCCAATGACGACCCCAGAGTATAGTGGATGGTGGAGTAGGAGAGTCAATGACAACATCCCTGTGCTAAGTTCAGAAGACGCTCGATCAATTGAAGAATTTTTATGTGCAGTCCCATCAGAATTGAGGATGATAAAACAAGATTTTGAAAGGAGGAATTTAGAGCTCAGAAAGGGGATAGAGAAGCTGGAAGAAGAAAAGATGTACTTGAGGCTAGATGTGGATGTTCAGAAATCAGAAGCCGAGAAAGTAAGAAAAGAGAAAAGGAAGATTGAAGAAGATCGAGATAGCTTGAAGACAAAATATAAGAAGATACGGCTGACAATGAAGAACGCTGGATTGGGGAAGACTTCAGAACAGTGGCAACAGGAGGTCCAAGAGGAAAAGCCCAAAGCTGACTATTGGAAGAGAAAATTTCAAGAAATGCAAGTTCAAAATGAGGCCCTAGAGAATGGTTTGTCAGAAAGTCGAAGTGAAAAGGAAGAATTAAAAGTTAGAGTGGCTGAACTGGGACGATCTCTTCATCACCATCAAAGCCGTAATTCCGCGATCGAGCTAAAGTTAAGTCTGAATAAAACTGAGGAAATGAAGGGTAAGATCGAAGAGTTAGAATCGGCATTGCATAGCTGTGAACTTCAGATCGAGCTTCTTGAAACAAGAGAAGGCCGTTGGAATGAAGAGCTTTACCATTCTCATGATCAAGTTAGAAGTCGGGGATTACCTCATGGGGGAAGCGATAGTCCAGATTCGAGAGGTAGCTGATCACCTACAGACTTTGGCAACACAAGCTGATACGTTGAGCACGAAGTATGAGCTACAGTCAGATCGTGGCCAAGAGTTAGCTTTGTTGTTTAGGAAAATCAGAACTTTGGGTCTTAGGGCGAAAGCTTATTTGTAATTCATTTTGCGTAAAGGATTTTGTTTTCTAATAAAGTTTTCTAAAATGAAGTTGAATCAGAATTGATGCCTCTTTGCATTCATACATTTGCATTACATCATATCATATGCATTTAAGTCCATAGAAAGAGTCTAACTAGTTGAAATTATAATAGAGAGAAAGAGAGAGAAAAAAAGTGAAGGAAAATCTGGAAGCTGAATATCCTTATGGTACACGCACCAAATCAAGGAAAATGGATCAAAGACTGGAACAATTCCAAAGAGACATGAAAGACCAGATGCAAGAGCAAATGGCAAAACTCTAACAAGAGATAAGGGACCAGATGTTGGAGGCTCAAAGAAACATGATGAATCAAATGGCCCAGATGCTGAGTGTGGCCATGGATAAAGAAAAGGGTCCCATAGTCAATGCTGAAGACAATGAGGACTTTCCTCGGGGATTCACTCCACCACACGTTCAAACACAACCTGAGAAATATCCCAGAAGGCCATCTGTCACAATTAGGCCTCAGTAAAGGCAAGCTGACACTGGAGTGCCCACGAATTTTCAAGTTGGCACAGGATCTAATCCAGGGGATAATCCTGCTAATCTTGTTTCCCTGACCTAGACATAGCAGAGAGAGAAGGGATCAAAACTGAATCTAGGAGACAATTGGAAGATTGTTGTAGATGGCTGGAAGAAAAATTCAAGGCTTTGGGAAATGCCGACCATCACCATGGTATTGATGCAAAGGACTTGAGTTTGGTCCCAGATCTAGTGCTTCCTCATAAATTCAAGATGCCGGAATTTGAAAAGTACAATGGGACTAGTTGCCCTGAAGCCTACATCATTATGTTCTGTAGACGCATGACTGGCTATATGAACAATGATCAACTTTTGATTCATTGTTTTCAAGACAGTTTAGTAGGGGCAGCGTCCAGGTTGTACAATCAACTTAGCCGTGCTAATATTAGCTCATGGAGAGACTTAGCTCAAGCATTCATGAAATAGTACAATCATGTCACAGACATGACGCCTGATAGAATCATGTTGCAAAACATGGAAAAGAAATCAAATGAAAACTTTAGGCAATACGCGCAAAGATGAAGGGAAGTTGCCGTGCAAGTTCAACCACCTCTCCTAGAGAAGGAAACCACCATATTGTTTATCAACACTTTAAAGACACCTTTTATCACCCATATGATAGGAAGCACCACCAAAAGCTTCGTAGATATAGTGATGGTAGGTGAAATGATAGAAAACGCCATAAGGGGTGGTAAGATTGAAACTGGAGAAAGTACTAGAAGATTTGCTCCTAGAAAAAAGAACAACTAGGTGAACAATATGAGTACATACAACAAAGGGTACTCAAAGGCAGTCACTGTTAGCCAGCCGAAAGTAGTTACTACTGGGCAACAATGGTCCACAAGACAAGAATTAGGCCCTAAACAAAATTCTGAAATCACCAATTTATGCCAATCCCAATGACGTATAAGGAGCTATATCAAAATTTATTCAATGCACGTGTAGTGTCCCTATGCTATCTACAGCTGTTACAACCCCCATATCCTAAATGGTATGACTCCAACACTCATTGTGATTACCACGCGGGAATATCGGGGCATTCGATAGAAAATTACACTTCCTTCAAAAAGATAGTTGAGAGGCTCATCAAGATGGGGATTGCCAAGTTTGACGATACACCCAGTGCAGAGAACCCATTACTCAATCATAGGGATAAGGGGATAAATATAATTGGGGAAAATGTCGTGAGACAGATTAAAGGAGATATCTCAGAAGTAAAAACTCCGTTGAGAATAGTGTGGAAGGAAACGGTAAGAAAGGTACTGATAAAATCAAGTCTTGAGAAAAGAGGTGAAGAACCAAGGAACTACTGTGAGTTCCACAAAACTGAAGGACATGAGATCTAGGAATGTCCTAAGTTTAGGGTATCGGTACAGAGCCTTATGAATAATAGGGAGCTGGAGTTTTACGAAGAAGGCTCAGAGGAAGGAAACATATATGCAACCGAAGGAGAGTTGACAAATCAAAAATTCAATTATCCTAGGATCATTATTTCTCGACCGAGAAATACAGAAGGCGGAGCACAAATCACACCTAAAGTTGTAATCCAGAAACCTGTGTCCTTTCCTTACAAGGATAACAAGATGATACGATGAAATTACAATTGTAACATGACGACACCGGGAGTGGAAAACTCAGCTAGCACTTCCAAGAAGGTCTAAAGTGAGGAATTCTACACACGAAGTGGGAGCTGTTACGACTCGATAAATGTCAGAACAGAACCAGCAAGATCAAAGACTGTGGCAGTTGAACCAGATAAAGGACCTAGCGCCCTTATCAACGAACATGTGAAGGAGGAAGAGGATAAAGAATTTTTGGTGGAGTAGCTGTGCAAGCAACCGACTCGCATATCTGTGCTAGCCTTACTTTTAAGTTCGGAAGTACATCGTGAAGCTTTGATGAAAGTGCTGAACGAGACTTACATTACTAAAGATATATCTGTCAATAAGCTTGACCGATTAGTTAGTAACATAAGTGCGGATAAATTTATTTCCTTCAGTGACGATGAAATTCTACCTGGGGGTATGGGATCAACCAAAGCCCTACACATAACTACTCGTTGTAAGGGATATACTCTACCGAGCGTGCTAATCAATAATGGATCAGCCTTGAATGTCTTACCGTTATCGACACTAAAGAGGTTATCGATAGATAGTTCTCACATGAAGACATGCCAGAACATAGTGAGAGCGTTTGATGGCACCGAAAGAAGAGTGATGGGAAGAATCGATATACCATTGCAGATTGGGCCAAACACGTATGAAGAGGATTTTTTGGTAATAGATATCAAGCCCTCGTACAATTGCTTGCTGGAAAGGCCCTGGATTCATTCAGTAGGGGCAGTGCCCTCATCCCTTCATCAAAAACTAAAATTGGTGACGGATGGTCGACTGGTCACTATAAATGCGGAGGAAGACATCATAGCCACTATTACTAATGATGCTCCATATTTAGAGGCGAGTGAAGAAGCAACTGAGTGTTCTTTCTGATCTTTAGAGTTTGTGAACACGACATTTATTTTAGAGGGGAATGAAGTTCCAGTGCCCAAGATATCCAGGACCACGAAGATGGGCCTACAAATGATGGTCGGGAAGTGAGCCTTACTAGGAAAAGAACTGGGCAGACATCTCCAAGGGGAAGTGCAAGTGCCAATGCTGAAAGAAAAGAGAGACTGTTTTGGCTTGGGTTTCAGGCCAGATGCCAAACAAAAGAGAAAGGAAATAGATAAGAAGCAGGAGAGGGCATGTCTGAATGGAGAAAAAGTCCAGTGGGAATCGATGGCATTCCCCCATATATCCCAGACCTTTGTATCCGGAAGGGTAATTCACCCTAAGAGAGGGTTATTGGAAAGTCCTCACATCAATGCCATACACGAGGAAGGAATCGAAGAAAGAAACCTGTCGGGCATTCGCCCTTATGAACCTGGAAGCGTTCTGAACAATTGGACTACAGAGGAGCTTCCTATAATTTTTAGAGATTATACAGAGTAATATTCAGTACGCTCTTGTTGTTTCTAGCCTAGGAACAATAAGATTTCTTTTGTGAAATAGGCTCATGTTTAGAAATTGTTGTTTTAATAAAATACATTTTTGATAATTAACTTGAGCAAATATTCTTTCATTTTTTTTATTCTTTTGAATTTCTAATTTCATTCCAAATTTTTTATTTCTCATTCATATCATGTGAATAGTTGTTCTCAAATTCATTTGCTCTTTGTACATTCTTTGGTACCCATCATAGGTCCCTAGATATCAATGATGTGAGCAACGATAATGCAGATCCAGAGGTCTATTTTGAGCAAGACATGTGTTTAGAGGAATCTCAGGATTTTAAAGGTGACCGAGATTGTGATTTATCTTCAGATTTTTTAAGAATGGTAAAGTAAAAGGAGAAACAGATTTTACCCCACGAGGAGGAGAGAGAGAACATAGCCTTGGAGGAAGGAAAGGTTGTGAAAATTGGAATGCGCATAGCTGAAGAGACAAAACAAGAGCTTGTTTAGTTATTACGAGAATTCAAAGATGTCTTTGTATGGTCGTACCAAGATATGCCTAGGCTAAGTACCGACGTTGTAGTACATTGCCTTCCCATAAGAGAAGAGTGCAAGCCAGTTCAGCAAAAGTTAGGAAGGATGAGGCCTGATGTAGTGTTGAAAATAAAAGAAGAGGTCCAGAAACAGTTTGATGTTGGTTTTCTACAAGTAGTCAAGTACTCAGAGTGGGTTGCCAACATTGTTCTTATCCTTAAGAAGGACGGAAAGGTCTGGCTGTGTGTGGACTATAGGGATTTAAATAAAGCTAGCCCAAAGGATAATTTCCCTTTGCCGCATATTGACACGTTGATGGATAATACAGCGGGATTTTCATTGTTTTCCTTCATGGATGGCTTTTCAGGATACAATCAAATCAAGATGCACCCTGAGGATATGGAGAAAACTA
Source organism: Gossypium bickii (assembly GCA_025503065.1). NCBI lineage: Eukaryota > Viridiplantae > Streptophyta > Magnoliopsida > Malvales > Malvaceae > Gossypium > Gossypium bickii. The sequence goes on from CP106715.1 coordinate 99,969,171, forward strand.
CCTTCATAACACTATGGGGTACCTTTTGCTATAAAGTAATGCTATTCAGACTAAAGAATGCTAGGGAAACATATCAAAGGGCCATGGTAACATTATTCTATGACATGATGCATAAAGAGATTGAAGTATATGTTGATGACATGATTGCCAAATCTCAAACAGAAAAGGAACACATTAAGGTTTTGAAGAAATTGTTTTTGAGGTTGAGGAAATTTCAATTAAAGCTCAACCCGGAAAAGTGTACTTTTGGAGCTCGGACAGGGAAATTACTGGGTTTTGTGGTCAGCGAGAGAGGAATCGAAGTTCACTCAAACAAGGTCAAAGCAATACAAGAATTGCCTCCACCACGCACTCAAAAAGAAGTCTGAGGTTTTCTTGGAAGGTTAAACTACATTGCTCGGTTTGTTTCACAATTAACTGAGAAATGTGATCCTATATTTCATCTTCTCAAGAAATACAACCAAGGTGTACGAGACGATGAATGCCAAAGAGCTTTTGACAAAGTCAAATAGTATCTGTCAAATGCACCAGTACTGTCTCCGCCTAATCCAGATAGACCATTGATACTGTATTTGTCAGTATTCAATAACTCCATAGGATGTGTGCTTGGTCGACACGATGAGTCAGGAAGAAAAGAAAAGGGGATATACTATCTCAGTAAAAAGTTCACTGATTGTGAAATGAGATATTCGTCAATTGAGAAATTGTGTTGTGCCTTGATTTGGACAACTCGGAGATTGAGGCAGTACATGCTATATCATACTACCTGGTTAATATCGAAGCTTTATCCGTTAAAGTATATGATTGAGTCAACTGCTTTGAATGGAAGGATGGCAAGGTGGCAGATTTTGCTGTCTGGATTTGATATAGTCTATGTAAACCAAAAGGCTATAAAAGGGAGCGCAGTAGCAAAATTTTTGGCTAGCAGAGCTTTGGAGGATTATGAACCTTTGAGCTTTGATTTCCCAAATGAGGAGCTGATGCATGTGGCAAATATTAAAGAATGTTCGTGGAAGCTAAACTTTGATGGAGCGTCAAATGCTGTGGGAAATGGAATTGGGGGCAATCTTCGTATCCCCTAGTGGTGATCATTACCCATTCACATGCAAAGTGGATTTTGATTGCACAAATAACATGGTGGAATATGAAGCCTGCATCATGGGAATTTGAGCAGCCTTAGAGCGTAAAATCAAAGTGCTAGAAGTGTATGGAGATTCTGCCCTAGTAATCTACTAGCTTAAAGGAGAGTGGGAGACAAGAGATCCCAAACTAATTGATTACCAAAAATAGTTCTGGGATTGATTGAGGGGTTTGATGACATTACTTTCAATTATCTCCCACACGATGAAAACCAGATGGCATATGCTTTGGCGACTGTGGCTTCTATGATCAAAGTAAACAGACCAGAGGATATGAGACCTATTCGAATGAGTATCTTCAAAGTTCCAGCTCATTGTTATAATGTGGAAAAGGAGGAAAAAGATGATCACCCTTGGTATCAGGATATATTACGATACGTAAAAAATTGTGAATACCCAGAGCATGCCACTAAGAATGAGAAAAGGACTTTAAGAAGATTGGCCTCTGACTATGTTTTAGACGGGGATATCCTGTACAAAAAGAGAAAAGATCAAGTACTGTTGAGGTGCATTGATTCAGTTGAAGCTAGGAAAATCCTGGAGGAGGTTCATGAAAGCGTTTGTGGAACACACGCTAATGGATTCACAATGGCCAGACAGATAATGAGATTTGGATATTATTGGTCCACCATGGAAGGTGATTGTATCAACTATGGAGGAGGTTCATGAAAGCGTTTGTGGAACACACGCTAATAGATTCACAATGGCCAGACAGATAATGAGACTTGGATATTATTGGTCCACCATAGAAGGTGATTGTATCAACTATGCTAAGAGATGTCACAAATGCCAGATCTACAGAGATAAAATTCATGTGCCTCCATCTTCTTTGCATGTTATGACTTCCCCATGGCCTTTTTCCATGTGGGGCATGGATGTTATTGGACCAATCTCACCGAAAGCTTCGAATGGGCATCGATTCATCTTCGTGGTAATTGACTACTTCACGAAATGGGTAGAGGCTACTTCATATGTTAATGTTACTAAGTCAGCTGTTAGTCGGTTCTTAAAGAAGGAGATCATTTGTCGATATGGAATGCCCGAGAGGATCATATTAGACAATGCACTGAACTTGAATAACAGCACGATAGTAAAAATTTGTAGTCAATTTAGGATCAAACACCTCAACTCGTCTCTGTATTGTCCAAAAATGAATAGGGCAGTGGAAGCAGCCAACAAAAACATCAAGAAGACAGTAGGGAAGATGATTGAGACTTATAAGGATTCGCATGAGAAACTACCATTTGCACTCTATGCTTATTAGACGTTCGTGAGAACCTCTACTGGGGCAACGCCTTTCTCGTTGGTCTATGGAACGAAGGCAGTTCTACCGATTGAAGTGGAAATACCTTCTCTTCAGGTTTTGTCAGAAATAAAGCTGGATGAAGCTGAATGGATCCAAGCTCAGAATGATCAGTTGAACTTAATTGAGGAAAAGAGGTAAGGGTTATTCGTCACGGTCAGATGTACCAAAAACAAATTATGCGAGCCTTCGATAAAAAAGTTCACCCAGGAGAGTTTCATGAGGGGGACCTTGTACTAAAAAAGATTCTTCCCATACAAAAGGATTTCAGAGGAAAATGGATGTCGAATTGGGAAGGACCATATGTGGTAAAGAAGGCTTTCTCTGGAGGAGCACTGATCTTGACCGAAGTGGATGAGAAAAGTTTACCCAACCCTATGAACTCTGACTCAGTTAAAAAGTATTTTGCTTGAAAAGGAGAAGAGGCCAAAGTGAAAACCTGCAAAGGGCGCTTTGAGTTTCTAAAAAAAATGGAGAGGCCAAGGTGAAAACCCGCAAAGGGCGCCTTGTGACCAAATGGGTTTTGAGTTGAAAACCCGAAAAGGGCGGCTCAAATTCGGAATGCACACGCAGTCATCTTGCTACACTTGAATCAACAATAAAATGAAGAATGTTGCATATCGGGGCATCAACAAAGTACTTTGGGTCTTCTAAACACATGTTGAGCTCAAGGCAGTCTTCATAAAGTTTGTATATAGAAGCTCAATCGGTGATATCTAGGGCATCTGATTTTTGTCCTATTCATTTTACTATCTTGGGATTCTTTTTCTTCTCAAAGATATGTTCTCAGTTAATTTTCTTTGTATCTATGACAATTTATTCAATTTTAACTCTTTTTAGATCAATTTATTTGTTACCCATTATTCATAAATGTGTTGCATTGAAATAATGATTGACGAACTAATAATTTCACAAAAAGAAGTTCAACGTATTACTTTGGAAATTTCTAGGTAAGACAAGGAACCAAAACAGGACAATTGTTTAGAATTTCCATGTGTATAGAAATATTTGAGGAAGAAGAGTCTGGATAGAGACTATTTCTCTGAATTCTTAATCCAATTGATAATTGGACAAAGGAAATGAGTTGATGTGATGGAGATAAGTGATGTCCTTAGGTCATAACATTAGGAGGTTGGTGTGATGAATTAAGAAACCCTGAATTATGGTGGAATGGGTTGAATTTGAAATAAACCCTATACCCTGAAAATTTCAGATGGGTCAGATTGAAAAAGTTTCAATTCCCATTGTGGTAGGATGGTACAAGCCTTGTGTTCTCAAGATCTAAGCGGAGTTGACTCAAAAATTACATTGGGGCAAGCTGGTTGAGCAAAACATGATTGATGAATAAGAATGAAGAACAAATGAGTGATAACACTTAGAGTAGGAATCATACTCATAACATTTTTGTATCATAGCAAATTTCATTAGGAAGCATTTGATTCATTCTGATCATTGCATCCTAATCCTAATCTTTTAAAAGGAATCATTTTCATAACATGTTACATGTAGCTAGAGGCATTTGATTCATTCTAATCATAGCATCTTAGTCATGTGACATAAACATACGAAATCGAGTCTATAGGGCATAACCCGCAGTGGATGGTGTAGCAATATCGGTGAATTTGCAGACCTTATCTTCCTGAAGTTGCAGGAAGCAGATCAAAAGCACTTTCAGCCTTATCTCCCTAAAGTTGCAGTGGAGTAGACTGAAGACAGAAGATCTTATTTTCCTGAAATTGCAGGAAGCAGATCAAAGACCCTTTTAGTCTTGTCTCCCTAAAGTTGCAGCGGAGTAGACTGAAGACTAGAAGATCTCATTTTCCTGAATTTACAGGAAGCAGATAGAAGACATTTTCAGTCTTATCTCCTTGAAGTTGCAACGGAGTAGACTGACGATTAGAAGATCTCATCTTCCTGAAGTTGCAGGAAGCAGATCAAAGACATTTTCAGTCTTGTCTCCCTGAAGTTGCAGCAAAGTAGACTGAAGACTAAAAGATCTCATCTTCCTGAAGTTGCAGGAAGTAGATCGAAGGCATTTTCAGTCTTATCTCCCTGAAGTTGCAGCGGAGTAGACTGAAGACTAGAAGATCTCATCTTTCTGAAGTTGCAGGAAGCAGATCGAAGACATTTTCAGTCTTATCTCCCTGAAGTTGCAGTGGAGTAGACTGAAGACAGAAGATCTTATCTTTCTGAAGTTGTACGAAGCAGATCAAAGGCATTTCCAGCCTTATCTCCCTGAAGTTGAAGTGGAATAGACTGAAGACAAAAGATCTTATCTTCTTGAGGTTGCAGGAAGCAGATCGAAAGCACTTTTAGCCTTATCTCCCTAAAGTTACAGTGGAGTAGACTGAAGACAGAAGATCTTATCTTCCTGAGGTTGCAGGAAGTCGATCAAAAGACATTTTCAGTCTTATTTCCCTGAAGTTGCAGTGGAGTAGACTGAAGACAGAAGATCTTATCTTCTTAAAGTTGCAAGAAGCAGATCGAAGACATTTTCAGTCTTATCTCCCTAAAGTTGCAGCGGAGTAGACTGAAGACAGAAGATCTCATCTTCTTGAAGTTGCAGGAAGCAAATCAAGGACACTTTCAGCCTTGTCTCTCTGAGTTGCAGTGGAACAGACAAAAGATAGCGGGTATTGCCTTTTTGAAGTTGCAGCGAAGCAGATTGAAGCTATCAGACTCATTTGAAATCAAGATGAAGTTCAAATACCATTGCAGTGGAGTGAGAAGTCAAGATTAAGCAAGACCAGGCAAAATTGGTCCTTTTATAGTCTTTGCTCTATTCTTGTTTCACAACAATGAGCAAAGAGGGGTAGCTGTAGTCAGCCCATTTTACCCGGGCCCATTTTATTCAGAAAAAGAAAAACAAAATAATAATAAATAAGGTCTAGTTTTACAATCCATTTGCACAAAACCAGACCAGACCCTTGGCCCAAAAACCCAATTACAAACCAGCTACCCATTACCCATTACACCCGAGCCCAACTCTTAAACCTGTGACCCAATACCCTAAAAACAGACCCTGACCCGAACTACCTAGACCCAAAACACTCGTGGCCCAAAAGGCCCAATGACTAAACAAGTTCCAGAAACCCTAGGCGCCGCAGCACCCCAGCCTCGTGTCGCAATCAACTCCTCGCGCCCACGCCAGCCTTCGGTCGCGCCGCGGTCCGCGCCCGAATCACTCCATCGTCGCCAGATATTCGCACTTGACCTGCGCAAAAAGGGAAAGAACAAGACAGCAAACATGGAAAATAGGCGTATTTCCTATTTTATTTTTATTTCAATGGCTATAAAAGCCCTACATAATCTGTAAAAAAAAACGTTACACATATAGACACAAAAAACATATATATACGAATATACAGAGATACAGTACAAAATTATTTTCAGCAAATGTGATTTTTTATATTTTATTTTGTTTATTTTAGATCTACGTTTTTTTACGAACATTAAAAAGAGGAAAAGGAAAGACGGCTACCTGCATTTTTTTGGTTTCAAAATAGAGGAGTTTTGGCCACTGGCCACGACGGTGCGTGAGGCGCGTGCGAGGAAGGCCGGAGGTCTGATGACCAGTGAAGGCAGAGCAAAATTTTTGAACTTCTGCCATTTTTTTTTTTAATCTGATGTTTGAAATGAATTTAAGGTTTTTTTTTTTTTAGCTTTTATAGCCTATCCACACGACGTCGTTTTGGTATAGCCCATTAATAACCAAAACGGCATCGTTTAATGAAAGGATCCGCGTGTTAACCCGATATCCAGGGGAGGATCCGCGTATTTTTATTAAATGGGCTAATTGCCATTTTGGTCCTTCCGCTATTTTAATTTTTTAAACTAAGTTCAATTTGATTTTTTTTTTATTTTTGATGTTTTAGCCCTGAAATTTCCTTCCTGTTTCAATTAAGTCCTCGGGCTCCTTAGAGACTAAGATTAATACGACATCGTTTTAGAAAGAAGGCATAATTGCCTAATGAGTCCCCACAGTACGACGCGCGCTTTCAATTTGGTCCTTTTATATTTATTTTATTGCTATTTAATCCTTATTTGTTTTAAAACCTTTTTATTTTATTATTTTAATGCTATATTTTATTATTTTATTATATTAAAATGTTATATTATTTTTATTATTTATGTATTAGTTCTGTTAATAGTATAAAAATTCATATATGTAATTTTTTATAACCTTATATATTTAATTATTATTTATTTTATTTGGTTTAATATTATTTATATTATATATCATTTTATAGTTTGTATATTATTTACTACATTATACATTTTTTGAATTTCTATATCGTATAGTATTATGTTATATTATATATTAATTCTAATTTTATATATATATATAATTTATTTATATTATATAATGTATTTTATTTATATTGGTTATTTAATTTTATGATTAGTATATTATATATATATATGTTTTTATATAAAAATATTATATTTTACTAATTATTTTTATTATATGTAATCATTTATATAGGTATTAAATTATTAAATTATATACGTTTATTATGAGTATTTTTTTTCATATATATATATTAAATCATTTTAAAAATCGTCACATTCTTATTTTTTTATTTGATGTTTAAATATTCTCATTTCTTATTTATTTTTTTATTTTTTATTTTTAAATTATTCCCTTTTTCGTTTGATCATGAAAGTCTTAATTATTGCTATTTATTTTATATTTATTTATGTTCTTTTGATCGTTTATTATTGCTTAACATAATTCTTTATGTATTTATGTTATAATATTCTATTATTCATTGTTAGTATGATTTGTAGTTATGTAGAATTACTATTAAATATGTATGTTGTAATATCTTACTCAAACCATTGTTTTATAAAAAACATTTTTAATTGACGCATTTTATCCAAATAGTTTTTTTTTATAATACAGTGATATCTAATATTTAGGAACTTCGAGAAAAATTGTGCCCTAACTCACTGGGTTTTGATTTTTATCGTTGAACTTAAAATATTAAGTATCCTTTTCTTTTAAAATTGAAATTCATAAATTTCCAAATCAAAACTTATTCTCAAAAATTCAAAACGTTGGATCCTAACTTACTGGATATGATGTTTTGTGTTTCAGGAGAAGAATTTTCTACAAATAAAGGCGATCCTAATTTTGAAGTAATGAGATGTCATATCCTAACTTACTGGATATAACGTTTTATTTCTTTGAAATAGGTAAGTCTTAGTTTTCTTTTTAATCAAACGATCATATTTTGTAATTTTTCAAAATTTCAACATTCGAACATGATTTTATCAATTAGGTACCAATTTTTTGGGCGCTATAAGGGTGCTAACCCTTCCTCATACGTAACCGACTCCCGAACCTGTTTTCTTGTATTTCATAGACCAAAATCAATGTTTTGAAATAAAATGTTTTACAAGGTGATCCAATCAAACCCAAGTAAAAAGAGATTGGTGGCGACTCCATTTTCCGTTTTTAAAAGTCGATTCCCCGTTTTTATAAAACTTTTTAAAATGGTTTCGACAAAATAATTAGAATTATTAGTTAAAAATTTTTACTTAAAAACGTAGCACGGATTTTATTGATATATAATAAAATTATTACTCAAATAGAATTCTAAGCATTTAATTATCACTTAATTAATATTAGAATAATTATGTTAATTAGTTATTATTATATTATATGTTGAATATGTTAAAAATATTTTAATTATAATTTAAAAAATTTCTATTATAATTGTACAAGCCCAATTTAGCCCAGGGCCCATAAATTACAACAAAATCAAAACAAAAGGTCCACAGTCCCATTATAACCCAAACCTTAGACCCAAATTACTAAACCCAAACAGGCCCAATTACAATCCCGAAGCCCAACTAAATCACCAGCTCAAACCCAACTGACCCAATAGTCAAACTAGGGTTTCAAAAAAGCTGAAACCCTAGCTAGCCTTCAGCACCGCAGTCGCACCTGCCCCAGGCCTTTGCCACCATCACTGCTCCTCTGCCCACTTGCTACCGCCCATGTCCTGCAAAAAGAGGCAAACACGCAATAAGAGAAAAGCAAACAAAACCATTTTGTATTCGGCTATAAAAAGCCACAAAGAACAATGTAATATTTTTGAACAATTATCAATACAAAAATAGTAGATTTGTAACATCCTAGAAATTAGGGTTATGTATTTTGCACTAATTCTCGTGTTTGGCTCATTAAGTATGTATTATTTACTACCTTTGTACCGTCCACCATCTTTAAAAGGCCATAAAGTTTTTTTTTTTAATTTGTTCACATGGTGTATATAAAAAATATATATATAGCCATGTGTTTGTATTAGTTAATGGGAGATTTTATGCCAACATTCCTTGGTGCTCACATGCTTCGATGGCAAGAATGAAAGCATGGGTTTAATTTTAAATCATTTAAGGAACATTTGAGCATGTGTAAAATTGTTGGAGATGGCCGGCAAGCACAAGCATTGGAAGCATGAGAGTTTGTCTCAATTCAAATTTCAACTCCTTCATTTTCTTTAGTGCCCCATTAATTTTTGTCTAAAATTTTACTTATTTTATTTAATTGGTTGCTTTGTTCCTTCAACTATTCCCATGTTTGGCCCCTAAGTTAATGTCTTTTGTTTTTAAATTTTAATTTCTTATTCATGCCGTCCCACCAATTCACCTTCCACCTTGGTTTTTGTTCTTTTTTTTTTTTTTTTTTTTCAACTCATGCCTAACCTTCTTTCCGTCCCACTAATTTTTGTTCTCTTTTAAGTGTTATTCATAGCCTTATTATATTAAGGCTCCACCAAACATTAAGAAAGAAATCATTAATAATATTATTAATAAGGGGGACATGTTGGCATAAAAAGAGGAGTGTATGGTTGGCAAACTTTTGACCATTTGGCTATGAATATGGATGGTTTTTGGGATTAGGGGGGATGGCCGAATTTTTGTTAGTATTTTGGTTAGGCTTAGGTGCTAGTTTTGGTCTTTAGCAATTGGTGGAAGTTTTGGTATTTGTTTTGGCCAAAAATTCATCTAAGCAATGTTGGTGTCTTCTTCTTTTTCTCTAAATTTTCTCTCTTGCCGATTCTTCAAGTCTTTGGTGAACTTATTCTCATTCTTTCTTTCTTTTGATTGCCGAATGTACATCATCCTTTGAGACCATATTTTTCACTCTTTCTCCTTTTGAAAAACCGAAACCTCACAAACCCTTCTTTTCATCTCTTTTCTCTTTTTACAAAATTTTTCAAAAACCTTTCTTCTTCCTCTTAAATCAATATTTTTTTCATAACCGAATATTGATGTTTGTTTTTACCCTATAGCCGAATATCATTGTTCTTTTTCCCTTATAGCCGAATCTTCTATCTCATCCATATTTTCCTCTCAACTGTGTATTATTACTCATACTTTGATCAATCGAAATATAGTGGAAGGCCAAACTTAGAGTTTCGAAGTCATCTTTTAATCGTTAGAAAACAGCTTCTAAAATCTTAGAAGTACGAGTTCTTTACTGAATTTTATAACCAATTTTTATTCGAATAAGTGGTGATGATTAACCGATATTATTATAGGGACTCTATCGCCCGATCTTTCATCTTGAGATCATACGAACTTTTGTACAATTGGGACTTTCCATCAATTTGTGAACCGTTATAGGAGAAAATCGACAAATCGTAGTTGTTCACGATTCCGAGGGTAAATTTTAGATCGTTTGTTTAAAGTAGATTTATTAAATCGCGTGTGTCAACTAATCAAGCGTTATAAAATTTTAGGTGCCCACAATCGAGAGAGAGCATAGTGTTTACCGTAATCAGGTGTGTAATCTCACACTGTATCACATGGGTTAGATGACTATACCATAATTAAAGATTAGACTAAAAATCGCAAAGTTGGTGAAATCAGAAAATTTGGTATATTAACACTTTAGTATTATGTGCATGAAATCGGTATTAAAATCGTGAAAATTTCGGAATAGCCCTTAATGGGCTAATATGTTAAAAAGTGATATTTTGGGCCTCATGTGATAAATGGGCCATATGAGTATTTGATAAAATAATGAGATGATAAGGGCCAAACTGTGAAATTGGCCAAAATGTGGAATGGGCCAAATAGTGAAATGAGCCAAAGTGCAATATGGGCCAGATTGTGATAATTCTTTAATGGGTCTTATGTTGGAATTATTTTATGAATGAATAGTTATGCATTTTAAATACATGATTGCATGGGTTGGGATATTTGATGAAGAGAAGATGGCTTCGTGCCCAGTTAATGGCTTCGTGCCAAGTTTAATGGTTTCGTGCCCAATTTAAATTATGGCTTAATGCCCAGTTGGTGTGTTGGCGGGGTGGGTGACTAAAGCTCCCCACAGGTGTGCTGGTTGGTATGGGTGGTGTGTAGCGGATGGAAATTTAGGCTTGGTTGGGAATTGCATATCACATGCATTTTATTCTTGTTGCATTGTTACATTTGTAAATGGACTCAAGCCCAATTAAATGCTTATATGGTTTTGGCCCAGTGGATTTGGTAAGTGGGTTACACACTGAGTTCTAAGTAACTCACCCCGTTTCCTTTACCCTTTTCAGATAACGATCATTAATGGAGGCTTGGGCAGGGGATAACTTCGTGGAGGCCGTACTTTGTATGATGGTTTTTTTTTTTGTGAACTTTGAACTACTCTTAAGTATTTTTATTTAATTACTATTTTAGTTATGATGTAATGAGGCCTCTGGTGTTATTTTTATGGATTTTTGCTTGTGGATGGATTTTTAATTATGCTTAAATACTTAAATGAGACTATTCTATATTTTATAATTTTTTTTCTCTTTCTTTTTCTGAAAAAAAAAATTAATTTTTTTGAAACTTGTTTTCAAATTTCTTTTGAACTCCTTTAAATTTCTCGTGAAATTTTAACCAAATAAATTTTTAAGTTTTAATTATAAACTCTTATGTCCTAAATCATAGATTTTAAATTAACCTCAATTTTTACTAAACTTCAATTTCCAAAATAGTCTAGAGAATCTGTTTCCTTTAAATCATTAGATGACTAGATGTAAGTTCGTTTTGTGTGACATACCAAATCTGGTCTTAACGCATAGACCGGGTTTGGGGTGTTACATCTTATGGTATCAGAGCTCGGTTTCAAAACTCGGTTGTGGTTTGGGCTAAAAAAAATAATAATAAATACTTTCAAAGTTGTTTAAAATATTAATTTGCAATGCATGTTCTAATAGAAGTATGGCACCACAAGTATCCGGCACCGAGTCAAGTAAGTGTATGTGATTGAATAATTCTTATTATTGTGATATACCTATAGGAACACTCTAGAACTCTTAGTTTTGGGTATTGAAACTATAGAGATTAAGACTATAGGATGCGTTTATGAAAACAACTTACCTCTTATATCTCATACAATGTCGTTAATAAATACTGAAATTGTGTACTGATTCATAAAACTTGTAATCAGATTAAATCGAAATACCCAATATGAGCACTAGAGGACGTGGACGTGGACGTGGTAGACGTGGCCGTGGTAGAGGCCGATGTGCTAGGGTTGTGCCGGGTCTTATGCCGGAAATGGACGCACCTGCGTCACCCGGGAGTGAGACTGGATCACACGACCACATGAGAGAGGATATTGCTTTGACCCAAGCAATGTTGCGAGTCCTAGAAAGGGTTGCTAGAGCTAGAACTGGGCCAGTAGCTCGTGGATCAATATCGGAACGGCTTAAATCAAGCGGTGCCGAGGTTTTTAGGGGTGTCTCTGGTGTAGCTCCGAATGTAGCGGAGTATTGGCTCGAGGCAGTGGAGCGAATTATGGATGATTTGGAGTGCACCACCGAGCAAAAACTAAGAGGCGCTGTGTCCTTGTTGAGGGACGAGGCGTATCAATGGTGGCTCACCGTTCGAGAAGGCACTCAGGCTGAACTTGTTACTTGGGATTTCTTCAAGACTGAATTCCAAGGAAAGTATATCGGGGCAAGTTATGTGGATGCCCGGAGGAAAGAATTCCTGAATCTGGTCCAAGGGAATAAATCAGTGGCAGTTTATGAGGCAGAATTTCTACGCTTGAGCCGTTATGCTCGGACAATTGTGCCAACTGATCATGAGCGCTGTGTACGTTTTGAGGATGGGCTAAATGATGAGTTGCGGGTACTGATAGCCCCACAACAAGTAAGGACTTTTGCCAAGCTTGTAGAAAAGACCAAAATAGCTGAGGAGGCTAAAAACTCTGCACGACAGAATCGAGACAGAGGCAGAGGCAAGGGGGACTTCAGGCATTCGGATTCCACTAAAAGTTTTCAGAAGAGGCCTAGGAATGATGAACCAGCCCAAGCTAGAGCACCTGCTGCTACCAATCAGATTCAACCGTGTACTGACTGTGGGAGACGACACCCAGGTGAATGCTAGAAAAGAACTGGTGGGTGTTTCAAATGTGGTTCGAAGGACCATCAGCTTAAGGATTGTCCTCGAAGGACTGCTCAACCTCAAGAAACTCGTGATCATAACGCACAGCCAGCTAGAGGCACTCAACATCCACCGAGAGGCCGTGGGCCAAGTCGAGGTGGTAATGGCGGTGGTCGTGGTCAAGGTGCACCGGGTAGAGGTAATGGTTTTAGAAGCAATGCGGAGGTAAGACAGCCAGGGTTAGTTTATACGGTCAGACGCCGAGAGGATGACGATTCACCTGATGTGATAACCGGTACGTTCCTCATATTCGATATACCTATAACTGCTTTGATAGATATTGGATCCACCCATTCATATGTTTCTAGTGCTGTATCTGGAAATCTGAACATTAGATCTGAGATTAATGATAGAAAGATGACAGTAATTAGTCCTTTGGGACAGTCAGTGATAGTAAATAAATTGTTTAGAGATGTACCTTTAGAAGTTCAAGGAGAAACATTTTTGGCGGACTTGATGGAACTGCCTTTCGGTGAGTTCGACCTTATTTTGGGCATGGATTGGTTGGTGAAATACCATGCAAATTTGGATTGTGCTGCAAAGCATATGACACTAAGAACTCCAGAAGATAAGGAAGTAGTGATGATAGGTGAAAGGAGGAACTATCTATCGAATGTGGTGTCTGCTTTAAAGGTAGAAAAGTTGGTACGAAAAGGGTATAGAGCATTCCTAGCCTTCATTAGCGCGTTGGATGCCAAGGAAGTGTCAATAGAAGGAGTTAAAACGGTAAAGGAATTTTCAGACGTCTTTCCTGAAGAACTTCCTGGATTGCCTCCGGATCGGGAGGTAGAGTTTGGCATTGAGCTATTACCAGGAACGGCTCCAGTGTCTATTGCTCGTCGAAGGAGTTAGCGGAGCTTAAAGCTCAAATTCAGGAGTTGTTGGATCGGGGATTCATTCGACCGAGTGTGTCACCATGGGGAGCACCGGTCTTGTTCGTCAAAAAGAAAGATGGGTCGATGCGTATGTGCATCGATTATAGGCAGTTGAATAAGTTGACGATCAAGAATAGGTATCCGTTGCCAAGAATTGACGATCTATTCGACCAACTACGAGGAGCTTCAGTTTTCTCGAAGATAGATTTGAGATCTGGTTATCACCAACTTAAGGTCAAGGAGGCAGACATTCATAAGACTGCATTTCGAACTCGTTATGGGCATTATGAGTTCTTGGTGATGCCATTCGGGTTGACTAACGCACCAGCTGCATTTATGGACCTGATGAATCGGGTCTTCCAACACTATTTAGACCAGTTTGTAGTGGTGTTCATAGATGACATCTTGGTGTACTCGAAGAATGAGGAAGAGCACGATTCGCATCTGCGGGTAGTATTACAAATATTGCGGGAAAAATGACTTTATGCCAAATTCAGTAAGTGTGAATTTTGGCTGAAAGAAGTGACCTTCTTGGGACATGTTGTGTCGGCCGAAGGAGTTAGAGTTGACCCCCGAAAAGTAGAGGCTGTGTTGGGTTGGAAACCACCGAAGTCAGTGGCCGAAATACGGAGTTTTCTAGGGTTGGCTGGTTATTACCGGCGTTTTGTTGAGGGGTTTTCGTTGATTGCCGCACCCCTAACTAAATTATTGCGCAAGGGAGTACCTTTTGTGTGGTCAGATCAGCAGCAAGAAAGTTTCGAGAAATTGAAGAAGATTCTGACGGAAGCACCAGTACTGATTCAACCTGAAGCTGGAAAAGAATATGTTGTTTACTGCGATGCGTCACACACGGGCTTAGGATGTATATTGATGCAAGGTGGGAAAGTGGTGGCTTATGCATCTCGTCAGTTAAGGCCACATGAAGTAAATTACCCTACTCACGATTTGGAATTGGCGGCAGTGGTATTTGCTTTGAAGATTTGGAGGCACTACCTGTACGGTGAGAAGTCGATTATTTATACGGATCATAAGAGTCTAAAGTACCTCCTTACCCAAAAGGAGTTGAACTTAAGACAACGAAGATGGATAGAGCTGTTGAAGGATTACGACTTCTCAATCAGTATCATCCCAGAAAGGCTACCGTGGTGGCAGACGCGTTGAGTCGTAAGGTGATATCGGATTTAAGAGCGATGTTTGCTCATCTTAGTTTGTATGAAGATGGTAGTCTGCTAGCCGAACTTCAGGTGAAGCCTGTGTGGGTAGATCAGATTAAGGAAAAGCAATTATCAGATGAAAAGTTGAGTTCCCTATTTCAGCAAGTGGAAAGCAGTGAGAAAGGGGATTTTGAAATGAATAATGATGGAGTATTGTGTTTCCGCAGAAGAATTTGTATGCCCAAGGATTCGAATTTAAGACAAATGATTCTGCGAGAGGCGCATAGTAGCCCCTATGCTATGCACCCTGGAGGAAGTAAGATGTATCGAGATCTCCGTGAACAGTATTGGTGGCCAGGGTTGAAGCGGGAGGTTACTGATTTTGTGAGTAGGTGCTTAACATGTCAGCAAGTGAAGGCGGAACATCAATTGCCATCAGGATTGCTACAACCGGTGAATATTCCATTATGGAAATGGGAAAGAATAACGATGGATTTTGTTAGTGGGTTACCCTTAACGCCTACTAAGAAAGATTCTGTGTGGGTAATTGTGGATCGGTTGACGAAGACTGCCCATTTCCTATCTGTTCGTATGGATTACTCATTGCAAAAGTTGGCCAAGTTATACGTAGCTGAGATCGTGAGGTTACATGGGGTACCAGTGTCTATTATTTCGGACAGGGACCCTAGGTTTACATCACGATTTTGGAAAGCTTTACATGAAGCTTTGGGAACCAAGTTGAATTTTAGTACGGCTTTTCATCCTCAGTCAGATGGTCAGTCAGAGAGAGTAATTCAGATTTTGGAAGACATGTTAAGGGGTTGTGTGATTGACTTCAGAGGTAGTTGGGAGGATTTTCTACCGTTGGCAGAATTCGCATATAACAACAGTTATCAATCCAGTATCCAAATGGCACCTTATGAAGCGTTATATGGTCGAAGGTGTCGTACCCCTACTTGTTGGACTGAATTGGGAGAACGGCAGTTATTGGGTCCTGAATTGATATCTGAGACAGAAGAAAAGGTAAAGGTGATTCGAGCACGGTTAAAGGAAGCTTCGGATAGACAAAAGTCGTATGCGGATTTGAAGCGTAAGGATATTGAGTTCGCAGTGGGAGATCAAGTCTTTTTAAAGGTCTCACCCTGGAAGAAAATCTTCAGATTTGGACGAAAGGGCAAGTTGAGCCCAAGGTTTATTGGACCGTACCGTGTGTTGAAACGTGTTGGGCCAGTAGCTTATCAGCTTGAATTACCTCCGGAGTTGAGTTAGATACATAGTGTTTTTCATGTCTCAATGTTAAGGCGTTATCGCTCGGATCCATCCCATATTGTACCGGTAGAGGAAATTGAGATAAGGCCTGACTTGTCGTTCGAGGAGGAGCCAGTGCAAATTCTTGATCGGGACGTTAAAGTACTGAGAAGGAAGACTGTACCGTTAGTCAAGGTTTTATGGCGCAATCACGGAGCGCAGGAAGCTACGTGGGAGCCTGAGGACACAATTCGGCAGCAATATCCTCATCTCTTTTAATTAGGTAAATTTCGAGGACGAAATTTTCTTTAAGGGGGGTAGAACTGTAACATCCTAGAAATTAGGGTTATGTATTTTGCACTAATTCTCGTGTTTGGCTCATTAAGTATGTATTATTTACTACCTTTGTACCGTCCACCATCTTTAAAAGGCCATAAAGTTTTTTTTTTTTTTATTTGTTCACATGGTGTATATAAAAAATATATATATAGCCATGTGTTTGTATTAGTTAATGGGAGATTTTATGCCAACATTCCTTGGTGCTCACATGCTTCGATGGCAAGAATGAAAGCATGGGTTTAATTTTAAATCATTTAAGGAACATTTGAGCATGTGTAAAATTGTTGGAGATGGCCGGCAAGCACAAGCATTGGAAGCATGAGAGTTTGTCTCAATTCAAATTTCAACTCCTTCATTTTCTTTAGTGCCCCATTAATTTTTGTCTAAAATTTTACTTATTTTATTTAATTGGTTGCTTTGTTCCTTCAACTATTCCCATGTTTGGCCCCTAAGTTAATGTCTTTTGTTTTTAAATTTTAATTTCTTATTCATGCCGTCCCACCAATTCACCTTCCACCTTGGTTTTGTTCTTTTTGTTTTTTTTTTTCAACTCATGCCTAACCTTTTTCCGTCCCACTAATTTTTGTTCTCTTTTAAGTGTTATTCATAGCCTTATTATATTAAGGCTCCACCAAACATTAAGAAAGAAATCATTAATAATATTATTAATAAGGGGGACATGTTGGCATAAAAAGAGGAGTGTATGGTTGGCAAACTTTTGACCATTTGGCTATGAATATGGATGGTTTTGGGACTAGGGGATGGCCGAATTTTTGTTAGTATTTTGGTTAGGCTTAGGTGCTAGTTTTGGTCTTTAGCAATTGGTGGAAGTTTTGGTATTTGTTTTGGCCAAAAATTCATCTAAGCAATGTTGGTGTCTTCTTCTTTTTCTCTAAATTTTCTCTCTTGCCGATTCTTCAAGTCTTTGGTGAACTTATTCTCATTCTTTCTTTCTTTTGATTGCCGAATGTACATCATCCTTTGAGACCATATTTTTCACTCTTTCTCCTTTTGAAAAACCGAAACCTCACAAACCCTTCTTTTCATCTCTTTTCTCTTTTTACAAAATTTTTCAAAAACCTTTCTTCTTCCTCTTAAATCAATATTTTTTTCATAACCGAATATTGATGTTTGTTTTTACCCCATAGCCGAATATCATTGTTCTTTTTCCCTTATAGCCGAATCTTCTATCTCATCCATATTTTCCTCTCAACTGTATTATTACTCATACTTTGATCAATCGAAATATAGTGGAAGGCCGAAACTTAGAGTTTCCGAAGTCATCTTTTAATCGTTAGAAAACAGTTCTAAAATCTTAGAGGTACGAGTTCTTTACGAATTTTATAACCAATTTTTATTCGAATAAGTTGGTGATGATTAACCGATATTATTATAGGGACTCTATCGCCCGATCTTTCATCTTGAGATCATACGAACTTTTTGTACGAATTGGGACTTTCCATCAATTTGTGAACCGTTAACCGGAGAAAATCGACAAATCGTAGTTGTTCACGATTCCGAGGGTAAATTTTAGATCGTTTGTTTAAAGTAGATTTATTAAATCGCGTGTGTCAACTAATCAAGCGTTATAAAATTTTAGGTGCCCACAATCGAGAGAGAGCATAGTGTTTACCGTAATCAGGTGTGTAATCTCACACTGTATCACATGGGTTAGATGACTATACCATAATTAAAGATTAGACTAAAAATCGCAAAGTTGGTGAAATCAGAAAATTTGGTATATTAACACTTTAGTATTATGTGCATGAAATCGGTATTAAAATCGTGAAAATTTCGGAATAGCCCTTAATGGGCTAATATGTTAAAAAGTGATATTTTGGGCCTCATGTGATAAATGGGCCATATGAGTATTTGATAAAATAATGAGATGATAAGGGCCAAAGCGTGAAATTGGCCAAAATGTGGAATGGGCCAAATAGTGAAATGAGCCAAAGTGCAATATGGGCCAGATTGTGATAATTCTTTAATGGGTCTTATGTTGGAATTATTTTATGAATGAATAGTTATGCATTTTAAATACATGATTGCATGGGTTGGGATATTTGATGAAGAGAAGATGGCTTCGTGCCCAGTTAATGGCTTCGTGCCAAGTTTAATGGTTTCGTGCCCAATTTAAATTATGGCTTAATGCCCAGTTGGTGTGTTGGCGGGGTGGGTGACTAAAGCTCCCCACAGGTGTGCTGGTTGGTATGGGTGGTGTGTAGCGGATGGAAATTTAGGCTTGGTTGGGAATTGCATATCACATGCATTTTATTCTTGTTACATTATTACATTTGTAAATGGACTCAAGCCCAATTAAATGCTTATATGGTTTTGGCCCAGTGGATTTGGTAAGTGGGTTACACACTGAGTTCTAAGTAACTCACCCCGTTTCCTTTACCCTTTTCAGGTAACGATCATTAATGGAGGCTTGGGCAGGGGATAACTTCGTGGAGGCCGTACTTTGTATGATGGTTTTTTTTTGTGAACTTTGAACTACTCTTAAGTATTTTTATTTAATTACTATTTTAGTTATGATGTAATGAGGCCTCTGGTATTATTTTTATGGATTTTTGCTTGTGAATGGATTTTTAATTATGCTTAAATACTTAAATGGGACTATTCTATATTTTATAATTTTTTTTTCTCTTTCTTTTTCTGAAAAAAAAATTAATTTTTTTGAAACTTGTTTTCAAATTTCTTTTGAACTCCTTTAAATTTCTCGTGAAATTTTAACCAAATAAATTTTTAAGTTTTAATTATAAACTCTTATGTCCTAAATCATAGATTTTAAATTAACCTCAGTTTTTACTAAACTTCAATTTCCAAAATAGTCTAGAGAATCTGTTTCCTTTAAATCATTAGATGACTAGATGTAAGTTCGTTTTGTGTGACATACCAAATCTGGTCTTAACGCATAGACCGGGTTTGGGGTGTTACAAGATTTTCAAATACAAAAAGCAGCAGAGATTAAACATTAAAAAGAGAGGAGAACCAAAACATGAAATCAGATCAGTAACTTTAGGAGGTGATTTTATTTTTTAAATTTATTTTTATTTATTTTACTTTGAATCCTTTTTTTCTTTTATTTACACAAATATATATGTAAAAGAGAAAAGAAGCTTACCTTTGAAATCGCTGAAAAACGGTGACTTTTCGAGTTTTAGCCACCGCACACGGCGGTGCCGACGGTGACGATCGGCGTTGGAGCTCGCAGGTGAAAAGGGGGAAAGAGAGAATTTTTGTTTTTTTTTTCTGAAAAGGGAGAGAAGAATGGAATGTTTTTTAAAAAAATCTGACTTATATAGGCCCCCAAAACGACGTCGTTTTGGGATTGGCCTTAAACGCCCAAAACAGTGTCGTTTTGAGCCTCCGACCCGAGATCCGACCTGCTCCAGGCCTAGGATCCGCGTGTTTTTAATGGAAGGGCTAATTGCACTTTTAGCCCTTCCGCTTTTTTATGTTTTGCAATTAAGTTTCTTTTATTTCTAATTTTGCCTTAGAATTTTGCTTTGATTTCATTTTAGCCCCGTGGAAACTGTTGCATTTTGGAAGGTGGGGATATTTTCCCCTTTAGTCCCTCCTTGTTATTCGCACACTCGATTCTGTCCTTTTCTTTTTTATTTATTTTTAGATTTGCCCCAAACTTTTGTTTTAAGTTCAATTCAGTCCTTTTTTTGTTATTTCGGCTATTTTATTAAATTAATTAATTTTAACATTATTATTATTATTACTATTATTTTTTTATTACTACTACTACTATTATTATTACTGTATTGTTACTATTATATTATTCCGTTTTTATTTATTTACCTATTGCTTTTTAAACACACACATTTTATTTTTATCATCACTCTCATTATTATTATTATTATTATTATTATTATTATTGTTATTATTATTATTATTATTTATTTTTATATCCTTTTATATCATTCCAAACTTTAAATTATTTATTACTTGTATTATTATCATTAATATTATTATCATTACTATTAATATTATTCTAAATAGTTTTACATAATACTTATTTATCTATTTGTTTACTACTAGTTTTTCAATTTTAAATATTTTTTACCTTGCTTATTATCGTTATTGTTGTTGTTGTTGTTGTTGTTGTTGTTGTTGTTGTTGTTGTTGTTGTTGTTGTTGTTGTTGTTGTTGTTATTATTATTATTATTATTATTATTATTATTATTTATAATTAGCTTACTCTCGTCCTTCTCACTGTCATTTATATGAACGCATTTATTGTTATTCTGTTATGCATGTTAGTACGGTGATTTGTTTTACATCTTTATTACAAAATCATGTTACATTTTACCCGATGCATTAAAATTTTTGTTTTGAAATAAGCAATACTCCGCGTTTTTAAAATTCGAAAGGTCGTCCCCTAACTTACAGGGTTTCAATTTTCTCCATAAATCCAAGTAAACGAACGTTTTTAAAACATTTTTTAAATAATCTCGGGAATTAAGAAAAGATCGT
Organism: Gossypium bickii; assembly: GCA_025503065.1. Taxonomy (NCBI): domain Eukaryota; kingdom Viridiplantae; phylum Streptophyta; class Magnoliopsida; order Malvales; family Malvaceae; genus Gossypium; species Gossypium bickii. The sequence continues at coordinate 99,990,163 of CP106715.1, forward strand.
GTTGTAACTTACGGAATATGTTTTCTTTCTAAAACCGAGATAATCAAATATCTTTCAAAATAAATTTTTTGGCGTTTATTCTTGTTTCGGAGATTTAAGACATTATGTCCTAACTTACGGGACATAGTTCTTTTCTCGATTAACGTGAAACACGCCCTTTTCTAAAAATTTTCAATTAAGCTATATTTTAACAAAGGATCGTATTTTTAAAATCTCTTCAAATTTTCCATTCTCAACACTAAGACACTAATGAATAAACTAGGTACCAATTTTTGGGCGTTACGAGGGTTCTAATCCTTCCTCATACATAACCGACTCCCAAACCCGTCTTTCTGAATTTTGTAGACCAACAAGCGTTGTTTTAATAAATCAAACCGTTTATTAAAAATAGCCATTTTACGAGGTGGCCCGATCACACCTCATCAAAAAGGATTGGTGGCGACTCTCATTTCTTTCGTTTTCATTCTTAAAATCAAAGTCGACCCCATTTTTCAAAAAAATGGTTTCAATAGCTTGGCGACTCTGCTGGGGAAGAAAAATAAAAGAGTCAAGCCATGAGTTGATTACTTTTTATCTTTTTTTCAAAAATTGAAACGTTGGCTTACGTTTACAATCCTTTCGTTGCATTCCATCTGTTTTATTACGATCTTCATCACTTTGGTTTATAATTGCTTTACTGGTTCGAGTTTTTTGATATCTTTCTCCACATTGCATTACATTGCATAATCGGTCAAATTTACCTTTTAAGTGGAAGTGAGAAACTATTCCTTCGTGAGGTTTTCACCTCCGTATAGGATAGTGGATCGCTTTCGGGATACATCCGTACCTATGTCTTCGTGAGATTTTCATCTTCGTATAGCCATAGGGAAATGTATTCCCCTAAACTGAACTCGGTCCATATGAGCCTATAATGGGTGAGGATCGAGGAATCTGCCGATTCGGGTACCTTTACTTTAGAACTAAATCGCATAAAGACAGCCTAAAGAGCCCACCCTAGGTAGAACCACTCCAAACCTTAGTGGTCACCCAAATAGGTGCTCTGTTTGTCATTTATGTTTTTTGTACTGACGTGTTTCTTTTGTTTTGGTTATGATTGCATTGCATTTTTATCATAGAAAAGAAGTTTTGATTCACGTTCAGTTGCTAAATAGAGAGCTTGGCATGGAAAATACATTTCTTGATAAAGTGGAAGACAATACGGCCGTCCGAATATGGTCCGAGAAAACACGAGAGAAGGGTGGTAATCTGACAGAGAAATACGCGACTTTGCTTCGTTCCCCAAAAATTCAAGCTGACAAAGATTATTCAAGAGCCGTCAACATGCCAACTTTTAAAGAAGCTAACGAGCCTCACGAGGATGAGTGAACAATGGGTCGCAGCCTAGATCAAGCAAAAGGAGCTAGTAGAGGCATCCATTGGAAAGTTCACTAGATTTCATCTTAACATCCGGATATGAAGAAAAAGATCGATGTCTTCGCCTGGAGTATGAGGGCAAGGTCGTATATGTGTCTGTTTTATGTAAAGAAATTTGTTTTCCAGAAAAGTTGTTCTAATAGAATAAAGAAGCTAGAAAAGTTGTTCTAATAGAATTGAATCAGAATCAACGCCTCTTTTTTGCATTCATTTCATGCATTAGCATTGCATTGCATTATATGCAATAAAACTCACAAAAGACCCTAAAATCATGGCAGTTACCCTGGAATATCATTACAGTACATGAGGAAAAACTGAAGCAATGAACCAAAAGTTGAAGATATTAGAGCAAATGCAAATACAGATGCAAGAGCAGTTGGCCAAAATTCAACAAGATATGAGGGATAAGATGCGAGAATTCCAAAGAAACATGATGAGCCAGTTAACCGAGATGCTAGCTGGAAGATTAGAAAATCAATTCCGGGGACGATAACGAGGACCCTACTTATCATCCAGGCTTTACCCCAACCAACACCAAAGTACAACCAAACGCGTATCCACAAAGGGTGTCTGTTAACATCAGACCCCATACCAGACCGATACCCTTACACGGGTGAACTTCTTGACAGGTTCAGGTTCTAGTCCAGGGGATAATCCAATCAATACTATTGTCCTTGATCTGGATGATCTAGCAGAAATAAAAAAGGCAAGAGTGGAGCTCCCAAAACAATTTGAAGATCATTACAAACAGAAAAGGCAATAGAGGAGCTCCCAAATCAATACTTTAAAGGCCCTGAGAAAAAGGGAAAATGAGGTGAATAATGCGAGTATGTATAACAAGGGCTATTTAAAGACGATTACCGTAAGCTAACCAAGGATGGTAACTAGTAGCCATCAGGTCCCCCCAAGGTAAGATTCCAATCCAAGACCGAACTTAGAAAAACTTTGGTTCACACTCATTCCAATCACGTATGAGGAGTTGTACCAAAGTTTGTTTGATGCACATGAAGTATCCGCTTTCTACCTAAAACCTATGCAACCCTATACCCCAAATGGTACGATGCAAACACCGAATGCGAGTACCACGTGAGAATCATAGGACGCTCAATCGAGAACTGCACCGCTTTCACAAAGATAATCGAAAGACTCATCAAAATGGGTATTGTGAAATTTAATGATCCATCTAGTGCAGAAAATACGTTACCTAACCATTCTGACAAAGGGATAAACGCGATAATCAAGAATGCAGGGAAGAGAATCAAGACAGATGTAGCAGAAGTTAAAACCTCACTGAGGGTGGTTTCGAAGAAAATGGTAGAAGAAGGATTAATCACACAGGATTTAGGGGAGAAACCCATAAAAGCAAGGAATTACTGTAAGTTCCATGATGAAGAGGGTCACGAGATTCAAAAGTGCAATGAATTCAGAGCCTTGGTGCAAGGCCTGATGGATAATAAGGAACTAGAATTCTTTAAATATACTAAAGGCCTGGAAAGAATGTTTGGAAATTAGAGCATCAATGCTATATTCGAAGAAGGAATTAGAAGAGAAAAATTATCGAGCATTCGCCCTTATGAGCCTGGAAGTGTTCTAAACAATTGGGCTGGGGAAGATATTCCTATAGTTTTTAGAGCTAATTCAGAGTAATGTTAAAAACACACTTATTGCTCTAAGCCTAGGAGCAATAAGAATCCTTTGGTGAAATAGGCTTATGTCCAACATCTTTATTCCAATACAAATGCATTTTTGTTTATCACTCTAAGCAAATATTCTTTTATTCCTTCATTTCATTCATATTCATACCACAAAAATAATTATTCTTAGATTCATTTATTCTTTAGAATATTCCTTCATGCCTACAACAGGTCTTCAGATATCAACACATGAGCGATCCTACTGCTAACCCAGAATCTCTTTTTGAGCGAGATATGTGTCTAGAGGGATCTCAGGACTTTGAAGATGACAGAGATTGTAACTTGTCTCCGAATTAGTTAAGGATGGCAGAACAAGAAGAGAAATGGATCTCACTTCACAAAAAGTCGGTAAAAATTGTGAACTTGGAGACGAACAAGAAAAGAAGGAGGTGAAGATTAGATCCTGGATGGTCGAATAAACAAAGCAAGACCTCATTGAGTTACTTCAAGAATTCAAAGATGTCTTTGCATGGTCGTATCAAGATGTGCCCAGTCTAAATACTAATATCATAGTACACTGGCTACCCGTAAAAGAGGATTGCAAGCCAGTCCAACAGAAACTTCAAAGGATGATGCCAGATGTTCCGCTGAAAATAAGAGAAGAAGTCAAGAAACAATTCGATGCTCGTTTCTTACAAGCAGTTAAATACTCAGAATGGGTAGCCAATATCGTCCCCGTCAAAAAGATGGGAAAGTACAAATGTGTGTAGATTACAGGGACCTGAACAAAACCAGCCCGAAGGATAATTTCTCATTACATTACATCGACACCTTAATAGATAACACGGCAGGTTACTCATTATTCTCCTTCAAGGATGGCTTCTCAGGATACAACCAGATAAACATGCATCCTGATGACATGGATAAAACCACATATGTAACCATATAGGGAACATTTTGATATAAGGTGATGCCATTTGAAATGAAAAACGCGGGAGCGACATATCAGAGAGCCATGTTAACCCTGTTCCATGATATGATGCACAAAGAAATTAAAGTTTATGTCGACGATATGATCGCCAAATCCCGAACAGAAGAAGAGCATGTGCAAGTCTTGAGGAAATTATTCTTGAAGTTGAGGAAATTCCAGCTAAAGCTTAATCCAATAAAATGTATCTTCGGGGCCAGGTCAGGGAGACTGCTGGGATTCGTAGCCAGTGAAAAGGGGATTGAGATTGACCCAGAAAAAGTAAAGACTATACAGCAATTGCTTCCACCACGCACTCAAAAAGAAGTTCGAAGTTTCCTAGAAAGACTAAATTACATTGCCCGGTTTATTTCACAACTAACTGAGAAATGCGGCCCCATATTTCGTCTCCTTAAGAAACACAACCCAGGAATTTGGGATGAGGAATGCCAAAAGACTTTCGATAAAGTCAAACATTACCTATCCAATGCCCCAGTACTGAAGCCACTTAGTCTAAATAAGCCATTGATTCTGTATTTGATAGTATTTGATAATTCTATGGGATGTGTGCTTGGCCAACACGATGAGTCAGGAAAAAAAGAAAGGACGATATACTACCTCAATAAGAAACTCACTGAGTGTGAAATGAAATACTCGCGAATTGAAAAGTTATGTTGTGCCTTGATTTGGACAACCCAAAGATTGAGATAGTACATGCTGTACCACACAACTTGGCTCATCTCAAAGCTGGACCCTTTAAAGTACATGATGGAGTCGACTGCTTTAAATGGAAGAATGGTCCGATGGCAAATCCTGCTTTCCGAATTTGACATAGTCTATGTGAATTAGAAAGCCGTCAAAGGAAGCGCAATAGCATATTTTTCTGGCCAGAAGAGCTCTAGAGGATTACGAGCTTTTGAACTTTGATTTCCCAAATTAAGATCTGATGTATATTGCAACCATTGAAGAAGACTCTTAAAAAGGTCATCCTTGGGAGCTAAACTTCGACGGAGCTTCAAACGCCGTTGGTAATGAAATTGGGGCAGTCTTTCCATTTACTTGCAAATTGAATTTTGATTGCACAAACAATATGGCCAAATACGAAGCATGTATCATGGGGATTCATGCAGCCATAGAACGCAAGATCAAAGTGTTAGAGGTAGATAGGGATTCTACACTAGTAATCTATCAATTAAAAGGGGAATGGAAGACCAGAGATCCCAAGCTGATTGACTATAAAAGACTGGTCCTGGAGTTGATCGAGGAATTCGATAATATCACTTTTTGTTACCTTCCAGGAGATGAAAATCAAATGGCTGATGCCCTGGCTACTTTGGCTTCCATGGTAAAAGTAAACAAACAGAAGCATGTAAAGCCTATATAGATGAGTATTTACGAGGTTCCAGCTCATTGCCACAACCTTGAAGAAGAGGAAGAAAAAGATGATCATGTAACAACCCAATTTTGACCCTAATCAGAAAAGTGGTTTCGGGACCACAAATCTGAGTTTGTAAAATATTTTTAAAATTATTTTTCGTATTTATTATGTGTGAATTTGCTTGTGTTAAATTTTCGTGTTTTAATTTCATCGTTTAAGTGTCCGATTAAATAAAATGACTTAATTGCGTAAAATGTGAAATTTGCTAATTAATGTGTAAGTGCTAATTTGCTAATGGCTTTTTAATATTAGGTCTTTAAAGGGCAAATAGCCTATTTTATAAGTAGTGGACGGCATTAACTGAATATATATGTTTTTATATGTTAAATTTATAAGTTAAAAATTTATATTAGTAAATAATATAATATAAAGAGTATATATAATAAAACAAACATTAAAAAAAGGCCATGTTCATCTTTTAATGGCTTATGACCGAAACCAAAGAAAAGAAAAAGAAAGAAATATAAGCTAGGGTATTCGGCCTTGTGTTCTTCAAATTAAGGTATGTTAATTGTTTGGTTTTTGATAATATTTACATTTTTGAGATCGTTGTTAAGTGTACTTCAAAACCCATGTCTCAATTTGTGATTTTGATGATGATTTTGTGTTTTTCCATTGATGATACCTTGTGGTTTTTTATGTTTGATGATGAAATGTGAAATATATGTGTTAGATTAACAAGTTTTGTCTTTGAATTTTTGATGAAATTGAGTAATTTGGACTAAATTGCAAAAATAAATTTTTGAGCGATTAAAATGTGAAATAAATGAAATGTGTAGGTTTGTATGGACACTAGGAATATTCGGCCCTTAAGGAGTGTAGTCAAATTTTGTGTATTTTGTGTTTTGAGCAAAAAGGACTAAATTGTAAAAAGTGTGAAGTGTTAAGGGTAAAATTGTAATTTGCCCATTTATGTGCTTTTAGGCTAAATTGAATAGAATGTTGTTTAAATAAGCCTAATCTGAATATGTTTAGATCAAGAATTAAAGAAATCGGATTTGGATCGAGGAAAGACAAAAGTGGTCGAGTAGCCGATTTAACAGTCGACGACATCTGAGGTAAGTCAATAAGCATTTAAATGTTGGAATAACCATGGATATGTACTTGGTATGTATCAAAATGAATTATTTGAATTTATATATGCTATGGCCAAATGTGGGTATTATGATTTGGTTATCTATCGAGCTTGATTCAACTGAGATTCGACGTCTGTAAGCCCCGTACAAACCTTAGGAATATATAGGATACATATGTCATGACATAGGATATCCGATATGTGTTATCGTGTAAGACCACGTCTGGGACGTTGGCATCGACTTGTGTTTACGTGTAAAACCCTGTCTGGGACAGTGGCATCGATATGTGATTACATCTAAGACCACGTCTGGGACGTTGGCATTGTACGAGCTTCTGATTATCTGTGTATCCTTTTGAATTTCGAATGGTTCAATGGGCATGTGTAAGTGAAGGCCAATGTGAAATTCGAATTAAAGAACTAAGGTACGTATATAAACTGTGTTATGAAGAGAAAGATAAGATACATGTTTAGTTCATTGTACAAAAGCTAATGTATAAACATGTGAAATATGTATAAGTTTTCAGCTATGTGTATTCGGCCAAATGGTATGTTGAGTGACTTTGATATTGAAATTTGAGTAATTATTTATGATGGTATATAATTTATTATTTGATATAAATTTGTATATTTGATTTTGTTAAATTGGTTGATATTATTTCATTGTTGACTTACTAAGCTTAAATAGCTTATTTTGTGTTTTTCTTTCTATTTCTGTTTTATAGATTTTGGATACGTTACGTGCTCGAGGATCGTTAGCAGGACTATCACACTACCGACAGTTTCCTTTGGTATTTTGCTAAGTTAATTTTGAATATATGGCATGTATAGCATAGTAAAAGGTTGAATATGGATTAAGTACTTTTGTCTGTAATTAATAGCCATGCCAAAATGGCTTATCTTCTTTTGATAGATTTGGTATCTATGCTTATGGTCATAATGGTCATTGAAAATAAGCTTATATTATGCCTATTTGATTAAGGTATATGTTCATGGTAGGTAAGCATGTATGATGTTTTATAATTAGATTTTTTGAATTTGGGTCGGTGATTAATACTTGTATTTTGGTTATGCTTTGTACGATGGATTGAATTAGTTAAGATATGGACTTGAAATGAATGTATACATAGATATTTTGGCTATGGGTAAGTGATGATTATATTATGGACATGTTGAATTTGATTAGGTGATACAAATATATATGTTCGAATACAACAAATAGGTATGTGGTCATATTAGTCATCAAGTCTTGGATATTTGGGATTGAAATGATAATGTTAAATACATATGTATTCAGCAATGATATAAAATTATGATAGATGTTTAAATGTGATGCAAATGAATTTAGTTTTGTAATTAGGTTACGAAATTAGTATTGGTAAATGGTAAATGTTAGATGTAAATTTTGGTTTGTGAAATAATGGGTATGTCTCATGATTAATTGGTTATATAATGTGATAAGAATTTGATTTGGAAATTATGTATGTATTTATATAGTTATTCGGCTATACTTGGTTGAAATATTTGATGTTGTTAATGAATTGTTCTTTATGGGATATTTGTGAGATTATGGAAAAGTGATTAATATGTTATATAATAATATGTGTGTATTAATTTTGAAAGGTAACATAATTAGGTATAACATTTACCTGTTTAAATGATTGATATGTATAATAAATTATTCAAGTTGTTTAGCATGATATTCAAATATCACCTGGAATAAGTGACTAAACATGTGTTTTATTTGATTAATGATATGTATTAAAATGATTAAGCATAAGATTAGTTTGATAGTTGTTTAATAAATGAACTTGAAATAACGAATGTTCTATTGTTTGGTAAGTATAAGATGATAAATATGTTTGAATTTATAAAGATTAGTATGGTTTGATTTAAATAGAAAATGTGCAACCTCGTTCTGTTTGGATAATTCAATACATAAACGCTAATTTTGATTTGAATGTTAAGTATGTGTCTTTGAATCTGAATGCTAAGTATGTGAGTATAATATGTAATGTAATGATTATTTTTACTCTTGAATGTACCTGATATGTTTATTTTAAATAAAAAAATATGTCTATTTTGAGTTGTGTTTTATTTGGTAATGCCTCATAACCCTAATTCGGCGACAGATACGGGTTAGGGGTGTTACATTTGATTGGTATCAAAGCTATGGTTTAGTCGATTCTAGGACTAACATAGCATGTAAGAGTCTAGCTATACATGTCATATGTTATACTGCGATAGTGTGATGACTTCTGACATTTGAAAATGTGTTTTCATATAGTAATGTATCCCGATCGAGCTATAATTGATGATGTTGAAAGTGTAGCGCCTGCTCCCATGCAAAGGACAGCGCCGATAGATTTTCGACCTAGTTCGAGTAATCAAGAGGGGGAGGCTAGACAAGCCTTCTACCAAATGATGAATGATTGGTTTACACCGTATATTCAGACTAACTCGGGTGCACAACAACCTCTACCCCCGATTAATCCATCTGCAATGCCTATTATACCTTTGGTGAGTGATCTGATGAGATTGTCAAAGCCACTTATTGATAAAGTAAGAAAACATGGAGCCGAGGAATTCAGAGCCACCGATGATGATGATGCTGAGTGAGCCGAGTTTTGGCTTGATAATGCCATCCGAGTATTTGATGAATTATCCTGTACCCCTGATGAGTGTTTGAAATATGCTATATCTCTGCTACGGGACACTGCATATCATTGGTGGAATACACTAGTATCGGTGGTTCCAAAAGAACAAGTGATCTGGGAATTCTTTCAGACAGAGTTCCGTAAGAAATATATCAGCCAGAGGTTTATTGATAAAAAACATAAAGAATTTCTTGAACTGAAACAGGGGCGAATGACAGTGACACGAGTAGAAATTTGTTAGACTCAGCAGATATGCCAAAGAGTGTGTTTCATCTGAAGCTATTATGTGTAAAAGATTTGAAGATGGGTTGAATGAAGACATTAAACTGTTAGTTGGCATACTAGAGATAAAAGAGTTCGTGGTACTTGTTGAGCTAAGAGCTCAGAAAAGAGAAAAGAAAAGCTGATTTTGCAGCTATAGATTCACATAAAAAACCATTCAGTAAGCCATTTCAGTCGACCTCAAAGAAATTCTGAGATGATACTAGCCATTTGAAGAATACTGCAGGTCATTTCAGACGAGATCGAGATAGACCACCTATGAGCTCGAGTGCTACCTCTGTAGCTAGTGTGGGTAATGTCAGATCAAATCAACCCAAGTGTGAACATTGTGGTAAACGACATCCCGGCAGTTGCAGATTGCATGATAAAGCCTGTTTTAAATGTGGATCCAGAGATCATTTTATTCGGGAGTGTCCAGAGATAGTTGATCAAAACCCGGCTCAGAACACTAGATCGGGTAATTCTGCAGCTCGAGGTAGACCACCCAAAAATATGGGTAATATGAGTGGTAGTCAGAGAGGGACCAAAGATTCAGCTGTTATATCTAAGGCTCGTGCACCAGCCAGAGCTTATGCTATTCGCGCACACGAGGAGGCTTCATCCCCAGATGTCATTACTGGTACTTTTACTCTTTATGATACTATCGTTATTGTTTTGATTGATCCTAGTTCAACTCATTCCTATATGTGTGAGACTTTGGTGTTCAGAAAGACTTTACCTGTTAAGTCTATTGAGTTTGTGATCAAAGTATTGAACCCCTTAGGCTGGTGTGTCTTGGTTGATAAAATATGCAAGAATTTTCTGTTGATGATTCGAGGTTCATGTTTTCCAGCTGATTTGATGTTGTTGCCATTTGATGAGTTTGATATAATTCTGGGTATGGACTGGTTAACTCTGCATGATGCTATCGTGAACTGTAAACAGAAGACTATTGATTTGCGAAGCCAGAATAATGAGATTATTCAGATTGAATCTAATGATTTGAATGGTTTACCAGCAGTGATATCTTCTATGACAGCTCAAAAATATGTGAGAAAGGGTTGTGAAGCTTATTTTTCTTATGTGCTTGATTCTAAAGTGACCAAAAAGAAGATTGAATCAGTACCTGTTGTGTGTGAGTATCCAGATGTGTTTCCTGAAGAATTACCGGGTTTACCATCGATCCGAGAGGTAGAGTTTGGTATTGATTTAGTGCCAGGGACGACACCAATTTTGATAGCTCCGTATAGGATGGCACCTACAGAATTAAAAGAATTGAAAGCACAGTTGCAAGAGTTGACATATAGGGGATTTGCACGACCGAATTTCTCTTCTTGGGGCGCACCAATTCTGTTTGTGAAAAGGAAAGACGGAACCATGAGAATGTGTATTGACTACAGGCAGCTTAATAAAGTGACCATAAATAACAAGTATCTGTTACCAAGAATTGATGACCTGTTTGATTAGCTGAAAGGGGCTACAGTGTTTTTAAAGATAGATTTGAGATCGGGATACTATCGGTTGCGAGTTAATGACTCTGATGTGCCAAAGATTGCTTTCTGGACGAGGTACGGACACTACGAGTTTGTGGTTATGCCTTTCGGACTTACTAATGCACCTGCTATTTTTATGGATCTGATGAATCAAATTTTCAGATAGTATTTGGATCGATTTGTAGTAGTGTTTATAGATGATATTCTGATCTACTCCCAAGATGAAACCAAGCATGACGAGCATCTGAGACTTGTGCTACAGACTTTGCGAGATAAACAGTTGTATGCAAAATTTAGAAAGTGTGAGTTCTGGTTACGTGAAGTCAGTTTTCTGGGCCATGTTGTATCAGCATCAGGTATCAGGGTTAATCCAAGCAAAATTTCAGCTATACTTGATTGGAAACCACCAAAAAAATGTTTCTGAAGTTTGAAGCTTTCTGGGACTTGCTGGTTACTACAGACGGTTCGTGAAGGGTTTCTCTATTATCGATACACAATTGACAAAGTTGTTACAGAAAGATGTTAAGTTCAAGTGGTCAAAAAAGTGTCAGAGAAGTTTCGATTAGTTGAAAGCTCTTTTGATCGAAGCTCTAGTGTTAGTTTAGCCTGAATCAGGTAAAGAATTTTTCATTTATAGTGATGCATCTTTGAATGGTTTGGGCTGTGTTTTGATGCAGGAAGGCAAAGTCATAGCTTATGCCTCGAGACAATTGAAGCCACATGAAAAGAGCTATCCAACACATGATTTAGAATTAGTAGCCATTGTGTTTGTATTGAAGATTTGGCGTCATTACCTGTTCGGTGAGAAATGTCATTTTTGTTCTGATCACAAAAGCCTGAAGTATTTGATGACTCAGAAAGATTTGAATTTGAGACAATGACGATGGTTAGAGCTATTGAAAGATTACGAGCTAGTGATTGACTACCATCTGGGAAATACTAATGTTGTTGCTGATGCTTTAAGTCGAAAGTCATTATGTGCTTTACGTGCAATAAATGCACATATGGATATATCTGATGAATGTTCGATAATAGCTGAATTAAAAGCAAGACCGTTGTTTGTTCAACAAATTTGTGATGCCCAGAAAGTTGATAATGATTTGTTAGCAAAGTGAGCTCAGTGTAAAATTAATGTTGTATCAGAATTCTGAGTTGATGAGAATGGTTGTTTGATTTTCAAAAATCGAATATGCGTTCCGAGGAATTCAGAGTTGATTTAGATGATTTTGAATGAAGCTCACAACAATCGGTTATCTGTTCATCCGGGTAGTACGAAAATGTATAATGATCTGAAACAGTTCTATTGGTGGTCTGGTATGAAATGAGACATATTAGATTTTGTTTCGAAATGCCTAGTCTGTCAGCAAGTGAAAGCCGAGCATCAGGTACCTTCTGGGTTACTTCAGTAAATTATGATACCTAAATGGAAGTGGGACGGAGTCACGATGGATTTTCTATCCGGTCTACCGTTGACATCGAGCAAGAAAGATGTAATCTGGGTTATTGTGGATAGATTGACTAAATCTGCTAATTTTGTTCCGGTTCGCACTGATTATTCACTTGATAAACTAGCTGAATTATATGTATCACAGATTGTGAGATTACATGGTGTGCCTATTTCTATTGTTTCAGATAGAGACCCGAGATTCACATCGTGGTTTTGGAAGAAATTGCAAGATGCTTTAGGTACGAAACTACACTTTAGCACAACTTTTCATTCGCAGACAGATGGTCAATCCGAATGAATCATTCAGATACTTGAAGATATGTTGAGATGTTGCATCCTTAAGTTCGAAGGTACGTGGGAAGGATACTTACCTCTGATTGAATTTGCTTACAATAATAGCTTTCAATCTAGTATCAAGATGGCACCCTACGAGGCTTTGTACGATTGTAAATGTCGTACACCATTGTATTGGACTGAGTTCAATGAAAATATGATACATGGGGTTGACTTGATCAAAGAAACTAAACAGAAAGTGGCAATGATCTGTAATAGCTTCAAAGCTGCATCAAATCGTCAAAAGTCATATGCATATTTGAAATGCAAAGATATTGAGTTTCAGATCGGAGATCAAGTGTTTTTGAAAGTTTCACCGCGAAAGAAAGTACTCAGATTCGGTCGTAGAGGCAAGTTGAGTCCGAGATTCATTGGGCCGTATGAGATCACAAAGCGTATCGGGCCGATTGCTTATAGATTGCAGTTGCCACCTGAGCTAGAAAAGATCCATAATGTACTCTATGTTTCGATGCTTCGTAGATACCGATCTGATCCTTCACATGTGATTAGTCTGATAGAGGTCGAGATTTAGCCTGATATGACATATGAAGAGGAACCGATTTGTATTCTGACCCGTGAGATAAAACAATTGAGAAATAAGAAAATTTTAGTGGTCAAAGTATTGTGGTAAAAGTACGGGGTTGAGGAAGCAACTTGGGAGTCAGAGAATACGATGAAAGAACATTATCCAAACCTATTCACCGGTAAGATTTTTGAGGACGAAAATCCCTAAGGGGGACAGCTGTAACAGCCCAATTTTGACCCTAATCAGAAAAGTGGTTTCGAGACCACAAATCCGAGTTTGAAAAAAAAATTTAAAATTATTTTTCATATTTATTATGTGTGAATTTGTTTGTGTTAAATTTTCGTGTTTTAATTTCATCGTTTAAGTGTCCGATTAAATAAAAGGACTTAATTGCATAAAATGTGAAATTTGCTAATTCATGTGTAAGTGCTAATTTGCTAATGGCTTTTTAATATTAGGTCCTTAAAGGGAAAATAGCCCATTTTATAAGTAGTGGACGGCATTAACTGAATATATATGTTTTTATATGTTAAATTTTTAAGTTAAAAATTTATATTAGTAAATAATATAATATAAAGTATATATATAATAAAACAAACATTAAAAAAAGGCCATGTTCATCTTTTAATGGCTTATGACCGAAACCAAAGAAAAGAAAAAGAAAGAAATATAAGCTAGGGTATTCGGCCTACTGTTCTTCAAATTAAGGTATGTTAATTGTTCGATTTTTTTATAATTTTTACGTTTTTAATATCGTTGTTAAGTGTACTTCAAAACCCATGTCTCAATTTGTGATTTTGATGATGATTTTGTGTTTTTCCATTGATGATACCTTGTGGTTTTTGATGTTTGATGATGAAATGTGAAATATATGTGTTAGATTAACAAGTTTTGTCTTTGAATTTTTGATGAAATTGAGTAATTTGGACTAAATTGCAAAAAAAAAAATTTGAGGGATTAAAATGTGAAATAAATGAAATGTGTAGGTTTGTATAGACACTAGGAATATTCGGCCCTTAAGGAGTGTAGTCAAACTTTGTGTATTTTGTGTTTTGAGCAAAAAGGACTAAATTGTAAAAAGTGTGAAATGTTAGGGGCAAAATTGTAATTTACCCATTTATGTGTTTTTAGGCTAAATTGAATAGAATGGTGTTTAAATAAGCTTAATTTGAATATTTTTAGATCAAGAATCAAAGAAATCGGATTTGGATCGGGGAAAGACAAAAGTGGTCGAGTAAGCCAGATTTAATGATCGATCGACATCGAGGTAAGTCAATAAGCATTTAAATGTTGGAATAACCATGGATATGTACTTGTTATGTATCAAAATGAATTATTTGAATTTTTATATGCTATGGTCGAATGTGGGTATTATGATTTGATTAACTATTGAGCTTGATTCAATTGAGATTCAACGTCTGTAAGCCCCGTACGAACCATAGGAATAGATAGGATACATATGTCATGACATAGGATATCTGATATGTGTTATTGTGTAAGACCGTGTCTGGGACGTTGGCATCGACTTGCGTTTATGTGTAAGACCCTGTCTGGGACAGTGGCATCGATATGTGATTACATGTAAGACCACGTCTGGGACGTTGGCATTGTACGAGCTTCCGACTATCCGTGTATCCCTTTGAATTCCGAATGGTTCAACGGCCATGTGTAAGTGAAGGCCAATGTGAAATTCCAATTAAAGAACTAAGGTACGTATATAAACTATGTTATGAAGAGAAAGATAATATATATGTTTAGTTCATTGTACAAAAGCTAATGTATAAACATGTGAAATATGTATAAGTTTTCAGCTATGTGTATTCGGCCCAATGGTATATTGAGTGACTTTGATATTGAAATTTGAGTAATTATTTGTGATTGTATATAATTTATTATTTGATATAACTTTGTATATTTGATTTCGCTAAATTGGTTGATATTATTTCGCTGTTGACTTACTAAGCTTAAATAGCTTATTTTGTGTTTTTCTGTCTATTTCTATTTTATAGATTTTGGATACGTTATGTGATCGGGGATCGTTAGCAGGACTATCACACTATCGACAGTCTCCTTTGGTATTTTGCTAAGTTAATTTTTAATATATGGCATGTATAGCATAGTAAAAGGTTGAATATGGATTAAGTACTTTTGTATGTAATTAATAGCCATGCCAAAATGGCTTATCTTCTTTTGATCGATTTGGTATCTATGTTTATGGTCATAATGGTCATTGAAAATGAGTTTATATTATGCCTATTTGATTAAGGTATATGTTCATGGTAGGTAAGCATGTATGATGTTTTATAATTAGATTTTTTGAATTTGGGTAGGTGATTAATACTTGTATTTTGGTTATGCTTTGTACGATGGATTGAATTAGTTAAGATATGGACTTGAAACGAATGAATACATGGATATTTTGGCTATGGGTAAGTGGTGATTATATTATGGACATGTTGAATTTGATTAGGTGATATAAATATATATGTTCGAATACAACAACTAGGTATGTGGTCACATTAGTCATCAAGTCTTGGATATTTGGGATTGAAATGATAATGTTAAATACATATGTATTCGGCAATTATATGAAATTATGATAGATGTTTAAATGTGATGCAAATGAATTTAGTTTTGTAATTAGGTTACGAAATTTGTACTGGTAAATGGTAAATGTTAGATGTAAATTTTGGTTTGTGAAATAATGGATATGTCTCATGATTAATTGGTTATATAATGTGATAAGAATTTGATTAGGAAATTATGTATGTATTTATATAGTTATTCGGCTATACTTGGTTGAAATATTTGATGGTTGTTAATGAATTGTTCTTTATGGGATATTTGTGAGATTATGGAAAAGTGATTAATATGTTATATAATAATATGTGTGTATTAATTTTGAAAGGTAACATAATTAGGTATAACATTTACCTGTTTAAATGATTGATATGTATAATAAATTATTCAAGTTGTTTAGCATGATATTCAAATCGCACTTGGAATAAGTGACTAAACATGTGTTTTATTTGATTAATGATATGTGTTAAAATGATTAAGCATAAGATTAGTTTGATAGTTGTTTAATAAATGAAATTGAAATAATGAATGTTCTATTGTTTGGTAAGTATAAGATGATAAATATGTTTGAATTTATAAAGATTAGTATGGTTTGATTTAAATAGAAAATGTACAACCTCATTCTGTTTGGATGATTCAATACATAAACGCTAATTTTGATTTGAATGTTAAGTATGTGTCTTTGAATCTGAATGCTAAGTATGTGAGTATAATATGTAATGTAATGATTATTTTTACTCTTGAATGTACCTGATATGTTTATTTTAAATAAAAATATATATATGTCTGTTTTGAGTTGTGTTTTATTTGGTAATACCTCGTAACCCTAATCCAGCGACAGATACGGGTTAGGGGTGGTACAGATCATCATTGGTATCACGATATACTGCGATATGTGAAGAATTGTGAATACCCTGACCAAGCAGTTGAGAATGGCAAAAGAACATTGAGAAGGCTGGCCAGTGACTATGTCTTAAATGGGGAAATCCTATATAGAAGAAGAAAGGATTAGGTGCTACTAAGATGTATAGACACTGTCGAAGCTAAGAAAATCTTGGAAGAAGTCCATGAAGGTGTCTGTGGAACACATGCTAATGGTTTTACAATGGCCAGGCAAATCATGAGATTCAGGTATTATTGGTCCACCATGGAAGGGAATTGTATCAGTTATGCCAAGAAATGCCATAAGTGCCAAATTTAGGGAGGCAAAATTCATGTACCTCCTTCACCTCTTCAGTTATGACTTCCCCAAGGCTTTTCTCTATGTGGGGCATGGATGTCATTAGGCCAATCTCGCCAAAAGCCTCTAACAGGTATCGATTCATCTTTGTGGTCATCGATTACTTCACCAACTGGGTAGAGGCTACTTCATATGCCAATGTCACCAAGTCGGTAGTCAGCAAATTGTTAAAGAAGGAGATCATATACCGGTATGGAATGCCAGAAAGGATCATATCGGACAATGCATTGAACTTGAACAACAGCATGATAGTAGAGGTCTGCAGTCAGTTCAAAATTAAACACCACAAGTCGTCACCATATCGCCCAAAAATGAATGGTGCAGTAGAGGTGGCCAATAAGAACATTAAGAAAATCGTGGGGAAAATGACTGAGACGTATAACGATTGGCACGAGAAATTATCATTTACCCTCTATGCTTATAGAACGTCTGTCAGAACCTTTACCGGGGCAACTCCTTTCTCATTGGTCTATGGAATGGAGGCAGTTTTACCCATCGAAGTTGAGATTCCTTCCCTTTGAGTCTTGTCAGAACTGAAGTTGGATGAAGCAGAATGGATCCAAGCCCGATATGATTAGTTAAATTTGATTAAAGAGAAAAGGTTGAAAGCTATCTGTCATGGTCAAATGTACCAAAAGCGAATGATGCGAGCTTACAACAAAAAGGTTCACCCTAGAGAATTCCATGAGGGGGACTTGGTATTGAAGAAGATCCTTCCCATACAAAAAGATTTTAGAGGAAAATGGATGCCAAACTGGGAAGGACTTTATGTGGTAAAGAAGGCCTTTTCTGGAGGAGCGTTGGTATTAACTGAAATGGATGGCAAAAGCCTGCCTAATCCAGTAAATTTAGATTCAGTCAAGAAATACTTCACTTGAAAAAAAAAAGAGAAAAAGAAAAGAAAAAAAAAGAAAAAGAAGAAGAAGAAGAAGAAGAAAAAGAAAAAGGAGAGGCCAAGGCGAAAACCCGCAAAGGGCGCCTTGAGACCAAAGGGGTTTTTGAATTGAAAACCCACGAAAGGGCAATTAAAATTTTGATCGAATGAGGGTCATGCGGTAGTCTTGCAATGCCTAAATTAATAAAGAAGATGCATGCTACATCTTGGGGCATCGACAAAGTACTCTTGATCTCCTAAACATGTTGAGCTCAAAATGGTCCTCAAGAAGTCCGTACAAAGAAGCTCAAGCTGTGACATCTGGGGCACCTATTTTTCCTCTCACCTATTTTGTATTCCAGCAATGTTTGCTTTCTTTGATTAATTCATTCTTTTCAGATTTTGTTCCTGATAAATTTCAGCTTTGTCCATCATTATGACCTTTTTCAAGCATTTTGCATTGAAATAACGATTAATGGACTAATAATACTTTGACAAAAGGAGTTCTGCATATTACTCTGGAAGTTTCTAAATAGTACAGGAACCTGAAGTAGGACTATTGTTTAGAACTCACCAAACCTAAGGGTTGGAAATATTTGAGAAAGAAGAGTCTAAATTGTGACTACTTTTTCGGGTTTTCTGTCAAAGACACCAGCTGAGCAAAGAGGGCATGATAGCACCTAAGTGATACAACCTTGATGAACAATGAGCAATGACAATCGAAACACTAAAAAGGGATCATTCTCATGCATTCATGCAAATATCATTTATACACATCTAGTTAGGAGCATTTGATTTATTCTGATCATGACATCCTAATCATTTGGCATAAGCATAGGCCCATGAAATCGATCCTACACGTCATGTCCCCCAGAGGACGGTGTAACAAGATCGGTGAATCCACAAATCTCATCTCCCTGAAGTAGCAGTGGAGCAGATTGAAGTTGTAGATCTTATCTCCTTGAAGTTGCAATGGAGTAGTCGAGGATGGCGAATCTTATCTTCCTGAAGTTACAGTGGAGTAGATTGAAGCCACCAGCCTTATCTCCCTAAAGTTGCAGTGGAGTAGACTGAAGACAGTGAATCTTATTTCCCTAACGTTGCAGTGGAACAGATTAAAGCTACAAATTATGGCAGATATTATCTTCCTAAAGTTGCAGTGGAGCGAATTGAAGCCACCAGCCTTATCTCCCTAAAGTTACAGCAGAGCAAATTGAAGATAGCGAATCTCATTTCCTTGAAGTTGTAGCAGAACAGATTGAAGCTACAAGTTGCGAGTCTTATCTCTCTGAAGTTGCAATAGAAGCAGACTGAAGATAGCGGATCTTATTTCCTTGAAGTTGCAGCGGAACAGATTGAAGCTACAAGTTATGAGTCTTATCTCCCTGAAGTTGCAGTAGGAGCAGACTAAAGATAGCAGATTTTATTTCCCTGAAGTTGCAGTGGAATAGATTGAAGCTATAAGTTGCGAGTCTCATCTCCCTGAAGTTACAGTGGAGCGGACTAAAACCACAAATCTCATATCCCTGAAGTTGCAGTAGAGCGGATTGAAGCTACAAGTCTTATCTCTCTGAAATGACGGTGGAGTGGATCAAAGCAACAAGATGCAATGGACAGAAACGAGGCTACCTGAAGAAGAGATGTAACACCCTATATCTGAGTCCAAGGCTGAGACCGGATATGAGACATCACTATGCTTGAACTTTCTTAAACATGCACTTACGGGCTATAAAAATTTTGTTCTGAATTAAAAACTTCTCTTTCTTAGTCTAATCATACATTTCATGGACATACGAGGCCTTAAACACGTATCTGAAAACTTTCGGAACTTAATCGAAAACTTTTCTTTAAAGCAGGGGTCACATGCCCATGTGGCCTGGGACACGCCCGTGTACCCCTTAGACACGCCCATGTCTTCAAACCGTGGTCGACACTGACTATATTCACATGGCCCGGGGCACACGCCCATGTTCTGACCGTGTTTCACACACAGCCTAAACAAACGGCCGTGGGATTAACCCATAGTTTATTCTGACTTAATGTACTAAGGTGCAGGGGATGCACGGCCTAGACACACGCCCGTGTGTCTATCCGTGTGGGCACTTAAAGGCTATTTACCAAGCCAATTGCCACCCTAAAATTAAGATCAATCTCATATTCAATTCAACAACTCAGATTGCTACATCTTTCATGAACAATACTATATGCTTCATTGATATCAATAGGCATACATACTTAGCCCATCTTGGTTTATCACTTAGCCATATACAAAAGAATAATAAGCTTGATAGCCTATACTTTAGTTCTTCTTAAAACATATACTCAAAATGAAGTGTTTCCTACACATGCCATACTTAATAAAAACAACTTGGCTATACCAAAATAGCAATTGATAGTGTGCTTCGAGCTCCGATAATGATGATCCACGAGATTAGCTTGGCGGAACTACATGGAAAGCAAGGATAAAAGAAGTAAGCATTTAGCTTAGTAAGTTTGCATATAATGCACATAGCAATATGTTTGTTTAACAAAAACCCTTTGGCATAAACAATGGCATCATAATTTCAGTTGTTTAAGCTTACTTACTCTTACTGATTCTTACATATCTCATGACACTTACTAGTCTCATGCTCGTGAGGTAGACAAGATACCTGTATCACTTGATCACATAGATCAACATACTTCACTATAATAATCATAATCTCTAATTCATCATTCATAACATGAATAATACTCATTTTCAACTTGATAATAGCTTTGCTTACTTAATTTTCTTGCTATCTCATTTAAGCTTTACTCATTTGCTCGATGAATTTCTATGAATAATCGACGATACTGAATCTCATCTTACATATAACTCGATGCCAAAGTCATATCCTCGATAGGGTCTTACATGGGATCTCTCATCTTGGTATTGATGCCATGTCTTGACATGGACTTAATCAAAGTCTTCCTTGTGTGTTCCCTTAAGAACTTACCATTGCCATGTCTTGACATGATCTTATTTGGTATCTTTACTCATGAACTGGTCAATGCCGAGCCTTGGCTTGGACTTACATGAAATCTTTCTTGTTACTCATCAATGCCATGCCTTGGGTTGGACTTACATGGGATCTCTATCTCATGATAGCTTTTCAATGCCAAGACTTGTCTTGGACTTACATGACATCTTTACTTGGAGATTAACCAATGCCATGCCTTGGCTTGGGCTTACATGGGTCTTCATCTCATAATAACTCTTCGTGCCAAGACTTGTCTTGGATTTACATGATAACTTTGCTTGATTGCCGATGTCATGCCTTGGCTTGGTCTTATACGGACTTTCTTATCTCATGTGGTAGATCGAGTATCCTAAGTAATTCAACTTCAATCGGGACTTTCTCATGCTTAATCTCATTAATTTCTTTGTATAGCATAGCATTAAACATTCTCACGAAAGTAATGTATATTTAACAACATAACAAGCAATTCAATGAAAATATTCATGAAGCTTGGAAATCATACAAACTTACTTCGATATACAAAATGTATGTAGATATGCAATTTAGTCCTCGACTTTGTTCTTGCCTCGGTTTCGATCCGGGCTTCGTTTTTCTTGATCTATAATAATAATTTAGATCATTTAATACTCACATTGACTAAATTGACTCTTAACTCATATTTTGGCAAAAATTACTATTTTGCCCTAAACTTTCTCATATTTACACTTTTTCCCCTAGGCTCGTAAAATAATTTTCATACCACTTTCTTAAACTTCATGATTAGTTGATTCATTATCTCAAATATAGCAATAATAAATTCTCACTATTTCTACAATGTATGACAAATTTCATAATATTAACAAACTAGTCCTTACTTGCATTTTTCATGAAATTCACTTAGAAAAAGATGTTTATCTAACATCAAACTCTCATAATCTTCCATAAAATATCATTTTCAAGAATCTCATACATGGGTAGATTTATGAACATGAATCTTAGCTCATCTTATAGCTAAAAATAGCTAATTCATAATACGATGATTCCAAAAATACGAAGAATATTAAAAACGGGGCTAAAATGAACTTACTAGCAAGCTTGAAAAATTGAAGAACCCTAGCTATGGAGTCTCTCCAATTTTCGACACAAGGAAGAAGATGAATAAGAATTTTTATCATCTTTTTCCCTTTTTAATCATTTAATTGATAAATGACCAAAATGCCCTTCTCTTTAAAAATTCCCCATTTACTAACTCATGTCCCTTTTTGCCCAAAAATAATAATTTGGGAAAATTGCTATTTAAGGACTTCTAATTAATATTCTAAAGCTATTTAATTCAAAAAGCTTCTAGAAACTCATATGTTGCCACTTTTGCAATTTAGTCCTAATGGACCCTTTACTAGAAATTTTCATAAAATTTCTTCATGAAACTTTCATAATATCATGCAACCATCTCAAATACCTTAAAAACTCATATTACTACTTCGAATGCCCTAAACCGAGCTGTTACAAGAAAAGCACCAAAGAAGTCGAGACTCGGCGAGACCGGGCAAAATTGGTCCGCTGCTATTGAAGCTCCATCTACAAATGGATAAGACTTTGGTTTTAGTGTATACGAGTTTTTGAAAATAAAGGAGCAATACTAACACTCTTGCTAAAACAAGAAAGTGGTTATTGCTCCTTTATTTAGATTTAGTGGTCTTTCTTTTCTTTACCTTTTTTTATATTTTAAAAAATATAAAAAATATAAAAAATAAGTAACAAAGCTCTTACCAAACTTTTAGAATGTCAAAAAGATCCATAAACCAGCAAATCAATTAGACATTTAACCCCGTCTTTTTTTTCGAAAAAAAAGAAGAAAAAAGCATTCGTACTCTCATAACTCAAGTCAAATAACTCTCAAAATGCTCAAAAAAAATCCTTAGGCATTCTTTTATTGAGTGGTCTCTAACCCCTTTTTTGTTTGTCTCGCTTAGAATCTATTTAAAAGTCTTTGCTCCATTCTCGTTACACGATAACGAGCAAAGAGGGGCAGCTGTACAAACCCAATTTAGCCCAGGGCCTATAAATTAAAACAAAATCAAACCAAAAGGTCCATAGTCCCATTACAACCCAAACCTCAGACCCAAATTACTAAACCAAAACATGCCCAATTACAATCCTGAAGCCCAACTAAATCACCAGCTCAAACCCAACTGACCCAATAGTCAAACTAGGGTTTTAGAAAAGCTAAAACCCTAGCTAGCCTTCAGCGCCGCAGCTGCACCTGTCCTAGGCCTCTGCCACCGTCACTGCTCCTCTGCCCACTTGCTACCGTCTATATCCTGCAAAAAGAGGCAAACACGCAACAAGAGAAGAGCAAACAAAATCATTTTGTATTCGGCTATAAAAAGCCACAAAGAACAATGTAATATTTTCGAATGATTATCAATACAAAAACAGTAGATTTTCAAAAACAAAAAGCAGCAGAGATTAAACATTAAAAAGAGAGGAGAACCAAAACACGAAATCATATCAGTAACTTTAAGAGGTGATTTTATTTTTTTAATTTATTTTATTTTGAATCCTTTTTTCTTTTATTTACACAAATATATATATATATATAAGGGAAAAGAAGCTTACCCTTGAAATAACTGACAACGTTGACTTTTCAAGTTTTGTTTTTGATGAGCAATGCCGATTTACGTGCAATCGCTACTGGAGCTCGCAGGTGAAAAGGGGAAAGGAGAGAATTTTTGAGAGAATTTTTGTTTTTTTTTTCTAAAAAGGGAGAGAAGAATGGAATTTTTTAAAAAAATTTGACTATATAGGCCCCCAAAATGACGTCGTTTTGGAATTGGCCTCAAACGCCCAAAACGACGTCGTTTTGAGCCTCCGACCCGAGATCCGACCTGCTCCAGGCCTAGGATCCGCGTGTTTTTAACGGAAGGGCTAATTGCACTTTTAGCCCTTCCGCTTTTTTATGGTTTTGCAATTAAGTTTCTTTTATTTCTAATTTTGCCCTAGAATTTTGCTTTGATTTCATTTTAGCCCCGTGTAAAGTGCTACGTTTTGGAGGGTAGGGATATTTTCCCCTTTAGTCCCTCTTTGTTATTCGCGCACTCGATTCTATCATTTTCTTTTTTATTTATTTTCATATTTACCCCATACTACTACTACTACTACTACTGCTGCTGCTGCTGCTGCTGCTACTACTACTACTACTACTACTACTCGCATCTCATCGCTACTCATCGCATCGCATCTTATTACTCGCTATCGCTGCATCGCTGCTACTACTACTACTACTACTACTGCTGCTGCTACTGCATCGCTGCATCGCATCGCTGCATCGCTACTATCGCTACTCTGCTCACTCTGCTGCTGCTGCTGCTGCTGCATCGCTGCTCATCGCATCGCTCATCACATCGCTCATCGCATCAAGCATCGCATCGCTCTGCATCGCTACTACCACTACCACTACCACTACTACCGCTACCACTACCACTACTACTACTACCACCACTACTACTACTACCACTACCACCACTACTACTACTACCACCACCACCACCACTACTACTACTACTACTACTACTACTACTACTACTACTACCACTAGTACTACTACTACTACTGTATTATTACTATTATATTACCTATTACTTTTTAAACACACTCATTTTATTTTTATCATCACTTTCATTATTATTACTATTATTATTTATTTTTATATCCTTTTATATCATTCCAAACTTTAAATTATTTATTACTTGTATTATTATCATTACTATTAATATTATTCTAAATAATTTTACATAATACTTATTTATCTATTTGTTTACTACTAGTTTTTTAATTTTAAATATTTTTTAGCTTGCTTATTATTTATTTATTTATTTATTTATTTGTAATTAGCTTACTCTCATCCTTCTCATTGTCATTTATATTAACGCATTTATTGTTATTCTATTATGCTACTGTGATTTGTTTTACATCTTTATTATAAAATCATGTTACATTTTACCCGATGCATTAAAATTTTTGTTTTGAAATAAGCAATACTTCGTGTTTTTAAAATTCGAAATGTCTTCCCCTAACTTACGGGGTTTGGATTTTCTCGATAAATATAAGTAAGCGAACGTTTTTAAAATATTTTTAAATAATCTCGGGAATCAAGAAAAGATCGTGTTCTAACTTATGGAATATGTTTTCTTTCTAAAACCAAGATAATCGAATATCTTTCAAAATAAATTTTTCAGCGTTTATTCTCGTTTTGGAGATTTAAGACATTATGTCCTAACTTACGAGACATTGTTCTTTTTCTCGATTAACGTGAAACTCCCCTTTTTCTAAAATTTTTCAATTAAGTAATATTTTAACAAAGGATCGTATTTTTAAAATCTCTTCAAATTTTCCATTCTCGACACTAAGACAATAATTAATCAACTAGGTACCAATTTTTAGGCGTTACGAGGGTGCTAATCCTTCCCCGTACGTAACCGACTCCCAAACCCGTCTTTTTGAATTTTGTAGACCAACAAGCATTGTTTTAATAAATCGAACCGTTTATTAAAAATAACCATTTTACGAGGTGACTCGATCACACCTCATCAAAAAGGATTGGTGGTGACTCCCGTTTCTTTCGTTTTCATTCTTAAAATCAAAGTCGACTCCGTTTTTCAAAAAAATAATTTCAAGAATAATATTTGAATAGATAAATTAATATTTTATAAAAAAATATTATTTTATGTTAATTATTATAATTGAAGATACAATATTTAAAAATTAATTAAAATTAAAGGTGTAAATTCAACCTTAGAAATTAGTAAGATATGTGACATCTGTTGCTATTTTAGATATGATTCCAGTATCCAGATAAAATAAATAAACTTCTATGGCTTCAAAATGTAGACATTGCCACATGTCTTTTGCTTCTCTTCTCAGGGTCACATTCTAAGCTTTTCTATCTGGACTCCAGAATAAATTGTCTATCAACTCTATTAAAATAAAATTTATGCCCATTCTTTTTATTCTTCAATTTAAGATTATAATATACATCAAGATAATGTATGTAGACACGGTTAGGAATTAAGGATGAGCTTTTAATTCATAAATTCCCAATGGCTAAGAAAAAAGGGTCTAACATATGATAATTTATTATATATTATACGAGTATGAATTATGAAAAGAGGCAAAATTATTGGTTAGGTGCAGAAAATAAGACTTTTTTATTTATAAAAATATTGAAGTGTTTAATTAATTACTCATCAGTAGAATTGTGCTTTTTTGGTAAATTATGTTCTATGTAATGTTCATCCACAACTTCAAATAATCAAAATATATAACAGATTTATTTATATAAATAAATATTATTTTGATTAAAATTTTACATGTTAGTCCGATGATCAAAGTGTTTATCGCACCAAATATGATTTAAGCTCGAATCATACTAATATTGTTAGTCTTGTTATTATTAGAGCTTTATGTTCCTTTTATGATTCGCCAAAAAAAAAAAACTGTTTTAATTGCTTTTTGTTAGTACACATAGTTACAGTTTGATTTGTGGGAAGATATGTGACCTTCTTTTATGAAGGAAAGTATGTGACGTTTTTAATTAGTGATAATTTTTAATGCTTATGTTTTTAGTTATGCATAGGCAGTAAAAATATAAGATCTTTGTCTGTTACATAAATAAATAAAACCTTGTCTTCATCAAGGAAAAGACTAACGCAACAAGTTTTAAAGAGTCCTAATTCAAATGTGATTGTACAAAGATGAAGACAAACTTGGTTTAACTCATTCGACTAGATTGGATATTATGTCATCCCATTTTACAATAGTAGCTAGAATAGCAAACCTTAAGGACTGTTCATAGAAGCTTTATTTTGTGGGAATGTAAAATCTACTCTATAGGAAATGTCTTCATTAGTAAGGTGGTTTTTAGAGCTTTGGGAACTTATTTGTATCACTTTTGTTGAATGTTCTATAAAAAAAGTTGGATGGGGGAGAGTTTATTCCAAATGTACGAGGGTGGGGATGTAATTATCCATCGCTATGGATAGTCTAGACTTAAAGCATTGCTTGGATTGAGATTTAGTAGTAAATTCTTCTTCCACCAAGGTTTTGTAGACATAGGTGTGGATAAATAATTCATTTCTTTTTTGTTGCCACATAAGAAAGTACAATCTATCCTTGGAAAGAGTTTTTCATTTTGGACTTTCCACGCAGAATTTAAGGGTATTTATAGTTGGGCTAAAATCGAATTAATCAATTGAATTAATCTAATTCGATTAAGCGGTCGGTAGTCGAATTTAGTTTAATCGGAGGTCAATTAATTATTTTTTAAATTTTCAGTTACAGGTTCATTTGGTTCGGAATCGGGTAATTAAAAATTAACCGAAATAAATAATATATATAATGTATTTTTTGAACAATTATTTTAATATTAATTGAAATATATTATATATAATTTTTTTTAAACTATTAAAAAAATGAACATTAGTAATGTATTTTTTTATATGTTTTATACTTATTTTAACCGAAAGAAAAAAAATATAAAGTTTAGTTAATTCAGTTAACCGACCGAATTAACTAAAATATTTTGGTTCGGTTAATGTATTTGAAAATTCAGTTAATAGTTAAAGATTTTTACATTTCAAATAATTCAATTAATAGTAATTCGATTAATAACTGAACCAACCGTTTGAACACCTTAACTGCATTTATCTTGGAATAAATTTTTGATTTAACAATAAATAAATAATGGATTTCTTACTTTTTTTTTAACTTCATGTTATTTATATGTTGTGATTATTGATACTAGTATGTTCAAATATTTTTATTCGTAAATGGTTAAATATGTTAATGGTAAAGAGAGTAAAATTTGAATTAAAAATAATTAGAACTGTGGAGGCAGTTATAATGCTTGAAACTGAAATCAGCTTTGAAAATAGATATAAAGAAAATCCTTAGAATGAGATCATATTTTTTAAAGAGTAAATTTTATCGTTAAGAGTTATTTTAACTTGCTCGTTAACTAAAAGTTAATGATATATTTGTTTGATTAAAATAGGAACAATCCCTATTTAGAGTGATTGGTGGTTAGTTTATCTTAATTTTAGAGTGACTAGCATGAAAATGCACACTAGTTTTCTGTTATTATTTAACGGTAAAGTGATTAATTTAATCAATTTTCATTTTAGGGTGATTAAATTAACAAAAAAAAAATTTGAGTGACCAAAATAAGAATACCCATATTTTGAGTTACTAATGAGTAATTTACCTTTTTAAACAATGAAACGAAAATAAGAACAAGCTAAAACGAAAATAAGAACAAGCTAACATTTTCTCTTTGATTTGGGAATTGAAAGGAAAATAATGCAGTGAATAAATTGGATGATTATCGTGTCTGTTATGTTGTTCTTAACCAATAAGTTGAAACATTTTCCTTTAAAATTTCGGTAAGTTCATCAATTTCATTTAATTTTGTAAAATTGTATGGACTAAATTTACTGATATGAATTATTACAAAAAAAAGAAGACAGTGGAGAAAAGTGTCAATTTATTTGTGACAAGCAAAGAACTGATGCTCAAAAGGAGGAGGAGATTATTATAAGGGTTGCTAAAGAAGGTAGCTTATCCTTGATCCCTCATGCATTTAGGTTTATATAGGGGGTCACCCCTTGTCGTATATTGCCATGTAGCCGGCAATACAATGTCTTGTATGTTTGTGCAGGTCGACTAGATTGTAGTGCCATTACATGTTAGTTGTCATCATAGAATGTGCTATGTTGGCTTACTCTGACATTCCTGTTCTTACGGCCGTACGAGGCAGTTTTCCCTTGGTGGTCCCAATGAGGAGTATTAGCGGGTTGTCTCTAAGACAATTCAAAAAAAACTTATGGAAGGTCACCTGCAAATCATTCCACACAATGGGTTGATGCAAATTGTTCCTCACAAGAGCTCGTATGCGAACTGCTTTTAATAACTTATCATGTGTTATTTTGCAATAATAAGAATATAACAATTACCTCAATGCAGAGGAAAGTTATAATAGAGGAAAAAGGGATGCATTAAATCTCATCACTTAAGACGTTCCTTCCAAAATATTCATTTGTAACCCCTTAATGCTCCACACTGTCCAAAATTGTTTAATGATTTACTTTATTTAGCTAACCATAAATAAATTAGTTTAAAATATGGTAAATTTATTCAATAATATTTACTTATTAATTTTTAGTTATCGAAAATTATATTTATAATTGATTTGCAAGTCAACATACTTCATTTAAAAAAAAAATAAGTAAACAAAATATAAATGCTAAATTATTATGGTTAATTCCTTTAAATACATTATTGAAAAAATAAATAAAAACATTTCGCAAACAAATAAAGTACAAATTTTAAATTAATGAAGAAGTAGATGCACAGATTGAACTTTTTTTTTAATAATTTTATTATAGGTTATAATTATATCAACTCTTTTTAACACAATGTCTAAAACTATTCATAATGCATTTCAGTGCATTCAAGTCAAGCCTCAATCGGCAACTCTTTAAATACATAAATTAAGGTTAAAATAATTTTTTTCATATGAATATTAAATTAAATTTTTAGCCAAATACGTATACCAACAACTTTAAATGCATTTAAAAAAAATAGAGATAATTAAGTAATCAAATATTTTTTTTCTAAACTTTACCACTATAATGTATCATGTAAATAACTTTTTTTATATTTTAATATTTTTCAAATTTGTTTCTAAAATTGAATTGTTATGAAATTATACTGAATAGGAGATGAATTGAATTATGGAGAAAATATTAAAAACACAAATTGAAAAATAACTTAAACACAATACAAATACTTGAATATGTCTAAGTTAATTAAATACACATGAATATGTCAAGTCTAATAAAGAAAAAACTTGAACACGATGTAATTACATAAAAATGATAAAATATATATTTAAAAATTTATAATCATAAATTTATAATATTATAAATACAAAAAAGTACTACAAAAATAAGTACATTATTTTTTTTGCTTTTTTTCACTTTCTTCCCTCTTTCCCTCTTCTTCTCTCTTCCCTTCCCTTCCCTTTCTCTCCTTTCTTTTAGCTTTTCTT
Organism: Gossypium bickii; assembly: GCA_025503065.1. Taxonomy (NCBI): domain Eukaryota; kingdom Viridiplantae; phylum Streptophyta; class Magnoliopsida; order Malvales; family Malvaceae; genus Gossypium; species Gossypium bickii. The sequence continues at coordinate 100,020,188 of CP106715.1, forward strand.
TTCTTTCTATTCCATCCAAAACCCAAAATGTAAAAAGAAACGCAAATTACTGTCGTAAGATCATCTACGGTACTTACTTTAAATATTATCAACCCATTGCTATTTCCCAACTAAATTTATTTTATAATAACTATATCATCTTATATGTATTTTTTTTATACAATGATTAAATTAAATACAACATCTCCCAACCCTTAAATAAGAAAATAAAAACACTCCAATACTTGAACTCTCGTTTTTTTTACACAAATAATAATATCGATACCAATTAAATTAAGAATTAATAGACATCTTGACAATGATAGATACTTAATTAAAACTTAAATTTGAAGTACATGTGTTAAGAGTGCTTAATGGCATTTTGAAACTAGAAGCGATAAATGAAGGCTAAGCGGAGTTTATATAAATACCTGTATTTATACTATTAAAATATTTAGATTTTATATTACAAATCATTTATTCTAAATATTTTATAAATTATATTCTATATATTTATTATCCAAATATTAATATAATATATTTTATTAGAATATCAAGAATGTTAGTTAAATTTTAATATTAAAATAAAATTGTAATACTAAATAATTTTATTAAAATAATAAATTATATATACTATTAAATATAGTAATATTAAAAATTATAACTTTTTATATAAAAATTTTAATATTTAAAAAAATTAAAATTAAAAAATTATTAAAATAATAATATTTGGGTGGATTTAAATTAATTATTTGAAAATCATAAAAGAGCACTTTTCAAAAATTGAGGAAAACTATCTCGACTAAAAACCTTTTTTTCATGGATAAGTAAATTATTTTGGGTTGGTAAACAAACGTACCATCATGCTATATATGTATCAAGCAGTCAACAAAATTTCATGGGTAACGCTTAACACCAAGAATTTTATATATTTTCCTGCGTTGTGCCTGCCCAGCCCTGACCCATTTTGTTTCCTTTAGTGTGTACAGGCGGTAACGCTTAACACCAAGAATTTTATATATTTTCCTGCGTTGTGCCTGCCCAGCCCTGACCACTTTTGTTTCCTTTAGTGTGTACAGGCGGTATTATAATATACTGATAAGAACTAACAAATACAATTACAAGCCTTTAAAAAGCTTACCTATACCGTATATATTTTGTATATGTTTTTCGGTTTGGGTAAGGCAAAAAGAGGTGCTTGGAGTTGGAGTATGCTGCAAAGATGATATAATAAATACGTATTCATATGTTTGTCTAGTTCCTGAGCTCCATCCTTTTTCCATATCAAGCCTAAAATTATGCCCAAAAGATTGAATTTGGCAAACGTAGTTTTCAAGTAGAACTTCTCTTTTTTCTTGGTCTACCAAAAAGGTGATTTGTAAGGCAGTCTTTGCTTTTCTAGCAAAGATTCTCTGAGAGTTGTTTTTGATATGAAATTGGAAAGCTGGTTCCAATCCGAATGCAAAGTCGCTTTTTAGTGTGTTTTTATTTTTGTTCAGGATCCGTTGCACTTTGTTGTTGTTGTTGATGATGATGATGAGTTATGGAACGTGGGTCCATTTGGAGATATCAAGGATCACTCGTAAGGTGGTCTGGTGTCTGGAACCTTGGTCACCTTTTCTATAGTTTTTTCATCACCTTGAATACTGGAGTGTGTGTAGGGCGATAATTGATTGCGCATTAGTTCACCTCTTCACTTGGTGCCTCAACTCGACTTAACCCATCCATGATTGACTCTCAGGTTGTAAATCAACCTAACCCCAATACAAATTACATATATTCAACTGGTTTAATAAATCATTTAATACTTGCTTATGTTTATTTATGTTCATCAACATAGTTTGAAATTTGTTGAAATAGGTTCCAAAATTTTTGTATTATCGCTACATTTAAAATATAGCTGTTCTATCTATATTTCCATGATTTTTTTAGGTGTATTTGATAAATCATTAAAAAAAATTTCACTAAAAAGTTTCAATATTTAATATTTTAAGTAAATGTATTTGATAATATTTTAATTTTTTAATTAATATAAAATTTTCAACAAATTATTTTTTTGAATAAGATAAATAGATAGGTAGCTACTTATAGAAAATATTAAGTTAATTAACATTTCTTTTAAAAGGGAAATATTTAAATTATCATATTTATGTTTGGAATAATATTTCGTACACTATCACTCAAGTCTTTAGATTCTATAAGTAAGGAATATCAAAAAAAATATTTTTCAAAAAATATAAAAAAATAAAAATTTTAAAAAAGAGATACATGACAATTTTTGTAAGATTACTTGTAGAACAAAAAAAGTACACTCCAAGTGTTGACTGAGTCTTAATTTAGTTGGCATTAACATTGTTACTAGTACAAGAGGACATGAGTTCGAACGCAGTAAAGCGCTTTTATCCTCTATTTAAGAGTTGGGAACTTTTTATCTTTTAATCAAAACTAACCATTATAGTATAAATATTAGATTAATAAGATTATAATAAAAATAAATAATATTCTAAAAACAAGTATTTATAAAATTATATTTACTAATTTAAAAAATAATGTTTTAATATAATTCAGAACTTATAAAATTTAGTATTAAAAATTCAATACTTAAATTTTTAATTTATCAAACACATCTTTAGTCCATTTACTTTTCAAATTTTAAAACCCAACCCAGGCCTACACATTACTACTACTAAAATACTTTTAGTAACCTTGAGTTCAATTTCTAAGCTTTTGGTTTTTAATTGTTTATTTAAACGTCTCCTATAAAAATAATAAAAGATAGACACAAATTTTCAAAAATTGATGTGATTCTCGATTAGATCCTAACTCAGTTGTAAAATTATTAAATATCTATTCTTTTAAAAAAAGAAATAATATTATTTCAAGAGTATTTATGTCCTTTACATTTTAATAAATCAAAAAAAATATATAAACTCAAACCATTACAATTTTGAGTATCACAACTTTACAGATCATGTTTAGTTTTTATATTTGTTACATTATTAGTATGCCATAAAAAAATAGGGTAGCATCCTATTCTCGGTATTTGTTGAAATGATTTCTATAAATAATTTGTAATCACATCCTTTCCCCATAATATATGCAAATTTTAATTCATCCAAAGCGAACCACCTTTTCATCATAATCTGTTGTTGGTTTTGTGGATATAATAATTTACAGTACAAATCCTTATTGTCCCAGAGATTTATAGGAACCGGACCTCTTTTATAAGCACATTTTGATTATCCTTTTGCCTGATTTCTTCCCATTAAAAAGAAATATATGCATTGCTAATATCCCACGCATGTAGACTTCAAATGAAATAGACAGGCACCGAAAGATTCACCTTAACCTTCAGGTTGAAATTATCAATGCCGTTTTCTTTGATAATGCATAGAGAGAACATGATCGTTTCTAAGGCACCGCCCACCAGTTGTTTGTTGTTTTGTCAGTTATATATAAACAATCTTCCTAGACTCCAATTGCTTTTTCTCAAGCACGGTCGTTGGCATTGCTAGGTAGGAGGGGCCACATATACGTGTCGATATTCCAACACCAGCAAGCAGCATTGGCATTGCCCTTCGCCATCCAAATTGCGGATATGGGGCTATTGCCTTTATGTGGTTCAAAAGGTTTCCAATAAAAAGAAAACAACTGCGCATGTTCTTCAGGCCTTGGAGTGTACTGTCTAGAAAGAAAACTAATAAAATGGTGGTGGTGCCTACCTTTTGCCCATCTTAACTTTTTGCTTTCCAATATTCTCTTCCTAGAACCACACAGACTTTGAAAATTAAATCATCCACAAAAGTAACCACTCATTTAGAGGAGTCATTGCAAGCAATTCAACAAATAAAGTTCGCTCATAGTGGCTCGACTAGAGTTATCTTAGGATCATTTCACTTCCCGGAAAAGAGAAATTAATCAGTCTACTTTAATTTATCATAAATTCATTGTTTTTTTTTTTTTAACGAAAAATGTGAGTTCATTCATTCTTTATTTTATTTGACTTTGAAAGATAAATAAGTTTTAATATTAATTTTAGTGTATGCAATTTCAAATTACCATTTGGTATTAGATTTTGGGATTCTCAGTATTTTAAACTCGCGTGTTTATCAATTTTCTTGTTGAAAAAAATTCGTGTGCCACAAAATTGTTTTTCCCCAAAAAAATTACATTGTTTAATTCCAGATTGACCTTGTCAAAACAATTTTTTTTATTTGAAAAACGGGGATCGACTTTGAAAAACGAAAAACAGAAGTCGCCACCAATTTTTTTTGGTGTGATCGGATCACCTTATAAAATAATTCTTTTTTGTTTTTATTTAAAATTTTAATTTTGGTCTACAGAATTAAAAAAAACGGATTCGGGAGTCGGTTACGTTAGAGGAAGGATTAGCACCCTCGTAACGCTCAAAAATCAGTACCTAATTGATAAATTCATGTCCTAATGTCGAAAAATTTAAGATATGATCCTTTTATTTGAAAGAAAGTCAAGGCACTCTTATCTCAAAACACCCAATGAGTTAGGATGTAACATTTCAAAACTTTGAAACTAAGCTTGTCTTTATTTGTAGAAAATTCATACCTTGAGACACAAAACATCTTATCCAATAAGTTAGGATACAACATTTTGAATTCCCGAGAATAAGTTTTGATTTAAAGTTTATGGGTTTCAATTAAAAAAAAAAAAAAGGGATACTTGATATTTTAAGTTCAACGAGAAAAATCAAAACCCAATAAGTTAGGGTATCATTTTTCTTGTAGCACCCAAATAATATGTATCGCCGTATTTTTTTAAAAAAAATTGAAATAAAATGTGACAGTTTAGCAAAGTGTATTTTTTATAAAAGAATGATATGAATAAAATATTGCATCAATGCATTATAAAACATAAATTATAAATAACAATTCACCATAATTTCAAGTCATATTAACAATTAATACTAATATAAACAATTAAAGAAAGAATAATGTAAAATAACGAATGATACAAAAAATGACTATACTAAAACAAACATAAGAATAATAAATAAAAGAACATAAAGAAAAAAATACAAGATATAAAATAAGCAGTAACAATTTAAAAAAAAATCTATATGAAAGATAAAAATTTAAGAAATGAACATGAAACTCTACAAGTGAAAATCAAATATAAAAATAAATAAATAAATGATATATTTAAAATATTGAATAAATATTATAACAAAAAAATTAAAAAAAATATGACAATTTCTAAAACGATTAATATATATATATAAACAATGTATTTTAAATAAATGATATAAAAACTTAGAATATATAAAAAAATAAAGGATAACTTATAATAAATATATAATATAATAATCTAATATATATTTAAAATGTAATAATAATATACACTTTTAAAATTAACAATATATGAAAATTTTATGATAGAATAATTAAAATAGTATATGATATATAAACTTTAAAATAATATAGAATATATAGTAAATAATGGATTTAATAAAATAACCCAATATGACTAATAAATAATAAAATTATTTGATATAATACTTGAAATAAAATAAATAAATAAATAAATAAAAACAGGGGCGAAATCAAAATAAAAATAAAATGTATGGCAAATAAAAAAAACAAGAAGGGACCAGATTAAAAACGCATGCCATACATTAGGGAACAATTGGGCAATTATACCCTATCACCTAAATGTCATCGTTCTGATATCAGCCTTTAAATAACCCGAGGACGAGATTGAAACAATATAAATTTCAAGGCTAATTTAAAAAATAAAAAAAATTAGACAAAATCACAAAGAATAAGATTGCGGGGGGACCAAAGAGGCAAATTGCCCCTTTATAAAAACACGCGGATCCTCCCTGGGTATCGGGTCAACACGCAGATCCTTGCCTTTAAACGACATCGTTTTAGTGCTTATTGACTTAAGCAAAAACGACGTTGTTTCTATATTGCTATATAAGTCACTTTTAATAAAAAAATCATTTTAATCTGTTTTCAAAAAGAAAATTCAAAAATTCTCTCTAATCCTCCCTTGCTCCGTCCGGAGTCCGGTCATCGGATCTATGGGCCATCATCACACGCGCCACACACGCCACCATAGACGCCGCCATACATGGCGGCCGAACGTTAGAAAGTTCAGTTTTTCAACATAAATCGAATGATAAACTCTTTTACTTTGGATATAATCGAAAATAAAACGAAGAAAGGAAAAAAAATAAAAAAAACTAAAAAGGATAATATTATCGAAAATCACCTCTGTTTTTCGAAGATTTTTTTTTTATTTCTGTATTCTTTTTTTGTTGATTGTCTATGTATATTTTCGTGTCCATTTTACATATTGTGCTAGGGTTTTTATAGCCCTGAAAATAATTAATACAAATATTCTGTCCATATTTGTTGCTTTTGCTGTGTTTTTCTTTCCTTTTTGCAGGCGAACGATGAGAAATCCGGCGATGGGACGCGATTCGCGCGCTGATTGCAGCTTAACAAGGGGCCTGTGTTGGGTGCTTGCGGCGCAATGGAAACCTAGGGTTTCCTGAGGCTGCAAACTTGTTTGGGCCACTGGGTTAGTATTGGGCCATTGGTGTAATCGGGTCATGGTTTATTTGTAATTTGGTTTTGTTTGGTATTGGGCCACAAGTGGCAGTTGGGCCTTTGTGTAATCTGGTCTTGTAAAAATAAACTGGACATTATTATTTTTTTATTTTTTATTTTTTGGTTTTTTTGAATGGTATGGGCCCGGGCACAAATGGACTGTTACAGACCTCATTTTGATCTGAAATTTTAACTCTACAGTTTTGGCTCTAGATTATACTGGAAAAATATTTTTAGTCAAAAAAATTAAAAAAATATTCTATGGTTGGAATTTAGTGCCCAAAATTCCTAGATCTTAAATTCATTAATTGTGGAAGCATCCCATATAATTTTATGATTTTAGTAAACCAAGAACATCAAAAACTAAAAATTAGAATTGTTTCACAATTTTTCGAGATTATGTAAATCTAAAATTTTATTTGTTTCTTAGCCATAGAATTTTTTTTGTTTATGCTTTTTATTGGTTCTTTTACACTAATGCTTTCCCTCTCCTTGTGTTAGTACAAACGAAGAAGTTGCATTTTCCTACCTCCTTACTACTTAATTCAATTGGCATCTAACTTTCCTCGGCTTCTTAGAGCTTAGGATATCTTTTGCTAGCAAATGACTTCCAATTATTTTGAATTAAATTTATGATAAACTTTGAGGATTAAAAAAAATTTTGGAGTCTTATTATTTTTCTTTGATCCTTAGAGTGCTAACCCTTTTCGAGAGTTAATGTTGAGGTTTGCTATATTTGAGTGTTTGTGTTTTTAGGACTATTCACAATGGCTTGAAACACACAAAAACCAAATTGGCAATGGGAATGAAGAGGATCGACCCATAGTCAATTTAGAAATGTGTTGGGTATGTGCAATAAGAGCATGATCTAAATGAACCGATAGATGAGCTTGAAAATAAGTTTAATAATGTTGATTTTCAACTTGGCAATCTTACACTTGAGATGCGTACTATGTAATGCACTCCGCACAAACAATTTGATGCTCTTTTTTTTTTATCAATTGCATAATTCATCTCATTCGAATCAAGATTGATCAAACAATTGAATTTTCTCCTTGAATTGGTCATATTACTCAAACTAATACTTTTAATTATATGACTACTCATGATCGTGTTGGATAAACATCTTTGGCAAAACCAAAGTTTTCTATCCCTTTTTTTTTCTAAGTAAATAAGATCCAGATGCTTATTACGATTGGAAATAACAAAGACCCCAAAACTCACCCGCTATACTTATTCCTCTCAAACCATTCAAATTTGGAGTTGAAGTGATTGAATGTCATTGGCATGATTCAAAAGATCATAGAGGTTTTCAATGTCCAATTCACTACCCACACAAGAAGAAATTAAGTCTGGATATGTTGAGTCTAACATTTCATCTTACCTATATTTGATGTTGAGATAGATGCTAGAGATGAATCACCTAGTGAGAGTTGTGATGATGATAGTGAACTTAGTGAACACGATGCAATTCGCAGTGAAGAAAGTTCTTGAGTTTATAAATTTAGGCAGGTTAGAAACATCGTGTCCTCCTGCACTTGTATTTTTCGAACAAATTGGCTTAATAAAATATCCATTGGTTACATTAGCACCCCTTGTATATCGTCCTCAATGGTTTTTGCACGCAAAGTAAAATGAGGGTAAATATTGACTCATTGCTTATCTAATATTTAACTAATATTAAGTGGTATTACGTGGTCGAATCGTAATACAAAAAGACAGCTTGTATTAGTAGATAATCTAAACATGTTTTTAGTCTAATTAGCAATGAACAAATTGATTGAAAGACTAATATGACATCTATCAAGTCTAATTTGGGAGATGCTCTGTCTTGAGCATCGAAGCGGATGACTCCCAGAAGATAGAGTGACTGACTAAACTAACAGTACATCAAACATGACCCTAGTAAAATAAATCCTAGATCTGTTTATAGATCTACGTACTTGTGACATTCATAGTGTGACATGCCTTAATCTTGAGTGGATGATAGACTATGTATGTATGACTCGTATACTTTGATGTAAGTAAATGCTTGAGCTCAAATAGATAAGAAACCAAAAGCTGTTGCGTTAGGTATAAGACTTATGCAATATGTAGCACCATTCCAAAATAGAGGAATTCATAACCCAACTAAAAGGTAAATGATATCCTCTCATAAGTATTACATGATAGATGGAAACTAAAGGTGATCACTAATCATTTGTCTTTCTGAAAAATGACTTGATTACTATTTGATAGTAATTGACTTTTCATGAAGGAAGATGTGATGGTTACTATGAGACAAGATAGGACCATATTGGGAGAAAAAATTTATCCCAAAGAGATTAAAGATATCCTATGAGGGTAACACACTTATGACAAGGTCATTAGAGAAACACTTATTAAGTTGCTTTCGTAATGGTATATAATAAGGGAGAGCTCAGTTATGATACTTTAGTGGAATGACTTCGTGACTAGATAAGTTCATATTTAAAAGGTGAAAAGTTGAAACTTAAATTTAAATTATTTGAGCCTTAATTATATATATATCCAATTGGTCTCTCCACTAGCTCGCTGAAACCAAAAATGAATTGCATGTAGAATCAAATGAATGGAAATAAATGAAAACGATGAAGTAAGAGAAATAGATCGCATCATAAATGAATGTGTTTTCTCGCTAGGTACAAAATCGACTTGAGAATTAATTCAAGATTTTTTAAATTATTATTTAATTAATTTTAATTAAACAATTGAAGTTAAAAAGTAAAATAAAATAAATTAGTCATTATGAATCTGTTGAATAAGGAAATTAAATATATTTTCTCATAGATTTTACGGTAAAATTGTTATGACTTTAACAAAATTAGAATTGGGTTGAAAAATATTTAATTGAGAAATTAATTTAATTAACTTAATTAATTGAATAAATAATATTTATTTTCGAAAATAGAAAATAAGTATTAGGTTGAATTAAATTATAAAATGTAGGGTTAAAAGTTTGAAAACACATATAATTGGACCCAATACATGAGAGACCCAAGTTTTAAAAGTTTGAAATGCACTTTGGATCACATGATTTTGAGTCTGGTAACTCATGTTGTGACCGTTTTAGTAAAAACTACACGAGCAGAAACTCTAGACGAGATTATTATAGGAATTACAAGTTTTGAGATTTGATTCAAGTTTAGATCATATTGGGTTTGATTTTAAGACTTAATTTTGATTATATATAAGTTAAATATTGTATTTATTAAGTTTTATATTTTTGGTATTTATTTTTTTTTTTTGAATTTTAGAAGATTTTTTTACTCTTTTAGGTTTCTTAGTTAACAAAAAAGTTTAGTTCAACTAAAACTACTTCTTGTTTAAATTAATTAGAGTTTCATTATATTTAGAAGTTTTATTTGATGTAATTAGCTAGCCTATGTTAGTTGGACAGTTTCTGAGAAACAGGCTAGCTGCTTGGAAGGAGTTGTAACACCCATTGCCCGTATTCAACACTGGAACCGGGTATGGGGCATTACCGGACATATCTCACTTAAACATACAACTTTGGGCTGTAAAATTTCATTCTAACTTTAAACTTTCCCTTTTTCAGTCAAAATATCCACATTGTGGACCTACGAGACCTCAAACATACTTTCATAAAGTTACAGAATTAAACCGAAAACTTTTATGCACTTAGAAAAATTTTACCTAAAGAGGGGTCACACACCCGTGTTGCTCAAGGGACACGCCCGTGTGCCCCTTAGACATGCCCGTGTTCTCTACTCATGGTTGACACTGACTTATTTCACACGGTCGGACACATGCCCGTGTCTTAGCCCATGTGCCAAAACCTTGGCATTCTGTTTATGACGTCATCACTTCATTAAGGTCACACAGCCAAGGCACACACACGTGTCCTTAAACCGTGTGTCGATTTAAATTCCTAACATTAGGTGCAGACTTCACACGGCCTAGGCACACGCCCATGTCCATGGCCATGCCTCCCACACAGCTGAGACACAGGCCGTGTCTCTGCCTGTGTGTTTACTACTGAGCATACTGACTTACAATTCTAGCATGCAAGGGGACACACGGCCTGATCACACACCCATGAAATTGACCGTGTGTCACACACGGCCTAGACACACGCCCGTGTGCCTACCCATGTGGACAAGAACAAGGCTATTTGCCAAGCTCTCTCTATCACCCTAACTCACACAACATAAATCCATTTAGCCATTCACCAAGCAACCCAATTATGCAACATACACTTTCATGAATAACCTCATTTCTTTCATAAAATTAACAATAATGAGCCATCATCTATGGCTATATACAAAAGAGTTTGTCTTTATAAGAGCCAGGACACACTTGGCCTAAGCAACAAAACATTTCTCCTAGTCTAGCCCTTATACATGCCATACTCAAAGTGCTAGTTCTAGATATACCGAGATGAGTTGATAGTGTGGATGATCTTCTGGTTAACCTTATATCCTGAGCCGACTCTTTGACACTAAAGAACAAGGAAAAAGAAAGGGAGTAAGCTTTAAGCTTAGTAAGTTTACATGTAAACAATAAGCATTACAATATATGCTAATCAATAAATAGCATTATGCACTAAGCAAGAACAATCCACATTCCATAGTCATGCTTACTCATTTCATCTCTTACCACATTCCAACCATATAACAAGCAAAATGCTCACATTTAATAGCATACCTTCCTTGCACTTATCACCACAAAGCCACATGAAACAAACACTTAAACAATTTCTCAATGAACCATTGAAATAATACCAAACACTCGGTGGTTTCGCACGTAGCCCACATTAAACTATATTAGGGTGGTATCGCACATAGCCTACCAACAAGAATATTTAAGGTGGTATCGCACATAGCCCACCAAATGATAATAAAAATGATGGTATCACACATAGCCCATCATGAATGAATAGCAAGGTGGTATCGCACTTAGCCCACAATTAAAAGTATTTACAATGGTATCGCACATAGCCCACCATTAATCTTTAATTAGATTTACACGGGAATTACTCAATATCTATTGAATTCAATTCATCTCAATCATGGATAATTTCATTCATACAATGCACCATCTGTAAACAACATGCATACTCAAAATGAGTAGTTTACACATAAACTTACCTCGGTGCAAAATGTGTTAATCGACGGTTTAGTCCGTAACCTTGCCTTTTTCTCGGTCAAGGTTGTTTCCACGCTTTTCTTAATCTATAATAGTGAAATTCACTCATTCAATCACTTTATAAATCATAATACAACAAAATCTATACTTAGGCAAAAATTACCATTTTGCCCTTACACTTTGGCAAAATTACGATTTTTCCCCTACGCTCGTAAATCATTTTTCATCACATTTTCTTATTGAACAAGCCTAGCTGAATATTTGTTTCTCTTACAACTACTCACAAATCTAACTATTTCATGCATTTATTACCAAATTACAACATTTACAGCTTAGTCCCATTTAGATGTTTTCATGACAACAACATTCACAAAAGTTGTTTCTCATCTCCCTAACATTCATTTTCTTCCATAAAAACTCAGCTAACAACATAAATACTCTCATGGAAAATCCCTAAACTTTCAACCATATTCCAAATTAGTCCCCTCATTAGCTGGTTTAAGCTTTGGGGTTCTAAAAGTACAAAAATTATCAAATAAAACCACCAAAATCACTTACTTGCAAGGAGATAGCTTGGCTGAAAGTTTGGTCTCTAAAATCCCCTATTTTCCCTTCAATTTTTGATGGAAGAAGAAAGATGAATAGTGAAAGATGATATCTCATCTTTTTATCTTATTTTATTCATTATTACTCACCTAATGTCACCAAATTTGACCAAAAATTTAATGCCCTTGTCTCCCTAGCCTCTATGGCCGGCAATACCTCCCAATTGGCCTAATTGCACATTCAGGACTTCTAATTAATATTCTATGGCTATTAGACACCTCTACCTTGTATAATGGAACTTTCACACTTTATACGACTTAGTCCTTTTTCACACTTAAACATACAATTGCTAAAATTAAAGCACCAAAATTTTCGTATAGCCATATATTAATGCCATAACACATAAAATAATACCAAAATAATTTTCTCAACCTCGGAATAGTGGTCCCGAGACCACTGTTTCAACTAGCCCCAAAATCAGGCTGTTACAAGAGTGGCTAAGGGAGTGGACATTTCTTCAAACATCGAATGAAATAGAAAACAAATAAGGAACACAAAGTTTGTTTACGAAGTTTGATTTCCCTACATTTGCGAAGCCTAGCTTAATGAGAACTATCCGCTACCTTCATACTCTTACAAAGTGATCATAAATCTACCATACACCTGTGACAATTTCCTCACCTGTATTTTTTAAGACTAGAACCCTTACCACTAAATTCACCCTATGAACTTAGCATGTAAAACCACAACTCAAAATGTTTTACAATCAAAAGCACTCTAAAAAATAAAGTTCCCCACTTGAACGAATTAAGTGCTCCTAATTCTAGGTACATAAACCTATTCAAGTCTCTAAATTATATAGAGTTGTTCGAGACTTGCTATCATAACGAAGATCTACCACAATCCCTATATACACAATAATGAAAAAAGTTGAACACAATATAATAATAAAAGAAGGTAAACATGGGCTCTTGGCAATTAAGAATGCAATGTTTCTCTTCAATCCAATATTCATGGTCCAAGGGATCAGATAGACATATTTTGATCTTATCTGATCCTCCAAAGATGTTTCTCTAAGTTATATGATCTTTATTGATGGGCTATATATTGTCCACACAAACAATATAGCCCATAAAACATGATACAATATATTGCCAATAACACAAATATAGAAACTGTCTTAAACAAATTTAGTGGTCAGGGAGTGGGCACTCCGTCAGGCACTTGTTCATACTTTCAATGTTTTTCAACAATCCCCACATTTTTTAATTTGTTGAAAAAAAACATATACAGAATAGGAATTTATATTATCAAATCACCTAAGCTACCCCTTAGCATATTATCTTTCATTTAAAAAATTTTACTTAGAAAATAATAAAGTGGATCGACCATTAATGTCAACTTGAAATTGTATCAATAATCAAACAACCATAATTATAGCTAAGAAAGCTTAATGAAATGAAAAAGATAATGCAACAAAGCAATAGCAACAAATTTGAATCTTTCTTTATCACTAGCAACTCCCTCTTTTTGATCAACAAGATTGCCAACTTACTCTTCGACAGGAAGAGATAACAAATCAACATGAAAAGCCTTTTGTATCTCTCTGATTTTCTCAAAAATCTTAGCTTCAACACGAAGTTTAGAAATATGTTAATCATGTGCCTCAATGTATGCAGTAAGATAATCAATCATCCTTTTACAAACACTAGAGGGAATGACCTTGGGGCGTGAAGAAGTTTACACTTCCTGGGTTTAAGGTGATTTTTCTTGTTTAATTTTATTGTATCAAAATTACCCCCTTAACAGCACCTACCATATTCTGGCAGTAATAATTCAGAACCTTCCTTACCATTACAAGGCTGAATTCAGACCATTTTACACGTACCGTATTCTTCTTACTGAATGCAGAACCTTCTAAAGAACCTAATTTTCTTATTCACAAACACTTCACGGTAAATTAGCATAAAGTTCAATAACCACTATTTCCAAAAAGAACATCTATGCCATTATCAGCAACACTAATCTCCTCTATATTTTATTCTCCTATAAAACTCTTTTTCAGTATAATGGCATACCTCTTAGAACAAGCAAAATCAAAGAAGACTTTGTTCTTCATCTTCAATAATCTTTCCTCTTCTTTCTTGGCTATTTTGGATGGAAATATCACTTCTCACAATTAAGCAAATACTCATCTTGCAAGCTTAGGTAGGGCTTAAGGAAGTGGGCATTTTCTCAGTGATCAGAATATCAAAATCTATGGCATTAGATTTGGCCTCCTTATTAGCTTAACTGATAAGATTTTCTTAACATCATGATCAATATTTTCTTTCTCAACCATGGGTCTTGAATATTGGTGGTAGGAGCTCCAGCATAAATTGGGTTGGCAGATATTGATGGTTTAACAAAGGCAGCAACAACATTCACCAATATGCTATCAATGATTAAGACACATGCACTCTGACTCGATATTTCTTGAATAAGAGCTTTGATTCTTTATTCAGGATCATTAGTATGCTCGGACATTGATGGATTGTTCAACAGGACATCAATTTCCTCCATAGATTCTTGGATAGCTTAAGATGACCCAACAATTTGTGTCTCAATAACAAAAAAGGCATTTTCTTCGCCCCTTGGTGTGACTAGAATGAACACTTTAGAAGAGAGGTATACAATAGGTGTAGGTGTAGTCTGAGTTACCTCTTAATGTGATGTGCTTGGAGGAGTAGGCACTTTCTTGGTTGCCTCACTAGTTTTCTCAATTGGGGGATTGAATGTCCCTTCCCAATAGTTTGTTGTGATTGTTGTTGTTTCTCATACTCTTTAGTAGATGTGATCTTTACACAGGTCATAATCAAAGAATAAAGGTTTGTTTAGACATTTATAGCAAGAATAGTTGTCATTCTTAAATAAATCAAGTTCTCTCTAAAATATGAAGAGACAAATACCCTCAAAAGTTGATACTCACAAAAAATAAATTGGTGTAAAAAATTCCTTCGTAAACCTCCAAATTTCTATGTAAATTAATTAGTAGCATAATTATCCCCAAATACATCAAAATAACATCAAGCATTGTCATGTCGATGCTTTCCATAATTAGTCAACACACCTTGTGTTTGACAGATTCCAACTAAGCTTCTCAAGCTCTTAAATCCAGTGGAATCCAAGGCTTTTATGAACAAATCATCTAGTTGGCTTTGTGTAGGCACATGCTTCTTTCCACATATGATTTCACGATAATCCATGTTGTAACCTACTAAGCACATTGAGTTGCCTTTCCTAAACCAAATGCCAAAATCAAGAATACCATGAACATACCTAATGATTCATTTAACTGTATTGACATGATATTTTTTAGGATTGGCCTCATATCTTGTACAAATTCCAACACTAAAACATAAATTAAGACAACTAATTGCGAGATAAAGTAGCAATCATGCTTCAGCATGTAGTTTGGGAAGTGGGCATAGTTTTTCATTGACAAACATAGGTGTCTTAGTTGGCTTAGAGTTTTAAAGCCCAAATTTATTATGTCACAGCTTCAATTCAAAGACGGTAACACTTTTTCAAATGATTGATTGCATCACCTTGTAATAGTTATCAAAAGTGCAAGCATCCTTGATGATTACTTCATCAGATCTAGTGGTAACAATACACTTGTCTTTAGTGAAATTAACAAACATACCTTGATCACACAGTTGATTGATTCTCACCAGATTGGCTTTGATATCGTTGACTAGCAACACATTCTTCAAATGAGGCATGTTAATAACATTCAAAACCCCTTTACAAAGTATTTGTCATTTCTTTCCATCACTAAAAGTCACAATTCTAGTAGGAGAATCTTTAAAATCAATCAAATAGGATTGTTAACATGTCACGCTCCTTGAACTACCGTTTTCAAAATACCAACTTCCATCAACAGTAAAATTTAAAGAATGGTTTGCAACAACCAAGAAATTAGTCTCCTTTATCTATACTCATTTCTACACTTTCCTAGCTGGAGTGCTACGGAGAGTGGGCCCTGTTGGATCTAGTGCCCTAAGTGTATTATTTTCATCTAAGTACACTTGTAATTTTTTGACCAGATTGATTAATAAAATTATTCATTAATTAAATTAATATACTTTGTATTATTTTCCTCAAATGGTTTTTGCACGCAAAACAAAATAGAAGAAAATGTTTCTGATTGGTTGTCTAAATGTTTAACTAATACTAAAGGGTATTATGTAGTCTGATTGTAGTACAAAAAGACAACTTGTATTAGTTGATGAACCTAAACATGTCCTTAGTCTGATTGAAAATGAGCAAACTGATTGCAAGACTAATATGTCATCTATCAAGTCCAATTGGGGAGAAGCCTTGTCCTAAGCATCGAAGTGGATGACTCCCAAAAGATAGAGACATAGATGTGATTGAATAGATTGAAAGTATATCGGACAAGACCCAAGCTGAATAGATCATGAACTCTTTTTTCGATTTATTCACTTGTGACGTTCATAGTGTGACATACCTAAATCCTGAGTGGATGGCGAACTATGTATGCATGACTGTACACTTTGATATAAGCAAAAGCTTGAGTTAAAATAGATAAGGAATCAAAAGTTGTTATGTTAGGTGTATGACTTCTATAGTATGTAACAACAGTGGAATTTAGCCCAAAATATGGGTAAATGATATCCTCTCATTGGCATTACATGATTGATGAAAAGTAAACGTAGCCACAAGTCGTCTGTCTTTGTGATGGTTGGTTTGATCATTATTTGATAGTGATTGATTTTTCATGAAGGAAGATGTAATGGTTACCATAAGATAAAATAGGATCATATTGGGAGAACGTATATTATTTCAAAGAGATCAAGAATATCCTATAAAGGTAATACACTTATGACGAGGTCATTGGACAAGCACTGGGTAGTTGCTTTCGTAATGGTATGTCGTTGAGGAGAGTTCAATCACAATACTATAGTGGAATGACTTCATGACTAAATGAGTTTATAATTAATAGGCGAAAAGTGTAACAGTCTGAATTTAACCCTAATCGAAACGGTGGTTTCGGGACCATGAATTCGAGTCCGAGAAATAATTTAATATTATAATTTGAGTTAGTTATATGTAAATTAATGGAGGTGAAAGTTTCGTATAAAAATTTAACTGTTTGTGTGCTCAATTAGTTAAAAAGGACTAAATCGCGTTACTGGTAAAAGTGGCCTTTTATTTGATTTATGGTTAAATTGATGTGGCTTTATTTTAGTGAAGTCCTTAAAGGGTAATATACCCATTTTAAATTGTAGTGGACGGCAATGTGGTCTTATAACATGTTTTTAAGTATTACTTTATACGTTAAAGATTATATTATAATTGTTTTATAATTTATAACTATATTATAATGAAACCAACATGAAAGTGGGATTTTATTCATCCTTCTTCCACCGAATAACAAAGAAAAGAAAAGAATGTTGGAGCTTGGTACATTCGGCCATTTTGCTAGCTAAATTAAAGGTTAGTTTTTAATCGGTTTTCAATAATTCCTACGTTTTTGAAATCGTTGCTTCGAATACTTCAAGACTCATGCTTGAATTTTTGATTTTGATGAATATTTTGAAATGTTCTATTGATGAGTTCATGAGGTTTATGATGATGGTTGATGAATTATGAAAGATTTATGTTAGATTAATATGTTTTGTATTGAGATTTTGGTAATTTTGAGTGAATAAGGCTAAATTGAATGGTCTTTCTTGATATGAGTATTCTAGTTGCAAATTGACCTTTTTGAAATTCATAGTGGACGGCAATATGGTCTATTAATATATATATATATATCATATGTTTGCTTATGTGTTAAATATATAATAAGGATATAATATATAAATGTATTATAAGTATATTATAATAAAGCCAAAAAGGAGAATAGAGTTTGCATGTTCATCTTTTCACTTACTTGACCGAAACAAAAGAAATAAAAGGGGAGAAAAGAAGCTTCAAGGGTTTCGACAATATTAAGGCTTAATTAAGGTAGGATTTAACTTTGGTTTTTGATAATTTTTGTATTTTTGTGATTGTTGTTCATTTTATTATCAAGCCCATGTGTTAATTTTGTGAAATGGTCTTGTATGTTGGTTATGCCATTGATGATAACTTAAGTTTTAGGATGATTTTTGGTAGTGAATGGAGATTTGAGCTAGATGAAAATATTTTACTCTTGGGTCTTAGGTGAATGTAGCTAATTTAAAATTTGGTTGTGAAAACATTATCATGGAAGGGCCAAATTGAGAAAATATTGAAGTATATGGACTTATATAATCCTTAGGATGATTCGGGCCTAAAGGAAGTTGGGTAAATTTTGAGTAATTCATGAGTATGGTATTAGGGACTAAATTGTATAGATTGTAAAAGTTAGGGGTAAATTCATAAATTAGCTAAATTAAGTATTTATGGATAAAATTGAATGAATATAAATTTATTGAGTTTAAATTGGAATTATTTAGATAAAGAATAAAAGAAAATGGGTTTGGATCGGGGAAAGGCAAAGTTGAACGAATAGTCGGAAAGCTCAATACGTCAAATTTCGAGGTAAGTTTTTAAGCAATCGGATTAATTTGAATTATCGCTATATTAAATTGTACATGTTTGAGTGACATAACAAATTTTATTGTCAAATTGCCGAATAAGGCATAGGAATTATTATATGTGATAGCCGAATACGGATTAATAAATACATGTATATATAGCTATAACCATTGAATAATTGAGTTGGCAAAATATATGCACTTGTGATAGGGGATAAAAATATATAATTAAATATATGTATGGGAATAGAATATTCGGATATGTGTGAGTGTATATATATATTTGATGATGCCAAATGTGGCATGGTGACTTTAAATGTGTTTGCCGAATATAATAATATCATGAACATGTGTTTATTATGTAAATACTTTGGATGGTAGAAATATGTATAAAGATATATATATTATATATATATAAATGTTACCAATGTGATAGGGTATAAGATTAAATATTGGTATTGGCCGAATGTATGTTTGCCTTTTGTATGAAATTTTGATATGTTTGGACTGGATAAATAATTATGAGTTGAGTAGTATTTAATAGTGGACCATGAAATAGGTGATGGTGGTGATTGAATAAATAAATATGTGTTTTGAGTGTGACTGAATGTGATGGTAAATTATAAGAGGAAAGAGTTGATTTGAATGTGCGTATTGGTGTATGTTCATATTTATAATATGTGAATATATATGTTAAAGGGTGGCTTAGATGGATAGTTATTTTTAAAAAAGTATAATTTAATATGATTACGTTTGGTTCGATTGAGATATGATGTTCGAAAAATTCGTACAAGGATCATGAAGTATATAAAAGTTTCGATATATGAATTGGTTTGTAAACTTGACTTTATAAATATGATGGTATCGGGCTTTAAGCCTAGCGAGCTTTTGCTTGCCGGGTGGATAGTATTCGAGCTTTAAGCCTAGCAAGGCTCTGTCTTGGTGTATTACATGATGCTTTATGCCTAGCAAATTTTACGAGAACAACGGTAAAAATAATCAAAGCGTGCTAAATGAGTTAAAGTGAAGCGGTATGTAACAATTTATTTCCTTTTTAGAAATAAGGTAAGTTGATTATTTGATATGTGATACAAGTTAAAAAAAAATGATGTTAATGGTAGTGAATGTGTACATGAAAAGCCATATATGGATTAATGCATAAATATTGATATTCATATTTGATTTTTGAGCTTATATTCGGCCTAATGTTACCTAGGGAATAAATTGAATTGTAAAATTTATATTAACATTAAAAGATTTATGTGCATTTGATTGGTAGGTATTTCAAATGTGAACCTTTAACGTGTTTATAGGGATTATATATATGTATATATATATTTGGGGAAAATAAGATCTATGGGATATTAAACATATTAATGTTCAATGTGTGTTTGGAAATGTTATAATTCAGGCATGGATAAATGTTTGGTAGTTAAATTTCATAAGTATGGCTTGTTTGTACCTTAATAAATTATTAATGCCATTGAGGTAATATTTGAATTAAATTAAGCTATGAATTAAGTGAATGAAACCATATGTTTAAGCATATGATTGGTTATATTCGGTTTAATGTTATAAATATATATATGATATGGAAATGCGAAATTCATATTCATGCCAAAGTTTATATGTGCATTTGTTTATAAGGTAATTGAATGTGAAATTATGACTAAGGAAATGTGAATTGTATAAATGTATTATGATAGTATGTGTTCGGTCAAATGAAATTTCTATTGCTACCGAGTAAAAAGAGATGCTTGTTTGGACAAAACTTATTTCATGTTTAGTTACATGTGGATAATTGAATTTACAAATATGGTTTGGTTATGTTTTATTAGATTATTATTGTTATTGGGTTATTATTTGCTTATGATTTACTAAGCTATGATAGCTTACCCTGTGTGTGTATTTTTACCTTTATTTATAGATTTTGGAGACTAGTTGCAAGCTTGGGGATCGTTTGCGAAGTTCATCACACTATCGACTGCTTTCGGGGTTTTAAAAGTTGTATTAGAAATTTATGGCATGTATAGGTTATAGAACTTTTTGAATATGGTTGAAGTTGTATATATATGTATAAGTCATGCGAAAATGGCTTGTCCATCTTGTTAAATCTTGGGATTTATATTTGGTTTGATTATCATGTTTGGTTGTGGTTTTGGATGATTTGGTTTTGGGTATGTATAAGTATAAAAAAAAAAAAATTGTAGTCAAGTTTAGTAATACCTTGTACTCGACTTTGACAATGGTCTCGGGTAAGGGGTGTTACAAAATGCTAGAACTTAATTATAAATCATTTGATCCTCAACAACATATGTCCAATCAGTCCCTCCGCTAGCTCGCTGAAACCAAAAATGAATTGCATTTTAGAATAGAAATGAACAAAATGAAGGGAAATAAATATTTAGGAATGACTGTGGTTTTCTTTTAAATGGAGAAATAGAATCATTTGGAAATGAATGTAGGTTTTCAAAAATGGAAATGAATACAAAAATGGAAAGTTGCAATCCTATATAGGATTACTTAAAAATTGGAAGAATGAGTTTATGTTTTTGGACTATTTTGAAGCCCAAAAAATGAAAATAAATCATTCAGTCATAATGAACATGTTGAGTTGTGACATATTGAATGAATTTTCTCGATACATTACCAGGGTAAAATCGTCAAAATTTTACCAAGAGTAAAATTGTCAAAAGTTTTACTTGGGTAAAATTGGGATGAGAAAAATATTTAATATGTAAATATTAAATTTTATTTTGGGAAATAAAAAAATTTAATCGGATTGGATCACATTACAGAGTACAAGGTTAAAAAGGCCTAGAAAATACTCGTAATTAGACCTGATGTGAGAGAGGCCCAAAACCTCTCATATAACATGAATGGGGCAACAATCCTAGTAAAAATAAATTGACGAGTCGTTCACCTCTCTCCTACTTTAAGTAGGTTATTGATTTTCTATTTAAAATAAATCTCTACAACTTAATCATCGATTCACGGTAATGGGTCCTTGTTTTTTACAATCAACTTATTCAGTTGTCTATAGTTGATGCACATCCTCATGCTTTCATCATTATTCTTTACAAACAGCACTGGTGAACCCCAAGGTGATATGCTTGGTCGAATGAAACCTTTATCCAGTAGCTCTTGTAGTTGAAGCTTCAACTCCTTGAGTTCCTTGGGTGCCATACGATAAGACGTGATAGAAACTGGCGAACTACCAAGATATAACTCAATGGAAAACTCCACCTCGCAGTCCGGTGGTAGTCCAAGTAGGTCGTCAGGAAACACATCTGAAACATCTTGAATAGTTTGCATCTCGCGAACCCTTTTTGTCAAACCCTGCGAGCCCGTCACAAAAGCAAGATAGGCTTTGCAACCTTTTCCTAGCATCTTCTCTTCCTTCAACGTTGAGACCAAGTTACACTGAGCTCGCTCACCAATCATAACTACTTCACTGCCTTCACTGTTTCACAAAATGACTTCCTTCAACTCAAAGTTAATCTTTGCCTTGTGCTCAATCAGCCAATCCATTCCAAGGATCACGTCGAACCCATAGAATGGTAGCTCCATCAAGTTCGCATAAAATATTTTCTTTTGTACTTCCAGCAGATAGTTACGGTACACTCTATTAACTAACACACTATCCCCAAATAAATTGGTGAAAGTCACACTTACAGGGTATCCTAATTACCAGATAGATTTGTGAACATAGTTCGCACAGAGCAGAAACACATTTGCGAACATAGTTGACACAAAACAGACTGTGAACATAGTTTACCCAAAATAGACTGTGAACACAATTCGCACAAAACAGAAATACTTCCAGACTTGTCAGATAGCAAAGGGATGACCTAAGGCGTAATCTTGCAAAAGATGTAGCTGAACCATGGGCGATGCTATTCCCAAATCTACCCCTCAAACAACCACACAAAAAACACACAAAGCACTTCAAATTTTCACTTACCAAATGAGTAAACTTACCTCGCATTAATCTAACTAACTCACTTCACCACTTTCTGGCGAACTTACTTAATAGATGATAGAACAAACTTAACTAGCTCTAGTAGACAGTCACTTCTTTGATGAGTCCAAACCTGGCTAGCTTTAATATTAACCAATGTTACACCCCAAACTCGACTAAGAAGTATCAACCTGAATCTAGTGTGCCACATTAGCCATCGAAGTAACTCTCTGTTAACTCCCAACCTAACCTCCAGCACACCACTTATAGATATCATACGAATAAGGTGTGTAAGCTTTAAGAAAGCAGTGGAATCATACATTAAAAAAACACAAAGGTTCACATGCAAGATAGATCAGAGTGCATAATTATGCGATACTGAAATTCAATATACTTAGAAACATTTACAGGTTCGCATTACACTTAACCACTCACATAACATTAAAACATAGCTCACATACCTTATTAACAATATAAACTTGAGTTTGCCAAGCACAATAGTTCGCATCCAGATGTGTAAACTCACAAGACATTAGTAGTTCGCTTAGTACCTAAAATGCTCATACATCATAGTTTCACTAAACATCAGGCTAAGTAAACAAGAAAAAAATGCATGCAAGGAATATCATAGAGGGTTTGCACACACATAAGGGTTGGAAAAGTTAAGGGTACGCATGAAAATATGGTAAATATACCTAGGATCTCGCATGAAATAAAACTATCACAATAGGGGTATGTGTGTAATTATGGTTCGCAGTATACAATGGTTCGCATGCAAATAATCTAGCACTACAAGGGTAGGTAATTTACCCAAACATACATGAACCACAATCCATGTTACTCAGCTAAACAACAAAATACTCATATGTAAATAATATCGATATATTATTAACATAAATAGTGCGTATATTCTAGGTCATGGTTCGCAAGAATCAAACGTAAAAAAATAGCATATTATACTAAAGCTTAAGAAGAATGTTCAGTAATCAAATCAAGGATATTATTTATTATCCTAACCCACTTAAGAAAAAACCCATCGCCCATCCATATGGTTTGCTCATATCAGTTAGGTGCTTCGCCAGATCATCGGCCTCGCCAACGCTATTCGTTACCTACTTAGCTACAAAGTAAGAGAGGAGTGGGTGAGTTCATTGAGAGCTCAGTGACTAATCAGAAATCATTAGGCTATGCTTGAAAACAATATTTGAAAATAGTAAAAATCTTTAGTTTGGAAACATTTTGCGTACTAGGTTCGCAGGTGAGGTTGTGAGACCCAATTTGTAAATCATGTCAAAAAACATATGTTTGGAAAACAATTCAAAAACTTTATTAGTCTTTTCACAAAACATGTTGATCTTCCGCAATCCGGTGTAGCAGATTAAACTAATTTTCGCACTTGAGGAGCTTGAATATAAGCATTTTCATTATGTTTTAGTTATGTTTTTATAGTTTAGTTTAAATCCAATAAAAAATGTATTTTGAGTCTTTTATTGACCTTAGGGGTCGAATGAATCCTCAAGGTGAGCTAATGTACTTAGTGAGTGTGTAGGAGACCATTTGAGGGCGTACAAACTCAATACTGTTCGTTGTGTTGCAACATGGGAAGTTTGATGTCACAACATAAAGAGCAAAATGCAAGAATCTCGAGACTACCTTCGATGTCAAGACACAGCCATTGGATGTCACTACAAGCCATTGAAGCTACCCTAAACCTGAGTATACTACCTTCAATATCGTGACCCAGACACTAGGGTGTCACGACATCGATCCTGTACGAGAAAAACTTATGAGCCAAGGGTATTTTGGTCCACAAAATAAAAAGTTAAATACGAGGGCGTCAGTTGACCTAAAGTTGAGGACAACGACAAACCTAACTCTATAAATAGGCTCTTAAAAACTTGTTAAAAGATAATTTTTCATATTATTAGTTTTCTTTGTAAAATTTAGTTTTCGATTTATTTTTCTTTCTCTTAAGGTTTAGACTTCTTTTCAATTCTTTTCATTCGTGTTATTCGGAGAACTTAATTTGTAGACGCAATCAAACATTTGAGGTTTCATCATTTCATACATCAAATACAAACAAGATTCTCTAAACTCTACTATTGTTTTATTCTTTATACATATATTCAATATCAAGTTTATGATGTTTATTGATTCCATGAGGAACTAATCCTCTTATAAGGGATTAGTGAGTGAAGGTATGAATAATTAACTGTTTTGTAGGGAATTCTTAACAAATCAACTATTCAGGAAAGGAAGAACCTAAAATCTTGGCCTGACAACCCTAGGAAGTCATCAAGGTGGGAATTAACCAAAATTTGATATGGCCTATCCGTGAACACCTTAACCTTGAACCGGTCTGGACTATAAAGTCAGAAGATAAGTAGTTCTTGTCAAATCAGTATTTTAGTGGACGTATTGGAAGATCCTGATGGAGTATTGACTAGTTGATTGAACAAGAAAACTCAAAACGATAGTTGATTATGACTACTAGTGTAACAGCCCGTTTTCGATAAAAATTAGAATAGTGGTTTCGGGATCACAAATCCGATTCCAGAAAGAAAATTCATTTTAAAATCATTTTATGGTCTACAGTACAATAGTAATGTTGTATAAAAATTTCGTAAAGAAATTTTACCAATTACATGTCTAATTTGATAAAGGACCAAATTGCACAAAGTGTAAAAGTTGAGTTCTAATAGCTAAAAGGATTAAATAGTTATGGAATTCAAAATTTGAGGTCCTTATATGGTAATTAAACCATTAAAAATGCTTAGTTGTTAAGGATGATGATTCCTCCATGGAAAATTAATTAAAGAAAAGGACAAAATTGGAAAGATGATAAATAATGAAATAAAGAAATAGCATCATTTTATCATCATCTTTCCCAAATAAAATATGGGAACCTTAGCTATGGAGAATGGAAGAAAGAGAAAACTTATTTGGCCAAAATAGGTAAGTATTCAAGTCCTGTTTTTAGTAATTTTTATATTTCTGAGATCTGGATAGCTTAATCTATCTATTTTGAGGATTAATTTGTAAAGATATCAAAGTATAGAAATTTTTCCATGGATGTAAATGTTGAAATTTTGGAATTTATGGTAGAAAATGAAAGGTTGTTGATAGATAAACAACTTTTGTAAAATGAATTTTGATGAAATTATGATTTTAAGACTAAATTGTAAAGTTGTAAAATTCATGGAAAATTCTAAATTTTTATGAAATACATGGGCTGTAAATGTTACATGTAAAATTCAGCTAGGCTTGGAATAAGGATTAAATTGCATGAATTTCATTTTTCGAGCCTAAGGACGAAATCACCATTAATTAAAAGTTTAGGGGCAAAACGATAATTTTGCCAAAATTGTGAGTTGAATTGAAATGATCATGAATTGATGTTAAATTCATTCATATAGATCCAGATAGACCAAATTCAGACTTAGAACGAGGAAAAGAGAAAATGCTGGATTTATCTATTTTACGTACACGAACATATGTTTTATTTTACCCTATTCTATAGCAATTCGAAAGCTCGTTGGATTGAAAGCTTGGCAGAGATCACTCACACTATCCATCAGCCCATTTTGCTATATATATGGTAAATCAATTATGGTTATAATGGCATGTATAGGTTATTTAACCAATAATGGCATGTAAATGTTTTGAATGAAACTAGCCATTGGAATGACTTGTGTTTAACATATTTTGATAAGTTTATAAATGGATCTATCATGTTTGAAGAATGAATTTAATAATGCATATATGCATTTGGCAACTAGATAAGTATGAATGATAGATTAACATGATAATAAATTGTCATCTGAGGTACCTAAGGGTACAATGGTTGTATGTGATATTATGTCATGTTTAAGACATGATTTGGACTTGTTTTGAATGTTTTGATATGGTTCGTGAATGTGGTTAAGTGTTGGTATAGGTGAAAGACAAGATGGGTGTGAAATGTGGTTTGGAAAATAGCCTATTTTTATTCACACGGGAAGCGACACGGGCGTGTGTCTCAGCCGTGTGTGACACATGGCCTAGCACATGGGCGTGTGGCTTGGCCGTGTGTCCCCTGCATCTTTAAAATGTCAAAACAGAATGCCCAGAATTGATCACACGGCCAGGCACTCGGGCCATGTGATCCACATAGCCTGACCATACCAGCGTGTGACCCCTGCACCTAGGAAAAATTTTGAGATTTCGTGACAAATTCTCTTAGTACCCAGTTTAGTC
The DNA here is from genome assembly GCA_025503065.1 of Gossypium bickii. NCBI lineage: Eukaryota > Viridiplantae > Streptophyta > Magnoliopsida > Malvales > Malvaceae > Gossypium > Gossypium bickii. The sequence goes on from CP106715.1 coordinate 100,047,196, forward strand.
CCGACTCGTTTCTAATGCATGTTTTGGACCTTGAGGGTTCATATAAAGGACTTTATGATTGATTTCTGATATGAATACTGTATGAAGTGGAATATCTGTTAGTTGATCTGTAAATTCTAGTAATGCTCCGTAACCTTATTTTGACGACAGATTCGGGTCAGGGGTGTTACAACCATAGTGAACTAATCACTTTTTTTTAAGATTTGATCAAGTTTATAATCTATTTTTCCGAAGACTCCTTTTTATTTATGTTATTTTTAGTTCTTTAATTATAAAAACTAAAAACCCTCTATTTATGTTTATTTGTAATATAGTTTATTTAAAATACTAATTAGATCTATTGGCATTTAGGTTAGAATTAATTAGATCTATTGGCATTTAGGTTAGAATTAATCTAGTACTCTAGCTAAGGCAGATATCTTTCCCAACATTTTATGAACTCCAAAACACAACTTCGCAACATGTCTTCCAACACTTGTATTACTCGCTCAGACTAGCCATATGTTTGAGGATGATAAGTAGTACTGAATTGGAGCTTCGAACCCAAAGCTCCTTGCAAACTTCTCCAAAATCGCAATGTGAATCTTGAATCTCGGTCAGATGTTATGAAAATAGGCACACTATGCAGTTGCACTATCTCATCAACATAAATCTCGGCAAGCCTTTGTAATAAGTAATGAACGCGAACAACTAAGAAATGCACACACTTCGTTAAGTGAACTACAATCACCCAAACTACATCATTGTTAGGCGTAGTTATTGGAAAACCAAGCACGAAATTCGTTGTGATCCTTTCCACTTTCGCTTTGGAATTTTAACTGGCTGAAGTAATCCCAAGGGAAATTGATGCTTGGCTTTGACTTTCAAACAAACCAAGCACTTTACCACATATTCTGTGACAACTCGCTTCAAACCAAACCACTAATACAATTCGTGGGGGTCATGATACATCTTGTTGCTATCTGCGTGCATTACAAATGAACTGTTATGGGCTTCACTGAGAATCATTTGTTGAAGCTCCTTATCCTTAGGTACACACAACCTTCCACTAAAACAAAGTACTCCTTCCTTATTGAGTGCGAAGTTACCTCGTATTCCTTTCTCCACTTGGTGAACACTTTTCGTAACTCTTCATCGAAAGCTTGTTTCATCTTAATCTGTTGTGATAATCTTGGTCTTACTTGCAGTTCCGTGAGCAATCCTTCATTACGTGCCACACTTAGCTGCACAAACATAGCTTGTAGCTAACTTAAGGACTTTCTACTCAACGCATTAGCTACCATGTTGGCCCTACCTAGGTGATACTTTACCACACAGTCATAGTTTTTCAATAGCTCGATCCATCGTCTTTGTCAAAGATTTAATTATTTCTGGGTAAGCAAGTACTTAAGACTTTTTGTGTCCAGTATAGACGACTCATTTCTTGCCATAAAGGTAGTGTCACCAAATCTTCAGTGCAAACACCACTGCTGCCAGTTCAAAATTATGGATTGGGTAGTTTCTCTCATGAATATTCAATTGCCTCGAAGCATAAACTACCACTTCCCCTTCTTGCATCAACACACATCCAAGTCACGTGTAAGATGCATCATTGTAGACCACAAATTCCTTCCCTAGTTTAGGTTAAGTCAATACCGATGCTTTAGTGAGAATCCCCTTAAGCTTGTCAAAGCTTTGCTGCCTTTCCTCAGTCCATGCGAATTCCTCCATCTTATGTAGTAGTTTTGTTAAAGGTGCTACTATAGTGGCAAACCTCTTAACAAAATGATGATAGTAACCTGCGAGCCCTAAAAAGCTTCGCACTTCAGTCACACTCCTTGGTGTTCTCTATTCCATAATTGCTTCAACTTTCTTTGGGTCACAATAGTGACATCAAATTCATATTCAATCATATAAACTTCATAATACAAATTCCGGATCGCATTTCATAATTCATCTTTATACCAAATATATATATCAATTGCCATTTTGATATCAATTACTACTTTGTTTCATAATACAAATTCCGAATTGCGTGTCATCTCAATTTCCAAATTCATGGATTCATTGAACATATTCAATCAATATTCCCAACTCATTCCAGAATTTCATATTTCATTTCACATCATTTTCATTTCAAATATCAAATATTTCATTTTTACCATTTATTTCTCAATTAACACAACTTGGACTTGGACGGATACATGGATCCAACCAACACGCCAGTTTGGCATCTAGTGCCTCATCGGATAAATCCGAAGCAAATAGTTGCACCCAATACTATCAAAAAGTTTGACACACAGTGTCTCATAAATATAACCGATGCAAATTGGCACCCAATGCCTTATCTGTAACACCCCTGACCCATATCCGTCACCGAAATAGGGTTACAAAGCGTTACTGAAACTTTTTAGAACATTTTTAGATAAATCAGGTCAATCACTATTCATTAGCCGAGATCATTCGTAACGTCCCTTAGATGGACCCTCGAGGCCCAATACGAGCATTAGAATCGAGTAGGGACTTAATCGAAAACTCTAAAAATTTTTCATGACATTTCAAAAATTTTCCAAGGTGCAGGGCTCAGATGCCCATGTGGTCCAAGGGACACGCCCGTGTGGTCCAATGGACACGCCCGTGTGACTCTTAGACACGCCCATGCATCAGGACATGTCCGATTTAGGTTGCTCTTTGACTTGCGCCACACGGCAATGCCACACGCTCGTGTGTTAGGCCGTGTGGTTAACTAATTTAATTCGAATTAGATGCAGGTTTCACACGGCCATGACACACAGCCATGTTCAAGGCCGTGTCACCCACACGGCTGAGACACACGCCCATGTGCTCAATTCTGAGCATTTCGTTTCTAAATTTTAGGATGCAGGGGACACACAACCAGACTACACGCCCATGTGCTAGGCCGTGTGTCACACACGGTTAAGACACACACCCTTGTGTCTGCCCATGTGGACAAAATAAGGCTATTTTCCAACCCTTATTCCTCACCCTTTTTGCCTTATACCTGCACCAAAACTTAAACAAATTCTCATGGCCATATAAACATTCAACCAATATGCCTTTATGCACCACAATTTAATTCCATATAAATCTTGTACTCATATTTGCCTATATACAATGGTCACATTTGTGCATTTTGCATCAATTATACTAATTTAATTCATTCATCCATTTGTCAATGAGGTTTCTATCAATTAACCATTTTAAATTTATACCATGATAGCTTTAATACATAAACACCAAAGCATGTCCATAACTAGCCATTCCAATGGCTAGTCATTATCAAATATTTACATATCATTCCTTGACCAATTTAACATATACATACCATTATAACCTAATCGTTTTACCTTATATACTAAAATGAACTGTTGGATAGTGTGAGTGATCTCCGCCAAGCTTCCAATCCAACAAGCATTCCGATTTACTATAAGACAGGGAAAAATAAAATGGAGTAAGCACATAATGCTTAGTAAGTCTGTATAACTTGGTAAATAACTTACCAACCATTCACGTTTAAGTTAAACATTGCAAAGTATAACCAAACCATTTGGTCACAAGCCTGAACACATATTCTTAATACCCATGTTAGACACATATTTCATATAAACATCAAGAAACACATATATGAGTCCAACAATATTCGGATTCTCATACACATATGTTTTTCCACAACATGTATTCACATAACATATATAAAAATTATTTCCATGTATCTTAAATTTATTTCATATTAATTCATCTAGAGTTCCGATATATTTCATGTCCGGACTTTACTCAACAATCAATTGCAGTGTTGATAATCACTCAAATAGTACACTCAAGCTGTACAAATCTATTCTCATAGATGAACGTATTCATCAAACCATTTCATGTAACATCATTTCATATGTTTCAAGTAAATGCATGTAAAAATCCCTTTTCTTATTGATAATCACTCGGATAGTACACTCAAGGTGTACAAATCTATTCTCATAGATGAATGTATTCATCAAACCATTTCATGTAACATCATTTCATATTTTTCAAGTAAATGTATGTAAAAATCCCTTTTCTTTTCGTATCAGTATTTTACCCGTTGAATTACTAAAAACATCGATGGATACACAGGTAGTACACTTGAGGTGTACAATTCCATAGTCCATCAATTCATATTCAGTAGTACATTTTAGGTACACTCTCGAGCCACATATCATATAGAAAAATTACCAGTCCAGGCTAAATTCTAGCTGTTACATATACTGTAAGGGCTTTGTCGGATTACCAGTCCAGGCTAAATAATTTATATGACAAAGAATTCCCTATAGAGCTCATTCAGGATTACCAATTCAGGCTAAATCCAGTCAATTAGGATTATCAGTCCAGGCTAAATCCTAATTGAAACATATGCTCGAGTGGCTTATTTCAGGTTTTCCTGTCCGGGCTAAATCCATTCTGCAACACATGCAGTTTTATCAGGAAAAACACATTTATCCATTGACTTCCATTTATTCAAACAGGATTTAACATTTATCATGCAATTGTCGGGTATATGTTCAATCTCATAAATCTATGCATTTATGTAATTCACATTTTCACATTCAACTCAAGCACAAAAATAACATTTTTATCATTATTAGATATGCAATCATTTCACTTATATATTTATACAATCACATACAAAATTCAATTTAAGCATAAAAACATGCATAGCTAAGTTATATGAACTTACCTTGATAAATGTTCATATTCATAAAGTCTATTAATTTGACATATTCACCGTTCCTCGTTCTAACTCCGTATTCGATTTATCCGAATCAATTTGACCAAGAAAGTTTGCTTTCTCTTTCCTAGGGTTTCCGTGGAATATTTGGGGAAGAAGATGATATAAAATGATTTTTATTTCTATTTAATTATTTATCATCTTTTAATTATATCATTTTTCAATTTAGTCCTTAGAATTTTTCTAATTTTTCATGGATGAATCATCCAAAAACATTGACTAACTTTTCATTAATGGTCTAATTATGATATAAGGACCTCAAGTTTTGAATTCCATAGCTATTTGACCCTTCTAGCTACTAGAATTCAACTTTTGCATTTTATGCGATTTAGTCATTCTTGTAATTAAGCACATAATCGGTAAAATTTTCTTATCAAAATTCTCACATGATATTTATATCATATTACGGACCATAAAATAAAATAAAATAAAATAAAAATAAATTTCATTTTCGTCTCGAATTGGTGGTCCTGAAACCACTGTTCCGATTTCACCAAAAAATGGGCTGTTACAACTCTCCCCCTTAAGAAATTTTTGTCCTCAAAAATTTTACCAGTAAAGAGATTCAGACATTACTCTCTCTCATAGTTTCTTTTAGTTCCTAGGTAGCTCCTGCTATATCATGTCACTATCAAAATTTTTTACTAAAGCTACCTTTTCATTTCTCAGTTTTTTCTCTTCTAATACCAGAATTTCAATCAATCTCTCAGTGTAAGTCGTGTCAGGCTGAATTTAACATTTATCAAAGAAATAACAGATGATGGTTCTGATCGATACTATCATAATACATATACTCATAAAACATTGTGAATTTTGTAGAACTCTGATAATAGTATCAGTTAATACGCAACAGGTCCAATGCTTTTCATAATCTTATATGACCCGATAAACCACGGCCTGATTTGCATTTACGGCCAAACTGGGGAACTTTCTTCCATGGCGAAACTTTCATAAATATTTTTTTTGCCAATCCGAAATCCATTTCTTTTCATTTTAGATTCGCATCAGATTTTTGACGTTTAATTATTGCTTTTAAACCGTCTTAGATCATTTTCATCTTTCTTCGGTTTCAAAGAATCAAACCTACTACATGTATCTTTTCTCACTGAGCTCCATCTAAAACACCAGAGTTTTAAATTTATGACCATATAAAGCCTTGTACAGTAAAATTTTATATTTGACTATTAATTGTTATAAGTAATTTCAACCTAAGGAAAATACTTTTCTCAGTTACCTTCAAATTCAAGTACACAACATCGAAGCATATCTTCCAAAATCTGAATCATATTTTCAAATTGATCATCCATCTGAGGATGAAATACCGTACTAAAATGTAACCATGTACCCAGGGTTTCTTGTAACTTGTTTTAGAATTGGAATATAAAACGTAGATCTCTATCAGAATAACAGGAACTAGCACATCAAATAATATGTCAATCTCAAAAACAGGTAATTCAAGCAATCTATCAAACGAGAAATCCATTCATATCAGAATAAAATGTGCAGGCTTTGTCAAACAATCAACAATTACTCAAATAATATCTTTCTTTGTCATAGACAGGGATAATCCCAACATAATGTTTGTAACGCCCTAAAATTTTAATTTTTGATTTTGTGTATGTGTGACACACAATGTCTATCTGTTTCAGTGGATATGTGTTCTGGGTGTGTGTGAGAGGTCCGAAGTTCAAGCCTTACTAGGGCAAATTTTGGTATTTTTATAAATAAAGCCTTAACCTTGTGCAAAGGGCTTAAGTTTAATTGTTGGTAAGTTTATATCTGAATAGGCCTACTGGCCTACTAGTCTGGTGGTTAAGTGGAGTGTTGGAGGTCCTGTGTTCAATTCTCTGTGATGGCGTGGAGACAATATTTTTACTCCAATTTCGGCTAAGAGTTGTGTTGGGGCAAAATTCTAAGTAGTTGTGTTTTAGTGGGTTAATAGGGAGTGATTTTAGGAGATAATTAGGGAGAGGTTATCAGAAAATAATCTGATTATGTTTTTTGTTGCAAAAAGAAATAGTAGAGTTTCAGTTTTCACTTCAATTCCCCAAACTTTTTCTGATGTTTTCTTCTTCTTCTTCTTTTCCCTCCTCTACCGATTCTTTCCCCTAGTTGGTGCCTAAATTTCCATTACTTTTTCCCCTTCCGTTTCTTTCTTTTTTTTTCCAATTGATTCAACTGCTCATCGTTGGTTGCGCGTGTTCGGTAAGTAACGGTTTTGTCTATTGTTAATCGTTCTTGGTTAATCTCTAAAAGGGGGATTCCTTTTTCGTGTTTAGGAGTTAATCAAGGGGCTGGTGGTTTTGAATCGATGCTGTGATTGTGCGAAGTCATGGTTACTCAAGCGAAGTAAGGGATTTGCTAGGTTTTTAGTCAAGTTCCTTCCGAAATTGGTTGATTAAAAACGAAATAAGTGATTAATCTGGAGATATGTTAGTTGATTTTTAGGTTCTGGAGGCTTAGGAGTGTTTACACATTAGAAACAATACCAGGTGTGTACCCGAAATGCAGAAAATAGGATTCGACAAATAGTCGAAATTGCTTGCTATCAAGAAATAAGAGAAAATGATGCGAAAAATTGTAGAGAAAGGAAATAAGGGTGTTATAAACTTGGAAATCAACATTTTGCACTAAAATAGTTTTAGACAGCAGCAGTAGTCTAACTTTGAAAAATCATTAAAAATAGTGGGAATTGAGTTATAGGTTTAATAAAATATGAAATTAAATTTTATTGAGTCTAGTTTTTCATGGAAGAAACAGTGTAAGCAATGGAATTGTAACTCATGAGATATAATAAATTTTATGAGACAATGTCAGAATCATTTCGGGTTCCTCTATTCTAACTTAGGAAAATCATCAAAAATTGTAAAAAAAAAAATTAGGGCTTAAATTTATTTTTTTTAAATCCTTAATTGAGTTTATTTTCAAGAGAAACAAACATAAATATCATCTAAATTCCGTACTAAGAGATAAATAATCTTTAGTAAGGAAAGGATGAAGCTGTCAAACAATAGAATAGGGATAACTTTAAAGATTTTACTATACTTATTTGATAAACTATAAATTCTAAAAATTTTATGGTAGAAAGGTATTTGAGTCTAGTTCCAAAAACATCAAGAGGATCTTAATTTGGAATTCTGTAGCTCAAGATATAAATAATTTAGTGATAATGACTCAAGTAGACAACTTTGAATGAACATATAAGTAAATAGTGAAAACATATATGACTATTGAGCTAGCATAGGGTACTTTAAAAATGGATCACACAGCCAAGGCCAATTTGGGCCGAGTGGGCCACACGAGCGTGTGGGCCCATTTTTACTGAAATGTTTTTAAGGTTGCACGGGTCGCCCAAGTCGACTATGAACCTACTGTAGGGTCGGTAAGAGCTACTTAGACCCCTAAATGTGTGAAATTGGTTGAATGATATTTATACTGGGCATGCTAATATCTGAACTGAATATATGTACTGAAATTGCATAATAGCATGTCATCCATTGTGTGTTGCATTGCATTGGGTTAGGGGTTGTTATTCGGAGGAAATGTACTCAAAGGCTTTAAGCCTTATTTACTGGCAGCTCACCTGAAAACTACTGTATTGTGCCGCATTCGGCACTACTTAGAGTGTAGGAATGGGTGGGTTGATTATATCCCCACATGGAGTGTAGGGTTGGACGGAGATGGTGTGTAGAGGCTGGTTGGGTGGGATTTTGCTCTTTGCATAATCAGTATGCTGCATCTTTGCATCTTGTGATGAGCTAAGGCCCTACTGCATTTTTGACACTATACTGAGATGGGCTAAGGCCCAAACTATCACTGGTACTGAAAAGGGCTTAGGCCCAAGACTGTTCAACTGTGCACTTTGAATACTGATTGTTTGTTTGATTTTGCGGGATTACACACTAAGTTTACGTAAACTCACCCTTTTTGTTTAATGTGCATAGGTAATCCTTAGACTTAGACGGATCGGTGTGACGGAGGACTCAGCGGTGACCACAGTAATTTTTGGACTTCCTGGTTTTCAATTTATGATTTTTATTTAATTATTATTGATTATTTGGGTTGTAATTTAAGGACCCTCTGGGACTTTGGTTTTAAATTTGGGTTTTTATTTATTTATTTTACTTTATGGATTTATACCTGCTGGTCGTAGGAAATTCGATTTTCAAAACGTTAAAGTAATTTCTAAACGCATGATCACCTAGACTGTTTTATTAAAGCTTTCGCAACGAGGGATGTTTCAAAACAAATGTTTTAAATGAATAAAGACGACTTCTTAAGTTCTAACAAATGTTTACTAAAGATAATAACATGGAATGTTTTCATCGTAACAACGAGGTTTCAAAAACACTATCGTGTGACATTGGCAGATACGGCCATAACGTCTAGTCTGAGTTTGGGGTGTTACAATATTCATAGTAACTTTGTCCCATTTCCACTACGGTATTTTCTTTGACTATAACCATCTTGAAAATTTCATCCTTAACTTGCTGGTACACCCATCATTTAGGTACAATTTCAAAAATACCACATTTCATTTCCGGGCTACTAATACATCTTTTTCAAATCATTATGCATTTTATCATTCTCCAAATAAACAGGTGTAGTACCACTGTGATCATTCATGTAAAATTTACAGTACAAGCTCAAATTTCTTCAGTCCATAAACTATGTCTCTAATTAACAGACATTTACCGAATCTATTCTGTAATTCTGATTCAGAAATTATTTCACACCGTACTCATTTAACTCACAACCCATTATCATTTTTCTATGTTTCACTGATCTATTATAGAGACACTGGTTTAGCTCTATACTCAGCTAATATTAAGTTATTATCATCAAATCATATTTGATATCCATGGCTTGCAAAATATAAAAAGATTTTCTACTCAGAACATCTGTAACCACATTCATTCTTTCCAAGTGATATACAATTATCAAATCATAATCTTTATATATTTCAGACCATATACGCAATCTCAGATTCAAATCTTTTAGCAACATCAGATACTTCAAACTTTTATAATCGGTGAATATACAACATTTTTTTTTACCAAACAAGTAATGTTATGAGATTTCAATACAAAAACAATAGACGTCAATTCTATATCATATATCGAGTAATTCTTTCCATGTGGTTTTTAACTGTCTGAAAGTACAAGCTATTACTTTGCCTTACTGCATAAAGACACAGTCTAATCCCTTTCAATGTTACATTATTGTAATAACAAGTTTCTTACCTAATTCAGGCTGAATCAGAATCAATACTTTGATCAACAAAGTTTTCAACTGGTTGGAACTTTGGTGATATTTATCGGTCCATTCAACTCTTACATCTTCTCTGTAATAACTATGTCATCAATGTAGCTACTTCAATTATTAACATTGAAGCTTTGAGTTTTTCCAAAGCCACAACAATCAAATAGATTCAAAACCATATTGTATTAATATGATCGACATTTCAACCGTATAGATAAAAAACACTTTAATATCAATAGTGTACCTCAAATCAGAAGAGGGAGAACCTAAAGTGGCCCCAAGAATAACCAATGTAGTAATTTAGTTTCTATAATCTGTGATCTCTATCACCATACCTCATGATTTAGTCAATATTTGTTACGGTAATGAATGTAATTACCTCTGACCGATGAATATCTTTCTCAGATAAATCATGTTTAAATAATAGAGAGACTGGTGATATCTCAAAGAAAATTCAGAATAGTAATATCACGTATACATCCGTAGAAACAACTATGATAAAGATAATATAATTTGCATATTCACAATTCAGGGCTTCAATCAGTAGAAGTAGTAAATAACATCATATGAACCTTATCATTAAATCTTATATCAATCATGATGAATTAGAAACCCAAGTAAGGTAGAACGATACTGTTCATGAATCAACTAGACTTATAGTAATTCCATCTATCATAATTTACTAGCCTTTCAATACGATAAATATTGCATCTGAACATGTACAATTTCACATGCCTCTGAGAATAACATTACATATAGAATACTCATATAAAATACCTAGAAGGGATTGCTGTAATATATACCTAATTATAATAACTGTATTCAATATTTTTGCAATTTCAACACTATTCCACAAACATATATAGTCATCAATAATCTCACACAATTCAGTTCACTCGCGAAGCTTATTCAGAAGAAAATTTTCAGTTAGCCTATTATGTAAATAGCCTATTATGTAAATACCATATCAAAATCAATAAATTTCTCATAAATAACTTTTTTCTTTAATAGGCATTGTATATCCTAAACAGTTTTCAGAAAAAATCTGATATCTCTCTTCAGAACCCATATTTATTTACCAACCCATTCTCGATTCTAACTACATCATTAATCATTCAGCCATTTAACTCTTTAGTTTCACATTCATGAGTTTAATCCATATAAATCTTGTGAATTTCATTGTATAAAACTATACTGGTAAAGGGGTAAAGATCGTAAGCCTCAAAATTTATGTTTCATAAGTACACACATATCACTTAACATTTATCATTAATAACGTTCACTATAAAACATTTATCCATTCCTTTATAAGTCCCTTTTATCATATGTAACATTTTTACTCAAGCACGTGAGTATCACTTCCTGCAATATCAGAATTAGCTTAGTTAGAAAGCATCTTTGTCTATTTATAAAATAATTTTCATCAGAGTCAGGAGATATCACACTATCACAGGTTATATTAATGACATGTATTTCTAGACTCCACATATGTTACATTCAGTCCGAGAACCGACTAAACCATAGCTCTGATACCACTAAATATAACACCCCTAACCCGTATCCATCATCAGAACAGGGTTACGGAGCGTTACCGAAAATTTTCAGAACATTTTCAGATAAATCATGTCAATCACTATTCACTAACCGAGATCATTCGTAACGTCCCTTAAATAGACCCTCGAGGTCTAATACGAGCATTAGAATTGAGTCGGGACTTAATCAAAAACTCTAAAAAAATTTCATGACATTTCAAAACTTTTCCAAAGTGCAGGGCTTACACGCCCGTATGGTCCAAGGGACACACTCGTGTGACTCTTAGACAAGCCCGTGCATCAGGCCGTGTCTGATTTAGATTGCTCTTTAACTTTCGCCACACGGCCATGCCACACGCCCGCGCAGTGAATTAATTTAATTTGAATTAGATATAGGTTTCACACGGCCATGACACACATCCATGTTCAAGGCCGTGTCACCCCACACGGCTGAGACACACGCCCATGTCTCTACCCGTGTGCTCAAGGATGCAGGGGACACACGGCCAGACCACACGCCCATGTGCTAGGCCGTGTGTCTACCCGTGTGGACAAAATAAGGATATTTTCCAACCCTTATTCCTCACCCTTTTTGCCTTATACCTGCACCAAAACTTAAACACATTCTCATGGCCATAAAGAAATTCAACCAATATGCCTTTATACACTACAATTTATTTCCATATCAATCCTGTACTCATATTTACGTATATACAATGGTCACATTTGTGCATTTTGTATCAATTATACTATTTTAATTCATTCATCCATTTGTCAATGTGATTTATATCAATTAACCTATACATGCCATTATAACCCTAATTGTTTTACCTTATATACTGAATTGAACTGTTAGATAGTGTGAGTGATCTCCGCCAAGCTTTCAATCCAACGAGCATTGTGATTTACTATAAGATAGGGAAAAATAAAACGGAGTAAGCATATAATGCTTAGTAAGTCCATATAGCTTGGTAAATAACTTACCAACCATTCACATTTAAGTCAAACATTGCAAGGTATAGCCAAACCATTTGGTCATAAGCCCTAACACATATTCTCAATACCCATGTTAAACACATATTTTAGATAAACACCAAGAAACACATATATAAGTCCAACAATATTCAGATTCTCATACACATATGTTTTTCCAAAACATTTATTCACATAACATATATAAAAATTATTCCCATGTATCTTAAATTTATTTCATATTAATTCATCTGAAGTTTCGGTATATTTCATGTCAGGACTTTACTCAACAATCAATTGCAATATTGATAATCAATCGGATAGTACACTCAAGGTGTACAAATCTATTCTCATAGATGAATGTATTCATCAAACCATTTCATCTAACATCATTTCATATTTTTCAAGTAAATGCATGTAAAAACCCCTTTTCTTTTTGTATCAGTATTTTACCCGTTGAATTATTAAAAACATCGATGGATACACAGGTAGTACACTTGAGGTGTACAATTCCATAGTCCGTCAGTTCATATTCAGTAGTACATTTTAGGTACACTCTCGAGCCACATATCATATAGAAGAATTACCAGTCCAGGCTAAATTCTAGCTGTTACATATACTGTAAGGGCTTTTTCGGATTACCAGTCCAGGATAAATCCTTTATATGGCAAAGAATTCCCTATAGAGTGCATTCTGGATTACCAGTCCAGGCTAAATCTAGTCAATTAGGATTACCAGTCCAGGATAAATCCTAATTGAAACATATGCTCGAGAGGCTTATTTCAGGATTACCCGTCTGGGCTAAATACACTCTGCAACACATGCAGTTTTATCAGGAAAAACACATTTATCCATCAACTTCCATTTATTCAAACAATATTTAACATTTATTAGGCAATTGTCGGGTATAAGTTCAATCTCATAAATCTATGCATTTATATAATTCACATTTTCACATTCAACTCAAGCACAAAAATAACATTTTTATCATTTATCACTTATTGGGTATTATCATTTAACGGGCTTTATTATATATGCAATCATTTCACTTATATATTTATACATTCACATACACAATTCAATTTAAGCATAAAAACATGCATAGCTAAGTTATATGAACTTACCTTGATAAATGCCCGTACACATGAAGTCTATTAATCTGACATTTTCTCCTATCCTCGTTCTAACTCCGTATTCGATTTATCTGGATCAATTTGACCCAGACAGCTTCTTTCTCTTTCCTAGAGTTTCCATGGAATATTTGGGGAAGAAGATGATATAAAATGATTTTTATTTCTATTTAATTATTTATCATCTTTTAATTTTATCATTTTTCAATTTAGTCCTTAGCCATTTTCTAATTTTCCATGGATGAATCATCCAAAAATATCTACTAACTTTTCATTAATGGTTTAATTACGATATAAGGACCTCAAGTTTTGAATTCCATAGCTATTTGATCCTTTTAGCTACTAGAATCCAACTTTCGCATTTTATGCGATTTAGTCCTTCTCGTAATTAAGCACATAATCGATAAAATTTTCTTATCAAAATTCTCACATGATATTTATATCATATTATGGACCATAAAATAAAATAACAATAAATTTTATTTTTGGCTCAGATTTGTGGTCCCGAAACCACTGTTCCGATTCCACCAAAAAATAGGCTGTTACATCATCGACTTGTGGTCGATGTAACCCTGAACTCTTCCTATCCTATGGCATGCCAACTATATCCGACTCTACTCGAACAGTTAATAGAGTATTCATTTCATATTCATCATAGACCAATATCTCAATTCACATTTATTTTCATCATGAGTACATTTATCGAACATGTGGCAGCAATAAATCATCCCAATATATGCTTAATTTCACATTATAACATTATATTATACTTTCACATATATTCAATTTAGTCCTTATCATTATCAACCAGTCTAAATCGAGTCAAGTCAACTTATTTCATCAAACCATCACTTCATCACATAACATATCCTATTTCAGTCCAATTTAAGTTCATTTCTATAATTATTTCAATTTGCAATTCATCGTATTCAATTTAATTATCGATCTCACATTTTTGTACCAAATAGTAAACAATTAAAATTTAAATTAAACATAATAAAAAATAAAATTCTAAATGCATAACAATTTAACACAAACATACCATATGAACTTACCGGGTTAAGACTGGAAACAAACAACTCTCTAAAGACTAATCAATAATATTTTTTCATTTCCTCTATTATTTTCAATTTGGTCCAATTTTCGATCTTTTCAATAATTAAATTCAATTTATCAATTTCAACCCTCTTATTCCATCCTATTATAAGCATATACTAGTTTAATTTTATTATTCAAATGCTTCTTAAACCTTTTCATTTTATTAAATTTAGTCCTTGTAACACCCATAACCTGCACCCATCACTGGATTAGGGTTATGACATATTACTGTACAATCCAGAACAATCAATAACATATAGCATCAAGTTGCCAATTTAATTAACAAAATTTCATAATAAATCATATTGGAGTAATACATGCATTTAAGAGCCTTAAATCAAGCCTACAACACCTTAAAATTAGTTTAGGAACAATCAGGGGCTAATCTGGAACAATTTAGAACATTAAGAAAAAAGGACTAAAAACTTTCACTACAGGGGTCACATGGCTGTGTGTTTAGGCAGTGTGATAGAGCCTAGACTGTGTGACTCCAGACATGGTCGTGTGGCTACTACACACGCCCATGTGCTACTATACACGCTCGTGTAACTCACTAACTTGGACCACACAACTGTGTAGCAGGCCGTGTGCTAGCCCGTGTGAACCTTGCACCTAACACGTTCAGGACACATGCCCGAGTGTGACACACGACCGTATGATAGCCCGTGTGTGACACACGACTGTATGATAGCCCGTGTGTGACACACGACCGTATGATAGCCCGTGTCCCAGGCTGTGTGCATCTAAAAGTTTCCTAAATCATGCTTATTTTTCATCCAATTGCATAGGTACCTAAACCAATTCATAACACATGATCCCAACGCTATAAACACACTGAAAAACAACCAAAACATGCCAACTTCAACCACCAAGACCCAACCATTTTACCATTCGTAAAACCACAAAAATAAAGCTCATATTCAATCTTTATCATAGGTATCAACTACGAGCCATGGCCTACATACAAAACAACCTATTTCACTCTCATCATACCATATCTTAAACATGACAATTATCATTTCATGTTAGGCCATGTAAGTACCAATTTTGAATCAACCATGCATACATTTTATAGCTGTTCAAACAAATTATATCAAAGCATAACACTTACACCTAAAAATAAATTATGAACTTTGCAAACATAGCCAAATTATCCTATTACATGCCATATAAACCAAGTCAAATTTCAAATCTACCAACGAGGTCTTCGGATAGTGTGATTCTTCAAATTGATCCGATCTCTTGATTCCACAAAATGTAATCTATAAAGAAAGACAAAGACATGAGTAAGCTTACATAAAGCTTAGTAAGTTCGTCGATTAAGCGTTAAAGCTTACTGAATTAAATATAAATATTAAAATAACAAGATGAATTAACATAGTTCCTATCATTAAGGTTATTATTAGGATTCCTATCAATCACACCTCTCAACAAGTGAGTAATGATCAAACATTAGTTCAAATCAAATTTTCACATTTCAATAATATTCACATTTCTTACTATCATAATGCATAATCTCTTTAACATATAAAAATAATACATGATTTACCACTTTACACATATATACTATTACGAATCGCTTACCGTTTCACACATTACATTTAGATCCTCATTTGCTTCATCCAATGAATACTGTAAAGATGATTGAAACCCTAGTATATGTTTCGTATTGTTCCATAGGCCAACTATGGTCTTACATGTGCATTGTGATGGCCCTGCAATGGTCTTACATTCATAGAGCCATAACCCGGTCATGGTCTTACCATCAAAATGCCATAGCCCAACTATGGTCTTATATATATACACTACCATGGTCCAACCATGATCTTACGTTTGAATGGTTTCCATAGCCTTGCTATGGTCTTATATATATACACACTGCCATAGTCCACACATGGTCTTACGTACAAATACAACCTGTCTCCATTGATATCAGAAATAATCATTTTCGTAACTTTTTACGATTCCAGTTCTATCAACAAATCATTTTTTAATCTTAGTAACTTTTTGTCATTTAAGCTCTAACATTCATAAACAATAGAAATAAAATTGAGTACATAATAAATGAACTTACCTGATAAAAAATGAAGTTCGAAATCTAGACAACGATCAATCTGTTACTTTAGCCTTTTTGTAATTCAAGTCTGATTGCTTTATTTCTTGATAAAAAATAATAATTCCATTTAATTATTAACTTCCAGCAACATAATTAACTAATTTATGCAATTAAGTCATTTTGTACATTTTTACAAAATTACCCCAACATTTTACCATTTATGCAATTTAGTCTCTAAGTCCAAAACTTGCAATTTAACCAATTTTAATAAATTCTAAGTTTACCTAAATTACAATATATTCCTACAGCCCATATATGTTATTATTTCACATCAAGTACCCTAAATGTTATCACTTTAATATTTTAGTTCTTAAACATTAAAATTACCAAAAATTACTTTACAAAATAGTCCTAATTAACAACCAAGCTTAATAATCTACCATAAAACTTCAAGAATATCCAAAACTTATCAATGACATAATCCATAATCTTTAACCGTTTTTAAAACAGAGATACAAATTAGCTAGACTTAGTTGCAACGATCTCAAAAATATAAAAATTACAAGAAACCGTTTAAAATTGTCATACCAATTTGAATAACAAGCTTGGCCAAATGCTTAAAGCCTCATCCATGGAGTTTTCGGCTTCTCTCCAAGAACCTAAGTTGAAGATAACTCTTTTATGCCCTTTTTTTATATTTATTTACATTGTGATTTAATTAATTACCAATTTACCCTTATAAAATTTATCCAATTTCATGTGTTAAACATCCCAAAACCGTCCACTATGGAAATGGTGGTTTATTTACCATCCAAACCCTTTTAATTTACCATTTAACTAATAAATCCATCTTTTTTCATATTTACAATTTCATCTTTTTTACTTAATTAACCATCTAAACTTTAAAATTCCCTAACCAAATTTTAATACGACACTAATGACCTTGTAAATATTAATTATTTAATATTTACAACCTGGCACATCGGAGTTGTGGCCCCGAAATCACCATTTCTGATCATACTGGAAACAAATTAATTAGTAAATCCTTGTTTAATTAGGATTTACTTACAATTTACTACAATCATAAGAATTCCACGTCATTTCTATTATTAAACCATTTTAGAAGGGTCCAATTACACAATTGGTCCTTCAATTATATTATATTCCAATTAAACAAACTTGTTTATAATTTAACCTTAAACTAATTAGGACTAAATGAACAAATAGCCCAAAAGTTAGTGGAATGATTAGCATCCACCACCTCTTGGACTTTTTGATTATGGTTTAATAACAATTTTGTGTACCATTACAATTTTAAATTTGTAGCGATTAACTTTTACCTCTTTTACAATTTAATATTTTTATGTTAATTAAACAATAAATCATCAAAATTATCGGACCAAACTTCAATTCACGTATAATACAACTCTGTAAATATTTAATAAAAATATTTACAACTTTAAATTACAAAAACGAGGTATTAATACCTCATTTTCAAGAACCACTTGCCTTTTGGACTGAACCACTTATTTTAACTTTTAATTCAATTAGTTAAAATCCTCAAATAAAAATTCATTATAAAAATTATTATTAACTCGTATAATTTAAACACTAATTATACGAACTTACTCATCAGACTTGTGATCCTTAAACCACTATTTTCGACATCACTAAAAATAGGGTTGTTATAGTCCCTAAAACCGAAACTATTATACCTTTCACAATTAAGCCCCGATTTTCAATCCGATTTCAATTCCATCATTATAATGCCCCCTAAATTCAATAATTATAGAAATTTCTTTCAAAATTTGAAATATTTTTGTTTTAGTCCTTTACTCAAAATTAACAATTTTTATTTTACAAATCAATCCTTTTTCATATCTAAGCATCAAGTCTAACCAACTAATATTAGTTTCATCAAGTACTCATCAATGGTAAATTTTAACAGTTTCAAAAACTAACATACAAATTAACTAAACCGAATTACAATAATTTCAAAAACTTAAAATGTACGAAAAATGGACTAAACTAATGTACCCATGCAAAACTTGGAAGCTTGGCCGAATGGTTTTCTCCAAAAATGGCTTCTTGCATATATATATTTTTTGTTTAAATAAGCATTTCCCTAAAAGAATCAATATAGATTGAAATTTTACGGTTTTTACAATTTAATTTTTTTCCTTAATTAACTATTCAATTGCTAAAATATTTGGATCAAACTTCAATTAACTAATATAAAAGTTTTGTAAATATTTATTAAAAATATTCACGGGCTCGATTTACAAAAACGAGGTCCCAATACCTCATTTTTCAAAACCATTTGACTTTCAATACGCACCACTTGTACCTTGGCTAACTGACCAATTAATAAAATCTATTAAATAACGATTCACTATTATATTATATTTAACTCATAAATATTGAGTTAAATATTAATTAAGTATATCTATGAACTCTCTCGTCAAAATTATGGTCTCGAAACCACTGTTTCTAACACCACTGAAAAATAAGTTGTTAAATAATGGGTTAGATAAGGGTGATTCGATCCAATCTGGTCCTCTAAATATGTTTCCCCAAGTGATATGATCTTTATTAAAGGGCTATATATTATTCGCATAATCAGCATAACCCATAAACACAATCAATAAATTGCTGACCACATAAATATGGAAATTGTGTCAAACAACTTAAAGATCAACCATTAAGAAAACTCAATAAATAATCTTTATCTAGTAACCACAACCCAGGTTCCCTATCCCTCCAAAGCTTGACAATCTTATCTATGATTCCATTTTCTTCTCTTGGGATATGTTGAAGATTCAAATGACTTAGTTGCTTCAATATCAAAAGAATTCTCATAACTCAAGCAGAATTAGCACCCTCACGAACTCCTTCATGAATGAGATTAACCGTTTCAAGATTATCTGTCCGAATGAGAACTTTCTGAAAGCCACGATCTGGGGCAATTTGCAACCTATCAAGAATTCCCCATAGTTCTGAATCAATAACTTCACAATTTCCCAGATACCTTGTGAAGCCAACAATCCAATATCCCTTCTTATCTCTCAGAAGCCCTCCAGCTGCAGCAAACATATCTTTATGTTTGACCGAACCATCTGTGTTCAAATAGATCCAACCATCTGTATAACTAAGAACGAAAATCGTACTTGAGAGTTTAGAGTTGTTTGGCCCGGACACCGAAACTTATTGTTTTGCCCAGCATAAGAAGGCTTTGATAACCTCATCAGTAACCAAGAAAGACCTTGAAATGAACGAAGATTCTGATTTTTCCACAAGTGCTAGAAGATAATCCCGAACAAGAAAGGGTAATTAACTCTATACACAAGCTTTATGGCTTGCTGATTCCGTAAATTAAGCTCCATCTATTCTTGAAGAGATCGTGCAAAAAAAAAATAGATTGTTTACCTGTAGGGATTAGCTGCATCTATATCTCCCTTGCTGTTGTGCAATCTCGAACAATGTTAGTGGCTAGAGAGTGGGCACTCCCTTAGACACTCTTTCATAATTTCCATATTTCTCAATAGTCTATATAAAGGCATCTTTGTTACTCATTATAGACGACATGTAACAGCCGAATTTAGGGCCTAGTCAGAATAGTGGTTGCGAAATCACAAATCCGAAGTAGAAATATGTGTTTATTGGCTTTATTGAGGTTTATGACATGTTTGCATGGTTGTGTGAAAATTTCTTGAAGAAAATTTTATAATTTAATGATCAATTTATTCATTAGGACTAAATTGCAAAGATTGAAAAATATGACAATCTAGAAGTTTCAAGAATGAGATAGCATTAGAAAATTTATTAGAGGTCCTTATTTAGCAATTAGACCATTATATTTTATGATGGACAAAAATGGACATGGGAAGGAAAAATCTCAAGAAAGGAGCCTTAAAGGCATTTTGGTCATTAGGTTAAAAAGTTAATAAAAAGGGAAAAAGAAGTCAAAAATTGTGTCCATCTTCATCCTCCATAGTCGAAAATCACAAGAAGCCATAGCTAGGATTTTGTTTCACTTTCAAGCTTGATTGTAAGTACCTTCTAGCCCCGTTTTTGACGTTCTTCGTATTTTTGCAACCCTCGTAGCTTGATTTAGCTATTTCTACCATTATTTTAAGCTAGAGTGCATATTCAAAAATTTAACCATGTATAACATGCATGTATTTTGATATTTTATGGAGGAATATGAAAGTTTGATGTGTGATGAACATCTTTTTCTAAGTGATTTTCATGGAAAATTCATAAAATGACATATTTGTAAAGGTGATAAAATGTGTAGTAAAAATTAGTTTTTTTAAAAGGAAAATATGAGCTATTATAAGCTTAAGATAGGTTCGGCTAGGCTTGTGTAATTAAGGAAATGAGTATGTTTCATTATACGAGCATACGGACCATTTTACAAATATGTGAAAGTTTAGGGGCAAAATCATAATTTTGCCAATTCATAGGTTATTTTAGTCAATGTGATCATTAAATAAGTGAAATTTTTATAATGGAGCAAGAAACACAAAGTCCAGACCGAAACCGAGGAAAGAACAAGGTGGTGGACTAAATTGAACAACTATACATATTTTGGTACCGAGGTAAGTTTGTGTGAAATAAACCATCATAATATTATTATGCTTTTAAATGCTTGATATCATGAGAAATGTCTGTTATTTCTATGAAATTGATTAATAAGGTCTCAGTGAAAGTATGATGAAGTTATATTATGTTGAAGTCCCGGTTGAACCTTAAGAATAGAAAGGATACCACTATCATGACATGAGATTATTAAAGTCCCGTATAAGACCATGTTTGGGACATGGCCTCGGCACCGAATTGAAATCGTATAAGACCATATCTGGGATATTATATCGGTATCGAAGACCGTATAAGACCACATCTGGGACCTAGCTTTGGTATGAAATCGTATAAGACCATGTCTAGGACATGGCTTCGATATACGATCTCATTTAAGACCATATATGGGATATGGCATCGACATTGATATGAGATCTCGTATAAGACCATATCTGGGATATGGCATTGACATCGACATGTGATCCCATGTAAGACCATATTTGGGATATGGCATTAGCATCTTATTACGTGTATCCTTTAATATTCTAAGTGGTTCAACAAGGTAAAGAGCTAAGTTTATGATAAATATGGAAAAAGTGCTAAAGTTATGTGATGAAGTGATACAGGTACATATGAGAAATTCACGAGAAACGAGTCCGATATATGATATGTGATTGGTAAGAGTAAGCACGAGTAAGCAATGTCCATGTGCTTGAGAACTTGTGTTATTATTTAATGTAATGTATGAATGTATCATAAGATTTTATGTTGCTATTTATTACGTGAAAACTTACTAAGCTTTATGCTTACTCTCTCTCTTTTCCATTTCCTTGTAGTATCGCCAAGCTAGCTCGAGGATCGAAGGACGTCAGAACTTGGTTCACACTATCAAGTTATTCTTTTGGTATAGTAAAGTTTGATTATTTTGGTAT
Organism: Gossypium bickii; assembly: GCA_025503065.1. Classification (NCBI taxonomy): domain Eukaryota; kingdom Viridiplantae; phylum Streptophyta; class Magnoliopsida; order Malvales; family Malvaceae; genus Gossypium; species Gossypium bickii. The sequence continues at coordinate 100,069,518 of CP106715.1, forward strand.
GGCATGTATAGGAATTTGGTCACTTTGTTATATGTCATATTGGTTAGGCAATGTGTTGGCTATTAATGTCACTCAATTTATTTTGTAATTGGCCATTGGAATTGGCCAACACTAGTTAGTTATATCTAATCAATGATGATGAAATTTCATGAAGTGCAAACTTGTGCAATTGAATGAGTAGTGTATGACGTATATGCACGATGTAGTAATATGAATGTCTTGTTAGTGGATACTAAATGTGCATCATTTTTATGCTATGTGCTGTTGATAAAGTATGAGTGTAGTTGTTTTTCAGGGTGGCAAATAGCTTGGTAAATAGCCTTGTATTTGTCCACACGGATAGACACACGTGCGTGTGTTTAGGCTATATGTGACACATGGTCAGCCTCATGGGCGTGTTGATAGACCGTGTGTCCCCTGCATCCAAATTGGGCAAAAATAGAATGTCCAGTAGTAAACACACGAGTGGAGACACGACGGTGTGTCTCAGCCGTGTGAAGGCCACGATCAAAGGACATGTGCGTGTGCCCAGACCGTGTGAAGTATGCATATTAATTACGAAAATTTAGTTCATCACACGGGCTAACACACGAGCATGTGACTTGGCCGTGTGACCCCAAAGGTCTGCTGACGTCATAAACATAATATCAAGGTTTTTACACATGGGCTAAGATACGGGCGTGTCATAGCCGTGTGAGTGACATGGGCCATAGACACGGGCGTGTGACCCTATTTGAGTAAAAATTTTCTAAATGATCGTAAAATTTCGGTTCAGACTCGAACCACTCTATGTACATGTTTCGGGTCTCATAAACCTATAGTAGGGATGTTATGATTAAGAATGAAAAGTTTTAAGTTGGATTGAAAATTTATGGCCTGATGTTGTATGATAAAGTACGTTAAGTTCGATAATACCTCGTACCCAGTTCCGGCGTCAAATACGGGTAAGGGGTATTACATTTAGTGGTATTAGAGCAACGGTTTAGTCAGTTCTCAGACTAACATAGCGTATACACGAGTCTAGCTATACATGCCATACGTATGAGTATTTACATGATGATAATGTGACGATTCCTGACGATTTAAATTATGTTTTCATATAGCTAATGGAACCCGACAGAGTTGTGGCGGATGATGTAGAAAGTAACGCGCCGGCCCCTGCTCAAGGGACGGTGCTGACTGAAACTGAAAATAGACCAATAACGGTGAGTCAGAGAGGAGGAGAAGAGGCTAGAGAGGCCTTTCTCCATATGATGAACACTTGGTATACGGAGTTCATTCGAACGAACACGAACGCTCAACCCCCTCCACCTCCACTTATTCCTCAGCCTACCCCTGTAGCTCCCCTAGTTGTAGAAGTGGTAAGAAGGGAAAAGCCCCCGGTTGATAGAATTCAGAAATAAAACGCTGAGGAATTCTGAGCTAATAAAGATGATGATCCAGAAAGAGCATAATTATGGCTGGAAAATACTATTAGAGTATTTGATGAATTGTCTTGCACACCCGAAGAGTGTATGAAACGTGTGGTGTCTTTCTTGAGATATTTGACTTATCAGTGGTGGAATACCCCCGGTTGTACCAAGGGAGAAGGTTAACTGGGAATTTTTCCAAGAAGAGTTTCGAAAGAAGTATATTAGCCAAAGATTTATCGATCAGAAGAGAAAGGAATCCCTTGAGTTGAAACAAGGTAGAATAACAGTAACCGAATATGAACTTGAGTTTGTAAGGCTTATTAAATATGCTCGAGAATGTGTATCCATCGAAGTTATCATGTGCAAAAGGTTTGAGGACAGATAAAATGAGGATATTCGGTTGTTTGTGGGTATTCTAGAATTGAAAGAATTTGTCATGTTAGTAGAGAGAGCTTGCAAGGCCAAGGAATTGGCCAAAATGAAAAGAAAGGATGATATTAAGTCCCATGACTTAAGGAAGAGACAATTGGGCAAGTCATTCCAATCCTCATCTATGAAATCAAGAGAGCTCACTACTCGATCAGCTACTTCAGAGAGGTTCTCAAACAGAAGTAAAGGTAAACAGTACTTGAGTTTTAAAGCTCAGACTACTTCAATCGCTAGTGTTGGTAATACTCGACAAAATAGACCAAAATGTTCACAGTGTGGCAGACGTCACCCCGGTGAATATCGAGCAAATGAGTGAGCTTGTTTCAAGTGTGGTTCCCAAATCATTTCATAAGAGATTGCCCTCAGATGGTTGAAAAATAGAAATTCCAAAGTGCAAGACCGAGAAGTACTACTAGAGGGAGACCATAAAGAAAACCAGGAAATGGAATGAGTAGTAAGAATACACCTAGAGAGCAGACTGCAAGATCTGAGGGTAGAGCGTCTGCGAGGACTTATGCTATTCACGCTCGCGAAGAGGCGTCATCCCCTAACGTGATTACGGGTACATTTTCTCTCTATGATACTCATGTTGTTGCTTTAATTGATCTGGGATCAACCCACTCGTATGTCTGTATGAAATTAGTATCTAATATGAACATGCTTGTAGAGTCTACGGAATTTGTGATAAAAGTTTCAAATCCCCTAAGCAAATGTGTGCTAGTTGACAAAGTGTGCAAAGATTGCCCTTTGATGATTAGAGGTCGTTATTTTCCAGCTAATCTCATGTTATTATCGTTTGATGAATTTGATGTAATTCTCAGTATGGATTGGTTAACTGCTCATGATGTGATAGTAAATTGTGGAAGGAAATATATTGAATTGAAATGTGAAAATGGGGATACCCTCTGTGTTGAATCAGATGAACAAGACAGATTGCCTGTAGTGATTTCTTTCATGTTTGCTCAGAAATACATAAGAAAGGGGTATGAAGCTTATCTTGCTTTTGTGATAAATTTTAAGGAATCAGAGTTAAGAATTGAATCAGTGCCCATAGTATGTGAGTATCCAGATGTATTTCCAGAAGAATTGCCAGGGTTGCCTCCGGTTACAGAGATTGAATTTGGCATTGAGTTAGCCCCTGGTACAGCACCCATTTCGATTGCTCCATATAGAATGGCTCCAACCGAGTTGAAAGAATTGAAGGCACAGTTACAAGAGTTGACGAATAAAGGTTTCGCAAGACCGAGTTATTCTCCGTGGGGTGCTCCCATATTATTTGTGAAAAAGAAAGATGGTTCTATGAGGTTATGTATAGATTATCAACAAATTAATAAGGTGACTGTAAAGAACAAGTACCCATTGCCAAGGACTAATGATTTGTTTGACCAATTGAAGGGAGCCACTGTGTTTTCCAAGATAGACTTGAGTTCTGGTTATTACCAGTTGAGAGTCAAAGACTTAGATGTGCCGAAAACAACATTTCAGACAAGGTATTGTCACTACGAATTTCTAGTTATGCCTTTTGGTTTAACGAATGCCCCTGCTGTGTTTATGGATTTAATGAATCACATCTTTCGACCATATTTGGATAAATTTGTTGTAGTCTTCATTGATGATATACTAATTTACTCTCGTGATGAGAATGAGTAAGCTAAGCGCTTCAGGATGGTGTTACAAATCTTGCGGGATAAATAGTTATATGCCAAGTTTAGTAAAAGTGAATTTTGGCTTAAAGAAGTCGGATTTTTTGGGCACATTGTTTCGGGTGATGGAATTCATGTTGACTCAAGTAAGATTTCGGCCATTGTTGAATGGAAATCGCTGAAGAACGTATCAGAAGTTAGAAGTTTTCTAGGCCTAGCTGGTTATTACAGATGATTTGTCAAGGGATTTTCCATGATAGCTACTCCGATGACGAGGTTGTTACAAAAAGATGTAAAGTTTGAGTGAACAAAAAAGTGCCAACAGAGTTTTGAGAAACTAAAGGCATTGTTGACTGAAGCTCTTGTTTTAGTACAGCCTGAACCGGGAAAAAAATTTATGGTTTATAGTGATGCATCCTTGAATGGATTGGGTTGTGTACTCATGCAAGCGGGTAAAGTGATAGCTTATGCCTCTAGACAGTTAAAGTCACACGAGAAGAATTATTCGACCCATGATTTAGAGTTGGCTGCCATTGTGTTTGCATTGAAGATTTGGAGACACCATTTATATGGCGAGAAATGTCGAGTATTCACTGATCATAAAAGTCTAAAGTACTTGATGACTCAAAAGGAATTGAATCTAAGGCAACGAAGGTGGTTAGAGTTGATAAAGGACTACGAGCTAGTGATTAACTACCACCTAGGATAGGCAAATGTGGTCACTGATGCCTTAAGTAGGAAATCTTTGTTTGCCTTGAGAGCTATGAATACACGGTTGGCTTTATCGGATGATAATTCTATTCTAGCTGAGTTGAGAGCTAGACCGATGTTTCTCCAAGAGATTTGTAAAGCTCAGAAAGGCGACAACGATTTGCAAGCCAAGAGAGTTTAGTGTGAGTTGGGTGTTGAGTCAGACTTTCGTATTAGTTCTGATGGATGTTTGATGTTCTGAGATAGGGTCTATGCACCAAGAGATGATGAACTTATTCGAAAAATTTTACACGAATCACAGAGCAGATGTTTCTCTGTACATCTAGGTAGTACAAAAATGTATAATTACTTGAAGAAATGATATTTGTGGCCGAGTATGAAGAAAGATATTTCCAAGTTTGTATTGAGATGCTTAATTTGTCAGCAAGTGAAAGCTGAACACCAAGTACCTTCAGGTTTACTCCAGCATATTATGGTTCTCGAGTGGAAATAAGACCGTATTACTATGGATTTTGTGACGGGTTTACCTTTGACACCAAAAAAGAAGGATGCCATGTGGGTTGTGGTTGATAGGCTTACGAATTCGGCTCATTTTATTCCGGTACAAACTGACTACTCACTTGATTAATTAGCAGAATTGTATGTTTCCGATATTGTGAAATTGCACGGAGTGCCATTGCCAATTGTATCGGATAGAAATCTGAGATTTACATCACGAATTTGGAAAAAGTTGCAATAAGCCTTGGGCACAAAGTTGAATTTTAGTATAGCTTTCCATCCGCAAACCGAACAAACAGTCAGAGAGGGTAATACAGATATTTGAAGACAGGCTTTGATGATGTGTTTTGGAATTTCAAGGTAATTGGGAAAAGTACTTATCGTAAGTGGAATTTGACTACAGTAACAGTTTTCAGTCGAGTTTGAGAATGGCGCCTTATGAGGCATTGTATGGACGAAAGTGCCGAACACCTTTGTATTGGACTGGACTTAGAGAAAATCAGATTCATGGGGTGGATCTAGTCAGAGAAACTGAAGAGAAGGTAAGAGTGATTTGTGATTGTTTAAAAGTTGCTTCGGATAGACAAAAGTCCTATACGGATTTGAAACGGAAAGAGATTGAGTTTCAAGTTGGTGATAAGGTGTTTTTGAAAGTGTCACTACGGAAGAAGGTTCTCAGATTTGGCAGGAAAGAAAAATTGAGTTTCGCTTTATCGGACCGTATGAGATTACCAAGAGGATAGGGCTAGTAGCCTATCGTTTGGCTTTGCCATCTAAGTTGGAAAAGATTCATGATGTGTTCCACGTGTCTTGTGTCGTTATCGATCAGACCCTTCGCATGTGATTGTACCGACAGAGGTTGAAATTCAACCAAACATGACTTATGGTGAAGAGTCGATTAAGATTTTGGCACGGGAAGTCAAATAGTTAAGAAATAAAAGTATAGCTCTTGTGATAGTATTGTGGCAAAGACAAGGGGTAGAAGAGGCTACATGAGAGTCCGAGGAGGCTATGAGGAACCAATATCCAAACCTCTTTACCAGTAAGATTTTTGGGGACGAAAATCCCTAAAGGGGGAGAATTGTAATAGCCCGATTTAGGGCCTAGTCAGAATAGTGGTTGCAAAATCACAAATTCGAAGTAGAAATATGTGTTTGTTGGCGTTATTGAGGTTTATGACATGTTTGCATGCTTGTGTGAAAATTTCATGAAGAAAATTCTATAATTTAGTGATCAATTTAGTCATTATGACTAAATTGCAAAGATTGAAAAATATGAGATTCTAGAAGTTTCAAGTATGAGATTGCATTAGAAAAATTATTAGAGTTCTTATTTAGCAATTAGACCATCATATCTTATGATGGACAAAAATGGACATGGGAAGGAAAAATCTCAAGAAAGAGGCCTTAAGGGCATTTTGGTCATTAGGTTAAAAAGTTAATAAAAAGGGAAAAAGAAGTCAAAAATTGTGTCCATCTTCATCCTCCATAGCTGAAAACCACAAGAAGCCATAGCTAGGGTTTTGTTTCACTTTCAAGCTTGATCGTAAGTACCTCCTACCCCATTTTTGATGTTCTTTGTATTTTTGAGATCCTTTTATCTTGATTTAGCTATTTCTACCATTATTTTAAGCTAAAGTGCATATTCAAAAATTTACCCATGTATGACATGCATGTATTTTGATGTTTTATGGAGGAATATGAGAGTTTGATATGTGATGAACATCTTTTTCTAAGTGATTTTCATGGAAAATTCATAAAATGACCTATTTGTAAATGTGATAAAATGTGTAGTAAAAATTAGTTTTCTTTAAAGGAAAATATGAGCTATTATAAGCTTAAGCTAGGTTCAGCTAGGCTTGGGTAATCAAGGAAATGAGTACATTTCATTATACGAGCCTAGAGACCGTTTTGTAAATATGTGAAACTTTAGGGGCAAAATTGTAATTTTTCATGGGTTATTTTAGTCAATGTGATCATTAAATAAGTGAAATTGTCATTATAGATTAAGAAACATGAAGTCTAAACTAAAACCGAGGAAAGAACAAGGTGGTGGACTAAATTGAACAACTATACATATTTTGGTACCGAGGTAAGTTTGTGTGTAATAAATCATCATAATATTATTATGCTTTTAAATGCTTGATATCATGAGAAATGTCTATTATTTATATGAAATTGATTAATGAGGTCTCGGTAAAAGTATGATGAAGTTATATTATGTTGAAGTCCCGGTTGAGCCTTAGGAATAGAAAGGATACCACTGTCATGACATGAGATTACTAAGGAGATGGCATCGGCACCGAATTGAAATCTTGTAAGACCATATTTGGGATATGGCATCAGCATTGAAGAGAGACTCCGTGTAAGACCACATATGGGACCTGGCTTCGGTATGAAATCGTGTAAGACCATGTCTTGGACATGGCATCGATATACGATCTCGTATAAGACCATATCTAGTATATGGAATCGACATCGATATGAGATCCCGTATAAGACCATATATAGGATATGGCATCGGCATCAACATGTGATCCCATGTAAGACCATATCTGGGATATGGCATTGGCATCTTATTACGTGTATGACGAGTTCAGGTATCCTTTGATATTCGTGTATGAGTGTAATTATTTTTTAGGGTGGCAAATGGCTTGGTAAATAGCCTTGTATTTGTCCACGCGAATAGACACACAGGCGTGTGTCTAGGCCGTGTGTGACACATGGTCAGCCCCATGGGCGTGTTGATAGACTGTGTGTCCCCTGCATCCAAATTGGGCAAAAATAGAATGCCTAGTAGTAAACACACGAGTGGAGACATGGCCGTGTGTCTCAGCCGTGTAAAGGCCACGATCATAGGACATGGACGTGTGCCTAGGCCATTTGAAGTCTGCACATTAATTACGAAAATTCAGTTCGTCACACGGGCTAACACACGGGTGTGTGACTTGGCCGTGTGACCCCAAAGGTCTGCTTATGTCATAAAGAGAATATTAAGGTTTTCATACATGGGCTCAGACACGGGCGTGTCATAGCCGGTTCAGTCTCGAACCACTCTATGTGCATGTTTCGGGTCTTGTAGACCTATAATAGGGATGTTACGATTAAGAATGAAAAGTTTTAAGTTGGATTGAAAATTTATGGCCTGATGTTGTATGATGAAGTACGCTAAGTTCGGTAATGCCTCATACCCGGTTCTAGCGTCGAATACGGGTAAGGGGTGTTACACCATATTTTTTATTATTTGATTAATAAAAGTACTCTTTGGAGTATTTTATTTTTCAAGATTCGATTCTTGTTTTTATTTAGAAAATTCTTTTTAATTAATCTTATTCAAAATTTTTGGGTTGCCAAGAAAACTTTCTTGGAGGATCATTAGATCATTTGATTGAGTTTTTCAGGAAATCTTTCTTGAAAGGTTTAACAGACACTTATCCATCTATTCATCTCCATCAGTTTATCTATTCCATATTCCACCTTGTTTCGATTTCTTTATTTATCTTTTTCTTATTTTCTTGTGTTCGAATATTGTTATTCTTATTTTAATCTCTTTTTGTTGTTTGTTTCAAGTTCAAAAAAACAAAACTTGCTTGCTACCTAAGATGTAGGTTTTTACTCTAGAGCATCTCAAGTCGAATTAAGTTTTCTCCATCAAAACAACTTCAAGATTGAACTTTTAATACTTAGTAGGCGTTGCCCTCCTATCAGTATATGTAATTCTTAAATTAATTTATAACATTAGTTATAACATTATGATGCGGTCGTTGAGAGCATCAAAAATATCTTATGCCTATAAAATATTGAAAATAATAAAAATAATAGTATAAGGGAAGTAGGGTCAAATCCTCAGGGACCGGATTTGCACGATTGCTTGCTCTTCAAATTCATGGACAGAATCATGCCCAAGAAAACCTGCATACCTGGAAAAAATAAAAAGAACAGAATTAAAAGTTTTGATTTAATTGGAAGTGCGAAAATTAAAATTTGAATAGTAGAGATACATAGAATTGAGAAAAAGTTTCTTATAGAGAGATTTCAGCCTCCGGTTGTCTCGATCCGCCTTAGGTTCAATCCTCAGCTTCTAGGTGATCCTTCTCAAACAGAATAAGCTAGTTATAGTGGAAGAGGACGCCTACAACCACCAGCTCCAATAATTTAGACTTACGATTTTAAAGGAATCTGACTCTAGCCAACAATAGCTTCTGTGGGACCATCTTATGCTAGATCATCACTTCTCAATGGCGAATGCCACGCCATTTGTCTCTTGGCCTCGCCAACCTCTGATGTAGTAAGCTAATGAATCGACTATGCAACCTTCCTAAAATATAGAAAGTGGTCATTCCTTGTACATGTTGAAAATATCACCTTTTAAGGGACATGGATGGAAGCGTCAGCCCCGTAATGCGGAGAAACGATGGATACTCGTTGAGAAGGCTAAGTACGAATTCTAAGCCTCATGAACCCTTTTTGGGGAACTTTGACAACCTTTGGCTGGATAAGTTTAGTGACTCATGATTTTTGGGGAAAAGGAAATAAATGTAATGGAAATAGTATTTTTATTGAAAAATATGGAAAGAATAAAACACTAAACTTTATGGGGGAGAGAGTGTTTACAGAAAAGATGAGTGAAATTTGTGTCACTCCATCCTCTATTTATAGTACTAAGAAACCTAGTCTATTCCTAATTAAATTTTAAAAGATAAATACAAATAATTAAAGATAATTAAAGATAATTAAAAATAAATAAAGATAAATGCTAAAATTAAATCTAAATAATAATCCTTAATAATTATCCTAATACAATTAAAAATTAAATAGAGTATTGTGCTAAAAATCTCTTCTTTTGCATTTTGCACCCAAAATCTTCCACACTTTGCATTTTCGACACCACTTATCTCCTACTTTGCATGCTGGCCCAATTTATCTTTAAATTAACGCTTTTTGCCTCCCAAATTTCCTTGCCTTCAATTAGTAGGATCATACTCAAAATAAATGTGTAATTAATACATAAAAATATGTCATTCTAGAGTATTATCAAATTCCCTCTACTTAGCCCATGCTTGCCCTCAAGTATGGTTCCTATCCACTATGAAATTTAGAATTTTGCCATGAAAGAAATATCAGTTAAAAGTTTTATAAGAAGTAGGAATAATGCATATGAAAAATTAAGAGAACCCTTAGCTAGTTTTAAGTAAAACTGAAAAAGTATTTCAATTTAATCACACAAAAATAAAAATCGACTTGGATTATTTCACGAAAATTAGGTAATTTACTAAAACTTACCAAGACACCCTATTTGTTTCCACCTTTGGTCCCCTAATGCAATTTTTTTTTTATTTTTTTCATGTTTTTAATTATTATTAATTTATTATTGTTTAAGAATATATTGAACTTTTTGAATCGAAGAGAGATGATAGCCAAGCACCCCACCCCGGTTACTCAGCCCAACATACTCCTAATTTATTATATTTTCCTTAAGAACATATAGAACCTTTTGATGCGAAGAGAGATGACAGTCAAGCACTACACCTCGGTTACTAAGCCCAACATATTCCTAAAAAAAATTTAATTTCGATTAGCGGAGTTTACCTAACACGTCACACAATCTTTTGACGCGAAATAGGATGACAACCCAAGCACCCTACCCCGGTTACTCAGTCAGTCATGTTTTAAGCTGTACTCATAATCACGGAAACATCAAAATTTATTATTAATGAAACATAATTTTAATTAGGAGGATTAGGAAAAAAAAAATCAAGTGTCGAAAATAAGTTTTGGCAATCACCTAACAATCATGAACATAATTTAGCATGCAATTATATTAAGTGTCCTCTTTGCATTTAGACTTAATCGATTTTACTATAAGCAAGATAGGGTTAACTCTATTAATCATAATTATTTTAGCCTAATAGAAATAAAACAGTGGAGACAAAATCAAACTAGCAAAATCATAATTAACTTAGTAGACAAGAATCATGCTCCCAGGTCAAACAGTGGGCAATTCCTGGTTAAAATCATGGGCATAAAAAGAGGTAGAATATTCTAAAAAAAATAAATGTGGGTAGAATTGAGCATAAGGCAGTAGCAACAGTAGCACAATAGTAAAAACAGCAGATAAAATGACAGAAATAATGATGAATGCCTCCCCCTACTTAAAACACGTTGTCCTCGATGTGAAAGGAAAACAAATATGTGAAACAAAAAGGTTTTAGGAAAACTCCCCATGTAGTCACTGTCGTTCATGCATAGCTGTAAGGAGGAGAAGGTTTAGCGTCGCGTGGAGGAGAGGAAGGAGGGAAAGGCGTTTGTTGGCTAAGTTGACGTGTTGAGGCATCAAGAATAGACGATGGCGACTGTTGACAGCGAAAGAGGGCTTGGGGGTGGTACGGCTTCTAGTCCTAACCATAGTGGTGGGAAAAATTGGTAATGGGGTGAGGGAGAATGGGAACGGCGGCTGAAGGGTTATTTGGGTGAAAATGGGGAAAAATTTAGGGTTTGAAGGTATAGAAAAAAGGGTGTTTGGCTGTAGGGTGAGTGTTTGGATGTAGGTTTTGGGTAAGTATAAAGTGGGGATGTGCTATTCTTACTTGCAATAGGGATAGAATAAGGGATGTTTGTGAAAGCATGCCAATTCTTGAGTTTTTCCTCACCGGTTTACCTAGACAGAAGAAGAGAAATTTATTAATATCCAAACAAAATAAAGTAACAAATAATAAAAGAATAAAAATAATAAAAATAAAAATTGGGTTGCCTCCCCAACAAGCGCTTGTTTAACATCGCTAGCTTACACCCCAACTAGTATTGGGGCTATTCCAATTGAATTCTTTCATTCATATGCACTTGGAAATTCTCCTTTTTTATCACATCCATCATATTTGGGTTGAATCGTCCTTGCACCTCTTGTTTTGGTTTCGTTTTTACCTCAAAGAAAATTTTATGTGTGCTTGTCGAGGGGTTAATCCCTTTTAAGTCAGCAATAGTCTCATCATTCTCCAAAATATGTATTTGAGATGCTTGGGAAGTGGTTTGAATTCCAGATCCGGTGCCTGCACAACAAAAGGTAGAAGTTTAGTATCCATCGGAGCCAATAATTCATTAACAGATTCAAAATCATCAAATGTAACAGCCCGATTTTGAGGCTAGTCAGAACAGTGGTCTCGGGAGCACTAATCCCAAGTTGAGGAAAATTATTTTGATATTATTTTATATGTTTTAACATGTTTATAAGGATGCATGAAAATTTTAGTGCTTTAATTTTAGCAATTGTATGCTTAATTACGAAAAAGGACTAAATTGCATTAAATGCGAGAGTATCACTTTACAAGAAAAAAGGTGTCTAATAGCTGTAGATTTTAATTGGAGCTCCCTAACATGCAAATAGACCTTTCTAAACCTAATAGCTGGTCATAAGGGACAAAGAAATAAATTTTCAAAGCATTAGGTGAGATTTTGGTGGTAATTTGTCTAGTAATATAACAAAATAAGGAGAAGAACAGATATCATCTTTTCCCCTTCTTCTCACCACTGAAATTTCCAAAGAAAAACACCATGGGAGCTTAAAAATTTTCAGCAACTCCTTATCTCTACAAGTAGGTGATCTTAGTGGTTTTTATTAAGAATTATTATACTTTTAGAGTCCCTAAAGCTTAAGCTAGCTAATGAGGGAACTAATTTGCAATATGCTTGAAAGTCTAGGGACTTGCCATGAGAGAGTTTATGTTGTTTGCTGAGTTTTTATGGAAGAAAATGAATGTCAATCAGAGGAGAAACAACTTTTGTGAAAGGTGTTATCATGAAAACACCTAAATGGGACCAAGTTGTAAAAGTTGTGATTTAGTGATAAATGCATGAAATAGTTGGAATTAAGAGTAGCTGTTAGAGGAATAAATGTTCAGCTAGGCTTGTTTAATGAGAAAATGTGATGAAAAATGATTTACGAGCCTAGGGGCAAAATCATAATTTTGCCATAGTACAAGGGTAAATTGGTCATTTTTGCCTAAGTAAAGATTATGATGTATTATGCTCATAAAATGCATGAATGAGTGAATTTTTTTTTGTTATAGATCAAGAAGAGCGCGGAATTAACCTTGACTGGGGAAAAGGCAAGGTTTCGGATTAAACTGCAAATTAACACATTTTGCACCGAGGTAAGTTTATGTGTAAACGATGCATCTTAAATATACATGTAATTGCTTGTTGGTGCATTGTATGATTGAAAGCACTTACTATTTAAATGGATGGAAATTTGGTAGAAAGTGAATAAACTATGTATAAACGTTGAAATAAATATGTAGGTGTGGAATATTATCCGTAATAAATAATGGTGGGCTATGTGTCATACCCTTAATTATTTTTGTTGGCGGGCTATGTGCGTTACCACCTTATCACTTACTCACGATGGGTTGTGTACGATAGCATCGTTAGTATTATTATTTGGTGGGCTAAATGCGATACCACCGTAAATATTCTTGTTGGTGGGCTATGTGCGATACCACCCTGTTAATAATAAACGGTGGGCTAAGTGCGATACCACCAAGTGTTTGATATTATTAAGAATGGTTTATTGTGTAATTGTGATGTGTTGTTTCATGTGATCATGTGGTGATCAAGTGCAGGGATGTATGTTAAATAATAAGAGCATTTGGTTGTGATATGGTTGGATTATGGTAAGAGATGAATGAGTGAGCTTGATCTTGGATTGTGAAATGCTATTTATTGATTAGCACATGTTATGATGTTTATTGTTTACATGTAAACTTACTAAGCTTAAAGCTTACCCCTTTTTCTTTTCCCTTGTTTTATAGTGACAAAGAGTCGACTTGGGATACAGAGATAATTGGAAGATCACCCACACTATCAGCTCATCTCGGTATATTTAGAACTAGCATTTTGAGTATGGTAATGGCATGTATAGTAGCTAGACTAGGTATATTTTTTTGTTATTTTGGCCAAATGTGTTGGCTCCTTATAGATGAAATCTTTTGTATATTGCCATAGTAAATGGCTCTTTATTATCAATCAATGGAATGAAAGGTTATTCATAAGTGTGTAAAGTATATGGTTGGGTTTTTTGGGTATGAATATGCATGGATGTATTGATGGTAGAGGGTGAATTATGCTTGAGTGAGTTAGGGTGATGAAAGAGCTTGGCAAATAGCCTTGTTCTTGTCCACACGGGTAGGCACACGGGCGTGTGTCTAGGCCGTGTGTGACACACGGTCAATTGAATGGGTGTGTGACCAGGCCATGTGTCCCCTTGCATGTTAGAATTGCAAGTCAGTAAGCTCAGTAGTAAACACATGGACAGAGACACGACCGTGTGTCTCAGCCGTGTCGGAGGCTCGGCCAAAGGCATGGGCGTGTGCTAGGCCGTGTGAAGTTTGCACCTGAATTTAGGAATTTAATTCGACACATGGCCTAAGGAAACGGGCGTGTGCCTTGGCCGTGTGACCACAGTGAGGTGATGACGTCATAAACAAAATGCCAAGGTTTTGGCACACGGGCTGAGACACGGGCATGTCGAGGCCGTGTGAGGGACACGGGCCATGGACATGGGCGTGTGTCCAGCCGTGTGAAATAAGTCAGTTTCGACCACGGGTGAGGGTCATGGGCATGTGTGACCACACGACCTGCCCACACGGGCGTGTCCTATTTCACACGGGCGTGTGGCCCCTATTTAGGCAAAATTTTTCTAAATGTGTAAAAGTTTCTGATATATTTCCAAAACCTTTCGGAAGTATGTTTAGGGCCTTGTAGGCCCATTATAAGGAGGTTAGATATGAGTATGGAAAAGTTTTAAATTGGACTGGATTTTGATAACCCAAAGTTGTATGACCATGAGAGTCAAGTACGGTAACGCCTCGTACTCGGTTTTAGTGTAGAATACTCGTAAGGGATGTTACATTTTGTGGTATCAGAGCTACGGTTTAGTTAGTTCATCGTAGCGTGTGTAAAAGTCAAGCTATACATGCCATAAGCGTATATTGATTCTAATAGTCAGGTTTAGACCCTAGTCGGGATAGTGGTTTCGGGACCCCAAATTCGAGTCAAAAAATATTTTAATATTATTTTCTATGTCTGCAGTATATGATTAAACATGCGTGAAAGTTTTTTGAATTAATTTATCTATTTCTGTGCTTAATTTGAGAAAGGGATTAAATCGCATAAAATGTAAAAATAGCCTTTTATTTGAATAATGGCTTAATTAATGTGTTTTTCTATATATGAGGCCTTATGATGTAATTAGGCCATTGTAATTAGGGATGGACGGTTAAGGACTATTGTCATATGGTTTTATAATTAATTCATAAATGGTAAATTAGTAAGTAGGATGATAAGTTAATTAAAACATAAAAATAAAACATTTTTATCCATCATTTGTGTCCATCCACCACCGAAAATAAGAAAAAGAAGAAGGGTTTAAGCTTCCATTGTATTCGACTCACATTTTGGCTAGATTAAGGTATGTTTTGCTTCAGTTTTTGATAATTTCCACGTTTTTTGTAATCGTTGCTTCATGCTCTACAAAACCCATGCTTAAATTTTGTGAATTGATGATGAATTTGAAATGTGCCATGGATGAATTCATGAGCTTTGTGAAGTTTTGTGATGAAATATAAAATATATGTGTTTAATTAACATAGTTTGTCTTTGGATTTTTGATGATTTTGAATAATTTGGACATAATTGAGAAAATAACATTTTGAGGGACTAAATTGTGAAATAAATGAAATGTATGGATTTGTATGATTATAGTGAACATTCGGCCAAACATGCGTATAAGCAAATTATGTGTATTTTGTGATTTTGTGAAATAGGGACTAAAATGTAAAAATATGAGGGCTAATTTGTAAATTTCCCTAAATATGTGTTTTTGGATTGAATTAAATGAATCAGTGAATAAATGAGTTAAATTTGAATATGCATAGATTAAGAACCGAAGAAAATGGATTTAGATCGCGGAAAGTCAAAATGATTTAGTAGCCGAGTTCATTTTTGTTTATCCGAATCCGAGGTAACTCTATATACAAATAAATGTATTTACATTGATATATGTATGTTCATATGAACATTTATCATGATAAATGTATATGAGATGATGAGTACATGAGATCCGAGGAAGAATCGATAGTATAAAAAAGTTCGAGAAGCCCCGTACAAACCTAGGAATAGATAGGATTACATATGTCATGACATGGGTTTCCAATATGTGAGATCATGTAAGACCACGTCTGGGACGTTGGCATTGATTCGAGATTTCGTGTAAGACCACGTCTGAGACGTTGGCATCAATATGAGATTTACGTGTAAGACCATGTCTGGGACATTGGCATCGTATTGATTCGTGTAAGACCCTGTTTAGGACAGTGGCATCGATATTTGGTTGCATGTAAGACCACGTCTAGGACGTTTGCATTATACGACTATTTCGAGCATTCTAAGTATCCTATTTGATTCCGAACGGTTCAACGGGTAAATCTGAGAAATGAGATACTTCGTGAAATGTACAAACGAGTCAGGTACGTCTGAAAGGTACACTATGTATGTGTATGAAAGGTAAGTGTATATATATGAACTTACCAAAGTGAATATATGTATGGAGTTGATGAGATAATATGTGATATATGCTTGAATGTGTTATGAGCATAAGTGAAGCTTTGGGATGTGATATGTTGGCATTCTACGGATAAACAAATAAGCCAATGAACATTTTATGAAATTGCAAATGAGAAATATTAATGACATTGTATCAATGTGATTATATGCCTTTTATGTTAAGTTTATTTGTATATGGCTTACTAAGCTTTTGGAAAGCTTACTTTGTATGTTCACTCTGTTTCATAGGTCGTCAAAGCTACGAAAGGCTCCGGAATCGTCAAGGATCATCACCATACTATAAAACTTTACTTTGGTACTTTTGAATGTGAATATAGTTAAATATGGCATGTATAGGATAGTTGTTTTGGAGTACGTTTAAGATAAGTATATAGCCATGTGATATGACTAGATAAATGGGTGTGTTATGAATGAGTAGCCATGTTGTATGATGCTTGGTTTTGGTATGTATTGATGGCTAGTGAAATGGACAAAGTATGGTAAGCTTATTGATGCATAGTTATCATATTATTGATGGTAAGCTTGTGACAGATTATACTTTGAAATGCTTGTGGTTATATTGAGATAAATGGTTTCTAAGTTGGAGTGTTTGTGATGTTTACAAATAGGTACAAATGATGCACAAATTGATATATCTTCGTTATCATTGATGTATTGAAAGATGCTTGTATGTGCTTGTAGGGATGACCCAATATGTGGGTGACATTTTGGCCTTGCAAATGGCCTATAATTGCCCACACGGTTGAGCACATAGGCATGTGGCTCGACCGTGTCCTTTGAGGTTGAAATTCAAAACAAGTCAGATTCGACCACAGGCAAGACACACGGGCATGTGACTGGCCGTGTGGATCAAGTTAGTAGCGACTACGGGCTAGACACACGGGCGTGTAACTTGCCGTGTGGTACAAGTCAGTGTCAACCACGGGCGAGGCCGACGGGCGTGTCTCAGGCCGTGTGGACAAGTCAATATGTATGCCCTATTTTCACACGGCTTAGACACACGGGTGTGTCTAAGGTCGTGGGAGGCACACGGCCTGCCACACGGGCGTGTGACCTCTGTAACTTAGAAAAAATTTTAAATTTCCAAGAATTTTTGTATGTGTTCGGTTTAGTCCTAGCCCTATTTTAAAGCATGTTAAAGGTCTCAAAGACCTATTTAAGTGCCACTTTGATGTGATTTTCCAAATTAAGTTATGAAATATCTATAAAAGTTTTCGATTGTCCGATAATGCCTCTTAACCCTAAATGGGTGATGGTTACGAGTTAGGGGTGTTACATTGATATTGTGGTGGCTTCTGACAATTTTAAACTTTGTTTTATATAGTAATTGGATCCCGGTCGAGCAGCTACTGATGACGCAGCTAGTAACGTGCTGGCTCCCGCACAAAGGACCGCACCTATAGAGAGTAGACCTGAGACTAGGGGTCAAGGAGAAGAGGCCCCGGAAGCCTTTCTCCAAATGATGAGTAATTGGTACACGGAGTATGTACAAGCAAACCCTAATGCTCAACCTCCTCCACCCCCTCCTATACCTCAGCCAGTTCCTGTGGTTCCCCAAGGTATGGGTTTAGTGAGGATGACCAAACCTCCGGTAGACAAGATTCGAAAGAAAGGGGCTGAGGAGTTCAGAGCTAATATAGACGATGACCCCGAGAAGGCAGAGTTCTAGCTTGAGAACACGATGAGAGTGTTTGATGAACTCTCCTGCACAGCTGAGGAGAGCTTAAAATGCATCGTGTCCTTACTGAGGGACTCGGCATACCATTGGTGGAAGACGTTAACGTCGGTGGTTCCAAAGGAGAGAGTGACGTGGGACTTCTTTTTGGAGGAGTTCTGAAAGAAGCATATAAGCCAACGATTTGTGGATCAGAAAAGGAAAGAATTCCTTAAATTGAAGCAAGGAAAAATGACTATGGCAGAATATGAGCGTGAGTTTGTTAACCTTAGCAAGTATGCACAAGAGTGTGTGTCTACAGAAGCTATCTTATGCAAGAGGTTTGAAGATGGACTGAATGAGGATATTAGATTGCTAGTTGGGATTTTGGAGTTAAAAGAGTTTGTGGTGTTGGTTGACCGGGCCTGTAAGGCTGAAGAACTAAATAAGAAAAAGAGGAAAGCCATGAGTGAGGCCCGAGATGCGAGAAAAAGGCCAATGAGTAAATCACACCAAGCTCAATCGAAGAGGTCCAAGGAAGTAAACCCTCAAATATATTCACATAGAGATCGAGGTAATACCTACTCGGGCTCGAGAGTTCAAGCCACTTCAATGGCAAGTGTGGGCAATCCGAAGTCCAAACCGGAGTGTCCAAATTGTGGTAGGCAGCACACTGGGGAGTGTTGGGGAAACAATCGAAATTGTTATAAGTGTGGTTCCCCCAATCATCTTATCCGAAATTGTCCAGAGATGGAGGAGAAGGAAAAAAAAATAAGAAGTGAGATCAAGCAATGTATCTTGGAAGGGTAGATCACAAAAGAGCTAGAGAGGTGGGACTAGTAGTAGAGGTACGCCTCGAGATTCTACTGTGAGACCGGAGAGCCGAACACCCACGAGAACTTATGCCATTTGCGCACGAGAGGAAGCATCATCTCCTAAGACATAACTCAAAATGAAATGATTCCTATACATGCCATACTTAATATAAACAACTAGGCTATACCAAAATAATGATTGATAGTGTGATCCGAGCTCCGACGTTTATGATCCCCGAACTAATTTGGCAAAACTACAAGTAAGAAAAAAAATGAAAGAAGTAAGCATATAGCTTAGTAAGTTTGCATGAAATTCATATAGCAATATATTTGCCAAATATAATTCATCTATCATGAAATAATGACAACATAAATCTCGAGTACTTGGCTTACTTACTCATACTTATCCTTACTCATCACGTGTAATATAACAATTTCATACTTGTAATGTACCCATGATACCTGTATCACTTAATCACATAAATTAGTGTATTTTGCTAATGCAAACATAAAATCAATCTTCATCTTCCTTAACTTGAATAATACTCTTTATCAACTTTGAATAACTTAGCTTATTAATATCTTTACTTACTTAGCTTTCTTGTTACCTCTTTCATACTTGGCTCTTTTGCCTGATGAATTATCCGGAATAACTGAGGTTACTCAATCTCATCACACATAGGTCTCGATGCCAATGCCATGTCCCAGACATGGTCTTACATGGGATCACCTCATGATGCCAATGCCATATCCCAAATATGGTTTTACATGGGATCCCTTAACTTGATGTCGTTGCCATGTCCTAGACATCGTCTTACACGAGATCTTCCTTTGGTGCCGAAGCCATGTCCCAGACATGGTCTTACACGGAACCTTCCTTGTATGGTGTCGATGCCATGTCCAGACATAGTCTTATACGAGACCTTCCTTGTTCGATGCTGATGCCATATCCCAGACATGGTCTTACACAGAATCTATGTTCGGTGCCGACGCCATGTCCCAAACATGGTCTTACACGGGACCTACATTCCTTGGGTGCCGATGCCATGTCTTGACATGGTCTTAAATGGACTTTCCTTATTTCATACCATGATATTAGTACTCCTCATTATTCCGAGTCTTCAACCGGGACTTCCTCTTACATACTCTCATTCACTTTCATATCAATATATCATTAATCATAACTTCATGAAAATAGTGTATATTATACAACATAATAAGCAATTTATTGAAAATACATGTGAAACCTTAAATTCATACAAACTAACCTCGGTATTCAAAATGTATGTAGATATGAAATTTAGTCCTCGACTTTGTTCTTGCCTTGGTTTTGATCCGGGCTTCGTATCTCTTGATCTAAAATAACAATTTAGCTCATTTTAATCATCACAATAATAAAAACATTTCGATAATCATGCTTTGGCAAAATTACTATTTTGCCCCTAGACTTTGGAAAAATGACCATTTTGCCCCTTGGCTCAGAAATAAATTCTAATCACATTTCTACCTTCAATAAGCATAGGTGAACATTTAATACTCTTATAGCTAACATCAAAACTCAACATTTCACATAATTACTACAAATTTGTAACCTTTTCATCAATGTCCAATTAGGTGTTTTCAAGACAACACCTTTCACAAAAGTTGTTCATCTACCAACTAAGACTCAATTTCTTCCATAAAAAAATGTAGCAAATAACAATGATAGGTCTCATGGCAAAACTCTAAACTTACCGTAATGCACAATAGTCCCCTCATTTGAAAGCTTAAGCTTTAGGGGTCTCAAAAGTACAATTATTATCAAGAAAGATCATCAAAATCACTTACTATAATGAAGGAGAGCTTGCTGAAAATTTTGAGCTTTCAAACCTCTATTTTGCTTGCTAAAATCATTGGAGAAAGATGGAGAGAAAGATGATATCTTTTCTTTTCTTATTTTAATATTAAACTAGCAATTAGTCTACCAAACATCACCAACTTTGACCAACTTGGTCAATTCTTGTCCCCTATGGCCGGCCAAGCATATATTGGGGGTCTAATTATCTTTTAAAGACCTCCAATGTACATTCTAAGACTATTTGGTACCTTTGGTTTATAAAATGGAACTTCCGCACTTTATGCGATCTAGTTTTTTTTTTTTTTTTTTGCGATTAAGCAAGAAATCGCTAAAATTGAAGTAACAAAATGTTCATGATTCTAAAATCATGCTCTAACACGCAAAGTAATATGAAAATAATTTTGAATGGAATCATAAATTCCATGATTGCTACCCTGGTGACAAAACTGTTGCATAAAGATGTCAAGTTTGAATGGACTGAGAAATGCCAACAAAGCTTCAAGAAATTGAAAACCTTGTTGTCTGAGGCACCGGCTTTGCTACAACCTAAGTTGGGGAAAGAATTTGTGGTTTACATTGATACTTCATTTAACGGTCTTGGTTGTGTGTTGATGCAAGAGGGTAAGGTAGTCACTTACACCTCGAGATAGTTAAAACCGCATGAGAAGAATTATCTGACTCACGACTTGGAGTTGGCTGCGATCGTTTTCACTTTGAAGATCTGGCACCATTATTTATATGGTGAGAAGTGCCAAATTTTCACTGATCATAAGAGTTTGAAGTATTTGATGGATCAAAAGGATTTGAATTTGTGACAACGGCGGTGTCTCAAATTATTGAAGGACTATGAGCTAGAAATTGATTATCATCTGGGGAAAGCAAATGTAGTGGCAGATGCCATGAGTAGAAAATCCCTATATGCTTTGAGGGCCTTGAGTACGAGCTTAGTGTTGTCTGAGGATGGTGTTATATTGGCCGAGTTGAGGGTTAGACCACTATTTATTCAGCGAATCTGTGAAGCTCAAAAGAATGATAATGAGATGCAAGCTAAGAGGGCTAAGTGTGAATCGGGAAATGATTCCGACTTTCAGGTGAGTTCAGATGATTGCTTGATGTTCACGACAAGATTTGTGTACCAAAAGATGATGAGTTGATCTGGAAAATTTTACATGAAGTACACAGTGGTCATTTGTTAGTACATCCCGGTAGCACGAAAATGTACAATGATCTGAATAAGTTTTATTGGTAGCCGGGTATGAAAAAAGACATTTCTGAGTTTGTGATGAGATGTTTGATCTGTCAACAAGTGAAAGCCAAGCATCAGGTACCTTCAGGATTACTTCATCTGGTAATGGTTCCTGAGCGGAAGTGGGATCGGATCACTCTGGATTTTGTAATGGGGTTGCCTATGACTCCGAAAAAGAAAGATGCTGTGTGGATTATTGTGGATAGACTAACGAAGTCAGCTCAGTTTATACCGGTGTGTGTTGATTATACCCTCGATAAGCTGGCCGAGTTGTATATTGCTGAAGCGGTGAGATTACATGGAGTGCCTGTATCTATAATCTCAGATCGGGATCCTAGATTTATAGGAAGCGTTAGGTACAAGGTTGAATTTTAGTACTGTGTTCCATCAATAAACTGACGGCCAATCTAAAAGAGTGATTCAAGTCCTTCAGGATATGTTTCGATGCTGTGTGTTAGAGTTTGGAGGTAATTGGGAAAGATATCTACCTTTGGTTGAGCTTGCTTACAACAACGGTTACCAGTCGAGTATAAGGATGGCACCATACGAGGCTTTATATGGTCGCAAGTTTTGAACTCTCTTGTATTGGACCGAGTTTCGTGAGAAACAAATTCATGGGGTTGATCTAGTTAAAGAGACCAAGGAGAAAGTGAAAGTGATCCGAGATAGTCTGAAAGCTACTTCAAATAAACAAAAGTCGTATGCGGATTTAAAAAGGAAAGAACTTGAGTTTCAAGTGGACGAAAAGGTATTTGTAAAGGTATCCCCATGGAATAAAATATTGAGATTTGGTCATAAATGCAAATTGAGTCCGCGATTCATAGGACCGTAAGAGGTTACTGAAAAGATTGGGCCAGCAGCATACTGGTTGGCTTTGCTGGTAGAGTTAGAGAAAATACACAACGTGTTTCATGTGTCAATGTTGCGACAATATCTTTCCGATCCTTCGCATGTGATCCCTCCAACGAAAGTTGAGATACGATCGGACATGACTTATGAAGAGGAGCCGATTAAGATATTGGCTCGAAAGGTTAAATAATTGAGGAATATGAGCATAGCTTTAGTAAAAGTGTTATGGCAAAAACACGGTGTGGAAGAAGCTATGTGGGAACCAGAAGAAGCCATGAGAGAACAATATCCAAACCTTTTTACCGGTAAGATTTTTTAGGGCAAAAATCTCTAAAAGAGGGGTGAGTTGTAACAGCCCGATTTTGGGGCTAGTCGGAACAGTGGTCTCGGGACCACTAATTCGAGGTTAAGGAAAATTATTTTGATATTATTTTATGTGTTGTAACATGTTTATAAGGATACATGAAAATTTTGGTGATTTAATTTTAGCGATTGTATGCTTAATTACGAAAAAGGACGAAATCGCATTAAATGCGAAAGTATCATTTTACAAGAAAAAGGGTGTCTAATAGCTATAGATTTTAATTGGAGGTCCCTAACAAGCAAATAGACCTTTCTAAAGTTAATAGTTAGTCATAAGGGACAAACAAATAAATTTTCAAAGCATTAGGTGAGATTTTGGTGGTAATTTGTCTAGTAATATAATAAAATAAGGAGAAGAAAAGATATCATCTTTTCCCCTTATTCTCACCACCTAAATTTCCAAAGAAAAACACCATGGGAGCTTGAAAATTTTCAGCAACTCCTTATCTCTACAAGTAAGTGGTCTTACTGGTTTTTATTGAGAATTTTTGTACTTTTAGAGTCCCCAAAGCTTAAGCTAGCTAATGAGGGGACTAATTTGCAATATGGTTGAAAGTATAGGGACTTGCCATGAGAGAGTTTATGTTGTTTGCTGAGTTTTTATGTAAGAAAATGAATGTTAATGAGAGGAGAAACAACTTTTGTGAAAGATGTTATCATGAAAACACCTAATTTGGGACCAAGTTGTAAAAGTTGTGATTTAGTGATAAATGCATGAAATAGTTGGATTTGAGAGTAGTTGTTGGAGGAATAAATGTTCAACTAGGCTTGTTTAATGAGAAAATATGATGAAAAATGATTTACGAGCCTAGGGGCAAAATCATAATTTTGTCATAGTACAAGGGCAAATTGGTCATTTTTGCCTAAGTAGAGATTATGATGTATTATGATCATAAAATGATTGAATAAGTGAATTTTGTTGTTATAGATCAAGAAGAGCGCGGAATTAACCTTGACCAGGGAAAAGGTAAGGTTTCGGATTAAACCGTAAATTAACACATTTTGCACCAAGGTCAGTTTATGTGTAAACGATGCAACTTAACTATACATGTAATTACTTATTGGTTCATTGTATGATTGAGAACACTTATGATGGAAATTTGGTAGAAAGTGAATAAACTCCGTATGAACGTTGAAGTAAATATGTAGGTGTGGAATTTATCCGTAATAAATAATGGTAGGCTATGTGCCATACCACCTTAATTATTTTTGTTAGCGGGCTATGTGCGATACCACCTTATCACTTACTCATGATGGGATGTGTGTGATACCATCGTTAGTATTATTATTTGGTGGGCTAAGTGCGATACCACCGTAAATATTCTTGCTGGTAGGCTATGTGCGATACCACCCTGTTAATAATAAATGGTGGGCTAAGTGCGATACCACCGAGCGTTTGGTTTATTATGTAATTGTGATGTGTTGTTTCATGTGATCATGTGGTGATCAAGTGCAGGGATGTATGTTAAATAATAAGAGTATTTGGTTGTGATATGGTTGGATTGTGGTAAGAGATGAATGAGTAAGCATGATCTTGGATTGTGAAATGCTGTTTATTGATTAGCACATGTTATGATGTTTATTGTTTACATGTAAACTTACTAAGCTTAAAGCTTACCCCTTTTCTTTTCCCTTGTTTTATAGTGACAAAGAGTCGAGTTGGGATACAGAGATAATTGGAAGATCACCCATACTATCAGCTCATCTCGATTTATTTAAAACTAGCATTTTGAGTATGGCAATGGCATGTATAGGAGCTAGACTAGGTAAATTGTTTTGTTATTTTTGCCAAATGTGTTGGCTCCTTATAGATGAAATCTTTTATATATTGCCATAGTAAATGGCTCTTTACTATCAATCAATGGAATGAAAGGTTATTCATAAGTGTGTAGAGTATATGGTTGGGTTGTTTGGGTATGAATATGCATGAATGTATTGATGGTAGAGGGTGAATTATGCTTGAGTGAGTTAGGGTAATGAAAGAGCTTGGCAAATAGCCTTGTTCTTGTCCACACGGGTAGGCACACGGGCGTATGTCTAGGCCGTGTGTGACACACGGTCAATTACATGTGTGTGTGACCAGGCCGTGTGTCCCATTGCATGTTAAAATTGCAAGTCAGTAAGCTCAGTAGTAAACACATGGGCAGGGACACGGTCGTGTGTCTCAGCCGTGTGAGAGGCACGACCAAAGGCATGGACGTGTGCCTAGGCTATGTGAAGTCTGCACCTGAATTTAGGAATTTAATTCGACACACGGCCTAAGGACACGGACGTGTGCCTTGGCTGTGTGACCATAGTGAGGTGATGATGTCATAAACAGAATGCCAAGGTTTTAGCACACAGGCTGAGACACGGGCGTATCGAGGCCGTGTGAGGGACACGGGCATGTGTCCGGCTGTGTAAAATAATTTAGTGTTGTCCACGGGTGAGGGACATGGGCGTGTGTGACCACACAGCCTGCCCATACGGGTGTGTCCTATTTCACACGGGCGTGTAGCCCCTTGATCGCTGTAAAATCAAAGTTTTAAAATTTATAAAAGAATGATCAAAACCTGAAAACTAACTCTGACAACGATTAAAGGCAAGTGTACCTATCGAATAGTAGTATAGCTTAGGCAAGACCGGATATCGAACCCAAAGGAACTAAAAGTACTAATACTAACTTTCTTTTTATTATTTAGCCTTAAAAATAGAGTGAAGTTACTTTTAACTATATTGACGAAGACTAAACTAAGGACGCAAAGACAAAAAGGACGAATAGGAAAATAACTTTGAAGAAAAACTAAGTTGATTGCGACGATACCCTTAGGAAGAATCCACCTAGACTTCACTTATTATTTAACCCTAAATTATATGATTTCTTTTACTTAGCTTGATCCGTGAGACTCCCTAATCTATATTAAACCCTCTCTCGAGGCGAATAACATCTAACCTTAGGTTAATTAGTCGAACTCTCTTTCACTTATAATAACCCCCTAGGATAGCAGTAAATCGATCAATGGACTCCCATATTAGGTTTCACCCTAATCCGAAAAAATCTCGTAACCCTATCTCTAGGCGTTCGATTAACTCCACTTAATTATGTTAAATCTACTCTTAGGCAGGGTCTATTCCTCCTCCACCTAAGCACATTAGATTTGAATTAAGCAACATAATTAAGAACAAACTAAGTAATTGTCATATAACTTAAAAATCAAATAAAAAGATTCATCTAGGTTTCATCCCCTTCAGGTATCTGAGGGGTTTAGTTCATAATGAATAAACAAAACATCGCAAGAGAAAAGATAAAACAAAACATAAGAAGATCCTAAAACTCCCTGAAGGTATTGAAGGAGAATTCTGCCGTCTTGAGTATAATTTCGGCTTCTTGGGATGGATCAACTGGCTATCTTCTCGTTATTCCCTAGTTCTGACCTTCTTGGCTTAGCTCCTTGGCCTAGCTTAACGCCAGTTTCGGCTTCTACCGAACTCCCCTTTCAAGTTGCCCCCTTGGGTGTTTATATAGGTTTTGAGATGCCTTACTTGGTCTCTAAGTATCCTAATTTAAGTATAATTCCTACTATGGTGTTTGAATAGGCTTTGGAATGTGTTTCTTTGCCTCTAAGTATCCTTTCCCGAATGAAATTTCTCTTTCCAGCGACAGGGACACGGCCATGGCACACGCCCGTGTGGATCGTAGCTAGGCCGTGCTCAGACTTCTTTAATGAGGCACAGCCATGTAAATCGGGGAAAGGCCGTGTTCTAGATGATTGGCGTGGCACGGCCGTGTGGGATTAAGTCCAGGCCGTGTCGATTTCTTTTTTGGCCCGAATTGGTCCGTTTTGGGCCCGCTTCTCGTTCTTTTTATCCTCGGGTGCTTTCTTGGGTATAAGACATGAAAAGAAAGGATTAAAAGCACCTTTTTACATAAATCGAGGGATAAACCATCCAAAAGCATATTAAATGTGGGATTAAAATATGTTACTTTTATGGTTTATCAAATACCCTCACACTTAAGCTTTTGCTTGTCCTCAAGCAAAATTCTCAACTCACAATTAAAACGATCTTTCCATGATTCACAATTTTTATCAACAATGCCTTATCCTAATTCATAGATAATTTATACATGGATAATTCAACTCAAAGATTCCTAAAGTTTCAAACAAGATAAGTCATACATTTGTAGCACGAAAACATAGGTGTTTCCCTTCATCTAAATAATTACCTTTAATTCAAAACCTACAAGGATTGACATCCTCAAAAAAAGATTCACTCAAATCACTCAAATGTTTAAGGGTCAAAATTTAAGCACTCATTAAGTCGAACATCAAAAGTTAATCCCATAGGCTTGCCTGAAAATCAAATCTCCACCACTGTAAAATGAGATGATACACAAATCAAAAGGTCTTTAACAGGGTTGTAACGGGGCTAGGGTTAAAGGTGTGGATAAAGGATGAATTAGAGGGTTAGAATCGAGATTGTCTTGACAAGTTACCTATCTAGAAAAATAACTAATCTTAAATAATTACATCAATTGAGAAATAATAATACTAATAATACGAGCTTTTTCTTCGAGAATTTTGAATTTTAATGTGTAAGCTCACCTAATCACAAATTAATAATGAATATACTTCAGGTTTTTTTTTTTAGAACAAACTACTTGTTACAATAATAAGAAGGAACTTTAACAACTGAAATATAGAACATAGTTAAGCAACTGCTCAAAATCAAATCTTGACAAAAAAGGGTAGTTAAAAGAAATGGTGATAACAAATACAAAGGGTGTTTTTGGTTACAATTAGTAGGTGAGTCAATAAAAAGGGTTGTTAGGCTTCAATGGGGTTCACTAGGAGTTAATTATGAAGGTAGGCTTTTTAGTGGAATGAGTGGGTTAAATCCCAGGTGCCTTTATCATCTCTGTATATCAAATCATAAATATGGTCTTGACATGTATAATCAAGGCAAGTTCTAGAATAACAGTTCAATGTTGACATACTCATAATCAATAAAGTGAGCATGAAAAAGAATATATGCTTGATAAGGCTCAAAATCTCACAAGAATTATGGGTGTTTTGACATCAAATTATGGGTGTTTTGACATCAACCTTGTAAATTTCAAATTTCAAGATAACATTTAAATTCCGGTTGACAACCTAACATTTTAATTTTTAGAAAATTAGACTTATCATGCTTGATTCCCTAGTATTCTTCAAATTTAATCATCAATGCACAATTAACTATGACTTATTCCAAAACACTTCAATAAAAATCATAAATCAAAGGAAATTTCATTCTAATCATAATATGAGAAACTTACTTTAGAACAAGGCATAATTCAGGGATTTTCAAATAATACTATAGTTAACCCCCCACACTTAAGATGTACATTGTCCTCAATGTACAAAGATAGATAATATAAAAATAATCATAAAATCATAAGATAGGGAGAGAAGTAAAACTTCCTGAATTTTGGATGAAGTCAATGAAAAGAATCCAGATAGGATTGGAGGTGAACGTGGGGAAGCATCTCGAACCATTTGAATTTGAATCCTCGAAGCAGCCGGTCTGATTTTATTGTATCCTAAGCTAAATCTAAATATCATAAAGAATAAGAAGAAAAAAATAAAATAAAGTAAAGTAAAAAAATAAAAAAATAAAATAAAAACAAAAATAAATAATGGAAAATGAAAGACAATTAGAAAAAGGGAGAATGAGGTTTAAATAGAGATGTAGCCTGTGTTTTGGGATTTTGAATTTTGGGCGCGTTCAGGGTGTTCGAGCACGGTCATTTACTACAGGTGTGCTCCTCCTATGTTCGATAAGTCAGAATGTTGGCACGGTTGGTAGGCACGGTCGTGTTTAGCCCGTCCTGAACAAGTCAGTAACCTCGCACGGGGCGTCGGCACGGGCGTGGACTATTATCGTTACCCGTGTTGGGAAAAGAAATTTTTTCTATATCGTGCACGGCTACTGGCACGCCTGTGGTTTATCCTCTAGCTTCCAAATGACCACGGGCACGCCCGTGTGTAGGGCCGTGTGGCCTAGAAATCTGCTCTTTGGTTAGTTTATGGTTATGTGCTAAAAGGAAAAATAAAATAAAAATAAAATAAAATAATAAAAAATGTAAAAATGGGGTTAGTGCCCGGGTTGCCTCCCGAGAAGCGCTCGTTTATAGTCTTAAGCTAGACTTTACCTCTCATTCGTATAGTCATGGGGGTTTGAGGAGGTGAAAATCCTTTCTCATGCGATCACTTCGGTTATGGATATATAGTTTAAGTCGAGTAATGTTTACCTCAAAAGTGTCGAATTTAGTATTGCTTACCTCGACTGTGCCGTATAGGAAGACATTAAGTACCTCAAAAGTGATTTCTTCGTTTGCCTTGAGGTCTGAATTGGTGATTCTAGGGTCTTCCTTTTTCAACAATACTTGATCCCCTAATTTGATGTGAGTTGTTGTTCCTATCAGCTCGTTTGGGGTCTCCTTTGGTTTCACTTCATGCGGTTCCTGTTCCTCTTTGATTTGTGTTTCCTCCTCTTTTAGTTTGTCAACCCTAAGGCTTTGTTCCTTAGGTATTTCTTCTTTGTTGGCACGAGGTCTAAGATCTAGCTCAGCTAAGTGATTTCGCGATGCTTCCTGTAAAGAAAGTTGAACCAAATAATTATCAATAGATTTAACGTTCGTACCTTCATTACTTGATGTCCTAGCTGAGTTAAGAGCTTGAAGAGTGATTGTTTCGTCGTCTTCACGAAGTATGAGTTCACCGGATTCTTCCTCTGTGTGGTCCTTCTTTATTGCATCGAGATATGGCGCACGAGGTTGGTATTCTTTATCACTTGATGTTTTTGCCGAGTCAAGAGCTTGAAGAGTGACTATCTCGTCGCCTAAGCGAAATATGAGTTCACCTGCATAGATATCAATTTTAGCTCTGGCAGTTGCTAAAAAGGGTCTTCCTAAAATTAGAATATTATTGTCCTCATCCATGTCTAAAATGACAAATTCTACTGGGAATATGAATTTATCAATTTTGATTAAAACATTTTCTATTATACCCCTAGGAATTCTGATAGTTTTATCAGTTAATTGAACGCTCATCCTAGTTTGTTTGGGTTTCCCTAGACCTAGTTGTTTAAACAGTTTATAAGGCATAACATTTATGCTTGCCCCTAAATCGGCTAATGCATTTTCTATAGATAAACTACCAATTATGCATGGAATTGTAAAACTCCCTGAATCTTTTAATTTCTGTGGTAGTCTATTTTGTAGAATTGTCGAGCACTTTGCGTTGAGTTCCACATGTGATTCCTCGTCTATCCTTTGCTTTTTCGTTAACAGCTCCCCTAAAAAATTTCTAAAGTCTGACATCTGCGAAAGAGCTTCAAAAAGAGGTAAGTTGATATGTAATTTCTTTAAAAGTTTAAGAAACTTACCGAACTGTTCCTCTGTATCGTCTCTTTTTAATGCTTCGGGGTAAGGAATGCGAGGTTGGTATTCTTTTATTACAGGTTTCGGCTTTTCTTACGTTACCTCTATTTTTCTTTCATCTACCTAGTTTTCCTGTTGCGAGATGGGTTTGTCTATCTCTACATTTTCCGGAGCTGCTATGGCTTGAATTTGCTCCTTTGGATTAATCTCAGTGTTGCTTGGTAGACGTCCTTGTGGTTGTTCGGACATTGACTTTGTAAGTTGTTCTACTGCTTTAGTGATTTCCCCAACTTGGCTCTTGATCTCTTCAATCGATGTTCGTTGGTTTGTTTCAGTGTTGCTTGGCAAGCTTTCTTGTGGTTGTTCAAAATTTGGAGGAAGTTCCTGTCTTTGGCTACTTTGATCATTCTACGAGAAATTGGGATAGTACCTCCAACCTGCATTGTAAATGTCATTATAAAATTTATTTTGAGGTCTAGAGTAGTTACCCATATAGTGGACTTGTTCGTTCTCCATGCCATATCCGTAGGGTGGGTACTCAGGATTCGCCACGCCTCCTAGATTCGAATCATATTGCATTTCTGGGTGTACCTGCGAGCGACTACACAAACCATCGATCTTTTTATTCAACATCTCTAGCTGGGTAGATAACCTGGTGAACACGTCGAGGTCGAAGGCACTGGCTGCTTTAGTAGGAATTGTCCTCATGACTTGCCACTGATAATTATTTAGTGCCATCTTCTCTATAGACTAAAATTATCTATCAAAAGCAAAAATAGAGGAAAAATTAGCAAAGTAAAAATAAAAAATAATAATGAAAATAAATTGCAATAATAAAAAAATGACTAAAGTAATAAAAATAGAGCTTTCTTAATATTTTAGTTCCCCGGCACGCCAAAAACTTGATCGCTGTAAAATCAGAGTTTTAAAATTTATAAAAGAATGATCAAAACCTGAAAACTAACTCTGACAACGATTAAAGGCAAGTGTACCTATCGAATAGTAGTATAGCTTAGGCAAGACCTGATATCGAACCCAAAGGAACTAAAAGTACTAATACTAACTTTCTTTTTTATTATTTAGCCTTAAAAATAGATTGAAGTTGATTTTAACTATATTGATGAAGACTAAACTAAGGACGCAAAGACAAAAAGGACGAATAGGAAAATAACTTTGAAGAAAAACTCAGTTGATTGCAACGATACCCTCAGGAAGAATCCACCTAGACTTCACTTATTATTTAACCCTAAATTATATGATTTCTTTTACTTAGCTTGATCCGTAAGACTCCCTAACCTATATTAAACCCTTTCTCAAAGCGAATAACGTCTAACCCTAGGTTAATTAGTGGAACTTTCGTTCGCTTATAATAACCCCCTAGGATAGCAGTAAATCAATCAATGGACTCCCATATTAGGTTTCACCCTAATCCGGCAAAATCTCGTAACCCTATCTCTAAGTGTTCGATCAACTCCGCTTAATTATGTTAGATCTACTCTTAGGCAGGGTCTATTCCTCCTCCACCTAAGCACATTAGATTTGAATTAAGCAACATAATTAAGAACAAACTAAGTAATTATCATATAACTTAAAAATCAAATAAAAAGATTCATCTAGGTTTCATCCCCTTCAGGTATCTGAGGGGTTTAGTTCATAATGAATAAATAAAACATCGCAAGAGAAAAGATAAAACAAAACATAAGAAGATCCTAAAACTCCCTGAAGGAATTGAATGAGAATTCCGCCGTCTTGAGTATAATTCTGGCTTCTTGGGATGGATCAACTGGCTATCTTCACGTTATTCCCTAGTTCTGACCTTCTAGGCTTGGCTCCTTGGCCTAGCTTGACACCGGTTTCAGCTTCTGCCGAACTCCCCTTTCAAGTTGCCTCCTTGGGTGTTTATATAGGTTTTAAGAAGCCTTACTTGGTCCCTAAGTATCCTAATTTAAGTAGAATTCCTACTAGGGTGTTTGAATAGGCTTTGAATGTGTTTCTTTGCCTCCAAGTATCCTTTCCCGAATGAAATTGCTCTTTCCAGCGACAGGGACACGGCCACGGCACACGCCCGTGTGGATCGTGGCCATGCCGTGCTCAGACTTCTTTAATGAGGCACAGCTGTGTAAATCGGGAGAAGGCCGTGTTCTAGATGATTGGCGTGGCACAGCCGTGTGGGATTAAGTCCAGGCCGTGTCGATTTCTTCTTTGGCCCGAATTGGTCCGTTTTGGGCCCGTTTCTCGTTCTTTTTATCCTTGGGTGCTTTCCTGGGTATAAGACATGAAAAGAAAGGAGTAAAAGCACCTTTTTACATAAATCGAGGGATAAACCATCCAAAAGCATACTAAATGTGGGATTAAAATATGTTACTTTTACGGTTTATCACCCCTATTTAGGCAAAATTTTTCTAAGTGTGTAAAAGTTTCCGATTTATTTTTGAAATCTTTCGGATGTATGTTTAGGGCCTTGTAGGCCAATTATAAGGAGGTTAGATATGAGAATGGAAAAGTTTTAAATTGGAATGGATTTTGATAACCCAAAGTTGTATGACCCTGAGAGTCAATTACGGTAACGCCTCGTACTCGGTTCTGGCGTAGAATACGGGTAAGGGGTGTTAAATCAAACATCATTTTAGATTTATTTCCATATGTCAACTCAAAAGTTTCTTCTACTAATAAGTCAATTATGTTGACACGGTTTACGTTCAAGATTTCACTTGGGTGACTAATACCATCGTAAACATTAAACTTCACGATTTCCCCGTCAAACTCTATCGTGAGGGTTCCGCTACGCACGTCAATCTTAGTATTTGCAGTACTAAGGTATCTGAGGACCCAAGAGCTTTATCCTCTTTCATTTTTATCACATAAAATTCTGTAGGAAAGATCAGTCCGTTGACTTTCATTAATACGTCCTCAAGGACTCCTTCGGGATGCACAATAGACCTGTCTGCTAACTGAATGATAACACCTATTTTCGTCAAAAAACACACGTTAAGTGATTCATAAATAGAAAAAGGCATGACATTTATGGAGGCCCCTAAATCACTAATAACTTTTTTAATTCCTAAGTGGCCTATTTTGCATGATATTGCGAACATGCCCTTATCTTTGCATTTCACTGGCATCTTTCGCTATAACACTGCGGATATATTCTCACCAACGCTTACCCTTTTATTACCACTTAATTTTTGCTTGTTGGTGCAGAGCTCTTTAAGGAACTTGGCATATCGCAAAATTTGTTTAATGGCATCCAACAATGGTATGTTGATCTCGACATTTCTGAATGTTTCAAGGATCTTCTTGTCCTTTCTACCTTTCCGACATTGGTTCAATCGTCCTAGAAATGAAGGTTGAATTATGGGCAATGGAGGTTTTTATCGGACCTATTCATCATTCTTGTGTTTTTCTTGGGCGGAATATTGGCCAAGATTTCTGTCAGGAATTGGTTCCAGTACTTTTCCACTTTGCAACGTCACTGCATTTGCATGTTGTCTTGGATTAGGTTCCATTTATGACGGCAGCTTCCCTTGTGAGTTTATTTTCTAAATTGATGTGGTCAACTATCTTATAGACGCCTCAGTTTTCTGTTGAAAATCCTTTGTTTCCTCTTGGAAATCAAGAGTTTGTCGTAGTATTTTTTATTGGAAATCAACAGTTTCCCGTTGTATCTGCTGTTGGAAATCAAGCACATTAGCTACTAATTTATTGACCATGGTTTCTAGAAAGGTACCTGAATCTTGCGTTTGCTGTGGAAACCAATTTTGGTATGGCTAGTTATACTGCAGGTTTGCCCCATAACTCAAGTTGGGATGGTCTCTCCATCCTGGGTTGTAGGTATTAGCATAGGGGTCATATCGCCTTTGTGGTGGCCCAGGAAAGTTTCCCACGGCATCTAAATAAGCCATAGTATTATCATACAAACTAGGACATGTATCCGTTGTATGTTCAGATGTAGTACATATTCCGCATAATTGGGCTGATTTTGCTTTTTCTGTAACAAGATAGTTCAAAATATTAGTAAGTCTATCAAATTTATCTTATAAGGTTGAATTAATTCGCTGGTGAATCCTATTAGGGGGCTAAAGATTGGCTCGGAATTGCTAAGTACTTGTAGCCATCGTGGATATCAACTCCCTTGCTTGTTGGGGAGTCATGTTGACCAATGCTCCTCCACTAGTGGCGTCTACCATATTCATCTCTATGGGCTTTAAGCCCTTATAAAAGTATTGGAGCAGAGACTGTTCTATTATACCATGTTGTGGACAACTTGCACACAACTTTTTAAATCGCTCCCAATAGTCGTAAAGAGACTTTGATTCTTTTTTCCTTATCCCAACAATCTCCCTTCGTAACTCAGCTGCACGTGATGTTGGAAAAAACCTGTTGAGAAACAAACGAGAAAAATTAGCCCAAGTTGTAATAGATCCAGGGGAAGATAAAATAACCATTCCCTAGCAGAATCTGCTAGGGAAAAAGTGAAAGCAGGCAATTTGATTTGATCCTCAGTTACCCCCTGAGGTATCATGCTAAGACAAACCATATGAAACTCTTTCAAATGTTTGTGGGGATTTTTTTTTTGCAACCCACAAAAAGTTGGCAGTAACTGGATTAAACTTGACTTTAATTCAAAAGCAGTATCCATAGTAGGATACATAATGCACAATGGTGGTTGTTTTGCCAGAGCTTCGGCTAGATGCCAAATTGTTTGAGCCATAGGTTGAGGTGCTAGATTCAGGTTTTTGTTAACCCTAGCGTTAAGCACTTCTTCTGGTGAATTAACTTCTACTTTTTCGCTTTCAAATGTTTGATTAGGGTTTTCGTTAACCCTAGACTCAACTTTGTCGTCGACTTTGATTCCTGGTGGTGGGTTACTCTGAGTCCCAACCACTCTTAACTCTTTTTTTTTCGTAACTTTGTCTCCTTACGATTAGCTCTCGCAGTCTTCTCTATTTATGAATCAAACGCAAGAATACTTGGAGCAGATCTAGTAATAAGAAACAAAGAAACAATATTAGTACGTTACCAGTCCCCGGCAACGGCGCCAAAATTTGATGCAGTCGTTGAGAGCACCAAAAATATACTATCCCTACAAATTATTGAAAATAATAAAAAAATAGTATAAAGGAAGTAGGGTCAAATCCTCAATGACTGGATTTTCACAGTTGCTTGCTCCTCGAATTCTTGGCCAGAATCGTGCCCAAGAAAACCTGTGTACTTGGAAAAAATAAAAAAAATAGAATTAAAAGTTTTGATTTAATTGGAAGTGCAAAAATTAAAATTGGAATAGTAGAGATAAATAGATTTGAGAAAAAGTTTCTTATAGAGAGATTCCAGCCTTTGGTTGTCTCGATCCGCCTTGGGTTCAATCCTCGGCTTTTAGGTGATTCTTCTCAAACAACATAAGCCAGTTATAGTGTAAGAGGATGCCTACGACCACCAGCTCCAAGAATTTAGACTTACAATTTTAAAGGAACCTGACTCTAGCCAACAATCGCCTCTGCGGGACCATCTTATGCTAGATCATTATTTCTCAATAACGAATGCCATGTCATTTTGTCTCTTAGGCTTGCCAACCTCACGCAGTAAGCTAACGAACTGACTGTGCAACCTTCCCAAAATATACAAAGCGGTCGTTCCTTGCACATGTTGAAAAGATCACCTTTTAAGGGACATGGACGGAAGCGTTAGCCCCGTAATGTGGAGAAACAATTAATACTTGTTGAGAATGCTAAGTACAAATTCTAAGCCTCATGAACCCTTTTTGGGGAACTTTGACAACCTTCGATTAGATAAGTTTAGTGGCTCATGATTTTTGGGGAAAAGGAAATAAATGTAATGGAAAAAGAATTTTTATTAAAAAATATGGAAAGAACAAAAGGCTAAACTTTATGGGGGAGAGAGTGTTTACAAAAAAGATGAGTGAAATTTGTGTCACTCCATCCCCTATTTATAGTACTAAGAAACCTAGTCTATTCTTAATTAAATTCTAAAAGATAAATACAAATAAATTAAGATAATTAAGATAAATAAAGATAAATGCTAAAATTAAATCTAAATAATAATCCTTAATAATTATCCTAATATAATTAAAAATTAAATAGAGTATTGTGCTATAAAATCTCTTTTTTTGTATTTTGCTCCCAAAATCTTCCACACTTTGCATTTTCGGCACCACTTCTCTCCTACTTTGCATGCTGGCCCAATTTATCTTTAAATTAACGCTTTTTTCCCTCAAATTTCCTTTTGCCTTCAATTTAGTCCCTACAAAATAAAAAACCATAAATAACTCAAATTAGTAGGATCATAATAAAATAAATGTGTAATTAATACATAAAAATATGTCATTCTAGAGTATTATCACATTATTACCTAGTTGGAATAAATACATCACTTTTTTTTATAGAAATCGCTTTCATACCATATTGTATATCATTTAATTCAGATTGTAATTTAAAAAATTATTAAAAAATTAGACTTGATTAAAGTAATGATTAAGGATCTTGTCTGACATCTAACATGGTTTCAAACCTTGTCAATCCCTTTACTCCTTTTTAGTGTTGTATAATAAAAGAAATATTTGTCATTGAGATTTTAGTTGTCACAAATAATCATATTGTAATGATAAAAAAGTTAATTGAATTCTGGACCGAATTACTAGTGGAGTGGTAAAAAAAAATTATCAATTTTGAGCATCAACAATCACATTAATCATAAAGTGGGTGAAAGGAAAAAAAATGGTAGCCCTATATGATATTTACTTATTTACAAAATAATTAATTTTTAATTTTTTTTTGTGGTAAATAAAACATTATTAAGTAATTACAAAAGCAATTTGAAAATAAAAAACCCATAATATCCTTTTGAACTAGCTCCCGCACAGAATGTGGGAAGTTCTATAAACACCTGGATACTTATGAAACCTATAGCAGTATGCTTGGCCATGAAATCCGCAACTGCGTTATGAGCTCTAGGAATATGACGGATACATATCCTCTAATTCCTTTGTATCAACTTATGAATAACTAGTAGTTTCATAAAATGACTATCAATAGCTTCTCCAGCCAAAATTATTTCCACAAAAAGGATATTATCACATTCAAGTTCAACCTAGCGATATCCCTTATCCCATAATAAACGTAGCCCTTCTAACATTGACCTCGCTTCAATCCTGAACACTTCGTCCTTCCCTAATACCATCAAATAGTCACATAACCAATTTCCATTAGCATCTCTGATGACTCCCCCAATTGCAGCCGAGTAAGAATTAAACGAAAATGCACCATCTGTATTGAGCTCAATCCAACCACTTTTCGAAGCTGACCATTTCATAGTGGTAACCATAGGTCCCGCATGAAAACTAGGCGTTGTTGGTGGAGAATAACTTCTTGTCCAACTGATACATGTATCTACCACATCCTGGATAGAGCTATGGCTACTAGAAAACACAAACATATTCCTATTTTTCCATAGTAACCAACACACTATAGGAAACAAAGTTTGTCAATTTACCTCATGACTACCACAATCCCCTATGTTCTACAAATTTCATACAATCCATTCATCAAGTGGTAAGGAGAAAAACAATAAGAGTTCCATACAATCCATTCTACTAGACGAGAGCAAATTTTTATAATTTTTTTAACTAAGTTGATGTAGATAACACTAATTAAATTTAATCAATAGCATTATAACAGATGATGTCATTAACATATTTTTACGTTAATATTCAAATATCTCTAAATGGTTTATATTCTGTAAGAGATAACTCCAAACATTTTAAGTTGGCCCATGATAAAGATTGAAAGTTAACAAGAATTTGAGTATTTTCTAAATTTTCAGTCACAATTTTGCCACCTGAATTTTCTTAAAAGAAATACAACCTGTCAAAGTTGAGTGTTGATATTGATCTAAAAGTGATTCTCTTATATAAAAGTGCAATACCCAACATCAACGAAAAGAATGATCTCCCAAATTAATAATTGAAAAAAAATTATCACCTTAATAACATAAATTAAACAAACTAGTATTAAACCCCACTTCGCATTTAGTTAACAATAAATAATTTACTATATAAAAGATAGTAAAACTATTAAATAATATTTATTTATTAATTTTTACTTATAAAAAATTAAATTTATAATACTTTCTAAGTCAGTTATGAATCTAGAAATAATTGCAAGTAGAATATACTTCATTTAAATTTTTTTAATAAAATCTTAAGTGAACAAAATATAAATACTAAATTACTTGTGAGTAAATTGACTAATTCCTTTAAATATATCATTTAAAACTAATTAAAAGGCTTTTGCAAAACAAATAAAATACAAATTTTAAATTAATGTGGAGGTGGATCTGCGAATTCAACTCTTTAAATACAGGATTTAAGGTTAAAATAATTATTATTTAACTAATTTTTAATTTTTTTGCTAATTGGTTAAATGTTAATCCTAACTTAATTTTTTAGCCAACCACTTTAAATGGATAGTTTAAAATTAAAAGTAGTAATCAAATAGTTTTTTTTTTTTCTAAATTGTATCACTATAATGGATTATGTAAATACACTTTATATTTTAATATTTTCCAACTTTCTTTTTGTTGAAATTGAATTATTATGAAATTATAACGAGTAAAAGATTAATTGAATTAAGGAGAATATAGTAAAAACACAAAATGAAGAATAACTTCAACACAATACAAATACTTGAATATGTCTAAGTTAAATAAAAATCAATTTTTGACACAAAAATATTTTTAAAAAAACTTGAGCACCATGTAAATATATAAAACCAATAAAATCTACATTTAAAAATTTATAATATTATAAATATAAAAAAAAAAAAAAAAACTACTACAACAAATACTCTTTTTTTTTTTTTCCCTTCCTTCCCTTTTTCCCCTTTCCCCTTTCCCCTCTCTTTCTTTTCCTTCCCGTTCTCTCCTTCCTTTTCCCTTCCATTTCCTTCCTACTCCATCCAAAACCCAAAAGGAAAAACAAAATACAGGTGTAAGATACTGAGTAGGCGTATCTATAGTAATAGATTTTGTAGTTTTGTTTGGAAGAGTTATTAGTATTTTAGGTGATATTTGTTTCGCTTAAAACAGTTTTCAAAAAATGTTTTATGAAAAGTGATTAATTTTTTTTAGAAAAGTTAATATTTTTTATTAAATAATTTTGTGTAAAATACTTTTTTTTGTAAATATCTGAAAATTAATTTTAGTAAATTATTTCAAGTGAAATAAACATATTAGAAATTATATATATTTTAAAATATTATCGAAATATTGCTATTTGATAATAAAAATTTATTTTATTATAACTA
Organism: Gossypium bickii; assembly: GCA_025503065.1. Classification (NCBI taxonomy): domain Eukaryota; kingdom Viridiplantae; phylum Streptophyta; class Magnoliopsida; order Malvales; family Malvaceae; genus Gossypium; species Gossypium bickii. Next base: position 100,109,309 of record CP106715.1, read on the forward strand.
TATTATTTTATATACACTTATCAATAATGTCTAATTTAAATTTAAATTTAAAGTTATATATGTTAAAAGTGCATAGCCACACTTTAGAGCTAGAAATGATTAATGAAGCTAAGCAAGTTGTCTTACACTTTGAAAAAGAGAAAAATTCTCTATTAAAGAGATTATTTTTCATTGATTGGTGAATTATTTTCTGTTGGTAATAAAATAGAAGATTAAATAACAGTTGCATGATCCTTTGGCCCAACCTTGCTTAATAAAGATACTCTGTACAACAAATACATGGTCCTCAAAGGTGACCACGGAAAATAAGGACTTCTTTGCAAATTAAAAGGATACTGCACTTCCTCATGAAGGAAAACGACACGCAAGTAGCAAAAGAAATAAGGACTAGGGTTAGCTATAAAGGGTAAGATATAAATGTTAACAAGGACCGCCTTTTACCACCATTATTGCCTAATGTTTCCAGGGTCTTTATCCCAAAAATATTCATTGACTTGACATCAAAGAACACCTCGGAGCATAAGCTTCAATGCTCCCCCTTAATTTCTCGTATGCTTGTAGATCACTCTTAAACAACCTATAATCCATCCACACCATAGCCTAGTCACAACCTAAAAAGGTAAAAGAATTTTACACAATTTGTGGGAACAGAACAAGAAATCATGGATCCCACTATAAAAGAAAATCTCACTATTTGCACTATTTTTGTTACTAACCACATAATCACCACAACAATCACTACTATAGATAATTTTGGTTCTACAAAACCTAATGACATTACACCAACCCTGATGGTCTCCCAACCTAGTGGTACAACTACTAGACCGTATATAACAATCCTTGCCACATTTACTTATGTCAAGCTTGGTTCACTTGGTTCCTTAATCTGTCTTCCACCTCTATGGGGGTGTAACCCCTATGGTCACTCTTCTATAGCTCCCAACCTCATTCTAATTCCCCTACATTCTTTCATTTTTCACTCCATGAGTATTACCTATTTCATGCGTTTACTACATAAATTATTAATGTTTTATTATGTTCTTTGATGTAAAACCTAGCCTATACTAATCTTTTTAAATTTGGAACAACTTCAATGTCAGTCCCTTCTTCTATGCCTCATATCAAGGGAACTTTTACATTTTTTGTGACAATAGGTTCGTAGTTATAACCAACACAGTAGGTAACAAATGTATTGTACATAATAAATCCTATTAACCTGACCTATTAGTAGTCATCTTAGTTCTCCGATTACCACTCCTAATACATGTCCCAAATACATTTCTAGGCCTCTACCTTCATGGCACAACAAAAGAAAACTCTAAATTACACTCGCAACCAACTTAACTAGTTATTACAAAGTCAAAAAAGACAAACCAATGTGTTGACCACCTAAAGAGCTATAGCTTGGCGATTGGAAGAGGGAACCAAAATTGTGAGGAGCCTACTCCCATATAGGTCAAAATAGAGGGTGAAGAAAGGAATACTACCCATTAAAGGAAGAAACTATCACATCCTAAAAATTGGGCTAGAAGAAAATTGGATTAACTGACCAACAGTTGTCACGTTATGAATTTTAATTTAAAATTCGTAAAATTGTTTCAAGTATGAGCTATTACCTTAATGGTTAAGAGAAAATAAGGAGAGAGTGTAATTGGCTTAGAGACTTAAGTTTGAATTATTTCCCTTGCAAATTGATTAAATTTCTGCTAATTTTTCTCTCCTATTTTTGTGCCACCCCACTTATTTAACCTAGGTTTAAATACAAAATTTTCACTTAATGATCAACTTTCTCATTTTTTCACTTCCACATCCGTCCAATCCTGTTCCTCTCTCAAACTCTCACAGTTTTTCTTCCTTTCTCCTTCACTATGTTGCCCTCATTAACCCTTGTTATGCCGCCCCTCTTGTCCTCAATTGTTTTGCTTACTTTTTCTCTTAATTTACTGATGAATTGAACACCATAGTTACCCTCTATTTGCTGCCTTTTTGGATCTTTATTGTTTCCCATCTTTTCCCTTGGTGTTGTTGCGAATTTTGCTCTCATTTTTCTCCTCTCTTTTTTTTTTGTTACTATCGATTTGTGCTGCTATTTTTCCAACCTTTACCTTATTGTTTTTAATCCTTAAAGCAGTCCCTAAACCACCCTAAAAACTTCTCTTTTGTGCTGCCAATAGTAGCCCCATTGTTGCCGTCGTTAGTGGTGTTGCCGCCTATAAAAAATTGATGTTTTTAGGCTGTTGTAATTTTTGTTTTGTTGCACCATTACAACAGTATTTTATTTAATATTTATTTGTTTAAAATAGCCTTAACCTTTCCAATTAAAGGTACCTCCGATCTCATCTAACATCTCAAATCTAATTAACGGGAAGCGTAAGTGCGATTTGTCATGAGTTATTGTGTCGTATAGTTTTCGTTGAGAGATGATGTTTTGGTTGATTGTTCTAAGGAATTTAATTTTATATTAGTTAATAATTTTTAGTGATATTTTAATCATAGGTGTTGATCAGAACGTCCCAGATTAGTAGTGAAGTTGGAACGCTTTCGCACTCTCGTTTCGCATCGAACCAATGTAAGTTCGTTCGATGTTTCGAATCTGAAAATTCGTGGTAGTATCACTATTATGGTCAAACCCTTAGGGGTATTTCAAGGTTGGTCCTAATTTTATTATTAATGTATTAAATGTAGATTCGATCTAATTTAGTCCCCTCTAAGTTTGGAGTTACGAATTTGCGGATTAGTGCTGCAGATTTGCAAACTAAGGTGTGGGTCCTAACTTGAAATAATTGTTTGCAATACATTAAAACATATGTTAAATTGATAAATATTGCTTACTGGTTAGGCAAGCTGAGTGGCCAAATGAGCGAATTAAGTGGTGTCGAACATCTATAATTGGCCGAGTGATGAGTCCTTAATTAAATTTGCATGAATGCAAAATTTGACATGTCTAGTTAATTGATTGCATGCCTGATATTCATGGACACTTTATTGGCATGATATGGATTGCTATTGGTTATTGAGTGTTTGTATAGCATGCGACTCATTGGTTCATTGATTGATTTCATGCTAAGTATGTTTGATTGTAATGCATATTGTATGTATGTTACACACTATTGATGCCATGATTATTGATTGACTGAAATCATGAAATCAATGTACTGAAACTGTTATCGCAAGCATGTAAAACATGCCATTGTACCGAAACTGAATTGAAAACATGATTTTTCTCAATGATTGTATGTCACGTTGCATATGCATGGGGTGGGTTATTGTGGTTGACGGTACACCAAACCACGAATGTGCTCTATCGCTTGTTCAATTCAAATCGAGCATCAATTTCATTATTATAACTCAGTTAATGATTCATTTCCAACAATAGAACATATATATTATATCATGTAATACAAATCACCTATGTATAAAAATAATAAATTTTATTCGTACGAACTTACTTGGCCAAATTGCAGAAATATCAAAGTATAGTGGCAATTTGGTAATTTTCCATTCTCCTCGATTTTCCACTCGATATTCATATGCATAACCATGGTCGAACCTAGCTTCATTTCCATGGAAATTCGATGATGAAGAAAACCCCTTGAAGAAGAAAACCATTATGTTTTCTTATATTTTAACCTTTTATTCTTTTATTTTAATTTTATTACTTATTTTAATTATTTTTAACATTTAAACATGAATAAAACAAAACTATAAAGTCCTTTTTCCATCCCACTAATTAAAAATGGTATATTTACCATTTTAATCCTTCCACTTATAATAATTAAGCCATTTAATCATTCAGATCTAAAAGTGATCAAATTTTACATCCTTTACGATTTAGTCCTTTTTAGCTAATTAACTATTGAAAAGTTAAAATTTCTTAACAAAACTTTCATAACACCTTAATGACACTCTGTAAATATTGATAAAAATATTTACAACTCGGTTTATTAAAACAAGGTCCTGATACCTTGTTTTCTAAAACCACTTGACCTGGGTCTTACCACTTGAACTTAATAAATCATTTACAAGACATACATTACCAAATCAAAAACTTTTTTAAAACCATATTTGACTCATAAATATTAAATAATAATATTTACGAACTTACTCATCGGATTTGTGGCCTCGAAACCACTATTTTCGACACTACTAAAAAATGGGTTGTTACATATACAGTCTTTGTGGGTACGATAATTTGACATTTTCTTGTCACTTTATTACTTGATAGGATTCTATACACTTGCACATTTCTGTCGTTCCAACTGCATGCTTGAGTTTATTGAGCTGAAACAAGAGGATAAGACTGTGGTAGAATATGAGGTTGAATTTATGAAACTCAACCACTACGCGCAAGGAATGGTCACCACAGAACAAGATAAATGCGTGAGGTTGTAAAATGGTTTGTGATTCGACCTCAAGATTCTGGTTGTTCCACACCAAGAACGGGTGTTTGGGACCCTAGTGGAGAAGGCCAAGATCGTGGAGGAAATTAAGTAGGTGGAAAGCGAAAAATGAGAGAAAAGTAAGGTCCCAGTTAAGAGAGATTCAATTTTCTCTAGTTTGAACTCTCATCGTATTAAATGAGCTAGAGAAGGCAGACCATAACAGGGGGTCTTTGTAACCAATTTAAGAGGAAAGTTTCCTAGTTTTACATATTATGGGAAATAGCGAGTGTTGACAAAAGTTGAATGCTTGTTTGAGATGTGGGCTAACTAAACATAATATTAAAGAATGTCCTTATTAGACTGACCCAATGCAAACTCCGGCTCAGAACTAGAAAATGAGTCAGTTGCCTCTAAAGGGTCGAGGTCAAAATAGGGCTACAAATACTGCAACAACTGGCATGAACTGAACCGAGGCTAGACAACCTTCCCTTATTTATGTCATTAGAGGATGTAAAGATAGAAATGCATTTGATATCATAGTAGGTATTTTTACTATCCATTTAGTTCCCTACTTTGCCTTGATTGACATAAGATTCACCCACTCTTATGTATGTTGTAATATGTCTGATAAACTGGCCATTGGGGTAGAGGAAACCACTACTGGTGTTACTATAGTAAGCCCCTTAGGATAATCAGTTATTGTAAATAAAATCTACATGAGATGTCCATTGGACGTTCAAGAGGTAATGTTTCCAATAAATCTTATGGAGTTATACCTGGGGAGTTTATTTTATTTCTAGATATGGATTGTTTAGTAGAACACCAAAGTTAGCCTAAATTATTCCTCTAAGAGGCTAACCTTGAAAATAGCTGAGGGTAGAGAAATTGTTATGGATGTGGAGCAATGAGATTATTTATCCAATTTAATTTCTACTATGCTCACCGAGAGGTTAGTTCGGAAAGGGTGTGAGGCTTCTCTAGCTTATATAATGGATGGGAATGCAAATAGTTCTACCTTAGATAGCATCTGAACTATTATGGAATTTCTAGATGTGTTTCTTGAAGAGTTACCAAGGTTTCCTCCAGATCGTGAGGTAGAAGTTGGAATCGAACTGTTGCCAAATACTACTCCAGTATCCCATTGCTCCTTATCGCATGGCACCCAAAGAGTTGCAAGAATTGAAAATCCAACTTCAAGAGCTTTTGGATTGTGGGTTTATAAGACCTAGTGTTTCACCGTAGATAGCCCCGGTCTTGTTTGTCAAAAAGAAAGATGGTTCCCTAAAACTTTGTATAGACTATCGACGGTTAAACAAACTGACTATCCAAAACAAATATCCTCTACCTAGAATTGATGACTTGTTCGATCAATTTCAAGGTGAAACGATATTATCAAATATAGATCTAAGGTCAGAGTATTATTAACTTAAGGTAAAGGAGGAAGATGTGCCCAAAATTGCATTTAGAACCTAATATGACCCCTATGAATTCCTTATAATGCCATTCAGTTTAACCAACGCTCCTACTGCCTTCATTGAACTAATGAATCAAGCGTTCCAATTCTTCCTTGATCATTTTGTCATTATATTTATCAAAGACATCTTACTCTACTCCAAAACTAAACCTGAACATGATGAAAACTTTAAAAAAGTTTTGCAAATCCTCCGAGGAAAATTAATTGTATTACAAATTAAGTAAATGTGAATTCTGGCCTAAGGAGGTTATGTTTTCAGGGCATGTGGTATACATAGAAGAATTCGAGTAGATCCGAAAAAGATAGAGGCCATCCTTGAATCGAAACAACCTAAAAATGTTTTCAAAATCTGAAGTTTCCTTAGTTTAGTCAGGTACTATTGTAAGTTTATCGAAGGGTTCACCTTGATAGCTGTACCACTCACTAAGTTTTTGAGGAAGGATGTTCTTTTTAAATGGACAGATGAGCAACAATCTAGCTTTGAAAAGCTTAAGGCGGTGTTAACCCAAGACCCCATGTTAATTTAGCCTGAATCGTGAAAATAGTATGTGGTGTACAATGACGCATCCTATATCGGCCTTAGAAGTAACACCCATTACCCGTATTCAATGCCGGAACTGGGTACGAGGCCTTAGCATACTTAACTCTCATGATTATACAACTTTGGACTATCAAACTTATTCCAGATTAAAACTTTTCCATTCGTATGCCTATTGACCTTACAATGGACCTACGAAGCCCTAAACACATTTCCAAAAGATTTCTGAGATAATTTGGAATCTCTTACACACTTAAGAAAATTTTTCCTGAACAGTGGCCACACGCCCGTGGGGGAGATGACACGCCCGTGTATCATCTCACACACCCGTGTTTGACGCCTGTGGTCGACACTGACTTGAATCACACGACCTGGATACACGCCCATATGGCTGGCCCGTGGTCACCTCTGATTAATCCACACTGTAATATCCCGAAATAGGGGTTGCGAGTTTGGAAAATAACTCAAGTGTTAGTGGGCCTCAAGAGTGATTTTGATGTGTTATTAGAGTTCCTAAAACTCTCGGATTGAAATGGGAGTGTTTTGGAAATTTTGTAAATTTGAGGGTTAAAAGTGGAATTTGGCTGAGGAAGGCCTTAAGTAAAAATTTTGTAAGGTTTTGGACATGAAAGTCCAAGTAGTAAAGTGGCTTCCGTGTGCCACTTAAGGATCAGCGCCAAAACAAGTCAGGGGTTCGAGTGGCATGGGGCGCATAAGCATTTTATTTTTGCAAGTAGGCGCTACATTAAAGAAGGCTTTATAAGAAAATCGAGGTGATTTATGTCACAAAATGGCGCTCGGGCGAGGTGGCAAGGACGCTTAGCGGCGAGAGAGACCTTCGCAAGGACTCGAGTTCGAGTCCGAAGGCGGCGCTTTGTTTGCGCTTTATGTGCGCTTTTTGCGTCAAGTAAGGGACGCCACGAGTAAGGATTAAATGAAATTGGTGCTGCAATATTGTCATGAAATTCAAAGTGGCCGAGTGGTTAAGGACTTGGCTTGACAGCTGCGTCTAAGGGGACTCGCGTTCGAGTCCTGGAGTTCGCACTTGAAGCATTCTATTTTGCTTTTAGCGCTAAAGTGAAGGGAGCCAAGGAAAGTAAGGTTTAAAAGAAATTCGCGACGAGATATGGCATGAAAGTCTCGATGAGCAGAAATGGCGAGGAAACTTGGAGGATTTCTCCGTGTCTCGGGTTCGAGACACGGGGACAAATACCTGGAGGTTATTCTTTTTGGCATTTTCAGGCGTGAAATAAATGGCCTGCATGGCCCATGCACGCATGCAGCCTTGGGAGGGGTTGCTTCTCTTTATTATTATTTTATTTTATTTGTTATGGGATGGTCATTTTATTTTATTGAAGAAGGAAGGATTATTATTTTATGATGTATAGGAAATGGTGAGGTATGGGTTATGTTTTATTAGTTTATTTTGTTAATGATGGGAAGTAGATTAAACAATGGAAATTGATATTTGAAATTTACAAGAGAGAGAGAGCTTTGACCGTGGAAATGAAGCATGCTTTTGGGAAGCTTGGTCGGCCTTGGTTTTGGGAAAAAGAGAGTAGCATGGGCGGCTTTGAGAGTGTCAAAACATGGCCGGCAATGTGTTGCAAAAACTTGGCCAAAATAATTGATCTTTGTTTTTGGTTTTCTTTGCATTTGTGTTTGGCCGAAAATGGTGAATCCTTTAGGGGACCTTCATTTCGGTTTTGAGTGTAAGGAATGAGTGTCGAATCTCTTTGCTTTGCTTTCCTTCTTCCTACATGTTTGCATGGCCGGTCTTGTGATGCAAAAAGGATGGCCGAATGCTTCTTTTTGTCTTTCCTTTCCCCCATTCTTGTGCATGGCCCATTAGAGCTTACTTCAAAGTCTAGCATGTACATTGCCGAAACACCATAGTCGAATCCCTCTTAATGGTGCTATCGACTACGTGCTTGTAATCTTCCTTTCGTTTCAAGCGGTAGTGCCAACACCAAGGAGCATAAAAGGATTTCTTTCGGGGTTCGAAATATTCAAGGGTTTCGATATCTTCGAGAGCTAATCAACCGGAACAAGTGGTATTTCGGGATCGAATTAAGCTAGGGGCAAATCGATTGAAGTAACAGAAGCTTTCGGGATTTTAGACTTTGTTAGAATCGATAAATCAAAATCTCACTATAGACAGGTGCGTAGTTATCGCACTGTTCTCTTGCTTGTTATATGTGTTGTGCATGTTAATTTATGTAAATGTATGAGTTGTGCATGTTAGCCGAAATAAAGGCTAAGAGTATGGATACTAAGGTAAGTGATCGAATAGTCAGGTTAGTGGTTATGATATTAATCTTTCAGTGATTTGCAATAAAAATTGATTATTGATGAATGCATAAAAAATGTGATGGCATGTGATGTATATTCGTTTTAAGTAATATGTTATTACCATGATACGTATATTTATGCATGGGACTTGGAATGTGACTATTGGAAAAAAAAAAAAGGGTGTACACTATGTGAGTGGTCTAATGCTAGCCTCGTGTTACATTCGCGATTGATGATTAGTGAACTGATTGATATGTGGGATTCCTATGGGATCAGTGACTTGGCCACGACCTTAAGAAATAAGTGTGCCAAAGAAAGATATGTGGATCACTTTGTGGATTGGACTTCAAAAAATTGTATATTCATAATTGTATGTTCGTAATTGTATATTCATGATTGCATATTTATAATTGTATATTTATATATATGGATTGTGTAGATATGGGATAAGCCAATATGTGAGGACATGTGTATTAACTATGCACTGAGTCTTGGTGACTCACCCAATTTTCTTAACCCCTTTCAGGTGGCGCGTAAAGCTTGGACCGGGTAGGAGCGGATACAAAGGTGGCCATGCAAAAGTGGATTTTCATGCAAAGGAATCTCTTGTTTAATGAATTAAATATTTATATTTTCCGTATTTTGATTAAGTGTGTATTGTAAAAAGGCCCACTAAAGTATTTCAGTTCATTTATTAAGCATCGTTATTATTATGCCCTATCATGGATGGATGATTTAAAGGTTGATTTTCAAATGGTTTTATTTTTCAAGTAAAGCTTGAACCTGATATTTTTATAACAAACTTTGATTTTTACTTAGAATATTACAAGTCACGAAAATGTTTTGTTAAAGGAAACAAATTTTCAACGGTTTTACTCTTAAGTAAGGATATTTTTCGAATGTGTTCCGCAGTGGCATTCCAAATTCAGTCGGAGTGAATGGGCCGGGTTTGGGGTGTTACACACACGGCCTGGGCACGCCCGTGTGCTTCCACCGTGTGGCGATTCAAATTCCAATTTCAAGGTACAGACTTCACACGGCCTGGGCACACACCCATGGGCTGGCTGTGTGTCACACATGGCCTAGACACACGTCCGTGTGCCTACTCGTGTGAATAAGAACAAGGCTATTTGCCAAGCTCTTTGCATCCCTCTAGATTACACCACATGAATTCATTTAACATATCAAATAACAACTCATAATTTGCAATATGAACTTCCATGAATAACTTCATATTCTTATATATGTAGCAAAGAGCCAACAACTATGGCTATCTATATATACACAAAAATTTTCTCATAAAAGGGGCCAACACACTCTTGGCCAAAATAACAAAACAATACACCTAGTCTAGCCCCTATACATGCCATATTCAAAATCTCTGAGTTTAAATATACCGAGATGAGCAGATAGTGTGGGCGGTCTTCTAGTTATTCATGTATCCCGGCTCTTAAACTCTATAAAATAAGGGAAGAGAGAAGGGAGTAAGCTTTAAGCTTAGTAAGTTTACATGTAAACAATATAACATTTTAGTATATGCTAAACAATTATATTGCAATACATACTAAACAAGAAACAATCCACATTCAAAGTCATGCTTACTCATTCCTCCCATTTCTACATTCCAACCATGTCACAAGATTAATGTATACATTCATTAGCATAACTCCCTGCACTTAGCACCACAATATCACATAATACAACACATCACAATCTATTGATCAACTACTCAAGGTCAATTTCTCGGTGGTTTCACACTTACCCACCATCAGATTTATTTGGGGTTGTATCGCACATAGCCCACCAAATGATAAATAGACGATGGTATCACACATAGCCCATCGTAATTAAGTATTAAGGTGGTATCGCACTTAGCCCACCATCAAGTATTGATATAACACACTTACATATCCATTCTATCATTCATACTAGAGTTATTCAATAACTACCTTATTAAATCCACTTGAATCATACATGTTCTCAATTGTGCTATACACTAGTTAGAAACAACAATGTGTATATATATATATATATATAATGCATTGTTTACACATAAACTTACCTCGGTGCAAAACGCGTCAACTAACGGTTTAATCCGTGACCTTGCCTTTTCCCAAGTCAAGGTTAATTCCGCGCTCTTCTTGATCTATAACAATAAGATTCACTCATTTATATCATTCTATGATCATAATGCATCAATTTCTACACTTAGGCAAAAATGACCATTTTGCCCTTACACTATGGCAAAATTACAATTTTGCCTCTAGGCTCGTAAATCATTTTTCAACACATTTTATCAATAAATAAGCCTAGCTGAACATGTATTTCTCTTACAACTACTCACCATTCCAACTATTTCATGCATTTATGACACAAATTCATTCTTTGCATTTAAATCCTATTTAGGTGTTTTCATGCTAACACCTTTCACCAAAGTTGTTTCTTACCTCCCTAACATTCATTTTATTCCATAAAAACTCAGCTAACAACATAACTACTCTCATGGTAAGTCCCTATAATTTCAACCATATCTCAAATTAGTCCCCTTATTAGCTAGCTTAAGCTTTGGGGACTCCAAAAGTACAAAAACCATTAAAAAAAAAACTCAAAATCACTTACTTGCTAGGGAATATGTTGGCTGAAAGTTTTGAGCTTCAAAACCCCTATTTCTCTTCAATTTTTGGTGGATGAAGTTGGAGGAATAGTGAAAATATGATAACATCTTTATTCATCTTATCTTATTCATTTTTATCACCTAATATCCACCAAATTTGACCAACATTAAAATCTTGTCTCCCTAGCTCCTTTATGGCCGGCCATCACTAGATAAATGGCGTAATTACACTTTAAAAACCTCCAAATTACATTTTATAGCTATTTGGTACCTCTACCTTATAAAATAGAACTTTTGCACTTTATGCGATTTAGTCCTTTTTCACAATTAAGCATGCTATCACTCAAATTAATGCACCAAAATTTTCTCACAGCCTTATAATAATACCATAACACATAAAATAACATCAAAATAATTTTCCTTAACTTCGTTTGACGGTCCCGAAACCACTGTTTTGACTAGCCCCTAAATCGAGATGTTACATTAGATGTGTGTTGATGCAAGGCGGTAAAGTAGTTGCTTATACGTCGAGGCAATTAAAGAAGCATGAGTGCAATTATCTGACTAATGACCTAGTTGGCTGCAATAGTTTCTACACTGAAAATTTGGAGGCACTACTTGTATCCTGAAAAGTGTTGTATTTATACCGATCAGAAGAGTCTCAGATACCTTCTCACCCAAAAAGAGTTGAAACTAAGACAATGAAGGTCCTTAGAGTTGCTAAAATATTATGATTGTGTCATTGAATATCACCTTGGAAAAGACAACGTTGTAGCAGGCGCTCTAAACAGAAAACAGGTGATCAAGTTAATAGCAATGTTTGCTAGGTTAAGTCTAGTGGATGATAGAGGCTTGCTAGCCAAACTGTAAGTGAAACCCACCTTAACCAATTAAATTAAGGCTAAAAACCCTTTAGATATATCCTTTTTTTTTCCATGGATTAAGAAGGTGGAAGATGGAAAAACTTACGATTATGGGTTCAATGACAAGGGTATTTCGTGCTACCGTGGAAGATATTGTGTACCAAACGACGTGAACATAAAATAAAGCATACTTTAGGAAGCACGTACTTGCCTTTATTCCATGCATCCCAAAAGAAACAAGATGTATAGGGATGTAAAAGAATTGTACTAATGGTCTAGACTGAAAAGAGATGTGACAAAGTTCGTAACTAGGTGCCTAACCTGCCAGCAAGTGAAAGCTGAATACCAGTTCCCTTCTGGGTTGCTACAACCTATTAAAATACCTTAGTGGAAGTGAGAGCAAATAACGATGGAATTTGTTAGTGGGTTACCCCTAACACCCAATAAGAAATATTCAATTTGGGTGTTAGTAGACCGATTAACAAAATCAGCACATTTCTTACTTATCCAAAAGGAATATTCCTTACAAATGATGGCTAAGTTATACATTTTGGAATATTCCTTACAAATGATGGCTAAGTTATACATTTTGGAATATTCCTTACAAATGATGGCTAAGTTATACATTTTGGAGATCGTAAGGTTACATAGGGTAGCCTATCAACTATTTCATATCGAGATCCTCATTTCATATCTTAATTCTGGAAGAAGCTTCACGAGGCACTATGTATTCGTTTGGATTTTAGTACTGCTTTTCATCTGCAAATTAACAGGCAATTTGAACGAGTTATCCAAATATTGAAAAATATGTTAAGAGGTTGCATCATCGAGTTCCAAGGTAGTTGGGAAGAACATTTTCCTTTAATAAAATTTGCTTACAATAACAGCTTCTAATCGAGCATACAAATGGCACCCTATGAAGCCTTGTATGGACGGAAGTGATGAACACTATAGTGTTGGTGTGAACTGGGTGAAAAGAAATTTTTAGGTCCAGAAGTGGTACATGAATCTAAGGGTAAAATAAATTTAATACAGGATAAACTGATAGTGGCTTAGGATAGGCAGAATTCGTATGCAGAATTAAATAGAAAAGACATTGAGTATAGTTTTAGAGATCAAGTTTTCCTGAAAGTATCCCCATGGTTGAAAGTATTGAGATTCAGAAGAAAAACCAATTTAAATCCTAGGTTCATAGGACCTTATAGAATCCTTAAGAGAGAAAGTCTAACGGTATATCAATTACAATTACCTTCAGAACTAGACTGAATTCATGACACCTTTCATGTCTCCATGTTGAGACAATATCGATTTGACCCTTTCCATATCGTTCCATTTGAGGAGATCGAAGTGAGATCAGATTTGTACTTTGAAGAGGAATCCGTACAAATTCTAGATCATGATGTAAAGGTTCTGAGAAGGAAATCTATCCCTCTTATAAAAGTATTGTTGCAGAAACATGGAACTAAGGAGGCCACGTGGGAACTGGAAGACACATTTCGTCAACAGTATCCTCATTTATTCGAACTAGGAAAATTTAAAGGACGAACTTTCTTTAAGGAGGGGAGAGTTGTCATGCCCCAAAATAGGGGGTAAATTGAAAAGATTAACCAAAAAAATGATTAGGCATGATGGTTAAGTGTTTAGTGCACTCCTTAGATGTAACACCCCAAACCCAGCCCACGAGCCCTGACCGGATCTGGTATGTTACTGCGAAAAAATGTGTGAAAATATTTTGATTTAAAAAGTGAAGTAAATAAATTTATTGTCTTTGGGAAGGAAAACCTTGTGCATTTCAAATTTCCGAAATAATTTAAGTTGTTACCAAATTCCCGGATTAAAAACTTTAACATATATATACTTAAGAAAATAAAATCATTTGCAATTAAAATTTAAATTGCCAATCCATAGTAAACATAATAACAAAGAAACTTAATGGAAATGCTTAAAACTTCCATGGCCTTATTACAACTCGAATAAATGAAATAAAAATAAACCATGATCTATTTAAAACAAATTTTCCATTGCATGGCCACCTCGAGTCCTCTCCTGGCTCCATCTCCGCGATCTACTCATCCGCAAAATGATATGGGAAGGGTGAGTCACCAAGACTCGAGTGTATAATTCCCCAACCCGGAAATGCAAACTCATACACAAAATATTAGTAAGACATGCAAACATGCAACCCAAAGCTAGCCATCCATACTCCTTTATCTACCCCGTGTGGTCAAAACCACTGGTGGTCAAAACCACTGGTGACCGAAGTCACAAATCAAATGATGGGGCCAACCCATCGTGTGGTCAAAATCACTGATGACCATAGGTCACAATTATCAATATGTGGTCAAAACCATCGGTGGTACCAAACCAGCTGGGACTTAGTCACAAATTATATCAACGGTGTGGTCAAAACCATCGTGACCGAAGTCACAATTAAACCGATGGGGCCAACCCATCTTGTGGTCAAAACCATCGGTGTGATCCATAGAGATCATCCCCTCCGCTCATCAATCCCACCATCATCATGCTCACATAACAAATATCATAATCCCATAATCATGCATTTATGTACAGCATAGCATTTAACAGCATATGATGGCATACACAAACATATATCATAGATCACGTAATAGGGGACTTACCGGGAATCCAAGCTTATGCCCATAAGGCAAAGTTACTACACGGCAAAGTTATACGACAAAGAATGAATAAGCGATTTATGCTAATAAAGTGTGTAAGAGTTTACACACTGTTTAACCGAAGATCTAAGGAGAAATCCCGAATCTACACGATATCACAAAATCCCGAAACGTATTCCCGTATTGCTCCTACATTCGGCCACTATAGGTTAGTATCAAAAACCTTATTCGGTTAAACTATCAATCCCGGAGGATTAATCGCACCTGAAATATGGCCTTGGGCAGAAACTTTATTATCACTTACCAAAGCAAATTGAAATACCGAAATTGCCACTTGTGCCTTGAGTAGTCGAGATCCTACACACCATATGTCAGATTCGACTTTAATACATAAATCCATATTCAAAGCCCTTGGCCGAAACTACATGTCACCTTACCTTGAAGAAGCGAAACCCGAAAGACACCTTCAAAGCCCCTTAGCGTCGGCTACACACAAAAGATACACTATTAAGATCCCACACATATTCGGCCAACCTTTCCAAGGCCTATTCCCAAGCCTTTCGGTATAACACAAAGGAAGAGAAGAGAGACCGAATGCTAAAGAGAGACACTTACCAACCTTTGCAATCGACAGCACCTTCCTTTGGGGGTTCGGCCTATGCCATATATGGTAAGGGATATTCGGCTAGCAACAAATGGAAGATGAAATTTTGAGTAGAAAGGGGTGGTAGGTTCGGCCAAGTAGAAGCAAAAAGAAGAAAGGAATTTTGAAGAATTTTGGGCAATGTGGCTAGAGAGAATTCGCCAAAGAACAAAATTGAGAGAAAAAGAAAAGCAATTTAGATGAATTTCGGCACCTCCCTAATGTGATAAAACTTACCTTTTAATTAACACCCATTTGAAATAAAATAAAACAATGTTTATCCTTTATCCCATCACTTAGCCACCTCTTCAAATAAATAAAAAAAATAAAATAGTAATTATCCCACACTTCCAGCCGAATTCAACAACAACCCATCCACTTAATCTAATTTAAAAAAAACAATATCTATCTACTATCCTATCTATTAATCACCTCTTCAAAAAGATAAACAAAATAAAATAATAATCCTCCACTCTTCCAGCCGAATTTAAAAGCAAAAACCTCAATCTTATCCTCATCTAATTGAGAGCCCATGTGCAGACCAACTTCTTCTCTCCTTGACGCCAAAAATAAAAGTAAAAACCAACCATTTTGCTGCCCCCAGGTCTCGAACATGGGACCTCACTGCCACAGCCACATATAGCCCCCTAGCCACTCGGCCAAGGCGTTTTCTTATGCCCTAAACTCGCCACGAATTCTTTTAAGAGCTCCCTCGTTAGTTCCCCTTTCTCTTAACGCCAAAAGCCAAAATAAAAACACCCTTTGCTTCTAGCGTGACTCAAACTTGAGTCCATTCGGCAAGACCCTTAAGTGGCGCCCCAAGCCACTCCACCAAACCGACTTTCATGCCCTTAAACCCCACCATTTATTTTTAAGGCCTTCCTAGCCGAACACCCCATACATAACGCAAAAATAAAAGCCCCAAGCGCAATTTTGGCAGCTCAAACCCCTGCTTTGCCGCACCCTTCTAGCTCCCTAGGTAGCGTCCCAACCACTCTACCAGCTGCTTCCTTGTGTCATGTTTCGCATCAATAATTTTTAAAGCCTCCTCACTTAGCTTTTCCTTCTCAAGTGCTAAAAAGAAATTTTTAATCCTAAGTCAGACCTAGCCCGGGGTTATGACTAGACCCTAGATCATAGCATACATAATTTTTTTTCAAGCAAGCACATGAAAAATGATTTAATTCCAAACAGCCCCTAATTCAGGATGTTACAGTTCTACCCCCCTTAAAAATAATTTCGTCCTCGAAATTACTTACTATCGTTCAATCGTGCATCCTTAACTCATCACACTACGCTACTGCTGCTCACTCTGATCTTAAAGAATTATCATACTTTCTAGACACATCCTCTAAGTTCATAATCAAAGTTCCCTACACTTCACTAGCAATACAAGAACAAACTAACTTAACCACAAACAAGACAATTGAGGGTATTCCGGAAATATGAAACTTACCCGTTGTCACATCTGGCACATCTTCCTCCTCGCGACGGCCAACTGCATAAACCAATCTTGGTTGCCTCGCCTCTGCACCTTCAGCACCTCGGCCACACCCGTTACCATTACCATTACCCCTAGCTGCACCTCGTCCCCTTTGAGGTTGCTGGCCATCCCTTCTGAATTGACCACGTCCTTGACCCTCAGCTTGAGTCCTAGCCAACTTTCCTGGACAATCTCTTACCCGGTGCTCCATTGATCCACACTCAAAGCACCCTCGATTACCATTCCAACACTCCCCCGAGTGGGTTTTCCCGCATCTACCATACTGAGGTGGCCACTGAGCAGGCTTTGCGGCTTTTTCTGATTCCCCAAACCTAGCCCTCTTCTATGAATCTTCAGTGGACCCTGAAGACCCAAAATTCCTTTTATCCTTACTCCTCTCCTGATTCCGCCTAACAGACTGTCTTACCCCTTCAGCAGCCTTAGTTTTCTCTACTAGAACCGCGAACTCCTGTTCCTGGTGTGGAGCTATCATCATTCTCAACTCATCTCTCAGCCCATCCTCGAATCTGACACAGCGTTCATGTTCAGTACCCACAACACCACGAGCATACCTACTCAACCGGAGGAATTCGGCCTCATACTCCGCCACCGTCTTATTTCCCTGAACCAGGTTCAAGAAAGCCTTCCGCTGCGCATCTACATAGCTAGCTCCTATGTATTTCTTTTGGTATGTTGCCTTAAAGAATTCCCATGTGAGGTCCTCTGTCAACGCTCCATCCCTTACGGTGAGCCACCACTGGTACGACTCATCCCGTAGAAGAGAGATTATACCCTTCAGCTTTTCCTCAGCTGACAAATCCAGGTCATCCATGATCCTCTCGGTTGATTCCAACCAATACTCCGTCGTACTGGGTGCCACACCTGATACACCTCGGAACACCTCAGCTCCATTGGCTCGAAGTCGCTCGGGTACAGATTTTCGAGCTCCCATACCTCCACCTGCTCCAGCCATTATCTCAAGAACTCGCAGCACAGCCTGCGATATCGCCTCGCCCCCCGTCTGATCCTGCTGCTCAACACTAAAAGTTAGGGGTGGTGGTGGCGGTGGCATCTCATTATCAGACCCTTGTCCCGACCTAACGGGTTCTGACACGGTCATTCTTCCTCTACCGCGTCCACGACGGCCACGTCCTCTAGAAATCATTTCTAACGATTGCGCTTTAATCTGATTAAGAAATTTTTATGGATTAGTACTTGTTTCACTTGGTTATCCGCGAAGAAATTTTATGAAAAGAGCTTAATAGGGATTCTTTCGATCATTCAAAGTTTCAAGTTTTCTATCCTAATTCCCAGAAAAGCATATCCATTCCATAGTTCCTCTCATACACATTCACTCTTCGGACAATTCTGTCCGTTCCTATCCCAGGGGTATTTTCGTCATTTGCCCTACAGGGGTATTTTCGTAATTTGTCAAAATAAAGTTTCTTGGCGATTTTGTTAATAAGGGTATTTTGGTAATTCTAAAATCCCAGAGTGTTTCGGAAGTTTTGAAATTTCGGGGTTTTTCGGTAATTTTTAAATTTTCGGGGGCATTTCGGTAACTAACCAGGGTAAATTTATAAATCTTAATGAATCAAGGGTATTTCAAAATTTGTAAAACTTGGGGGTTCTTTTTGAGAATTTTTTTTCCAAAATGTTGCAAAAATTTTGAAAACCAGGGTCATTTTGATAATTTTGTAAGTTAGGGGCAATTTCGTAATTTTCCAAAATCATGGCATTTTGATGTTTGCAAAACAGAAGTTTCCAATATTTTTGTAAAGTAGAAATATTTTAACAAAAATCGAGGGTATTTTCTGAAAATCTTAAAAACTAAAGGCATTTTAGAAATTTACAATCACAGGGGCATTTTTGTAATTTTTTTCCACTAAGGGTATTTTTGTAATTTTCATAAATAGAAAATTTTTCAGAAAATTTTGTAAAACAGTTCTCACACGTTAAAAGGGAAAAAAAATTTTTTAAGAGTTTTAAACTAGGGTTTTTATAAAAATACGGTTAGTTCCCTTTCGGGTTTTAGTTATTGGGTTTAGCTTTATGAATAAGTCCTCATGGTTAGAGTGAACAGGAAGCTACGCACTGTAGGATTCCTGCGAAGAGGAGGTGAGTCACTAGGACTGCTTAAGTACCAGGCTCTTCCGGATCCAATCCTAGACATGCGCACAAGGGTTTCCACACCCTAACTCGGCAACTTAATCATGGGTTTTTTTAATTAGGCATTTAAAATCTTATGTGATTGTTGGGGTAACTAGTCCTAGGGTTCAAATACCTATCATACTATCTACGTTCCATTCCTACCCCTCTACAGATAATAATTCACACAGTAGTTAGAAGTACTTACCTGGGCGGATTGGTGCCGGAGACTCGATGCCATGCTGTTCAAAACAAAAAAAAACATTTTCATAATATTTTACAAAGGCCTACCAAAAAAACATTTTGCGACTTGGGCCCCCACAGCAGAGTTTTGAACTGGGCTCTGACACCAATTTGTAACACCCCAAACCCGGCCCACGAGCCCTGACCGGATCTGGTAAGTTACAGCGGAAAAATGTGTGAAAATATTTTGATTTAAAAAGTGAAGTAAATAAATTTATTGTCTTTGGGAAGGAAAACATTGTGCATTTAAAATTTCCGAAATAATTTAAGTTGTTACCAAATTCCCGGATTAAAAACTTTAACATATATATACTTAAGAAAATAAAATCATTTGCAATTAAAATTTAAATTGTCAATCCATAGTAAACATAATAACAAAGAAACTTAATGGAAATGCTTAAAACTTCCATGGCCTTATTACAACTCGAATGAATGAAATAAAAATAAACCACAGTTTATTTAAAACAAATTTTCCATTGCATGGCCACCTCGAGTCCTCTCCGGCTCCATCTCCACGATCCACTCATCTGCAAAATGATATGGGAAGGGGTGAGTCACCAAGACTCAGTGTATAATTCCCCAACCTGGAAATGCAAACTCATACACAAAATATTAGTAAGACATGCAAACATGCAACCCAAAACTAGCCATCCATACTCCTTTAACTACCCCATGTGGTCAAAACCACTGGTGACCGAAGTCACAAATCAAATGATGGGGCCAACCCATCGTGTGGTCAAAACCACTGATGACCATATGTAACATCCTAAAATAGGGGTTATTTGTGGTTGAATTATTTTGCTTGTGTTTGAATTCCTGCGATGTTATTCGTAGTATAATAGGACTTGGTTAGGGACCTTGAGTAGGCTCGAGTGGTTGAAAATTTTATTTATAAGCTTTAAAGATAGGGAGCCCTAGTAAGTAGGGGTTACAAGGTAAAATGAAGGATTATTTGACACTAAAAAGGTCTTGGAAAAGTGGCAAAAAGGAGGCCACTTAAAGGCTGGAGATGACGCCACAAGGGGGAGCAAGGGGGAGCCTGGATTCGAGTCGTGGAGTCTCCCTTTTTACTCTTTATTTGGACGGCATAGGGGGAGAGAATTTCTTTTTTTAAACTCTTTTAGATAATAAGGATATTATTAAGTTTAATTAGATTTTATTTGATTAATCTTTAATAGTTGTCCAGAGAAAATTTAGGCATGTGAATTATTCAAATTAATTTGAATTAATTCAAATGGTTGGTCAAGAGCAATTCAAGGAAGTTGTCGAGATTCTGAACTCTTCATGGGAAGAGTGGACGTCAAGCATAGGGGGGGATGCCGAAATTTCCTTAAGGCTATTCATCTTTTATTTTTTTTCTTTCTTCTTTTCTTCATTAGCAAGTAGCCAAAATTCCTCTGCTCATCTTCTATTTTCTCCTTCTCATTCTCTCAAGCCGAAACCTTCATCAACATTTTTCTCTTCTATTTGTTTTGCGTAAACACCAAAAATCTCCTCTACTCCCTTCTTTGCCGAAACTCCATCTCCTTTCCATTATTTTCTTTCTTCCTTTTAGCCGAATATACCCCTTTGTTGTGCCGAAATTCTTCTCTCCTACTTGGAACCCATTGGCCGAATATTAAAGAGGGATAGATCTCTTCAGATTTTCGTTGACAATCGATTTGGCAAAGGTAAGTAGTCATAGCCGAATGCTATTTTTCTTCTCTTCTGTCTCTCTGTCGATTTTTACAAAGGGAGAAGGCCGATTTCGACAATTGATGGCAAGGGTGTTATTTACCCCTCTTTGAAACTGATTTATTGTAGGGCTTCGGGATTTGTAAAGTATTCAGTCTCCATTCGTTAGTAATCGAACTTGGCAAGTGGTGGTAAGAATCTATTTTAGTAAGTTACTTAGTTATGATTATAAAGCCGAAGGCTATTAACATGTGATTGCCGATTATAGGGAAGCAGAAACACTTGGGTGTGGTGGCTAGTATTCAAAGGCGATTAGGTGAGATTTAGGGTTCAAGTGATAACCTTTAGATTTATTTGGTTTGGCCGAATAGGCCATGTCATTAAACCTTTGTGTTTGGCCGAATATAGGAGCAGGAAAACTTGTGTGGCCGATTTATCTTTTCGGGATTTAGGGCTGTCAGCGATAACAGGTGTGTACATACACACTTTATGACTAATTAAAATGCTAAGTATTCTGTGTATGCTAAATCTGATTTGTAGATTTGGGATTTAATACCATAAAAGGGTATAAGAAAGGAATTCAGGTAAGTCCTTGTTGTTATGATGCTTTTGGGAAGCATGAAATATGTGGTATATGTGGCATATAGCATATGGTTGATGATAAATCTGTTAGATGACTGTTAAATAAACCTATGGGCATGAAATCTGTTAAGTGCATATTATTGATTGATGTGGGCTCTTGAGAGAGAGGGGAAGTGATATTCGTAATAAGCGGACACCGGTGGTTTGGTACCATATTTCGTGACTACGGTCACGAGAGGTTTGGCACCTCCAATGTTTTCGTACCTCATAGCGTCTCGCCCCGGTGGCTCAAGACACCACGATTGGGTTGGCCCCACGATTATAATAAAGGATTGACGCGCGGTGATTTGGTATCACACGATGGGTTGGCCCCATCATCCGATTGTGACTTCGGGTCACTAGTGGTTTGGCACCACAAGTATTGACGGATATCGTGACTATAAGTCACCAGTGGTTTGGCACCACCAGTGGTTTGGTACTACACGGGGTAGAGAAAGGTGTTACGGATGGTTAGGTTGGATGCATGATTTAGTGCATGTTAATTTGTTATAAACTGTGTATGATGTGGCATTAAACCGGGGGAAGGGTTACACATTGAGTCTTGGTGACTCACCTTCTCTCTTATCTTTTCAGGTGACCCGTAGATCGCGGATGAGGAGCCGGATGAACTCGAGGTGGCCATGCAGTGGAATTGATATTAATGAACTTTGAATTTTAGTTATTCTATTTTATTGTTGGTTTTATTTTATTCAAGTTGTAATAAGGCCTCCTATGATTCTACTTTGATTATTTTACATGTTTTGGATAAGTTGTTTTAAATTATTTAATGATATTAAAATAAGTACACATGTTTTCTCAAATTAAATCAAAAAACGTTTTATCGTGCCATCGGGTGCATTTGAAATCTACAACAACACGACTTAATAAGTATTTTCTTTAAACAGATTAAGTACGGTTTTAGTACGAGAATTGAAAATGAAGGGTTTTCAACAAAATTTAAATCGGTTTAAAGGGCTTTTACAAAATGTTTTCCTCCGTAACAAACCAAATTCGGCCGTAATGTTTGGGCCGGGTTTGGGGTGTTACACCATAGGTCACAATTATCAATATGTGGTCAAAACCACTGGTGGTACCAAACCACTGGGACTTAGTCACAAATTATATCAATGGTGTGGTTAAAACCACTGGTGACCGAAGTCACAATTAAACTGATGGGGCCAACCCATCTTGTGGTCAAAACCACTGGTGACAGTCCATAGAGATCATCCCCCTCCGCTCATCAATCCCACCATCATCATGCTCACATAATAAATATCATAATCCCATATATCATGCATTTATGTACAGCATAGCATTTAACAGCATATGATGGCATACACAAACATATATCATAGATCACGTAATAGGGGACTTACCCGGAATCCAAGCTTATGCCCATAAGGCAAAGTTACTACACGACAGGTTATACAGCAATAGAATAAACAGTCTATGCTAATAAAGTGTGTAAGAGTTTACAAACTTGTTTAACCGAAGATCTAAGGAGAAATCCCGAATCTACACGATATCACAAAATCTCGAAACGTATTCCCGTATTGCTCCTACATTCGGCCACTATAGGTTAGTATCAAAAACCTTATTCGGTTAAACTATCAATCCCGGTGGATTAATCGCACCTGAAATATGGCCTTGGGCCGAAACTTTATTATCACTTACCAAAGCAAATTGAAATCCCGAAATTGCCACTTGTGCCTTGAGTAGTCGAGATCCTACACACCATATGTCAGATTCGACTTTAATACATAAATCCATATTCAAAGCCCTTGGCCGAAACTACATGTCACCTTACCTTGAAGAAGCGAAACCCGAAAGACACCTTCAAAGCCCCTTAGCGTCGGCTACACACAAAAGATACACTATTAAGATCCCACACATATTCGGCCAACCTTTCCAAGGCCTATTCCCAAGCTTTCGGTATAACACAAAGGAAGAGAAGAGAGACCGAATGCTAAAGAGAGACACTTACCAACCTTTGCAATCGACAGCACCTTCCTTTAGGGGTTCGGCCTATGCCATATATGGTAAGGGATATTCGGCTAGCAACAAATGGAAGATGAAATTTTGAGTAGAAAGGGGTGGTAGGTTCGGCCAAGTAGAAGCAAAAGAAGAAAGGAATTTTGAAGAATTTTGGGCAATGTGGCTAGAGAGAATTCGGCCAGCAACAAAATTGGAGAGAAAAAGAAAAGCAATTTAGATGAATTTCGGCACCTCCCTAATGTGATAAAACTTACCTTTTAATTAACACCCATTTGAAATAAAATAAAACAATGTTTATCCTTTATCCCATCACTTAGCCACCTCTTCAAATAAATAAAAAAAATAAAATAGTAATTATCCCACACTTCCAGCCGAATTCAACAACAACCCATCCACTTAATCTAATTTAAAAAAAACAATATCTATCTACTATCCTATCTATTAATCACCTCTTCAAAAAGATAAACAAAATAAAATAATAATCCTCCACTCTTCCAGCCGAATTTAAAAGCAAAAACCTCAATCTTATCCTCATCCAATTGAGAGCCCATGTGCGAGACCAACTTCTTCTCTCCTTGACGCCAAAAATAAAAGTAAAACCAACCATTTTGTCTGCCCTGTGTCTCGAACATGGGACCTCACTGCCACAGCCACATATAGCCCCCTAGCCACTCGGCCAAGGCGTTTTCTTATGCCCTAAACTCGCCACGAATTCTTTTAAGAGCTCCCTCGTTAGTTCCCCTTTCTCTTAACGCCAAAAGCCAAAATAAAAACACCCTTTGCTTCCAGCGTGACTCAAACTTGAGTCCATTCGGCAAGTCCCTTAAGTGGCGCCCCAAGCCACTCCACCAAACCGACTTTCATGCCCTTAAACCCCACCATTTATTTTTAAGGCCTTCCTAGCCGAACACCCCATACATAACGCAAAAATAAAAGCCCCAAGCGCAATTTTGGCAGCTCGAACCCCTGCTTTGCCGCACCCTTCTAGCTCCCTAGGTAGCGTCCCAACCACTCTACCAGCTGCTTCCTTGTGTCATGTTTTGCACCAATAATTTTTAAAGCCTCCTCACTTAGCTTTTCCTTCTCAAGTGCTAAAAAGAAATTTTTAATCCTAAGTTAGACCTAGCTCGGGGTTATGACTAGACCCTAGATCATAGCATACATAATTTTTTTTCAAGCAAGCACATGAAAAATGATTTAATTCCAAACAACCCCTAATTCAGGATGTTACATTAGAGGTCCTAGGCTCTATCCACTCCTCTCCCATTTATTTTCTTTTCATTTTCAGCAAACTATGATGAAAATCACTTCAAAATAAATATTATTTGGAGTTGTAACTTAATAAGAAATAAGCTTAGGCCTAATGGTTAAAGCTTGTTTCTCCCTTCTAGCTTACCCAGGTTCGAGTCACCTCATTTCCTCCACTGTATTTTTCCTCCTTAATTTCGGCCCCAATGTTAGACTAATTGCCAAACTTCCCTCATGGTTTCAGACCCTAACTATTTAATCAATTTTCTTTTAATTGAACTAGATTTTCTTTCTTTTCCATTCCTAACCATAATTTTTGTTTTCCTCCCTTTTACTTCTTCGTTTTCTTTTCTTTCCTCTCTTTTACATAAAAAATGTATTCTCTTATTGTTGAAATTATTTTTGCATCCCGAAACTAAAACCAATTTTCGTTTGACTCGTTTCCTCTATCGATTGTCAATTTCATCGTTGTTAGCACTCGTTTCACTTCATCCAAGATCGATAAGTACGCTTCATTTTAATGTTCAAAACTCGTAATTTTCATAGTAAGTAGTAAACGACGTAAATCTTTGTTCGATCAAATAATCTTTTTCAGATTCTTTTCCAAATATTGAGTAATCTTGTCGAACTTGAAATCCATATTAATTCATGTTTAAACATCATTTGAAAGACTTGATTTACGTACCCTAGATCAGATTGGGGTGTGAGGAACGTCGATCGAGATCTTAGTTTAAGGTACATGTTCTTTTACTAGTGAATCGGGGCAAATCGTGCCTCAAAATAAGGCCACACGACCAGCCACATAGGCGTGTGGGCCACACGTGTGGACCACACCACCATATCCCCCTAAAACCCTAGGATATTTCGATTCTCACACAGCCGGGTCTCCCCTATAGCATACTTTTGCATGTTTCACAAGGCCACAGTCTGTCACACAGTCGTGTAACCCTTCCACACACTTAAGGCATTGCACACGGCCATGTGCCCCTGTTTTATTTTTTCCCAAAATTTTTGTAAATTATTGAATTTAGTCCCTACATGATCCTCTATTTGTTTCAATGATTTATTTCCTTCAATTGAGTCTCTAATATTATGAATAATGCTGGAATCCACGATTTGATTGACTAAATTACTATTTTATATGCATGATATGTGATTAGTACATGCCTACTGTGTCTGAATTACTGATGAACTGTTATTGTTACTTGAACCACTTTATACTAATTACATGATAAGCATGACTAATGCTACTGATGAACTGGAAATATGTTGAGCATGTCTATTGTGTTATATGATACTATTTCAAGCATGTCATATTGAATTGCATGGGGAGGGACGATTGTACGGTGGAAGTTTTGGCAATTCAATAATCTTCAAACACTGGTGGTTTATCCACAATTTATACTAGCAACTATAATCTTCAAATGATTTGTGCATTGACAACTATTGGTAGCGTATTAACATGTAAAAACCAGTCGTTTATCCATAATTTATACTGGCAGCTTTTATCTGCAAACCCAGTGTATAATCACAACTACTGGCAATGTATGAACCTGTAATACTGGTGGCTCAGCCACAAACTAGAGTGTTATGGTTGGAGGAGTTCTAGGGAACTCTTAATGAAGAGTGTAGCAGAGTATGGGTAGGATTTTCCCTATTAAACTAAAATTACATTACAATGGCACTCGTAAGCATGGTCAATTACTGTCATACTATATGATTGTTACTGCACTGAATACTGTGATTATATGCTTAGTTTGTTAATTTGCACTAATTTTCTTTTGATGGAACTCACACTTAGCGTTATAGGTCACTTCGCCTTTAGTTTTCATCCTTACAGATAACCCCCAAGTTAGGACGCGAACTCGACATCCAGATGGTCTCGGCTCAGTGTTTACTTATAAAATTATTTTTGGCTCATTATTTGTTTTATTTCTATTATTCAAAGACTGTTATTTTATTTTGAACTGTGGCATGAGACTTAGAATTTGGGTTTTGCTTTTATATTGCATGACATTTAATTTGAATTTTAAGATGTCTAAATATGATTATTAAGTAGTTACGCATGAACCTCGGTTTTTAATTAAAGACATAAATAAATATCACTTTCTCGCTACTAATTTAAAATTGAAATTCTGAGTAATAAATAAATCAATAACTAACTATTTTTTTTCTAAAATATTCAATTTCTTTAAAATGTCTATTTTAAAAACTTTGATAGCTTACTGGGTCATTTCGGTGGCTAATATAATCTTCCGAATTTATATCTAACAAGTCTAGGTCGGGTTGGGGAGATTAGAAATATTTTTGCCTAAACTCCTAAAATTTGAGCAAACTTTCAAGTTTTGTAGATAACTTGACCCATGAATAGGTTTAATACCAACTAACCTAACTATATTATACATATTCAAAACAAATTTGAAAAAGATATTATATGTCCAATATAAACACTAAAAAATACACATATTTTAATGTTTTGTAATTTAAAATAAATTTATTAAACTACAAGCATTGATAAATGAGAAAACTATTTTAAAACTCCCAAAAAATTATTAAAATAATTAAATTTAACTTTTTTATTAAATTTAAAAAGTCATTTAAAGATAAAAGCCGGTTCTATGCTATCATAAAGTTTTTTCCGACCTCTACAAGCAATGCTAAACCAACCATGCTGATTATTTTAAAACTACAAGCATTATACTCTCTGTTCGATTTTGCAGCTGCTTCTATAAACCAAAACACAAGTTGGGCTAAGCTTTTAGGCTTCAACATGCTTTTTGAACAATATTTCTTTAACATTACTTTTTACACTAATAATTACCTAATTGATTTTTTTTTTCCTTTTAGGTTTTTGGGGGCGCTTTTTCCCTTTATTACCTTCTGAAGCCTAACATTAAAACCTTTTATTTTAAGACCCTTTTAGGCTCGATTAGAGACGCCCAACAGCATTGACTTGTATTTTATAGCTACACCTTTGTTTTGTTTTTTTTTTTTTTTTTCTTGTTCTTTTCTCCTTTTATCTTCTCGGATTGGAATATCAGACCTATCTAAAAATGATTTTTCCACTTTATCATGATGACAATTATAATTATTTCCTTGGAGAAACTAAACATATATGATTAATTACCCCCCATACCTTTACAGTTATGGTTCTTTTCCCTTAATCCTAAAAGTTCAGCACTACTTTCTCAAAAAAATAAAAATAAAAATTGAGCACTACCTAAATTTGGTACAAAAATCTTGATTGATATTTTTATCCAAGTTACGTATTATTGTTTTTTCACCGTATGTATATATATATTAAGAATTGCAGTACGATAATCAATTAAACGTCGGGTATGATAAGCAAAAAGTCTAATACTAAAAATCTTGATAATTTCTCTTTCAATTCACCCACTCTACTAAATTGTTGCTTAAAAGTTTGAAGTTTGATTAAAATAATGTTATTATTATTTGATTAACTTATTTTCTCATATACGGATAAATAAATAATGTATACAAAAAAAAAAAAAAAACCCTCAATCATTCTCAAAT
Source organism: Gossypium bickii (assembly GCA_025503065.1). Classification (NCBI taxonomy): domain Eukaryota; kingdom Viridiplantae; phylum Streptophyta; class Magnoliopsida; order Malvales; family Malvaceae; genus Gossypium; species Gossypium bickii. The sequence goes on from CP106715.1 coordinate 100,137,697, forward strand.
CTAGCTTCATTAATGTCACCGGTCGTGATGGTTTGTCGCCAAATGTAGCCAATCAAGTCATCAAATGTCTGGCTAGGCGCAATCATACACATGGCAACAAAAGGTAGCCGATCCATTGGAATCAAAATTAGTGCTTGCTTTTCATACATTAAAGGGCCGTGGACCATTTACAAAAACAAAATGTTCCATGCGTTTAATCTTATATTTATTATCAAAATTATTACTGTCGATTCAAGAAATGTGGGGTAAAATAGTAGAGTGTATTATATTTTATAAAAAAAATTACAACTCATACTTTAAAAATAATTTTATTAAAAGAGATAATTATAAATTCTAAATAAGAATCATGAAAATGAATATGGAAAGTACCTAAAAAAAATTATGAATATTCACATTTTAAGTTTTAAATTTTGTTATCTCCCTTTTTCAATTCAAATATTATAATTGATTGAAAATTTTATATGATTATTTTTTTAAAAGGAAAAAAAAGTTATACGGTTATCAAACTCTAAAATTAATATAAACTACAAATTTTATATAATCATAATTAAAACTTTGTCTAAATTCTTCTATTATAAAGATTCAAAATGAATTCCAACAAAATTTTGCATTCAAATTTTGATTAAAAAAATCTAAGATATCCTGCATTTTCTGTCTTACGCTAAAACTAATATTGAAAATAAATACATGAAGTCTCTTATACCTGCCAATAGAAATAAGGTTGATATAAGAAACACAATACAATCCAAGTTTGCTTTATTAGAAGGGATAAAGTAATTTTTAGTTTTGAGTTTGATAAGTTTTTTCAGTTTTACCTTTAAATGTTTTTGGTCCTTACTAGTCTAGAAGTTTGATAACTTTTTTTTTTCAATGATTCTTGAATTTAAATTTTTATTTAGAAGTTATAACGTAACGCTTAAAATTAAAGTTTTTAAACAGTATTTATAATTTTTATTTTTAAATATAGTAATATTAATATATTTTGTTACTTATGAAATTAAATTTGTGGTAATTATTAAGATAGTGATTAAAAATTAATCTAAATCAATGTACATCCGTGAGTAGATACACAATCCAATTTTTTATATGGATCTTGAACAAATCATGTTTAGACCTTAATTCATTATACGGGTAATATATATGGATCTTGTAACAAGGGTAATATATATGGATCGACCTTTTTAAATGAATCATTTAAACTTAAAATAAAAATAATTAATAAAATTGTTTTAACTTATTCCGTTAATAAATGAAAATAATATAATAATTGACATAAAAAAATAATTAAACTATAGCATAAAAATAGCATAAATTGAAAATTATTATGTAAAAATATTAAAATATGAAAAAGATTTATTTTGTATAATGCCAACAGAGTTTTTAAACACTGCAAGTAGAATTGGAGTGATGACAAATGTTTTATAGAATATATTAAAAAAGTGAGTATTTAGGACATTGATAATGTATTTTTTAACTTCACAAGCAGAAATATAAATTTTTCAAATGCCCTATTTCTTTTATATATTTCTATTTTTTATCATACCTTGCATACACTCATCAATCCAATCTTAAGTGTGGAATTCTTTATTTCCACTAAAAGTGTACCCAATATTTTTCTATAATAAAATATTTTTAAAAATAAATATATAAAAAAATAGACATATAACTATTTTTAACTCTACTTATAAAATAAAAAAAAATTTACATGATCAATATGTCAAATATTAACCCTTATAATACACCTAAAACAGATATCAATACATAAAAATATTTCCAATTTTCTTCTTTTTCGCCCATTTCCCCCTCTCATTTCCATTTTTCATTATTTTCTATTAGTTTTCTTACCCGTGCCTTTTCCTTTTTCTCTAATCACAAGACCAATTTAAAAATGTACTTGTCTTGTCAATATTTGAGGTTAGCACATCTAGAATGCTAACATGTTTATTATTTTTATATATGTAAAAGGTTAGGCTTTTATCTAAGGGCTATCATTAGTGTTTCGAAAATTTAATTAATATTTTTGAATAAAAAATATTTATTGTTCAAGTTACGTCAATTTTTAATACAAAATGCAAAGATAAATTATTTTACACTTTAATATATTTATTAAACTAGTTTTTTTACATAACAACGATGCTCGAGTTTGATTTTATGTATCAATTAAAATATATTAAAATTATTTTATAATGTTATATAAATTTTAATTTTATGAATGATATCATACATAAATATAAATTATTTGTTAAATTTTATATATTTTGTAATTTAATATTTTATTTTATTTCGATTTCGAGGACTAATTGAATAAAATGTAAAATTTTAAGGGTATCGAAAAATAAAATTATATAGGTTCATTCATGTCATGACATAATCTACAAATGTTTGGTATTGATGAATTAAATGAAATAATCGTATAGATTAAGAATTTGATCAAATCAGTGGTAATTAAGGAAAAGCCAAAACTATTGATTAGTCCTTGAAGATTACACTTGTTTTTTGTTTTGATCAGGTAAGTTCATATGATATTTATTTATATAGTTTGTTGTGTATTTGAATTGTAATTATATATGTGGTTCATTGTAAATTGGTTAAAAAAGGCTAAAGCTGGACTAAATTGAAAAGAAATGTTTACATGTGTTAAAGATGCCTGTGTGAACTTAAAAAATGTTAGGATATGATTGGCATGCCGATAGAGTCTTGTGCGTGCTTGTATGAGATTGATTACAGATGATACTGAGATCCAACATTTGTTCTGGACTCGAAAATACATGTGACACAAGTTTTGCTTAGACGAGTAACCTGATGTTGTTATAATGGTTTAGCTTGGACGGGTAACCTAACATTTATATTCAGCTCGAACGAGCAACTGGTGTGGTGTAGATACCTATGTATCCAAGTTCACTTACTAGGGTTCACCAAGCAAAATGATTAAAATGAAAATGAGAAATGGAAATGGAATGAAATGATCTTGTTGTTCAAAAGGTAAATGTTGAATTGAGCATGAACAGTGATACATGCCAGGATGGAATGAAATTTATTAAATTCCATTCACTGAAGCTGTCAATTTTCAAGTTTAGAAAATGATAACTCTTGAAAAGAGTTATGCTTCAAGCCTCTAGATTGAATTAACTGTTTGTAATTAAGTAAATATCTTTGTATTTTTAGATATTTTTAAAACATTACATAACAAAGCTTGGATTGTGCTATAAATGTTATTATTTGTTACTTTTATTATTGGGGAAGAAATGTGTTGTTTGTGGTTGGCAACAGGTGCAGGATGAAGAAGAGAAGAGAAAAAAGCATAGGAAAATGAATGAAGTGAAATATTGCCATGACAAAATGTTGGTTAGATTGCCAACAAAAATGCCATGGCAATTCCAAAAAGATGACACAGCACTCAATCCATGTCACGTTCAACCAACTGTACTTGTACCAGATAAACCACCCTGAAAAAGAAGAAGCAAAATGTGTGTGCTGAGAGGGAAGGACCTACCCTTTAAAAAAGGAAAAAGAAAAGAGAAAAAAAGGAAGGGGAGAGAAAGAAGAATGGGTAATCATTTTTTTTCTCTCTACATCAGGTTCTTGTATGAAAAATCTCAGAGAAAGAGAGGAAAAGGTAGCAGCTTATAGAGCAAAAGAATTACAAACACAAGGAAGGGGAAGAGAAATCTGCCCTGGGTTTTGCATCAATTCTCATTATAAGAGAGAAAGCTAGAGTAGCGAAAGCTTCCCATAGTTCTTCTTTTATTTTCTAATTTGAACTTTGTGATTCGTGAATTTAAACAATGATGTTGAATAGTTTTGTTATGGATTTGAATGTTCAACCCATGAGCTAATTCTCATTGGGTTGGAATTATTTGGGTGAATTTTTGCTATCTTTAATGCCTATGGTTTTATTTTGAGTAGAATATTGTTTCATTCGATTTGTGATTATTTTACATGCATGAATGCAAGCTCTAGACATGGATGACTATATGATATGTTATTAGATTTGATTTAATTCTGGAAAGATTAATTAGATTAGATTATAATCAGTTGATACAGGCAAGTATTCAATAGGATATTTGCAGCACTCTAGATGTAGAAGTTGCGATCTGTACTGGGAAAGGAAGAAAAGTTTGGATATCATTCTTGAGTTCTGTAGGCATGCAAAAACTCATAATGATAGCTCAAAGTCTGGCTTTCTAAATAAGCAAACTATAGTAGTGAGTCATTGAGTAGTAGAATGGTCAAGATTTTGTCATGGCATTAATATGTTACAAAAATAAGCCCGAGTAATTCTAACCTTTATCATTCAACAGTACAAACTCTTTCCAACTTATTCTTTGAGAATTGCAACAACATTTTAATTGCCCTAGCATATTTTCATTCATAATTGATTTTATATGTAATAGCCCAAATTTCAGTGATGTCAGAAAAAGTGGTTCGAGACCACCAAATCTGACAATGGACTCGTAGATTATATTATTTAATATTTACAAGCCAAATGTAGCTTTTAAAAGATTTTTAAAATAGTAAATTGTGTTTTATAAAGATTAAATTAGTCAAGAAATTGAGAAAAAGAGGTATCGAGATCTCGATGGTATAAACCGAGTCATAAATATTTTTATGAATATTTAAGAAATATCAACAAGGTAGTATTAAAATTTTGTTAGAAAATTTTGACGTTTGGGTGATCAATTAAATAAAAAGGATTAAATTGAAAAAAGTGTAAAAGTTGCTAGAAGAATTAAATAGCTCAATTGTCAAATGAGGAAGGACCTAAAGTGTAAATAAGCCCAAAAGAGATATTTTAGGCAGCAATAGCAGAGAAAAATCAGGAAATGGGTGAAATAAGGGCAAAATTGAAAATTTGCCAAAATTAGCTAAATAAAAATGGGACCAAATTGGAATGTCTAGAATATTCTTCATTTCTCTTCATTTTCATTAGCTAAAAAATAGCCATGGAAGAGGGTTCAAGCTGGTTTTCATACTCTAGCTTCATGTAAGTTTAATTCTTACTTTCTCCTTAAAATTTCTGTGTTTTTGGACTTTTACAATTGGGTCCAACTTATTATGTCATTAGTTTTTGATTCTATGGCTAATTTTTAAAGTTTCTATGGATGATTTATGGAAGAATATGATGAATAAACATAAAATTGAAGCTTTAATTTTGATATATGATGATTTTATCAAGTAAAATTGATGGAAATTGGTTTTAGGACCTAATTGTGAAAGAGTTTGGAATTAAGGTCTAATGCTAAAGTTCTGGTTTTCATGGGTTATGAAGTAGTTTAAAATGATATAATAAAGTACTAATTGAGAAAATTTATCCAAATTGAGGGGTTAATTGGACAATGACTGAATTGTATGAACTGTGAAATTTAGGGCAAAATGGAAATCAACACTTTGCACTAAAACAGTTTTGGACAGTAGCAGTAGTCTAACTTTGAAAAATCACCAAACATTGTAGAAATCGAATTAGAGGAATGTAATTAAATATTATTAAGTCTATTTTCTTATAGAAGAAACGGTGTAAGCAATGGAATTGTAAATCATGATATATAATAGGTTTTGTGAGACAATGTCAGAATGAGTTCGGGTTCCCCTATTCTGACTTTGGAAAATTATAACAAAATTGGAGAAAAATAATTAGGGGTTTAAATTTATATGTTTAAAATCTGAATGAGTCTATTTTCAAGAGAAACAAACGAGAACATCATCCGAATCCTGCATGAGGAGATAATTAATTTTTAATGAAGAAGGGTCGAAACTGTCAAACAGCATAGCAGGGGTGGCTTCAAAGAATAAACTGTACTTATTGGCTAAACCAAAAATTCTGAGAATTTTATGGTAAGAAGATATGTGAGTCTAGTTTCAAGGAAATTTAGCGGATCTTAATTTGAAGTTTTGTAGCTCAAGGTAAAAATAATTTAGTGACTATAACACGGATGGACAGCTTGAATATTCACATAAATAAATAGTGAAAAATTATAGATAATGTTACTTACAAGTGTGTTATGTATACTAAGGATGTGGATGGAGAGGAGGAGGAGGAGGAAGAATATATGAACGACTTGTGTATAAATTGATCACATGCCCGATTATAATTGATAAATGCTGAATTAGAAATGATATAATGTTTTATTTGGAATATTTATTATGAAATTATTATTATCGTTATAATACAAAAATTGAACTTGTGAGTTTATATAGCTAAATTTTAGTGATCATTTGTTAATTTTATGAACTTCATGATGTGTTATTTCATATGTATTGATGATAAAATCGTGAATAATGTAAAAGCATGAAAATTGAATAAATGATCAAATTGAGCACTTCAGTTCAATGACAAGATGAATTGACGGAAAAGACCATGGTTGAACCATGGCAACAAGTGATAAGTGATAGCTTTGGCTACACTTATCTGATCAAGGACAAGTGAAAGTGATAAGTGGTAGCTCCGGCTACCTGATCAAGTGAAAAGTGGTAGCTTCGGCTACCTAATCAAGTGAAAAGTGGTAGCTCCAGCTACCTGATCAATGAATAGTGGTAGCTTTGGCTACAAGTGACAAGTGATTTCCGTGTAAGACCATATCTGGGATATGGCATTAGTGTGATACGTGTTTAAGATGTAAGGCCATAGCTGGGCTATGGCATTCTAGTGAAAAGTGATGAATTGACGGACAAGTCCATGGTTTCACCATGGCATAATGATAGTGAAGATGTAAGACCATGGCTAAGCTATGGCATTCTAGTGAAAAGACCATAGCTATGTTATGGCATCAGTGATTATCAGTGAATTTCAGTACATACCGATACAGACCAATTCCGTAAGACATTCACTAATTTGACAAAGTTTGGTAAGTGTTACATAGAATTATGTTATATAAGGAAATATGAGTTGATGAGACATGAACATAGAACTTGGTTGATGAATGAGTTCATTTGTGATTATATATTTGTACACCCTTAAGTGTATTATCCGTATGAATTGGTATTCCAAATAAGTTAATGAGAAGAGTTCTAATATGAAATAATCTGAATTCGAAATGAAGTATTATGAAAACATACTTGAAATACATTGGTATGTCTTGTATATGTTATTTGAGTTCATAATATAGAAAGTAAATGTTTGTGGAAATGTGAGATGATGATACTTGTACATGGAATTTATTGGTGGATACGTACATCTAAATTTATATAATAGATTTTAGTGAACATTGAAATTGGGCTCAATAAGTGATTTGTCAATTTAAATTGTGATTGGTAGGAAGAGTTAGTGAATTGTATGTTTATGAATTGTTACATGTATTTGTCAAAATACAAGGAAATGATGGTATTTGATACATGGAAATATGAGACTATAATATATAAAAACATGGAATATGTTTGATAAATGTGTTCATTCATAATTATAGAATTGTGCACCTCAAGTGCACTATATGTGTAAAGATGATGTTTCAAATGATTTGATAAGTAAAACTCAAATATGAAGTAATTTGAAACCAAGACAAATTGTTATAAAAATGTATCTGAAATAAAGAGGTATGATTGTTATATATTATATGAATACATAATGTGAAAAAGTATAAGTACAAGAGAAATTTAATGAGAATTGAGCCCATATACGTTTCTTGTTATTTATATGAAGTGTATGACTGATCAATGGTATCAAGTATAAGGCTCGATTGAATATCTTAAATTGGTTTTTGTATGTATTAAAGTGGTTGAAGAACAAGGAACAAATGAGTGAGAAATATGGCTTGGAAAATAGCCTAATTTGTGAAAATTAACTTTACCACACGGCCTAGCAACACGGGCGTGTACTAAGGCCGTGTGTAACACCCCATACCCGAGTCCAAGGCTGAGACCGGATACGAGACATTACTATGCTCGAACTTTCTTAAACATGCACTTACAGACTGTAAAATTTTATTTCGAATTAAAACTTCTCTTTCTAAGTCTAATCATACATTTCATGGGCCTACGAGGCCTTAAACACATATCTGGAAACTTTCGGAACTTAATCGAAAAATTTTCCTTAAAACAGGGGTCACACGCCCATGTGGCTTGGGACACGCCCGTGTACCCCTAAGACACGCCCATGTCTTCCAACCGTGATCGACACTGACTATATTCACACGACCTTGACACGCCCGTGTCTTCCAACCGTGGTTGACACTAACTATATTCACACGGCACAGGGCACGAGGCCATGTGTTACGACCGTGTGTCACACAGCCTAAACAACGGCCGTGGGATTAACCCGTAGCCTATTCTCGACTTAAGGTACTAAGGTGTGCGAGGACGTCGGCCAAGACACTGCGCGCCGTGTGTCTATCCGTGTGGGCACTTGAAGGCTATTTACCAAGCCAATTGCCACCCTGAAATCAAGATCAATCTCATATTCAATTCAACAACTCAAATTACTACATCTTTCATTGATATCAATAAACATACATACTTAGTCAATCTTGGCCAATCACTTAGTCATATACAAAAGAATAATAAACTTGATAGCTCATATTTTTTCCCTTTTTAAGACATATTCTCAAAATGAAATGTTTCCTATACATGCCATACTTAATATAAACATCTTAGCTGTACCAAAATAGTGATTGATAGTATGCTCTCGAGCTCCGATGATGATGATCCACGAGATTAGCTTGGCGGGACTACATGGAAAGAAAGAATAAAAGACGTAAGCATTTAGCTTAGTAAGTTTGCATATAATGCACATAGTAACATACTTGTTTAACATAAATCATTTGGCATAAACAATGGCATCATAAATTCGGCTATTTAAGCTTACTTACCCTTACTGATTCTTACATATCCCATGATACTTATTAGTCTCATGCTAGTAATATAAACAAGGTACCTGTATCACTTGATCACACAGATCAGCATATTTTACTATAATAATCATGATCTCTAATTCATCATTCATAACATGAATAATACTCATTTCTAACTTGATAATAGCTTTGCTTACTTAATTTTCTTGCTATCTCATTTAAGCTTTACTCATTTGCCCGATGAATTTTTATGAATAACCGAGGATACTGAATCTCATCCCACATATAACTCGATGCCAAAGCCATATCCTAGATGTGGTCTTACATGGGATCTCTCATCTTGGTATTGGTGCCATGTCTTAACATGGTCTTACTCAAAGTCTTCCTTGTGTGTTCCCTTGGGAACTTACCATTGCCATGACTTGACATACTCTTATTTGGTATCTTTACTCATGAATTGGTCAATGCCGAGCCTTGGCTTGGACTTACATGAAATCTTCCTTGTTACTCACCAATGCCATGCCTTGGCTTGGACTTACATGGGATCTTTATCTCATGATAGCTTTTCAATGCCAAGACTTGTCTTGGACTTACATGACATCTTTGCTTGGAGACTCACCAATGCCATGCCTTGGCTTGGGCTTACATGGGTCTTCATCTCATAATAACTCTTCAATGCCAAGACTTGTCTTGGACTTACATGATAACTTTGCTTGATTACCGGTGCCATGCCTTGGCTTGGTCTTATACGGAATTTCTTATCTCATGTGGTAGATCGAGTATCCTAAGTAATTCAACTTCAATCGGGACTTTCTCATGCTTAACCTCATTGATTTCTTTATTTAACATAGCATTAAGCATTTCTATGGTAATAATGTACATTATACTAAGCAATTCAATGTTAGTAATCATAAAGCTTAGAAATCATACAAACTTACCTCAATATACAAAATGTATGTAGATATGCTATTTAGTCCTCGACTTTGTTCTTACCTCGGTTTTGATCCGGGCTTCCATTTTCTTGATCTATAATAATACTTTAGATCATTTAATAATCACATTGACTAAATTGACTCTTAACCCATACTTTAGAAAAATTACAATTTTGCCCCTAGCCCCTATACTCGTAAAATAATTTTCATACTACTTTCTTAAACTTCATGCTCAGCTGATTCATTATCTCAACTATAGCAATAAAAAATTCTCACTATTTCTACCATGTATGACAAATTTCATAACTATTACAAACTAGTCCTCACTAGCAATTTTTTTATGCAATTCATTAAGGAAAAGATGTTTATCTAACATCAAACTCTCATAATCTTTCTTAAAACATCATTTTACAAACATGTCATACATGGGTAGATTTTTGAACATGCATCTTAGCTCATCTTATAGCTAAAATTAGCTAATCCATAATACGAGGACTCCAAAAATACGAAGAATATTAAAAACGGGGCTAAAATGAACTTACTAGCAAGCTTGAAAATTTGAAGAACCCTAGCTATGGCTTCCTTCAAATTTACGGCACTTGGGGAAGAAGATGAGAATGATTTTTGTCATCTTTTTCCCTTATTAATCATTTAATTGATAAATGACCAAAATGCCCTTCTCTATACAATTTCACCATTTACTCACTCATGTCTATTTTTGTCCAAAAATTATAATTTGTGAAAATTGCTATTTAAGGACTTCTAATTAATATTCTAAAGCTATTTCATAAAAAAAAAGCTTCTAGAAACTTATATTTTGCAACTTTTGCAATTTAGTCCTAATGGACCCTTTAATGGAAATTTCCATTAAATTTCTACATGAAATTTTCATATTATCAAAAAAACATCTCATATACTTTAAAAACTCATTTTACTAACTTAGATTTGTGGTCTCGCACCACTATTCCGACTAGGCCCTAAATCGGGCTGTTACAGTTCTCCCCCCTTAGGGATTTTCGTCCTCGAAAATCTTACCAGCAAATAGGTTCGGGTACTGATTTCTCATGCTTTCTTCTGGTTCCCATGTAGCTTCTTCTATCCCATGTCTTTGCCACAACACTTTCACTAGGGCAATACTTTTATTTCTTAACTGCTTGACTTCTCGAGCTAAAATCTTAACTGGTTCTTTACCATAAGTCATGTTGGAATGAATCTCTATCTCTGACAGGGTTATTACATGTGAAGGATCTGATCGGTAGCGTCTCAACATTGACACATGAAACACATCATGTATCTTTTCTAACTCAGATGGAAAAGCCAATCGATAAGCTACCGGCCCAACTCTCTCAGTAATATCATATGGTCCAATGAAACGTGGACTCAACTTGCCTTTCCGGCCAAATTTGAGAACCTTTCTCCATGGTGACACTTTCAAAAAAACTTTATCCCCGACTTGATACTCCTTTTCTTTTCTCTTTAAATTCGAATAGGATTTCTGTCTGTCGGATGCAGCTTTTAAACACTCCCGTATCACTTTTACTTTCTCTTCAGCTTTTCTAACCAAATCAACTCCGTGAATTTGACTTTCTTTGAGTTCAGTCCAAAATAAAGGCGTTCTGCGCTTACGCCCATATAGAGCCTCATAAGGCGCCATCTTTAAGCTCGACTGAAAGCTATTATTATAGGAAAATTCTACCAATGGGAGAAACTTTTCCCAACTACCTTGAAATTCTAGAATACAACATCTGAGTATATCCTCGAGTACTTGAATTAACCTCTCTGACTGACCCTCAGTTTGAGGATGAAAAGCTGTACTAAAGCTCAACTTTGTACCCAGGGCCTCTTGTAGCTTCTTCCAAAATCTGGATGTGAATCTCGGATCTTTATCCAATATGATTGACAAGGGAACTTCGTGAAGCCTTACTATTTCAGAAACATACAAGTTTGCCAGCTTGTCGAGTGAGTAGTCCACTCGTACAGGTATAAAATGGGCTGACTTCGTGAGTCTATCAACTACAACCCATATAGCATCTTTCTTGCTCGGTGACAACGGTAAACCCGTTACAAAATCCATAGTGATACGATCCCATTTTCACTCGGGAACCAAAATGGGTTGAAGTAAACCCGAAGGTACTTATTGTTCAGCCTTTACTTGCTGACAAATCAAGCATCTTGAAACGAACTCTGAAATATCTTTCTTCATTCTTGGCCACCAATACTGTTGCTTTAAATCATTATACATCTTTATACTACCTGGATGTACAGATAAACACCCGTTATGTGCCTCATGCAAAATTCTCTGAATAATCTCTTCTTTTCTTGGTACACAAACTCTATCTTTAAACATCAAACATCCATCGGAATTAATCCGAAAGTCAGATTCAATATCTGACTCGCACTGAGCTCTCTTGGCTTGCAATTCGCTCTCTTCTTTTTGAGCCTCAAAGATCTCTTGGAGGAATACTGGTCTAGCTTTCAACTCAGCTAGAATAGAACCATCATCGAACAAAGTCATCCGTGAATTTATTGTCCTTAATGCAAATAGGGACTTTCTGCTTAAAGCATCAGCGACTACATTCGCCTTTCCTAGATGGTATTCAATGACCAACTCATAATCTTCCTTTCCTAGATGGTATTTAATGGCCAACTCATAATCTTGTATCAATTCTAACCATCTCCGTTGCCTTAAGTTCAACTCTTTTTGCGTCATCAAGTACTTCAAACTTTTGTGATCGGTGAAAATTCGGCATCTTTCACCATACAGATGGTGTCTCCATCTATTCAATGCGAAGACTATAGAAGCCAACTCTAGATCGTGTGTAGGATAGTTCTTTTCATGAGGCTTTAACTGTCTTGAGGCATAAGCAATCACTCTACCCTCTTGCATAAGCATATAGCCTAACCCATTTAACGATGAATCGCTGTAAATTATAAATTCTTTCCCTGTCTCGGGTTGTACAAAAACTGGAGCTTCTGTTAAGAATGTTTTTAGTTTCTCAAAACTGTGTTGGCATTTTTCTGTCCACTCAAACTTCAAGTTTTTCTGTAACAATTTAGTCATCAGGGTTGCAATCATGGAAAACCCCTGGACGAATCGTCTATAATAGCCGGCGAGGCTTAGGAAACTTCTAATCTCAGAGATATTCTTCGGTGGCTTCCAATCCATTATAGCCGAAATCTTACTTGGGCCCACTCGAACTCCATCCCCTGAGACAATATGTCCTAGAAATCCTATCTCCTTAAGCCAAAATTCACTTTTACTGAACTTGGCATACAACTGATTTTCTCGTAGAATCTATAAAACTGTCCGTAGGTGCTCAGCATGCTCGATCTCATCTTGAGAATAAATCAATATGTCATCAATCAAAACGACTACAAACTTGTCGAGGTATGGCCTAAAGATGCGGTTCATTAGGTCCATGAATACCACAGGAGCATTGGTCAATCCAAAGGGCATGACTAAAAATTCATAATGCCCATACCTTGTTTGAAAAGCGGTCTTGGAAACATCTGAATCTTTTACTCTCAACTGGTAGTACCCTGATCTCAAATCTATTTTAGAGAACACAGTGGCTCCTTTAAATTGATCAAACAAATCATCGATTCTTGGCAATGGATACTTGTTCTTCATTTTCACTTTATTAAGCTGACGGTAATCTATGCACAATCTCATGATGCCATCTTTCTTTTTTACGAATAAAACTGGAGCACCCCATGGTGAACAACTTGATCTTGCAAAACCTTTAGCTGTCAACTCTTGCAACTGTGACTTCAGTTCTATTAACTCTGTTGGGGCTATTCTGTAAGGAGTAATAGATATCGGTACAGTACCGGGAGCTAGCTCAATGATGAACTTAACCTCTCTAACAGAGGCAGTCCTGGTAATTCCTCAGGAAAAACATCCAAGTACTCACATACTATCGACACTGACTCAATCTTTAACCCTGTTTCTCTATCATTCATCACAAATGCCAGATATGCCTCATACCCTTTTCTTATGTATTTCTGTGCCGTCATATAAGAAATCATTACCGGCGATCTACCTCATTTGTCTGATTGTACATGGAGAGTGACCCCATTCTCACATCTCATCTCAATGTACTTCTTCCCACAATTTATTATTACATCATGAGTGGTCAACCAATCCATACCAAGAATGATGTCAAACTCATCAAATGGTAGCAACATAAGGTTTGCCTTAAAATAATGACCTCTAATCATCAATGGGCAATTTTTACATACTTCATCAACTAACACACTCTTGCCTAAAGGATTAGACACCTTAATCACAAATTCTGTAGACTCTATAGGCATACTCATACTGGATACTAGTTTCATACAAATGTAAGAGTGTGTGGATCCGGGATCTATTAAAGCAATAACTTTGATATCATAAAGGGAAAAGGTACCCGTAATAACAACAGGAGAAGATGCGCCTTCGCGAGCGCGAATGACATAAGTCCTTACAGGCGCCCTACCCTCGGGTCTCGCAGCCTGCTCTCTAGGGTTACCTCTTCCACTTGCCCCACTTCCCAGGTTCTTCTGCGGTCTTCCTCTAATCATACTCCCTGATCTCGGGTTCTGAGTTCTCTCTTCTTTTGTTGTCTCAGGACAATCCTTTATGTAGTGGTCTTGGGAACCACATCTAAAACATTCATTTTCATGTGCTCAGCATTCTCCCAGATGACGTCTGCCACACTGTGGGCATTCGGGTCTATCCAATCGGATGTTCCCCACACTAGCAACTGAAGTCGTCTGTGCTTTATTTCCCAAATACTGCTTACTCTTGTCCTTCCTTAAAAACCCAGTGGAAGTAGCCGATCGGGTGGAGAAATCTCTTGACTTCTTGGATGAGGATTGGAATGACTAATTCCACTGTCTCTTTCTAGAGTCACGAGACTCCATTTCAAATTTTCTCTTTTCCTTTACTAGCTCTTCGGCTTTACAAGCCCTCTCTACTAGCACAACGAAATCCTTTAGTTCTAAGACAGCAACAAACAATTTGATGTCATCATTTAGTTCGTCTTCGAATCTCTTGCTCATAATGGCCTCGGTGGATACACACTCTCGAGCGTATTTACTGAGTCACACAAACTCGGACAAGCTCGCGCTCAAAATTAGTCACCAATATCTTGCCTTACTTCAGTTTTAGAAATTCCCTCCTTTTCTGGTCCACAAACCTTTGACTGATATACTTTTTCTTGAACTCTTCTTGAAATAATTCCCACGTAATCTTCTCTCTTGGTACTATCGATACCAAGGTGTTCCACCATTAATAGGAAGAATCCCTTAAAAGAGAAACTACACACTTCATGCATTCTTCCGATGTGCATGACAACTCATTAAATACCCTGATGGTATTTTCTAACTAGAATTCGGCCTTCTCCGGATCGTCATCTCTTTTAGCTCGTAATTCTTCTGCCCCATGTTTCCTGATACTATCAACTAGATGTTTGTCTCCTCTTACCACTTCTATTACTTGAGGGGCTACAGGGATAGGTTGTGGAATAGGCGAGGGTGGAGGGGGTTGTGCATTGGGGTTCGTACGAACGAACTCCGTATACCATGTATTCATTATATGGAGGAAGGCTTCTCTAGCCTCTTCTCCTCCTCCTTGACTCACCATAGTGGGTCTATTCTCATTCTCGTTCAAAGACCGTCCCCTTGGGGGAGAGTGCGCGTTACTTTCTACATCATCCGCCACAGCTCTTTTGGGATCCATTTACTATATGTATAAACATAATTTAAGTTGTAAGGAGTCGTCACACTATCATTATAAAAACATTCTTATGTATGGCATGTATAGTTAGACTCGCGCTCAGGCTACGTTAGTCTTAGAACTGACTAAACCGTAGCTCTGATACCACTAAATGTAACACCCAATACCCGAGTCCAAGGCTGAGACCGGATACGAGACATTACTATGCTCGAACTTTCTTAAACATGCACTTACAGACTGTAAAATTTTATTTCGAATTAAAACTTCTCTTTCTTAGTCTAATCATACATTTCATGGGCCTACGAGGCCTTAAACACATATTTGGAAACTTTCAGAACTTAATCGAAAAATTTTCCTCAAAACAGGGGTCACACGCCCATGTGGCTTGGGACACGCCCCTGTCTTCCAACCGTGGTCGACACTGACTATATTCACACGACCTTGACACGCTCATGTCTTCCAACCGTGGTTGACACTAACTATATTCACACGGCCTGGGGCACAGGCCCATGTTCTGACCGTGTGTCACACAGGCCTAAACAAACGGCCGTGGGATTAACCCGTAGCCTATTCTGACTTAAGGTACTAAGGTGCAGGGGACGTACGGCCAAGACACACGCCCGTGTGTCTATCCGTGTGGGCACTTGAAGGCTATTTACCAAGCCAATTGCCACCCTGAAATCAAGATCAATCTCATATTCAATTCAACAACTCAAATTACTACATCTTTCATTGATATCAATAAACATACATACTTAGTCAATCTTGGCCAATCACTTAGTCATATACAAAAGAATAATAAACTTGATAGCTCATACTTTTTCCCTTTTTAAGACATATTCTCAAAATGAAATGTTTCCTATACATGCCATACTTAATATAAACATCTTAGCTGTACCAAAATAGTGATTGATAGTATGCTCCGAGCTCCGATGATGATGATCCACGAGATTAGCTTAGCGGGACTACATGGAAAGAAAGAATAAAAGACGTAAGCATTTAGCTTAGTAAGTTTGCATATAATGCACATAGTAACATACTTGTTTAACATAAATCATTTGGCATAAACAATGGCATCATAAATTCGGCTATTTAAGCTTACTTACCCTTACTGATTCTTACATATCCCATGATACTTATTAGTCTCATGCTAGTAATATAAACAAGGTACCTGTATCACTTGATCACACAGATCAGCATATTTTACTATAATAATCATGATCTCTAATTCATCATTCATAACATGAATAATACTCATTTCTAACTTGATAATAGCTTTGCTTACTTAATTTTCTTGCTATCTCATTTAAGCTTTACTCATTTGCCCGATGAATTTCTATGAATAACCGAGGATACTGAATCTCATCCCACATATAACTCGATGCCAAAGCCATATCCTAGATGTGGTCTTACATAGGATCTCTCATCTTGGTATTGATGTCATGTCTTAACATGGTCTTACTCAAAGTCTTCCTTGTGTGTTCCCTTAGGAACTTACCATTCTCATGACTTGACATGGTCTTATTTGGTATCTTTACTCATGAATTGGTCAATGCCGAGCCTTGGCTTAGACTTACATGAAATCTTCCTTGTTATTCACCAATGCCATGCCTTGGCTTGGACTTACAAGGGATCTTTATCTCATGATAGCTTTTCAATGCCAAGACTTGTCTTGGACTTACATGACATCTTTGCTTGGAGACTCACCAATGCCATGCCTTGGCTTGGGCTTACATGGGTCTTCATCTCATAATAACTCTTCAATGCCAAGACTTGTCTTGGACTTACATGGTAACTTTTCTTGATTGCCGATGCCATGCCTTAGCTTTGTCTTATACGGACTTTCTTATCTCATGTGGTAGAACGAGTATCCTAAGTAATTCAACTTCAATCGGGACTTTCTCATGCTTAACCTCATTGATTTCTTTATTTAACATTGCATTACGCATTTCTATGGTAATAATGTACATTATACTAAGCAATTCAATGTTAGTAATCATAAAGCTTAGAAATCATACAAACTTACCTCAATATACAAAATGTATGTGGATATGTTATTTAGTCCTCGACTCTGGTGTTGCCTCGGTTCATTGCCTCGGTTTCGATCCGGGCTTCGTTTTTCTTGATCTATAATAATACTTTAGATCATTTAATAATCACATTGACTAAATTGACTCTTAACCCATACTTTGGAAAAATTACAATTTTACCCCTAAACTTTCTCATAATTACACTTTTTCCCCTATGCTCGTAAAATATTTTTCATACTACTTTCTTAAACTTCATGCTCAGCTGATTCATTATCTCAACTATAGCAATAAAAAATTCTCACTATTTCTACCATGTATGACAAATTTCATAACTATTACAAACCAGTCCTTACTAGCATTTTTTTATGAAATTCATTTAGGAAAATATGTTTATCTAACATCAAACACTCATAATCTTTCTTAAAACATCATTTTACAAACATGTCATACATTGGTAGATTTTTGAACATGCATCTTAGCTCATCTTATAGCTTAAATTAGCTAATCCATAATACGAGGACTCCAAAAATACGAAGAATATTAAAAACGGGGCTAAAATGAACTTACTAGGAAGCTTGAAAATTTGAAGAACCCTAGCTATGGCTTCCTTCAAATTTTCGGCACTTGGGGAAGAAGATGAGAATGATTTTTGTCATCTTTCTCCCTTATTAATCATTTAATTGATAAATAACCAAAATGCCCTTCTCTATACAATTTCACTATTTACTCACTCATGTCTATTTTTTTCCAAAAATTATAATTTGGGGAAATTGCTATTTAAGGACTTCTAATTAATATTCAAAATTTATTTCATAAAAAAAAGCTTCTAGAAACTTATATTTTGCAACTTTATCAATTTAGTCCTAATGGACCCTTTAATGGAAATTTCCATAAAATTTCTACTTGAAACTTTCATATTATCAAACAAACATCTCAAATACTTTAAAAACTCATTTTACTGACTTAGATTTGTGGTCTCAGACCACTATTCCGACTAGGCGCTAAATCAGGCTGTTACACCGTGTGACCCGAGTTCCTTCATAGATGCAAGTCAGAGAGTTACACGCCCCAGAGACAAGGCTATGTGAGCCATACAGCCATGCCACACGGGTGTGTCCCCAATCACACGGGCGTAAGACCCTTGTAAATGATATAAACTTTGGGATTTTGTGAAAAATTTCATACGATTCTGATTTAGTCCTGACCCGATCCTAATGCATCATTTGGACCTCGAGGGTCCATTAAAGGAACTTTTATAATCAATTTTAGTATCTGAATGATAAATGGTTTAAATTATATGTAAGTGTTCCGTACTCCTCGGTAATGCTTTGTACTCTATTTCGGCAACGGATACGGGTAGGGGGTGTTACATTCTTAATCCATTCATTACAGTTCTTTATCAATTAGTCACCTTTTCTTTTGCACAGTTTAATTAATCAATTTCATAGTAATAGCATAACCAATTATTTTAATCAAATCTGATCCTTGTGGAGACAATACTCACTCATCACTTTATTACTTGATTCGACGTGTATACTTGTACATTCGCATTACACATTTACACACAAAAGAAAACAATCAACTTGAAACGAATTTTTGGATGTGATCCAAGCATTTTTTCTATTAAGACTCCTTTTGGAAGTCTGCAATTCATTCAGGCAACATGGTGTTCTTGGAGGTGCCCTGAAACTGAAGTTATTCCCTTATTCATTGCGAGATCGTGCCAGAGCATGGTTAAATGCATTTCCATCAAGTACAGTGGCATCTTGGAATGAACTTTGTTAGAGGTTTCTGCTATGATATAATCCTCTGAACATGAATGCCAAATTGAGGAAAGATATTACATCCTTTTAGCAATCTGAGGACGAAACATTATATGAAGCATGAGAGCGATTCAAAGAGTTAATTAGAAAATGGCTCGATGCATGGTTTTTGACATTGGACACAAATGAAAATGTTTTACAATGGATTAAATGCGTATACAAGGACGGTGGTCAACGCATCTACCAATGGGACTTTGCTCGATAAATCATATAATGAGGCATATGAAATTATAGAGAGGATACCAAACAACGATTATCAATACCCACGACCAAAGTAGGGACTCGCAGAAGAGTTTCTTAAGTAATGGAACTTGATGCGATTACTTCCCTAACAGCTCAGATATCATGTTTAACAAATATGATTAAAACACTGAAAAGACCAGCTGCAGTGTAGGAAATAAAAGCAGCCGAGTTAGCATGTCTTTACTGCGGAAAAGATCATGTTTTTGATGAATTCCCATCGAATCTAGCCTCAGTTTATTATATGGGAAATTTTGATTGCAGCAACAACAACCCATATTCCAACACATATAGTCCAAGGTGGAAGCAACATCCCAACTTCAGTTGGAGTAATCAAGGGATGGGAAATTCCAGCAATGCTATTCAAGAAAATGTTGCAGGTGCACCACTTGGATACAATCAACTTATGCCAGGGAAAAATGTTCAGCAAAATTCAACTTCCAGTTCTTCATCGATGGAAGATCTATTGAAGGAATACATGGCCAAGAATGATGTTATCATTCAAAGTTAAGCTGCATCTTTAAGAGCTTTAGAGAATCAAATGGGGTAAATTGCCAAAGCATTAAATTTAAGACCGCAAGGAGCATTGCCAAGTGATACAAAAAATTCACGATCTTAGGGAAAGGAGCAGGGTAAAGCCATTACGCTCAGAAGTGGTACGCAGCTATCAGGAGTTGTTAATGACACCACTATTGAAGAAAGTAGTTCAGATTTCACAAATAAAAAGAATTCAGAACCAGTAGTGGAGTAGGCTACAAAGGAAAAAAGCAACCAGAAAAATGTTAAAGAAGATTCACCTTGCATTGCCAATAAAAATGCCATGACAAAACAACCTCAACAAATAGAAGGAAGGCCACCGCCACCTTTTCCTCAGCATTTCCAAAAATCTAAGTAAAATTTCCAATTCAAGAAATTCTTTGAATGTCCTAAAGCAATCATATATCAACATACCGTTGGTGGAAGCACTGGGACAAATGCCCAACTATGTGAAATTCATGAAAGATATCATATCAAAGAAGAGACAGTTAGGAGAGTACAAAATAGTTGCTCTCATTGAAGGATGCACAGCAATGCTGACAAATAAATTTCCACCAAAACTAAATGATCTATGGAGTTTTACTATACCTTGCTCTATTGGAAACCATTAGGTTGGCAAAGCATTATGTGATTTAGGTGAGAGTATAAATCTAATGCCCATGTTTGTTTTCAAGAAGCTGGGAATAAGGGAGGCAAGACCTACAACTGTCTCTTTGCAATTAGCTAATCATTCATATACACATCCATAAGGTAAAATAGAAGATGTGTTGGTAAGAGTTGACAAATTTATTTTTCTAGTAGATTTTATTATTTTGGAATGTGAGACTGATACAGAGGTACCAATCATACTTGGGAGACCTTTTCTAGCAACTGGTAGAACAGTAATTGATGTCCAAAAAGGTGAAATAATTATGAGAGTTAATGATCAGTAGATAACTTTTAATGTTTTCAATGCTATGAAGTGTGCAGATACAAATGAAGGATGTCATGCTGTGGAGATCGTTGACACAATAGTTCAGGAAGAAATTGTAGAATTTTATCACAATAATTTTAATAATGATACAGATTAAATTGAGTTAATTGAAGCAAAAATAATTGAAGAGCTTGGTGAACTAATGGAAGTTAATCAAAATGAGAATGCATCAAGGAGAAGTTTCAAACCGTTAAATTTATCGAACCATTTTAAACTTCCTCGGCCATTCATAGAAAATCCTCCTATGTTGGAATTGAAGCCTTTTCCAGCATATCTGAAGTATGCTTACTTGAGAGATAACAGTACATTGCTAGTAATTATTTCTGTGCATTGACATTAGATCAAGAAGCTCAATTATTGTAAAGTTTAAAGAAATCTACAAAAACATTGGGATGGATGATTGCGGATATCAAAGGAATCAGTCTAGCAATCTGTATGCACAAGATATTACTGGAGGATTTCCATGGAAAATTTATCGAGCAGCAGATAAGACTGAATCCCATTATGAAGGAAATTTTCAAAAAGGAGATTATCAAATGGCTGGATGCTGGAAACATATACCCAATTTCAGATAGTTCTTGGGTGAATCCTATTCAATGTGTACCTAAAAAATGGTTTTTCATCACAGTAAGCAATGATAGCAATGAACTCATTCTTACTCGTACTGTCATGGAATGGAGGGTTTGACTATCAAAAGCTCAACAAAGCAACAAGGAAGGACCATTTTCCTCTACCTTTTATTGATAGATGTTTGATAGATTAGCGGGGAAAGCCTTCTATTATTTTCTAGATGGTTATTTGGGGTATAACCAAATTTCCATAGCTCCTACTGATCAAGAGAAGACCACATTCACATGTCCTTATGGAAATTTTGCATTTCGACAAATGCCGTTTGGATTATTCAATGCCCCTACAACATTTCAGCGTTGCACGATGACAATAGTTTCGGACATGGTAGAGATTTTTTTAGAAGTTTTTATGGATAACTTCTCAGTGCTTGATGATACTTTTGAAGATTGTTTAAAAAATCTAGAGTTAGTTCTTTTTCTGTGTAAAGAAACCAACCTTAGTCTCAGTTGGTAGAAGTGCCACTTCATGGTCTGTGAAGGTATTGTTCTGGGATATAAAATTTCATAGCAACAGATTACCGTCGACAAAGAAAAAATCAAAGTTATTAAGAAATTGCCACCACCCTCCATAGTTAAAGGTATTCACAATTTTCTTGGCCATGCAGGATTCTATCAACGATTCGTCAAAGATTTTTTAAAAGTATCAAAACCCCTGTGTACATTGTTAGAACACAACAAATCTTTCAATTTTGATGATCAGTGCTTACAAGCATTTGTGGAGTTGAAAAAGTAGCTCGTAAAAGCACCAATATTCATAGCACCAGATTTGACTTTACATTTCGAACTTATATGTGATGCTAGTGATTTTGCCATAGGGGCAATACTTGGGAAATAAAGGAAAATGTATTTCATGTTATCTACTATGCAAGTTGTACGTTAATTGATTTACAGCTAAATTACACCACCACTGAGAAGGAGTTGTTAGCTGTGGTATTTGCCTTCGAAAAATTCAGAGCTTATTTAGTAGATACCAAAGTTACAGTTTATACTGACCACTCCACTTTTAAATTCTTGGTGACCAAGAAAGATGTTAAGCCCAGATTGATTCAATGGATATTACTTTTGCAGGAAATTGATCTGGAAATTAGAGATAGAAAAGATACAGAAAATCAAGTGGTTGATCTCTTGTCTTGAATTGAAGTAGGAAATGGAGACGGTAATATTTAACGCATTTAGGATGATTTCCCAGATGAGCAACTGTTAGTTTCCATGGCATTACCATGGTATGTTTATATTGTAAATTTTTTGGTTAGTGGATTGCTACCACTTAACCTCACGAATCAAAGACAAAAAAAAAGTTTCTCCATGATGCTAAACAGTATTATTGGGATGAGCCATTTCTATTCAAACATTTTCCAGACTAGATAATCCGGAGGTGTGCTCCAAATGATGAGATTTAAATTATTTTATGTCATTGTCGTTCAGCACCGTCTGAAAGGCACCTTAGGGGCATGAGAACTGCATCAAAATTTCTTTAATCTGGTTTTTATTGGCCAACCATGTTTAAAGTTGCTTATGAATTTTTCCAAGCTTGCGATCTCTATTAAAGAACTGGAAATCTATTGAGGAGGTATGAGATGCCCTTACAAACTATTTTAGAAATGGAACTATTTGACATTTGGGGAATTGATTTTATGGGACCATTCCCACCTTCTTGGGACAATGTATACATACTTTTAGATATTGATTGTCTCTAAGTGGGTTGAGGCTGTTGCTTTACCAACAAATGATGCTAAATCAGTATTGGCATTTCTCCATAAGAATATTTTTACTAGATTTGATACCCCTCATGCTCTAATTAGTGATGAAGGTTTTCACTGTGATTGCAAATTAGTTGCTAATGCTCTGAACAGGTATGAAGTTAAACATAAAATTGTCACGGCATACCATCCCCAGACAAATGGGCAGGCAAAAGTCTTTAATAGAGAGAGATTAAACAAATTTTGGAGAAGGTAGTCAATCCTAACTGAAAAGATTGGTCATCTAGATTGGATGAAGTTTTATGGGCATATCGCACTACATTCATGACCCCATTGGGGATGTTGCCCTTCAAGCTTGTTTATGGGAAACATTGTCGTTTGCTCATTGAACTTGAACATAAGACATATTGGGCAATTAGGAAATTGAATATGGATTGGAGTGCTACTGGTACCAACTGCCTATTGGAGTTGAATGAGATGGAAGAATGCCAAGCATAAACCTATAACAATTCTAAGTTGTACAAAGAAAAAATTAAACGATGGCGTGATAACAAAATTTTGCCACGACAATTTGCACCTGGACAATAGGTCTTGTTATTCAATTCCGGGCTTAAATTATTTCCTGGAAAATTGAAATCTCGTTGGTCTGGCGCATTCGAGATAGTGCATATTTATCCTCATGGAGCTATAGAAGTTAATGACAACAAGACTGGTTCAATTTTCAAAGTTAATGGTCAACGGTTAAAGCACTACTTTGGAGCACTTATAATTCGTGATAAAATTTCCATCACTTTTTGAACTGCTTAATATTTCTTTCTTATTCTATTTTATTCATTTACTTTGCTTTTAATTTCTTTGTTTAGTTTCTTCAATAATTTTATTTAACTGTTATTTTCTTTTGTTACATGCACATTATGACCCAGGTTTGTAGAAATCAGCCCATTTAACACATTAGTTAATTTAAATTTCCTAATTTTTTTGCTAATTTTCTTTTTCCGCTAAATTTTCTTTTTTTTTCTATGTCAAGGCACACTCTCAGATTAATCTTAGCCCCCACGTCATTGCTATATTTTCTCTCATGTTTTACCCTAGTCGTTTCATTTCTTCGTCATTTGATCTTCTTCAACTTTCTTTGCTTTTACTCCATTCAAACTGTAAATGTCTCACCTTTTGTATTTTTCCAGTCCGTATTGTCTCTACAATGGCTCGCCAAACACCATCTTCTTCCACCTTTCTGCCTCCACGAATATTTTTAAGCAAAATCACAGAAGAAAAGTATACCTAGAACATATCAAAGAGGCCATTTTGTCTGGAAAAGTACACCTAGAACATATCAAAGTGCACGGCGTCTTGGTGATGTTCAATGAAGACTCCATTAATGTACAATATGGGTTATCTAACGGCCCTGATGAACACGCCCAATTTGTCAAGACTATGACCACTGAAGGATTCCACCAAGTTCTGACATATTTATATGTCGAGAGGACGAAGTGGATAGTTTCTCGAAATGATTACTATACCATTGATCGTGTATCATTAAAGCCTCACTGTAGAGTCTGGTATCATTTCCTTAAAACTCATCTCATCCCTTCTACTCACAACTTAACTATTTCAAAAGAACGCTTTTTATTATTGCACTCGATTATGACACGTAGAAAGATCAATGTTGGAAGCATTATTTTTAGAGAAGTCGATCGCTACTCTCAAAAGAATGCTGATACCTAAATTTTCCATCGCTCATTACGATACTTTGTCAGCGAGCGAAGGTTCCTATCAAATGAATAAAGACACAATCCCAAACAAAGGAGCCATAATAAAGCAACTCACCCTAAGATTTTCTAGGGAGGAAATGCCAAGGCATCCAAGTTCCACATCTACATTGCCACCACCTATGACTACTGATACTGCTCCATCAATATCTCACAGTAACTTTGAGCAGAAAGTGATTGATGCGCTTGAGATGTTGCAACAACAATTCTGAATAATAGAGAAACACCAACAAAGGCTAGCCACTAATTTTGGCCGAGCTCAAACGGAAATGGCTCTATTTTGGGGGTATGCTTGACGAAGAGATAAGGCCAAAAAGAAATCTCGTAAGAAGAAATTTACCCGACCCATGCCTACATTCCTTGTTTTTCCTAAAGAATAGTTGTTGGAGCTAGATGACAATGGTGAAGAAACCACTACGAAAAAGAAGACCATAAAACAAGAAGGAGAAGCAAAGAAAACCGAATCTATCTATGTTGAATCTGATAAGGATGATGAAGATGTGACTCAAAGTACTACACCTGCTGGCACCACCACTACACCAACCACTGCACCTATGACCGAACAATAACGTGTAGTTCATCAACTGATTGATGATCTCACAAAGTCAAACACTGATGACGAAGAAGATGTGCCTATTAACAAGCTAAAATAGAAATGCTACAAGCTAGCTATTGGAAAATCCGTTCAAAATGATGATGGTGAAGTAGAAAGGAAGCAGCGCTACAAACGTGCTGCCAAGAAATCTACCCAACCCAATTAGAGTAACCCTAACTCTTTCCAAGCTTTTGTTTTCTTCTTTCATTTTACACATGTTTCACACATTCATATTTAGTTGTCATTGCATTTTTATATTTGCCAGCTATTGTTTTTGTATTTAGCCATGTTTCATTGTTCATGCATTGAGGACAATGCATCCCTTAGGTTTGGGGTGTGTTGTATTGTAAATATAGTACGCCGTAGATAGATGATTTAATATTCATGCATTTTGTCATTCATTTTGCCATTCATTTTGCCATTACATACAAATTCCAAACAACTACTAGACTATGCTGAGTATATTGATATTTGTGATGTTTGATGAGGATAATAACTCTTCGATTAATGTAGAAAATTGTGAAAGTTAGTTAAGCATGTTTAGCTTAGGATAGTTGTTTGAAAATTAATTCCTAAAAGTAGAATAACTTAAGTATCAATACAATTAAATCTATAGTAGGGTTCTTTTAATGCATTTAGAATTTATTGAACCTAAATTCAATAATTTGGTTATTAATGATACGGAATACCCTAGCAATAGTTTTACACTCTAATGTTTGAAACTATTGAGTAGGTCAATAATGCTTTGTTTGCTCCATTGTATTATTGATCAGAAAAACGAGTTCAAATAAGAGTGAGTAAAAAATTATTGTATTAATAATAATTTAGAGACACTCCACTTTAGTAATACGCTAATTAGCTAAGGAGATAGTTGTTTGCTCCATCCATCTCTTTAGTTAAAAGCCTTAGCTTCATGAGTGAAATACATTCAAATTGTGGCATGATATACTACCTGGTAATCTAGTGTATGCTCCATTGAGATTGTCAAACAAAGAAACCATTTGACAAGATGAATTCCCTAGAGAAAATAATATTTGTCATTAAAATTTTGAAATGACTAAATAAGTGAGAATAGTGAACTGGGTTTAAAGGAAAGATATCCTAAATACATTAGGAGAGGTCTGCTATAGTCAGAATTGCATAATTGTTTAGGAACTTTTATTTTTAGGAAACATTTTCTACACTTCATTTGCTAAACAAGCCTATAAAATTGGAACAAGTTTTTTTAAAAGACTGTTAAGAATGTAGGTATTAAATATACTTCATATGGTTTAGCAGTGCAAATGGTAACTATGTGTTTTGGAAAATATTCATGCATTCATGCATACTCATATACATTTTGCTTGAGGACAAGCAATAAATCAAGTTTGGGGGTGTGATTAGTTATATTTCAATCCTCTAGATTGAATTAATTGTTGGTAATTAAATAAATATGTTTGCATTTTTAGATATTTTTAGAACATTCATAACAAAGCTTGGATTATTCTATAAATGTTATTATTTGTTTGTAACACCCCTCACTCGTATTCATCGTCAAAATAGGGTTACGGAGCATTACCAGACTTACAACACTTTTAAACATACTTTTCATATATGTAATTTATCAATTTGAATACAATTCAATCACAATCAATCATAATGTCCCTTAAACGAGCCTACGAGGCCTTAAACAAGCATTGAGAGTGGTTCGGGACATTTGAACACAATCAATCATAGTGTCACAGGCCATGTGGACATTCGAAATGGGATCACATGGCCGTGTCCCAACTCGTGTCCTACCTCGTATCCAAACAAGTGAGCTTACTGACTTGGGTCACACGGCCAACCACACGCCAGTGTGTCTAGCCCGTGTGCCTTTCGAAGTGGCCACACACGCCCATGTGCCAAGCCATGTGCTAGGCCATGCCAAACCTGTAAGGTACACTGATTTATGCAACATGGCCAAATCACATGCCCGTGTGCTAGGTCATGTGCCAATTAGGGGGTATAATGACTTGTGCCACACGGTCGATTACACGCCCATGTGTAAGGCCGTGTGGAGTATACTGACTTCATTTAAATTTAACACTATGGGACACACGGCTGTGTAACATGACTGTGTGTCACACACGGCTGAGACACACGCCTATGTGGACAAAAATAGGCTATTTACCAAGCCATTTTGCGACCCCATTTGATGCATACCTTCACCTACACATATGGCACCAAAAACAACCAAAATCAAAAATAATTCCTACCAATTCATCTAAGCATTTCTTAGCCTAAACCTCAATCACAAACATCATCGATTCATCGACCATTTACAAAATAGCATTAGCACATCTATAAACATTTACCAAACATATATCATTTTGTACCAAATTCACAAGCATGATACTAATTCCACAACCATCATAATATAAGTCATACATTTATATATATATACACTAGGCTCAAACATACCAAAACAAGCCAACTTTCATGGCTATATACACAAACCAAAACATATACATTTACAAGCCAATTCATTTGGCCAAAGTCATTACCAAACATAACCAAAATGACTCAAAGTCCCTATACATGCCATATGACCCAAAACATAGTTTCAAAAGTACCAAAGTGACGGTTGGATAGTGTGATGATAACTCTGACGATCCCCGAATCCGAGCTAGCTTTGAATTCACTATAAAACACAGGAAAGGTAAACAAAGTAAGCTATAAAGCTTAGTAAGCTCGTATGAAGTAAAATCAACAATTTGTAATACATAATTCATCAATTTGAACTAGTTAACATATAATTCATGATAACAAACAACCCTTCCTCATACCTACTCATATGCTTATATACAAATTCATAACTTCTTCTATTTAAAGCTTATACTTTCCATGTTCATACCTGTACAAATTCATAACTTGTTCATACCTGTTCGGAATACTGTCGAATACTCGATATCTCGCACACTAAGTGCCAATACATAGTCGAAGCTATTTTAATCTCGCACACTAAGTGCATTACATAGCTGAAGATATCTCGATCTCGCACACTAAGTGCCATATATAGCCAAAGCTATTTAGAATTGCACACTAAGTGCCATATATAGTCGAAACTATCTCGAATCACACACTAAGTGCCATATATATCTGAATTGCCGTCAAACATGACTATAATCTTATACACACCATTTATGCAATATCAAATCATTTAAATCATAATTGTAACAATGATTATTACATACAAACTTACCTCGGACGTAAAAATAATAACGCAGATCAACTAATCCGACACCTTGTTCTTCCCTTGATCTAGGTCCGAATTCCATTTTTCTTAATCTAAATATATTCAAAATTGACTTATTCAATCATCTCTTCATTCAATTTAATCTAGAACTTACTTTAGGGCTATTTTACACATTTGCCCCTAAACTTCCACATTTTTACAATAGTCCTTATTTCATAAATTCAAAAATTAATAAAATTCCAAATATACCCATGCTAGCCGAATTACCATAATGCCCCTAGTAGCCCATAATTTTCATTTATTTCACATTTTAACCACTAACTTTACACATTTCTCAATTTAACCCCTATTTTGTATTATCACTCAAAATCACTTAACAAAACTTGTTTAAATATTAATAAACATTCAAAATCTATCATCAATCATCAAAATTCCTACATATTCATCAATGGAAACATTCAAAATCTTTAACAATTTTGCAAATTAGTCCCTAGGCTAGCTAGTACTAGTTGCAACGATCACAAAAACATAGAAATCATTAAAAATGGGACAAAAACTGTACCTAATTGAGCATAGATAACATGGACGAATATTGGAGCTAAGAAAATAGCTTCTTCCCTTTGTAAAATCGGCTAGATGAAGATGATAATGAATAAAAATGGCTTTTATTTTATTAAATTATCATTTAATAACCAATTTACCAAACTAATCTTAAAATTATTTCAAAATTTCAATAACACAAAGCCATTAACATCCACTATCTAATTAATGGTCTAATTACAACATAACGACTTATACTTTAAGGTTCTATAGCTATTAGACACCTTTAGCTAATAGAACTCTATTTTTACACTTTATGTGATTTAGTCCTTTTATCAAATTGACCATTCAAACGATAAAATTTCTTAACGAAATTTTCACACAATCACTCAATCATGTTGTAAACATTAAAATAATAATAAAATAAATATTTTAACATCATATTTGTGGTCCTGAAACCACTGTTCCGATTTGGCCAAAAACGGGCTGTTACATTGTTACTTCTATTGTTGGGGAAGAAATGTGTTATTTGTGGTTGGAAATAGGTGCAAGATGAAGAGAAAAGAAAAAAGAGTAGTAAAATGAAGTGAAATATTGCCATGACAAAATGTTAGTTATATTGCCAACACAAGTGCCATGGCAATTCAAGACAGATGACGCAGCACTCAGTCCGCGTCACTCTTAGCCAGTTGTACTTGTACCAAATAAACCACCTTGAAAAAGGGGAAGCAAAAGGTATGTGCTGAGAGGGAAGGACCTACCCTATAAAAAATGAAAGAGAAAAGAGAAAAAAAAAAGGAAGGGGGAGAGAGAGAAAATTGAGAAAACAAATTTTTTTCTCTCTACATCAGTTTCTCGTATGAAAAATCTTAGAGAAAGAAAGGAATGGGTAGCAACTTACAGAGCAGAAGAATTACAGACGAAAGGAAGGGGAAGACAAATCTACCCTAGGTTTTGAATCAAATAACATTATTAGAGTGAAAGATGGAGTAGCGAAAGCTTCCTGTAGTTCTGTCTTTATTTTTTAATTTGAACTTTGTGATTCGTGAATTTAAACAATGATGTTGAATGGTTTTGTTATGGATTTTAATGTTCAACCCATGAGCTAATTCTTATTGGGTTGGAATTATTTGGGTGAATTTTTGTTATCCTTAATGCCCATGGTTTGATTTTTTTTTTATTCGATATTTCATTCTCAAGCAGTGTGTACATCTTTGGTTTGATAAAATAGAGATTATTTGACATCCATCCATTACAAATAAGATTGCAATTTCTAACTATTACAATTTCATTATTAAAAGTCATGGTCAAGCCATCTCTATATAAACATGCAATGAAAATTAAGTTTCTTTTGAAACTTGTACATAGAAAACATATTTTAAAATAATCTTTCTAAAATTATCAAAATAAAGATGTACATCTCCTGCTGCTTCAACTACCACACTTGTCTCGTTTCCAGTCCACAATGATAAGCTCTTATCTCTAAGATCTTTTGTCTCCTCAAACCTCTACAGAGAAACACAGACATGATTATTGGCTCCCGAATCAATAACCCAGTGGTCTATTGCGTCTTCCACTAAACAAGCTTCTATCATAAAGAGATCCATACCTTTGCCTTTGGTAGCTAAGTATTCTTTCCACTCTTTACAGTTTGCCTTGAAGTTTCATTTCTTGCTAGAAAAGAAGCATTTTGACTTAGATAAGTCTTTTGGCTTTCTAGTTCTCTTCCTTTCCGCTTATGGTGACCTAGAGACCTTAGCCTTGCCTTGCTTAGCGTGTTTTCCCTTCCCTTTTGTGGAAGAAGCATGGACTTTATTCACTTCTACTCTTTGGATAGGCTAACCGTCATTCAACATCAACTCATAGTATTGTAACTCCTCCATGAGTTGTGTACACATCGGGTTTTTGTTGCCAAGTTTATATGTGGCCCGAAAACTGGCAAAGTCCTTAGGCAAGCTTTTGAACACCATCTCTATTTGGGTGTTTTGGTCCAATTTGGCCTCATTGTCTGCAACCTTGGAAAAGTAGCCCATAAGAGTGATCATGTGGTCTTTCAGTAGAGTGTCAGGCTTTTGTTGGGCTTTCATTAAGTTAGTTATAATAGATTGTCAAGCCAAGGTAGCTTGGCCTCCGAACTTGTCTTTTAGCTTATCTAGAATCACTTTAGTAGTCTTACAGCTCTCTAGTTGCTTATACAAAGTGCTGGTCACGCTTGCCAGCATATAGCAATGAGTTATCGCATCAGACTCTTCGCAACGTTTTCTAGTTTCAACTTGAATGGCCGGAAGGCACTTAGTATCAAGAACTATTTTAAGTTTCTCACAGCTCAGGACAATTATCAGGTTCCTTTTCCATTCCTTATAGTTGTTTCCATTCAATTTTTTTCAGTGAGTATGTTCAATAAGAGAGTTGGTGCCATTTTCGAATTGAAAATAAAAAAATTCATATATTAACATATTTTTATTAAGCAAATGTTTGAAAATGTTTTGCAACATTATGATATGAATTAATATGATGAATACGTCTTACATTAAACCTTGAAAACATTTGTAAGTCATTGCAACGATAATTCCTACACCCATTGAATCAACCCACCGTAAGGTGATCATGATCAACTAGTAAGAACATGGACTTCCATCCAATTAGTACATGAACCTAATTCCTTAGCCATTCACACATACTAATAATCGTGTAATGTTTGGCCATCATTCTAACTTAAGTAGTACTTCGTGGGGAGTTACTTAACTAGAAGATCTTGAGTGCATAACCATCAACTCAACACCTATCGCATCATGCACAAAAAATGAGTCATCATGGGACAATCTCACTAAGTAGCATGCTTTGACTAGTTGTCCTCTTTTGAAGATAGAATTTCTTGACCTATCGTATGGTAATGCCTACCACAAGGGCCAATCCAATTATCATTTGGTCACAAGATAATTCCTCTTACTTTCAAGAAATTTCCCTAGTGAAATCCACATAGTAATCCTATCATGGGGTAGTGCACTTGCCATTGCATTACAAGAGACCATTGATAGAGGCCGCAGGTCTTCTTTAGGGACCTTTTCCCACTCAATATTTTAAAAAACATGCAAGGTTCTTATAATTTCTAGTTTCAATCATGTATGATCAATATATGCATGACAACTACATGTGACATTCTTTCCTAAACTATATGATATGTGATACATGCATGGATGGGGTGAAATTTATTAAATTCCATCCACTAAAGCTGCAATTTTCAAGTTTTAGAAATTATCAGACTTGCGACGACTTTTTGGATGAGATCCAGGAATTTCTTGGTTAAAATGTTTTCATGGCGTTCGAAGATCTATCTCTTATCTTTGAAACGCACTTTGAATCACTCGATTATCAGTTCGGCAGCAAAGTTGTGACAATTTTAGTGAACATTACGCGAGCAAAATTTTCGAATAGGATTATGACGAGAATTACGAGTTTCAAGCTTTTAATTCGAGTTTAAATCATATTGCATTCGGGTTTTAGGATTAATTTTTATTATATATAAGCCCAATATTGTATTTATCAGCTCTTATTATTTTAATATTTTAATATTTTAAATTTTTTATAATTATTAAGTATTTTAAGTTATTTATGAATTTTATATCAACAAGAAAGTTTAGTTTAAATTACTTCTTGTTTAGGTTAATTAGAGTTCTAGTATACTTGAGAGTTTTATTTAGATTTATTTAGCTAGCCTATATGAAGGCTTCTTTATTATTCATTAAGGGGACAATTGCTTTTATTAATATAGTTTTTAACTCTAGGAGTTTGTTTCTTGGAGAAAGATTTCTTTCTTGTGATTTTTAGTAGTTTTCTTCACGATTTTCTTCAAGGAGTCGTGGGAATTCATTCTTCACCCTTCAGTTTGCCAAGAATTATTTCTTAGAGAGTTGATTAGAGCCATTAATTGAGTTTGTTGGGATTTATATCTCAAAAGATTCAATTGGACATTTATCATTTTATTCATCATATCCATCGGTTTACTCATTCGTCTTCTACTTTGTTCTTTTTTAGTTACTTTTTCTTATTTATTTATGATTTTTATTTTTTTTATTCTCAAATTCTTCTTTTACTATTTTCAATTTCTTTATTACTAAATTTATTTATTTCATCTTTTCAAATCGTATCCAAATATTTCCTTCTTGAATCAAACAACTTGAATTCGATCATTCTTCCGCTTCCTCTATCCATCCGTATCATTTGGTATCAGAGTCATTAATTGAGTTTGTTGGGATATATTTCTCAAAGGGTTCAATTAGACATTTATCATTCTACTTATCATAGCCATTTGATTATTCAATTCATCTTCCACTTTTAAATTTCGTCTATTTCTTTACATATTTTTATTTTTATTTTCTCTTTATTCTCAAATTTCTTGTTTTATTATTTTCGACTTCTCTATTACTAAATTAATTTATTTCCTCTTTTTAGATCAGATCCAAATCTTTCCTCCTTCAGTCAAATAACTTGAATTCGATCCGCTTCCGCCTCATTCTGTATCATTTGGTATAAGATTTGAGCGATTAAGTGTTCTTTCTGTTCTTAAATTGCTTTCCAACGAACAATCTTAAAACAATTTTTTTCCTTTTATATAGAAAGTTTTTGGGAAAAAATATATTTCACTGGGTAAAATTTTTTGAAACAATCTGAAATTTTACATACTGCTTCTTGGCACTATTTTAGAGTATAAAAAAAATATTTCCCACAAAAAAATGATAAAAAATACAAAAAATAAGAAAATATACTCTGGGTTGAATTTTGTGCCGAAATTTTCCAAATTAGATCTACATTATTTGAGGAGACTCCAGTTTAAATTTCGTGATTTTTGGAAATCAAGAACACCTCGAACAAAAAAAATTCAATTTGTTTTCCATTGTTTTGGGTTTTTGGTTGGGTAGTTTATTTTCTTTGATTCTAGCATTAAGTTTTCTATTATGTATTCTAACACATTTTCATTTCTTGTGTTAATAGGTGAAAAAAGAGTTGCCTCTCCTTTGTCCGCGCAACTTATTTCCTTTGGAGTGGAGTTTTCCTTTAGTTTCTTAGAGCCTCAGGTTGACTTTGTTAGAGAGTGATCCCATATCTTTTTGAATATTATTGAGTTTGATTACTCTTTAAAAGTTACAAGCAAGAAGACCTTAATTTCTTTTCTTTATCTCTTAGAGTTTTTTTTATTGTGAGTGTATAACGGTGATGTTTAGTTTTCTTTGATCAACTTTTTTTTTTGAGTATTTTTATTTCATCCTTTCATAATGATACACAGGCATAGTCTGGAATAGGTTTTGGAATCTCCTACTGATGGGGACGATTTGCTTGAGTCCCATTGTCTTATAGTGTGACAATCCTCTAGCATTCAAGTGAGGGACGATTTTGATGAAGTGCAAAGGAGTAACATCTTCCAGTCGAGGTGCTTGATTCAAGGAAAGCTATGTTCTTTTATTGTTGATAGTGGTAGTTGTGCCAACGTTGTGAGTAGCTTTTGGTGGATACTTTATCTTTACCTTGTCAAAATCATCCTAAGCCATATCATTTACAATGGCTTGATGAAAGTTCGAAACTTAAGGTAGTTAAACAATCCTTAATTGCATTCAAAATTCAGAATTATTCTAATGAGGTTTGGGTTGATGTAGTTCCCATGCATGCCACCCATTTACTTCTTGGAAGACCATGGCAATATTATCATGATGTGGTACACCATGGAAAATTGAATCATTGCTCCCTTGTGTTTAAGAGGAAAAAAAATACACTTTAGCCCCTTTAATGCCCAAAGATGTGTATAAGTACCAATTGAAAATGATGAAAGTATGTGAGATGGTTAAGGGGAAAGAAAAAATTGAAAAGAGAAAGAGAAAACAGACCTTGAGTGATAAAAGTCTACTTGATGGTCCACTTTTGGTGAGAGAAAATAAATATGAAGTAAAATTAGAGAGTTCTCAAATGGGAAAAGAAAATGAAAAGCAAGAAAATATCCATGAAAAAGTGAGGAATGATTATGTTTTGACTAACCTTAACTTGAATTTGTCTAGTGGACTTGTTTCATTCTTTCAAGAATTTGTTGATCCTTTCCGATGAGTTCTATTAAATCATTCCACCTATGATAAACATTAGTTCTTATTCAACCAAAGACAAGATTCGAGCTAGAATATTTTCGAGAAAAGGGGGAATGATACATGCACGGATGGGGTGAAATTTATTAAATTTCATTCACCGAAGCTGCCAATTTTCAAGTTTCAGAAATCATCAGACTTCCAACAACTTTTTGGATGGCATCCAGGAATTTCTTGGTTAAGATGTCTTCATGGCGTTCGAAGATCTATCTCTTAGCTTTGGAACGCACTTTGAATCACTCGATTATCAGTTCGACAACAAAGTTGTGACAGTTTTAGTAAACATTACGCGAGCAAAATTTCTGGACAGGATTATGACGAGAATTACGAGTTTCGAGGATTTAATTCAAGTTTAAATCATATTGCGTTTAGGTTTTAGGCTTAAATTTTTTTTATATATAATCACAAAATTGTATTTATCAGCTCTTATTATTTTATTATTTTATTATTTGAAATTTTTTATAATTATTAAGTATTTTAAGTTATTTAGGAGTTTTATATCAACAAGAAAGTTTAGTTTAAACTACTTATTGTTTAGGTTAATTAGAATTCTAGTATACTTGAGAGTTTTATTTAACTTTATTTAGCTAGCCTATGTAAAGGCTTCTTTATTATTCATTAAAGGGACAATTGTTTTTATTAATAAAGTTTTCAACTCTAGGATTTTTTTTTTTTGAGAAAGATTTTTTTCTTGTGATTTTTAGAAGTAGTTTTCTTCTCGATTTTCTTTAAAGAGTCATAGGAATTCATTCTTCACACTTCAATTTGCCAAAGATTATTTTTTGGAGGTTTATTAGATTCATTAATTGAGTTTGTTGGGATTTATATCTCAAAGGGTTTAACTGGACATTTATCCTTCTATCCATCAAATTCATCGATTTACTCGTCCATCTTCCACTTTGTTCTTTTCTAATTTCTATTTCTTATTTATTTTTTTTTTTGTTTTTTATTCTCAAATTTCTTCTTTTACTATTTTTGATTTCTTTATTACCAAATTTATTTATTTCTTCTTTTCAGATCATATCCAAATATTTCCTTCTCAAGTCAAACAACTTGAATTCGATCCTTCTTTCGCTTCCTCTGCCCATTTCGTATCAACATGCTTATCTCATATATGCATGACATGCTATGACAATTTTATAATATTCACATTCAATTATTCACAAGTTTCAATCAAACAATTTTGATTTTCCACAGTTTTTCTTTTAAGGAAAAAACCGAAAAATTGAATGTGAACCGTGCACTAGGTAGCTTCCTAGGAAAGGGAGGTAAGTCATATTTAACCCCTTAAAAACCAAACATTTCCTTTCCAAATCCAATCCTAAACATGCACCTTCTCATTACCACACTTCTTACAATAAACACATAACCTAAAGAAATGAATGGAACTGTACAACACATTTATTTTCTCATTACCACACTTCTTATCTTTATTTAATAGATTAACATCAGATCATCTCATACATATATATCAAAATTATATTACAAATAATTATTAAACAGATATATAAAGATATGGGTAATAAAATAAAATTTCCAACCAAGGTTTCCATGGTTCTATATCTAGAAAATAAATGAAAAACCAAAAAAAATTACATAGTTTTTCGCCAAAAGGCATTCCTTGTGTCTTCGACCACCATCACTCTATCTTCTCCTCATCATGGACTTCCTTTTAGAAAAATTACATTTATGTCCTCTACCCCTTTTCGGCTCACAATAATTTTATAAATAAAAAAAATCCTACATGGAGATGATAGTCCACGAACGATTTCCTAAGAACCACAAACTTGGCAAAAAATAATTATTATATAAAAAATATATAAAATATTACATTCATTCACTAACATTCCCCTAAAAATGTGAATAATTATAAGAATGTCACATCTTATCAAATATTAATCAAACAAGATGAAGAGAGAGATTCGGTCTTAGTTTACACCATAAACATAGCACAACATGGCTTTGATACCAATTGTTGGAAAAATCCTGATTTGAAAACAGTTTTCTTACACAGCAAAAAATTAAAAGTTTGAAAGCCGACCTGATTTGTGATATTTATAACAATAAACTTTAACCGAATTCGTACTTGTGTTTTTGACTTAGTGGACGTTTCTTATTCACGAATTTCAACCAAACAATCTTCTCCACTATTCTCGTACCATGAACTACTTCGAGTGTGGACTCGAACTAATTGAATCAAAACACAAAACTAAAAAAAGTTTTCTCTCATTTATAGGTGCAAACGAAAATTGTCTCTTCTTAATAGAAATCGGTAGAATTGTTATTCCGAAAAAATATATGTAATAGTAGAGAATATATTCTCTCTATTTTTTAGCAGAGTAACAATCTCTCAAAGTTGTGTTAATATCTCTACCAATGCCTTCTATTTATCAAAAGAGAAGGTAGAACCCTTATTAAGTTGCAGTGGTTTATTTAAAATAGAAAAACAACATCCTAATTAGAATAGGACTAGGGTGGGCGGCACACCCTAGCATTCCTACTAGGGTTTCCACTCATTCATATCTATGGGGGGCTTTTGGCTTCTCTCACATCGGGTCCAATTACGAGTACTTTCTGAGATTTTTTTACCTTGTACTTTATAATGTGATCCAACTCGATTTAGTTTTTCTATTTTCCAAAATAAACTTTGATATTTATATATAAAACAATTTTCTCATCCCTATTTTACCCCAACAAAATTTTGACAATTTTACCCTTAGTAAAATTTTGACAATTTTTCAAATGGTAAAATTTCGAGAAAACATGTTCAGTATTTCACAACGCAACACGTTCACTATGACCGAATGGTTTATTTTTATTTTCAGGCTTCAAAATAGTCCAAAAACATAAACTTATTATTCCTATAATCTTTTAAGTAATCCATATAGGATTGCAAATGGATCATTTCCATTTCCATTTCCATTTTCATTTTCATTTCCATTTCCATTTCAATTTTTGGAAACATACATTCATTTCCAAATTATTCCATTTATCCATTTCGAAAAAAGTCATAATCATTCCCAAATGTTTGCCATTTCTCTTTTCCTATCCATTTTATTCATTTCTATTCAAACATACAATTCATTTCTGGTTTCAACGAGCTTGCAGAGGGACCAATTGGACATATGTAGTTTAGGCTCAAATGATGTATAATTAAGTTTTGACTTTTTGCTTATTAATTATAAACTAATTTAGTCATGAACTCATTCCAATATAGTATCATGATTGAGCTCTCCCCAATGACATACCATTACGAAAGCAACTACTTACTGCTTGTCCAATGACCTTGTCATAAGTGTGTTACCCTCATAGGATATCCTTGATCTCTTTGGGATAATATTTGTTCTCCCAATATGATCCTATTTTCTCTTATGGTAATCATTACATCTTCCTTTATGAAAATTCAACCAATATCATATAGTTATCAAGTCATCCATAACAAAGACGAACGACCCATAGCCACATTTACTTTTTATCTACCATGTAATGCTAATGCAAGGATCTCATTTACCCATGTTTTGGACCATGAATTATACTATTGTAAATGATGTTACATACTACAAAAGTCATACTCCCAACAAACTAGCTTTCCGTTCCTTATCTATTTGAACTCAGGCTTTTACTTATATCAAAGTGTATAAGTCACGCATACATAGTCTACCATCCATTCAGGATTTAAGTATGCCACACTATGAACACTACAAGTGAATAAATCCATAAACAGAACCAAGCTCTATTCTACTTGGGTCTAGTTC
Source organism: Gossypium bickii (assembly GCA_025503065.1). Lineage (NCBI taxonomy): Eukaryota > Viridiplantae > Streptophyta > Magnoliopsida > Malvales > Malvaceae > Gossypium > Gossypium bickii. Next base: position 100,177,064 of record CP106715.1, read on the forward strand.
GATGTACTGTCAGTCCAGTCAGTAACATCTATGTCTCTATCTTCTAGGAGTCATCCACTCTGATGCCCAAGGCAAGGCATCTCCCCAGTTGGACTTGATAGATGACATATTAGCCTTTCAATCGGTTTGCTCATTTCTGATTAGACTAAGGACATGTTTAGGTTCATCTACTAATACAAGTTGTTTTTCTGTATTATGATCTGACCACGTAATACCACTTAGTATCAGTTAAACATTAGACAATCAATGCGCAACATTTGATTCCATTTTGCTTTGCGTGCAAAAACAATATGAGGACAATATATAAAGTATTAATGTAATTTATGAATAATTTTATTAATAATATGTTCGAAAAACATTACAAGTGTACTTAGACGAAAATACTACACTTAGGGCACCATATCCAATAGAGGTAGCATTGGCCACTAACATAGAGCTTAAACCATTTCTGAGTGAAAGTGCATATGAGTTGATACGTTGATACACTTCTTGGCCAAAACAAAAGAAGTGTCAAATGAAGAAATAGATGAGTTCGTCTAGTTCTTATTCGAAACCAAAGATAAAGGGAGGTGAGAAGGCTCGAGGTAATAGTACCCTAAAAATGACTTGAGGTTGGCTTGGATTTGACACAAAATGGCTCGTAATGTGGATATCGCATAGGTCGAAGATAAGACAACATTAATGGTATCGACTGAAGGTACTGGTTTACATATCTTGACGAATGAACAATAAATAGATCAAAGTCTCGAGGACTAACTGGAAGTTCTTTTACAGGGGCGATATGGATCATCTAGATCTTAAAAAATGAAAAAAAATTTTAATTTCTTTTAATTTCAAATTCTTATATTCCATTTAACTAATTTTTCTTATTGTGTTTTAGGTTTTTAATTCATGTATTTTTATGTGTTTTTAGTGGTTTCCATCTTGTGAAAAGGGGAAAATGAACAAATTGAAAAGTTGAACTTTCGTGTACGAAAGGGGATAAAAACAACTGTGATGCTGTGATAACGAAATTAGTGGCGTCTCGATGAGCTAATCTTGGCCTGACATGAAAAATCGTGCCGTCCCAACGAGCACAATGCATCCCAAAATAGCCTCTTTGTGTCATAACGAGCCAACCAAACGAGTAATAAACAATGAAATTGCGATAAGCCATATCGTGTCATCTTGATGAGAGGCTCCACATTGCAATGAGCCACATAGCATGTCGTAATGAGTCGACGTGTAATGGTCTTGGAACTTTCACCAATGAGGCGACGTCTTGATAAACCAAAACCTCTCGTCACGATGTGGAGATGATTATTTAAAGGCTTTATCACGACATCCCTAACTCCTCCACCCCAAATGATTCTTTCCCTTCTCTCCCATCGCCTTTCACCTTCTTAACATCCAAGCAGTCATCCCTTTTCATTTTTAGGTTAGATTTTTTTTTCCAGCGACAATGACCACAGTAACCAACAGAAAACATGGTGTGCTAGAGGATGTATTAGGCAAAATGATGAGCTTTAAAATCCTAGTAGATTTTGTAGTCCTCGACTTTGAGGAAGATCGAGAAATTCCCATTCTATTGGGTAGGTCATTCTTTTCCACATATAAATTGACCATTAATCTCAAAAACAATGAATTAATAATGAAAATCGATAACGAACTAGAAGTGTTCAAATATAGTAATGATTCCCAAAGTAAGGAATTACTGAGGGAGGAATGTTTTGTCTCATTTAATATAACCCCTAACGGCCCTGATCAAAGGTATTTAGGTAGTTGTGTGAATGCAGGCAAGCTGAATACGAGAGAGCAAGACAACTGGAAACATCTCAAATGGAAGGAACTCTATTGGATGGACTATGATAATTAACACAGGCAGAAAAAGTCGATGGTAGAACTCGATGAATTATCAGAAGATTCTAGTAGCAATATATAATTTTAAATCATCAAACTTTAATTTAATTTGTAAATTTTCATTTTAGGTTTTAAGAATTTTTATTTTGATTGTTTATGTTAGATTTAGTAGGTACAAGGTTTCAGGAATCAAGAAATGAAGCACGAAACTATTCAAGGTGACTACAGACAATTAGATGACTTAGACACGACCAGAAGGAAGGATTAGGCACGTTCAAGGTCGTATCTCGACACAACACACATCTTCCTGTGTCGTAATACACAGCAGATTCGGCAACTTTCCTTTTCTGGTTCCAACAAAATCTTTCAAGATTATATATAGATTGTAAGATAATGTTTCCCTAAATCCCTCTATAAAACCCACTTAAATGGCAGCCATGTTTCCCAAACCACCTTCAAGTAACCAAATCTCCTTAGATACTTTTGTTTCAAAAAAATTTTTGTTTTCATCAATGACTGACTATCATAAGTTTCTTTTTATCCTCTTCAAACGAAAACATGAAAAATCCCATTCAAGATAGTGAATCATGTTCCGATAATCTTATTCACATCTGAGGAAAAGAAAGGGAATTTGAATGTCATCTCATGGAAAACCAAAGGAAAATACCTCTTCAGGAGAGAGGACTCGAATCCCTACTCATGTTGAACAATGAAATAAGGGAGATAATCCAATACCACAGATGGGAAAATTATTGTACAATCCCAACCAAAGCGGCATGCATCCATGTCATTCAAGAATTCTATGCTTCGTTGTAAGAAACAAAAGCACATCAATCAGGAGATGAGTCATGGTCACAAGTAAAAGTTCAAGGAAAAGGAATTTTTATTTCACCTTCTGAAATAGCTAGTTATTATAATGTTCCATTATTTTTATATGATTTTTTACAAAAAAAATAGATTTTATGCTTTTTTTCAGAATATCGATATGGACATGATTATTAAGGTACTAACAGATAGAAATGGTAAATTAAAACATCACCTCATAATGGACTTCCCGACATTATTCTCGCAAGTGGAATTATCTTCAAAAGCAAGAAAGTGGTTACAATTTATTAGTAGTAGGATTTTCCCCGCAGTAGATATGTCTAATAGTGATACTTTTCAAGCTACTTTATTGTATGTTATTTTATAGAAAGAAAGAATCTATGTACAGAAAACCAAGGTAGAATACTCTTCCCCCAACTAGTGACGACCTTATGCAGACAAGAAAAAGTACCTATTGGACGATCTGAATGCTTCTTGCAACCAACAAACAAATCGCATACAACAATCTAGCGTGAAGCACCTTGTAGAATGTCGGACATGCAAATGGGACGACCATGAAAAGATGATCCAACGAAAAAGACATTTACCTATTTGGAGTGGATAATTCGCTAGATGCAAGAGGCGAGACTTATTTATGAAGATCATGCAAAGAGAATGGAACAGCCTATTTTTCAGTGAAATCGGAACAGTGGTTTGGGGACCACAAATCCAATCCGAAAATAAATTTATTTTTATATTATTACAAGAAGGACTAAATCGCATAAAATGCAAGAGTTGAATTCTAGTAGCTATAAGGATTAAATAGCTATGGAATTCAAAACTTGAGGTCCTTATATGGTAATTGGACCATTAAAGAAAAGTATGTAAATATTTTGGTGACTTATCCATGGAAATTTAGAAAAAAGGCAAAGACTAAATTAGAAATTGAAACAATTTAATTAATTAAAAAGATGATAAAAGATATCATCTTATTTTTTTTTTGTCATCTTCAACCTAAAATGCATGGAAACCCTAGGGGAGAGAGAGAGGAAACTTTCATGGCTTAATTGGGTAAGTTTTCTCTTCCCATTTTTAGTAATTTTGATATTTTTAAAACCGAGATAACTTAATACATCTATTTGTGGGATCAATTTGAAGATTTATCAAAGTATGGAAATTAGGTCATGGATGTATATGCTGAAAATTAGAAATTTATGGTAGATAATGAAAGGTTGTTGAAAGATAAACAACTTTTACAAAGTGATTTTTTATGAAAACATGATTTAAGGATTAAAATGTAAAGTTGTGAAAATTGATGAAAAATTCTGAAATTTATAGAAAATATGTGCTGTAAGTTCTATTTTGAAATTTCGGTTAGGCTTGAAATAGGGAGTAAATTGTATAAATTTCATTTTCCGAGCCTAGAGACGAAATTGGAATTTATGGAAAAGTTAGGGGCAAAATGGTAATTTGCCTAAGACATAGATTGAGTCCAAATGAATATGAAATGTGTGAAATTGATGATTAAAATTATTCATATAGATCCGGACAACATAAATTCAAGGTTAGACCGAGGAAAAGAAAAAGTTTCAGATTAGTAGATTATATACGCAAACAAGTGTCGAGGTAAGTTCGTGTAACTTAACCGAGCATGTAATTATGTTAAATTAAATGTTGTCTTGTATGAAATGTGATTTTTATTTATGTGAATTGCTTGGATGTTACGATGTAAGAATGAATACATGCTTGAAATGGTTGAAAAGGGGGTTAAGTTTCGTTTGAATATTGAATTCCGATGAATATATGTGCTTTCCCGAAATGCTTGAAGTCCTGCATTTGTTGCTGACGAATTTAGCTCGGACGAGTAATCCTATTGACCTCACTACAAAAAGGATTTAGCCCGGATGGGTAATCCTGATATAATACCTCTCGAGTATACATTATAATTAGGATTTAGCCTAGACTGGTAATCCTAATTGAGCTCTTCTGAGCAGACGTTAAATAAAAGATTTAGCTTGGACTGGTAATCCTGTTATACGATATGTGGCTTGAGAGTGTGTTCCTTGACTAAGCGCCCTAATGGGTACTCTTGAAAAAGAATTGGCGGGTTATTGAATTGTACACCTCGAGTGTACCACTTGAGCATCCATCGAAACTTGAATGGTTCAACGGACAAAACTCTTGGCAAGATGAGAGAATTGTGAGATTGAATGATAATTTCTTGAAAGAATATGGCATGATAAGGTCATCTATGTTTACTTGATGTATATGAAAATTTTGTGACTAACATGTTTGATTGAATGTTTGTATTTAGGCAATTTTGCCAAGTTGATGGAAAACATGTTATTGTATGCTTACATTTAATAAACAAGATCGGTAAGTTTAGTTTTCCATTATACGAACTTACTAAGCATGTAATGCTTACTCCGTTTTATTTTCCCCTGTTTTATAGTGCTCGAAAGCTCGTGAAGGTTGGAGATCATTGGAGCATTGTCACACTATCTACTAGCTTATTTTGGGTATATATAGTAAAATAATTTTGGTATAATGGCATGTATAGGATAACTTGGCCATTGTTGGCTTGAAAATGATGCTTGTAATCTAGCCATTGGAATGGCTACTATTGGTTGTTTTGATATACTTGCAATGTCATACCATGGTAGTTTCATATATGTTAAGTAGTTTATCAAATTATGTCTAATATATTGATTAAATCAAGGTAAGATTATAAACATGTATACATGTAATGGGGTGCCATGTGAATGATAGAAATTTCTTAATTAGAATGCTTAAATTGGTTGGTTTATGAATGTGAGTTTTAGTGCAGGACATTGGTGTGACTTTGGGTGAGAAATGAAGCTAGAAATGGCTTTATTTTGTCTACACGGGTAGACAAACTTGTGTATGTCTAGACCGTGTATGGCACACGGCCTGGTACATAAGTGTGTAGGCCGTGTGTCCCCTGTACCTTAAATTTAAGAAATGGAATGTAACACCCAAACCCGGCCCAAACAATTTGGTTTGCTACCGAGAAAACATTTTGAAATCTTAAAAAAAAACGATTTACGTTTTGTCGAAAATCTTGCATCTTCAAGTCTCTTGTTAAAAACCATATTTTGTGTTGTTTAAAAATATTTATTAAGTCAGGTTGTTGATAGATTGCAAATGTGCCCGATGGCACGATAAAACATTTTGCGATTGGATTTTAGAAAACATGTGTACTTAACTTCATGTTAAGAAATAGTTTAAACAAATTAATCCAAAACATAAAATAATAAAAATATCTAGGAGGCCTTATTACAACTTAAATAAAATGAAACCAACATTTAAAACAAAATAAACAAAATCCAAGTTCATCTAAACAGAATTTCCACTGCATGGCCACCTCGAGTCCATCCGGCTCCACATCCGCGATCTACATGTCACTGAAAAATGTAAAGGAGAAGGTGAGTCACCAAGACTCAAGATGTAACTCTTCCCGGTTTAATGCCATATCATACAAAATTTATAACAAATTAACATGCATTAGATCATGCACCCAACCTAGCCATCCATCCGCCTTTCTACCCTGTGTGGTACCAAACCACCTGGTGGTGCCAAACCACTGGTGACTTAAAGTCACAATTGTGATACCAAATCACTGGAGGTGTCAAACCTCTGGTGTCCGAAGACACAAATCGAATGATGGGGCCAACCCATCGTGTGATACCAAATCACTGGCGTCAATCCCTTAATATCGTGGGGGCCAACCCATCGTGGTTCTAAGCCACTGGGACGGGACGCTACGAGGTGCCAAACCTGCGGAGGTGCTAAACCTCGGTGACCAGTAGTCACAATGTGGTACCAAACCACTGGTGTCCGTCGACACGAATATCATTTCCCCCTCCTCTCAACAACCCACATCAATTAATAACATACATATACATAAGTCATGCTTATCAGGCACATATCATAAGTCACATATATCAAATATATCATGCTTCCCAAAAGCATCGTAACACAAGGACTTACCTGAATCCTTGCTCATACCATGTCGGTATCAAATCTAAATCTACACAACCAGATTTAGCATATACAAAGACTTAGCATTTTAATCAGTTATAAAGTGTGTATGTACACACCTGATGTCAGTCGACAGCCCTAAATCCCGAAGAATCAAATCGGCACCCTCAGTATCCTTGCTCCTATATTCGGCCAACACAAGTTTAGTGTCATGGCCTATTCTATTAAACCAATAAATTTAAAGGAAACCTTTTAAACCCAAATTCTTACCCAAATGCCTTGTGATTATCAATCACCACACACTATGTGCGAATCAACTTCACTTCCCTACAATCGGTACTTATCCACATAAATAGCCTTCGGCTTTTGAATACACATATATATAATAAAACCAATGATCTTAAATAAGGCCTTACCACCACTTACCAACGTCGACTATTAACAAATGAAGGCTTGATTGAAAAAAAATCCCTGAGCACCTTCACCAATCAATTGCCACAAGAAATCCCGAAAATACCTCTGTCTTCCTGATATTCGGCCACAAGGAATCTTAATAGGAGGGAAGAGATTTCGGCAACAAGGGTGGAGGTTATTCGGCTATTAGAGATAGGAAAAATATAGGGATTTCGGTTTAAAAAGAAAATAAATAGATGAGATATGGAAGTGTGGAGAATTCGGCCAAAGACTAAGAAAAAGGAGAATGGTTTTCGGTTTAAGAGAATGAGAAAAGAAAGGAAAAGAGAAAAGAAAAAAAAATAGAAGATGAGGAAGATGAAATTCGGCTAAGAACAACAAGGAAAAAGAAAAGAATGAATGAGGTATAAGTGCATTTAAAAGAATTCGGCACACCCCCAACACCTTGCCAGCCCACTCTTCCTAAGGAGAGTTCAAAATTCAATCAATCACCTAAAATTCCTCTTGGCCACTAGCTTGAATTAATTCAAAAAGAATTTGAATACTCAAATAATAATCAAATAATAATCCAATAATAATCTAATAATAATGCTAATATTATCCCTTTTTATCTTATCAAATAAATAATAAAATAAAGGAAACCATGTGCTCATCCATTTTCCCTCCAGCCGAATGTAGGAAAAAAACAAAGAACCATGTGCAGGCCAATGCACCTTGTCACGCCCGCAGCAAAAAGGAAAAATTAAAATCCAAATGCTGCTTCTTGGACTCGAACCAGCGACCCCAAGCAGCAGCAGCAGCAGCCACCTTTAAGTGCCCCAAACCAACTCTTCCCTTTGGACTTTCATGTTAAATATTCCCACCATTTATTTATAAGGCCATCCTAGGTCGATCCCTCTTTAATGCAAAAGAAAATAAAACTCCCAGAACGTATACTGGGTAGCTCGAACCCAAGCTCCCTGCTCAAAGCCACCTCCAGACTCCTAGTGGCGCTCCAAGCCGCTCCACCACCCTGACTTTCATGCCATAAACCTTCACCAATTACTTTTAAGGCCTTCCTAAGCCCATCACCGCCTATGCTAAAAAAAAAAAAAACGCAAAATGCTCCCCCATCCATTCGAACCTGTGCCCTTCCTCCCCTCCAACTCCTAAGTGGCACATGGGAGCCACTTTACCACCTGGACTTTCATGTCCCTTACCCTTGCCATTTATTTTTAAGGCATACCTAGCCCAGTTCCCTAGTTGACGCAAAAATAAAATCGAAGTGCTACCTTTGCAGCTCGAACCCAATCCTCCTTTGCCTCACCCTTAGGCGCACCAAGCCAATTGTCCCAATCCCATTGTTTGTCATATTTCGCCCAAAATTTTATTAAAGCCCTATCTCACCTAGCTCCCTCCTTTTAGGTACTAAAAAAAAATAATTTTAACACTAGGTCAGGCCTAACTCGGGTTTAATTCTAGACCCTAGAACCCGCCAAATAAATCGTAATATTTATTCTTCCAGCACGCACATGGGAAATTAACTAAATTACAAACAACCTCTAATTTAGGGTGTTACATGGAATGCTCAGAATTGAGCACACGAGCGTGTGTCTCAGCCGTGTGTTCTACACGGCCTAGAACACGGGCGTGTGTCTTGGCCATGTGAAACCTGCACCCAATTCGAAAGAATTTAATTAACCACACAGCCTAGCACACGGGCGTGTGGCATGGCCATGTGCACAAGTCAGAGAGTTACACGAGGTCGAAAACAGCCTGTAGCACAAGCATGTCCCTCGGCCCACACGGGCATGTGAGCCCTGCAACTTGGAAAATTTTTGAAATTTTGCAAAAAATTCTTAGAGTTTCCGATTAAGTCTCGACTCGATTCTAATGCTCGTATTGGGCCTCCAGGGTCCATTTAAGGGACGTTATGAATAATCTCGAAAAATGAATAGTGATTGGCATGAATGAACTGTAAAGGTTTTGAAAACTCCGATAATGCTTCGAAACCCTGTTCTGACGATAGATACGGGTTAGGGGTGTTACATTTAGTGGTATTAGAGCTACGGTTTAGCCGATTCTTGGATTTAACGTAGCAAACACGAGTAAAAGTAAAAGTAAAAGTAATAAAACTGTTCACTTGATCCTCATTAAAATCTGAATTGCTAGAAGTGTTTTCATTGCCCTCACGAAGTACATAAACCCTTGTTTTTCTTCTTAAGAGTGTTAACACACTAAGCTTGGATATGATCATAGCCAAGGCATTCATGATACTGTATGCCCTTCTTCTTTTCTTTCTCTATTTCTTTTTTGACAACAACACATTTGCTCTTGTTCTTAGGAGTATTTTTTTATGTCCCAAACTTCTTGAACCTTCGAGCTTGTTTCTTAAAGGCTTTATTGAAGTTTTGAGTAAGTAATGCAATATGCTCTTGAAGCTCTTCTACGACAGAGGCATGGGAAATTGACACTTCATCAACAACTTGGAGTGAAATCCTCCTTCCTCCCTTAGAACTAACTCTTTCGGGTTTATCCAAGTTTAACTCAAAGGTTTGTAGGGAGCCTATCAACTCATCAATCTTCAAGCTTTCCAAAATTTTGGTCTCTTCAATGGCAATCACTTTGATAGAGAATATTTTAGGCAGTGACTTTAAGACCTTTTTCACCAATTTAGAGTTTAAGTACTCTTCTCCAAGAGCAAAAACTAATTAGATAGATCACATAACTTTGCATAAAACTCACCAATTATCTCAAAATCTTACATTCTCAAGGCCTCAAATTTTTTGATGAACATCTGCATCTTGGATTGCTTGATAGTATTAGTTCCTTTATGAGCAGTTTGGAGAACTTCCCAAGTTTCCTTTGCTGCAATGCACTTGGAAATTTGTTTGAACTCTTGCATATAAACACTACAAATTATGGCATATAGGGCCTTAGAGTTTGCATTTGTAATTCTCTCTTCTTCAATAGTCCATTCTACTTCAAGCTTAGGAACCTTTCCAACAATTGTTTCAACAATAGGAGCTTGTCAACCAATGAAAACAAATCTTTATGTCTTTTCATCGACAAACTTAATGTTGCCTTTCATTATAGCGACACAACATGCAACTTCAGCCTAATGTTGTTCTTTTGGTGCTTTAACGTCTCGGGAAGCTTATGCATCACTCAAACCTTGCTTGCACGTCAATTGGACCTTTATATCTTTATCTTACACACTTAATTGAACCAATTAGCACAACCTAAGGCTCGTGCAGGCCTATTGGATCACAACACCTATAAAATGTGTTCAAAAACACTTATTTTATTAACTTTCTATCTTAAGGCCTAATTATTGAAAACGTAAATTAAAATACTAAATTGCTTAGAAAAAAAACTCCTTGAGTGCGGAATTGACCAGAATTGGCTACTATATTTAACAACCAGTTAACAGTAAACACTAAATAATTTTACAATACAGTTTGCACTCTCTCACAAAATAGTTCCTCAATGAACAGATTAAAATGCACTCAATAATCTCTCATACAAAACCTATACAAGCCTCAAAAGCATATATTCAAATCTGACTTACTAACATAGAATCTAAATGAATACAAAGTAACTCCTTGAAATTAGCTATTACAATCTCAAAAATCAAAGTACAATCAATAGAAGACTTGATTTCCAAAACATCTACATAGTCTACATCGATCCTTCATGTTTCAATGGTTGATCTGATTCACTTGAATCCAATACAATCTCTAAATGCCAAGGATTGGTTCTCCGTAGATGGACCATAATATCTTCAATAAAATAGCACATCAACAGGTTCAAATATTTTCTTCATTAAATTTTCAAACCAAATAAGGCAAGTTTTAACCACAAGTTTGCAGTTGGCATTGTCGAGTGTCACTCAGCAACTTTTAGCTCATTTTGCCTTAACAATTACCTTTAAGTACCAAAATATATAACTTTTGTAAAATACAAGTATCATATTGAATAAAAAAATACCATAAATACCACATTAGAAAATAATGTCAAACTCAAGTATCAAATAATATATTAAACCTAAAATTTATTATTATGCCAATAGCAAATTACTTTCTCAAATATTTGAACTTATACATAAAGTTCTATTCTCAACCTTGTCAACCCAACAAAAATCTAATAAACAAACTAATCTGCATTTTTATCACTTTATCAGTACTTTTTATTTTTCAAAAAATATATTATTTAAACATTTTTTATATTATTTTATTTTTTCACTCTAATAATAAATGTACAAGTCTAGTCTCGTTTATTTTACTGTGACATTTTAGTCCTTGTATTATTTAATATCACTTAATTTTTTAAATATTCTATATTATTTAATGTCACTCATTGTTAAATAGAATGCACTTTTATTAGTAGAATAAGTGATTAAATAAAGGGTTAATATTCTATTTGGACACTCAATTTTCACTTTGATATTTAATTTTTTTTTTATTTATTTGATATTTGAAGATTTCAAACGTTAGGCACGTTTCCCTAACCCTTATTTTTATTACAAATAAAATGATGTGATACACTGACAGAATGACACATCACCTATTTTTTTTTTAAAATAAACAAAAAAGAGAAAAAAATAAGGAAAATTATAGAAAAGTATAAATATTTTCCAAATTTTAATAAATATAATTTTATTTTTTAAAAAATAAAATAAAACAATGAAATTTCAAAAAAGAAAGAAAAATTATTAAAAATATTAAAAAAAGAAACAAAAATATAGATATACATATATTTTATTAACCTTGATTTTTTTAAAAATTTTGCTTTTTAATTTTTAAAATTTATTTTCCCATAAAAAAATTACTCGTGGCTCGTCACTTAATTTTTAAAAAAATAATTATGATTCAATTCTATAAACTAAAAAATAGTAAACTATTCCTATGAGAACTTGAAAGTTTGTTTAAATCAATTTCTTATTTATCTTAATTTCGTTTGAATCAGTTAAATAAATTAAAATGTTAAATAAGTAAAAGGCTAAATGTAATTTAAATGAATGTCATTCAAATAGCAAATAATATTTTAAATTTGAAATGTATTAAATAAAAAAATTAGTAAACGGATTGTATATAAATTAATCGAATTCAAAAACATCTAAATTTAAAATAACTAAACTCAAAATGAACTTAAATCTCAAATGAAAAAGGCAGATTGAAGAAAATTATAGCAACTATGAATTCATCTGTATGAAAATTTATGACAATGGCAGCTCCAGTTCGGAATCAAAAGTATTTGAAACATAAACAACCTCTAAGGTTAAAGCTCAAAAACATTTTGTATAGTTTTAATTTAATTCTTGAGTCTTCACTAGACCTGTTTATGGTAGTCCAGTTCAGAAAATGGGCTTGGGCAAAAAAAATAAGGTTCGTTTAGAAAATGGGCCGAGCCTCGAGTAAGGTTTTACCGGTGCAACCCGACCCGAATATGTAAAAAAACTACAGTTTTGGCTATTTTTTACTCTCTCTCTCTCTTTTTTTGTTGTTCTCTTGTTGTTTTTTTCACTATTTTGTTACCATTTCACTATTATGTTGCTACTATTTTGTTGCTATTGTATAACTCTTATTTTATTGTTAATTTTGTTACTATGTTAGAGGCATTTGCTTGTTAGTTACACTATCTCAGTATTTTTTAAGTATACATATTTTTTTTTAAAATTTAGTTTCAATTTGTTGGGAAACATTTATTTTAATATTTTTAGTATTTTTGATGTATTATATATTTTTTTAAAATTTTATATAAAAAATTAATACATGTCGGGCCTGTGCTTTATCATTTTTATCCGGGTCGGGCTTGAGCAAAATTTTAGGCCCATTTTTCGGGTCAGGACTAGGCCAAGTGAATGGACCTAAAATTTTAGTTAGGCTTGGCCCGGCCCATTAACACCTCTAGCCTTGACAAGCTTTGAAAGAACCAATTTCATAAACATATTGGGGTAAAATACCCAAAAATACCCAAAAACTAATTTAATTACGGAAAATGGCTAGTTTTAAAAATATTTATGGAAAAGGGTCGTTTCCCCAAAACGCGCGTCCGCGTCGGTAGCGTTTTGGGGGGAAACAACAAGAGAAGCGCGCGCCCCAGGGGAGCGTTTTCTTCTTTGAATCACCTGAAAACACGCTGATGTGGACGCGTTTTTGCCCTTCCCCCCTGGTCCAATTACGGTATGATATTCTAAGGTTCCTGGGCTAGGGTAAAAATATATTTAGGGTTTTGGGCAAAATATATTAGCCCAAAAAATTAATTGAATTTTGTGACAGTTGTACCTGGCAAAATAATTTTGAGAAGACGTTTCTGAACAAACAATGGCCAAAAACACTTCAAGAAGGATGCATTGTCAGCAAGAGTACTGAAAAGAGCTCCCACGTGAACGCTCTTTTCCTACAGTAGTCTCTGGCAAAATTAATTTGAGAAGACGTTTTTGAACAAACAGTGGCCAAAACACTTCCAGCAGGGTGCACTATCAGCAGGAGTACTGAAAAGAGCTCCCACATAGACGCTCTTTTGCTACAGTAGTCTCCGGTAAAATTATTTTGAGAAGAAGTTTCTGAACAAACAGTGGCCAAAATGCTTCCAGCAGGGTGCACTGTCAGCAGGAGTACTGAAAAGAGCTCCCACATGGACGCTCTTTTGCTACAGTAGTCTCCGACAAAATTAGACTATAAATCAGCCAAATTTCATTCTCAGGTTGCATAAGGGAAATTGAGGCAAAAGAAAAAAAAGTTGAAAATGAGTGAACGTATTAATGTTGTTATTTACTACGATGGTGAGGTTTGTGACACCGAAAATGGTGCTGTTTTCTTATCGGAGAACACAGCACGACTAAGTTTTAATCAGAACGTCGATTTGGTAGAACTTCGCAAAAGAATTAGGCATAAAATATTCGGAACAACGCCAATGAAAGTTCAGTCTATTAAGTATAGATTTTGAGCTTCGGTTGATCCGGTGAGATATGGCTCATTCGACATCAAAGGTTCTCTAAGCTTTGAGACAATGGTGGAGACTCATCTTGTCAGTGGATCACCCTATCTTGAGGTATATGTACAATTTTCATCTCCAAGTGATCTTTCTGCGACCTCAACGTTTACTGTTGTTCGAGGGGAATACACGACACCAAGCCGACACTCTGTTAGTGGGAGGCAAAACATGGAAGTGCCCATTTTCGGTGGTAGTATGGAAAACATAACCCCTGCATGACACTCGGTTGGTGGATGGGACATGCATATCCGTCCTTCGACGTCCGATGATAGAAATACGTATTGGGGGACATCATCAACTTCTAGTGGTTGGCAATCCACATATAATTGGGAACGTTACGAGAGATGTTTAAGGAGGGATAATGTACTCCCCACGACATCCACCGAGGGGCCCTCGTTTGTTGCAGGTTATAGAGGGTCAGACGATGAATCCGATGTGGATCCACCTCGGGAGCTGGGGCCCGATGGTGCAGAAGTTGGATTATTTTCTGAACCGGAGCCTATTCCAATTGTACCTGAAGATGTTGAGGGTGGTTCAAACGAAGAAGAAGAAGATCCGCTATTCAAGGCGTACTCACCTCCAGCCCACATGCATAATGTCGATCTATCTCAAGATGATGCATTAGAGTTTCCTAAACTACCACACCGGACGCGTGACCGTACAACTTCTTCGTTGGATTCGGACCAATTAGGTTGGTAACCAGTTTTCCAATAAGAATACTTTTCTTGCTGCTTTGAAACAATACAGTATCAAGAACGGGGTTAACTACAACGTCGTTAAATCCAAGCTCGATAAGTACGATGTGAAGTGTGCAGTGCAAGACGGTACATGTTCATGAAAAATCATGGCGTCGTTGAGGAAAAAGACAAGCTTGTGGGATATCAAAAAGTACAAAGGCCCACATACATGTCTTGCCGGTACAGTACCACTATGTGTTCAATGTTTTTGAATAATACTAATATTATGTAATGTTGCATTATTTAACGTACTTCGTTGACAGGTGTTACACAAGATCATTCAAAGATGGATTCAGACATGTTGGCTGACTTAATAATCTCGACAGTGAAGGCCGATCCCAAGACTACAGTGCCGGCCTTAATTGGCAATATTCGTAGCCAATTAGGGTACACGCCCTCTTACAGAAAGGCTTGGATAGCCAAGCAGAAGGCGTTAGAAAAGTTGCATGGTCGGTGGGACGCTTCATATAATGAAGTGTGGCAGTGGTGTCAGGTGCTGGAGAGATATGTCCCAGGCAACATAACAGACCTTGAAATGAAACAGACGTACTACAACGATCGTTTGCTCCGTGGATGCGCAGTGTTCAAGCGTCTATTCTGGACATTTAAGCAATGCCGAGATGCCTTTATATACTGCAAGCCATTGGTACAAATTGACGGTACCTTTATGTATGGTAGACATACGCATCGGCTATTGCTAACTGTGGCACAAGACGGCTGTGGGAGAATCCTTCCGATTGCATTCATAATAACACCGGGGGAGTCAACTGATGACTGGGACTTCTTCCTATCTAGGTTAAGGAGGCATGTCTGCCCCCAACCTAATATATACGTTATATCGGATCGGGGCCCTAGAATACTAGCCACAATAGAACGCCAAGGAAGCATGTGGCATCGCACACACCATCGATATTGCCTAAAGCATGTTGCATCCAACTACTATGGGCAACATTGATCTAAAAGTCAGCGACGGCAAGTGACCAATATAGGTATGAAATATCTATTAATATAATTTCGTTTGTAATATTCAATTTATTCTCAATTGAAGAGTGGTATGTAATATTCGCTATCAACGTATATTGGTAGGGTACGAGATCAATAAGGACCGTTTTCAGGAGATATTGGTGAGTTTGTGCTCAGATAACGACGAAGGCGCAAACTACCTGTGCAATATTCCTTTCGAATAGTGGACATAAGCATACGACGGTGGCCTACGATATGGTCATATGACTACAAACCTGGCCGAATGCATAAATTCTACTCTAAAAGGAACCCGTCATCTACCGATTACATCGGTTGTGCGAGAGACATATTTTCGTTTAGCGGCACTATTTTCAAAGCGAGCAGCGAGTTATAGAGGGCAGATGCAAGGAGGCCATGTATGGAGCCCGAAGGTCTTGTAAGAAATAAGTAGGGGGAAGGCACGGGCCAACACCATGCACACAGTGTATCACGATCACGATAGCCTATGGTTTCGTGTCATGGAGTTTGACAGACCAAACCAAGGTATTGTTGGTGGGCAGTATCGTGTACACTTGACAAATAGGACCTGCGACTGTGGGATATTTGATGCACTTCGTTACCCATGCATCATGTACTTGCGGCTTGTCAGAATCTCCGTCTTGATCCCATGAGCTATGTTGACGAAGTGTATAAATTAGAAAATATGTACAACGTGTGGAGACACATATTCCCACCAGTCCCAGATGAATGTAAATGGATGTCGGTATCACTTGCACCGTATAAGCTGTTACCGGATAGACAATTGAGGCGCAAACCAAAAGGTCGACCTTGCTCAAGTAGAATACGAAACAATATGGATATCCGAGAAACGAGCAACCAAAATAGGTTGTGCGAATGGTGTAGGAACCCGGGGCATACATCTTGCTCGTGTCCAAATCGGAATAGTTGACCGTGTTCTTAGCTTTTTTGTCTCTTAGTGGTTATATAATTTCTATTTTTTTTATGAAAACGGTAAATTTTTGTACAAGAACTTTTATTTTATTCAAGTTATTAAAATTAAATTACAAAATTTAAAAAAAATAAAAAACAACGTTTTAATTTATTAAAAAAATAAAAATTAAATTACAATAAAAAATAAAAAACTGTTATTTTATTAAATATATTAAAACTAAATTACAATAAAAAAATTAAACAGTTTCTATTTTATTAAAGATATTAAAATTAAATTACATTAAAATAAATAAAAAATAACTTTTTCTTTTATTTAAAAATAAAAATTAAATTACAATAAAAATAAAAAACTGTTATTTTATTAAATGTATTAAAACTAAATTACAATAAAAAAACTTAATCCATTTCTATTTTATTAAAGATATTAAAATTAAATTACAATAAAAATTAAAAATTAAATTACAATAAAAAAACTTTTATTTTATTTAATATATTAAAACTAAATTACAATAAAAAATTAAATAGTTTCTATTTTATTAAAGATATTAAAATTAAATTACATTAAAATAAATAAATAAATAACTTTTTTTATTAAAAAATAAAAATTAAATTACAATAAAAAAATAAAAAACTATTATTTTATTAAATATATTAAAACTAAATTACAATAAAAAAAATTAAACCATTTCTATTTTATTAAAGATATTAAAATTAAATTACATTAAAATAAATAAAAAATAACTTTTTCTTTTATTAAAAAATTAAAATTAAATTACATATAAAAATAAACAACTTCTATTTTATTGAAGATATTAAAATTAAATTACAAACACAAATAAAAAACAACTTTTACTTTATTTAAAAAATTAAAAAATTATATTACAATTAAAAATAAAAAGCCATCCAGAATCGGTGTTGTTGATTGGGTCGGAATCGGTGCCACGGGGGTGGTGGTGTGATTCTGTATTTGGATTCCTCCTTCTTCTAGCTTCCGGCGGGGGTCGTGGAACCTTGGGCGGGGATTCGGGTTCCTTCGGTAGTGAGTCTGGTTCTGGGTGTTGTGAGGATGACCCACCTTGATAAAATAACGACCCCGGAGGTGTTTGCATAAACCACAGCTGGGGTGTCTGAATCCCGTATGGCGAAGGAGCCTGGTAAAAAGAAGTGCTCCCTGACGGCGCCTCCTCTGATCCCACACGCGACGACGGCTTCAAGATCGACTGGCCAGCCGGAGTAGTCGGGAACGGACTCGAACCCGGCCATGCATTCCAACCTGGGGTCGGACTGGGAAAAGGAAACATATATGGGTTAGAATACATATAAAGGGTAGGGTACGCACCTGACATAAAGGGTAAAGGCTGTGATGTCGGTGTCGTCAGCTGAACTGATGAGCCCGGTGACTGTGTCGGCGCTGTTGATAGCCCCGTCTCATCACCACTTCTCCTTGGATTTAAAGGGCCCCAACGTTCCCTTCGTTCACGAAGTTGCCGTCGCCTCTCTTCTTCCGACAACAGATACAGCTTACCATGGATCCTAAACCATGGCATGTATTCCGGCACGCACGCTAACTCAGGAACGATGATCGGTTCTCGGATAGGTAAATAGTCATACCGGTTCTCCCACGTCTCGATATGTACTGACCAAAATCTTGACCAATCCGTGTGCAGCTGCCGTAAGTCCATTTTGTGCTCATCATCGAGCACCTCAGATGGCACGGGAATCGGTTGCCGGAATCCAAATTGTCGCAGAACCCAATCTGACTGGTGCATCTCCACTGTCGTATAGGTGATCAATGGGACCTTCACGTGCCAACTGTTCAGATTTTGGAAGGACTCCTCCGGAATTACTGCCCGAATTTTCGGATCTCGTACGGTGTCCATTGAAACTATATTAACATTACCAAAATATTAG
The DNA here is from genome assembly GCA_025503065.1 of Gossypium bickii. Lineage (NCBI taxonomy): Eukaryota > Viridiplantae > Streptophyta > Magnoliopsida > Malvales > Malvaceae > Gossypium > Gossypium bickii. The sequence continues at coordinate 100,195,663 of CP106715.1, forward strand.
TTATATACATAATAGTAGACACTAAATCTGAAATACTAAATTATAAATACGAAATTCGAAACTTGTTATTCCGACCGTTGGTCCAATAGAAGCCGTATATCTTCAAGCGAGGTAGGTATTCCAACATGACTCGCCGAATGGTTCCACCTAATTAAATAAATTTTTAGCATACAATTATACTATAAATCTACGAAATAATTGTAAAATATAACATTAAATTTACCTCGTTATCAGTGGGAATGAATATGGGTGGTCGAGTCGAGAACATAAAAATGGAAATCGAAACCATGCCCATGACTGCAGTAGCGATAGGCAATCTCTAATTTTCGCTTTACTCGGCCGCGTCGCCCCTCACATCTCCCGATACAACCTCGATAGCACGGCAGACCCCCAACTCAATTCACCGACTGCTCTGAAATCAACAAGTTTCAGCAGCCATCTCAGGTGTACGAGGTTTCTAGGAAGGTCCGGCATCAGATAGCCTCCAATTGTCTGAAGAATGTATGCCCGAGCATACCGTATTCTTTCTATTTCGATCGAACCCTCATTCGGCTCCGGGAATGTGTCTCGTAACCAGGCCATCTCGATCTGAGCTCTTTGAATTTTATCCGAAATGGCACCCAAAAGCTCGTAGCATATGGCTTCCCAATCACCAGAAATTGCGAACCCGGTGACTACCGACCCGTCCACCGGCATTCCCAACTGCAACTGCATATCTTCCAGAGTGATGGTACACTCTCCGCATGGAAGATGGAAAGTGTGCGTCTCGGGTCTCCACCTCTCTATCAACGCACTGATCAAAGGCGGTTCCAACTTGAACCCCCGGCCTATCGTGGCCACGTGCCAAAAACTTGCTTCCCACAGGTAATTCTCGATCAACGGCGATGGGGGACCATGCATGTTGCGAATATAACATTCTAACACCCGATCTACAGACTGTTTAAAAAATTATAAAATAAAAATTAATTAAAATTGCATAGACCTAAAAAATATTAAATAAATATTAAAAAATTAAAATTAAAAACTTACCATTTTAAATTGCTCGACGGAGATGTGCTTGCTGTCTAGATGAAGTAATTCCCCGGCCATTTGTAATACGATAAAAAATTTTAAAAGTTTCAAAAAATATATTAAAAAAATTAAAAAGGGCTTTTTTGTAAATATTAAAGGACTATTTCGAAATTTTAGAGGAAGTTTGAAGGACTTAAAGAGAATTTTGAGAGGAATTTGAGAGAAATTTGAGTAAGGATTAAAGTGTGAAAAAGGGGGGTTTTATAGGTTTTTTTTTTTACCGTTGGGCCTCCAACGGTCAAAAAAAATTGGCCCCTTTTTTTTACCATTACAGGGCTAAAGCGCGTCCCCAGGGGGCGCGCTTTGCTGCCGTTTCACTCCAAAACGCGCTGACGTGGACGCGTTTTGGGGTGAAACGGCCCTTTTCCGTAATTATTTTTGGAACTGGCCCTTTTCCGTAATTAAATTATTTTTTAGGTATTTTTGGGTATTTTACCCAACATATTGTGTATTAAAAAATATTTTTTTCATAATTTTGGAACTTTTATAATGTTCGCAATTTTTTTTATAAAAATTGAGATTTTTTTTTACTTTTTTGAATTTTATTGTGAAAAAAAATAAAAAAATTAAAAAAAAAGAAAAACATTCAAGGTGATTAAAAAGTATTATATGTATTTATATATCCATATTATTTATTTTTCTTTTTTATATACATTTTAATGATTTTTTCTTTTTCTTTATTTTTATGTTTTTAAAAAAAAATTATATTTTTTTTTAAATTCTGGAAAAAAAAAGTTCAGTTTTTATAATTCTTCCTGATATTTAAAATTTTTTTGAGATTTTTCCTAATTCTTTTACTATTTTGTTTTTTCGCATTTTTCTTGTTTTTTATTTGCAAAAAGTAGAAATTGAGTGAAATGGCCCGCTTCCAACGAGCCACGTTATTTTTTGTAACGAAAGTAATGATTAAGGTAACATGCTTGATGTTTGGAAATTTTAGGTACCAAACTAATAAAAAAAAATTACATATCAAAATTCTTTAAGTAATAAAATGATAATTAGATGCAATATTGGGTAGATCTCATAACCAAATTACTTTAAAATACCGAATCGAAAGTTACCTGAGTTCCATCCAAAAAAAAGGTTTTTACCTGAGTATAATTTTCTGTTAGGGTAGATTCTACTTAAATTTAAAAAAAAATTTAAATGCAGAATGTATTTTTATATGTAATATAAAATTAAATAAGTAATATACTAAATAGTTTATTTATTTTGAATATTAAATAAACAATATGTTTATATAAAATTTTAAAGACATAATGATATTTTTAGCCCTCCAATTTTACAAAAAATATCATTTCAACTTTCCATTTAATTTTTCGTCTCTTTTAGCTCTTGAAATTATAATTTTTTTGTTAAATCACCCTAAAATGGATGGAAAAGTTAATGTTTGTTAACTTTGCTGATGTGACATTCACGTGGATTGCCACTGATAAGTGCTAAAAGTAACATGTTTTAATCACATTCTTAATACGTTTTTGGGTGATTATTCGACGTTAATGATGAATTTTATGCTCATAATTCTTTAAATTCATGTTTTTATACTTAGGAGAACATTTGAGAGCAAAATGAATGAAAAACAAGCAAAAACTGGAAAATCGGAGCAAGCCACAGGAGCCACACGGGCTCTCCTTCCACACAGCCATGTGAGCTATAACATCCTATACCTAATCAGGTCACCAACCCGAGCTATAAGGTGTTACAGCTATAAAACTTTAACATTTTTCATAATTTATTTAAAGATAATCAAAATAATTCATCATCAATCATTTCCATGCTTTTCAATCAATTTGGGACCTGATTCAAACTTACGGAACATTTAAAACAAACTGGGATCAATTCTAAATTAAATTGAAATTTCTATGAAAATTTGAACAAAAGTGTAAATAGGGGTCACATGGTCGTATGGTAGAGGCTAGCCCGTGTGGCTACCCCACACGCCCATGTCCTCAGACCGTGTAACTAACTGTGACTGTGTGAAAAATCCTACACCTAAAATCAAAGAACCACATGACCATGTAGGAGACCATGTGTGGCACACAGCCGTATGACAGCTCGTGTCCCAGTCCTTGTGCACCTAAAATAACTTCAAAACCAAGCTTTTTCATCTACCATTTTTAAAGTTCGAGGCAAAACCATTTCTAATCATTTTTATCTATTCGAAATACATTAAAACATATCAAAATCATCCAACCTAAATGCCTAACCAATATACCTTCAATGGCACCTCAATTTGAAACATAAACACACATCATCCAATCAAACATGTACTACAAGTAAAATTCTTTCAACATCCTTCAAATGCAAAATAACACATACCATTATTCAATCATCATTCAAACCATCAAATGTTCATTCAACTTATCATAATATCATATCTTACCATGACCAAATTAGTCATTCTTCAACCACAAAGCATTTCAAGGTTGCCTATTAACCTAAACTACCAACACAACCATTTAAAGGCATCTAGTTATCAACTTATGCAACCACTATCACAAACCACAACCAACCAAGTTACCAAATAGGATTTACATCAATACACATACTATAATTTCAAGTGCCCATCATATGATCAAAATATCCAAAACCCTATTTACATGCCACTTATAATCGGGCCAAAATAAACAAAAATGCTACCGAATAAGTTTCCAGATAGTGTGATCTTCAACGACGTTCCAATCGACAGTGAAAATCCGACGATCTACAATGAAGCAAACCAAATAAAGTAAGCTTTCATAAAGCTTAGCAAATTCATAAAACAAAACAGCACATACCTGCTAACTTAATTATAAATTATACAAAACATGAAACTAACGATCCTTGCCGTATATCATTGTTTCAACTTTCTGAAATACTTAAACCTGGATGATTCATATCATCAAAATATAACGCATCAAATAATCACATGCTAAGATACAATTCATCATATCATATCATCTCATTCCATTTTCCTTTTAATAATTAATTATTTTGCTTGGAGAACGATAGTAAATCAACTTCGGATACACGAGAGGGTAATGCTCATACGAGCTAACCTAAGGACTTTAACCAATACATGATGTTGCTCACACAAGCTTCAGAGAATCTGTAACAGATGTAGGATCTCAAGACATCGGTACGATATCCTTCACCAATACATAGTACCTGATAAATATACACCGGCTCAAAGCCTGCTAAATAACCACCGACTCAAGGTCTGCTAAATAAACACTGGTACAAGGCCTGCTAAATAAACATCAGCTCGATGTCTGGTAAATAACCATTAGCTCGAGACTTGCTAAATAACCATTGACTTAAAGCCTGCTAAATAACCATCTGCTCAAGGCCTGCTTTTCTCATATATCTCATACTCACTTTATTCTTTCATTTCGTTAATCATCCAATAGATAACAACAACATTTAATTCCATTTTATTAAACACGTAACAAGTAAAATCATTATAATGTAATAAACATAATACGAACTTACTAAAACACGATAGCTAACGATACACGACAACGATTTCTCGATGACTTTTCCTTTCCCTCGTTTATTAACAGTCTGGTCCATTTCTCGATCTACCTATAATAGTTTAATTCAATTAACCAAATTAAGCATCTTAAAATAGTTACATTTATGCAATTAGCCCTTTAATGATATTTTACATTTTTACCCTAAACTTTTATCTTTTATTCAATTTAATCCTTAAAACCTCACAATAGCCCAAGAACCCTTGTGCCAAATTCTATATGGTCCCTAAACAGTCCACTTTTATCATTTTATCACAAGAATTACATGCTATTTTACAATTTAAACAACTTAGTCCTTAAACTTTAAAAACAACAAAAATCACTTTACAAAATGGTCATATTTAACTATCAAGTTTAATAATCTATCATTAAACTTTAAAAGCACCAAAAATTCATAATGAAAAAAATTCTAAACATTTAATAGTTTTACGAATTAATCCTCGTATTAGCTAGATTAAGCTACAACGACCTCAAAAACATAAAAATTACTAAAAAGGGCACCCGAGGGACTTATATGCAATGGTCGATTATAAAGGAATTTTTGAAGCTTTAATGGCTTCCTTCAATGGAGAGTCTCGGTGTTCCAAAGAAAAATGATGGAAGATGATGAATTATGATATTTTTATTTTACTTTTAACATATATTTTTAATATTATAATTAAAATATTTTACTTAAAAATTCTTACGCCAACCGCCACTCTCTTTTAAAAGTGGTAATTTTTCATATTAACACTTGCAATAATAACATTTAATCCATTTAACACAAATAAACTAAAAACGGCTTACTTTTGCAGCTTTTATGATTTAATCTTTTTTACTTAATTAACTATCAAATCACTAAAATTGTTGGACCAAACTTCGATATACTTATATAATCACTCTGTAAATATTTAATAAAATTATTTATGGCCTCGGTTTACAAAAATGAGGTGTTGATACCTTATTTTCCAAAATCACTTGACTTTAGGATCAAACCATTTGTACTTAAGGGTTTTTTACCCAATTAGTCCAAAATAAAAAAAAATAACCAAAATGGTACATGTGAAAAATTATGTACCAAAATGGTACATGTAGGGTGGTGCCGCCTATGGCAGAGGCGTGACCACCCTACTCTGCCATTTTCCTACCACATTCTGTTAAAAAAAATAAAATACTGTTTAAAAAAAACTGTTTAAAAAATAAAAATAAGGAGGAGGGTGTGCCAGAGGCGGCACCCAGGTGACGGGACAACTCCATGCAGCAGCAAAATTTGTCCATTTGCTCAGCTGGGGATCTTAAATGGTCCTCAATTTTATTTTCATTGCCATGCGAGAGAAGAAGAAGAAGAAGAAGAAGAAGAAGAAGAAGAAGAAGAAGAAGAAGAAGAGAAAAAGAAGGAGGAGGAGGACGGCACCGGAAAAAAAAAGAGAGAAAGAAAATAGAGAAGAGAAAGGAGAAAGAAAGAGAAGAAAAAAATAAGAAAGAAAGAAAGAAAATAGAGAAGCGAAAGGAGAAAGAAATAGAAGAAAAAAAGAAGGTATAATTTTTTTTTTTTTAAAATAGATGTTTTTATTGTTTTAGTTTAGTTATTAAACAAATTGTTAGTTACCATTAGAGTTTTTTGTTATTTTGTTATTATTTTGTTATTTTGTTATTATTATATATTAATATTTACTTTTATTTTTATTTTGTTAGTTTATATACCATCTCAAAATAATATTGTAATTATATAGAAATTAAATTAAGAAATTTTACTTCCATAATATAGGTATTTTGGCTTGCATCATTTAAGTTTTAAATTTTAGTAAAAAAGTGATTATTGTTAGTTTAGTTAGTGTTATTGTTAGTAAAAAAACTAATATTATTATTGTTAAAAACCCTAATTATTAATATTGTTAGTTAGTATTATTAGTAAAAACTCATAATTATTATTTTAGTTAGTATTATTGTTGGTAAAAAAAAACTATTATTATTATTGTTAGTCATTAATATTGTTAGTAAAAAATCCTAATTATTATTTTAATTAGTATTATTGTTGGTAAAAAATTATTATTATTATTATTATTATTATTGTTAGTCATTAATATTGTTAGTAAAAAACCCTAATTATTATTTTAGTCAGTATTATTATTAATATTGTTAGTAAAAAACCCTAATTATGATTTTAGTTAGTATTAGTATTAATAATGTTATTAAGAAACCCTAAACATTATTATTAGTTATTAATATTTTCAGTAAAAAAATCCTAATTATTATTTTAGTTAGTATTATTAATAATATTGTTAGTAAAAAACCCTAATTATTATTTTTATTATGTGTTGTTTATGTTTGTATAAATAATAAAAAATTTGTATTTATTATGTGTCGTTTATGTTATGTTTTTGTTATATTATTTTTATTGGCATGTTAATTTTTAGTAATTTAATATAAATTTCTTGTTTTTTATGTAGGTCAAAAATTAAATATTTGAGACGGCAATGACTCCATTGATTAGTAAAGATCCTCACATATCTAACGCAGCTAATAATATGGTAATGTATTGTTATTTATTAATCGCGGGTTATATTAAAAAAATAGCTACATAATTTAGGGAAATAAATTATGTTATTATAATTATTTTTTGTGATTTAACACTGTCAGGGCTCGTACCGTGTATTAAGGGGCCGGGTGAATGGCTTAGGAAATCCCCCGGATGAACGACTGATGCCCTACTTAGAGCAAGCTGGATTTGGGTCAGCAGCACTGATCCGGACGTTTGATCTGGGGTATGATTTAATATCTGCACTAGTCGAGCGTTGGCACCCAGAGACCCACACTTTTCATTTCCCCTGTGGAGAGTGTACAGTCACTTTAGAGGATGTTGCAGTGCAACTTGGGCTCCCAATCAACGGGAGTCTCGTAACGGGCGTCAATGCGATAGCTGACCTATTTGCTCTTTGTCAGAGCCTACTAGGAGTCTCGTACGGCAATTATGAGGAAAATATTTTGGGCTTGAAATTTACATGGCTAAAAGCGAGGTATGAACACTTATCAGCTAATGCCACTGAAGTCGAGTTAATGTGTGCTGCTCGAGCATACATTATGCACATCATAGGGGGTGTACTGATGCCCGATGCAAACAATAACAGGGTTCATGTACTTACCTCTATTAGCTGATTTGAGTAATGCTCGTTCTTATAGTTGGGGCTCCGCAGTTCTTACGGTGTTGTACCTTGAGCTTTGTTAGACGAAAAAGCCAGCTGCCGTAGACATAGGTGGATGCCTTACATTATTACAGTCGTGGGCTCTTTATCGGATGTCATTCTTGGCATCAGTTAGTCACCAACCATACGTATATCCACTAGTTAACATGTGATAAAATATAACTTGTTATTAATTGACAATTTCTTTATATTGATACTATTGTAACGATATTATATTGACTTGAAATTTGTTTTTGTAGATGGAGTATTTATCCAGGTATCGGGAGGTCGTACACTGTCCCGATATATCGGCTTATGATTGAACAATATGCCGGGGAAGGGGTAAGCAATTTCAATATTCCTGACGTGTTACTTTGTATATCTTACTCACACTGTGTTAAATTTTAACAATGTTATTAATCGTGCAATTTATATGGATGCCATATCGTAGACCAAAAATTGCAGCCATTATACCCTCGTCTGCCTACATTCACTCTCATATGTGGTGCACTAACGCACCAATTATCAATTTCAATATAGTCGAGTGGTACCATAGGAATCGAGTGCTGCGACAGTTTGGTTGCATCCAATATATCCTGGATTCGCCATGCGAGGTGGGAGAGGTTCACTGCATGAACAAGAGAGAGAAACAGGGATTGCATTGGAGGGTTAAGCACTGGAGATTTATTGCGGTGTGGAATGATCGAATGACTCGAATACCTCAGATGGATATGTCTTCCAATTTGCAACCTCCATTAGAGCACATACAATGGTACTCTAGTATGGGAAAGCCATATATACTTAGAGGGCAATCGAATGTAGTCCCCCCACACATGCAGCGACATGGGGCATACGAGCCAGTGGCCGATATGGAGGCCGAGCCAGTGGCAAATCCTGATCCCGAGCCAGAGCCCGAGCCCGAGCAATCACATTCATATTTGGATCACATTCGTATCATCCAGATGTGCCAGGCAATGACTACTTCCTGGGCTCGTTAGGGAGTGGATACCATTACGGGTTTGATATATTTGGATCATACCCACCGCAGTACAGCACTCCGGCTCGTATCCATTGTAGGGCATCATATCTCCTGAGTCGTACCCACTGCATCATGGCACTCCTTCCGGCTCAAGTTCATCGATGCCATTCAAGCCACATGATTTTTCTGCCATGTTTAGCACACCCCCACCTGGGCCTAAAGAGGATGTTGGTCGTCGCGAGCACCCACAACGTGAACGTCGACCTCCGTAGAAGTATACCCTAGGACTACACCATCGAACCATCAATTTTAGGTTAAACTAGCGGTTTTGATATTACTCTAGTTTGTATTTATTTTATATTACAATGTTTGTATTTTTTTTTTATAAATTTAATTTGATTAATTGGAACTTTAAAATTTGTAACAAAATTTGACCATAACGCAGAGTAGATTAATTTGGAGATTATAACATTAAAACACTAATACACATTACAACCGTAATAACCCAAATTTCAGCGATGTCGGAAATAGTGGTTCGAGACCACCGAACCCGACAAATGAACTCGTAGATTATATTATTTAATAGTTATGAACCAAATGTAGCTTTTAAAAAGGTTTTTGAAATAATAAATTGTGTTTTACAAATATTTATTTGGTCAAGAAATTGAAAAAAGGAAGTATCAAAATCTCGGTGTTATAAACCGAGCCATAAATATTATTGAAAAAGCATGTAAATGATGTGTTTTTTTATATAAATTAAATACATTACAACATAAGCTCAATTCTCACTCGATCGTGACGATTGTCCAACATGGTAGTTTCGCTGCGGGCATTTACTTCGATTATGATCACCTAACCTGCATAATCCACAACATTACCGTTAGATTTCTCCCTAATGTCCATTTCATTATGGATTCTGGATGATTGCGGATGACCTCTCGGATTCCTGCGTAGCGCTCTGTCTGGGACAAGCTTGAAAGTCGTCCAAGGCACCTCCCACGTAGACAGGTCAGGCAGGACGGGGAACTCATTTTCCCAGACACGCAACGTGTGCTTGAGTGTATACACATCATCGATAAATTGTTCAACATTAAGGTTCACTTTAGCACACGCTTCCATGACATGTGCACACGGATAATGAAGTGTTTGGAACCTCCTACATTCGCACCGTCTGTTCCGAAGATCAACTCCATAGGACCTAGGTGGTATACTGGGTCGACGACCGATGGACTCTATAACTTGAAAAGTTTCCAAGCTTCGTGAATATATTTCTACAGCCATCAACCTCGCAATCCGACAGTTTGCAATCAATGCATCCCTGACATCTTCGACAAACACGTGTCCCACCTCCATCTGGTTGACTTGTTGTTCACCCATTCTTGGCATTAAAGTTGCCAACCTGTAGAATGTAGCCGAGAAGACAAATGAAATTGGAAGATGTCATATTTTCAACAACACAGTATTGACCCCCTCCACCAAGTTTGTGGTCATTTGACCATAACGAAAGCCCTCGTTAAAACTTTGAGCCCATTGCCACGGCTCCATTGTACCCAACCACTGTCGAAAAGATGTGTTTGTTTGACCTTCCATGTCATTATCAAGTCGAGTCATTCTTTGGCGAAAAATATGTGACTCTAACTCGTACGCTGTATATGTATTAAGAAAAGATAAGTTACAGTAACTGGATAACATCAAACATTAAAACTTATATTGAAAAGATAAGGTTATCCTTTACCCATTTTCACCACTTGTCTCTTCCAGTCTGCATTTTTATAATCTCGAAGGAAGTTATCTGCAATGTGAGGGATGCAGTAAACGGATCTCCATGGCACATCGGAATGCCTAATTGCAACAATTAATCCTTTCCCTCTATCGGAGATTATGCAAACATTATCTTTGCCAATAACATACCTCCGCAAGTTGATAAGGAAGAATTCCCAGGATTCCAAGTTTTCTTTATCTACGATGGCAAATGCTATTAGGAGCACGTTCCTATTGCCATCTTGAGCAACCGCAATAAGTAGGATCTGTATATATTTTCCATATAGCCAAGTCCCATCCACCTGCACAAACGGTTTGCAGTGTGGAAATGCCCACACACATGGATCAAACGTCCAGAACATCCGATGAAATTTTTTTCCCCGGCTGTAATTGGTCATTCGGGTCATAATAAGGTCGTGTCTGTAACTCAATCACAATCCCCAGTACGTACTCCCACATAGCAGCTATCCATCCATGTAGCTCGTTATACTACAAATCGTAATCCCCATACAATTGCTCCATTACCATCTGCTTAGCTATCCTCGCCTTTCGATATGATACTCGATACTGGAATCGTACTTGTATTTCAGCAATCAGTACCGAAACTTTAATGGTCGGCATGTCCTTCACCATTGGCATGATACACGTACAGATAGTATTAAAATCAAGTTTTCGATGATCTTCTATCATACGTGTTGATGTGCATGTGTGAGGTCCAACCAATTTTCGTATCTCCCACATCTGTGAATTTTGAATGAATGCAGCTCGTACCCGCCAATTGCAGCCTTCTGTTGCCTTCCAACACTCTCCAATATATACCATCGGTTTAGACACTACGACTTTGTAATCCACTGATATATTCACGCTATACCGTTTAATAGCAAATACGCACTCTTCTTTACTTTCAAATCTCTAGCCTACAAATAACTCCTCATTATCGGAATTTACAGCCAGCCGGTGAGCAGGAAGTATTTTAGGGTACTCCGGGAACTTAGCTACATGAGCTATGTCGGGGTCTATAAGTGACATGTGTGGCCTAGGATTATTGTGTATCATAATACATCGCATCTGGTTCCCGACCGAAGACACGTTAATGTTTCCATCGTCATTCACATCTTCATCGTCAATATCGTCAAGTATATCGTCCACATCGAGATCACTGTCACTATCGACCTCTTGCTCACAATGATCACTACTATCGTATCCATCGTCACCAACCACATCAATATCGGGTGTAATATTAAGATCGATATCAATCCCATGTATAGTCGATTCACTATCAACATACGAAATTGGAGGCACAATGCACGGTTCTTGAGCTCCATGTTCTTCACCATATGCATTGATGTTTTCATTTTGCTCAATACCGACTAACTTAGCAAGTAAGTGAATCGGTGCATTTTTGTTATTCTCATTCCCATTCCCACAGTAAAGAGCGATCATTGTCTCCACATCTTCGTCGTCTACAAGTTCTATTTCGGTGAATTTGATCAGATCTGTCGAAACTGGAAACTTGTAAAAAATTCTCGAAATTCTTCTCCCACAACGTCTAACAGTTTTTGCGTTAACCCTTCCCTTCATATCATCCAATGAGACATTTCTATTAAATCTCATTGCTATTTCTTACCGACATTCAAATATGCATCCAACGGTTGTTGTCAAGATGATTCCATCAAAATAAAAGCATAAGAAAAACTGATCATCCATCTTCAATATTCAATCTGTTAAAAAATAAACAAAATTTCTCAAAACAATTTCGAACAGTAAATAAATTATTTAAATAAAAAATTAATGGTTCAATATGCAATTTTTTTCATTCATAAGCTCATACTATTTCAGTTATCATTTTTTACATGAACAACATTTATCTTTACATTTAACCACTTAAATTCAGTTCTACGTTTTCTTCCATCTTCGATCTTGTATCTTTCTCTGAGAAATACCGTACAATCCAATTTAGAAATTCTTGATTCTCTTCATATTTATCTTCTACAATCCAATTTGGAAATTCCTCGGGATCTTCTTTCTCTTCAATTTTTATAACGAGTATTGAATTTAGAAATTCTCTTGGTAATTTCCTAACATCTAATTTATCCATCCATGGTATGTCAAACACACTTTGCTTCTCAGTCAACTTCCGTGAGCCTGTACTTTGCCTCACTGTTTTCTAGCTCCATAAGAGATTATAAACTTCACAAAGCATATAACTAGATTCCAATAGGTTCGTGGTACCAATGTCTTCCAAAGTTCGTCTAAAATGATTTGATGGTCCTGTGCTATTAATGTCTCTCTAAGGGTTAAGTATTGCATTTTATTCTTCCTAATCATTTCATGACCATTCCACAACACTTCTTGCATCTTTTTATTTACGGTAATAAGGTGTTGAACAATGTTTTCTTGTTGTTTCATTTTGTAATCTTGCACTTCTCTCATCATCTTATCAACTTTCTCCCTTTGTGTTGAAGTTATTATCTCATTAGGCAATACCAAATATGTTGCCATTTCTACCAATATCTATAGCAGAAATATTTTTAATTTTTATCACTAATTAACAATTACTTTATAATAGTTTTACTAATATAAAAACTTTCAAATATATTAAAAAAAATTAAAACATAACATTCACAATAAACAAATAATTAATATAAACACAAAACTTACTAACAAATCAAAATAAACAAACAAAATAGCTTTAAAACAAAACATAAAAATAACAAAAACAAAAACATTAATTAGGGTTTTTTACTAACAATATTTATAATAATACTAACTAAAATAATAATTAGGGTTTTTTTACTAACAATATTAAAAATACTAACTAAAATAATAATTAGGGTTTTTTACCAACAATATTAATAATACTAACTAAAATAATAATTAGGGTTTTTTTACTAACAATACTAATAATACTAACTAAAATAATAATTACGGTTTTACTAACAATAATAGTTAACAATAATAATAATAGTTGTTTTTACTAATAATATTAATAACTAACAATAATAATAATAATAATAATAATAATTAGGGTTTTACTAACAATAATAGTTAGCAATAACAACAACAACAACAATAATAATAATAATAGTTTCTTTTACTAACAATAATACTAACTAAAATAATAATTACGGTTTTACTAACAATAATAGTTAACAGTAATAATAATAATAGTATTTTTTACTACCAATATTAATAACTAATAATAATAATAATTAGGGTTTTTACTAATCCTAATAACGAACACAATAATAATAATAGTTTTTTACTAAAAATAATACTAACTAGCAATAATAATTCGGGCTTTACTAAAAATAATAACTAACAATAATATAGTGTAAAAACTAAGAATCATACTAACTAAAATAATAATTAGGGTTTTTACTAATCTTAATAACTAACAATAATAAATAAACTAACAACAAAAAATAATGAAAAACATACAAAAAAAAAAAACATGATAATCCATTATTTTTAAAATATACCTTATTTTCTCTCTTTTTTTTTCTTCTCTTTCTTTCTCCTTTCTCTTCTCTATTTTCTTTCTCTTTTTTTTTTTCCGGCGTCGTCGTCCTCCTCCTCCTCCTCCTCCTTCTTCTTCTTCTCTCACATGGAAATAAAAATGAAATTGGTCCCCAAAGCTGAGCAAATGGACAAATTTGCTGCTGCATGGAGTTGTCCCGTCACTTGGGTGCCGCCTCTGGCACACCCTCCCCCCTATATTTTTTTAAACAATGCTTTATTTTTTTTTAATGGCAGAGTAGGGTGGTCACGCTTTTGCCATAGGCAGCACCACCCTACATGTACCATTTTGGTATATAATTTTTCACATGTACCATTTTGGTTTTTTGTTTTTTTTTTGGACTAATTGGGTAAAAATTCCTTTACTTAACTATTCATTTAATTAATTAAAATTATCATTCAAAAATTCAATTAAATACTATATTTAACCTATAAATATTAAATAATAATATTTATGAATGCATCCATTGGATTTGTGGTCCTAAAAACACTGTTTCCGACACCACTGAAAAACGAGCTGTTACATAAGCCACACAGGTTGCCACAAGACCATGTGGCAAATTATGTTGATTTTGTGAAATGGTACTTTGAACTGCGGGAAAACGTGATTTTTATATTTTTCAAGCATTCTAAGACGTATATATGACAAAAAATATGAAGAGAGAGCCGTCATAGAATACTTAAGAAAACAACTCGAAAAATATTATTGAAGCTGATTCTGAAGCAGATTTCCGTCAAGATCGAAGATTTCAAGTGATTTCTTAGGAGATTATTATGAGGTTTTTTATTTCTTTTGGTTATACTTTGTCTTGGATGTTTTTATTTTCAAGCATGAACTAATTTTCCAAGTACCTAGGGAGTTGAACCTTATGATGAATTCTGTCGTTTGATTTTTATTTTACGTATAATAAATACTTAGATCTTGTTCTCAACTATGTGTGCTTCATTCTTATTTTGTTATTGCTAGATTTTTAATCCATGTTTGATGTGCTTAAATCAGAAGATGAATAGACATTGTTTAAGAGTATATCTTGCGTAGTTGAGTGGATTGCATGTAATCCTAGAAATAGGACGACATAAATCTACCGAATTAGAGTCAAATCTAATAGGGGAATCTATAGATCGAGTTAATACAATAATAGGGGTTTTAATTAGAAAGAAATTTCAATTAATCAACCTAAATTCAGTTGCTCTTACTCTCGAAAAAGATATCAGCATAATTCAGGGATTTCTACAGATCAAGATACTAAGTAAAGAAATTGCATAATTTAGACTGATAATGACAGATGAAATCTAGGCGAATTCTTTAGTGAGTATTGTTTCCCTTCTTTGTTGTTAATTGTTTATTTTCATGATTTGTTCTTTGTCGTGTTCGTTAGTTAATTAATTTAGTTTTTAATCAATCACTCGAATTATTCTGCTAAATAATAGAAAGATAGTAATTACTAGTACTTTTAGTCTTCATGGGAACGATATCTTTGCTCACCGTAGCTATATTATTAATTGATAGATGCACTTGTCTTAGTCAAAATTTTCATTTAGTTCCGTAGACATCAACCACGTAGATGTCAACATTTAATTATTCTTTTTAAATTTTAAAAATATTTTAAAAATATTTTTAAAATTTTTAAAATAGTTTTTTTATAATTATTTGAATTTTTAAATTTTAAAAAATTAATTAAATATTTATGTATTATCCACATGGCAACCCACGTGTATACAACGTCAATAAAGCTAAAAACATTAATTATTTTATTCATTTTGGGTGATTTTAATTAAAAAACATAAATTAAAAAAATTAAAAATTAAAAAAATTAATTAAAATAACATTTTTTTTTATAAAATTAGATAACCAAGTAAAACATCAAAAGTAAAAGGTATAACTTCAAATATCATCCTTCGAAATAAATAAATGATTTTGGTCATATGCATTATATCAGAATCATGAAACGTATCTGATTGGATAGGCATCCTCCAACTTTCTAATAAATTGATATATATTTTTCATTAATAGTCAATTCACATCATTGAATTTATCATTTTTTAACTTGGTATGTTTTAGTATTAATTTATTTTGATTTATCGTTTAGATTTATTGATACTTTTGAAAACTATTTAATATATATAGAATATTTTAAAATAGAAAAAATAATAAAATTAAATAAATTTTAGATATAAAATATTTTTATCAATTATAAAAAATATTCAAAAATAAACAGTATAAATAAAAATTCATCTTCCAACAAATTCAAAATAAACCAAAAAAAAATACCACTTAATATATTAAGCAATAAGATTATCCGCAACAAATCATTACATATTAAATATATATAGTCATAAAAACACACATATGAAGTTGTTCAGGAAGCTTTTAGAGAATGTCTATCTCTCCCTCTCTTTTCTTTTTAATTTTTTTATTTTCTATTTTAAAGTGTAAAACGGTACATTTAACAGATAAAGTTTTATTATTTGTTATTATAAATGAAGAAATTATTAATTTTATACTTTTTAAATAGTATTAGTGTTAATGTATAGTTTAGTAGATGCAATTAAAGTTAGGTGAAACGAGTCAGAATAATCAATACAGATCAAAATTTTTATCACTACTAATCAGTGAGTTGATTATTCTAATTTAATATAATATAATACTTTTCATTTATAATATAATACTCTTATCATTATGTAAAAAATTTAAGAATTAATAAAATAAAATAAAATGTTTAAATGAATTTTTTAGAAAAAATTGTAGGCAAAATAATTCATTGCGCTTAAAATTTAAAAGGTAAGAGATTTTTTTTTTTTTTTTTTTTTTTTTTTTAATGTTGGTCACAGCTCTAGTGAGGTGTTTCAATTTTCAAATATATGGGGCCTCCAAAATTTTAAAGGGAGGTTAGATGGCCAGTGAATGCTGTAGGCTGTCAAGGCTAAAATTACTATTTTAGCGTCTTTAATCTTTTCATTATTATTAATAATTTTAATTTTTAGTTTGCATATGGTTTTATTTCTTATTTAATATAACATAATTTTAATATGTATTAATATTTAATATAAATATAATATATATAATTATTTTTAATAATTATTTAAATAAATATAATCTTAATTTTTTGGTTAATATAAATATCATACTAATTAGCATTTAATAGTATATAATTTTATTATATTATCACTTAATATTAATATATTATACCTACAGTATTATAAAATATAATGTATTAAGGGTGAGTATTTGGTATATTAATAGTGTACTTCTTTTTATTCCATAATTATTTTTTAAAAATTGACATATATTTTTTTTATATTTATTTTTTATTACTATACTCTTATAAGACATTTGTTAACCTCCTAACTTGTAAATATACGTAACATATAGTCCTTTTAATCTCACACCACCACTATATTTAATGTTACCCAAGCAAGAGTTACTGTATCCAAATGTAACCCTTGTTGGAACTCATGATATTCGAGCGAACTGAGCTGGCCATTGATATCCCATCAAAAAAACATTCCATCTTCTGCCTGCATTAAAAACATGCAATATATGAATGGTATTGGCATACCCTTTCCTTATGGGAGCTGAAATATGTTACTATCCTCATCACGTTTTGCTTAATTTACTTGACGTGATTAAAGTGTTAACCCTTTAATTCTCACACTTCTCATGAATTTATTCATTCCGTGGGTACATATGATCTTGACTCATTTTGTATCCAATAAAACATACCTTTAAATTTTAATTCAACCCGTCATTTTTAATATATAATTTTTTAAAATATTTAAATTTTTTAATATCAACATTTATAATTTTCATATATTCCTAAATTGTAACTTTTCAAAAGAGAGATTACACATTTACATTATCTTCCTGCCACAACTTATTGCACGCAAGACTCAAAGAAGCAGGAAATTTAAAAAAATAAAAATAAAGTAAAAGTGGGATCACTATTCACCAACAATGGCTTATTGATAAGGCTCACCCCTCTTTCTCTCTCTTCCTCTATGTGTTAGAGTTTAGACATTCTATTCGACAAGTACTAGTTTGTTTGTTCGCGGTCTTTACACACATAAATTGATTTGATTTGACGGGCCTTTACATACATAAATTGGAGCTTTCCTCAACCGAAACAAGATAACACCTATTACCAAGTTTCTTTGTTCTTGCTTCTATTTCTACTACTACTATTATCATGGAGTACTCTAATTCTAGCAACACGGAGCAGCCTCAAACCTGCCTTGAAATAACCATGGAGGTTCACAGAGTTGTCCCACCACCCCATAAGAGCACCATTCATAAGCTTAAAACCACGCTCAAAGAAACTTTCTTCCCTGATGATCCTCTGCGCCAATTCAAAGGACAACCTACCGGGAAGAAATGGATTCTTGCAGCTCAATACATCTTCCCTATTCTCCAATGGGGTCCTCATTATAGTCTCAGTCTCTTCAAATCTGATATTGTTGCCGGACTTACCATTGCTAGCTTAGCCATCCCCCAGGTTTTGCTTTTCAGTTCATCTTTTTATCTATAATCATCTATCAATGTTTTTTTCGATTTCTTTGACCTCTTAAATTCTTTACCTCAGGGAATCAGTTATGCTAAGCTTGCTAATCTACCGCCAATTGTTGGCCTCTGTGAGTAACTCTGCCCTTTTAATGAAGCTTGTTTGCAGCTTTGAGATTACTGTTTGATTAGATTTTGATTTGGTAAAGCTTGTTTATTCCATACCGGTCTAGATTCCAGCTTTGTGCCTCCTCTTGTATATGCTGTACTTGGAAGCTCCAGGGACCTTGCAGTAGGGCCTGTTTCCATTGCTTCACTTATACTTGGATCCATGCTTAGACAAGAAGTATCCCCTGTCAGTGATCCTGTCTTGTTTCTTCAACTAGCTTTTACTACAACTTTCTTTGCTGGTCTTTTCCAAGCTTCTTTGGGATTTTTAAGGTGAAGTCGTTTTTTCCACCTTTAAATATATATAATATTAATTAATCGTTCTGATGTTTTTTTTTCTTTTATTATTATTATTATTTATAATCACGTTCTGATGATTTCTGGCAACAGGCTCGGATTTATCATTGATTTCCTCTCGAAGGCAACACTTATCGGTTTCATGGCTGGGGCTGCTATAATAGTTTCTTTACAACAACTGAAAAGCCTTCTTGGAATCACTCATTTTACAACAAAAATGGGTTTGGTACCTGTTTTGAGCTCTGTTTTCCACAACACAAAGGAGGTAAATGGTATTTTAATCTGCACTCTGCACTAATCCTTTCATGTAAATGTCACTTAAATGGTAACTGCTTCATTACTTTGTCACTTTTGCTTTCTCTCATCATTTAACAAGCTTGGTTCAAGGTTCCTTCATGGTAGAGCAACTCTTTTGTCTGAATTTTATATTCGTTTCCATCACAAATTTATGGGGTTTTCTTCTTCTTTGCAGTGGTCTTGGCAAACAATACTGATGGGGTTTTGCTTCCTAGTGTTCCTGCTAGTGGCTAGACATGTTGTACGTTCTGATTACTCATCTCTTTGTCTTCAAGTCTGAAGTGGAATCTGGTCTTTTTCTCTCTCAAAAGGGCGCTACTAACCGCCTTAAAATCGAACTTGACACTCAAGACAAAACCCGCCCCCAACCCGCATTTATTTCAGTGTTTAATTGGATGGTTTCTATGATTCTATCATCTATAATTCACTGTTTTCTAATATCTGGGCCCCAAAAATATTCGTTTCACCAATCAGAAAGGTAAAAGGTTGATGATTTGACTCTTTTCTGGCTCTGCATGGGTAACACATGTCATGTATTGCCATGGTCTGGGTGGTCATAGTGTTTTCTAAATGATTCATTATTAACTATTTCTTTTATGTCCACATCTTGCCAATCCTGGAAGTAAATATTAAGTATTGATTTCACATGGATATACATAAAGCTTTCTGCCCTTTGCAACCTGGGGAAAATAAGGGAACATTTGAGAAACATGGTATGGGATCCTCGCAGGCAAGCTTAAAACTTTAAAACTTTAAAGCTTGTTTCTGCATGTTCAACATGTATGGGCTCCATTACTTCTTTTGCCTTAGCCCTTATGGACTTGGTTCACTTTCCTTTTCTCTTTTTCCTGGTCTGGAACAAGATTTAGTAATGATGCAATCATAGCAATCCAAAGGGTCCTACATGAAAGAGTCAATACACTGTTGTGCAAGTCTTACACTTGGAATATGCATTGACTTGGGGGTGTGTGCCATGCAGAGCATGAAAAGACCAAAGCTGTTTTGGGTCTCAGCTGGTGCTCCTCTTGTTTCAGTCATCCTCTCTACGCTTCTGGTTTTTGCATTCAAAGCTCAGCACCATGGCATCAGTATAGTAAGTTTCCAGGGTCCCCCACTTAAGTAGCTCTCACATTTTGCTTTCCCTTTTCCTTTTGTCCTTCTTTGGCTGACTGTTAATTGGTTTGCCTACTTATTAGATTGGAAAATTGCAAGAAGGATTAAATCCTCCTTCATGGAATATGCTGCAATTTCGTGGAAGCCACCTTGGACTGTCAATAAAAACTGGCCTTGTTACTGGCATTATTTCCCTCACTGTAAGTCCCCCAACAAAAATTAATGTGATACCTCATTGAAAACAAATAGACACCAACTATAATTAGCAAAGCAATAACTTGGCATAGCTCTCTGAAAACCAAAATAGATAACAAAGCAAACCATTTAAGGCTTGATGTGCAGGGGAACATGCATACAATAAATGATGGCCAGTTGCCCCCCACAGATTTATTTTGAAGTTGGAAACTGAAACAAATTTGGCAGACCAAACTATACCATTCTTGTAATATTGATGAGCTAATATCTGCCTAGTCAGATTATTGAACAAAGTTAATAAAGGAGGTAAACGTTTATCCTACAGGACACCCCTTGGCATCCTGGCTTGGCCTGGAGTTATATGGAAGTAGAAGGACAATAATTAAGACAACTGGTTCAATTTGCAAAGGCTAAAGTACCAGTTAATATAATGGAAATAGATTAACAATGGTTCAAAACCTCTAATCAATAATATAATCAGTTCAATATTTCCTGGTAAACAGGAAGGCATTGCAGTAGGAAGGACTTTTGCTGCTCTTAAGAATTACAAAGTAGATGGTAACAAGGAAATGATGGCAATTGGGCTGATGAACATGGTTGGCTCCTCCACTTCTTGCTACATTACAACTGGTACACATCTACTCTAGCAGGCAATTAGTCTTTATAAGTCACTTTTTAAGCGGCTATTAACTTGGGTAATTCGATATCAGGTGCCTTCTCTCGATCAGCGGTTAATCACAATGCAGGAGCGAAGAGTGCAGTGTCTAACATAGTAATGTCGATTACGGTTATGGTGACCCTTCTCTTCCTCATGCCTTTATTCCAGTACACCCCAAACGTGGTGTTGGGAGCTATCATTGTGTCAGCTGTAGTTGGCCTTATAGACATTCCAGCAGCCTGTCAAATTTGGAAGATCGACAAATTCGATTTCATTGTGATGTTGTGTGCTTTCTTCGGTGTTATTTTCATCTCGGTCCAAGATGGTCTTGCCATGGCAGTAAGTTCTCCTCCCACCTTCTCATAATATGCAATCCCACATGTCAAACCTGTAAAGCTATGGGAATATATATAAATGAACCAGGTTGGGATGTCTATTTTCAAGATCCTCCAGCAAATTACTAGGCCAAAGACAGTGATGTTGGGGAACATTCCCGGGACAGATATTTTCCGGGATCTTCACCATTACAAAGAATCGATGAAGATCCCGGGTTTCCTTATCCTAAGCATTGAAGCTCCTATCAACTTCGCTAACTCCACATATCTGAATGAGAGGTTGGTTATCACTTTACACATTTTGTAATACCTTACCTATCTTTAGATTAATTATTCTGTATCTCTACTATGTAATTGGAAATGGGCTTCTTTTACAAAGGATCTTGAGATGGATTGAAGAATATGAAGCCGAAGATCATAAGAAGCAGTCAAGCCTCCAATTTGTGGTTTTAGTGATGTCAGGTAAGCAGTCTCAACCATGGAAACAGAGCAATGATGCTGGTATTTGTGGCTAGTCTGCAATAAAAAAAAAAAAAAAAAAAAAAAAAACCTCAAAATCTGCATATTCTCTGTTGTCTTTTTTTTCCAGCGGTGAGTGCCATAGACACGAGTGGCGTATCAATCTTTAAAGAACTGAAGAAAACAGTGGAAAAGAAAGGAGCTGAGGTGAGTTCCCAATCTGCAAAAACAATTTCATTATGTATGTATGTATGTATGTATGTTTTTCAAGTTCAAAAGGGTGAGACTTGTTTTCTATTATTGACATGGCAGCTTGTGTTGGTGAATCCTTTGGGAGAGGTGATGGAAAAATTGCAAAAATCAGATGAAGCAGGGGATTTCATGAGACCAGATTGCTTGTTCTTGACAGTAGGGGAAGCTGTTGCGACGCTTACAGCAACAATCAAAAGCCAGGTCTCCAATCATGTAGTATGAACGAAACCAAAAATTAACTCCACAAAAGCTATCATGTTGTGGTGTTTTACAATAAGAACATCAAAAGTATTTCATATTATTAAAAAATATATATATCAAGCCGTTTGGTTTTCCACATATTTTCTCCCTGTTCACTATCTTCCTACTTCCCTTCTTGTCTTACTACTGCAAAACATAGATTCAATGACCTTGCAATTGGTTTTGCATTCCAATAAAACATAAATGTTATACATTCCCTAGACTTTTTTTTTTTTTTTTTTTTAAGTATCACATTGGCTGCCTCCCTTGCTACACTCGTGAATGACGAGAGAGAAATTAACAACTATAGACAACAAATGATTGAATACTATATTATCGTGTGATGTCTACAAGTGTAACAGGTTAGTTGTAATGTAATTATACAATAGGGTACGAAGTACTTCGAGGATCAAACCCAAAAGAGTCAGCAATTGAGCAAATTATAGCTACAAGTATGCAGAATAAAGAGTCTAACTAAGTGCTAAACACTAAAGTACGACAAACAATGAAAAAAAATAATTACACTAATTTATCAACTAATTAACACAAAGACTAAATTGTAAATTATGCAAAGTAACTAAATTAATCAATGAATAATAAATGATGGTTGATTGATTTCGGTCTGGTGGGATCTAAATTGTTTAAATTCCTAAAGTAATTTCGTTTTACCTCTCAGCCTCAACTTTACCAAATTAGACAAATTAGTTCGGTTTATCTCTCGACCTCACCGGCTAACCCGGGTGATGATCACTAAACTAACTATAAATACGACAAAGGCAAGCGCACCTATCGAACAATAATAGAGCTATGGTGAGTAGGGAATATCGTATCCACGAGGACTAAAAGTACTAGAAATTACCATATTCTTATTATCTAGCCGACAAATTAGGGTGATATGTTTAATTCTAAAATTACCAAACTAATTTATCTAAGAACGCAATAAAGAATGAATAGGAAAATAAACCAATGAGATAGACAATACCCAGGAAAGAATCCACCTAGACTTCACCTATTATTTTGAATCTGAATTAAACGATTTATTCACTTGTGATTTGATCCGTAAAAATTCCTAAATTATATTAATATCTCTTTCGAAAGTAAGAACAACTGACCCTAGGTTGATTAATTGAAATCTCTTTCTAATTAAAACCCCTATCGTCGCATTAACTTGATCTATGGATTCCCTTATTAGATTTGACACTAATCTAGTAGATTTATGTCGCCCTATTTCTAGTATTGCATGCAACTCCCATCAATTATGCTAGATCTACTCTTAAACAGGGGCTTTTGCTCCACTAGATTAAGCAAATTAAACATGAATTAATATCCTGAAAATATTAAAACAAGAAATAAGCATACATAATTGAGAACAAGAATCAAGTATTTATCGCGTAAAGTAAAAATTAAATAATAGAATTCATCATAGGTTTCATCTTCCCTAGGTATCTAGGGGATTAGTTCATAACATAATCCTGAATGAAAACATCTCAAAGTTAGAAAAACCATAAGACATAAAGAAACTCAATAAAACTTCAAAAGAAATTAAAGGGAGATCTTTAATCTTGATGGAGATCCACTTCCAAGTTGGTTCCGGTGGCGTTCTTCGAGTGTTTTCTTCTATCTTCTCTGATGGATCCCTTCTCTATTCTTCTAATTGATATTTATAGTCTTTAGAATGCTTAGAAAGCCTAAAAATTGAGTTTTTCAGCGTATTTGGGAAGCAGAAAGCGAAATCGACACAGGCTGGCACATGGGTGTGTGGCCAGCCCGTATGGCTCACACGGGTATGTGCCCAGCCCGTGTGGTCCCTGAAAACATCTCTTTTTGTCCGATTTTGGCTCTTTTTTCGCTCCTTTCGCTCCCAAATGCTCTCTTTAAGTATAAAAACATGAATTTAAAGGATTAGGAGCATCATATTCACCAATTTACATAATTAATCATCCAAAAATGTATTAAGAATAGGATTAAAATATGTTACTTTCAAATCTGGGACTTATCAAATTGGTGTCCAATAAAATCTCCTCTTGGTCTCACTTATTTTGGTTTTCCCTTAGGGAATCAATCCTAGGTTTTTAAGTTTATTCGATTTAGTCCAATTTATTTGCAACTTAGTCCCTCATCCAAAATCAATTTACCCACATCTCTATCAACCAGCCCCCTTATAATTTAGTTATCCATGCTAAAATCTAAAGTAGCAAACAAGCAAGAAAAGGAAATGACGACCATTAACATAAAGCTTGAGAAAAGATGAAAGATTGGATATTTACTCTATAAAACTTATAAGAAAAGTGTAGATGAACATTCAACAGTAAAATAAAGTACAAGAAACATAAAAGTTGAAGTCTTTAAAAGATTGGACAAATTGTTATTGCCAAACTTCAAAGCATACTAGTTTTCAAGCTTGTTCCACAATGTGCCCACGTGTGTCTCTTGACCAATGTGGTTATAAACATTCTCTTGAGCAAATTGTTGAATAAAACCACACACCTACTGATGCTCAAATTCTCACTCTTCAACAGTTTTTGACTCAGGCTTTTGAGTAGCAAAAATATGAAAATGTAAAGCCTTTCCAAACAAAATATCTTTCATTTTGTTTCGCCAAAGTTGATAATTTGTGTCATTTAACATAATCATCTTACTAGTGCTAATTTCCATGATTACCAAACATGATAACTAAGCTCTTGATACTAGTTTGTTTAGACGAAATCAAACCCAATGAAACAACGTGAAAGCACAATCGATATTCTTTTGCTCCCGAAAAATC
This sequence comes from Gossypium bickii, assembly GCA_025503065.1. Taxonomy (NCBI): domain Eukaryota; kingdom Viridiplantae; phylum Streptophyta; class Magnoliopsida; order Malvales; family Malvaceae; genus Gossypium; species Gossypium bickii. The sequence continues at coordinate 100,220,942 of CP106715.1, forward strand.
AATTCAGTAATTATGACAAACCCAATAACACAATATATTAACAATTTGTGCAAATCAACCACAATATCACAAGCAAAACTAATAAATCGAAAAACAATTTTTACGTGGAAAACCCTTTTAAAGCAAAGGTTAAAAACCACAAGACTAGAAAGTCCTTTCTACAAGATCACAATTAAGCCACCATAAAAAGTTTACAATTCAAACAATGTTATAAACAAATAATCTTAAGCAAACTTTAAGAGAAAAGTTGAGAATATTATCAAAAGCACGTTGCCTTTGAAAGTTAAAAACTCAAAGCTATAGTACCCTAAAAAAATTAGTCTGTACACATTAAAAATCTTCAAGTCTTACTCTCTACCATATATAAAAAAAAAAAAAAGCTCCAACGAACATCGAATGAACCTCCTATAAAAGAAAATACTTAGGTTGATTTGTGTATGAAGAACCATTTTTTTTCTCTCCCACTTCTCTTTTCTTAGATTTTATCGGTACACCAAAAGAAAACTAACCCTTTTTTTTCAGTAGTCCCCACACGTATATATGTAGGGAAAATATAAGTGGACCCCACATAGTAGGACGCTTGAGCGCAAGCCCAAGAGAAAAATATTTAATATAATAATATATATAAATATATATTTTCATTATATAATTACATATTTATTATTTTATTTATATAAATAAAAGAATTGTTAATTAAAAATATAATTTAAAACCATGTTTATTAACTAAAAACATTAATTAAAAATAAAAAAATCTTGAAACAATATGAATTAATTCAATTAAAAAGTAAAAATTAGAAATTAAAATAAAAGGAAAAACTTGAAATGGAATTAAAATAATAAAAAAAGAAGCTCCAATCAACCCTAAAATGCTAATCAAGGATGGTGAGAAGTCAATGAAAAGCGTTTCACGTATACAGTACTTACGTAAGCAAAAACGAATTATTTCTCTAAATACTTAATAAAGCAGTTTATATCTTTAAATTTTTTAAAACAATATATAAAAATAATTTTGCCCTAATTAAATTTTGCAATTAAAACAATAAAAATAACAAAAATATAATTGTGTTTTTATTTAAAATTTACTAGGTGAATAGATATTTGTGGATTTTCTTGAAACATGAAAGAGTTCATTCATAGAAAACAGCTAAATGTTAATTGTTATCTACACTATATATTTAATATAAATACTTGACATGATCAAGTTGTTTGTTTTGTCAACATCCAACCCCACTGGATTCAAGATAGATAGTATATACACGTATAAAATACGCCTACTGGTGCTGTATTTCTACGTATAAGGTGGTGGAGGTGTTATTTGAGCAGTTCATATCTGTTCTGTGGTTTCAGCGTCTATTTGAAGCTCTGGTCATCAATTTCATATCTTGTCTCCGCATTTATTTGAACCTCTTTATCATCAATCTTCGAGCTTCAGCTGCAGCCTTGGATTCGTTTGCCCCCGAAAGAAAAGGGTAATTTCTTTTTGCTCTGTAACCGCTTAAATTATCTGTTTTTATTTCAATGAGTTATGGGTTTTTTTTTTTCTTTCCTTTTCTTTTTGGGGAGTTTGAATGTCTATTTGATGAGTGATATGGAGGTTTGAAGTTTTGCTCATATAATGGAAATTTTAGCGACGAATATGACTTGAAAATGAAATGCTTTTTACCTACAAGCTCTTTTAGTTGAATTTCTTCTCTTGACTTTTAATAGTAACTAGGAATTTGTCTGCCTGGAATTTCCTTTCTCAGATTCTTTATTTATTAGTTTATTTATTTTTTAAGTCCTAAACATTCTCTAGACATGGCTTTTATTCTAATATTTTGAAATTTTGGAAATAGATGAGAAAAGAATCATCTTTGATGTGTTTGGTTTTGTCTTTTTCTTGGTTTAATATACTAATATTTGCATCCAATTGAGAAGTTAGGGTTGCTATAGGTCACCATAGAAAACAAGTTTTCCTTATTTGATTATAGGATTTTATGACGGTGAATTTGGATTTGATCTTTTCCACGAACTATGAAGATGAGCATAGTCACTATATAAAAATATGAGTAAAAATCTGATATATCTTTACATTCGAAAGATTATGATAGGATCTATTCGAATTCAAATTCGAACCAAATCTACAGATACAGTCATTTTAAAATCAAATCCATAGATACCCAGTACTTAGAAGGTTAACATCTAATTCTATGCTAGGTAGTTTCATATACTTTTTTTGTATTACTTCAAGTATGTTGTGAACCCATTCAAAGTGTAAGCTTTTCATATTGATTTTGTTTAACATGGAACCTAATGGATTCTTTTTTTGATCAGAAAATGTTTGACAAAGACTTTTTCACTGAATATGGTGAAGCAAGTCAATATGAAATAACAGACGTAGTCGGCCGAGGAAGTTATGGTGTGGTTGCATCTGCAATAGATACTCACACTGGAGAGAAAGTGGCTATTAAGAAGATGACCAATATCTTTGAGCACACCCCTGATGCAATCCGCATTCTTAGAGAGATCAAACTCCTACGGTTGCTGCGACACCCAGATATAGTTAAAATAAAACACATAATGCTTCCTCCATGTAGTCGAGAATTTAAAGACATATTTGTTGTTTTTGAGTTGATGGAATCTGATCTTCACCATGTTATAAAGATAAACGACGATCTAACCCCTGACCATCATCAATTTTTCTTGTACCAGCTTCTTCGGGGTCTAAAATACATTCACACAGGTGGCTTATATTCACCCATCTATTGCACTAGAGTTTTCTCCTAATTTGTGAAAATAATGACCCACTTTGTTTTACCTTTTTGTTTCAATTTTATCAGCTCATGTTTTCCATAGAGATTTAAAGCCAAAAAATATACTTGCTAATGCGGACTGCAAACTGAAGCTTTGTGATTTTGGACTTGCTCGGGTATCCTTTACTGATGTACCTTCAGCTATTTTTTGGACTGTAAGTGTTTCCTTCTTGACTTATGACTTCTGCTACTTATTGCCATTGTTTATGCAATGTATGCTATCAGTCACATCTGATTATCATTTATTTTTCAAGGACTATGTCGCTACTCGATGGTATCGTGCTCCTGAGCTGTGCGGTTCATTTTTCTCAAATGTAAATGCTGTAGTCCTTTATGTTATTGAAATTAATTTACTATAATCTGTTTAAAGAATTTGTTCTTCTCCTTCTCATACACGCATACACTGCTGCTACAGTTTTACTTATATCCATTCAGGTTAATCAATTTGAGCAAACTCCTTTAAGAACTTTATTAATTGATTTCAAAAACCTGATCTTCTGCAGTACACCCCTGCTGTTGATATTTGGAGTGTAGGATGTATATTTGCTGAGTTGCTTACAGGGAAACCGTTGTTTCCTGGGAAGAATGTCGTGGATCAGTTGGAACTTGTGACTGATTTGCTTGGCACTCCCTCTGTGGAAACAATTGCAAGGGTCTGCTATCTATTGATTGGAGAAAATTTTCATCAGTTCTTGTTGGGAGCCTCTTTAAGTTACTTCCTAGCTTTATTCTAAACATGGCCAAGATCTGGTTTCCTGACCATCTTGATTCTTCATAATATCTGCAGATACGAAATGAAAAAGCTAGAAAGTATTTGAATAGCATGAGAAAAAAGAAACCAATCCCTTTCTCACAAAAATTTCCAACTATAGATCCATTGGCCCTCAATTTGCTTGAGCGTCTCATCGCATTTGATCCTAATGATCGTCCATCTGCTGAGGAGGTAAACTTGAGGGGTTTCTGTTAGTTTCAGATTTTGCTCCCTTTTCTTCTTGCTCTATTTTATTTCTTAACTTCATTGATTGATCTTTATGCAGGCATTAGCTCATCCATATTTCCATGGATTGGCAAATCTGGACAATGAACCATCCATGAAACCCATTTCAAAATTTGAATTTGAATTTGAATTTGAACGAAGGAAATTGGCAGAAGATGATGTCCGAGAGCTAATCTACAGAGAGGTATTTATGTGTACAGTGATTAGTCCTTGCCTCTCCATTTTAGTTCATCTTTCATTTATTGTTCACTTGTGGTGCATCTTATTTTAAATGTGAATAGATATTAGAGTACCATCCGCAGATGCTTCAGGAGCACCTTCAAGGCAAAGATCAGATTAGCTTCATGTATCCAAGGTCAGGCATCTTACTATTTCTACGTGTCAACCATAACAGTGAGGATCCATGTTGGAACTGCAAAGTGATGAATTATGATCTTTCTTTATATGAAAGAGGAATTATATTTGAACCTCTACTTCACATTTAGTACAACAATCTTCTGATTGTTTGTCCAAGTTCTAATAGGATTTATAATCTTCAAGCTATATGTTAAACCACCTAAAAATTTGGATCTTTAAGTTAATGTTTCCGCCCCTCTTTTAATCTAAACACTATTGAATGTTAAGTTAATTGTGTGTTTTGTGTCAACCTAGTGGAGTTGATTGGTTTAGACGACAATTTGCTTGTCTCGAGGAATATGGAACGAATGACAGTGGCATTCTTCTACAAAGGAAATATACATCTTTGCCTAGGTGATTTGCTAGAATTGCTCCTCACTTGCAATTTGTTTGATTTGAATATGCTGACTATGACCATTTGTTTCTTAGGGAACGAATCTGCAATGATGATACTGATCACATTGATCAATCAAAAAAGCGTACCGTGTCTTCTGCTACTCGTGCTACATATCAAAGCCCTACAAAATTGCAAGGATCCGGGGACTTGGGGTACGCAAACCAGAATGTTTCAGGGACTCAGCACACCTCTGGGAAACCTACTTCAAGTACTGCCCGTTGCCTGTTGAAAAGCAATAGCATCAGTGCTTCAAGGTGTGTTGGTGTCATTCAGAAACCTTGTGAGGTATGTGTTCTCTAATCACGAATATTATTGCTGTTTGTTAATGTTTCACTTCATGCGGGTTTTCATATCCTCTTTTTCCAGGTGCACAATGAAGTTCAGAAAGCAATAGCTTAATCCGTGTTCGACATAGATTCTGGTGCTTTGTTATATTTTGCTATGTCTGCAACTTTCATTTCCTTTGGAGGTACCTAGTCTATCTTCAGAGGCCATAAAAATTGTGGAAACTTACTATTAGAGATCTTTTTGGCTCTCTAACCAATTAATATTGGTGACCTGGCTGATGTAGCTTGTAGCTGTTATTTATGATTCTTCAGATGGAGCTACCTACCTGTTTTCCATCGAAGACTTTTAACAAATTAGTTTCTCCTCGTGGAGATGGGAAAGAAAAATTATTTAAGGGAGTCAGTTGGGTCTTTGCTGTAAAGGTACGCATACTTTGCAGTCAATACTCAAAAAGTTGACTAGGTTTTAACTGCAGTTTCACATGAATCAAGCAATTCAATTAGAGGGACATTTTGGCAATTTCATTTCTCTGTGAAACCAAGATCATATTTACAACATGAAACATGCAATTGTAGCCAATGGGTTGGAGATATGGCTGCATTAAAGAGAGTCCACCCATTGATTCATGTAATAGCCCTTTTTAATTGTCTGCAGTTAAGAAAGAGAGCAAGGGGTGCCATATTCATATATCCGAATACCGAGAATTGTGGTTGAAAAGCCTCCGCTCCTTCGCAAGATGCTGCAATCTCCTTTTTAACCCGTTTCGGAATGGTTCATGGTTAACCAAATTGACGTCTCTTTTAAAATCATGTTTCAGTTTTCAGTCCAAATTGATCAGATTGGTCTAATTTAATTCATAACATAGTCTAGACAACACTATTATTTTGGGAATCATCAACATGTTTCCAGCTTGAAAGAGGCAAAGAAAAACTCTATTTTGTTCAATACCCAATAGTGCAACAAATCATGGCCTACAAAAGTCTAAACGAAGTTAAAACCATAAACCAAGGAACAAAAATCAAGTGCGATTGCAGTTAAATAGGTGTCCCATGCAGTACAGTATCTGTTCTTACATTGGAACTAGTATCCACCAGGAACCCATTACAAGTGCTGTATTTGTTATATGTATTGATACTATCAGTGCGAATCATGTATATTTTTTTCTACAACTCATGACCCCTAAACTTTAAATAGAATGTTTAATTCATATCTCGATTATTATTAACTAGGAGTTAATTGGTAATTATATATGTTTGATATTAATATATTATTTTAAATTTATTAATATTTAAGTTTTTATTATAAGTATATAATAAGTATTTGCAAATATCAAACAAGTGATATTGATCAAGTTATAAATATGAAATACTTATCTATCATATATATAACCTGTATTACTAAAGTAGAAGTTATCCCATAAAATTGCAGCCACATTTTATGAACTCCGTTTCTTTGCCAAAACTTGCCACGTGACAAGTCAAATTCATTTTAAAAGGTTTATATAATTTCTATATTATATATTTGTTTTGTCCTGTTATATGTTAATTAAGTGGTGCTATATAAATTTTAACATGTTTATGAACACGTTGTATTGTGGGTTATTATTATTATTATTATCATATCATGCTTTTATTATGGTGATTTACTTTAGAAAATAATTTATTTGTTTGTATCATGCTTTGTTAAGCTTTAACTCATAACATATTATGAATAATTTATAATAATATTTTTAAATATTAAGTTTTTGTGTCATGTTCTATTTTTTTTCTTGTCTAAAGTAATATAATTTTATGTAACTTTTTGACATGTTTGTGTATTTGAGTTATGATGATTTTCTTTTCAAAATATGACATATTTTAATATTTTTTTGGGGTCAAAATTCAGCTCCTTCAATAAATTGTATAACTTTATCATCAGTTTTAACTTTAAGATTACTTATTTAAAAATTGAATAACATATTTGATATTAAAAATTATTTATTATACTACAAGTGAAAATTTTAGATTCCGCAAATAATGTTGAAATGGTTATGCAAACTCATTTTATGGTATAGTTAAAAAATAAAACTATTAAATATTAAAAAGAAAATATATGTAATGGTATTTGAGCTTTCTGAAATTAAATTTTTTTACTGACATTATATTAAATACTAACCATACTTAATATATAAATTAGTTTCGTATCCTATGTAAGGCATGAATTTGTTGTATGTATCTATTAAAATACATTCATTTATTAATTTAAAAATATGTTTTTTAAAACTCGTAACGTTTTGCTAATAAAATGATTAAAAATTCATATAAATTTGAATGCTTAATTTTTTTAGTCTCCGTTTCCTATATATAAATATTGTGGGAATAAATTATATTATAGCTAAAAAGTATAGTTGTCAGTCACCAATAAAATAGTGTCACGTCATTAAATTTTAAAGATAAAAAAATATTATTATACACTTATCTATATCTAATATTTTCTCCAACTTAATTTAACTTTAATTAAATTACTTAAAATAATTAATTTTTTAAATTATAAACAAACATTTTTTCTTCTTTGACAAATTTTAATCATTTTGTTTTTCTTTTTTATAAGTTAATATTTTTTTTATATTCTTGTGCAACCAATTTTAAAAAAGTAGTATTTTTTTTACAATTTTTTCTATGTCATTAACACATAATTTTGGTAATTGTTTGACTCTGAACCTCTAACCCAGAACCCCAAATCTTAAACTTGAACCCTACGCCTTAAACCTTGAACCCTTAGGTTTAGGGTTTAGAGTTTTAGATTTAAGATTCAGTGTTTAGGATTTAAGATTTATAATTTGGGGTTATGGGTTTGTGTTCAAGGATTTGAGCTATGGGTTATGAGTTTGGGGTTCATGGTTTAAATATTCGGGGTTATAGATTTGGTTTTAGGGATGTAGGTTTTGGGTTTAGGGTTCATAATTCTATATTCAAGGTTTAGGGTAAAAAATTATCAAAATTATGTGAAAATTGTTGAAATATGATTAAATAATTGAAAAGGGACATGAATATTGTGGTGAGAAATGTCCATAAAATAATTTATCTATGGATGAATGTATAATCATATATTTAAAATTTGATGATGTGGCAAATTTTTATTGGTGCCTAAAAATCAAAATTTTTAGGATTATATTTATGTAAGTTATCTCAAAATATATATGATATCTTTTATATGTCTATATAATATTTAAAAATTTAATTCTATTTTGAGGAGTGTCGTCTAATTAAGTTACTGATTCAGGGAATTGCTGCCTTTCATTTGGCTTATCATGTCAAGGTGTGTACATGTTTATGATATTTTTCTCATCATGTCGATATTGTGTGTATATGTTTTTAATCTCTTATCATTTGTTTTATGTGAATTTTGAGATATTTGTGGTTGTATATTTATGTTATTTTTTATTTTGTATACTTTTCAAAGTGATATAATTTAAAATATAATGTGTTTGCTCACGTGGTAAATATGTTTGAGTAGTGTTTTGAATATTATTTTTTTTGTGTTGTCTTCTCATTACTTTTTTTTTTATTGTATAAAGTATTATGATTTTATATAGTTGTTTTTCACATCAGTAAGGTTTTGTGTTAAAGAGCAATCTATGGGATTTGTATAGGAGTAATCTATGGAATTTGTATATATATTATGGGATTTGTATAGGAGTAATCTATGAGATTTGTATATTGTTTCCTTATTGCAGAAGATAGGATAAGTCAATAGGTTGTATATTTATACGTTGGTTTTTCTATTCAAGTGATAAGGGCAATTGCCTGAATTTTACATGGTATCTGAGCCTTGACGATTCAAAACTTTGATCAATGGCTGGAGATGAAGACACGCTGTCAAAACCACCACCTGAAATAGATATATCCTCACCTTTTTTTCTCGGTCCTTAAGACAGACTTGGAGATTTTCTTACTCCGACACGCCTCAACGATGACAAATACGATGATTGGGCGGTTGAAATAGAAATTGCTCTTCAAGCACGGAGGAAGTTTGGATTTCTCAATGGCACGATCACAGCACTCATTCCTCCATGTACAGATGCAGATTGGACTGCAATTCATCCCATGCTTGTTTCATGGATTATGAACACCATTACTATCGAGGTAAAACGTACTCTTTTGAAATATAAAGGTGCGAAATGTTTATGGGATACTTTGAAAGAAAGATATGCTCTTGTAAATGGACCGAGAATTCAATAACTAAAATCAGAAATTGCTCGTTGTGAACAACCAAAATCAATGAGTGTTGCTTCCTATGGTGGAAAACTAACTACTTTGTGGGAAGAATTGCATCACCATGAACCAATAATTATATGTTCCTGTTTCTCTAATTGTACTGTCGGTAAAACTTATGAGAGTAGACGAGAAAATGATATGCTGCATCAATTTTTAATGGGATTAAATGCTGAATACTATGGACAGCTTCGTGGGAACATACTTGCTTAGGATCCTTTACCTTCACTCAATCGTGCGTACCAATTGGCCATTCAAGATGAACAGGTGCGGATGGTTTTCGAAGTAAAATATGAAAAGCCTGCAGTTGTTGGTTTTGCTCTGCACCCGAGTGGAAGGGGTCGTGGGTGAATTGAAAAGGTTGATAAATCTCACCTCTTATGTACTCACTACAAGAAGATTGGCCATGAGGTCAATAACTACTTTGAAAAAATAGGCTATCCGGAGTGGTGGGAGGAACGAATGAAACAATCTGATGGAGCAGGGCGTGGCCAACTTTCTGCTTCATCTTTGCAATCGGCTGGTCGTAACCGAGGAGGGGGTACAGTGCGTGCCAATGCAGCAACTGCTACTGCTTTTGATAGTGTTGCAGGACTGAGCAACAATAACATCACTTCAGCAGCACCTCCTTCAGCATTTACGACTGATCAATGGAAAGCTCTTGCAAGCGTGTTTGGTAATTTGACTATTTCCAATGATCGTCTGAATGGTATGTTCAATAAAAGACTTTAGATTATCAACACTGGTGTAGGAATTTTAGAAATATATTAAATGTTTTCTACAGATAGATAAATCTTATTTAGGTAGATAAATCTTAGAATAAATCATTTGAGATATTTTAGGATTATTTTATCTTATCTTTTAGTAGTTTATTAGAATAAGGGAATTATTTTCCCAATTAGGTTATGACTCTTTTCTCTATTTAAATTCAGTTCTTTAGTTAATAAAATACAAAAAAATACAGAGAATTACTCTACTTTCTATATGGTATCAGTTTAGGTTCCGATTCTTTTTCACCCTAGACCATGTCAGGAACTTATTCTCCTACATCTCCTTCTCCTACTCTGGAGATTACCGCAAATCCAGAAAATTTTTCTGCAACTGATGCTCAATCAAACTCGTCTGGTCTGAATATCACCTACCATAGATTAAATGGAAACAATTTTCTAGAGTGGTCCCAATCGGTTAAGATTTTCTCTTGGGAAGAGATAGATTGGGCTATGTTATCGAGAAATCAAGCGACCCTCGTGTGCTCGACAATGGTTTTGCTAAGTGGATGCGCGATAATGGCCAGGTTATGACTTGGATCCTTAATTCCATGACCCTAAGTATAAGCCGAAATTTTCTCCTTTACAACACCGCTGCTGAAATCTGGAGTGTTGTCCGTGAAACCTACTCCAGTAATGATAATATTGCCGAATTATATCATGTTGAAAACCAAGCAGCCACGCTAAAGCAAGGCACCATGCCTGTCACTCTTTACTACAATTCCCTTACCGCTCTTTGGCAGCAATTAGATTTGTATGCATAGCATGATTGGGCAGTTCCCAGCGATGCTGCCATTTATCAGTAAATTGTCACTCAAAGAAGGCTATTTCAATTTCTACAAGGCCTAAACAAGAAGCTGGATGAGGTTCGCGGCAGGGTCTTGGCTATTTCTCCCCCTCCCTCCCTTCGAGAGGCCTTCTCTATGGTCAAGAAGGAAGAAAGTCGCCGAAGTGTGATGCTTGATGAAACGGATTCAACTCCTAAAGGATCTACCTTAGTGACACACCAATTATCTCCTTCTTCCAAACGGGGGAGACCTTGGTGTTATCATTGCAAAAAGCCTGGCCACTCCAAGGAAAAGTGTTGGAAGCTTCATGGTAAGCCTCAGAGCTGGAAGTCAAAGAACTCCAGAGATAATAAATCCAGTCTTGCCGCTGCCACATCTGTCACAAGCTTCTCCAAAGAGCAGATTGCTAAACTTCAAAAATTGTTTGGAAAGTTTCAGGGGTCTAGTGCGGGTAATCTGGTCATGAAAGAACCAGAAGGTAACCCTTCTTCCACAGCATTGTTTTCCTCTCAGTTCACTCCTAATTGGATCCTTGATTCTGGTGCTACGGATCATATGACTGGTAATAAGGCCTTATTTCATAATTTTTTCCAAACCTTTAGTAAAGTTGTCAAAACAGCTGATGGTTCCTTATGCAAAATAGAAGGTCATGGAACTGTTATTCTCAATGATCAGATTGTACTTCATAATGTTCTCTTTATACCAACTCTAGCTTGTAATCTCATTTCCGTAAGTAAAATTTCCTCGGATTTGAACTGCTTCGCAACCTTTAACGGTCTTGATTGTATTTTGCAGGCACTAAACTCGAAGAAGATGATTGGTAAGGCCAGCTTACAGAATGGTCTCTACATCCTCCCTTCCTCAACTAAATCCGAGATCTCCAAATCTTTTACAGCTTTAAATACAGTTGATACTATTATGTTATGGTATTGTCGTTTAGGACATTCTAGTTTCCAATATCCTGCTAAATTGTTTCCTGATCTATTTATTAATAAAAGGCCAAACTCTTTTTCTTGCAAAGTTTGTTCTCTTGCTAAACATACAAGATCTTCGTATTTTCCTTCTCCATACAAGCCTTCTCACCCTTTTGCTTTGATCCATAGTGATATTTGAGGCCCTTCTCGGGTGAAGAATGCTGATCATAGTAAGTGGTTTATCACTTTCATTGATGATCACAGTCGGATAACATGGACTAATTTGCTAAAAGACAAATCTGAAGCTGCTAATATTTTTGCCTAATTTTATAATATGGTTCTCACTCAGTTTGGGGCTAAAATCCAGCTCTTTAAATCTAATAATGGCAGTGAATTTTTTGCTAGGTCTTTGGGTAATTTTTTCAAGGATAAGGGCATAGTTCAGCTTAGTTCTTGTGTTGGAACCCCACAACAGAACGACATTACCGAAAGGAAAAATAGGCATCTCCTAGAAGTTACTCGTTCCCTTCTATTTACTACCAATGTTCCTAAATATCTGTGGGGGGAAGCCTTATGAACGGCTACCTATTTAATCAACTGAATGCCTAGTAAGGTTTTAAAATTTCAAACACCTCAATCTATATTTTTACAGCACTTTCCCTATTTTAAGCCTATCTCCCCAATTTTGCCTCTTAAAATCTTTGGCTGCACAATTTTTATCCAAAATATTGCTCCTCATAAGTCCAAGTTAGACCCTAAGTCCTTAAAATGTGTACTGGTTGGATATTCTTCACTTAAGAAGGGATACAAATGCTTTCATCCTCCTTCTAAACGATTTTTTACCACTATGGATATCACTTTTTATGAACATGATCCCTATTTCAAATAGGCTGAAATTCAGGGGGAGACATGGAGTGATTTTCAACCAAATCAGGTATCTTCTCCTAATTTCTATTCTCAACCTTCAAAATTGCCACCAATTTTACCTTTACCTACAGATTTGTCACCTATGACTACTCCAATTAATTCTCCTGTTATACCTATCACTACCTCATCCACACCTACTTTAAACACCCCTCTTGAAAATACACCTACTCCTATTGAAAATCTTCAAGAAACACCACCACCCAAAAAACTTTCGTGTCTACACAAGAAAAACGAAAAATATCCCTGAGACTATTTTGCAATCTGATTCTTGCCGAGAATTGGATTTGGGTCCAGCTGCCGAAATGGAAGAAGAAATCAGTAAGTCCCCTACTCTAGATGACTTACCTATTGCTATTAGAAAAGGGGTTAGACAATGCACCAAGTATCCTATTGAAAAATTTGTTGGCTATAATTCTTTGATCCCTTCTTTTCAAGCATTCATAGCAACCTTGGATAAAGAACAGATTCCCACAAGCATAACTGAAGCTCTAAAGGATCCTAAATGGAGAAGGACTGTTGAAGAGAAAATTGGTGCACTAGAGAAAAATGCTACTTGGACAATTCATGAGACTTTCTCAAGAAAAAAAGGTCGTGTTGGTCGTAAATGGATCTTTCTTTGTAAAGTACAACTCCAATGGAAGCATCCAACGATACAAAGCTAGACTGGTGGCTAGAGGCTTTACACAAATGTATGGGATAGATTTCACAGAAACGTTTGCACCCGTGGCAAAGCTTAACACTGTTTGAGTACTCCTAAGTTTGGCTGTAAATTGCGATTGGCAATTACATCAACTTGATGTAAAAAACGCATTTCTTAATGGCATGCTAGAGGAAGAAGTTTACATGAAATTGCCACCTAGCTTAAAGTCTGTTGAAGGAAGCAACAAGGTGTGCAAGCTCAACAGGTCTCTATACGGGCTAAAACAATCACCCAGAGCTTGGTTCAAGAGGTTCACTAAAGTCATTCTGAAAAACGGCTGTCGAAAGCATTTTTTTCGAGTTTTTAGAAGTGGGAATCGACTTGGGTTTTGAAAATAAAACGAGGAGCCGCCACCGATTTGTATTTGGTGTGATCGGATCACCTTTGTTTCAATAAACGTTTTGATTTATTAAAACAGTGTTTTTGATCTACGAAATTCGAAAAAACGGGTTCAGGAGTCGGTTACATGCGAGGAAGGGTTAGCACCCTCGTCACGTCTAAAATTGGTACCAAATTGATCAATTATTGTCCTTATGTTGAAAGTTGAAAATTGTGAAAAGATTTTTTTAAAAATATGATTCCTTTAAAAATATTTGAATTTTTCGGGTTGAATATTAAGATTTTCTTGTTCCGAAGGAATAAAATATCACATCCAATACTTTAGGACACAATAATTTAAATCCTTGAATCCAAGATTGTCTCGTGGTTTTCTCGAATTAAACATCAAGATTTTCTCGTTCCGAAGGAGTAAAATATCATATCCAATACTTTAGGATACGATAATTTAAATCCCCAAGAGTAAGCTTTTTGTTTAAAAATATGTTTGTTTTAAAGGATATTCGGTCATTTAGATTAAGCGAAGAAAATCGCAACCCAATACTTTAGGGCACGACCACTCGAATTTCTAAATGCGCGAATATTATCTTATTTTGAAACTCTAAGTAAAAATGATTTTAAAGCTCAAATAGTATTAAGCATGAAATACTATACAATTTCAACATTATGATCGTAAGTGCCGACATAATTTAATGCACAAATACATAATAACGGTAATCGCATGATCAAAAAACATGTTAACAATCAATAATAATTCTACAAGATTTGTGATGGCAAACTAACGTAAAACAAAATTTGAATGCCGACAAATGTGTTTAAAACAGTCGAAAATATTTAAAACTAATAATTCATGAAACGATTCAAAAAAATCATTATAATAATTCACAAATAAATTTATGAAACAATTATCATAAAATAAGCATATACCTATTAAAATATATATACTGGCTTATGTATATTAACTTATATATATACTAAACTATAAAAGAAGATATATATACATAAATAGATTAAAAATATATGTGCGTATGAGTACAAAATTTATATGGCATGAGATCAATAATAAACAAAATAATAAAGAAAAGGTATTTTTATATACACATGTATACAAACAAATAATAAGAATAACAATAAAGATAGTAAAATAAAGAAGCAATAAAGTAAGAAATAAATAATCGAGATACTTATAATAATGATGTTTATAAAAACAAATAAAATGTTTATAATAATAATACATAGTAATAATAATGAGATAAAATAATACAACATAGTATAATACTAAATGTAATGTAGTAAATAAGGCTAAAATGATTATTAAAAAAAGGTGATAATAGCAAAAGGGACAAAAAATTGAATCAAACAGAATATCGGGGTTAATTTGAAAAAAAAAAAAGGGGGGGAGGACCTCATTGTAATGCGCTAAAAGGCAGAGGGGCTAGGTGGAAAAATATCCCGAATCCCCTATGCGCTGCGTTTTGGTGGACCAAGTTAAAACACAACTGAAATAATGGGGTAAAATTAAAAAGGGGAAAAAAATGCTAAAGTGGGCTTGATCAAACGGCGCCACAAAAGAAAGGGGACCAATCACGCAATTATCCCTTTTAAGGGATATGCACAGTCTCCCTTAGACAAAACGGCGCTGTTCTATTTCATGCTAAAAGACCCAACCCCCTTTCTTGAAAACTAAACAGTTTTCAACCCTAAAAACGCAGCCACCCTTTTAAGCAGATTCTCTCGACCTCCCTTCTCTCACACCCAGCGATTGGGTTTCCCTGGCCCTCCGTCGTACCACCATCGTGTTCGGGGGCCAGAGTCGCGCAGGGAGGAGCCTTTGATGCTCGTCCGGAGCCCCTATTTCGAACTCGATGGCGACGCCAGAACGGGCTCTCCAGCGACGCGTCTTGGTTCAGGTAAGGCCTTTTCATTTTCTTTATTTTCGTTTTGCTATTGATCTTTTTATTAGATTTCGAAATCAGTAAGTAAAAAACATGGAAGAGTAAAAGAAACGGTATTAAATCAAAGGAAAAACAGAGAAAAATTGAAAGACAACCTTGTGCTTTGTTTCTTTGATTTCTCATAGTAGTTTTTCGTGGAAAAAAAGAAGAGTTTTTTACAAGGTTTGCTTCGACTTTTTTTATAACCAATTTACAAAGGCATCAGTTCCTATTTCTGCTCTTAGTTTTCTCTGTTCGTTGTTGCTTTCTCTTGCAGGGCATGGGCGAGGCACGCAGGCGATGGAGACCGAGGCGCATGGGCGCTGAAGAGTCAGAAGGCGTGGGCACATGGAACGACGCGCGTGGGCACGAGGAACGACGCGCGTGGGAAGTCGACGAGCGCGTGGGTGTGGCAGATGGAAGGTCGGTGGCGCATGGCTTTGGGGCGCCTTGAGTCTTTTCTTTTCTGGCTGAAATGTTTTAGGCTAGGTTTTCTAAGCTTGTTGGGCTTGCTTTGATTTGGGTCTGTTTTAGTCATTGGGCTTAGGGTTTGGACTTTAATTTTTTTGTACATGGACTGTTATTAGTGGACCTTTAATTTTTATTTTATTTTTTATGGGCCCCGGGTTTTGTAATTGGGCCGGACAAAAATTGGTCGTTACAGCTGCCCTTCTTTGCTCATTGTCGTGAAACGAGAATAGAGTAAAGACAATAGAAGAACCAATTTTTGCTCGATCTTGGCCAAGTCTTGATTCTTCAGTGCTCTTATTCTTCAGATGGCCTCATCTCAATCCACTATTCCCTTGTCGCTTTGACTCACTTCATTAATTCACTGCGACTAAGAATTCAGAAAAGGGTGGTTTGTAAATTTGATCTCCTGACTGAAACTTTTCGAAAAAGGTTAATCCTTCATACGCTCAGGGAGGAGGGATTAGTAGCTTTGTCCTGCTTCCCTGAGACTTCGAGGTGATAAGAATTCAAAAAGAAGATGTCTGTAACTTTGATCTTCTCACTGAAACTTCTCGGAATTTTGAGTTTGATCCTCAATACGCTCGAGGAGGAAGGATTCGTAGCTTTGACCTGCTCTGCTGGAACGTCGAGGTGATAGAAATTCGGAGAGAAGAGATCCGTAACTTTGATCTTCTCACCAAAACTTCTTGGAAGGGTCAATCCTCAATACACTCAAGGAGGAGGGATTAGTAGTTTTGTCCTACCCCCTTGAGGCTTTGGGGGTGATAAGAATTCAAAAAGAAGAGATCCGTAACATTGATCTTCTCACTGAAGCTTCTCAAAAGGTTGGTCCTCAATACACTCATGGAGGAGGGATTAGTAGCTTTGTCCTACTCCACTGGTATGTCGAGGTGATAAGAACTCAGAGAGAAGAGATCCGTAATTTTGATCTTCTCACTGAAACTTCTCAGAAAGGTTGGTCCTCAATACACTCAGGGAGGAGGGATTAGCAGCTTCGACCTGCTCCACTGGGACGTTCGAGGAAATAAATCTGAACTTTTCAATTTGCTTCCTTACTATCTTCAGGAAGACTTCAATATTCAGTCCGCTCTACGGGAGCAAAATCTAAACTTCGATGTTGTTATGCTGTTTTCTGAGGAACATGTCCTGCGGAACGTGCTTATGCTTATGCAAATGATGAGGGTGTTATGATCGAGGTGACTCAAATGCTCCTAACTATATGTGCTATGGATGACATTTACATGAATACTGAATGAAAATGATGGATTTTTTTCAGTGCAAAAATGACTAGGACGTAATGATCGCAATAACTCAAATGCCCCTAACTGGATACGTATGAATGCATGAGAAAGACCCCTTTTGTGGTTTGAGTTGTCACTACTCATAGTTCAGCAAGGTTCTATCACTGATGCACTACGATTGCTTTCTTATTCAGCAGATATCTTTGACAGGAGACCTAAAGAAACGATCATATTCTATTAGCAAGTTTGCCCCGCTGTAATTTCATTGTCCCTTCCACTGGACCCTCTGAGACATAAAGTTCGTACCTC
This sequence comes from Gossypium bickii, assembly GCA_025503065.1. Classification (NCBI taxonomy): domain Eukaryota; kingdom Viridiplantae; phylum Streptophyta; class Magnoliopsida; order Malvales; family Malvaceae; genus Gossypium; species Gossypium bickii. Next base: position 100,238,454 of record CP106715.1, read on the forward strand.
TTACCGCAACCTCAGGAGAGTAACATTTGTTTTCTTCTAACCCTCTTGCTGCGACTCTGAGGTATAGGATCAATCATCGCCACATCGGGTATAATGGTATCATGACTTCATTATGTACCTGGATCGGCATTGCTCGTTATTTGTCAAGGTCGTATCACCGACGAGGTGTCTGGTCTTTGTTCGAATAGGTGATCATTTTCTCCCCAACATTTCTAAACCTTAGGTGGAATGAATTTTGAACAATAGTCATGTTTCAGGTCCTTATATTATTCAGAGGCTTTCAGAGTAATATATAGAACTCCTTTTATGAAAGTATTATTAGTTTCGTAATCATTATTTCAATGTAAAATGCCCAGAAAGGATTGCAAGGAGGAAATTGATTGAGAGTATAGCTCGAAACAAAATAGGTTAATTCAAACCGGCAAATGCAAACAAGAAAGAACTTCATTGAATAAGATAATCACAAACTACAAATTTAAAATGGGTAAAATGGAAATTAGGTATCCCAGATATCGCAGTCTAAGCTTCTCTACCTGAGCATTTGGAAGACCATTTCGAGTTCGACACGCGCTTAGGAGATCTTGAGTATTTTGTTGATGCACCGAGACGCAACATACCCCTTCTTTGTCCATTCGAGTGAAGCGGGATTTTTCCCATCACAATTTGAGCTGCCTTTTTCGGTTTTCGGCCCAAATCTCTTTTGGTCTCAAAGCGCCCTTCGCAGGTTTTTGCCTTGGCCTCTCCTTTTTTTTTTTAGGGAATTAAGGTGTCCTTGGCAGGTTTTCGTCTTAGCTTGTTCAAGCGAAGTATCTTTTGACTGAACCTAAATTCACGGGGTTGGGCAAGCTTTTCCCATCCATTTTCGTTAGAATCAGTGCACCTCCGGAGAAAGCCTTCTTCACCACGTACGGTCTTTCCCAATTCGGCATCCATTTTCCTCTGAAATCCTTCTGTATGGGGAGGATCTTTTTTAGTACCAGGTCTCCCTCGTGAAACTTTCTTGGGTGAACTTTTTTGTCATAGGCTCGCATCATACGCTTTTGATACATCTGACGGTGACGAATAGCCCTTAGCCTCTTTTCTTCGATTAGGTTCAATTGATCGTTTTGAGCCTGAATCCATTCGGCTTCATCTAGCTTTACTTCTGTCAAAACCCGAAGAGAAGGTATTTCCACTTCAATGGGTAGGACTGCCTCCATCTCGTAGACCAGTGAGAAAGGTGTTGCCCCGGTAGAGGTTCTGACGGACGTTTGATAAGCATAAAGTGCAAATGGTAAGTTCTCATGCCAATCCTTGTAAGTCTCTGTCATCTTCCCCACTATCTTCTTGATGTTCTTATTCGCTGCTTCCACTGCCCCATTCATTTTTGGATGGTACGGAGATGAGTTATGATGTTTAATGTTGAATGGACGATGTTTATCGTGCTGTTGTTCAAATTCAACGCGTTGTCTGATATGATCCTTTCAGGCATCCCATATCGGCAAATGATCTCCTTCTTTAGAAACTGACTAACCGCTGATTTAGTGACGTTAGCATATGAAGCAGCTTCTATCCACTTCGTGAAGTAGTCAATGACCACGAAGATAAATCGATGACCGTTCGAAGCTTTTGGCGAGATTGGTCCGATGACGTCCATGCCCCACATAGAGAATGGCCATGGGGAAGTCATAACATGTAACGGCGAAGGGGGGATGTGAGTCTTGGCTCCGTATATCTGGTATTTGTGACATGTCTTAGCGTACTTGATACAATCCCCTTCCATAGTAGACCAATAATATCCAAATCTCATGATTTGTCTAGCCATTGTAAAACCATTTGCATGTGTTCCGCAAACACCCTCGTGGACTTCTTCCAAAATTTTCTTAGCTTCCACTGCGTCGACACATCTCAACAATACTTGATCCTTCTTTCTTTTGTACAGGACTTCCCCGTCTAGGACATAATCACAGGCTAACCTTCTCAGTGTCCTTTTTTTCATTCTCAGTTGCTTGTTTGGGGTATTCGCGATTTCTTACATATCGCAATATATCTTGGTACCAGGGATGATCATCCCTTTCTTCTTCATCTATGTGGCAACAATAAGCTGGGGCCTCGTAAGTACTCATTTGAATGGGCTTTACATCTTCTTGCTTGCTTGCCTTAATCATGGAAGCTAAAGTAGCCAAAGTATCCGCCATCTGGTTTTCTTCCCATGGGAGATAACTAAAAGTGATATCGTTAAACTCCTCGATTAACCCCATGACTACCCTTCGATAGTTGATCAATTTGGGGTCTCTTGTCTCCCATTCGCCCCTTAGTTGGTAGATCACTAATGTGGAATCTCCATATACTTCCAGTGCTTTAACTCTACGTTCTATAGCAGCACGGAGTCCCATGATACATGCTTCGTTTCTGCCATATTGTTTGTACAATCAAAATCCAACTTGCCTATGAACGGGTAGTGATCTCCATTTGGGAATACTAAGACCACCCCAATCCCATTTCCAATAGCATTTGATGCTCCATCGAAATTCAATTTCCAAAGGCAATCTTTTACAGTGTCCTCTTTCGTAGCTGCCACATATATTAGGTCCTCATTAGGGAAATCAAAGTTCAACGACTCATAATCTTCTAAAGCTCTGCTAGCTAGGAAGTCGGCTATTGCGCTCCGTTTTACAGCTTTCTGACTCACATATACAATATCAAATTCAGACAGTAGAATTTGCCATCTAGCCATCCTTCCATTCAAAGTGGTTGCCTTCATCATATACTTTAGGGGGTCTAATTTTGAGATTAGCTAGGTCGTGTGATACAACATGTATTGTCTCAATCTCTGAGTCGTCAAAATCAACGCACAACACAGTTTTTTAATTGGCGAATACCTCATTTCGCACTCAGTGAATTTCTTACTGAGGTAGTATATCGTCTTTTCTTTTCTTCCTGAATTATCATGTTGACCTAGCACACATCCCATAGAGTGACTAAGCACCGTCAGATATAGGATTAATGGCTTGTCTGGGCGTGGAGGTGACAGTACTCAAGGGTTTGACAAGTACTGTTTGACCCTATCGAAAGCTTCTTGATATTCATCATTCCATACGCCTGGGTTATGTTTCTTCAAAAGGTAAAATATGGGATCGCATTTCTCGGTTAACTGTGAGATAAACCGAGCAATGTAATTTAGTCTTCCAAGGAAACCTCGAACTTCTTTTTGAGTGCACGGCGGAGGCAATTCTCGTATAGCTCGGACCTTGTCTGAGTCGATCTCGATCCCCTTCTTACTGATTATGAAGCCCAACAGTTTGCCAGATCTAGCTCCAAAAGTACATTTCGTGGGATTGAGTCTCAATTGGAATTTCCTTAACCTCAGAAATAGTTTCTACAAAACTCGGATATGTTCTTCTTCCTTTCTAGACTTTGCAATCATGTCATCTACATAAACCTCAATCTCCTTATGCATCATATCGTGGAACAAGGTCACCATGGCCCTTTGGTATGTAGCTCCTGCGTTTTTCAACCCAAATGGCATTACTTTATAACAGAATGTGCCCCACAATGTTATGAAGGTAGTCTTTCCCATATCTTCAGAGTGCATTTTTATCTGATTGTATCCGGAGAAGCCATCCATGAAGGAAAACAGTGAAAAGCCTGCTGTATTGTCTACTAGAGTATCAATATGAGGCAAAAGAAAGTTATCCTTTGGGCTAGCTTTATTTAGGTCTCTATAATCCATACACATTTGTACCTTCCCGTCTTTTTTAGGGACAGGCACGATATTGGCTACCCATTCTGAATATTTGATCTCTTGCAAGAATCCAGCGTCGAACTGATTTTGGACCACTTCCTTTATTTTCAGCACAATATCTGGTCTCATCCTTCGGAGCTTCTGCTGAACTGGCTTGTAATCCCTCCTTATGGGTAAGCGGTGTACTGCTCTATCGGTGCTTAAACCAGGCATATCTTCGTAAGACCATGCGAAGACATCCTTGAATTCCTGCAATAATTTGATAAGATCCTGCCTTGTTTCCCCGGCTATACATGTTCCAATGTTTACCGCTTTCCCTTCCTCCAACATCACAGTCTCTACTGCTTCCTTATAGGGCCGAATTTGTCTCTCCTTTTGCTCTACCATTCTTAACAAATCAGGAGACAGGTCACCGTCCGTGTCATCTTTAAAATCCTGTAATTTTCCTAAGCATATGTCTTGCTCAAAAGGATATTTCGAATCCAAGGCGGCATTACTCAAGTCATTGATATTTAGGGACCTGTTGTAGTTTAAGAAAATGCGGGCAGAATGAATGAATTTGTAAACGGACAATTGTATGTAAGATAATAATGAGAGAATGATCGGAAAACAAAGAAAGGAAATGTTTGCTTCAAATGATGATGAAAATGCACTTTATTGATATAACGATACTTGAACATGCGCCTATTTCACAAAAGAAATCTTGTCGCTCTTAGGCTTAAAGCAACAAGTGTGTCCCGGACATTACTCTGAATGAGCCCTAAATACTACAGGGATTTCTTCCGCGGTCTAATTGTTCAAGATGCTTCCCGATTCATAAGGCTAAATATTTGACAAGATTTCTCCTTCAACCGCCTCCTCAGATATGGCACTAATGTAGATATTGCCTAACATTGCTGCGATGTCCTCTCCCTTCAGTGTCTTCAGCTCAGAGTGGATTACCCCTCCCGATACAAAGGTTTTAGATATATGCGGGATTATCATGGGTTCCCACTTGGTTTCCTTTCCACTCAAACGAGCGCGTCTTCTTTCCTGCCTTCTTTTTAGCTCCTTTTTCTTTTGTCTTGCATCTGGTCTGAATCCCAGGCCAGAGCGATCTTGTTTTTCTCTCAATATCAGGGCCACTATTCTCCCCTGAAGGTACTTTCCAAGCCCTCTTCCCGGTAAAGCGCCTTTCCCCACGGTCATTTTCAATCCCATCCTTGTAGTATTAGAGATTCTTGGTTTCAAGATTTTGTTTCCTTCCATAATAAAAGTTGCGTTCACGAACTCGAGAGATCGGAAAGAACATTTGGTTGCCTCGTCGTTTGTCTCTAAGTAGGGCATATCACTGGTCACGATTGCAATAATGTCCTCCTCAGCTTTTATCGTTACCAGTCGGCCATCCGCTATTAACTTCACCTTCTGATGTAATGATGAAGGTACTGCCCCGGACAAATGTATCCATGGTCTCCCCAATAGGCAGTTGTACGAAGGCTCGATGTCCATCACTAGAAAATCTATTTCGTAAGTGGTTGGGCGAATTAGTAAGGGTACCTCAATCCTCCCCATGACCCTTCTTTGGGTGCCGTCAAAGGCCTTTACCACGCTCTGGCATTCCTTCATGTGCGAACTGTCCATCGATAATCTGTTGAGGGTGGACAAGGGCAACACATTTAATGTAGACCCGTTGTCTATCAAGACCCCTGGTAGTATGTGCCCTTTGCATCTAGCGGTAACGTGCAAAGCCTTGGTGGATCCTCTACCACCTGGTGGTATTTCATCATCATTAAAATGAATGAAGTTGTCCGCACTTATGTGGCCAATCAATCGATCCAACTTATTAACCGAGATGTCTCTAGGGATGCAGGTTTCGTTTAAAGCTTTCATCAGTGCGTTCCTGTGCATTTCTGAGCATTGAAGCAAAGCCAGCACGGATATGTGTGCGGATTGTTTGTGTAGCTGTTCTACCACACAATATTCACTGTGTTTCAGAAATTTCAAGAACTCTTTAGCCTCCTCCTCAGTCACTGGTTCCTTGGTCCTCGGCTCGGGTTCAGCTGGCTTTCCTTTCTCCTGTTCCACCATTGGAGCTTTCCCCTTTATTAAGTCATAGCGTCTGCCGCTTCGAGCATGGAAGCCTTCATCTGAATCCTTTTTTGTCACATTAGTCGAGCTCTTTGTGACTGCTACATTACACTCATAGTTCCAGGGAACTTCCTTGCTATCTTTGTAAGGGAAAGCGGTGGGCCTCCGTATTATTACTTTCGGTGTTACCCGTGTTCCCGCCCTATTGCTAGCTGAATCCTCCTTTTCGAGGACTGCTACATCACACCCATGATTCCGAGGAGCCTCTCTATTATGTTCAATGACAGTAGGCCTCCGTATTACCACTCTCGGCGTTACCTGCGTCCCTGCTTTATCACTTTTGGAACGTGAAATAATGATCATCGGAAGGCTAACTTTCGAACTTTTTACTGTTGACTCTGACGCACATATGCTCCTATCTTCTGTGCCTTCATCATAAAATTTGACTTCTTTATTGTTCATTAAGTTTTGCACCAGAGTTCTGAATTCTCCACAAGTCTGAATCTCACGCCCCAACTCTTGATGGTGCTTACAATAATTTGTCAGCTCTCATTGACTTTTTTCCGCAATAATTAGTCCATGCTTGACCATTTCTTTCCAGACCCATCTTAAGGGAGTCCTGACCTCTACAACACTTGTTTTGATCCTTTTTTCTGAACTTTCGCTAATTGCATTGACTCCGCCTTTAACGTGATTGGGTAAAGGATTTGTTACGTTTGGCATGTCATCCAACTCGACCACACCCATATTGATAAATTTCTCCACCAATTTTTTGAAAGCCAGACAATTCTCTATTGAGTGTCCCGCGATTCCTGCGTGGTATTCACACTGTGCGTTCGAGTCATACCACTTGGGATACGAAGGTTGCATTGGTTTTAGGTGATAAGGGGACACAATATGCACGTCGAATAGGGTTTGATACATCTCATTGTACGTCATCGGAATCGGTATGAATTGAGGTTTCTCGTTATTTTGTCTTGAGGTACCAGGTTCTTTCTTGGGTAACCCCTGCTGCCTCGTGGCCGTTGCTTTTGGCTGATTAATGTGATTGACTTCAGGTGTCCTATGCTCGCGTTATTCACCTCACTTTCTTTCTTCCTTGGGGGCATTCTTTTGGCACTTTCCCCCGTCTCGATCCCTCCGCTTTTTATGATGTTCTCGATCATTTCTCCGGTCGTTACGATGTCCGAAAAGCTCCAGGTTGCACTTTCTAACATATGCATGAGGAATGGGGCTTTCAGTGTGCGGATGAAGAGCATTGTGGGATGGCAACCTCCCTCCACCTCTGTGCATATTGCCTAAAGCTTTCGTTTCCTTTCTTTTCCATGTTTTGAAGAGTGATCCTATCAGGGGTCATGTCTGTTACATGACTGTACTGCTCCAAGAATGCTTGAGCCAGATCATTCCATGAACCAATTTTGGCACGACTCAACTGATTGTACCATTTGGCTGCAGCTCCCACAAGGCTATCTTGGAAACAATGGATCAGCAGTGGGTCATTATTAGTGTAGCCCGTCATCCTTCTACAAAACATAGTAATATGGGCCTCTGGGCAGCTTGTCCCATTGTACTTTTCGAACTCAGGCATCTTAAAATTGTACGGGAGCACCAAGCTTAAGTCATTGGCATTTATTCCCCGACGTTTACCGGCATTTTCTATAGCTTTGAATTTTTCCTCCAACCACTTATATTTATCCTCTAGCTGCTTTGGTAGTTCTAATTTTGCCTTTTCAGCCATCTCATCCAAATCAGGGACGTTGGGATTGATCGGACTTTCTCCTGGGTTGGTACCCAAACCCGTCGGGAGGTAGTATTAGCCTAATATTGCGACCTGATAGTGACAGATGCCCTTTGGGGATACGTATCTGGTGGCGTTTGGGTATTCAGTGGGGTAAGAGAGGGGTTATCACTATCGTTCCCTGAGCTAGTGGCAATGCCCCTCTCCTTCTCACGTTCTTTAGACATCAATTGCGTTAGCTGGTTCATCATGTTATTCTGGGATTCTTGCATCTGCTCCATCATGTCTTGTTGGATTTTGGCCAGTTGCTCTTGTAATTGCGCTTGTCCTTTCATTTGATCCTGGATTTCTTTTTGCATCTGTTCTAGTCTTTCCATTCTTTGATCCATTATTCTTGTTTTGCCTCTTGTACTGTAGTGATGTTCTAGGGTAACTGCCATAATTTTAGGGCCCTTTTGTGAGATTCAATGTGTACGATGCAATGTAATGCTGATGTATGAGATGTATGCAAAAATGTTGATCCCAATTCGATTTCCATTAGAATAGCTTTTTCTAGAAAACAAGTTTCTTCACATAAAATGGATTACATATAAGGCCTGGCCCTAATACTTAACGCCTTGACTTCCTCAAGAAGCCAAGCTAACTCTCGACCCTTCTCTGACTCTGACTCGTACATCAAACCTAATACATCAGCTCGAACTGTCAAAGTTTGCAAGTGGTCCGCCACCCCTCGTGTTTGAGCCACGACTTCTCCCATAACATAATCCCGGCTTCTGACTTGGCTCTGAGAGTGATGCAGTTGTTGCTTCCATTGCTCCTTATTGGCTTCAAAAAGTTCTTCCCCCAGCTCATAGCCATGTAAGGCAGATTCTAGCTCTTCAATTCTTGCTTTCATTTCTTCAATTTTGCTCAGACTAGCCTTTAGTTCGGCTATGGAATTGCGGCTACGATATTGATACAGTGATCTTTCCAATTCTGACACCCGCATTCTTAATTTCTCTTTCTCATTTTGGCTTTCCATCAAATTCCTTTTTAGGGCATCTTCTCGCTCACAGGTATCTCGGAGTTCCTTTTCCCACTGAGTTGCTCTGTTCTTTTCTTCTTTAATTTCTTGACGCTATTGCTCTGACGTTTTTCCAAGTCCCACAGTTCTCATCGACCTTCGTAGCTTCTTGTAGTCAGTCTTCAAACCATCCAAATCTTCTTCAGCTTTGGTCTTCCCTTTCCTCCACTTCTCGGCTTCTAGTTTTTGGATATCAACATCCAAACCTAGCTGCATTTTCTCTTCCTTGAGTTGTTCTATCCTTTTCCTTAATTCCGATTCCCTTTTTCGAAGTCCTGTTTGATGATTTCAAGCTCGGAAGGGATCACCCGTAAGTGCTCTCCTAGTGATCGGGTGGCTTCTTGGTCTGACGTGGGGATGTTATCATTGATTCTTTGACTTCGCCATCGGTCATACTCAGGGGTCATCATCGGGTTGGCAGCAAACCTTTTCATTCTATGAAGTCGGCTCCAGGCATTTGATATCTCACGAACTCTCCTCTTATAATTTTCTCCTTTATATTCAAACTCGCACTGGGCTAACCCTTGTGTTAGCGGTGTAAATTGTCTCGACCTGTACTGTCTTAACACGAGGAGAGGAGTGTACCTGACAGCTCCCCATATTTTGAGCATGGGGACGTAATCAAGGTCTCCACACTTATATAAGATTTCGTCAGGAATCATCCAAGGAGCTCTCCATTCTACATCTTCTTCTTGTAGGCTTTGTAAAATCATCATCCAGCTTTCTTCCGTAATTTCGTCTCATCTAGGCGTTGCTACCATATTTTTTAGTGGAGAATAGTCCTCGGTGAAGATTAGACACGATACCTTTTTCGTTTTCCAAAAATGACCGTGAAACCATGCTAGTAAGAGTTGGGCGCAACCGATGAATCTCCCTTCGCCTGCTCTTCGGCACGCTCTTAGGGACCTGAAAGTTTCGGTGAGAATCGCAGGAATAGGAGTGATCCCTCTGTCTAACTTGTCAAATAGATCAGACACCGCCTCATCCACATATCCTAGAGCTTTGGGGAAGATGACCAATCCATAAATGCTCAAAGCTAAAACATCAACCCTCTTTTTTTCCTCAAGATGTGCTATAATCAAATCCCTCAGATTTCTCCAAGGTATGCACTTGTAATCTACCTTTTGTTTCGTCCGGGCCGTAACCCACTGCTCGCTCATCTACGTTATGTTCATCAGCTTTTTTTGTGAATGTAGGGACATTAACGGCTCTTAAGTAAGCCTTATCAGTTTGGATTCTTGGGCAGCGGATCAGGGCTGTGTACTCCTCTATGGTAGGAACCAAATCCACTTTCCCGAAAGTGAAGCAACCATACACCGGATTCCAAAACTGGGCCATTGCTCGAAACAAGTGCTTGTCTACCTTGATGTCAAGTAAATAAGGCAAATCGCCATAATGATAGTAGAATAGCCGCTTGATCCTGTCGTCCCACTGACTCCAGATTTCCCTCATTTCTTGAAGATTATTTTGAGTTACACTGATGCGTGTGTAATCCCACAACTCTGATATGTATCCCTCTGTGAGGCTATCCCCCTTCTCTCGCTGTACTGTCTCGGCCCATATCTGGACGGCTGCATTGTCTTCCACTTTATCAAGAAACCCCTTTTCCATGATAAGCTACCTATTCAGCAATCGAACGGGAATCAACACCCTTTTAATGCATATTCTATAAAAAATGAAGATAAAGCAAGTCATTATTTTGTACACAATAAGCAGCAAATGAAATACTTAATCGGGTAACCACTAGGGTTTGGCATGGCTCTATCTAGGGTGGTTCTTACTGTTTGCTATATGGGGTTCGGTTCTAGAGTAAAGGTACCTGAACCAGCAGATTCCTCAATCCTCACCCATTATAGGCTCATACGGACCGAGTTCGGTTCAGGGGAATACATTTCCCTATGGTTGCACGGAGATGAAAATCTCACGAAGACATAAGTACAGATATATCCCGAAAGCGATCCACTATCTTGCACGGAGGTGAAAACCTCACGAAAGAGTAGCTTCTCACTCCCACTTAAAAGGGTGCGACCCAACGGTCATGCAATATGATGAAACAATATTATACGAGACTCGAGCCACATGATCAGATAAGATGATGCAAGCAAATGCAATAAAAGGGACCGTATTTTTCAAATCAAATTTTCAATTTTCGACAAAAGGACAGAAATTGATCAATTTACGGCCTGACTCTCTTTCAAAGGTCCCCAGTGGAGTCGCCAAGCTGTCGAAACCATTTTTTTCGAGTTTTTAGAAGTGGGAATCGGCTTGGGTTTTGAAAATAAAATGAGGAGTCGCCACCGATCTGTATTTGGTGTGATCGGATCACCTTTGTTTCAATAAACGTTTTGATTTATTAAAACAGTGTTTTTGATCTACGAAATTCGAAAAAATGGGTTCGGGAGTCTGTTACGTACGAGGAAGGGTTAGCACCCTCGTCACGCCCAAAATTGGTACCAAATTGATCAATTATTGTCCTTATGTCGAAAGTTGAAAATTGTGAAAAGATTTTTTTAAAAATATGATTCCTTTAAAAATATTTGAATTTTTCGGGTTGAATATCAAGATTTTCTTGTTCCGAAGGAATAAAATATCACATCCAATACTTTAAGACACGATAATTTAAATCCTTGAATCCAAGATTGTCTCGTGGTTTTCTCGAATTAAACATCAATATTTTCTCGTTCCGAAGGAGTAAAATATCATATCCAATACTTTAGGATATGATAATTTAAATCCCCGAGAGTAAGCTTTTTGTTTAAAAATATGTTTGTTTTAAAAGATATTCGGTCATTTAGATTAAGCGAAGAAAATTGCAACCCAATACTTTAGGGTACGACCACTCGAATTTCTAAATGTGCGAATATTATCTTATTTTGAAACTCTAAGTAAAAATGATTTTAAAGCTCAAATAGTATTAAGCATGAAATGCTATACAACAACATTATGATCGTAAGTGCCGACATAATTTAATGCACAAATACATAATAACGGTAATCGCATGATCAAAAAACATATTAACAATCAATAATAAATCTACAAGATTTGTGATGGCAAACTAACGTAAAACAAAATTTGAATGCCGACAAATGTGTTTAAAACAGTCGAAAATATTTAAAACTAATAATTCATGAAACGATTCAAAAAAGTCATTATAATAATTCACAAATAAATTTATGAAACAATTATCATAAAATAAGCATATACCTATTAAAATATATATACTGGCTTATGTATATTAACTTATATATATACTAAACTATAAAAGAAGATATATATATATATACATAAATAGATTAAAAATATATGTGCGTATGAGTACAAAATTTATATGGCATGAGATCAATAATAAACAAAATAATAAAGAAAAGGTATTTGTATATACACATGTATACAAACAAATAATAAGAATAAGAATAAAGATAGTAAAATAAAGAAGCAATAAAGTAAGAAATAAATAATCGAGATAATTATAATAATGATTTTATAAAAACAAATAAAATGTTTATAATAATACATAGTAATAATAATGAGATAAAACAATACAACATAGTATAATTCTAAATGTAATGTAGTAAATAAGGCTAAAATGATTATTAAAAAAAGGTGATAATAGCAAAAGGGACTAAAATTGAATCAAACAGAATATCGGGGTTATTTTGAAAAAAAGGGGGGAGGACCTCATTGTAATGCGCTAAAAGGCAGAGGGGCTAGGTGGAAAAATATCCCAAATCCCCTATGCGCTGTGTTTTGGTGGACCAAGTTAAAACACAACTGAAATAATGGGGTAAAATTAAAAAGGGGAAAAATGCTAAAGTGGGCTTGATCAAACGGCGCCACAAAAGAAAGGGGACCAATCGCGCAATTATCCCTTTTAAGGGATATGCGCAGTCTCCCTTAGACAAAACGGTGCCGTTCTATTTCATGTTAAAAGACCCAACCCCCTTTCTTGAAAGCTAAACAGTTTTCAACCCTAAAAACGTAGCCACCCTTTTAAGCAGATTCTCTCGGCCTCCCTTCTCTCACACCCGGCGATTGGGTTTCCCTGGCCCTCCGTCATACCACCATCGTGTTCGGGGGCCAGAGTCGCGCAGGGAGGAGCCTTTGATGCTCGTCTGGAGCCCCTATTTGGAACCCGATGGAGACGTCGGAACGGGCTCTACAGTGACGCGTCTTGGTTCAGGTAAGGCCTTTTCATTTTCTTTATTTTCATTTTGCTATTGATCTTTTTATTAGATTTCGAAATCAATAAGTAAAAAACATGGAAGAGTAAAAGAAACGGTATTAAACCAAAGGAAAAACAGAGAAAAATTGAAAGACAACCTTGTGCTTTGTTTCTTTGATTTCTCGTAGTAGTTTTTCGTGGAAAAAACGAAGAGTTTTTTACAAGGTTTGCTTCTACTTTTTTTTTGGCATTGGTTCCTGTTTCTGCTCTTTGTTTTCTCTGTTCGTTGTTGCTTTCTCTTGCAAGGCATGGGCGAGGCGCGCAGGCGATGGAGGCCGAGGCGCATGGGCGCTGAAGAGTCAGAAGGCGTGGGCACAGTGAACGACGTGCGTGGGAAGTTGACACGCGCGTGGGTGTGGCAGACAGAAGGTCGGCGGCGAACGGCTTTGGGGCGCCTAGAGTCTTTTCTTTTCTGGCTGAAATGTTTTGGGCTAGGGTTTCTAAGCTTGTTGGGCTTGCTTTGATATGGGTCTGTTTTAGTCATTGGGCTTAGGGTTTGGACTTTAATTTGTTTGTACATGGACTGTTATTAGTGGACCTTTAATTTTTATTTTATTTTTTATGAGCCCCAGGTTTTGTAATTGGGCGGCAAAAATTGGTCGTTACAACTGCTATAAGCAGTCCCTTGTCGATCATACACTTTTCATCAAGGTAACTTCTACAAATAAGAAAGCTATCCTAATTGTGTATGTTGATGACATAATCCTTACTGGAGATGATGAGGAAGAAATTAGCAATTTGAAGAAGCTGTTAAACAGGGAATTCAAAATAAAGGACTTGGGAAAGTTAAGATATTTCCTAGGAATGGAGGTGGCAAGATCAAAAAAAGGACTTGTGATCAATCAAAGAAAGTATGTACTTGATTTACTCAAAGAAACTGGTTTTCTTGGTTGTAAGCCAACTGATACACCAATGGAGGCAAATTTGAGATTCGACAAAGAAGATGGGTCTTTAGTAGACAGAGAGAAATTTCAGAGATTAGTTGGGAAACTTATTTACTTATCCCTGATGAGGCTAGATATAGCCTTTCCTGTAAATGTGATAAGTCAACACATGACTAATCCTAATGAAGAGCATATGGCGGCAGCAAATAGAATTCTCAAGTACTTGAAGAAAACTCCAGGACACGGCTTAATGTTCAAGAAAACACAAGACAGAACTGTTAAGATTTTTATAGCCTCTAGTTGGGCGGAAGACCTCACTGAAAGAAGATCCACTAGTGGTTACTGCACTTTTGTTTAGGGTAACCTTACAACTTGGAGAAGTAAAAAACAATCTGTTGTTTCAAGAAGTAGTGTTGAAGCTGAATTTAGAGCACTAGCTTTGGGAATATGTGAAGGAATTTGGCTACTTAAATTACTAAAAGAACTTGGCACTAATCAGGAGGATCACTTTGAAGTTTTGTGTGATAATCAATCTACTATTCAGATTGCCAAGAATCCAGTCCAACATGACCGAACAAAGCATATGGAGATTGACAGGCATTTTATTGCTGACCAAGTCAACAAAAGGATAGCCACTCTTTCCTACATTCCTTCAAAAGGACAAATTGCAGACATTCTCACTAAGGCTCTGCCAAAGCCTGTTTTCAATAAATTCTTATTCAAGTTGGGATTATACAATGGTATATTCTCCAGCTTGAGGGGGAGTGTAGGAATTATAGAAATATATTAAATGTTTTCTACAGATAGATAAATCTTATTTAGGTAGATAAATCTTAGAATAAATCATTTGAGATATTCTAGGATTATTTTATCTTATCTTTTAGTAGTTTATTAGAATAAGGGAATTATTTTCCCAATTAGGTTATGACTCTTTTCTCTATTTAAATTCAGTTCTTTAGTTAATAAAATACAAAAAAATACAGAGAATTACTCTATTTTCTACAACTGGTGCATTCAATCATGTGATAGGGGATATTTCTTTTTTATTTGATATAAAAGGCATTGTTGAATGTCTTGTGGGTCTTCCCGATGGTCAAAAGATTACTGCGACCAAGGAAGGATCTGTAAAATTGTCTTCTGCCATCACTTTACAAAATGTCCTTTATGTTTCAAAATTAAACTGCAACTTATTTTTGGTTTCACTGTTTTGTGACGATACTAACAGAATTGTCCAATTTAACTCTAATATGTGTGTTATACATGACCAAACGAGAAAGTTGATTGGAATGGGAAGTAAGCAAGATGGACTCTACTACTTCAAGGAGGAAACCAGTTCTATTCAAGCAATCTCCGTTGACGGAGAGACATCTTTCCTTGCACTTTGGCACAGTAGAATAGGGCATCCTTCAGAGAAAATAGTGAAATTACTTTCTCCTATTCGTAATTGTAGGGGTAGTTTAAATAACGCTTGTGAAGTTTGTTTTCGGGCCAAGCACTCTAGAGATAGGTTTCTTTTAAGCGAAAATAAAGCTAGCCATATTTTTGAATTGGTGCACATTAATTTGTGGGTTTGTTATAGAAATAAGTCCTTTTGTGAGGCTTAATATTTTTTGACTATCGTAGATGATTTCTCTTATGCAGTGTGGGTCTACTTGTTAGTTGATAAAACAGAAGTTTTTCAAATGTTTAGTCTTTTGTTGCCATGGTTGAATGACAATTTTCACAAAAGATTAAAATAGTTAGGAGTGACAATAGAACATAGTTCACTTGTTTGCTTAATTATTTTTCAGCAACTGGTATTCTGTTTCAAACTTCTTGTGTAGGTACCCCTCAACAAAACGGGAGAGTTGAGCGCAAACACAACCACATTCTTAATGTTACAAGAGCTTTACATTTTCACGCTCATTTACCTATTTTCTTTTGGGGAGAGTGTGTTTTAGCACAAACTCATTTGATCAATAGAACCCCTTCTAGTGTTCTTGGCAACATTACTCCTTTTGACAAATTGTTTGGCTACTTTCCTTCTTATGATGCTATTAGAGTTTTTGGTTCCTTATGTTTTGCTCACAATCAAAAGACTAAAGGGGACAAGTTCGAAAGTAGAAGTCGCAGATGTATTTTTATGGGTTATCCATTTGGCAAAAAGGGATGGAGGTTGTTCGACCTTGACACACAAGAGTTTTTTGTTTCACGAGATGTGAAATTTTTTGAGAATAATTTTCCCTTTATTGATCTGAAGAGTACATATGTTGAACCCAACGACACTTTTGACACAAATGTTGATGTTGATTTTGATTTCGCGGAATTTTTGGATAATGAAGTGCAAACCCATAATCCCGTAGATTTTGCATCACCGAGTTCCTCTGCACCTACTGCTATTGCGTCATCTCAAGTTGAGTCTACTACTTCAGCCGACCAACCTCTTGTTGTCACTCCTGAGACAACTTCAACTCCTACTTGGCCATTAATGCTCCAGATGAGGTTCTAGGTTGTGGTTTGTGACAAAAGACTCCTTTCATTCTTCTTCGTGATTTTGTTACTAATATCATTGTCAAAGAGAGTCCATCTCCTGCTGCTTCCTCTCCACAGCTTACCTCAGGTACTTCTTTTCTAGTAACACACTATAAAAGTTGTGACAATTTTACTGTCAAATATCGCAAGTTTCTTACAGCCATTACTACAGGACATGAACCTCGGTCCTTCAAAGAGGCCATGAAGGATGAAGGATGAAGGTTGGAAAAGTGCTATGCAGAATGAAATTAAGGCATTAGAAGACAATGGTACTTGGACAATGGAGTACCTTTCCCTTGGAAAGCGTGTTTTGGGTAATCAATAGGTGTATCGCATAAAGTTTCATGTAGATAGAAGTATAGAGAGATTAAAAGCTCGATTGGTAGTCTTTAAAAATCATCAGATTGAAGGTTTAGACTGCAATGAGACATTTGCTCTGGTTGCTAAAATGGTGACGGTTCGTGTTTTTTAGTTATAGCTGCTTTAAAAAATTGGGAACTTCATCAAATGGACGTTCACAATGCCTTCCTTTATGGTGATCTGGATGAGGAGGTGTATATGAAATTACTTCTGGGGTTTGAGTTTTCCAATCCAAATATGGTTTGTCGCTTAAGAAAATCTCTCTATGGCTTAAAACAAGCACCAAGTTGTTAGTTTGCCAAGCTTGTTGCAGCTTTGAAATGGTTTGGTTTCCTGCAATCTTACTCAGATTATTCTTTGTTTACTTATACTAAGGGTGGTGTTCAGATTAATGTCTTAATATATATTGATGATTTGATTATCTCTGGCAACGATTCCGCTGCAATAAAGGCTTTCAAAGCCTATTTGAGTGATTGTTTCCATATGAAGGATCTTGGGGACCTTAAATATTTTCTTGACCTAGAGGTTGCGAGAAGTTCCTCTGGCCTATTTTTGTGTCAGCGCAAGTATACTCTCGATATTATCACAGAGGTTGGTCTCTTAGGGGCAAAATCGGCTGACTTTCCCATTAAACAAAATTACAAACTTGCTCATGCTTCCGGGGCTCTCCTCACAGATCTGGAGTCTTATCATTGTCTAATTGGACGTCTAGTATATTTGACTGTTACAAGGCCAGATTTGGCATACTCTGTACACATTTTGTCTCAATTTATGCAGCAAGCTCGCATAGAACATTGGGAAGCTACTTTACGTGTTGTGCAATATTTGAAAGGAACTCCGGGTCAAGGTATCTTATTGCATTCGGATAGTGAGTTGACATTAACAGGGTGGTGTGACTCTGATTGGGCAGCATGTCCTCTTACGCGTCTATCATTGACAGGTTGGCTTATTTTCCTTGGTCATTCTCCTATCTCGTGGAAGACTAAAAAGCAACACACTGTTTCACGTTAGAAGTAGAATATCGATCCATGGCAGTCGTTACTTGTAAGTTGAAATGGCTTAAGGGCTTGTTACTTAGCTTGGGTGTTCATCATCCGAAGGCTATTACCTTATTTTGTGATAGCCAATCAGCTTTGCATATTGCCAGAAATCCGGTATATCATGAGAGAACAAAGCATATTGAAGTGGATTGCCACTTAGTTCGTGACGCAATAACAGAGGGTTTGATTACGCCTTCTTACATTCCTACTACGGTTCAACTCATAGATATTTTCACTAAGGCTTTAGGCAAGAAACATTTTGATTTTTTACTTGGCAAGTTGGGCATTGTGAATCCTCATGCTCCAACTTGAGGGGGGGTGTTAAGAGTAATCTATGGGATTTGTATAGGAGTAATCTATGGGATTTGTATATTGTTTCCTTATTGCAGAAGATAGGATAAGTCAATAGGTTGTCAATAGGTTGTATATTTATACGTTGGTTTTTCTATTCAAGTGATAAGGGCAATTGCCTGACTTTTACATTTTGATATCATTATATAATTTGTTGGGTTGATTTTATTCTTTGTAAGATGATATGTTTTGATTATTATTATCATAATTGTTGGTTTCATGTTAAATTAATTTCATATTTTGCATATTTTTGTCATAATAATTCAATTTTTATTTATTTTTTAAAAAATTAAGTCACTATTTAACTTCTGAACTATTTATGTTATCACTTGGATATTTAACTTTTTTTTTCTATTTTAATACTTCAATTATCATTTTCATCCCATTTTACTAAAAAAAAAAAGAGTTTCCAATAAGAATAAAACATGACACTTTTGTGTTGGGCACAAATAATATTTGGAGTAAAATGGGATGATAATGTAATTTAGGTATTAAAACGAGATAAAAAAAAATTAAATATGGAGATAGAAAGAAATTATAATTCAAAGACTTAAGTAATAAAAAAGTCAATTTTGACTCTAAATATATATATTTTAATTTGAAAAGAAATTACATCAATTAAAACATTAGTAATACAAATATTATATTTAATTAAGATTTTAATCTTATTTGCGATGCGCAGCACACCAGAATATTGTAGGATTATAATAATATTAACCTTCTTT
The DNA here is from genome assembly GCA_025503065.1 of Gossypium bickii. NCBI lineage: Eukaryota > Viridiplantae > Streptophyta > Magnoliopsida > Malvales > Malvaceae > Gossypium > Gossypium bickii. The sequence goes on from CP106715.1 coordinate 100,257,139, forward strand.
AAATACGAGTCATTGTTAAACAATTCTAAATTAAATAAGAAAAACTATGATTAATGTATAATCTTGAATTTACTTATTTGGAGAGAAATAGAGGTGATCATGGGTCGGGCCGGGTCTGGTTTGGGCCGGGCTCAGACCAAATTTTAAGCCTAATTTTTAGGTTCGAGTCTTGCCCGGCCCGAAATATGGGCCTAAAAATTTGTCTAAGCCCGACCCAAAAGAAAATTGATAAACCCGAGCCCGGCCCGGCCCATATTAAATTTTTTTTAGTTTATTTCATTAAATAAAAAATTTTAAAACAAATATTAAAACAAAAAAACAAATAAAAAATATGTAAAACTTTTTTAAGCTTTTTTCATTAAATAATTTTTTTTAAAACAAATATTAAAACAAAAACAAATAAAAAATATGTAAATTTAAAAAAGTATATTTGATTAAAAATAAAATATATATTTAATATATAATTCAAGTCGGGCCGGGTTGGGCTCCGGCCAAAAAAGTTTTACCCGAGCACGGCCCGTTTAAAAAACGGGCCTCTTTTTTGCCCAAACCCATATTTCGGGCCTATATTTTTACCCGAACCTCCTATTTTTCGGGCGGGCTGTCGGGCCAAGGAATGTAATTAAATCGTAATTTTTTATATTATGTTTGGTAACATAAATATAATCGTGCAACTACATAATTTTGAATTCTAAAATATAATTTTAATTATTAAAAAATATCTAGAGTGCTTAACAACTTATTTTCTAAACAAATAATAAAATATAAAATCAAATCATTGTATACAATATTTTAGTTTAAAAAAGTATTCGATAATACAAAAATTAACAAAAAAAATACTTATATAATTTTATCTAATTACTCTAACATTTTATATTTATTAAATTATTCTCTCTAAAATTAAACATATACTCTTTATCATCATAAAAACAATTTTCCCACAAAAATACCTAATCTTTAGAACACACCAAATCGAAATTAAATATGGGTTTAATATTGAAAAGGTATGTATGAAATTATATATTTGATAGCTGATCCGTATACCGGATTGTTTATTTAATTCCACTACTTTGTTTTGATTGTTGTTTGCAATTTTTATTTTCTTTTTGGTTGTTTAGAGGCCTCTAAAACTATTTATGATTAGATTATTTCTTCAAACCCAAAACTCAGTTAAAATTTATAAGGGTTTTAATAAAAATATTAAGTGTAACAAATAAATTTAAATAAAAAAGTTTAAAATATGAATTTAGTTCGAGTTTAGGTTAAATATGTTTATTTCAAATCTAGTCCATTTTCTATGTTTTTAATAAATTATATAATGTTATGTTTATATATGATATAATTTGTAACGTATAAAAATTAAATTTATAATAACATATAATATTATAATATAATAATTTTTAAAAAAAATTAAAAAATAATATAAGTATGTTTAAAATGATTTAAGGTTTACGATTTATAATTACGGACAAACTTAAATAAATTTTAAATTCATATTTAAAATTAAATCAAAGTTCAATAAATATAAAATATACAACACAAATCCAACTCAATTCAAGCCGAGCCATCAACTATACAACAATTCTTTTTTGAGAAGAAAAATTAGTATGTACGTTTCACGTGTTCCCATGCCCAAAGGCTTCCAATTTGAAAGCCTGTTTGAAACAGCCTATATAACTTTTTTTTTTCTTTCTGCCAAATCGGACGGTTCTGATATAATTATTGTTTCTGTAATCTCTTTGTATTAACAAAAGAAAAAGCTTAATCTTTACGTGAATATTAAATAATTTGTTATAATATAGAATTGTTCGTGTAGGTTTAAATTTAAAATTAGAATGATGTAAAATTAAGAATAAGTAAAATATTTTAATTCTCTTTAATAAAAAGAAAAAAAATCATCATGTGAATAGTTAAAAATTATCAAGTGAAATTAATTTATTGCTAATTCATGTATAAAAATGTATGAAAAATATAAGGTTAAAATATGTTTTAAGTCCCTTTAGTTTTTATACATTTGAAATTTAAGCTACTTTACTAATTTTAAAATTCATATCCAATTGTTAACACCGTTAAAATTCTTTTATTAAATTCACATATAATATTTTGAAGTAAAAATATACTCAACCAATAGCCATATGATGGAAAATCATCATGTGAATGGTGAAAAATTATTTAGTGAAATTATTGCTAATTCAGGTATAAAGATGCATGGAAAAAATAAGGTTACGCTTCAAGTCTCATTATTCTTTGTACAATTGAAATTTAGTCTCTATTTTATTGATTTCAAAATTTATGTCATATTGCTAACATCGTTAAAATGCTTTTGTTCAATTTATAGATGTAACATTTTGAAGTAAAAAAAATACTCAAGTAATAATCATATAATGAAAAAAATGATGATCTAATAAACTTGAATTTAACAAAAATGTAACAACCCAATTTCAGTATTGTCGAAAATTGTGATTTTGGGACTTCGTTTCTATAAATCGAGTTCATAAATATTAAATGGATATATTTACGAAGTTATTATATAGATGAATTAAAATTTGGATAGTCAATTTAGCCGAAATTGTGATTAATTAAGGCTTAGGGACTAAATTGTAAAATCTAATTGCTATAGGTTTTAATCGACAAAAGACTTGAGGACTGAAATAGCAATTAATCAAAGGTTTAAAATGGCAATTAAACCCTTTTCAATTATGTGATAGTGGATGATGATGAGAAATTCCAGTAAGTTTGATTAAAATATTAATTAAGTTAGAAAACATGATTAAATTAATTAATTTGAGTTAACTAACAATTAATTGAAATATAAAAGTAAAAAATAAGTGGGATAACATCATCCTCTTCCTAATTCGCACCACCATAAAGGCAAATTGGATGCAAGCTTTCAAGCCCTTGTGACGTTTGAGCATTGATTAGTAATGAAATTTAAGTCCTTTTTTTGTAATATTTATAGATTTGAGGTGATGAGAATTTGATTTAGTTAGCTCATGTATCAATTTGTAAAAATGTTAGAGTTTTAAAAAGTTGTCATTGTTGATTTCTTGAAGAATTAAGAGTGAAATTGATAGAAATTACGTTTAGTTAATGAAAATGACTAAATTGTAAAGCTTAATTATTGATTTTGTACATTAGGGACCAAATTGAATAAAATGAAATTTGTTTATGAAATTTTGGTAGGAATAGAAAGTAGAGAGTTTCTAATGAATGTATGTGAAACCAGATTTTAATCTAAGGCTAGAAATTGAAAGATATGCTTGTTCTGAGTTTAGGGACTAAATTGAATAAATTGCAAAATATGCATGAATTGGTAATTGGGTGTGATTTGGTTGGAGTGATGAGGGACCCCCGATTTGTATTTTTATGATTCGAGATCAATTTATTTATTGCATATTCATGACATTTTTCATTATATGATGTTGACATAAGTTTTCAATGGTTGTTTGAATTGAATCGATATGGTTAAGATTAAATATCGAAACAATGACTAAATTGAATATAATAAAAATAATATGATTTAATGGATATATGATATTTAGTATAATTCAGAATACGTGTAAAACATGAATATATGTGCTTGGAAAATGAATTGGATTATGGTTGTGAATGTGATTGAGAACATGTATTAAATTGAATTGTATGGTGGTATTCAATGTCGAAACTGTGTATTGGTTGAATATAGGAAAAATGAGTAAGATACAAAATGTTGAATGGTATGCAATGTATGAAATGAAGTGATTATGGGATTGAAATGTGGTATATGGTTACAATGTATATTGATTCGGTGTTACTTAATAACAGTACCATGTACTGTCGAATTAGTTGGGATGCCTTAGGTTAAAAACCATCACTGCCGAGCCATCCATGATGGTAGGATATGTCTATAGCAAAAACTATCATTGTCGGGCTATCCGGGATGGTAGGATAAGTAAATTGTGAAAACCATCGTTCTCGGGCTACCCAAGATGGTAGTATTTTGAAATAGAAAGCCATTGTTGCCAGGCCATCCGAGATGGTAGTATATTGGAAAAGAAAGCCATCGTTGTCAGCCCATCTGAGATGGTAGAATATTGAAATGGAGTATATCATCATTGTTGGGCCATCCGGAATGGTAATATATTGTAGAGTGCAAACTATCGTAGCTGGGCCACCGAGGATGACAAGAGTAGTATAGAAGTTATGGAATGTTGATGAATTGGTATATTGTGCTTATATGTGTGTTAAGATAGATCAAGTGTGTAAAATACTATATGAATCGGTTGAAAATGAGCCCTAGGGGTGAAATGAATACGAATGAGTCGGTAGACTCTAAAAAATGATTGAATGGTGGGTTGAACGACATATTGGTGTTAAATGAGAATGAAATTGAATATTGAAATTGGAAATGGTTTAAAGGTAGGTAGTTGATAGGTGACTTGAATTGATTTTACTATTGTTATGGTATGCTCAAATGTGCATATGTTAATAGAATTATTTGGCATCATAGAACATGTTTTGAATAGTCATTGATATTATATACCTTGTGACAATTTACTAATGCATATGTTATTTTATCTCAAGTTATGGAATTATCACTGAGCATTTTCACTTAGTGTACAATTTGTTTTTCTTTGTAAGCAGGTATAGTAAATTCCTGAGAGTGCGATCAGTAGATCCAACATCCATGAGGCAATCCTCGACTTAGCAAAGTTTGTATAAATTCGTCTTGTTTTAAGTATGACATGTACCTAGGCCTAGTTGATTTTTGGTTTAAGATGTGATCATGTGAACTATTGGAGTTGGAATTGGTATTTGAAATGGCCATGTGTTAAAATATATAAAATTGAGAATTTTATAATATTTGGCTAGGCATAACTTATGGTATGAAACACCTTAATCTGTCTCCGTCGCTAGAATAGGGTTGGAATAGGGTTACGATATATTACAATGATTAACATATCTGATAATATTTAAACAAAATTCAAAAATCAAATTAAATACCATAAATCAATGTCCAATAAATAATCATGGCATTCATACAAAAACGACCTTAAATCGAGTTTATGGGACCTTAGAAACAGTTTGGAAACAAATAAGGACTAATTTGAAACAAAATAAAAAATGTGGAAAAAAACTAAAAATAGGGGTCACACGGTCGTGCGACAAAGGCCAGCCCATGTGGCTACCCCACACACCCGTGTTGCTACTCCACACGTCCGTATGCTCAGACCGTGTAACTGACTGTGACCGTTTGAAAAATCCAACACCTAAAATTAATAAGACATACGACCATGTGTGGCACACGACCGTGTGACAGCCCGTGTCCCAGGTTGTGTGCACCCAAAATGACCCCTAATGCAAACCATTCAACATCCATTTCTTGGACACCAAACCAAACCTTTTCCAATCACTTTCACATGGTTAAAACATATTCAAACATACCTAAAACATGCCAAAATCATTCATCCTATGTGCCTAACCAATATGCCATCACTTGGCACCACAATTCAAACATTGAAACATAATCCATTCAAGTACAACTACTTAGGATTTCATACTTCTTCAACTATGAAATATACCTCATTTATTATGACCAAAATCATCAACCAAGATTTACCAAGTTACCTAAACATTTGTACCAATTCAATCATTCCATTCACATTTAATCTTACCATGTTTCAAACACTTCCAAGAAGCACACACCAAACAACTAAAGACATACATATATGAACATATATAAGCCAAATCCAAAGATATATACACATATATGCTTAAACTAAGTTTAAGTAATATCATTATAGCAAAAGAACTTAAATTCTCCTAGAACATGTCACTTATAACCTAAATAAAAAACAATCACTTTTTATTCCGAATTGTTGAATGGATAGTGGGATCTCTAAAAGTAATCCAATCGACAACTCGTATCCAACGATCTACAAAGAAGAAAAAACCAAAATGAGGTAAGCTTGCATAAAGCATAGTAAGTTCATGATAAACTTAAACTTTGACTTATCGAAAAAGATATAATAAAACATATTACAAGATAATTCAATATCCTAATCATGAGTTAGTTAATTTCCTATACACATCACAAGTCTCACAAGATTAGTGAGTTCATATATAAAAAAAGTAATTTTATCATGTCATAAAACTTATACCTAAAAATCATTTGGTACATGCACTATCACATATTAATTTAACATTTAACATCTTTATTTCAAGTATGTATTTCAAACGTCCCTTTTTCACATATCTATATTCCTAAAAATATTTCGTGTAAACACTTCATATCTATATTCATAAAAAAAATTCCGTATAACCATTTCATCTAAATATTTCATTTTATCATTTAACACATAAACATTCATTAAATCTTGTACTTACATTTCTTTCCTGTACAACACAACCTCACAAGGTTAGTAGGTATCACAAAGAAACATATAATTCCAAAAAATAATGGAACATGTAATAATAACATAACAAGAACATATTACATCCATCATATATTCGATAAACATAGCTTCCCATTTCAAGTATTTATATCAACATCTTCCAATTCACATATTTTGACCATATAACCTTTCATATATGTACATATTCGTTTAAACCTTTATCACCCTTTGAACCAAATGAAAAATGCTCACACGAGCTGTGGTTGTAACATGTAATCGTATGTGCTCACACGAGCTGTGAAATGGGCCTGGCCACACAAGTTGTGGGTCAGGTTGTTAGGCTACACGATGTTGCTCACACAAGCTGTGGAGAATTTGCAACAAATGTAGGACTTCAGCCATCGGTAGGACATCCAAGAGTAGCACCAGAAATGGTAAAGAACCCCCTAATGACATGTCATTTGTATCCTAAGTATTCACAAGGTTCAAACGGGATCACATCCGTGTATTTCACATTTTCCAAACATAGTACTGAACTTAAATATCATCACAACTTAGTCTAACTCATCACATACCAATCTCAAGCAGTTAATTTCAATTTCAACATAAATAAATATGTATTAAATCACCAAAAATAAAAAATAATTAATTTAATCAATTTACAAACTTATCTAACCCAAAAATAGCAACGAACCCAGCATTGATTATTACTCCACTAACTTTCCTTCCCCGTGATTATTGTTCATTTGATTCATTTCTTAATCTAAATATAATTATTTAATTAATTATTCAATTCAAATACTTCAAAATACTTAAATTTATGTAATTTACCATTTATCAACATTTTACACCTTTACCTTTTATTTATTTTAGTCTCTAAACCTGAAACTTTTAAATCTATCTCAATTTAACCAAATCAATGCTGGCCGAATTTTATATACTCTTTATACATCCCATATTTACCCATTTTTCACAAGAATTCATGTAACTTTACTAATTTTAACAATTTAATCCTTAAACTTTAAAATCAACTAAAACCGCTTAACAAATTAGTCCTATTTAACTATCAAACTTATAAATATATCTTCAAACTTCAAAAATATCAAAAAATTTATCCATGGTAAAATTCTAAACATTTAACAATTTTACGAATTAATCCCTGGGTTAACTGGATTAAGCTACAAAGATCACAAAAACATAGAAATCATGAAAAATGGATGAAAATAACACTTACATGCATCAAACTAAGCTTGTGCATGGTGTTTTTCTTTCCAAGTTTTGGTGGAAAATAAACTAAGGAAGATGATGATACATTTGTTTGTCTTTTGTTTATACATTATTTATTTATTTACACTTTTACCGTTGATTATTAACATGAAATTTAACTAGACAACAAAGAGCTTTATCGTCCACTAATGTATATGATGGTCTAAATACCATATAAGTCCTCCCACATATATTAATTAAGTCATTTAGTTAATAAATTTCAATAGTGATTGAGTTTTTCGTCCTTTATGATTCAGTAACTTTTCCTTAATTAACTATCAAAATGTCAAAATTTCCGGATCAAATTTCAATACACCTATATATTCACTTCATAAATATTTAATAAAAATATTTACGAGCTTGGTCTATAGAAACGAGGTCTTGATACATTGTTTTCCAAAACCATTTGACTTTAGGGACAAACCACTTGTACTTAAATATTCATTCAATTAACAAAAATTATCAAATTAAAATTTATTATAATATTATATTTGACTCATAAATATTAAATAATAATATTTACGGACTGTAACACCCTAAACCCGACCTAGACGTTATGGCCGAATCTGGCATGTCACATTGAAGTGTTTTACGAAACCATGTTTTCATTGAAAACCCTTCTTGAAATTTAAACTTGATATTTTAAACTTGTACAAAACCTCAGTTTGCGCTTGTTTATTTTCAATCGTGATTTATTTAAAAGTTATTCCCTTTTAAAACGTTATTACCTTTAAAACCTTATTTGTTGCGGAAGCTTAATTTAAATAAATGATTTACGAAAATGTGATATTTAAAAATTGAGTTGCAGAAACGTAGTGTTTGAAAATAGTTATTGTTTTGGAAAACCGTGTTCTACTTCTAGCAGATATAAATCACAATCAAATCAAATCCCAAAATTTAAAATCCAGAAATTATAAAGGCCTTAATACAGTCCGAACCAACAAGCTCCTTATTAAGTAAATGACCTAAACAGAATAAAACTTGTGCAGTTGTGTGGCCCTCTCCGAGTCCCTCGCAGCTCCAAATCGTCTAACGCTAGGGTTTACCTGAAAGGTTAAAATGGGGTAATTTATGAAAACTCAGTGTGTAATCCCCTTATTAAAGAAACAGTCAGTATACAGAAACATAATCAGTCTGGGCTTGAGCCCTTTAATAGTAACTGTACAGTGTGGGCCTTAGCCTATTACAGTAACGGTGGCAATTGGGCCTTAGCCCCTATCAGCCTCGGTTGGGCCTGAGCCCATATCAAATGTCACATATCACATCCATCTGGGCCTAAGCCCATCTCAATATCAGAAACAGTATATGCAATGCATAAATACCCATACCAACCCTGCACTCCGTCTCCTATCCAACCCTACACTTCTATAGGGATTAAATCGACCTACCCATCCCTACACTCCTTATGTAGCACCGGTTGTGGTACTAACCAATATTGCAGTAGAACTGCCAATCACATAATCAGCTTAAAGCCATCGGTGGGTCCACAGTCGTCTCATGTGACCCGTGCGACCCTCACATGTCAATCACTTCCTCCAATACAAGATCCCAACCCTATGCAGTATGTCGTGTATGTAGTGTGCCATGCTCAGAATCAGTCATATCATTCATAGTTAGTCAATCAAATCATAGTCATACAATCACAGTCAAATCAGTCAAATTGTAGCACAAATCAGTCATTTACCCTTGAGGGGCATTACAGTCATTTTACCCTACAAGGGCATTACAGTCATCTTACCCTTCAGGGGTATTACGGTCATTTTACCCTATAGGGGTATTACGATCATTTTACCTTAATAGGGCATTACGGTCATTTTACCTTAACAGGGGTATTACGGTCATTTAACAACCTTCCCAAAAGTCTACAGTCGCCTCAAGCGACACAAATAACATATATGATCAAAACGATGTAATTGGGCCCAAAGCCCAATATTCGACCCAAATGGGCCTACACGCTCGTGTGGCCCATTTAGCCTATATTCAGTCGCGGCTATGTGAATGTTATTGCCCAGTTCAGTAATTGCCACTATCGTGGATTTATTCCGTGTGGGGCCCACGAGCCCATTGAGCCCACACGATCCATTTTAGCTAAACGAGGCCCAAAACGGCCTAAGAGCACGAGAACGCTCGTGGTGGCCTCTACAATCTATCGCCCCATGATTGTGGGCTCGGTTTACAACACGAGTGATCGTACGCTCGTAAGGCCTCAACTGACAAAGTTTCGGCTTTTCAGCTTTTCAGCTTTTGCCGACTCACAGAAACGATAGTGTGATTACACACTTTTTTCACGAGAGCTAGCGAAACTCCTCTTGGTACCAACCTACATTGATTCGAACTTTCAATTAGTCTCTTACTTAACAGTGCTCATAGTCATCTAATTCCCAAACAATACTCTTACTTACCTTGACCGAATGGAGTATGGCAAAATATACTTAGATCGTGGCTAGAATCAACCACACGTATCCTGGCGCTTAACTGCACACATGACAAATAGATAGATAGAACCGATTATAATGTAGCCTAAAACCTTATACATAACACTTCTAGAAAGTATGAGTAATTGGCCTATACCCAAAAATAAGGTGCCGAAAATACCTTAATCAAATATTGGAAGATAGGGTTCCGACAACTCGAGAACACTTGCACCTTTCACTCCTCGATAATACCTAGAATAATAGCGAACTAGAGAAGGAACATACAAATGCCAACTGATTTCTTTGAAGTCTTGTAAAACCGAAACCAAAATACCAAGGAGTAGTCGACTTAGTATTAAAGAGGGGAAAAGGAGTTCAAGGAAGAAGAGAGATGTTAAGTTTGGCCAATACCAAGAGATATTGAGAGGAGAAGAAAGATGAATAAAGAGGGAAAGAATAATAGTGTAGTCGACTTTGATTGTGAGAGAAGAGGGACAAGGCTTTGGCCATATGAAGGATTAAGATCGAGAGTAGAGAGACAAGGTTCGACTTAAAGAAATAAGCAAAGAAAATGCCGAAAAGCAATTTAATCACCAAGGTAGAGCACGAAATTGCAAAAGAGGAGAAAGCATGAAAATTAGGCACTCAGGAAAACCAAGACTAGTTGTCACAACACCCAAAACTCAAAACTGGCACAACAATAATATCCCAAATGCTCTCAAATTGCCAAAAGTGCACACAAAGGAGACCCTTAGCCGAATTTGCATACACAAGCTTCCCCAATCGGCTACAAGTCTCCAAGTTTTGAATTCCTTGATTATCTCCACAAATCTCTCCATAATCCTTTCCATGATTTGTTCCTAAAATCCCTCCATGACCAATTCAAACTCCTCTCATCCATCAGACTTCCACTGCAACACAAACTCTAGCCATCCTAGCTGCAAAATAAAAGCCCCTATACTGTGCTAACACTCGAACCTCAGTCCACTAGTACACTCCACACACCGCTTCCCACCTTTACCAGCAGATTCATTGTGTCATGATTTCATCAAAAATATTTATAAAGCCTTCAAGCTAAGGCCAAGATTCGCTTAAGAGCAAAAAGCAAAAATTTTGCTAAAGCCCGGGTTTGAACCCATGATTTCTCCTACACTCCCAACTCTTCCTAAATCACTTAGCCACTAAATCCTTGTGTCATTTTCTTGCACACATAAATATTTATGTGTAGTCTCCTAGCTAATCCCACGCTCAAGGCCCATTCCTTCTAGGCCCAAATTCGGGGCGTTACACGGACTCACTCATCAGATTTGTGGCATAGAAGCTATTGTTTCCTACTTCACTGAAAATCGGGTTGTTACATGGTATGCTAAAAGTTTATATGGCAAAGTATCTATAAACATATGCATATATGCCAATTAGATCAATGTTGAGTATGATAAAATGAATTGTGTATTTTAATGAAATTGTTGAAATGGATGTAAATTGTATATGTACAAAAGATACTTTGGCTATAATTGAATTTATTAGACATATAAATTGGCTGATATTGTAGTTGCAAATGTGTTTGAGATGATTAGGAGATTTCAAGTAGGTGTCAAAACTTGACCATTTGAAAATAGTTTGTTACGTTGCGACGTCGAGCAAGTGTCGTTATAATGAGATCATATCACCATGTCGTGACACGACGTTAATGTCGATTATTGTGAAAAAGCCAAATCAGTATGTTACGTTGTGATGAGGAACCCCCAAAGTTGAGACGTTAACTCAAAATTTTGAAAACATTATAATTTAGTCCTAATTCGGCCTCGGGTTAGCATTAGAGCTTTCGTAAGCTCATTTAAGACTTGAAAAATGATTATGTATTATTTTATATACGTATTTTATTTATAGTTGGTGTTTAATTTTGTAAATTAGATTTTGATTGTTCATAGTTGCTCCGGCAACGAATGTGATACCTTATAGCTCAGACTGGACGATCGAGTTGGGTTTGGGGTATTACATAGAAAAATTTTAACAATGCTAATAATTGAACATGAATTTTTAAATATAAAAAGTAGAGGGATTAAATTTCTTGAAATAAAAATAAAAGGAGTAAATTTCAAATATACAAAGAGTGCAAAAACTTATAGCATATTTTAACCAAAAAATAATAGTTTAGGATAAGCAAGTTTTATTACACCCGAATATCTTTGAGGGCCCAATTAGGGATGAAATTTGGGAGCTAATTAAGTGTATGGTAAGTTGGCAGACTCTATTAGAAATTTTGGGGAAAATTGTGTACCGACGAGCAAATGGTTGAGTTCTAATTTTGGTTTGGTTAGGATGGAACCGGCTGGTTCCATAATGGGAAACGTAATGATTACCGATGATTGGATAGGAGGGTTTCGAAAACCGTGCATAGGAGATATATATAGGTGAGAGAGGACGTTTAGGAAAAGGAGAAGAATCCTTCTTAATTTCTTTTTTTATTTGTTTTGTCTTCTTGAATTGCTCTAGAGAAGAAGAGAATTTAAGAGAGCTCTTCATGGATCTGTAATTGTGAGAATTAGAGTTTGGAAGTAGAGAAATCAAGTATCAAGTATCCTTTCTTATCCTCCTGTACTTAATAATTCTAGGAAGGAGAAAGTAAAGGATCTTAATAAGTCTCAGTAAATTTGATTATAGGTTTTAAGGTTGATAAACTTCGATTTAATAGATTTGTGCAGTTGTCATGCTTAGATGCTAAGACGAAGAAGGCTTTGGCATGGGTCTCAAAATTTTTTTCTAAAAGGATCTTCTTAATGCCAAATCCTTATCTTTCACATACGACTAGTACCGAGCTTGGCGTTTGTTGCTTTGTTCCAACTCTTCCATTATCTATTATTGTTGCACCTCAAATAGTGACAACCTTTGTTCTAACTATTTTAAAGAAGTTAAGATTTCCTAGTCATGAGAGGTAGGAGATGTTGTTGGGGGAATATGTGTGGTAGGGGAAGCTTGACAGTGCTGGGATGTTGCGACAAACTTAGTTCCTCAAAGCTTTGCAAAAATTGCTCGCGTTATACCAACTTTTATTGGGAATAATGTCCTCAGCATCAACTAAAGGCACATTTGCCGTCTTACAGAAGGCAGAAATAAGGGAAGGAATATTCAAACTCGTGGCATTCTTATCAGCACACCTGTGGACGTCTTGGAAGATAATCTTCCTTACATTTATTTGTCTTCCTTGTAGAATAGAATGCAACAACAACATTCTTTCTTTCAAAACAGTCGTGTTATGTGTAACACCCCTAACACGTATCTATCGCCAAATTAGGGCTAAAGGTGTTACCAACAGATCGGAGACTTTTATAGACATTTCATAAAACAATTCATCAATCGCAATCAAAGTGTCCCTTTTATAGGTCAACGAGACCTTAATCATGCTTTAGAATAGGGTCGAGACTAAACCCAACACATATGGGATTTCTCAGAAATATAAAATCTTTTCTAAGTTACAGAGGTTACACGCCCGTGTAGGCAGGCCGTGTGCCTCCCACGGCTACCAGACACACTCATGTGTCCTGGCCGTGTTAAAATAGAGCATGTATACTGACTTATCCACGTGGCCACCAGATACGACCGTGTGTCATGGCCGTGTAAAATTAGGCTAGCTATTGACTTGTTCACACGGCCACCAGGCACGCCTGTGTGCCACGGCCGTGTATGCAAAACAGACCATTCGCAAGGCCAAAATGCCACCCACACTTGGGTCAACCTTACAAGCAATATACCAATTCATTTCATGCACAATTGACATCCAAAACATGCCAGACTAATTAACAAATCTTTACATCCAATCTCATTTCCATTCATGCCAATTTGCACAACTAAAGTACATATACATCCAAGCATGATTCATCTACATTTACCTTTCATATTGCTCAAGCATACATACTCATAATGCATTCATATGCTTACCATAGCCTTGGCCATTTCATTAACTATCAAGAAATACTAAATCATGCATCATATATCATATTCACTCTTGCATATTACTAACATTTAGCTAGCCACATCTCATGGCTATTTATACACATTTCAAACATAATCCCAAAAAGACTAACCTATACATGTCGTATTTAGCTATATACACATTTCTGAAGTACCGAAATGAGTTTGAGTAGTGTGATGGCGATCCTTGACGATCCCTGAACCTTCAGTAGCTTTGACGATCTATAAAATAGAGCAAACACAGACACTGAGTAAGCTTTCAAAAGCTTAGTATGCCATATACAAATAAATTTAGCATAAAATACATATAATCATATTGATACAATGACATTATTGGTTCCCATATCAAATTCATCACATGCATTCTTTGGCTTATTTTCTTAGCCATATCTTACCATATTCTTCATTTCAGTATCCCATATACACATGGCTCATTTAAGCATATCTTCACATATTATCTCATCATTTCTATACACATATTCATCATAGTAAGTTCATATAGACACTTACCTTTCATACACACATAGTGTACTTTTTAAACGTACCTGAAACAGATATACAACTCACATAATCGTTCATATCTCGAATTTGCCCGTTGAACCGTTCGGAATCTAATAGGGTACACAGAGTGCTCAGAATAGTCGTACAATGCCAACGTCCCAGACGTGGTCTTACATGTAATCTGATATCAATGCCACTGTCCCAGATAGGGTCTTACACGAATCTATATGATGCCAATTTCCTGGACATGGTCTTACACGTAAATCTCATATCGATGCCAATGTCCCGGACATGGTCTTACACGAATCTCAAATCAATGCCAATGTCCCAGACGTGGTCTTACATGATATGACATAACAGACACCTACGTCATGACATATACTACCCTATCTATCCCTAGGTTCAAACGGGACTTCTCGAACATTATCAACTTGTTGACTTATTCGTAATTCGTATTTCATATACATTCTTTCACTATGGATATTCACATCAATTCAAACTCCATATATATATATACACAAATAATTCAATGCAAATACATTTATTTGTATATCGACTTGCCTCGGATTCGAATATTCGATCGGACTCGGTTATTCAACTACTTTCGCTTTCCCGCGATCTAAGCCTGTTTTCTTCGGTTCTTTATCTATACATATTCAAATTCAATTCTTTTATTTGCCAACATATTCAATTTAACCCAAAATCACACATTTAGGGCTATTTGCAACTTAGCCCTCACATTTGCATATTTTATCAATTTAGTCCATTTTTCTCAAAACATCAAATATACAAAATTTGTTCACACACATGCATAGCCGAAACTCCCTACGAACCATACAAGTCCATATTTTTCATCAAATTCACAATTTAGCCCTCCAAAATATCATTTTCACAATTTAGCCCTCATTAGCTAAATTCATCAAAAGTTCAAGAACAAAACATGTTCATTCAACACATATTTCATTTAACACCAACACTCATCACAAAGCTCACCATTTCATCAATGGCACATCTCATAAACATCATCAATTCTTCAAATTACAACATGGGTTCCAAAGATTACGAAGCAACAATTGTAAAAACATAGAAATTATCAAAAATCGAAATCAAACATACCTTGAATTGAGCTTAGAAATGGCTGAATGCCCTAGCTAGTTTTTCTTTCTTCTTTTTCTTTCAAGAATCGGCTAGATGGATGAGCATTATTGTAATATCCTGAATTAGGGGTAAATTTTTAAATTGAATTGTTGTGCATGTGTTTGGACTGTGGTGTTATTATTAGTGATGTTTTAAGATCTAGTTATAAGTTTAGAGCAGGCCTGAGTAGTAAGAAATTTTGTTTTTAAGCTTTAAGTAAGGGGAACTGAAGGAGCTAGGTCTTAAGGGTAATTCATGGAGTATTTTAGCAGAAGTTTGGGCTTGGTAAAGTGGCAAGGAGGCGCCACTTAGAGCCCTGTGATTGACGCCACTTGCAGGGGAAGGAGATCTCAGGTTCGAGCAGCAGAAATCCCACTAGTTGCTTATTATTTTGACGCCAATGAGGGGGAGGAGTTGTGCTCAGCACAAACTCTGTCAGATAAGGATGGACCAAGTCAAAATATTTGAATTGGTGGCAAGGAGAAAAATAAGGAGCTTATGGAATTCAAATTCGTTTGAATTTGTGGCCAAGAGTAATTTGAGGAAGTGGCCGAATTTTGAACTCCTACATGGAGGAGTGTTCGGTTTTGGGGAGCTGAGTAGAGGAGAGTGCCGAAATTTCCTTGGCTGTTTAAAGTGCATTTTCGGCTAGCTCTTGTTTTGTGTCAAAGCTAAAAACAAACCTTTTGGAGCCTTGCCGATTTCTTCCTAGTGCACCATAGTGAGCCAAAAGCCGAAAAGTTCATAGGAGTGTGCCGAAATTCTCCCTTAGGCATATGGCCGAATCTTCATTTGAGCTCTCTTTCATTCTTCTTTTGCTTTCTTTTCATAATTGTTCAAAAACCATATCTTCTTCTACACTTTCTTTTGCCGAAACCCCTAAGTCTCTTTTTCTTTAAGCCTAAGCCGAATATCACCCATCTTTCTCCCATCTCTCTTTGTTTTTCTTCCATTGTTGCTTAAGCAGAATTCTCTCTCTCCCATTCTAATCTATTTTGCCATTTTCTCCTTTCATTCCTTAGCCACATCTCATTTGTTTTCTTCTTTCAAAAGCTTGGCCGAATCATCTTAATCACCTAACCCCTGTCGAAATTTTCTTTCTCTTTTCCACTCCAGCCGAATTTTCCTATTATTTCTTTTACTTGTGTTGGCCAAATTTCAGCAAGAGGTAGTTCTCTTTTAGGGTTTCTCTAATCGGTTTGAAGGGTAAGTGTTCTTGGTTCTTAGTTTCTCTTCTCTCGGTCGTTTCTCATTAAAGCAGAAGCCGTTTTCGGCAGTGGTTAGCAAGGTCTCTAATCACCTTTGAAACCGATCTCTCCTAGATACTCCAGGATTTTGAAGCAGTTGATCTAAGCCCTCTATTCTCTGGCAATCGGTTTGGTAAGACAAGTGGTAAGGATCTATGTGGTTAAATTATTCTTTAAGTTGTGAAAAGCCGAAGGCTATTGAGGCTAAATTTTGGTGTTGCCCGATTGTAGGGGGAAGACCTGTCTCGCATCTCCTGTTTTGTTCGTAAGGCAGAAGGTAGGGGTTAAAGTTCCATACGTTATCTCATCCTTCGGGATTTATTGGTTGGTTTGGCCGAATGGTCTTATTGATGATCTTGTGGTTTGGCCGAATGTAGGGCAAGGAGATCTAGAGTGGTAGATCGGGTTTCGAGATTCAGTAGTAGCGTTAGTAACAGGTGTGTAACTTACACACTTTATAATTAAGAAAATATATTTTAATAACATGAATGTGTCAAAGCCGAAACAGTGTGGATATTGGTATGATACCCTATGGGTATGAGCAAGGATTCGGGTAAGTCCGTTTTGATATGAGTTTAGCTATTTAATGTATGATAGTATGATTTATGACATGTTTGCTATAACAAAGGTTGATGGCATGATTTGCATGATTTGCATGAGTATGGCATGATGACGGGTGATATGAGAGGAAGGGGAAGATGATATCCATGACTTTGGGTCACCAGAGGTTTGGCACCTCCAGTGGTTTGGTACCACAGATTATATTGTGACTTTGGGTCAGCAGAGGTTTGGCACCTCATAGCGACTTGTCCCAGTGGCTTAGCACCACAGTGGTTGGCCCCACAGTTGATATTTTGGGATCGTCGCCAGTGATTTGGTATCACACGTGGGTTGGCCCCACACATGGTATATTGATATTTTGCGACTTTGGGTCACCAGAGGTTTGGCACCTCATAGCGACTTGTCCCAGTGGCTTAGCACCACAGTGGGTTGGCCCCACATATGATATTTTGGGATCGTCGCCAGTGATTTGGTATCACACGTTGGTTGGCCCCACACTTGGTATATTGATTTTTGTGACTTTGGGTCACCAGAGGTTTGGCACCTCATAGCGACTTGTCCCAGTGGCTTAGTACCACAGTGGGTTGGCCCCAGATATGATATTACGGGATTGTCGCCAGTGATTTGGTATCACAATGTGGGTTGGCCCCACAGATGGATTATTCGTAACTTTGGGTCACCAGTGGTTTGGCACCACATTATTATTGGATATCGTGACTTTGGGTCACCAGTGGTTTGGCACCACCAGTGGTTTGGTACCAGACGGTGTAGAAAAGGAGTTATGGATGGCTAGGTTTGGGTGCATTATTTATATTGCTTGGTTATGATTTGTGTAAGTATGTTGCATTAATCGGGAGGAGGATTTATGCACTGAGTCTTGGTGACTCACCTTCTCCCTTATCTTTTCAGGTGACTCATAGATTGCGAATGAGGAGCCGGATGGACTCGAGGCGGCCATGCATTAAAACATTTGGTATTACTTGGATTTTGAATTTGGATATTTATTTTCTCTTCAGTTTTTATTTGGGTTTGTAATAAGGCTGTTTGATTATATTTTTGGATTATTTATGTTTTGGATGGTTTTAAATAGGGCTAAGTAAATTACTTGATTAATTTAATAACTTGAACGTAAGGTTTTCTATACTACAAAACGAAATGGTTTTTAAATCTTTACCATCGGGTAACACAAAGTAATTGATAACAACAACATCTCGAATGGATTTCAAACTTAAGTTTTTCACACTTAATTCAAACGATTCCAAATTAACTAAGCAAGAATCAATTGGGTTTTTATGGCATAAACGTTTTCTAAACTTATGGATCGACAACTGAGTTTTTTTAGATAAATTCCCGGGATTTCAAAGTAAACTATCGGTTTGTAAATAATCATGCCCAAGATTTCTACAAGTATAAAACAACAAAGAGTTTTTCACTAAAATTTTAACCGGTAACCCGTTTTCTCCAAAACGATTTCCTCTGTGACATGTCAGATTTGGTCGTGGTGTGTTGACCGGGTTTGGGGTGTTACAATTATGGTATCAGAGCCAAGTTCAAAGGCTCAGCTGTGGGCCCGAGGCCCAAAATGTTTTTTTTTAAATTTAGTTTTAAATGTTTTTGTTTGAAAATATATGGTTTGAAAGGCATGGCACTGAGTCTCCGGCACCAATCCGCCCAGGTAAGTACCCCTCACTATTGTTTGTGATTTTTGTATGTTATAAGATTTGAATGCCTAATGATAGTGGACTACCCTAGAGACTGAAACTTGTTAGGACTCTATGGACTTGCGAAAACAAAACTCCTTTAATAAGAATTATTCATAAGACTGTGCTTTAATAATAGTAGAATCGTGACTAATGCATAAAACTTCTAAATCAGATAAGTCGAGACTTTAGACATGAGCACTCGAGGTGGTCGTGGTCGTAATACCCGTGGACGCAGTCGGGGTAGGATGACAGTTTCTGAACCAGTGGGGTCTGGTCAGGGGTCAGAAAATGAAATACCAGCACCACCACCAGCTGTAGGTGGTGAGTTTCAGGAACGGATTGGGGATGACGCAGTGTCGCAGGCGATGCTGCGAGTTTTTGAGAGGGTAGCTGGAGTAGGTGGAGGCGCGGGAGCTCGAAAATCTGTACCTGAGCGACTCCGAACCAATGGAGCTGAGGTATTTCGAGGTGTTTATGGTGTGGCTCCCAGTATGGCTAAGTATTGGCTGGAGGCGACAGAGCGCATCATGGATGATTTGGATCTGACTGCTGAGGAAAAGCTGAAAGGAATAGTGTCACTTCTCCAGGATGAGTCATACCAGTGATGGCTCACGGTTCGGGACAGTGCTGCAGCGGAGGATCTCACTTAGGATTATTTTAAGGCCGCTTATTAGAAGAAGTACGTTGGGTCTAGCTACATTGATGCGCAGCGGAAGGCATTTCTGAGGTTGGTTCAGGGGAGCAAGTCTGTATCAGAGTACGAGGCAAAGTTCTTACGGTTGAGCCGGTATGCGAGGGGCATTGTGGCTACAGAACACGAGCGATGTGTCTGATTTGAGGACGGTCTGAGAGATGAGCTGAGGTTGTTGATTGCTCCACAGCAGGAGCGTGAGTTTGCTGTCCTGGTGGAAAAGGCTAAGGTAGCCGAAGGGGTTAAGGAGTCTGTGAGGCAGAATATGGATAGGAATAGACATAAGAGAGGTTTTGGATCATCTGGGTCGGCTGGTAATTCTCAGAAAAAGGCTAAACAGAGTAGGCTGAATCAGTCTGGTAGGTCGTTACTGCTAATCAGGGACCAGCACAGTGTAACTATTGTGGAAAATCTCATTGGGAGGATGTTGGACCGGTGGAAAAGGATGTTTTGAGTGTGGCTCGCTGGATCATCGCGTGAGGGACTGTCCACGTAAGTTAGCCAGGATTCAATCTGAGGGTCAGGGCCGTGCTCAGTTCAGAAATGAGCGACCGCCACCGTAGAGGGGTCGTGGTAATGGTAGAGGAGGTAATGGTTTTGGTTGAGGCTGCGGAGCACCGGGCAGAGGTGCAGGCAACACTGAGGCAAGACAGCCTGGGTTGGTGTATGCAGCGAGGCGTCGAGAGGAGGGCGACGCACCGGACGTCATAACTGGTACGTTCTTAATCTTTGGATTTCCATATACTGCTTTGATTGATGTGGGTTCGACGCATTCATATGTTGCTAGTAGCATAGTAGAGACCATGAACCTAGACTTTGAGACTACTTCTAGGCAGATGACAGTAATTAGCCCTCTAGGTCACTCTGTGGAAGTGAATAAGCTGTATAGGGATGTACCCCTAGAACTCCAAGGGGTAGTGTTTGTGGCTGATCTGATGGAACTGCCATTTGGGGAGTTCGATCTAATTCTTGGAATGGACTGGTTGGTTAAGTACCAGGCAAGTTTGGATTGTGCAGCTAAGCGCATGGTGTTGAAGACCATGGAAGGAGATGAGGTGGTTATGATAGGTAATAGAAGGAATTACCTATCCAACGTGGTATCTGCGTTGAAAGCTGAGAAGATGGTTAGGAAGGGCTGTGAAGCATTTATGGTTCATGTGTGTGCCTTGGAGGCTAAGGAGTCTACTGTAGGGAATGTCCGAACAGTAAAGGAATTTGCTGATGTATTTCCAGATGAGCTTCCGGGACTGCCACCGGATCGTGAGGTTGAATTTGGCATAGATCTGTTACCCAGAACTGCGCCAGTGTCTATTGCTCCGTATAGGATGGCGCCTAAGAAATTAGTGGAGTTAAAGGCTCAGATTCAGGAGTTGTTGGACCGAGGTTTTATCCGGGCAAGTGTTTCACCTTGGGGAGCGCCGATATTCTTTGTCAAGAAGAAAGATGGTGCAATGCGGATGTGCATAGACTACCACCAGTTGAATAAGCTGACGATCAAAAACAAGTATCCGTTGCCCAGAATAGATGACTTGTTTGACCAGCTTAAGGGTGCTTCGGTATTCTCAAAGATTGATTTAAGGTCTGGGTATCATCAGCTAAAGGTGAAAGAGGCTGATATTTACAAGATGGCATTCCGTACTCGGTATGGGCACTACGAGTTTCTGGTAATGCCGTTTGGGTTGACTAACGCGCCGGCAGCATTCATGGACATGATGAATCGGGTATTCCAGCAGTATTTGGATCAGTTCGTCGTGGTATTCATAGACGACATCTTGGTATACTCAAAGACAGAGGAGGAGCATGATGCGCATTTGCGAGTAGTGTTGCAGATTCTGAGGGAAAAGTAGCTATATGCTAAATTTAGTAAGTGCGAGTTCTGGCTTAGGGAGGTGACTTTCTTGGGGCATGTAGTATTAGCTGAGGGGATTAGGGTGGATCTTCGAAAGATTGAGGCGGTGTTGGATTGGAAGCCGCCTAAGTCAGTGGCTGAGATTCGGAGTTTTCTAGGTTTGGCAGGGTATTACCGAAGATTTGTAGAGGGATTTTCTTTGATCGCAGCACCGATGACCAAGTTGTTAAGGAAAGGAGTTCCATTTGTGTGGACTGAGAAGCAGTAAGAGAGTTTCGACAAGCTAAATAAGATTTTGACTGAAGCTCCGGTTTTGATTCAGCCTGAGGCAGGAAAGGAATTCGCGGTATATTGCAATGCATCACATACGGGCTTGGGATGTGTGCTGATGCAGGAAGGGAAGGTAGTGGCTTATGCATCTCGACAGCTGAGACCGCATGAAGTTAACTATCCGACGTATGACTTGGAGTTGGCTGCAGTGGTCTTCGCTTTGAAAATATGGAGACACTATTTGTACGGAGAGAGGTCGATAGTCTACACAGATCACAAGAGTCTGAAGTACCTTTTGACTCAGAAGGATTTGAACTTGAGGCAGTGTAGATGGATTGAGTTGTTGAAGGACTACGACTATTCGATTGAGTATCATCCGGGCAAGGCTAACGTAGTGGCAGACGCATTGAGCCGTAAGGTTGTATCAGACTTAAGAGCGATGTTTGCCCATCTTAGCTTGTATGACGATTGGAGTATTCTGGCAGAATTGCAGGTTAAGCCGACTTGGGTTGAGCAGATCAAGGAGAAACAGTTAGAGGATGAGGATTTAAATGCGCGGAGGTTGCAAGTTCAGAATGGTGGTTTGGAGGATTACAGTTTGTCCAGTGATGGAGTACTGTGTTTCCAAGGGAGAGCTTGTATGCAGAAGGATGTCGAGTTAAGGTAGAGGATTCTTCAGGACTCACATAATAGCCCATACGCTATGCATCCTGGAGGTAGCAAGATGTATCGGGATTTAAGAGAGCAGTTTTGGTGGCTAGGTCTGAAGCGGGAAGTAACGGAGTTTGTGGGAAAGTGTCTGACGTGTCAGCAGGTCAAGGCTGAACATCAGTTGCCGTCAGGATTGCTTCAGTTGGTGAAGATTCCACAGTGGAAGTGGGAAAGGATCACTATGGATTTCATCAGTAGATTACCCCTTACGCCTAGCAAGAAGGACTCAGTTTGGGTGATTGTGGATCGTCTAACTAAATCAGCTCACTTCATACCGGTAAGGGTTGATTACTCGCTTCAGAAGTTAGCTAAGCTGTATGTGTCAGAAATAGTGAGGTTGCATGGTGTGCCAGTATCGATCATCTCGGATAGGGATCCAAGATTTATGTCGAGGTTTTGGAGAGCGCTGCATCAAAGCTTTAGGAACACGCTTGGATTTCAAGATCGCATTTCATCCACAACCGACGGGTAGTCGAAAGGGTTATCTGATTTTAGAGGATATGCTGAGAGGTTGTATTTTGGACTTCAGAGGTAGCTGGGAAGAGTTTCTACCATTAGCTGAGTTCGCATACAACAATAGTTACCAAGCAAGCATCAAGATGGCACCATATGAGGCGTTGTATGGTAGGAAGTGTCGCACACCTACATGTTGGACAGAGTTGGGTGAACGTCAGATGTTGGGACCAGAGTTGGTTGCAGAGACTGAGGACAAGGTTAAGTTGATTCAAGCTCGATTGAAGGAAGCTTCGGACAGGCAGAAGTCATATGCTGATCTCAAGCGGAGGGATATAGAGTTTGCCGTGGGTGATAAGGTCTTTCTGAAGGTCTCGCCATGGAAGAAGGTATTGAGGTTTGGAAGAAAAGGCAAGTTAAGTCCAAGGTTTATTGGGCCGTATAAGGTGTTGAGACGAGTGGGACCGGTAGCCTATCAGCTTGAGTTGCCAGCAGAGCTAAGTCAGATTCATGATGTGTTCCATGTCTCAATGCTTAAACGTTATCGTTCAGATCCATCGTACGTCGTAGCAGTGGAGGAGATAGAGGTAAGTCCAGATTTGACCATAGAAGAGGAACCAGTGCAGATTCTAGATCGAGATGTGAAAGTTTTGCGTAAGAAGTCCGTTCCACTGGTGAAAGTATTATGGCAAAATCATGGCGTGGAAGAAGCTACGTGGGAACCGAAGGATGTGATAAGACAGCAATACCCTCAACTCTTTCGACTGTAATTTCGAGGCCGAAATTATTTTTAAGGGGGTAGAACTGTAATATCCTGAATTAGGGGTAAATTTTTAAATTGAATTGTTGTGCATGTGTTTGGACTGTGGTGTTATTATTAGTGATGTTTTAAGATCTAGTTATAAGTTTAGAGTAGGCCTGAGTAGTAAGAAATTTTGTTTTTAAACTTTAAGTAAGGGGAGCTGAAGGAGCTAGGGCTTAAGGGTAATTCGTGGAGTATTTTAGCACAAGTTTGGGCTTGGTAAAGTGGCAAGGAGGCGCCACTTAGAGCCCTGTGATTGACGCCACTTGCAGGGGAAGGAGATCTCAGGTTCGAGCAGCAGAAATCCCACTAGTTGCTTATTATTTTGATGCCAAGGAGGGGGAGGAGTTGTGCTCAGCACAAACTCTGTCAGATAAGGATGGACCAAGTCAAAATATTTGAATTGGTGGCAAGGAGAAAAATAAGGAGCTTGTGGAATTTAAATTCGTTTGAATTTGTGGCCAAGAGGAATTTGAGGAAGTGGCTGAATTTTGAACTCCTGCTTGGAGGAGTGTTCAGTTTTGGGGAGCTGAGTAGAGGAGAGTGCCGAAATTTCCTTGGGTGTTTAGAGTGCATTTTTGGCTAGCTCTTGTTTTGTGTCAAAGCCGAAAACAAACCTTTTGGAGCCTTGCCAATTTCTTCCTAGTGCACCATAGTGAGCCAAAAGCCGAAAAGTTCATAGGAGTGTGCCGAATTCTCCCTTAGGCATTTGGCCGAATCTTCATTTGAGCTCTCTTTCATTTTTCTTTTGCTTTCCTTTCATAATTGTTCAAAAACCATATCTTCTTCTACACTTTCTTTTGCCCAAACCCCTAAGTCTCTTTTTCTTTAATTTTAAGCCGAATATCACCCATCTTTCTCCCATCTCTCTTTATTTTTCTGCCATTGTTGCTCAAGCCGAATTCTCTCTCCCCCATTCTAATCTATTTTGCCATTTTCTCCGTTCATTCCTTAGCCACATCTCATTTGTTTTCTTCTTTCAAAACCTTGGCCGAATCATCTTGATCACCTAACCCCTGTCGAAATTTTCTTTCTCTTTTCCACTCCAGCCGAATTTTCCTATTCTTTCTTTTAATTGTGTTGGTCGAATTTTAGCAAGAGGTAGATCTCTTTTGGGGTTTCTCTAATCGGTTTGAAGGGTAAGTGTTCTTGGTTCTTAGTTTCTCTTCTCTCGGTCGTTTCTCATTAAAGCAGAAGTCGATTTCGGCAGTGGTTAGCAAGGTCTCTAATCACCTTTGAAACCGATCTCTCCTAGGTACTCCGAGATTTTGAAGCAGTCGATCTAAGCCATCTATTCTCTCGCACTCGGTTTGGTAAGACAAGTGGTAAGGATCTATGTGGTTCAATTATTCTTTAAATTGTGAAAAGCCGAAGGCTATTGAGGCTAAATTTTGGTGTTGGCCGATTGTAGGGGGAAGACCTGTCTCGCATCTCCTGTTTTGTGATTAGCGTTCATAAGGCAGAAGGTAAGGGTTAAAGTTCCATGCGTTATCTCATCCTTCAGGATTTATTGGTTGGTTTGGCCGAATGGTCATATTGATGATCTTGTGGTTTGGCCGAATGTAGGGCAAGGAGATCTAGAGTGGTAGATCGGGTTTCGGGATTCAGTGGTAGCGTTAGTAACAGGTGTGTTACTTACACACTTTATAATTAAGTAAATATATTTTAATAACCTGAATGTGTCAAAGCCGAAACAGTGTGGATATTGGTATGATACACTATGGGTATGAGCAAGGATTCGGGTAAGTCCGTTTCGATATGAGTTTTGCTATTTAATGTATGATAGTGTGATTTATGACATGTTTGCTATAATAAAGCATGATGGCATGATTTGCATGATTTGCATGAGTATGGCATGATGATGGGTGATATGAGAGGAGGGGGAAGATGATATCCGTGACTTTGGGTCACCAGAGGTGTGGCACCTCCAGTGGTTTGGTACCACAGATTATATTGTGACGACTTGTCCAGTGGCTTAGCACCACAGTGGGTTGGCCCCACAGTTGATATTTTGGGATCGTCGCCAGTGATTTGGTATCACACGTGGGTTGGCCCCACACTTGGTATGTTGATTTGTGACTTTGGGTCACCAGAGGTTTAGCACCTCATAGCGACTTGTCCTAGTGGCTTAGCACCACAGTGGGTTGGCCCCACATATGATATTACGGGATTATCGCCAGTGATTTGGTATTACAACGTGGGTTGGTCCCACAGATGGATTATTCGTGACTTTGGGTCACCAGTGGTTTGGCACCACATTATTATTGGATATCGTGACTTTGGGTCACCAGTGGTTTGGCACCACCAGTGGTTTGGCACCACCAGTGGTTTGGTACCACACGGGGTAGAAAAGGAGTTATGGATGGCTAGGGTTGGGTACATTATTTATATTGCTTGGTTATGATTTGTGTAAGTATGTTGCATTAATCGGGAGGAGGATTTATGCACTGAGTCTTGGTGACTCACCTTCTCCCTTATCTTTTCAGGTGACTCGTAGATTGCGGATGAGGAGCCGGATGGACTCGAGGCGACCATGCATTAAAACATTTGGTATTACTTGGATTTTGAATTTGGATATTTATTTTCTCTTCAATTTTTATTTGGGTTTGTAATAAGGCCGTTTGATTATATTTTTGGATTATTTATGTTTTGGATGGTTTTAAATAGGGCTAAGTAAATTACTTGATTAATTTAATAACTAGAACGTAAGGTTTTCTACACTACAAAACGAAATGGTTTTCAAATCTTTACCATCGGGTAACATAAAGTAATTGATAACAACAACATCTCGAGTGGATTTCAAACTTAAGTTTTTCACACTTAATTCAAACGATTCCAAATTAACTGGGCAAGAATCAATCGGGTTTTTATGGCATAAACGTTTTCTAAACCTATGGATCGACAACTGAGTTTTTTTAGATAAATTCCCGGGATTTCAAAGTAAACTATCGGTTTGCAAATAATTATGCCCAAGATTTCTACAAGTATAAAACAACAAAGAGTTTTTCACTAAAATTTTAACCGATAACCCGTTTTCTCCAAAACGATTTCCTCTGTGACATGTCAGATTCGGTTGTGGTGTGTTGACCGGGTTTGGGGTGTTACAATTATGGCTTATTTTTAGCCTTTTGTTTGATTAATAATCATATTATTAATCTATTTACTATACTAACCTTTTATGAAACATATATACATATAAACATAAGGGCATTAATGTCTGTTATCCATCCACTATCTAAATATTGGCATAATTGCCTCATAAGGCCTCCTTATTTAAAAGCCATCTCAAATAGGTGTCTTTTCATAAAGCATGCAAATTTTTCATTCAATGCAATTTAATCCTTTTATCAAATTTAAGCACACAAACGGACAAATTAACTTACAGGAACTTTAACACATGCTTAATGACATATTAGAGACAGAAAAAATAATATTAAAATATTTTATTGACTCGAATTTGTGGTCCCGAAACCACTGTTTCGATTAGGGTCTAAACCAGACTATTACATTATGCGTAGACGGCATAAGACGACTCTTTAAAAAGTGGTACCACACCTTCCCAATTGGTTTTAATGCATCTCTTTCAACTGTGTAACACTCTTGGCTTGAAATAATCCACTATGTTACTTCAACGCATAAATCCTTTAATACTTTTGCCAATCCTTCCGATGTAATATTCTCAGAAAATTCAAAATGCTCATCCCTAACTTCCTCGATGTCGAATTGGGCATTAATATGGTATTCGTCGAATGGAACAGATTTATCCCACACATAAATGAAGGGAGAATCTGGGGAATTTACATGAGTGTAAAGCTCTCTCACCATTTTACCCACAACATCCCCTGGGTGCAGACAAAACCTGCTCCAATTGTGCTTTTCTACAATCGAGGATACAGATTCGTCGTACCCCATGTGGGGTTCATCCTTCAATAAAAATCCCTGCTCAAAACAAAATGGCTTCTTTAGAATATTAGTTGAATACCTTGTGGCTGCAGTAGCATTGAAAAATATCTTTGGTTGCAGGGCGCGAGTGTGCGAATATTCTGCTATTTTAGAAGTACTCCTTACACTAGCCATGAAGAAAAGGTCAGGGAAACAGAAAAGAAAAATAATGGAGTTACAAAAAAAAAATAGCAGAGAGGTTGAAGACGAGAGAACTGTAAAAATTTGAACTTTGTGAGAAGTGGGAAACATGAACTAGTTGAAGAAAATAAAAAGGGATAATGATGATAGTTTTTAGAGAATGGGAAACATGAGGGAGAAGGGTTATGGCATGGAGGAAAAGTTAAAAATGAAAAAGATTGTTGGGGGAAAAATGAAATAACCGAGCCCGACA
Source organism: Gossypium bickii (assembly GCA_025503065.1). NCBI lineage: Eukaryota > Viridiplantae > Streptophyta > Magnoliopsida > Malvales > Malvaceae > Gossypium > Gossypium bickii. Next base: position 100,285,426 of record CP106715.1, read on the forward strand.
TTATGGGATTCATACTTTGGGTTTCCCAATATTCACTAAATGCAACTGCCTAAAAATCTTTCCTTTGGAATTTTCTAATCGGTCAACTCTTTTACTAACACCTCATTATTCAGTTTATCATGGCATAATGTTTCTTTGTAATGCAGTGGCAAACTACTGCTGGGTATATATTAACAAACCCTGTTTCTTTTATTCTGCTCCTGTTCGTAATAATAAAAAGAGAAATGAAAAAAATAATGAGAATAAAAATAAAAATAGCAATGGGAGATAAAACAGAAAAAACTACTTATTAACAAAAATTCAAACATCACGAAGGCTAATGCTTTGCTTGTCACGCTCTATAGGAGCACCCCGGTAATGCTTCAAGCATTGTCTATTAACCCTATATGTAGCCCCTGTTCTTAGGTCTTTAATAACAACAACACCATGCAGATACACTTGAATTACTTCAAAAGGTCTTGACTATCAAGATTTTAACTTACCAGGAAATAGTTTGAGCCTAGAATTAAACAATAATACCTGCTATCTATGTTCAAATTACCTTGGTAAAATTCTGGCATCATGACATCACTTGGTCTTTTCCTTATACAAATGAGCATTCTCATATGCTTGTGTTCAAAATTCTTCCATCTCATTCAGTTATAGCAATCTTTTATTGCCAGCAGCAACCCAATCCATGTTCAACTTCTTAATCGCCCAAAACACTTTATGCTCAAGTTAAACTGGTAAATGACATAGCTTACTGTAAACAAGTTTAAAACGTGACATCCCTAGTGGTGTTTTAAATACAGTTCGGTATGCCCATAGAGTTTTATCCAATTTAGTAGACCAGTCCTTTCGGGATGGATTCACCACTTTTTCCAGAATTATTTTAATTTCTCTATTAGAAATTTTAGCTTGGCCATTCATCTGAGGGTGATATGCCATGACAATTTTATGTTTCACCCCATACCTATGCAAGGTATTGGCAATCAGTTTACAATCAAAATGGGATCCTTTGTCATTGATAATGGCTCTCGGTGTACCAAATCGTGTGAAAATATTCTTATGCAAAAATATCAATACCGACTTAGCATCATTAGAGGCTAAGGCTACTATTTCTACCAACTTATAAACATAGTCTACTACCAAAAGTATGTATAGCTTGCCCACGGATGGTGGAAACGGACCCATAAAGTCTATTCCCCAAACATCAATAGTTTAATCTCCAATATACTTTGCAACGGAATTTCCTATCTCCTAGACACATTTCTTGTTCTCTGAAAATGGTCACACAACCTATACAATTCATGAGCATCTTTAAATAAACATGGCCAATAGAATCCTGACTAGAGTATTATGGCATCTGTTTTCATCCTCCAAATGGCCTCCATATAGGGCCAAGTGACAATGTTGTAAGCCACTATGCATATCATCGTTTGGGACGCACTTCCGAATTATTTGATCTGCACAATGCATGAATAGGAATGGTTCATCCCAATAGTACTATTTGGCATCGTGAAGAAATTTTTGTTTTCTTTGAGCATTGATGTCAAATGGCATTACACCACTTACTAAGAAGTTTGCTATGTCGGCGTACCAAGGTAATGCCTTGGCAATGAGCAACTGTTCATCATGGAATTCTTCCTTAATATATTTCTTGCTTTCATCTTCATTCCTTGATTCTATTCTTGAAAAATGGTCAGCCACTTGATTTTCAGTTCCCTTCCGATCTCTAATTTCAAAATCAAACTCTTGTAACAAGAGTATCCACCTAATCAATCTCAGCTTGATATCTTTTTTTCGTACCCAGTACTTGATAGCTGAGTGATCTGTGTAGACTGTAACCTTTGTTCCTACTAAATAAGAATGTAATTTGTGAAATGCAAAGATCGCTGCTAGTAATTCCTTCTTCGTAGTGGTATAATTAAGTTGAGTCTTTATCAACGTCCTACTAGTATAATATATTTCACGTAGTACCTTATTTTTCCTTTGACAGAAAATTGCTCCCACAGCATAACCATTGGAGTTGCACATGGATATGGCCATCATGTAGCGGTGGAAAGTTACCAGGGCATTCCATAACCTGAGCGGCATTCGCCTGAATGCGAAAGTGCCATATAGACAAGTGAAAGTTGTCTTCTCTTGATCTTCAAGTGCTATGGCAATCTAATTATATCCTGAATAACCATCTAGGAAGCAATAAAAAGCCTTACCAGCTAATTTTTCCAACATTTGATCGATGAATTGCAAAGGGAAATGACCCTTCCTAGTTGCATTGTTAAACATGTGGTAGTCCAAACACATTTTCCATCCCGTAGTAGTACGAGTCGGTATGAGCTCATTGTTGTCATTACTTACTATCGTGACAACCCCTTTCTTGGGTACACATTGCACAAGACTTACCCACGAGTTGTCAGAAATTTGGTAAATAATGCCAGTATCAAGCCACTTGATAACATCTTTCTTGACAACTTTCTTCATAATTGGATTCAGCCACCTTTATTGTTTAATGGATTTGATATGATAATCTTCCAATAAAATTTTATGCATACAAAATATAGGGTTAATTCCCTTTATATCGGTAAAGGTCCAACCTAGTGCTCTTTTAGATCACTATAACACTTATAACAACCTGTCCTCTTGCTCAGGTGTCAGCTTAGCAGAAATTACAACTGGAAAAGTACTGTTACTTCCCAAATACGCATATTTCAAATGTTGTGGCAGAGGCTTTAACTCTAGAATGAGAGATTCCTATACAGATGGTTTAGGAGGCTTAAAATATTGTTATGATAAATCCAGGGATTCAAATTTCTTCCCTGGTCTATCCATTATCTGCTGGGCTTCCGTAAATTCACCAAGCTCTTCAAAACTTACTGTGTCACCTTGCTCCATCAAATCGTCTTCACTGTTAGAATTGCTATAGCAAAATTTTGCAAATTCATCCACTGCTACTTCTATCAAGCCAATGGTGTGACATTTTTCATTCTCATCCATACATTTTAACGCATTAAAAACATTATAAGTAACCTCTTGATCATTCACTCTCATGGTTAGCTCATTTTTCTGTACATCAATTAGGGTCCTACCAATAGCAAGAAATGATATTCCAAGATTTATTGGTACATCACGGTCAGCTTCACATTCTAAAATAAGAAAATGTTCAGGAAAGATAAATTTATCAACACTTACCAATACGTCTTCAATTTTACCTTCTGGATGGGTGTAAGATCGGTCAGCCAATTGCAATGTTATTGCGGTAGGTCTTACTTTCCCAATTCCTAGCTTCCTGAAAATGGACATAGGCATTAGATTTATACTTGCTCCTATATCACATAATGCCTTACCAGCATAATGATTTCCAAAGGAACATGGGATAGTGAAACTCCCTGGGTCCTTCAACTTTGGAGGTAATTTATTCATCTACTTTGCTGTGCACCCTTCAATGAGAGCAACAGTTTCAAATTCTCTCAACCTGCACTTGTTCTATAGTATATCTTTCATGAATTTCACGAAATTGCTCCAAAGCTTCTACTAGTGGTATGTTAATATGGAGTTGCTTCAAGACCTCTAAAAACCTTTTGAACTGAGCATCTTGTTTTCAATTATGGAATCATTGTGGAAAAAGGTAGGGGCGGTCATCTTTCAGGTTGCTGATATTATTTTTTTGTGGCATTTTTTTTGGTGACATGATCTGATTTTACCGTAACATTTTCCTACTTATCCTTTTCAGATGTTGTATACTTTTTATATGGTTCTAGGATCTTTACCTGATTGTTACTTGCATTATCTTCTCTTGCCACAGCATCATGAACAACACCACTAAACTAAGTCCCGCTTCTAAGGGTGATTGCTTTGCAATGCTCTTTGCCTTGTGTTCTTGAATTCTCGGTATTACTCAACAATGCTCCTTATGGCCTTGAAGTTAGAACATTTGCTATTTGCCCCACTTGGTTTTCAAACGCTCGTAAAGATACAGCATGACACTGGATTACAACATCATTTTTGGCCACATATTCCTTTAACAAAACTTCAATGGAAGTAGGAGATGATGCTTGACCATATTGGGTTTTTTGCCTCCGCATAGGTTGAACATAACCAGGTGGTGCATTATTGAGATTCTGTCTTGGTGCATTGTTGAAGTTTCCCACACCTTGATTACCTTAATTGAAATTCAGATGTTGTTTCCACCCTGAATTCTAAGTGTTGGAATATGGATTGCCATTTCGATTGGAATTACCCATATAGTAACTGATGTTGGGTTTGAGGGGCATTAGTCAAACACATGATTTTCTTTACAATAGACACATGACAACTTTGTCGATTTCATCTCATGGACTAAAGTTGGATTTTTCATGGTTTTAATCATATTTTCTAGAAAAGATACCTAGGTCGTTAACGAAGTGATTGCATCAAGCTCGATGGTACTGGAAGCTCTCTCACCCATCTCAAATATTGTGGTTGGATACTAATAATCGTTGTTGGAAATCTTTTTGAAGATCTCGTATGATTCATTATAAGTTTTATCCAACAAAGTACCATTGTCAGATGCATCAATTACCATATTTGTGTGTGCATTCAACCTGTTGTAAAATATCTCCATTTGAGTCCATTGCTAGAATCCATGCATTAGGAATTTTTGAATTAACTCCTTAAATCGTTCCCAAACTTCATATAGTGTCTCGTCCTCTATCTGCCAAAAAGACATAATATCGTTTCTCAACTTGGCATTCATAGTAGGTGGGTTTTACTGTAACAAGAATCTTTGGCAAAGATCATTCCATGATGCTACTGTTCCCAACGGTAAAGCATTCAACCATGCTCTCGCATGATCTTTTAAAGAATATGGGAATAGCTTAAGTCTCGAGTCGTCTTCAGGAATACCCTACTGTTTGAATGAATCACATACTTCTAGAAAGAGTCTTAAATGTAATCTCAAATCTTCAGTCGGTAATCCAACAAACTGCCCTACTGTTTGTAACATCTGGAACATTACCAATTTCAACTCGAATTGTTGAGCTTGTATGGTTGGTCTGACTATCCCTAGATTCAAATCATCCAGCATTGGGATGACATGCTCTCTAATTAGCCTATCTCGATCATCCACCACACGTCCAATGGAAGGATTTTCATTGCGATCATTTGGATTACCATTAAGATTATTCCTATTTCCAGCCATTTTCTCAATTCTTTTCTCTTTCTTCGTAAGTTTCTGTCAATCTCTAGATAAAAAGGTATTCTGTGTTAGTAGAAATGCCTTTCCTCATGCACTGATGGCAAGCCTGTAAAAAGTAAATACACTATGTTAAATAAAAATACTAAGTAAAATAACTAAACCAAATTTCACCAAATTGTCAATCCTTGACAATGACACAAAAAACTTATCGTGTGTGAAATGATATGCGATTTTGTGCAAGTATACACATCGATTCAAGTAATAAAGTGATGAGTGAGTATCGCTCCCACAAGGATCGTATTAAGGCACAAAAGTGGTCAAGTTATTATAATAAAATGTGATTAATGCTATGACAAAAGTTAATGATAAATATGAAGTGTAAATTGGTGGAGTAATGATATAAGCAATACGTGGTATTAATGAATAATTGGAACTACTATGGAAAAAGTGAAAGCAAAAATGTAATGGAAATAATGAGAGTGATTATCCGAATAGACTGTAAACAAAGAAATAGACAACTAAATATGTTGTGACAAAGATACTACGACCAAGAATAAGGATAGAATGATGTTGATTCGGAAAGTCAAGATTACCCAGAATCAACCCTTACTGTCAATAATGTCTTGGAAAAATCGTGTCTACTTTACTGCATAGAAAAGTTCTAAAATGGACCGCCTCTTGTGAAAGAAAAACCTCAAATTACCTTGCTCGTGTCTGTAGGCTTTTTAGATATCTTTCTATATGATCGCGACTCTATGTCTAGAATCAACTACAAGTGTCTATTGAGTACTTTCTCATTTCATTCAATTTTAATCCAACCAATCCAACCCTTTCAGAATTAGAATCAGTTTATAGTATACGAACAACCTTCAATGTCTAGAAATCATTGCATTTTAAGAAATAAGAACAATCAAATGAAACAATAAAGTAAATTAGATATATACGACATCCATAAAAATAGTTAAAGTTTCATCAGAAGTAATCCCAACCCTATAAGATTTAGCTCATGGGCTGAGGAATAAAATTGCAAACCAAAATTATTATCTGACATTTCATTCAACTAATTCAATTTAATCTTTCGAAGGAACACTAATGGAAATAATGGAAGAACTTCGGAAAGTAGCTTTCACTTGCCCAGCCTACACTTTGACAGCACAGCTTCCTATGATGGCTAAAAAGGACTACCTTCGACTTCCTATCCTTCGCGCAGCTGAACCCTTATTCACGCCTAAGGATCTCTCTCACTTTTTCTTCTCCATTTGTGAGGTCCCATTCATCGGTTTTTATAGACAGATTAAGCTAGGGTCGACTAATAGCTTGTGATTATCTTCTTCTCTTTCAGGGGGATTTATCTGGTACAAGTTAGAATTTGAATTGGGACTGCTGCGTGGAAAATATTGACTTGGTCTTCCCAGCATGGCCACGGCATCCATGCTAGCAAACTGTCTGCACTTTGCCCTGAAAAACTTCACTCCTTTATTTCCTCATTCCAAAACCTGTTCTTACCACACAAAAAACTCCACCACAATCGATTAAAAGCATCTAATTCCAACACAGTCCAAGTCCTAATGCAATATTAAAAATGCTAACTAAAATGTCCTAAAATGCAACAAAATATACTTAAGTACAAATAATTAGCTAGTTCTAAAGACATGAAATATAACTCTTTTCAAGAGTTATCAACAAGCTAAGCTGACAAGGAAAAAGGATCTAAGGTGAGTTTTTACACTCTGTCTTGGATAGTTGATGAGATTGAGTGCTTAAATGATTTATGTTTTATTTGGGGTCATATGAGTCCAATGTTGTATGTAAAAATGGTGAATGAACATGCTGCAAATACATATTGTTGTACAAGTGAGTGATATTTACATGTACGTTCATTGCATATTAAACAAATGTTGTATTCTGAGTCATATGAGTCCAATATTGTGTATAAAAATGGTGACTGAACATGTTGCGAATACATACTATTGTACAAGTGTATGAGTATTTGCATTTATGTTCATTGCATATTAAATAGATGTTGTTTTCTGGGTCATATGAGTCAAATGTTGTGTGTAAAAATGGTGACTGAACATGCTGCGAATACATATTATTGTACAAGTGTGTAAGTATTTGCATATACGTTCATTGCATGTTAAACAAATGTTACATGGTGTGGAATGTGTGGAAAACTTGTGTTATGTATTAAGTACCTTGTTTGCATGAAATGTAACATCTCGAGACTAGGTCTAGAAGTTTTTCTGAGTAAGTGAGGGTTCGCCAAATCTTTGGTAAATTAGGGAGTTTGCCGAATGAGTATCAATAAGGAGTTTACCAATGTTTCAATGTTACTGTATATGCAAAAAGATGAGGTAACGGGGTTCACCAGATTCACTGCAAGTTGGGTTCGCCAGTCTGTTTGGCAGACTAGGGTTCGCTAGTAAATGCAAACTAGTGTACACCAGGTAAGTTACAAACTGGGAGTTCACCAGTCAAAGTCAGACTCAAAATAGGAAATAATGATTTAGTGTATCTAGGAATACGTTTGTGCAAGTAACAACTTTCCTAAGTCAAGAGGGTATCCTAAGATTTCCAGGACATTTAGGTCTATAAATACGACCCTTATTTCTTGAGAATACTCTCATTGAATATTCTGTTGTCAAGTCTCTATTCTGAACAAAGTTCGTAGTAACTAAGGTAAGCCTTTGTCCTGTTAGGGTTGATTGTCCAGAAAGCTAGGTTCGCTTGCATGTATAAATTCTGTAAGCTCTGTCTACTTAGTAATCTGTGTGTTTGTTTATGTTGCAAACCAACTAGACCATGTACCAGCAAGGATAAAGGCAAAACCAAGCTTTTTTAATTATCAGCTTTTTCAGTGAGTGGTTAAGAATTTCTATGTGTGTGCAAATTGTTATGTTTTCCTGAAACTTAAGGTTTTCGAGCAAAGCTCCAAGAACAAGGTTTTTCTAAAAACTCTATTTTTATGTTCTGACACTTTGCTTTTAAAATATGTTTTCGAGACATGTTTTTAAAGCTATGTTTTAAATTAAGTTTTACGCGTGCTCCTATGCAAGTCTATGTTTTAAGATATTTTTTAAATTATGGTTTTATAAACTATGTTTTTACGCACTTTGGTGCGAGCTCTTTGATTATGTATAACCCTAGATAGAGCTGCTGAAGTATTACGACTGTATGATAGAGTATCATCCTGACAAGGCAAATGTTGTAGCAGATGCACTGAGTAGAAAGTCTATGCGTGAGTTGTGAGCTCTATTCGCACAACTAAGTGTAACCAGTGATGTGGACTACTTGCAAAATTGCAAGTAAGGCTAATTGTGTCACAACAAATTAAGGCAAAGCAAACTTTAGATGAAGAGTTGGCAAAGAAGGTTCACCAAATGGAATAAGGAGTGCGAGGGTATTTCGTACTAAATAGTGAATGAGTACTCTATTTTTGTGGAAGACTTTGCGTGCCTAGAGACGAGGAGCTTCAACAAATGATTCTTAGTGAAGCTTACAATAGTTTGTATGTAATGCACCCAGGAAGTAACAAGATGTATCGTGACCTCCGTGAACTCTATTGGTGGCTTGGATTAAAGTGAGGTGTTAAAAAGTTTGTACTGAAGTGCTTAACTTTTTTAAAGGTAAAAGCAGAGCACCAATATCCTTTAGGACTACTACAACCACTCAAAATTCCAGAATGGAAGTGGGAAAAGATCACTATGGATTTTGTGTCAAGTTTTCCACTAACTATGACCAAGCAAGACGCTATTTGGGTGATTATAGATTGCCTCACCAAGAGTGCGCACTTCTTAGCTGTTCACACCAGCTATACTTTGCAAAGGCTCATAGAGATTTACATTGCTCAAATAGTGGGATTGTATCGCATACCGGTTTTCTTTATTTTCAATTAAGATCCTCAATTTAATTTGAGATTTTAGAAGAGTATGCAAGAAGCTTTGGGTTAGAAGCTTCATTCAGTACTGCTTATCATCCTCAAACAAGTGGTTAGTCTGAGAGAGTGATATAAGTGTTGGAGGACATGCCACGAAGCTATGTTTTGGAGTTCGATGGAAGTTGGGAACGTTATTTATACTTGGTAGAGTTCGCCTATAACAATAGTTACCAAGCAAGTATTTAGATGACGCCTTTTGAAGCACTATATAGAAGGAGGTGTTGAACACTTTTGTGTGGGGCAGAGTTAGATGAAAACCGAATAGTTGGTCCTAAGTTGGTTTGTGAAATTGAATACATTGTGAAGATGATATGCGAAAGCCTTAGGTTTACTTCAGATTGACAAAAGTCTTGACTTGAAGCAGCGAGACATTGAGTATCAAGTGGACGAGCATGTATTCCTCAAAGTATCGCTATAGAAGAAAGCCCTAAGGCTTAGGCGTAATGAAAAGCTATGTAACAGGCCAATTTCAGTGAAATCGGAACAGTGGTTTCGGGACCACAAATCCTAGCTGAAAATAAAATTTATTTTTATTTTATTATATGGTCCGTATTATGTTAGAAAAGTCATGTGAAATTTTTTATATGAAAATTTTATCGATTAGGTGTTTAATTAGGGAAAGGACTAAATCGCATAAAATGAAAAAGTTGAATTCTAGTAGCTATAAGGATTAAATAGTTATAGAATTAAAAAATTGAGGTCCTTATATGGTAGTTAGACCATTAATAAAATGTTAGTAGATATTTTTGGATGATTCATCCATGGAAAATGAGAAAAAGGCTGAGGACTAAATTGGAAATCAAAATTATTAAAAGATGATAAATTATTAAATAGAAGTAAAAATAATTTTTATCATCTTCGTCCCCAAAATATTCCATTGAAACCCTAGGAGAGAGAGAAGAAACTTTCTTGGCCAAATTGGGTAAGTTTTCTTGTCCCGTTTTTAGTAATTTCGATAATTTTGAAACTGGGATAGTCTAATCTCTCTATTTGGGGGATTAATTTGAAAAGTTATTAAAGTATGAAATTTGGGTCATGGATGAATATGCTGGAAATATGAAATTTATGGTAGAAAATGAAAGGTTGTTGATAGATAAACAATTACAAAGCAATTTTTTTGATGAAAACATGATTTAGGGACTAAAATGCAAAGTTGTGAAATTTGATTAAAAAAATATGAATTTTTATGAATATATGTGCTGTAAATTTTGAGATGAAATTTTGGTTAGGCTTGAAATATGGAGTAAATTACAAAAATTTCATTTTCCGAGCCTAGGGACGAAATGGGAATTTATGGATAAATTAGGGGCAAAATAGTAATTTTGCCTAGAATGAAAATTGAGTCCACTTGAATGTGAAATATGATATGATGTAAAATTTACTCGTATAGATCCGGATAGACCAAAATCGAAGCTAGAATGAGGAAAAGAGGAAATGTCGAATTAGTAGATGTTATGTACACGAACATTTGTCGAGGTAAGTTCGTGTAACTAAATGGTGTTTAATTACATGCTTGCATTGATTGTGTTTATGTAAATTGTATAAATGTAATAAATATGTGAAATGATTACATATCCGATCAAGCCCGATAAATAAAAATGTCTAATTTAAATGATAATGCCCAATAGATAATAAATGACAAACGATGAAAATATTACTTTTATGCTTGGAATGAATGTGAAGTGTGATCATTTGAATTATATGGATGATTATAGATGTATGAAATAATCACATGCCCGATAATGTGTCAAAAATATTTAAATCCCGGTTAAATAAATGGAAGATCGATGGATATGTGATTTCTCGAAATGAATGAGGTCCTACATTTGTTGCTGGTGGGATTTAGCTCGGATGAGTAATGCTATTGACCTCATTTTTGAAAGGATTTAGCCCGGACGGGTAATCCTGATGTGAGTCCTCTCGAGCATATGTTATGAATTAGATTTAGCCCAAACACGTAATCTAGATCAAACTCCTTAGAGCATATGTCATAGAAAGGATTTAGCCTAGACTGGTAATCATGTTGTATACATGTCTGGCTCGAGAGTGTACCCTCTGAAATAGTACCTAATTTGTACACCTTAGGTGTACTACCTGTGTATCCATCGATATCCCGAATAAATTCAACGGGTAAAAATCTTAACATGAAAGGACATGAATAAGAAATGAGTTATTACACGTAGTTGTCAGAAATCCATGAAAATGATGCTACATGACAAATGACATATGAAAACATGAGATGATGATATTTGTATATGGGATTCATTTGATGAGTATGTTCATCCTTGGTTATAGTCTTGTACACTTTGAGTTTACAACTACTCGTGAGAGATTGATATTTCGAGTAAAATGTGTAAAGTTTTGATATGAAATAATCTAAACTCGAGATGTGTTATATGAAAATATACTTGAGATATAGCAATGTGATTTATACATGTTGTGGAAAGCATATGTGCATGGAAACTCGATTGTTAATGAGCCCATACATGTTTTTGTTGTTATTATGGAATATATAACTAACAAGGGCAATGAGGATATGTCTAGGGCTTGAGGTCAAATTGAATGAATGTGCCTTACATAGTTACCTCAAAATAGAATGAATGGTAAGTTAAGTACCATGTTATACGAACTTACTAAGCATTTTATACTTAGTTTTATTTTCCTATTTTAGAGTAAATCGAAAGCTCGTTGGATTAGAAGCTCGGGGGAGATCACTCACACTATCCATCGGCCCATGTCGATAAAATATGGTAAATCAATTATGGTTGTAATGGCATGTATAGGTTATATTGGCCATATTGGCATGTAAATCTAAATGATGTTTGTGATCTAGCCATTGGAATGACTAGTAATGGTTTGTTTTAATATACTTGTAATGTCAAACTATGGTAGCTACATATATGTTAAGTAGTTGATCAAACTATGTCTAACTTGAGGTCTTAACTAAGGTAAGATTATAAAATTGTATGCATGAAATGATATGCCATGATGAATGATGGAATTTACTTGATTTGAATGCTTGAAATGGTTGGTATTTGGATGTGTGATTCAAGTGCAGGTAATGGGTGTGCTTTTAGGTGAGAAATAAAGCTAGGAATGGCTTTATTTTTTCCACATAGACAGACACACGAGCATGTGTCCAAACTATGTGTGACACACGGCCTACCCCATGGGTGTGTGGCCTAGCCGTTTGTCCCCTGCACCTTAAATTCGAGAAAACAAAATGCTCAGAATTGAGCACACGGGCAGAGACACAGGAGTATGTCTCAGCTGTGTGGGAGACACGGTCTTGAACACAGGCGTGTGTCTCGGCCATGTGAAACCTGCACCTAATTACAAAAGAATTTAATTAACCACACGGCCTAGTACATGGGCGTGTGGCATGGCCGTGTACTAGGCCGTGTGGCATGGCCGTGTGCACAAGTCAGAGAGTTACACGGGGTCGAACACGGCCTGTAGCACGTGCGTGTCCCAGGGTCACACGGGCGTGTCCCTTGGACCACACGGGTGTGTGAGCCCTGCACGTTGGAAAATTTTTGAAATGTCGCGAAAAATTCTTAGAGTTTCCGATTAAGTCTCGACTCGATTCTATTGCTCGTTTTGGGCCTCGAGGGTCCATCTAATGGATGTTACGAATAATCTCGGTTAATGAGTAGTGATTGACATGATTTATCTGAAAATGTTCTGAAAAGTTTTGGTAATGCTCCGTAACCCTATTTTGGTGACGGATACGGGTTAGGGGTGTTACATTTAGTGGTATCAGAGCTATAGTTTAGTCAGTTCTTGGACTGAACGTGGCATATGTGGAGTCTAGAAATACATGCCATTGTATAATCTGTGATAGTGTGATATCTCTCGACTCTAATGAAAATTATTTTACAAATAGACAGAGATGCTTTCCAACCGAGCTGATTCCGATACTGCTAAAAGCGATACTCACGTGCCTGAGTAAAAATGTTACTTATGATGAAATGAGACTTGTAAAGGTATGAAATAAATGTTTTATAGTGAGCATGTTAATGGTACACGTTAAGTGATATTTGTGTATTTGTGAGATTTAATTTTTGAGGCTCACGATCTCCACCCCCTTACCAGTATTATGTTATACAATGAAATTCACAACATTTATATAGATTAAGCTCATGAATCTGGAACTAAAGAGTTCAAAGGCTGAATGACTAATGATGTAGTCAAAATGAGAATGGGTTAGTAAGTAAACACGGTATTAAAAGAGATATCAATTTTTTTCTGAAGATTATTCTAAATATGTGATGTCACTGTTAAGGAAGAAGTTATTCATGAGTAATTAACTTATCCAGATATGATAATTACAGAATGAATTAGCCGAAAATTCTTCTGAATTGACTTTTTCAGTGAACTAAATAATGTAAGATTATTGATGACTTTATTGGTCAGTGGAATAGCGATAAAACTGCTAATATATTTGAATACAGCTGTTATAATTGAGTATATTATAGCAACATATCATGGGTACTTTATAAGTTCTGTTATTCTCAGAGGCATATGAGTTTATTCATGTTCAGATGCAATATTTGTCATATTGAGAGGCTAGTAAATCATGATAGATGAAATTACTGTAAGTCTGGTTAATTCATGAGTGGTATTGCTCTATCATACTTGTGCTTTCAAATTCATCATGATTGATATAAGATTTTATGATAAGGTTCATGTGATGTTATTTTCTACTTCTATTGATTGAAGCCCTGAATTACGAATGTGAAAATTATATTATCTTTATTACAGTTGTTTCTACTGAGTATGCATGATATTACCTTTGTAAATTTTCTCTGAGATATCATCAATCTCTTTATTATTCAAACATGGTTTATCTGTGAAAGATATTCATTAGTTGGAGGTAAATTACATTTATTACCGTTATAAATATTGACTCAATCATGAAATTTGGTGACAGAGATTACAGATTATAGAAACTAAATTACTGCATTGGTTATTATAGGGGCCACTTTAGGTTCTCCCTGTTATAAATTGAGGTACACTATTGATATTGAAGTGTTACTTTATCTGTACGACTAAAATGTTGGTCATATTAATGCACAATGATTTTAAATCTATTTGATGGTTGTGGCTTTGGAAAAATTCAAAGCTTCAATGTTAATAATTGAAATAGCTACATTGATGACATAGTTATTATGAAAAGATGTAAGCTTTGAATGGACTGACAAATGTTAGTAAAGTTCTGACCAGTTGGAAGCTCTACTGATCAAAGTATTAATATTAATTCAGCCTGAATCGGGTAAGGAATTTGTTATTATAGTATTGTACTATTGAACAGAATTAGTGTAACACCCATAACCTGTAACCATCACCGATTTAGGGTTAAGAGGCATTACCGGACATTCGAAAACTTTTACAGACATTTCATAACATAATCTGACAAATCACATCAAAGTGTCCCTTAAATAGGTCTACGAGACCTCAAGCATGCTTTAAAATAATCGAAATCATACAGAAAATCTCAAAAATTTAAATTTTTTCCAAGTTACAGAGGTCACACGCTCGTGTGGGCAGGCCGTGTGTCTCCTACGGCCTCAGACACGCCCGTGTGTCTAAGCCATGTCAAAACAGGGCATACATACTGACTTGTCCACACGGCCGTGGACACGCCCGTGTGTCTCACCTGTGGTCGCTACTGACTTGCACCACACAGCCAGTCACATGCCCGTGTGTCCAGCCCGTGGTCGAGTCTGACTTGTTTTGAAATACAACCACGAGGGGCACGGTCGAGCCACACGCCCGTGTGCTCAACTGTGTGTGTAATATCCTGATTTTGTAGGTCTATGCATTTGGTATGTTGCATGGATAAGTTAGTAGACTAAGGCTTTACGGTGTGATTTGGGCTCAGGCTTGGACTTTAAAACCTGGGTTAAATGGCTCATAAATATTGTTAGTAGTAATTAATGTTGGATTATTAAATTAGTAGCAAGTTAGGCTTGTGGCCCAAATTTTATTAATGCTAAATTGGGCATGTGGGTGGTGTCACTTAGGAGGATGATTTGGGCCTTGTGTGGCCGCAAGGAGCCTAAGTTAATGGGTTAAAATTCGGCACTCCTAGGGTAAGGGGATGGACGACACTTAGGCTACAATTTAGGAGCTTAATTCTTTTATTTTTTTTAAGTGATAAATGAGGATAATTAGGGAGGAAGGATAAAGGATATGATAATTGATGGATAAAGTTATCAGGAAGGAGAGAGTTGGCCGAAACTCTAACTCTGTGTGAGTGAGAGTATGTAGCCAAAATTATTAGCAGAGTATCCATCTTTTTCCTTTGTTTTTCTTTTTCTTTCTCATCTCTTTCTCTGGCCAAAATTTCCTTCTTTTCTTTTCTCAAAGTTTTCTTTTCTAGCCGAAACTTCCTAGTGTTTCTCCTCTCCTCGAAAACCCTCTGAAGCCGTATATTCCTTGTGCCTATCATCTTTCTCCATAGCCGAATCTTCAAAGAGAGAACTCTTTTTCCTGAAGGTGCACCATAGCCGCATACACCTCTCTAGTTTGGTAAGTTTTCGGGATTTTCCTTCTTTGCAGTTTCTCTCTTCTTTAATTAGTTTCTAACCTGAATCACGTTTCCAAGGCTCGGTCAATTTCACTCCTTATTCCTACATAGCCGAATCTACAAGGGGGAGATCTTCCGGGATTTCGAGATCTAAGGTAAGTAAAGTGTAATCTTAGGCCGAAGGCCATTCATGGTGTTCATTAGATGTTAAAAACGGATCTGACATGTGCCTATAGGAAGTTTGACATCACCAAGAATCAAGGATTATTTTCGGGATTTAGATTCCCAAGGTAAGAGGGCATTAATATTCGGCCAAGGCCATATTAAGTGCTAGTTATTGGTCGATTCTGACTATGATTTTTAGGGAGGAGTGCAACCTGTTTCGGTAGAGTTTTGGGATTCAGTGAACACGTTAGTAACCAGGTGTGTAGCCCTACACTAATTCCTAATAGATCTATGGTATTAATATTATGTATATGTTAATGGAAATATGAAAATATGGATAAAGGTACCATTCAATGGTACAGAGTATTCAGGTATGTTAACCTACTACTACTACTATGTCAATAATGTCATTATGAACACTGAATATGACACACATGTGAATTTATTATGAATATGGAATAAGGTATATGGCATGATTTCTGCTTGGTTTGTATTATGCATGGGCATATGAGTGATATTGAAAAGGGGAAGTGATCTGGTGGTTTTTACCACAATATCTAGTGACTTATGTCACATAATCTGAATGTGGTGACTTATGTCACATATTGTTATCTGGTGACTCTGTCACATTATTTGGTGGCTATGCCACAATTTATAAGGGCGATGTGCAATTGACTGCAACGACTGCCTTCGATGGTGTGTAGCGGATAGAGGGTCGATTTAGTAATCCCCATGGTGTGATTGGTTGGTACGGGTGATGTGTAGAGGATGGATACTTAGGTGGGGTTGGGATTGCATCATTACCTATATTTGTTATGTATGATTTGATATGCCTAAGTCGTTTGGGAGTAGTGTTGGTTGTTACACACTGAGTCCGTTTGACTCACCCCTCGTGGGCTAACGTTTTGCAGGTGACTCTCAGTAAATGGACCGGGTCGGCAGGAACTTAGTGGTGGCCAATGCTCAGCTCAGCATTTATTTTATTTTGAGACTTTATAATTAAATTTTGGATTTATTTCGGGGTTTTCTTTGATGTAATAAGGCCATTACTATTAGACTGTTTTATGCATGCATTTTATTTGTTTTATTATGATACGATTATTATTAAATCAAGATTTAATAACTTTTTCTTAAAAATGAATTTTAAATGTTTTGACACTTAAACACCAATGATTTTTTTTTTAATTTAATAGTAAACTCTTAAACAACTCGGCATTTCTTTTAACTTATAGTTTTCAAATACGAAAATAAAGTTTTAATTAATTATAGACTTCTATAACGACACCGTTTTCAATTCAATCACAACTCAAATCAATTTCTTTTCAAAATGACACAAATTTTCCGAACTAACAAACAATCTTTTGAAGTGTTTTACTCGAGGAGCATGCCAGATTCGGTCGAGGCTCGTGGGCCAGGTTTGGGGTGTTTCAGTGTGGGCAAATATAGGCCGTTTGCAAGGCCAAAATTGCCACCCACACATTGGGTCATCCTTACAACCACCTATGAGCATCTTTCCATACATCAAAGGCAATAAAAAAGATACCAAATGATCATCCTTTTCAATTCATTCAAGTACATTTCATCACAACAACTTATACACCATTTAGCTCAACTAAATCACAAGTATACCTAAATAATATTCATCCATAAACTTACCAATTCATTATGGCATCACTCCATCAATAATATACCAACTATATATCACCAAAACATAGCCCAACATTACCATATGCTATATCATTAATAAAACACAACACATAGCTCATCAACTTATTCATAATATATCATTAACTAGCCATATCACATGGCTATTCATATGTTCCCAAACATAATCTATTTTAGCTAGACTATACATGCCATACTTAATATATACATGATCATAAGGTACCCAAAATGTGATTTGAGTAGTGTGATGACGATCCTCGATGATTCCCGAGCCCTCAATAGCTTTGACGATCTATAAAAACAGAGCAAACACACACAAAGTAAGCTTTCCAAAAGCTTTGTAAGCCATGTACAAATAAACTTAACATATAATTCACATGATCATATCAATACATGAATCATTAACATATCTCAATAACAAATTCATAATCCTTCATTGGCTCATTTTTTTAGCCATTGCTTATCAACCCTCATATCTCCATCTATCTTATTTCTTTTATCACATTAATTCATATATCACATTTTAACTCATTGCATCTATGTACGTATTTACTCACCTTTCATGCTTATTCAAAGCATATACATCAAACGTACCTAAAACGGATATACAACTCACATAGTCATTCATTTCTCAGAATTGCCCGTTGAACCATTCAGAATCAAATAGGATACTCAAAATGCTCAGAATAGTCATACAATGCCAACATCCCAGACGTGGTCTTACATGTAACCAAATATCGATGCCACTGTCCCAGACAGGGTCTTACACGAATCAATACCATGCCAATGTCCCAGACATAGTCGTACACGTAAATCTCATATCGATGCCAACGTCCCAGATGTGGTCTTACATGAAATCTTGAATAAATGCCAACGTCCCAGATGTGGTCTTACATGATATCACATATCGAAAACCTATGTCATGACATATGTAATCCTATCTATTCCTAGGTTCGTATGGGGCTTCTCAGACATTGTTACATTATCGATACATCCTCGGATATCATATATTTATCATTCTCATACACATTCATCACAATGATATTTTCCATGAACATATATAAATCAATACAAATACATTTATTTGTATATAGACTTAGCTCGGATTCGGATAACGTACGGACACAACTATTCGATCACTTTAGACTTTCCACGATCTAAATCCGTTTTCTTCGGTTCTTGATCTATACATATTCAAATATAACTCATTTATTCACCAAATCATTCAATTCAATCTGAATACACATATTTAGGGCAATTTACAAATTAGCCCTCACATTTTCACATTTTGACATTTTAGTCATTATTTCACAAAATCACAAAATACAAAAAATCTCAATACACCCATGCTTAGCTGAATTCTCTATAGGTCCCTAGCAACCCATATTTTTCATTTATTTCACAATTTAGTCCCTCAAAATATTATTTTCTCAATTAAGTCCAAATTACTTAAATTCATCAAAAGTCCAAAGACAACTATGTTAATCTATCACATATCTTCCATAATTCATCTTCAAACATCACAAAGCTTGCAAAATCATCAATGGCATATTTCGCATTCATCATCAATTCACAAAATTAAGGCATGGGTTTTGAAGAACACGAAGCAACGATTACAAAAACGTAAAAATTATCAAAAACCGAAGCAAAATATACCTTGAATCAAGCTAAAAGAGTGCCGAAACCTAGCTTAGTCTTCTTCTTTTCTTTTCCTATGATATTCGGCCAAAGATGAGAGAAAATGACCATTTTTTTCATGCTTTGTTTTATTATATTATCATTAATTATCATTTTCCCTTTTTATCCTTAATGACATTTTCATTAAAATCATTTAAACTATGAACATAATTTTCCACCAACTTAATAATGGCATAATAACCTCTTAAGGACTTCATATAATAAAGACAATAATAAAAAGATTCCCTTACATAAAGCATCGTAATTTTGCATTAAATGCATTTTAGTTCTTTTCTCTAATTAAGCATACAAACAAACAAATTAATTCACGGAACTTTAACAGATGCTTAATCACATATCATAGGCACGGAAAATAATATTAAAATATTTTTATGACTCAAATTTGTGGTCCCGAAACCACTGTTCCGACTAGGGTCTAAACCAAACTGTTACAATTCTTCCCCCCTTAGGGATTTTCATCCTCGAAAATCTTACCGTTAAACAGGTTTGGATATTGTTGTCTCATTACATCTTCAGGCTCCCACGTAGCCTCTTCCACTCCGTGTCGATGCTACAATACTTTAACTAACAAAATTTTCTTATTCTTCAATTCTTTCACTTCACGAGCTAAGATACGGATCGGTTCTTCTTCATAAGTCATATCAGATTGGATTTCAACCTCAGACGGAGTAATCACATGTGATGGATCAGATCTGTATCAACGAAGCATTGACACGAGAAATACATTATGAATCTTTTCTAGCTCAAGTGGCAACAATAATCTGTATGCAACAGGTCCAATGCACTCAATAATCTCATATGGCCCGATGAACCTCGAACTCAATTTGCCTTTACGTCCAAATCTGAGTACTTTCTTCCATAGAGATACTTTCAAGAACACTTTATCACCAATCTCAAACTCAATATCTTTTCGTTTCAAATATGCATAAGATTTTTGACGATCTGACGCTGCTTTCAGACTATCACGGATTACTTTCACTTTCTGTTCAGTGTCTTTTATCAAATCGACCCTGTGTATCTTACTTTCACTAAGTTCAGTCCAATACAGAGGTGTCCGACATTTACATCCGTATAAGGCTTCATAGGGTGCCATTTTGATGTTTGACTGAAAACTATTATTATATGCAAATTCAATCAATGGAAAATATTGTTCCCACGTACCATCAAACTCAAGAATGCAACATCTCAACATATCCTCGAGAATCTGAATAATCCGTTCGGACTGACCATCCGTCTGCTGGTGAAAAGCCGTACTAAAATGCAATTTTGTACCTAAAGCTTCTTGCAATTTCTTCCAGAATCGTAATGTAAATCTCAGATCTCTATCAGAAACAATAGACAATAGCACTCCGTGCAATCTCACAATATTAGAAATATTAAGCTCAACTAACTTATCAAGTGGGTAATCAGATCTACCAGAATAAAATGGGCAGATCTCGTCTATCGATCAACTATGACCCAAATTACATATTTCTTTATCGGAGTCAATGGCAATCCGGAAACAAAGTCCATCGTCACTCTATCCCATTTCCACTCAGGAATCAGAATCGGTTGTAGCAAACCAGATGGAACCTGATGTTCAGCTTTAACTTGCTGACAGACTAAACATTTCGAAACAAAGTCAGAGATATCCCTTTTCATACCAGACTACCAACAATGTTGCTTCAAGTCATGGTACATCTTTGTACTTCCCGGATGAACAGATAGACGACTATTATGAGCTTCATTCAAAATTAGCTGAATAAACTCTGGATTCCTCGGAACACAAATCCGATCTCAAAATCTCAAACAACCATCAACATCAATTCAAAATTCAGAGTCAGAGTTTGAATTACACTGGGCTCGTTTCTCTATCATTTCATTATCAACTTTTGAGCATCACATATTTGTTGTAAAAACAATGGTTTCGCTTTTAATTCAGCTAAAATTGAACCATCATCAGACAGGTCTAAATTAACATTCATAGCACACAACGCAAACAGTGATTTCTGACTCAGTGTATCAGCAACAACATTTGCCTTACTCGGATGATAATCTATCACAAGCTCAACATCTGTAACCATCTTCTCTGTCCCAGATTCAACTCTTTTTGAGTCATTAGGTACTTCAAACTTTTATGATCTGAAAACATGTGGCATTTCTCACCGAAAAGATAATGACGCCAAATATTTAATGCAAAAACAATTGTAGCTAGTTCAAGATTGTGTGTCGGATAGTTCTTTTCATGTGGTTTTAATTGTCTCGAGGCATATGTGGAACGGTGGAAATGTGCAAGTGTACACAATCACAACAAGTAATAAAGTGACAAGTAAATGTCGAGTATCGTACCCACAGGGACTGTAAAAGAATTATTTATGAAAGTGATTTTAAACACTCTGGTGAAGGAAAAATATTTGGATTTGAGAAATGATTAAAAACTAGAAAACGAAGTAAAATAAAATAAAATAAAATAAAGTTCTAATGCACGATTTCAAAAGCTGATTTTAATCAAGATGATGTAATTGTGTTGGATTAATTACTTTTTTACCTTAGAATTATTAAACTTATGCTTATACTTGTTACGGATAAATCACGGCAACCCGGTAATTTGCTAACTTATGAACATATTTACAAATAAAAAATCCATTCATCTCTTGTACATATTCCTATGTCAATTAGACCGATAAAACAGATTTATAAAAGTAAACATGTTATTGCACATACATACTTATTAAATTAAACAATCTCTCGCATATTCCTATGTTGATTCAAACAATTAATTCAACCTAATAAGCATATAAAAGACTATGTGAGTTAACAAAGTATCCTTACCTTGAATCAGTTTAATCACAATAATCTTGTAAGTTATGCAAGGCACATGTATCACCAAATACAATGCTAATTTAACCTTCAGCTACCTTAGAAGAATTAAACATGCAATCGACTAAATCATCGTATGCATTAGTTACAATTTCAATACGTTTAAATAATTAATTCTTTAGTTATCTAAAAAATTAAAATGCCAGAATAACTTAAGCATGATTTTACTTAATCAAGCATTTTACCGAGACCTATAACAGCATAAACACAATTTTAATAATTTAAAAGGACGACATGCAATCAACCCAACACGAATTAAATTCAAGCTAAGCTGATTAAATTAATCATTCCAATAGCATAATATTCATAAATTTTTTTTTTCAAAACAACAACGAAATTCAAAGAGATAGGGAACAAGAAGCAAATCCGATGTTTCTCCGTGGCTTGACCGATTCCTCTGTTCTTCGTCCTCCGTTGTCCTCGGCTGTCAAGGTGGCTTATGAACACTCTAATTGCTGCTCAATGATGGCTAAAGAAGACCCCTTTCCCAAGGGGAGAAATCGGCACAAGAGCAAGGAAATAGGAAAACGAAAAGTTGAGAGAAAGTGAGAGAGGAGAAGAGAGAATGAGATGTGAATGAGAGATGAGGGATGGGGGATGAGGGATGATTTGAATGATCAGCCAAGGGGGTTTTTATAGCTGAATGTGGCAGCTGAAATTTGCTAAAAATAGTAGCCAAAGAGCCAACCCATGGCTGGCCACCTATGTGGCAAAGTCGATGGCTTCAACTTTGCTAAATATGGCATGAGGCAAATCTACAAAGCCACTAATTGTGGAGGGGGTTGAATGCAACTTTGACAAGTCTTCAAGGGCCTCTTTGCAAGCTTAATTAGTCATCTAATAAGATGATTTGGGTCAGCATATGGACGGTTTGGGCTACCCAATTCTTTCATCGATTTGGTTCAACTAGTGCGGTTCAATTGGGCCCTTTTTCCATAATTAATTCAGATTAATTTATTTAGCCCAAATTAAATTGGTAATAAATTAAAATTAATTAATTTATGATTTAATACAAATATTTGGACCGTCTTAGGCTGAAAATTATTTTGCCTTGTTACTTCGAATTGCTTCTCAGTTTTGTTCTTCGAGCAGTGTCTGCCGAGCCAATTTTCGCCCTTTGTGCGAATCTATCGAAAATAGTCAAAATAAATCAAAATTAACTATAAATTTAATTAAAATTCAGGATGTTCATATTTTTAATACAATTTAATTATTTTATAATATTTAATTATTTTTCGACAAGAATTTAACCGAAATAGCATGACTTTAAGTTAAAAAGGGCATGTAAAAAAACGTAAATTTTCGTGTTTCCACACCCCAAACTTAATTCATTGCTCGTCCCGAGTAATGCACAAATTCTAAAAGAATTTTCTCAAAAATACTTTTGAAAAACTCCTTCAGAACAACATTCTTCCCAAAATCATGAAATCAATATACTTATGCTCAAAAATAAGAAATTCGATAATTATGCTACTCAAGTATATATGTCGTTCAAATTAATCTCAATAATTACTACAATAGCAAAATTAGACTAAATGTTTCTTAATAAAGACATGTTAATCCCTACCATTTTGATTTTAATCCCTTATTCAAAAATTAAACTGCAACCATGAAGCTTAACTGGTGTCTTCATATGTTGAACAGAGCAATTTCTCTCCACTAATGTAGGTAACATTGGAACTTTGAATCAATAGGTCTTTAATAAGGTTGTAACGTGGCTGGGCTTAGGGGTAGGTAAAAGATAGATAATTTTAGGTTTTAAAACCCTAGACTCAGTGTAAAATCGAACCTTCAGAATTTTTACCCTTGATACACCAACTTATGCTTTTTCGTACATCTATTCTATTTCGAGTGCATGTGCTTTTCCTTTTTTTTTTTTTTAAATTTGAGCACTTGCTTCATGTACTACAATTTTCGACCAATTGATACTTCTTTTCAATTCCCCCAAACTTATTTTCAAAGAATACTCTGAATAGTACTGAGTCTAATGTTTGGGACATTTTTAAGATAATTAAGAGAAGTGATGGCTAATTTTGTAAGGGTTCAAAATAAAATTAGGCCACGAAGTCTCAAAGTTGGGTTTCAAAGGATAAGAATTTCATCATGGTTAGCTTGAAAGGCTCAAATGGTCCAAACAATAATTGCCTAAATCATTTTCAATATTCCATGCTTCCTAGGATTTCGCCTCAAGAAATTACTAAGTCAATTCTAAAGACTTAAGCTTTCATGCATGCCTAATTTTTTTGTAGGGAACTAAAAATTTGATGGTATGAATTTGCATGCTTTATTAAAAATACATTCTTATCATTATTAAGCTAACATAATAACTTATTGAAATAATAGAACTTTACTAATACTAAAGTTTAGCATACTTAACAAAATTTCAAATTATTGAAGAAAATATATCCTAATCATAATTAAAAGAAAATTTTATTCTGAGTGGAATTAATTCAAATTTTCGGTCCCCCCTACTTAAAGTGAACAATGTCCTCATTGTTTAAAGTGAATAGATACTATACACCAGGTAGGAATTTAGAAAAGAGGAGGTGAGTCAAATTGACTGCTTAAGTACCAAGCTCTCTCTAACTCCTATCCTAGACATGTACATACCTATTGCCACACTTTAGCCTTTGTGACTTGTTCAGATTTTATTCATGATTCCTATCTCTTGTTTTATTGTGCACAAATAAAAATTCCTAATTAACCTAATCCTGAAATAACTTAAGAATAAAAATAAAGTTGAAGTCCTCCCTTTTTTTTTATTTGTTTGTCGATCCCTCCGAACTCGACTCATCTTTTGGTCCATCGTTATTGCCTTTGCATGAATCGCTTTGCTCCCTCTTCGATACTAAACTCCATGATTCAAATATGAAATCTAGAAACTCAAGCACAAAAATAAATGGGTCATTATAAATTTTCTTAAGGGCACTCCTTATCGAGTCATCCCTTATTTTTGAGTATCTCTAGTAGGCTTGTTGCTGCCATTGCATGTGTTGCATTAAGTCCATGACTTTGACAGCTCATCATGAAGATCTGGGCTAGGTGGTGGAGTTCCAAACATTGAGGTCTCGATATTAGGTTCAGCTTCTGGTTCCATTGGTTCTGCCTCACTAGCGATTTCAGTTGACTGCTCTGGCGGGATCTCTATGGGATCATCTTCTGCTTCTTCGGGGTCCTCACTCTCCTCAACTTGTTGCTGTAGAAAAGAATCTCCAACTATTCGGTAGAGGTCCCAATCGGTGTTTGTGCCTTGACTATACCCTGTCTTCCTCACAAGTGGTGTCAAATACTCTCTTCGACACGTGTGGATTCCTTGCTTTGACACAGTCCACTTAGAACCTGGAACTATAAGTAGGAATTTAATAATAAAAATATTCTAATTCTACTCAATGTTAACAACAATTTAATAATAAAATATATGCATATTGGATTATCAATTGCTATTAATTTTTTAAAACAAAGATAAAATATGATTAAAATTAAACTAATCCTAATTCTATGCTAAGTTGATAAAAATTAATATATAAATTATAATAAATATAAGTATATATTAAAGTTTATCATATTTATATAAATATATATATTAAGTAAAAATATTTATTTTAGATGCCTTTTGGAAATATTTACAAAAAGAGGCACCTAGTTTTTATTATTTACGAAAATAGCAACCAAAATTTAAAAATAATTCAATTAAGTCCCTAGACTTAATGAAAATTTGAAATTGAGTTACAAGCTTGGGTCAGAATTGACCTTTTTATTTGAAAAACCAAAAATTTATTTTGTCATTTAGGGAATAATTTCTCGGAAAATTATGTAAAAATCAATTCCCAGGAAAGATTGGAGGGGTCACAAGCGGTCCCGCTTAAGTTCCAATCTCCTAGACAGAATTTATTTAATCATAATAAAACCAGAAATATACCCTAAATAATTTATTAAAAACAAGAATATTTAAATATCTGATAAACTGAACAAGATTTGATCCCGTTCAGGTTTTTCTCCGTAATAATGTTTCAAACGCTGAGCGTTGACTTGAAAATTACCTCCCTTACCTTGGAGTTCAACAACTCCATATGGATAGACGCGATGAATCGTAAATGGACCAGACCAACGTGATTTTAACTTACCTGGGAAGAACTTCAATCTGGAATTCAATAACAAGACTTGCTGACCTGCTTCAAATTCTCTAACTAGAATGTGCTTGTCATGCCATTTCTTGAGTCTTTCTTTGAGTAATTTGGCATTTTTGTAGGAGAACATTCAGAATTCCTCTAGCTCGTTGAGTTGGAGCATCCATTTCTCTCTAGCAAGCTTAAGATCCAAGTTGAGTCGTCGAAGAGCCCAGTAAGCTTTGTGCTCTAACTCTAGAGGTAGATGACAAGCTTTCCCAAAGACCAACCTGTGGTGTGACATTCCTAAAGGTGTCTTGTATGCTGTTCTGTAAGCCCATAAAGCATCATCTAGTCTCTTGGACCAATCTCGTCGGTTCAGGCAAACTACCTTCTCAAGTATGCCTTTGATCTTCTTATTCGCCAGCTCAGCTTGCCCATTTGTCTGCGGATGGTAAGCTGTAGCAACCTTATGTTTCACTCCATGTTTATCTAACAACCATTTTAACCACTTGTTCACAAAATGGGTTTCCTTCATCATTGATAATAGCTCTTGCGGTTCCAAACATTGTGAACAAGTGTTTCTGCAAGAACCTCATCACAACTTTAGCATCGTTCGTCAGATAAGCTTCAGCCTCGACCCACTTGGGCACATAATCTACTGCTACCAATATGTACTTGTGACCAAAAGACGGAGGGAAAGGACCAAGAAAGTCAATATCCAAACATCAAACAATTCTACCTCAATGATATTCGTTCGAGGCATCTCATTTCTGTTAGTGACATTTTGAACCCTCTGACATCGATCATAGCTCTTTACGTAAGTGTATGCAACCTTGAATAGTGTTGGCCAAAAGAATCCAGCTTGTAATACTTTGGCTGCAGTGCGAGTACCTCCAAAGTGTCCCCACTCGGAGCTGAGTGACAATCATATAAAATCTTTGGTATTTCATCTTCTGCCACACATCTCCTGATCATCTGATCTGCATAGTTTTTAAACAAGTATGGCTCTTCCCAGAAATAGTACTTCACATCATGAAGAAACTTTTTCCTTTGTTGATACGTTTTATCAATCGGCATCAAACCACAAGCTAAATAGTTAGCAATATCAGCAAACCAAGGAATATTATGGACATGGTTAACCTTCAGTATGTGTTCATCTGGAAATGTCTCTTGGATCGGTACAAGTGGAGAATTTCCCTCTTACGGCTCCAATTTAGACAAGTGATCTGCTACTTGGTTCTCTACTCCCTTTTGATCTTGAATTTCTAGATCGAACTCTTGAAGTAGTAGTACCCACTAGATCAATATTGGCTTAGTGTCTTTCTTGGCCAGTAAATATTTAATTGCCAAGTGGTCCGTATAGACAATCACTTTGGTACCTACAAGATAAGATCGAAACTTGTCGAAAGCAAACACAATAGCAAGTAACTCTTTTTCTGTTACCGTATAATTCAGTTGAGCTCCAGTTAGAGTTTGACTTGCATAGTAGATGGGATGAAAAACTTTGTTCCTTCGCTGGCCCACGACAGCTCCAATTGCAAAGTCACTTGCGTCACACATCAATACGAATGGAAAATCCCATTCTGGTGTGACGGTTATGGGTGTCGTGACTAATCGACTCTTTAAATCGTTGAAGGCTTTTAAGCATCCCTCATCAAACTTGAATATCGAGTCCTTCTCCAATAATTTGCATAAGGGTTTAGCAACTTTGGAGAAGTCCTTGATAAATCTTCGATAAAAATCGGCGTGGCCCAAAAAGCTCCTAACACCTTTTACAGATGTTGGAGGTGGGAGTTTCTCAATAACGTCTACCTTTGCTTTGTCTACCTTGATCCCATGTCTCATTATCCGATGGCCTAGAACAATTCCTTCTCGTACCATAAAATGGCACTTTTCCCAATTGTGTACGAGATTCGTTTCTTCGCATCGCCTTAGTACCTTAGCTAGCTTAGCTAAGCAATCATTGTAAGTATCTCCGAATACTGAAAAATCATCCATAAAAACTTCCAAGTATTTCTCAACCATGTCAGTAAAAATAAACATCATACATCTTTGAAATGTGGCAGGTGCGTTACATAAACCAAATGACATGCATCTAAATGCAAACGTACCGTACGTGCAGGTGAATTTCATTTTGTGTTGGTATTCCGATGCTACTATAATCTGATTATACCCTGAGTATCCATCGAGAAAACAGTAGTAATCTCGTCCTGCAAGTTTATCCAACATCTGGTCCAAGAACGGTAAAGGAAAGTGATCTATCCTAGTCGCCTTGTTAAGCTTCTGGTAATCGATACAGATTCTCCATCCCGTAACTGTTCTAGTCGGTATCAACTCGTTGTTCTCATTCTCTACGACCGTGATACCTCCTTTCTTTGGCACGCACTGGACCGGACTCACCCATGAACTGTCTGAGATGGGGTAAATTACACCCGCATCCAACCACTTGTTAATTTCCTTCTTTACTACATCTTTCATAATGTGGTTCAGTCTCTGTTGTCCATCATTCGTTCCTCTCTCGCCATCTTCTAATATGATCTTGTGCATGCATACAGATGGACTAATACCGTGAGTATCGGCTATGGTCCATCCGATAGTCTTCTTGAATTGTTTCAAAACTATGATAAGTTTCTATTATTGTTCAGTAGTTAATTCTGCTGAAACAATCACAGGCAGAGTAGAGGCGTTACCTAAATAAACATATTTTAAGTGTGAAGAATTTAGGTGGCTCCTCAATCGATGCTTTTGGTTGGGAATAGTCCCTCTTTTCTAACTCCAAAGATTCAAAATGGGATTGCGGATTAAATCCCTTTTGATTTGCTTCTAGCAGAGCTAAGTATTCAGCCTCCTCTTCATCATTTGGGGGATCTGATGTCAGAACTTGTTCCAACAGATCCTCAACAAAGTTGAGTTCCCTCTCTACTATTAAATCCTCTGAATTAGATACTACAGAACAATCATCAATTGTGTCAGGAAATCACATTGACTTAAAAACATTAAATGTTACTTAATCATCCTGAACACGCATAGTCAGCTCGCCTTTCTGCACATCAATAAGGGTCTTTCAAGTTGCTAAGAACGGCCTTCCTAGGATGATTGGTTCTTCTTTGTCTGCTTCAAAATCTAGAACTACAAAGTCAGCAGGAAAGATAAACTTATCTACACGTACCAATACGTCCTCGATTTTTCCCTCTGAATGTGCTAAGGATCGATTTGCTAGTTGAACCGTAACCGTAGTTGGTCTAATTTCTTCTATCCCCAACTTCCTAAATATTGACATAGGCATCAAGTTGATACTTGCATCTAAGTCACATAATGCCTTACCGCAATATGTTGCTCTAATGTTGCACGGTATGGCAAAACATCCAGGATCCTTCAATTTTGGGGATAGTTTGTCTTGAAGATATGCACTGCATTCCTTCGTCAGAGCTACCATCTCAAATTCTCCAAGTCTTCGTTTCGTAGACAATATATCTTTCATGAACTTGATGTAGTTAGGCATTTGCTCAAGTGCTTCAACCAACGGGATGTTGATGTGAAGTTGCTTGAGTACGTCAAGGAACTTCTTGAATTGAATTTCCTGCTTCTGCTTCTGAAGTCTTTGAGGGTAGGGTGGTAGTGGTTTCATTACTGGAACTGCTTCTGGTTGATTCGCCTTTGGCGATAATTCTGCATTTAACGAAGTTGTTAGTTGATCAGAATTAGCTGGTCTTGAGGTTACTTTGTCGGGTTTTGTATTTTCTGGTTCTAGTGAAACTGAGATTTCAACACTTGGTTGAACTTCTTCAGAGTCTTGAGCCTCAGCTTGCTCCCTTCCAGCTTTAATGGTATTAGGCTCTATCGTCTTTCCACTCCTCAGTGTTAGCGCTTTGCAGTGCGCCTTTCCTAGATTTCTCGAATTTTCTGTATCACTCGGTAAGGTACCCTGTGTTCGGTTCCTAATTTCAGTTGCAAGCTGGCCCATTTGGTTTTCTAGATTTTTCAATGTAGCTGCTTGGCTCTGGATTAAGGCATCATTCTTTACCATGTATGCCTTCAGCAAATTCTCCAAGCTATTGGATGCTTCAGCTTGAACACGTTTCTGAACTTGTTAAGGAAAATTAGGTGGCTGGGTTGGTCTGGGTTGGGTGTAAGTGGTACTGGTTCCAGTCCCTTGGTTACTCTAGGAGAAATTCGAGTGGTTTTTTCATGATGGGTTATAAAAATTTGATTGCAGCCCTTGCCTTCCTCGGTTTTGGTTCTAATTACCCATGTAGTAAACAAATTCTGGGTTCGACGGACATTCTTCAAACAAATGTCCCTCCCCACAATAGACATAGGCTATATTCTCAAATTGATTAGGCGGTTGTGCTGCAAAACTAGTAGACCCATTAGTAGTAAGATTTTTAAGCATTGAGGAAATTGATGATACCTAAGATGCGAGTGAAGTAAAAGCGTCTACTTCATGTATTCCAACGACTCGTCTTCCTGACACTGCTCGACTGGTTAGCCATTGATAGTTGTTGCTAGCAATCCTCTCAATAATTTCATAAGCCTCGTTATAAGACTTAGAAAGGAGAGCACCATTAGCAGAGGCGTCCACTACCATCCTTGTGTGAGCGTTGAGACCATTATAGAATGTCTCAAGTTGAATGCAATGTAGGATTCCATGATAAGGGCACTTTTGTAATAACTCTTTAAATATTTCCCATGCCTCATACAAGGACTCATTATCCATTTGGTGGAAGGAAGTGATCTCGTTCCTCAGCTTAGCATTCTTGCTTGGCGGGAAATACTTCATGAGGAATCTCTCGGCTAATTCTTGCCATGTAGAAATGGAGTTTGGTGGCAATGAGTTCAACCAGGCACGAGCTCTTTCCCTTAACGAATATGGGAACATCTTCAGTCGTAAGGCATCTTCGGGAACTCCGGCTAACTTGAAAGAATCGTTCACTTCCATAAATAGTCTTAAGGGAAGATAAGGATCTTCAGTAGGCATTCCACTGAATTGGCCCACAGTCTGAAGCATCTGGAACATGACTGGCTTTAGCTCGAATTGTTGTGCCTCGATATCGGGTCTCCTAATACTCGAATTAAGATCGTTAAATACTGGCACGACATATTGTCTTAAGGCTTTATCCCTATCATCAGCAATAAGGATAGGATTCTGAGCAGGGTTTGCTTAGTTTCCTTGGTTCATATTCTCCAAGTTCATCTCTTCGATCCTTCTCTGGTTCACTTGTCTTCTTTATTGTCGAAAGGTTCGTTGTATTTTAGGGGCCATAGGGAGTAAGTCAATAATCTGGTCAATACTCATAAACACCTGAAATATTCACAGAAATATTAATTAAGTTAAAAATTAAACGAAAAATTAAACCAAAATGTAAGACCAACAAATTCACAAATAATGGCTTTTGAAAACAGTCCCCAGTAACGGCGCCAAAAACTTGGAACGGTAGAAATGTGCAAGTGTACACAATCGCAATAAGTAATAAAGTGACAAGTAAATGTCAAGTATCGTACCCACAGGGACTGTAAAAGAATTATTTATGAAAGTGATTTTAAACAATTTGGTGAAGGAAAAATATTTGGATTTGAGAAATGATTAAAAACTAGAAAAAAAAGTAAAATAAAATAAAATAAAATAAAGTTCTAATGCACGATTTCAAAAGCTGATTTTAATCAAGATGATATAATTGTGTTGGATTAATTACATTTTTTTTACCTTAGAATTATTAAACTTATGCTTATACTTGTTACGAATAAATCATGGAAACTCGGTAATTTGCTAACTTATGAACATATTTACAAATAAAAAATCCATTCATCTCTTGTACATATTCCTATGTCAATTCGATCGATAAAACAAATTTTTAAAAGTAAACATGTTATTGCACATACATACATATTAAATTAAATAATCTCTCGCATATTCCTATGTCGATTCAAATGATTAATTCAACCTAATAAGCAAATAAAAGACTATGTAAGTTAACAAAGTATCCTTACCTTGAAACAGTTTAATCACAATTAATCTTGCAAGTTATGCAAGGCACATGTATCACCAAATACAATGCTAATTTAACCTTCAGCTACCTTAGAAGAATTAAACATGCACTGACTAAGTACTGTGCCCATTAATTACAATTTCAATACGTTTAAATAATTAATTCTTTAGTTATCTAAACAATTAAAATGCCAGATGTAATGCCCCAAACCCGGTCAAAACGCTACGACCGAATCTGGCATGTTACAGGAAAGAAAATTTCAGAAAACAAATTTAAAATCCTATGTTGAGAAAAATATTTCATATCACAATGTCTTTGACGGGAATTTTAAACAATTGTTTTACTTAAGCCGTGTACAGTTCAGGTTTCCTAATCAAAAATTGAATTTTAAGAGAATTCCATTAAGCGATCATTTGGAAACAACGTTGCGTCTTAGGTTGAAAATTCGAGTTAATTTGCTACTAAAACCCGATCTTAATTAACAGATTATAAAATCTTAAATTCGAATTTCTTAAGTTTTGAAAAAAAAACACCCACTTAGATAATTCATTAGGCATGCCATAATACTTAAAATAAGTAATAACAAAACCAAATTTACGTTTCGATGGCCTTATTACAGTACCCAAAATCCAAATTAAAATAGTAAAAACCCAAAATAAATATTAAAGATAAGGTTACTTAAAACATTATGCATGGCTACCTCGAGTCCACCTCGGCTCCATATCCGCGGTCTAAGGATCACCTGCAAAATTTAGCGGAAGGGGTGAGTCACCAAGACTCAGTGTGTAAATCCCCATCCAAAAGAGTTTTGGGCCCTCACACAAATCCATATATCAAATATGTATGACATGCAACCCAACCGACCTAGTATATCCATCCTCCATATCTACGGATTCTACCCCATATCTGTGGCACCTAGCCACTGGTGGTACCTAACCACTGGTGGTTCCAAACTACTGGTGACAACAGTCACAATTAGTAATATGTGGGGCCAACCTACTTGTGGTACCAAATCACTGGTGACAATCCCTAATATCAATACGTGGGGCCAACCCACTGTGGTACCAAACCACTGGGACGAGTTACAGAAATAATATATGTGGTAACAAACCACTGAGACCTAGTCACAAAATATAATATGTGGGGCCAACCCACTTGTGGTACCAAAGCACTGGTGACAGTCTAAAAGAGATCATGTTTCCTCCCTCTTCACATCATACCTATTTCATGTTCATGCTTAACAATATGGTATGATCATGCTTTCAATGTATAATAGACAATCATTTCATTCAACATACATTTGTTGATAACTGAACATAGTAGAACTTACCTGGAGTCCTCGATCTTACCCACAAGGGTAACATAGTAATCCATACCATCACTTCGGCGTTTGGCCAAACGTAGTCAATAACATAAATAAAATATGAAGTGTGTGAGAGTTACACACCTAATAACACGTAACACAACACTCTCTATGTCGACGCTATCGCTAATAGGCACTACTGCTATTTGTCTACTATTCTGCTCAGAAGCCGACCCACAACCCGGTGGCCAATCTCAAACAGCAGATACCGCACGCTTCTTGTATTTTGGGACTGGGGCTATGCGTTTAACCCCTTTCCTTCACTTGGCTAACGTTTGGGTCCATGAAAAGGTCTTGGTCAATAGTCTGGATTAACGCATTGAATATGAACAAATAGGAATATGTACTCAAAACGTAAAGATCCCTTACCTAGATCGACAAATCCTAGATATTAACAGACTTGGATTCAGGCACTAACACCCTTCAATCACAGATCAGATGCCAAAAGAACGCGAAGATAAAGCCCCCCTTTTAAACGGCCATAAACAAAGAACCCGATTAATGCCTACGGCATCAATAAAGAAAAGAGAACCGAAAGGGGAGGAGAATACTTACCACGATCAAATAGGATCCGCTTGAAAAAACTAGGAAGCGTAATAACAGTAATCCACTGATCCAAGAATGAAAGAAAAAGAAGAACACACAAGGGAGGTTCGACCAAAATGAAATATTGAAAGAACAAGAATCACTGGAGGCTTCGATTTGAGGAAGGCGAATAGTGATGAAAAGGTGAGGGATAAGTTTCGGCAATTGAAAAAAAAAATCAAGAAGTGGGATTAAAGTAATTCGGCTAAGCAAGAAATGGAGAAGAGGTTGGAAGTACTTAGGGGTTTCGGATTCTAGATGAAACAAATGAAAAGAAGAAGAAAAAGAAAGAAATGAGAAGAGAAAGGTTTGGCTTTAGGTAATGCAGATGAGAAGAAAGAAAATCAATGTCGAGAGAATGGTAGAAGGTTTCGGCTTATGAGAGGGAAAAGAAAGGAAATGGAAAGAATACACTAAGGTTCGACTAAAGAGAAATTGAAGCAAGAAATGCATGAATTGTCTTTATCAGATTCGGCCAATGATCCAGAGAAGAAAAGAAGAGAAATTGCCAGCACTTTCGGCACCTATATCCCTCAAAACCAAAAATGCACAAAAAAAAAAAAGAACTAAAGGTCCCATGGTCTAAGTGAGTTTCGGCACCTCCCCAAGCACAAGCCAAAACTGATTCCTCCCTAGCCCAAGTGTTTGAAATTTGGCTCATACCTTGATCACATGTCCATCCCTTTCTTTTCTCCTTAATCCACTCCTAAACACTCATTTGAATCAATTTGAATGCTTCAAACTCCTTTATTTTCTCTCAGCCACACATTCAAATATTTTGACTCAGTCCATTCCATCCTGAAGTGTTCTAGCCGAACCTCACCACTGCTCCCCTTGACGCCAAAAAGAAATTCCCAAAATGAGCACCACGTGACTTGAACCTGCTCCTTCATGCTCCCTTGTGGCGTCACTTGCCTCCACCTTAAATGGCACCTCCTTGCCACCTTACTAAGGCACTTCTTTTTGTTGTCCAACACAAACAATATCTCTTAAGGCCCAACTCAACTAGCTTCCCCGAAAAGTGCCAAAGGCAGAAACTATTAGCAAGGCTCAGGCTTAACCCCAAGCCTTCTCGGAACCCCGAAACACACCAACACAACACACTGCACATAACATACACACAGAAACATATCCAATGCACAGCCCCCAATTCAGGATGTTACAGTTCTATCCCCTTAAAGAAATTTCGGCCTCGAAATTACCTGGTCAAAAGAGGTGAGGGTATCGCTGTCGCATTGCATCCTCTGGTTCCCACGTTGCTTCCTCTGAACCATGATTTCACCACAGAACCTTAACCAATAGAACCGTCTTCCTACTCAATACCTTGACATCGCGATCCAAGATCCGTACTGGTTCATCATCGAAGGATAGGTCAGGCCTTACTTCAATTTCTTCCACTGGCACCACGTGAGATGGATTCGAATAATAGCGTCTTAGTATCGAAACGTAGAACACATCATGGATCTGACTTAACTCTGAAGGTGACTCGAGCTGATAGGCTACTGGTCCCACACGTTTCAACACCTGATAAGGCCCGATAAACCTGGGGCTTAGCTTATCCTTCCGACCAAACCTTAGCACTTTCTTCCACGGTGACACCTTTAAGAAAACCTTGTCACCCACTGCAAATTCTATATCTTTACGCTTCAAATTGGCATAGGACTTATGCCTGTCCGAAGCTTCCTTCAATCGAGTCTGAATTAGCTTAACCTTATCTTCCGTTTCAGAAATCAATTTTGGACCCAACAACTGACGCTCACCCAACTTTGTCTAACACGTAGGTGTACGACACTTCTAACCACATAACGTTTCATACGGCGCCATCTGAATACTAGATTGGTAGCTATTGTTATACGCGAATTCCGCCAACGGTAGAAATTCTTCCCAACTACCTCTGAAGTCTATGACACAGCCCCTCAACATATCCTCTAAAACACGATTACCCTCTCTCGATCGTCCGCGATTGTGGATGAAAGCAGATCTTGAAATCTAACTTTGTACCCAATACTTGATGCAATGCCTTCCAAAATCTCGATGTAGACCTTGGATCTCTGTCGGAGATGATAGACACTGGTACCCCGTGCAATCTTACGATTTTCACTATGTACAACTTAGCCAATTTTTGTAGAGAGTAGTCGACACAAATCGGTATGGAATGGGCAGATTTTGTCAACCGATCAACAATTACCCATACCGAATCCTTCTTAGTAGG
The DNA here is from genome assembly GCA_025503065.1 of Gossypium bickii. Classification (NCBI taxonomy): domain Eukaryota; kingdom Viridiplantae; phylum Streptophyta; class Magnoliopsida; order Malvales; family Malvaceae; genus Gossypium; species Gossypium bickii. The sequence goes on from CP106715.1 coordinate 100,321,693, forward strand.
CGTAAGGGGTAGCCCACTAATAAAGTCCATCGTGATCCTCTCCCATTTCCACTATGGAATCTTGACCGGTTGCAACAACCCCGAAGGCAACTGATGTTCTGCTTTTACTTGCTGACACATCAGGCACTTACTCACAAATTCGGTTACTTTTCACTTCAGACCCAGCCACCAAAACTGTTCCCGCAAGTTCTGGTACATCTTACTTCCTTCAGGATGCATAGCGTATGGGCTATGATGCGCTTCCTGAAGAATCTTCTGCCTTAAATCCATGTCTTTCGGCATGCAAACCTTCCCGTGAAAACATAACACTCTATCGCTGTTCAAACTGAAATCCTCCATTCCACCATCTTGTACTTGCAGAAGTCGAGCACTCAAGACATCATCCAATAACTGTTTCTCCTTAACCTGACCTACCTATGTCGACTTCACTTGCAATTCTACTAATAAACTTCCGTCGTCAAATAAACTAAGGTGGGCAAGCATTGCTCTCAAGTCAGATATTACCTTACGGCTCAACGCGTCTGCCACAGCGTTAGCTTTACCTGGGTGGTACTCAATCGAGCAGTCATAATCCTTCAACAAGTCGATCCACCTCCACTGTCTTAAATTCAACTCCTTCTGGGTAAGGAGATATTTCAAGCTCTTGTGATTCGTATAGATGATGGACTTCTCCCCATACAAGTAGTGTCTCCAGATCTTTAGGGCGAAAACCACTGTAGGTAGCTCCAGGTCATGCGTTGGATAGTTCACCTCATTAGGACTCAATTGTCAAGAAGCATATGCTACCACTTTCCCTTATTGCATCAGCACATATCCTAACCCTGTGTACGACGCATCACAGTAGACAGTAAACTCTTTCCCTGCCTCTGGCTGAATTAACATCGGCACCTCTATCAAAATCCTCTTCAACTTCTCAAAACTTTCCTGCTGTTTTTCTGACCAAACGAATGGTACCCCTTTCCGTAATAACTTGGTTAACGTTGCTGCTATTAATGAGAATCCATCCATGAACCTTCTGTAATATCCAGCCAACCCCAGAAAACTCCGAATCTCTGCAACAGACCTAGGTGGTTTCCACTTCAACACAGCTTCAACTTTCTGAGGGTCAACCCTAATCCCCTCAGCTGACACCACATGGCTCAAAAAGGTAACTTCCCTTAGCCAGAACTCACACTTACTGAACTTAGCGAACAACTGCTTCTCCCTAGAATCTGCAAAACCACTCGAAGATGAGAATCATGCTCCTCCTCAGACTTTGAACAAACCAGGATATTTTTGATAAACACCACGACGAATTGATCCAGATATGGTTGAAAAACCCGGTTCATGATGTCCATAAACGCTGCTAGTGCGTTGGTCAGCCCAAACGGCATCACCAAGAATTCGTAGTGACCATAACGAGTACGAAACACCGTCTTATGAATGTCTGCCTCCTTGACCTTAAGCTGATGATAGCCTGATCTCAAATCTATCTTTGAGAAGATTGATGCTCCCTTAAGTTGATCGAACAAGTCGTCTATCGTTGGCAACGGGTACTTATTTTTGATCATCAACTTATTCAACTGGTGGTAGTCAATGCACATACGCATTGATCCGTCCTTCTTCTTAACGAATAACACTGGCGCTCCCCAAGGCGATACACTTGGTCGGATAAAACCCCGATCTAACAGTTCTTGAATCTGCGCTTTTAGCTCCACTAACTCTTTCGGCGCCATCCTATATTGAGCAATAGACACTGGCGCTGTTCCCGGAAGAAGGTCAATACTAAACTCCACTTCGCGATCCTGAGGTAGTTCCGGAAGCTCTTCTGGGAAAATATCAGAAAATTCCTTTACTGTTCACACATCCCCCACAACTGATTCCTTGGCCTCCAAAGCACAAACATGAACTATAAATACCTTACATCCTTTTCTCACCATCTTCTCGGCCTTCAAAGCGGATACCACATTAGATAGGTAGTTCCTCCTCTCACCTATCACCACCACCTCATCACCCTCGAAAGTTCTTAACACCATGCGCTTGGCTGCACAGTCCAAAATTACTTGATACCTTACTAGCTAATCCATTCCTAAGATCAAATCGAACTCCCTAAATGGCAGCTCCATCAGATCAGACTGAAAAACTACCCCTTGAAGTTCTAGAGGTACATCTCTATACAGTTTGTTCACCATTACATATTGTTCTAGAGGGCTAATTACAGTCATCTCCCTAGAAGAAATCTCAAAGTCTAGTTCCAGAGTTCCCGATATAGCACTAGCAACATAAGAGTGTGTCGAACCAATATCAATCAAAGCAGTATAAGGCAACCCATAAATAAGGAACGTACCGGTTATGACATCTGGTGCGTCACCCTCCTCTCTGCACCTAGCTGCATAGACCAATCCAGGCTGCCTCGCCTCTGTATTCCAGTAGCTCGGCCCGGTGCTCCACGCCCTCAACCAAAGCTATTTCCTCTTCTGGCCGGACCACAACCTCTCTGCGGTTGCTGACCCTCTCTTTTGAATGGTGCACGTCTTTGACCCTCTGATTGTGCCCTGACTGGCCTCCGTGGGCAATCCCTTATCTGATGATCCAAAGATCCACATTCAAAGCATCCTCTATTACCTGCCCAACACTCTCCCTAATGAAATTTCCCGCATCGAGTACACTGAGGTGGCCACTGAACAGCAACAGGCTTCGCAGCTTGACTCGGCCCACCTAATCTAGACCTTTTCTGAAAACCCCCAGCAGATCCTGATGGCCCAAAACTTCTTTTATTCCTACTCTTGTCTTGGTTCTGCTTTTCAGACCCTTTCACCTGTTCGACTATCTTAGCCTTCTCAACCAACATGACAAACTCCCTTTCTCGTTGCGAAGCTATTAATACTCGCAACTCGTCTCTCAGGCCATCCTCAAATCGGACACAGTGCTCATGATCTGTTGCAATAATACCACGGGCATAGCAGCTCAGACGTAAAAATTCCGCTTCATATTCAGCCACTGACTTACCTCCCTGAACCAAATTAAGGAATGCCTTTCGCTGAGCATCCACTTAGCTCGACCCGATGTATTTTCCTTAAAATGCTGACTTAAAGAACTCCCAGGTGATGTGGTCAACCGTTGTGCCATCTCTAACCGTGAGCCACCATTGATATGCCTCCTCTCGGAGGAGAGACACTATACCCTTCAATTTTTCTTCTGCGGTACAATCAAGGTCGTCCATAGTACGCTCCACCACTTCTAACCAGTACTTAGCTACATTAGGGGCCACACCAGAAACACCCCTAAACATCTCCGCTCCATTAGCTCTAACCGGTTCTGACACAGATTTTCGAGCTATCGACCCTACACTCGCTCCAGCTACTCTCTCCAGAACCCGTAACATTGCCTGAGACACGGCATCATCTCCCCGGTTTGGTCTCGATATTCACCTTCGCGGTGGCGCGCGGTACTTCACCCTGCGGCCCATGTTTCGATTAGAAGGTTCGGACCGACACCTCAGCCTCACAGCCTCACATGCCACGACCACGTCCTCTAGCACTCATGACTATCGTTTCGTTTTAATCTGATTAAAAGTTTTATGAGTTAGTTTTTCTTTCTTCCACTGTTTATTACCGAACAATCTTATGAGTATATTATCGAAGTAGTTATTTTCGCGAACACAAGCATTCCTATAGGCTTCAATCTCTAAGGTAAATTTTCCTACTACTAGCAATCACATCACCATACCATCACATCATACAACAATTGATAGTTAGAAAACTTACCGTTGCGGATCAGTGCCGGAGACTCAGGTGCCATGCTTCCCAAAAACATGTATTTTGTTTAAACCATTTTTCAAGCCATCTATTGGAAATACTTTGGGCCTTAAACCCACAGCCGAGCTTTTGAACTTGGCTCTGATACCACAATTGAAACACCCCAAACCCAGTTAAAACACTACGACCGAATCTGGCATGTTACAGGAAAGAAAATTTTGGAAAACAGATTTAAAATCTTGTGTTGAGAAAAATATTTCATATCACAATGTCTTTGACGGGAATTTTAAACAATTGTTTTACTTAAGCCGTGTACAGTTCAGGTTTCCTAATCAAAAATCAAATTTTAAGAGAATTCCATTAAGCGATCATTTGGAAATAACGTTGTGTCTTAGGTTGAAAATTCGAGTTAATTTGCTACTAAAACCCGATCTTAGTTAACAAATTATAAAATTTTAAATTTGAATTTCTTAACTTTTGAAAAAAAAAACACCCACTTAGATAATTCATTAGGCATGCCATAATAATTAAAATAAGTAATAACAAAACCAAATTTACGTTTAGATGGCCTTATTACAGTACCCAAAATCCAAATTAAAATAGTAAAAATCAAAAATAAATATTAAAGATAAGGTTACTTAAAACATTATGCATGGCCACCTCGAGTCCACCTCGGCTCCATATCCGCGGTCTAAGGATCACCTGAAAAATTTAGCGGAAGGGGTGATTCACCAAGACTCAGTGTGTAAATCCCCGTCCAAAAGAGTTTTGGGCCCTCACACAAATCCATATATCAAATATGTATGACATGCAACCCAACCGACCTAGTATATCCATCCTCCATATCTCCTGATTCTACCCCATATCTGTGGCACCTAGCCACTGGTGGTACCTAACCAATGGTGGTTCCAAACCACTGGTGACAACAGTCACAATTAATAATATGTGTGGCCAACCCACTTGTGGTACCAAACCACTGGTGACAATCCCTAATATCAATACGTGGGGCCAACCCACTGTGGTACCAAACCACTGGGACAAGTCACAGAAATAATATATGTGGTACCAAACCACTGGTGGTTCCAAACCACTGAGACTTAGTCACAAAATATAATATGTGGGGCCAACCCACTTGTGGTACCAAAGCACTGGTGACAGTCTAAAAGAGATCATGTTTCCTCCCTCTTCACATCATACCCCAATTACATGTTCATGCTTAACAATATGGTATGATCATGCTTTTAGTGTATAACAGACAATCATTTCATTCAACATACATTTGTTGATAACAGAACATAGTAGAACTTACCTGGAGTCCTCGATCTTACCCACAAGGGTAACATAGTAATTCATACCATCACTTCGGCTTTTGGCCAAACATAGTCAACAACATAAATAAAATACGAAGCGTGTGAGAGTTACACACCTGATAACAAGTAACACAACACTCTCTATGTCGACGCTATCGCTAACAGGCACAACTGCTATCTGTCTACTATTCTACTCAGAAGCCAGCCCACAACCCGGTGGCCAATCTCAAATAGCAGACACCGCGTGCTTCTTGTATTTTGGGACTGAGGCTATGCGTTTAACCCCTTCCTTCGCTTGGCTAACGTTTGGGTCCATGAAAAGGTCTTGGTCAATGGACCGGATTAACGCATTGAATATGAACAAATAGGAATATGTACTCAAAACGTAAAGATCCCTTACCTAGATCAAGAAATCTCGGAGATTAACAGACTTGGGTTCAGGCACTAACACCCTTCAATCGCAGGTCAGATGCCGAAAGAATGCGAAGATAAAGCCCCCCTTTTAAACGGCCATAAAGAAAAAACCCGATTAATGCCTACGGCATCAATAAAGAAAAGAGAACCGAAAGGGGAGGAGAATACTTACCACGATCTAATAGGATCCGCTTGGAGAAACTAAGAAGTACAATAACAGTAATCCACTGATCCAAGGATGAAAGAAAAAGAAGAACACACAAAGGAGGTTCGACCAAAATGAAATATTGAAAGAACAAGAATCACTGGAGGCTTCGATTTGAGGAAGGCAAATGGTGATGAAAAGGTGAGGGATAAGTTTCGGGAATTGAAAAAAAAAAATTAAGAAGTGGGATTAAAGAAATTCGGCTAAGCAAGAAATGGAAAAGAGGTTGGAAGTACTTAGGGGTTTCGGCTTCTAGATGAAACAAATAAAAAGAAGAAGAAAAAGAAAGAAATGAGAAGAGAAGGGTTCGGCTAACGCAGATGAGAAGAAAGAAAATCAATGTCGAGAGAATGGTAGAAGGTTTCGGCTTATGAGAGGGAAAAGAAAGGAAATGGAAAGAATACACTAAGGTTCGGCTAAAGAGAAATTGAAGCAAGAAATGCATGAATGGTCTTTATCAGATTCGACCAATGATCCAGAGAAGAAAAGAAGAGAAATTGCCAGCATTTTCAGCACCTATATCCCTCAAAACCGAAAATACACAAAACAAAAGAACGAAAGGTCCCATGGTCCAAGTGAGTTTCGGCACCTCCCCAAACACAAGCTAAAACCGATTCCCCCTAACCCAAGTGTTTGAAATTCAGCTAATACCTTGATCACATGTGTGACACCCCAAACCCGGCCCAAACACCACGACCAGATCTGGAATGTCACTAAGAAAATTTTGGAAAAACATGTCGTATTTTCAAAAAATATTTTTCTAAAGTTTATCTTCTTATTCGAAAGAAATTTAATAGTTGATAGTTTAAATAAAATATACCTTTATAAATTAATAACCCAAATTTAAATACATGCATTAGTTCAATAAGAATTTAAATAACTAAAAGTAATTAAAGCCTAAAATAAAACAAAACATAAACTAGTGGCCCACGGCCTTATTACAACGAGATTTAAAATCCATTAATTAAAAATATAAAGTATTAACTTGAGTCTTTTTCTTTGGATCCGGATGTTCTTTTGCATGGCCACCTTGCGTTCCTCTCGGCCTGGCCTCAAGCACTAGGTATCACCTGAAAGGTTAATTAATAGGGTGAGTCACGAGACTCAGTGTGCAACCCTCATGCACCACTAGATTTTCGCCTTAGGCCCATAAAACAGATTAATAATTTCATTTATAAAAAAATAACAAATATTATGCAAGGCCCAACCCGTTTGCCTAGATTTCCATCCGCTACACGCCCCCGTACTAGCCATTCACACCATTGGGGATTTCTACAATCGACCCACACCGCTACACACCAAGATGGCAATCATGCTGCTCATCAACATATTATGGCCGAAGCCCTTATAACAGATCACGGCATTAGCCGCTACAACATATAACAGATCACAGTATAAACCGCTACACATATAACGTATAACTTCCTCCTTTCATCAACCTAACCCAAGCAATCATAACATCAATATACTTTTATCATATAAAGTCAAAACATTCACTGACCTGGTGATTTGCTTCACCCTTTTTGGGTTTCCAACATTAAACCGAGATATCGGCATTTATCACAACATATAAACTTATGAACATACATTAATAATCAGATCTAGATGGTGGCGAAGTATTACACACCTGATATCGTGAAATCTACTATCCTTAGTTGATATCCAAATCTACTACCCTCAGTGTAAGCCTTGCTCAAAATTCGGAAAATCACACGAAGATTTAGCCCTTCAATATTCGGGCAAGGTTAATAAAATCTCAATTTACACGTTAACTACTAATAGATCTCTTACCTAATTTGTCGAATCCCGAAAGTCCTTAAGAAAACGTCACCTTCCTACCTACATTCGGCCAAGCCCAAAATATTAAACCAATCCTAATTAACATTCGGCCCAAAGAGGAAAGAACAAGAAAGTGGCCATTTGGCAGAACCTACCACTATAGATATCAGCAAGAAAGGATTCGGCTTTTCCACAAATCGGCACTATAGATATCAGCAAGAAAGGATTCGGCTTCCAACAAGAGAGTAAAATCGACAGGGCCTTAGAAAACTGATTCGGATTAGAAACTTGATAAAAGAGAATGGAAGAAATTGCAAAGGAGCAAAATCTTGAAACTTACTAGATTAAAGAGGAGTATTAAACTATGGTGCACCTTTGGGAAAATCAGCCTTGAAGATTCGGTTATAGGAGAAGGAAAATATGGACAAAAGAGAATTCAGCTTTTAGAGAAAACACTGAGGAGGGGAGAAAATATCTAGGGAGTTTCGGTTTTGAAAAGAAATTAAAACAAATGGAAGAAGAGAATTTCGGCTAGGTAAGGAAGAAGAGAGAAGAATTGAAAGAAAGGATGATCACTTGGCTTATATAGATTTCGGCAATACAATCCCCCTCCCAGAGTTGGATTTTCGGGCAACTCTGCTGTCATCTGATAGCTTTTATCCCACCTATTATCTTAATCCTTTAGCTCCTCAAAAATAGCCCTAATCTTTCTCTTTATTATCTTTCTATTATCAGCACTTTATCACTAAAATAAAAGAATTAAATCCCCTAAATTTTAGCAAGTGTACCGTCCACCTAACTCTCCTGGGCTGCCAAATTTTTGACCCAATCTTTTGGGCTCCAAGCGGCCAAATTTGGGCCCTTCCCAAGTGCTTGTGAGGCCACTTTAAGCTCCCCTTCTACTGTGCCCCTAGCTACTAGGCCACAAGCCCAATATATTAATTAAATTACCCAAAACACTATTTTTAAACCCTAAGGTGACTAATCCAAATATTTTAATCAAGGCCTCAGTTCAACCTCAAATTCTTAAATTACAAATTAATCAAGTACCACATATAAATGCACAGGCCTATATTTAGGATATTACATTTCTACCCCCCGTAAAATAAATTTCGTCCTCGAAATTTACCTGATCAAAAGAGATGGGGATACTGCTGTCGCATAACATCCTCTGGCTCCCACGTCGCCTCTTTTGCGCCATGATTTCGCCATAGAACTTTGACCAAAGGAACAGACTTCCTTCTCAACACCTTTATATCTCGATCCAAAATTTGTACTGGTTCCTCCTCAAAAGACAAATCTGGCCTTACTTCAATTTCTTCCACTAGCACTATGTGTGATGGATTAGATCGATAACGTCTCAGCATCGAGACATGGAACACGTCATGTATCTGCTCCAACTCTGAAGGCAACTCCAAACGATAAGCCACTGGCCCCACACGTTCTAACACCCTATAAGGCCCAATAAATCGAGGACTTAGCTTGCCCTTTCGTCCAAACCTTATTACTTTTTTCCACGGTGATACCTTCAAGAAGACTTGGTCTCCTACTGCAAATTCCACCTCCTTCCGCTTTAGATCCGCATAAGATTTCTACCGATCAGACGCTTCCTTCAATCGAGCCCATATTAACTTAACTTTTTCCTCCGTTTCCGAAACTAGTTCAGGACCCAATACCTGACGTTCACCCAACTCCGTCCAACAAGTTGGAGTACGACATCTCCTTCCATATAAGGCTTCATACGGTGCCATTTGATTACTAGCTTGATAGCTATTATTGTACGCAAACTCAGCCAAGGGTAAATACTCCTCCCAACTACCCCTAAAATCGATGATGCAACTCCTTAGCATATCCTCTAAGATCTGAATTACCCTCTCAGACTGACCATTAGACTGTGGGTGAAAAGCAGTACTGAAGTCTAACCTTGTTCCCATTGCCTGATGAAGAGCCTTCCAAAATCGTGACGTGAACCTAGGGTCCCTATCCGATATGGACACCGGTACACCATGTAATCTTACAACCTCCGCCATGTACAACTTAGCCAACTTTTGTAGAGAGTAGTCGACCCGAATCGGTATGAAGTGAGCGGACTTCATCAGCTGATCCAGAATTACCCAAATTGAATCTTTCTTGGTGGGTGTAAGGGGTAACCCAGTAACAAAATCAATTGTGATTCTCTCCCATTTCTATTGGGGAGTCTTTATCGGCTGCAACAATCCCGAAGGCAACTGGTGTTCAGCTTTGACTTGCTGACATGTCAAACACTTCCCCACATATTTCGTAACTTCTTGCTTCAAACCTGACCACCAGAACTGGTCTCGCAAATCCCGATACATCTTCACTCCTCCAGGATGCATAGCATAGGGGATACTATGCGATTCTCGAAGAATCATCTGCCTTGGCTCCTCATCTTTTGGCATACAAACCTTCCCACAAAAACACAAAACTCCATCATTGTTCAGACTATAGTCCTCCACTTCACCCTCCTGCACTTGTTGGATTCGAGTACTTAAGACATCATCCAAAAGTTGTTTCTCCTTGATTAGACTTGTCCACATAGGTCTTACTTGTAGCTCAGCCACCAAACTACCATACTCATACAAACTAAGATGAGCGAACATCGCCCTTAGGTCTGCTATCACCTTCCTACTCAACGAATCTGCCACCACATTGGCCTTGCCGGGATGGTATTCAATCGAGCAATCATAGTCCTTCAAGAGCTCGATCCACCTACGTTGTCGTAAATTTAACTCCTTCTGAGTAAGGAGATACTTCAAACTTTTATGGTCGATGTAAATTACTGACTTCTCCCCGTATAGGTAATGTCTCCAAATCTTCAGAGCAAACACAACCGCTGCTAATTCCAGATCATGCATAGGGTAGTTCAACTCATGCGGTCTCAACTGTCGAGATGCGTATGCCACAACTTTTCCATCTTGCATCAGTACACACCCTAACCCTGTGTGTGACGCATCACAATAGACGGTAATTCTTTTCCGACCTCTCCGGTCAATTAACACCGGTGCTTCTGTCAGAATTCTCTTCAGCCTCTCAAAGCTCTCCTGTTGTTTGTCAGTCCACACAAAAGATACTCCTTTCCTCAACAACTTAGTTAATGGCATCGCTATTGAAGAGAACCCCTCAACGAACCTTCGATAATATCCTGCTAATCCTAAGAAACTTCGAATTTTCGCCACAGACTTCAGCGATTTCCAATTTAACACAACTTCGATTTTTCGAGGGTCTACCCTAATCCCCTCTGTAGAAACCACATGCCCTAGAAAAGTCACCTCCTTCAGCCAGAACTCACACTTACTGAATTTTGCGTACAACTGCTTTTCCCTCAGAATTTGCATCACCACTTGAAGTTATGCATCATGCTCCTCCACAGACTTGGAATAAACCAATATATCATCGATGAATACTACGACGAACCGATCAAGGTATGGTTAAAACACCCAGTTCATCATATCCATAAATGCTACTGGCGCGTTTGTCAAACCAAACAGCATTACCAAAAACTCATAATGACCGTAGCGTGTTCGAAATGCCGTCTTATGAATGTCTCTTTCCTTCACCTTTAATTGATGATATCCCGACCTTAAATCAATCTTAGAAAAGACCGAAGCTCCTTTGAGCTGGTTGAACAAATCGTCGATTCTCGGTAATGGGTCCTTATTCTTAATCGTCAACTTATTTAGTTGACGATAGTCCACGTATATACGCATGGATCCGTCCTTCTTCTTCACGAATAGGACCGGCGCTCCCCATGGAGACACACTCGGTCGGATGAATATCGATCCAATAGCTCCTGAATCTGAGCTTTGAGCTCCACCAGCTCCTTCGGCGCCATTCGATAAGGGGCAATAGATACCGGAGCCGTACCCGGGAGTAGTTCTATTCCAAACTCCACTTCGTGATCCGGGGGTAATCCTGGCAATTCCTCTGGAAATACATCCGTGAAATCCTTGACGGTTCGAACCCCATCAACAGTCACCTCCTTAACATCCAAAGCACTAGTAAAAGCCAAATAGGCGTTACATCCTTTCCGAATCATCCTAACAGCTTTCAAGGCCGACACTACGTTGGGCAAATAGTTCTTTCTTTCTCCTAACATAACCACCTCCCCGCCTTCCGGGGTACTTAACACCATGTGCTTAGACCCACAGTCCAACTTAGCATGATGCTTTGACAACCAATCCATTCCTAGGATAAGATCGAACTCTCCAAATGGCAATTCCATGAAGTCCAGGACAACACTACCCTTGAGTTTCTAAAGGTACATCCTTAAATGACTTGTCTACTACCCTAGATTGTCCTGGGGACTAACCACGATCATCTTCCAGTGAGTTGTTTTAGGATCTATACTTAAGGTCTCAGATATGGAACATGCAACATAGGAGTGGGTTGACCCAATATCAATCAAAGCAAGAAAAGGGCTGTCAGCTATAAGAAACGTACCGGTTATGACATCTGGTACGTCACCATCCTCCTGTCGACGAACTGCATAAACTAGACCCTGCTGCCTTGCATCTACATTACCTGCACCTCTACCAGGTGCTCCACGACCACGACTAGCCCCATTTCCTCCTCTACCTGCACCACGACCCCTTGGTCCAGGCTGATCGCCTCTCTTAACTCCGATCGTAACCTCGGCACGCTGGTCGCACTCCGATCTATCTGAGGACAGTCCTTAATCAGATGTTTTGTGGATCCACACCTAAAGCATCTACCTGTTTTTATTCTACACTCCCCATAATGCGTCCTTCCACATGTAGAACAAGCTTGATTTTGACTTGTCGGAGCACGAACTGACCCATCAGCCCTAGGCCCCTTCTGAAAATTCCCCGATGCTCTTGATGGCCCAAAACTCCTCTTATTTTTACCCCGATCCTTATCCCTTTCTTGTCTCTCAACCTATTTCACTTCTTCATCTATTTTAACCTTATCTACCAAAACAGTAAAAACCCTCTCTCGTTGCGGTGCTATCAGAACCCTTAACTCATTTCTCAGCCTATCCTCGAACTGAACACAATGTTCATACTCCGTTGCTGCCATTCCTCGAGCGTAACGGCTCAAGCGCAGAAACTCGGCCTCATATTTAGCCACAGACTTACTTCCTTGTACCAAGTTCAGGAATGCCTTCCTTTGGGCATCTATATAGCTAGCCCCGACATACTTTCCCTGGAATGACTCCTTAAAGAAATCCCAGTCAATTAGATCTGCAGCAGTACCTTCTTTCACCGTGAGCCACCACTAGTAGGCCTCATCTCGGAGGAGAGACACGACCCCTTTCAATTTTTCCTCTACTGTGAAGTCTAAATCATCCATTATACACTCTTTCACTTCCATCCAGTACTCAGCTGTGTTAGGGGCTACTCCAGAGACTCCCCTAAACACTTCTGCCCCATTGGCCTTAAGCCGCTCTGACACAGATTTCCGGGCTCCTGTGCCCATGCCTACTCCAGCAACTCTCTCTAGGACTCGCAACATCGCCTGGGATACAGCATCATCTCCGGTTGCCTGATTCCGTAACTTTCCCTCCACAGCTGGAGGATCTGGCAGTTCGTTACCTGACCCATGGCCAGACCCTACTGGCTCAGACAAGGTCATCTTACCCCTACCGCGTCCACGCGGCGGACGTCCTCGACCCCTTGTACTCATTCTTCCGATTTGCGTTTTTCTGACTAAAAATTTTATGAATAATTATTTCTTTCCACTAATTTATCGCGAACAGTCTTATGATTAATAGTTTTTAAAAAGTAGTTCTTTCGAATTCATACACAATACAGTCTCAAGTTCATTCATTCAATCATCAACATTCATGAACTCGCGTTCATTACAGAAAAGTAGTGTTGTTGTTGTTTTCACTACCCAGGGGTATTTTCGTAATTTTTCAAAATAAGGTCCTTAGTGATTTTGTAAAATAAGGGTATTTTGGTAATTTTTCAATTTTGGGGGTATTTCGGTAATTTTGAAATCCGGGGGTATTTCGGTAATTTGGAAATTTAGGGGTATTTCGGTAATTTGGAAATTCAGGGGTAGTTTGGTAAATTTTTTTTTCAAACCTTGATGTTGTTTGTTGTTTTTTTCAAACAGGGGTACTTTTGGAAAAATCCAGTTTCATGGTCCAGTTTATTCTTGTAAACGTGAGATTTTCAGGTAAATTTTCGAAACACAGGTATTTTATAAGTTCATGGTTGATTGGAGGTTCAAATATTTTTTGCAAATTTTACAAACCTTGGGATTTTTTTTTCGAAAATAGGGTGGTCGGTCCCTTTTGGGTTTTAGTCCTAGGGTTTAGCCCATCAACCAGTCCTCGTAACTAGGGTGAATAGTCACTATGCACCAACTAGGATTCCAGTGAAGAGGAGGTGAGTCGCTAGGACTGCATAAGTACCAAGCTCTCCCTGAATCCACTCCTAGACATGCGTATGGCCATTGCCACACCCTAACTCGGCTAAGGTGAACAGTCACTACGCACCAGGTAGGATTCCAGCGAAGAGGAGGTGAGTCACTAGGATTGCTTAAATACCAGGCTCTTTCGAATCCTTCCTAGACATGCGTATGACGATTACCACACCCTAGTCATGCGGCTCGTTAATGGGTTTGTTTAGTGAAATTAAGTTTTATGAAATTTTAAGAAGTGGTTTGAACTAAGCCTAGAGTCCATCAAGTTCTAATTCTAACTAATCTACATCCCACTAGGCCCATTAAGCCCACATATATAAAGAATACTTACCTGGCGGACTTGGGTCGGAGACGCAGGTGCCATGCCGAGCTAACAGACGTATTATCATTTAAAAAAAATTGCATGTTTCAAAAGCCCATTTTTAGAAAATGTATTGAGCCCAAAAACCCCAGAGCTGAGTTTTGACCCGGGCTCTGATACCAATTTGTAACACCCTAAACCCGGCCCAAACACCACAATCGGATCTGGTATGTCACTAAGAAAATTTTGGAAAAACATGTCATATTTCAGAAAATATTTTTCTAAAGTTTATCTTCTTATTCGATAAAAATTTAATATTTGATAGTTTAAATAAAATATGCCTTTATAAATTAATAACCCAAATTTAAATACATGCATTAGTTCAATAAGAATTTAAATAACTAAAAGTAATTAAAGCCCAAAATAAAACAAAACATAAACTAGTGGCCATGGCCTTATTACAACGAGATTTAAAATCCATTAATTAAAAATATAAAGTATTAACTTGAGTCTTTTTGCTGGATCCAGATGTTCTTTCGCATGGCCACCTTGCGTTCCTCTCCAGCTCGGTCCGAAGCACTAGGTATCACCTGAAAGGTTAATTAATAGGGTGAGTCGCGAGACTCAGTGTGCAACCCTCATGCACCACTAGATTTTGGCCTTAGGCCTATAAAACAGATTAATAATTCCATTTATAAAAAAAATAACAAATATTATGCAAGGCCCAACCCGTTTGCCTAGGCTTCCATCTGCTACACGCCCCCGTACCAGCCATTCACACTATTGGGGATTTCTACAATCGACCCACACCGCTAAACACCAAGATGGCAGTCATGCTGCTCATCAACATATTATGGCCGAAGCCCTTATAACAGATCACGGCATTAGCCACTACAACATATAACAGATCACGGTATAAACCACTACACATATAACGTATAACTTCCTCTTTTCATCAACCCAACCTATGCAATCATAACATCAATATACTTTTATCATATAAAGTCAAACATTCACTGACCTGGTGATTTGCTTCACCCTTTTCGGGTTTCCAACATTAAACCGAGATATCGGCATTTATCGCAACATATAAACTTATGAACATACATTAATAATCAGATCTAGATGGTGGCGAAGTATTACACACCTGATATCGCGAAATCTACTATCCTTAGTTGATATCTAAATCTACTACCCTCAGTGTAAGCCTTGCTCAAAAGCCGGAAAATCACATGAAGATTTAGCCCTTCAATATTCGGCCAAGGTTAATAAAATCTCAATTTACACATTAACTACTAATAGATCTCTTACCTAATTTGTCGAATCCTGAAAGTCCTTAAGAAAACGTCACATACCTATATTCGACCAAGCCCAAAATATTAAACCATCCTAATTAACATTCGACCCAAAGAGGAAAGAACAAGAAAGTGGCCATTTGGCCGAACCTACCACTACCTACCTTCGGCTTTTCCACAAATTGGCACTAAAGATCTCAGCAAGAAAGGATTCGGCTTCCAACAAGAGAGTAAAATCGACAGGGCCTTAGAAAACTGATTCGGATTAGAAACTTGATAAAAGAGAATTGAAGAAATTGCAAAGGAGCAAAATCCCGAAACTTACTAGATTAAAGAGGAGTATTCAACTATGGTGCACCTTCGGGAAAATCAGCCTTGAAGATTCGGTTATAGGAGAAGAAAAATATGAACAAAAGAGAATTCGGCTTTTAGAGAAAATATTGAGGAGAGGAGAAAATATCTAGGGAGTTTTAGTTTTGAAAAGAAATTAAAACAAATGGAAGAAGAGAATTTCGGCTAGGTAAGGAAGAAGAGAGAAAAATTGAAAGAAAGGATGATCACTTGGCTTATATAGATTTCGGCAATACAATCCCACTCTCAGAGTTGGATTTTCGGCCAACTCTGCTGTCATCTGATTGCTTTTATCCCACCTATTATCTTAATCCCTTAGCTCCTCAAAAATAGCCCTAATCTTTCTCTTCATTATCTTTCTAATACCAACACTTTATCACTAAAATAAAAGAATTAAATCCCCTAAATTTTAGCAAGTGTGCCGCCCACCTAACTCTCCTGGGCTGCCGAATTTTTGACCCAATCTTTTGGGCTCCAAGCGGCCAAATTTGGACCTTTCCTAAGTGCTTGTGACGCCACTTTAAGCTCCCCTTCTACTGTGCCCCTAGCTACTGGGCCACAAGCCCAATATATCAATTAAATTACCCAAAACACTATTTTTAAACCCTAAGGTGACTAATCCAAATATTTTAATCAAGGCCTCAGTTCAACCTTAAATTCTTAAATTACAAATTAATCAAGTACCACTTATAAATGCACAGGCCTATATTTAGGATATTACAACATGCCCATCCCTTTCTTTTCTCATTAATCCACTCTTGAACACTCATTTGAATCAATTTGAATGCTTCAAACTCCTTTATTTTCTCTTAGCCACACATTCAAATATTTTGACTCTGTCCACTCCATCCTGAAGCGTCCTAGCTGAACCTCACCACTACTCCCCTTAACGCCAAAAAGAAATTCCCAAAATGAGCACCACACGACTTGAACCTGCTCCCTCATGCTCCCTTGTGGCGTCACTTGCCTCCACCTTAAGTGGCGCCTCCTTGCCACCTTACTAAGGTACTTTTTTGTGTTGCCCAACACAAACAATATCTCTTAAGGCCCAACTCAGCTAGCTTCCCCTAAAAGTGCCAAAAGCAAAAACTATCAGCAAGGCTCAGGCTTAACCCCAAGCCTTTCCGGAATCCCCAAACACACCAACACAACACACAGCACATAACATACACTCAAAAACACATCTAATGCACAGCCCCTAATTCAGGATGTTACACCAGAATAACTTAAGCATGATTTTACTTAATCAAGCATTTTATCGAGACCTATAACAATATAAACACAATTTTAATAATTTAAAAGGACGACATGCAATCAACCCAACACGAATTAAATTCAAGCTAAGCTGATTAAATTAATCATTCCAATAGCATAATATTCATAAACATGTTTGTCAAAACAACAACGAAATTTAAAGAGATAGGGAACAAAAAGCAAATCTGGTGTTTCTCCGTGGCTTGACTAATTCCTCCATTTTTCGTCCTCCGTTGTCCTCAGCTATCAAGGTGGCTTATAAACACTCTAATTGCTGCTCAATGATGGCTAAAGAGGACTCCTTTCCCAAGGGGAGAAATCGGCACAAGAGCAAGGAAATAGGAAAATGAAAAGTTGAGAGAAAGTGAGAAAGGAGAAGAGAGAATAAGATGTGAATGAGAGATGAGGGATGAGGGATAAGGGATGCTTTGAATGATCAGCCAAAGGGGGTTTCATAGCTGAATGTGGCAGCTAAAATTTGCTAAAAATAGCAGCCAAAGAGCCACCCCTTGGCCAGCCACCTATGTGGCAAAGTTGATGGCTTCAACTTTGCTAAATATGGCATAGGGCAAATCAACAAAGCCACTAATTGTGGAGGGGGTTGAATGCAATTTTGACAAGTCCTCAAGGGCCTCGTTGCAAGCTTAATTAATCAGCTAATAAGCTGATCTGGGTCAGCATATGGATGGTTTGGGCTGTCCAATTCTTTGATCGGTTCGGTTCAATCGATTTGGTTCAACTAGTGCGGTTCAACTGGAACCTTTTTCCATAATTAATTAAGATTAATTTATTTAGCCCAAATTAAATTGGGAATAAAATAAAATTAATTAATTTATGATTTAATAAACATATTTGGACCGTCTTAGGCTAGAAATTATTTCACCTTGTTACTTCGAGTTGCTTCTCGATTTTGTTCTTCGAGCAGTGTCTGCCGAGCAAATTTTCGCCCTTTGTGCGAATCTGTCGAAAATAGTCAAAATAAATAAAAATTAACTACAAAATTAATTAAAATTCTTGATGTTCATATTTTTAACACAATTTAATTATTTTATAATATTTAATTATTTTTCGACAAGAATTTAACCGAAATAGCATGATTT
Organism: Gossypium bickii; assembly: GCA_025503065.1. Lineage (NCBI taxonomy): Eukaryota > Viridiplantae > Streptophyta > Magnoliopsida > Malvales > Malvaceae > Gossypium > Gossypium bickii. The sequence goes on from CP106715.1 coordinate 100,339,850, forward strand.
TCAGTTAAAAACGGCATGTAAAACGTAAATTTTCGTGTTTCCAATATGCTAGAACTTTGCCTTCCTGCATTAAAACACATCCCAAACCATTCAACGAAGCAACACTGTAAATCACGAATTCTTTACCCGATTCTGGTTGTACCAAAACTGGAGCTTCAGTCAACAAAGGTTTCAAATGATCAAAGCTTTTCTGAAATTTATCAGACTATTCAAACCTCACATCTTTCTGAAGCAATCTAGTCAACGGAGTAGCTATCATCGAGAATCTTTTTACAAACCGACGATAATAACCAGCTAGTCCCAGAAAGCTACGGACTTCAGACACGTTCTTCGGAGGTTTCCATTACAGAATAGCAGAAATTTTACTCGGATCAACTCGTATTCCAAAGGCTGATACAATATGTCCCAAAAAACCAACTTCTCGCAACCAAAATTCACATTTACAGAACTTTGCATACAATTTCTTATCTCGCAGAGTTTGCAAAACAATTCTCAGATGCTCAGCGTGCTCAATCTCATCACGTGAATAAATCAAAATGTCGTTAATGAATACAACAACAAATTGATCTAAGTACGGTCTGAAAATTCTATTCATCAAATCCATAAAGACAGCAGGAGCATTTGTTATTCCGAATGGCATAACTAAAAACTCAAAATGCTCATACCTCGTTCTGAAAACAGTCTTCAGAATATCTGAATCTTTTACTCTCAACTGGTGTATCCCGATCTCAGATCTATCTTTGAAAACATGGTGGCTCCTTTAAGCTGATCAAATAAATCATCAATTCTGGGCATAGGATATTTGTTCTTGATAGTCACTTTATTCAACTGACGATAATCAATGCACATTCTCATCGTGCCATCTTTCTTTTTCACAAATAGAACAGGAGCACCCCAAGGTGAGAAACTTGGTCTTGCAAACCCTCTATTCATCAATTCTTGCAACTGAGACTTAAACTCTTTCAACTCTGTTGGTGCCATTCTATACGGAGCTATCGAAATAGGAGTTGTTCCCGGTAACAAATCAGTACCAAATTCAACTTCGCGTATCGAAGGTAATCCCGACAATTCTTCAGGAAATACATCAGGAAATTCATAAACTACTGGCACTGATTCAACTTTCTTTTCAGTTACTTTCGAATCAATCACATAAGCAAAATAAGCTTCATAACCCTTTCTCAAATAATTTTGAGCTTTCAACACTGATATCACGACAGGTAACCCATTCAAATCATTAGACTCAATTCAAACTATATCATCATTCTAGCATCTCAAATCAATAGTCTTTCTTTTGCAATTCACAATAGCATTATGTAGTGTCAATGATAAACCATAATTTACACATATTTTAACCCCATGCTTGGCTTACTTTTGGATGAATTTTCATTAGATTTGATGAATTCGATGCTCTTAATCCCTTAAATTCATGTTTTATATGCAGGAGAGCTTAGGGAGCAAAAAAGAACGAGAAACGGGCCAAAAAGGTACAAAATGGGCCTACCTCAGAAATCAACACGGCCTGGACCAATGTACACGGACAGACCACACGGCGGTGTGATACGAGCAGAATTGAGAACGACCCAAGCCATCACGCACGGACATGTCACACGGGCGTGTCCCTGCCAAACCAAGGTTTAATGCTATTCGAAAAAGGTTAATTGTGGGCCAAGAAAGGCGTTCCAAAGCCTATATAAACTCCCTAGGGGGCAACCTAAAAGGGGACGCCGAGTAGAAGGCAGAAAATACTCGAAGACAGCCTTCAGGAGCAGCTCGGAAGAAGGATCTTCATCAAGGCTGAAGATCTCTCATCAAGTTCTTTAGAAGTTTTTGGGTTTTCTTATGTTTTGTTGTTTTCCTTATTTTAAGATGTTTCCCTCTATCAGTATGAACTAAATTCCCTAAATACCCGAGGGGATGAAACCTAAGACGGAGCTTATTATTATTTGATTTATAAGATAAATACTTGTTTTTATTCTTAACTGTGAGTTCTTATTCTTGTTTTGATAATTCAGGTTATTGATTCAAGTCGAATGTGCTTATTCAGTGGAGCAAAAGTCCCTGTTTAAGAGTAGATCAACACAATTAAGTGGAGTTGATTGCAACCCTAGAAATAGGGCGACAAAATCTGCTCGATTAGAGTCAAATCTAATAAGGGAATCCATAGATCGAGTTAATGCGACAATAGGGGTTTTAATTAGAAAGAGATTTCAATTAATAAACCTAAAGTCAGTTGTTTTTAGTCTTGAAAGAGATATTAACATAAATCAGGGATTTCTATGGATTAAGTCAAGTGAACAAATCGTATGAATCAAAAGTAATAAGTGAAGTCTAGGTGGATTCTTCCTTAGGTATTGTCTTTATCATATAAGTTGTCTAAAATTATTTTCTTAATTCTTTTTTTGTCGTGTTTTTAATTAAGTTTTAGTTTAAAAAAGAAACCACTCCAATTCTTAGGCTAAATAATAGAAGGATAGTAATTACTAGTACTTTTGGTCCTTGTGGATACGAGATTACCGGTCTTACCATAACTATATTATTGAACGATAGGTGAGCTTGCCTTCATTGTGATCATAGTTAGTTTTAGACACATCAGTCAGCCATTCCATACCCAAAATTATGTCAAACTCATCAAATGGTAATAGCATCAGATCAGCTGAAAAACAAACATCTCTAAACATCAGCGGACAGTTCTTGCATACTTTGTCAACCAAGACACTTTTACTTAAGGGGTTCGATACTCTAATAACAAATTCAGTAGACTTACAGACAAAGTCTTACTAGATACTAAGTTAATGCGTATATACAAATGTGTAGAACCTGGGTCTATCAATGCAATCACAAAAGTATCATAAAGAGTAAATGTACCCGTTATAGCATCCGAAGATGAAGCTTCCTCACGAGCTCGAATGGCATATGCTCTGGCGGGCACTCTGACTTCAGATCTCGCAACTGAATCTTTTGTAGTTCTCTGACTACTACTAACATTTCTTGTATTCAGAGAAGGTCTACCTCTAGCTGAAACACTTTCTATCCTCGGGTTCTGAATGATCTCTTGCTCAACAGACTCTGGGCAGTCTCGGATGAAATGATCTAATGATCCGCATCTGAAGTAGGCTCGGTCATTCAATCTACAACTTCCTAGATGTCTTTTACCAAAGTGCTTACATTTAGGTCGTTCAGATCGGACATTTCCAACACTAGCCATTGAAGTAGCGGGAGCTTTGAAATTTAACTGTGATCTAGCTCGATCTCTGTTCAAATGTCCCACATTAGCCTTTGATCGGCTTTGTTCATCTCTGAATTTCTTTGAAGCAGACTGAAATGTTTTACTCAGAAATCTCTTTCTCGCATCTCTAGTTTCAAAGTCAGCTTTTCTTTTCTCTTTCTCAAGTGCTTCAGCTTTCGTTCTACCAGTACTACGAACTCTTTGATCTCAAGTATGCCAACTAACAGTTTAATATTCCCATTCAGACCATCTTCAAATCTTTTGCACATTATTTCCTCGATCGATACACATTCTCGAGCATACTGACTTAATCACATGAACTCTCTTTCATACTCAGTGAGGACATGTGACCCTGTTTCAATTCCAGAAATCCTTTTCGTTTTTGATCAATAAATCTCTGACTGATGTATTTCTTCCGGAACTCAGTCTGAAAGAAATCCCATGTGATCCATTCTTTCAGAATAATGGAAATTAAGGTCTTCCACCCCTGATAGGCTGCGTCTCGTAGCAAGGAAACAACACATTTTATACACTCTTCAGGACTCAGTGACATTTCATCATATACTCTGATAGTGTTCTCTAGCCAAAACTCATTTTTTCGATATCGTCATCACTAGTGGCCCTAAATTCTTCAGCCCCATACTTGCAGATCTTATCGACTAGGGTTTATTCAACAAATTCATGCTCATAACCGGAGGCACAACTAAGGTCTGAGGGGGATTAGGCGGGGGCGGAGGTTGTGAAATAGCCAGATTAGTTTTAGTATACTGAGTAAACCACTCATCATTTGAAAGAAGGCATGTTTAGCCTCTCCCTCTTAACCGCTAGTAGCCGATCACGAATCAGATGGCGCTGTCCCTTGAGTGGGAGCAGGTATGTTACTTTCAACATCGTCAGCTACGACTTTTTTGGGATCCATTATTATACGAAAACACATTTTATATGTTAGGATTCATCACACTATTACGTTTCATATATATGGCATGTATAGCTAAACTCTCACACGCTATGTTAGTCCGAGAATCGACAAAACTGTAGCTCTGATACCAATCAAATGTAACACCCCTAACCCATAACCATCGCCGGTTTAGGGTTAAGAGGCATTACCGGACATCCAGAAACTTTTACAGACATTTCATAACATAATCTGACAAATCACATCAAAGTGTCCCTTAAATATGTCTACGAGACCTCAAGCATGCTTTAAAATAGGGTCGGGACTAAACCGAACTCATACAGAAAATCTTGAAAATTTAAAAATTTTTCCAAGTTACAGAGGTCACACGCCTGTGTAGGCAGGCCGTGTGCCTCCCACGGCCTCAGACACGCCCGTGTGTCTAAGCCGTGTCAAAACAGGGCATACATACTGACTTGTCCATACGACCGTGGACACGCCCGTGTGTCTCACCTGTGGTCGTTACTGACTTACACCACACGACCAGTCACACGCCTGTGTTTCCAGCCTGTGGTTGAGTCTGACCTGTTTTGAAATACAACCACGAGGGACACGGTCGAGCCACACGCCCGTGTGCTCAACTGTTAGGCAAATATAGGCCATTTGCAAGGCCAAAATTGCCACCCACACATTGGGTCATCCCAACAACCACATATGAGCATCTTTCCATACATCAAAGGCAATCAAAAACATACCAAATGATCATCCTTTTCAACTCATTCAAGTACATTTCATCACAACAACTTTTACACCATTTAGCTCAACTAAATCACAAGTATACCTAAATAATATTCATCCATAAACTTACCAATTCTTTATGGCATCACTCCATCAATAATATACCAACTATATATCACCAAAACATAGCCTAACATTCCATATGCTATATCATTAACAAAACACAACACATAGCTCATCAACTTATTCACAATATATCATTAACTAGCCATATCACATGGCTATTCATATTTTCCCAAACATAATCTATTTTAGCTAGACTATACATGCCATACTTAATATATACATAATTATAAGGTATCCAAAATGTGATTTGAGTAGTGTGATGACGATCCTCGACGATTCCCGAGCCCTCAGTAGCTTTGACGGTCTATAAAAATAGAGCAAACACACAAAGTAAGCTTTCCAAAAGCTTAGTAAGCCATATACAAATAAACTTAACATATAATTCACATTATCATATCAATACATGAATCATTAACATATCTCAATAACAAATTCATAATTCTTCATTGGCTCATTTTTTTATCCATTGCTTATTAAGCCTCATATCTCCATCTATCTTATTGCTTTTATCACATTAATTCATATATCACATTTTAACTCATTGCATCTATGTACGTATTTACTCACCTTTCATGCCTATTCAAAGCATATACATCAAACGTACCTAAAACGGATATACAACTCACATAGTCATTCATTTCTCAGACTTGCCTATTGAACCATTCAGAATCAAATATGATACTCAGAATGCTCGGAATAGTCATACAATGCCAACGTCCCAGACGTGGTCTTACATGTAACCAAATATCGATGCTACTGTCCCAGATAGGGCCTTACACGAATCAATACGATCCAATGTCCCAGACATAGTCTTACACGTAAATTTCATATAGATGCCAACGTCCCAGACGTGGTCTTACACGAAATCTCGAATCAATGCCAACGTCCCAGATGTGGTCTTACATGATATCACATATCGAAAACCTATGTCATGACATATGTTATTTTATCTATTCCTAGGTTCATACGGGGCTTCTCGGACATTGTTAGGATATCGATACCTCATTGAATTTCATATATTTATCATTCTCGTACGCATTCATCACAATGAGATTTCGCATGAACATACATAAATCAATACAAATACATTTATTTGTATATAGACTTACCTCAGATTCGGATAGCGTACGGACTCGACTATTCGATCACTTTAGACTTTCCGCGATCTAAATTCGTTTTCTTTGGTGCTTGATCTATACATATACAAATATAGCTCATTTATTCACCAAATCATTCAATTCAATCCGAATACACATATTTAGGGCAATTTACAAATTAGCCCTCACATTTTGACATTTTAGTCCCTATTTCACAAAATCACAAAATACACAAAATCTCAATACACCCATGCTTAGCCGAATTCTCTATAGGTCCCTAGCAACCCATATTTTTCATTTATTTCACAATTTAGTCCCTTAAAATATTATTTTCTCAATTAAGTCCAAATTACTCAAATTCATCAAAAGTCCAAAGACAACTATGTTAATCTATCACATATCTTCCATAATTCATCTTCAAACATCAAAAAGCTTGCAAAATCATCAATGGCATATTTCACATTCATCATCAAATCGCAAATTTAAGGCATGAGTTTTGAAAACACGAATCAACGATTACAAAAACGTAGAAATTATCAAAAATTGAAGCAAAACATACCTTGAATCAAGCTAAAAGAGTGCCGAAACCTAGCTTAGTCTTCTTCTTTTCTTTTCCTATGAAATTTGGCCAAAGATGATAGAAAATGGCCATTTTTTTTCATGCTTTGTTTTATTATATTATCATTAATTATCATTTTCCCTTTTTACCCTTAATAACATTTTCATTAAAATCATTTAAACTGTGGACATAATTGTCCACCAACTTAATAATGGCATAATAACCTCTTAAGGACTTCACATAATAAAGACAATAACAAATAGATTCCCTTACATAAAGCATCCTAATTTTGCATTAAATGCATTTTATTCCTTTTCTCTAATTAAGCATACAAATGGACAAATTAATTTACAGAACTTTAAAACATGCTTAATCACATATCATAAGTACGGAAAATAATATTAAAATATTTTTATGACTCAGATTTGTGGTCCCGAAACCACTGTTCTGACTAGGGTCTAAACCAAGCTGTTACAATTAGACTATATTTTGATGCAGTAAGGCAAAGTAATAGCCTGTACTTTTAAACAGTTAAAAACCACATGGAAAGAATTACCCGATACATGATCTAGAATTGACAGCAATTGTTTTTGTATTGAAATCTGACAACATTACTTGTTTGGTGAAAAAAGTGACATACATCCATCGATCATAAAAAAATTGAAGTATCTGATGCTACTAAAAGAGTTGATTTTGAGATAGCGTATATGGTTTGAAATATTGAAAGATTTTGATTTGATAATTGAATATCACTCGGAAAGAGTGAATATGGTTACAAATATTCTGTGTAACATCCTGAAAAGGGCGTATGCATTTTCGATTTAATTGTACGAAATGACGTGTTTTATGTGTTATGAATAAATTTTGAACATTTTTGGAAACCCGGAAATGCATGGAAAAGATTTGGAAATAAACATTTTTGGAAACCCGAAAATGTATGGAAAAGATTTAGAAATGAACATTTTTGGAAACCCAAAAATGTAAGGAAATGATTTAGAATGATTTAAAAGAGGAAAGTGAACATTTCTGGAAACTTGGAAATGTAAGGAAATGTCAAGTTTAAAGAGGCAAACGAAAATTTTTGGAAACTTAGAAATGACTTAGAAATGTCGAGTTTTAAAGTTTAAAAGAGGAAATTAAGGCAAGGTGGCCTTAAGAGAAAAAGTATGTGAAATTTGGCACACAAACAGGCTTGGAAAAGTGGCCTGGAGATGCCACTTAGGGCCTCTGGAAATTGCGCCACATGCAAGGGGATTGGGCCTGAGTTCGAGTCACAGGGAAAGCAAATAAAAGAAATTTTATTTTGCTTCCAGAAGAAGTGAGGTGGACGGCACAAGGTGTTTAAAAAGAAGAGTTTTATTCTCTTTAAATTTCTACTAATAAGGGATAAATAATGGATTTATTTTAGATTATTTTCAAGAGATAAATGAGGAATTATTCTTTAATTAGGAAAATAAGGGAGAAGTGATGGCCAAGTAAGGGACTTTGAGTTTAATAATTTCGGCTAAGTAAGGATAGTTGCTGAATTATCTTTTATTTTAGGAGATAATTAAAGAGATAAAGCTATCAAAATAGAAGAGTGATGGCCAAGTAAGGGATGCTAAGTTAGTAAATTCGGCTATATAAGGAAAAGAGGGCCATTCATCATTCTTTCTCTCAACCCTTCTCTCTGCCGAATTTCCTAGAGCATTTGTTCTTCTTATTTTTGTTAACCAAAGCCGAAAATTCAAGATATCACCATTAGCCAATTTCTTTTTTTTCCAATCCATCAAAAGCCGAATCTTTGAGGGGTTTCAAGCATAGGTGCTGTCGATTTCTTCAAGGGTAAGAACAAGTATGATTTCTATTCTTTTCTTTTAGATTTGTCAAAATCTAAGACTAATCCCATCAATATTCTTATTTGTCGAAATTTGGAAGGATTCTTTCAGGATTTTTAGTCGACTTCAGAAAAGGATCTCTCGGGATTTCAAGTTTTAAGGTAACCCATAAGGTGAGATTCGGCCAAGGCCATGCTTGGTATTCTAGATCTATTTTTTATATGTTTTAAAAGCCGAAAACTAATGAGATAGGAGTTTTGATGACTAGCCGATTACAAGGGTGTGCATCACAAAGTTTCGGGACTCGATTCGTAAGTCAATCGGCAACAAGGTAGGTTTTAAGTATACTAATCCCACTAGGATTTGGATTTATGGCCGAATGGCTTTTTATTAAATTAGTAAGTGATTAATCAAATGTAGGGATTAAGGATCTAAGCGATAGATCAGATTTCAAGATCTCAAGGAATTTGCTAAGCGAATCAGGTGTGTACCCCACACTATTTCATAATATGTTTTATGGCTATGTTTAGTTAATATATGTGATATTAAGAATGTGAATATGGCTAAGGTACCATAATGTGGTACAAAGTACTCAAGTACGTTTCCTACTCCTACTAGGAATATGAAATATGTTATTTGTAACATGTGAATAAAAATAAGAATGTGAACTTTGGCATGTAATTGCATAATATGTTATGGGGCATATGGGTTATTGGAAGGGGAAGTGAATGTGGTGACCTAGGACCACGAACACGGTGACCTAAGACCGTGGTATCTGAATGTGGTGACCTAAGACCACGAGAATCGAATGCGGTGACCTAAGACCGCGCGATATCCGAATGTGGTGACCTAAGACCACAAATGCGGTGACCTAAGACCGCGATATATCCGAATGTGGTGACCTAAGACCACAAATGCGTGGTGACCTAAGACGCGATATGGAGTGTAGCGGAAGGAGGGTCGACTTAGTAGTCCCCATGGTGTACAGGTTGGTACGGGGGAGTGTAGCGGATGGCTTATTAGGTTTGGGTTCAGGAATGCATCATAATTTGTATGCTATGATATGAATGTGTAATATTTGTTATGCCTAATTCTATTATGATTTAGTGTTGTGTACACATTGAGTCTGTTGACTCACCCCGTTGTGGGACCATGTTTGGTGATGAGCGAGAATGGACCGGGGACGGCAGAACTTGTGGTGGCCATGCTCAACATGAAGTTTTTATTTTTATGGACTATTAAATTTTTAAGTACTCCGAATTATTTGGATTTATTTGATGTAATAAGGCCATAATGCCATAGTGCACTATTTTATTTCTGTTTTTATTTATTATGTTACGAAATTTTTATTAAGTTAAAGATTAAGTAATTTATTTTAAATGTATTCTATATGTTTTATCACCTAAAATTTAAAAGGGTTTTCATTATAAAACGATTTTGTTTTCTACTCGAGCCCAACCCAAAATAATATTTCTTTCAAAACACACTATTTTCCCAAAGTAACAAAAGAACTTTGAACTGGTTTACTTGAGGAACATACCAAATCTGGTCAAAGCTCGTGGGCCGGGTTTGGGGTGTTTCATTCTAAGTAGAAAATTTCTGTATACTTTGCAAGCCATGGATACCGATTATGATTGTCTGATAATAGCTCAATTTTAACTGAGTATAGAGCTAAACCGATGTTTCCACAACAGATTAGTGAAACCCAGAAAAGTGATAATGAATTGTAAGTTAAATGAATACAGTGTGAAATAATTTTTTATTTAGAATTTCAGAGTAGAACTAATAAATGCCTGTTATTTAGAAACAGAGTTTGTGTACTGAAGAATTTAGAGTTTATACAGAAAATTTTACATGAATGATCACAATGGTACTATGTTTATTTATCTGGGGAATGATGAAATGCATAATGATTTGAAAAGGATGTATTAATAGCTTGGAATAAAATGTGGTAATTCTAAAATTGTTAATTAAATGTTGGATCTATCAGCAGATAAAGATGATACTTTTAGGATGGTTATAGCTAGCGAAGATACCGAAATGGAAATGAGACAAAGTTACTATGAACTTTATATCGAAATTATCCCTATCTATGAAAAAGAAAGATACGATTTGAGTAATTGTCAATTGTTTGACGAAGTCTGTACATTTTATTCAGGCGTGAATGAGTTTCTCACTTGATAGATTGCCCGAATTATCTATTTTTGGAGATTATCAGATTCTATGATGTGCTAGTTTCTGTTATTTCTGATAGAGATCTACAGTTTATATTCTGATTCTGAAACAAGTTACAAGAAACTCTGGATATACGGTTACATTTTAGTACCGTATTTCATTTTTAGACGGATGATCAATCTGAACATATGATTCAAATTTTGGAAGATATGCTTCGATGTTGTGTACTTGAATTCAAAGGCAATTGAAAAGGAAATATTTGTCGTTGGTTGAATTTGCTTGTTATAACAGTGAACAGTTAAGTATAAAATTGTACCGTATGAGGTTTTATATAGTCACAAGTGTAAAACTCTGGTGTTTTGGACTGAGTTCAATATAGTTCAATTCTTTGAAATCAAAGAAAAATTAAAGTGATCTGAGACAGTTTGAAAGCAGTACTTGATCGTCAGAAATTCGATGTGAATCTAAAAATGAAAAGAAATGGAGTTTCAGATTAGTGAAAAATATTTTGAAAGTTTTGCCATGGAAGAAAGTTCCCCGGTTTGACCGTAAACGCAAATCAGGCTCGTGGTCTATCGGGTCATATAAGATTATGAAAAAGATTAGACCTGTTGCGTATTGATTGATACTATTATCAGAGTTCTACAGAATACACAATGTTTTATGAGTGCATGTGTTATGACAGTATCGATCAGATCCATCATCTATTATTGCTTTGATAAATGTTAAATTTAGCCTGACACGGTTTACAGTAAAAGATTGATTGAAATTCTGGTACTTGGAGAGAAAAGCTAAGAAATAAAAAGGTAGCTTTAGTAAAATTTTCTGACAGTGACATGATATAGAGGGAGCTACCTAAGAACTAGAGGAAACTATGTGAGAGTAATGTTTGAATCTCTTCACTGGTAAAATTTTCGAGGACGAAAATTTCTTAAGTGGGAGAGTTGTAACAGCCCAATTTTAGTGAAAACAGAATAGTGGTTTCGGGAACACAAATCCGAGCCGACAATAAAATTTATTTTTATTTGATTATATGGTCTATATTATGTTAGAAAAGTCATGTGAAAACTTTGATACGAAAATTTTATCGATTAGATGTTTACTTAGGGAAATGACTAAATCGCATAAAATGCAAAAGTTGAATTCTAGTAGCTATAAGGTTAAATAGCTATGGAATTCAAAACTTGAAGTCCTTATATGGTAATTAGACCAATTAGTAGATATTTTTGGATGATTTATCCATGGAAAATGAGAAAAAGGCTAAGGACTAAATTGAAAATCAAAATTATTAAAAGATGATAATTTATTAAATAGAAATAAAAATTATTTTTATCATCTTCCTCCCCAAAATATTACATGGAAACCCTAAGAGAGAGAGAGAAGAAACTTTCTTGGCCAAATTGGGTAAGTTTTCTTGTCCCGTTTTTAGTAATTTCGATATTTTTGAAATCGTGATAGTCTAATCTATCTATTTGGGGGGATTGATTTGAAGAGATACTAAAGTATGAAATTTGGGTCATGGATGAATAGGCTGGAAATATGAAATTTATGGTAGAAAATAAAAGGTTGTTGATAGATAAACAACTTTTACAAAGCAATTTTTGATGAAAAATTCTGATTTTTTTATGAATACATGTGCTGTAAATTTTGAGATGGAATTTTGGTTAGGCTTGGAATAGGGAGTAAATTGCACAAATTTCATTTTCCGAGAATTTATGGAAAAGTTAGGGGAAAAATAGTAATTTTGCCTAGAATGAACATTGAGTCCACTTGAATGTGAAAAACGATGAAAATGTTACTTTTATGATTGGAATGAATGTGAATTGTGATCATTTGAATTATATGGATGATAATAGATGTATGGAATAATCACATGCCCGATAATGTTTGAAAAATGTTTAAATCCCTGTTGAATAAATGGAAGATTGATGGATATGTGATTTCCCGAAATGAATGAGGTCCTGCATTTGTTGCTGGTGGGATTTAGTTCGGACGAGTAATCCTATTGACCTTATTTCTAAAAGGATTTAGCCCGGACGGGTAATCCTGATGTGAGTCCTCTCGAGCATATGTTATGAATTGGATTTAGCCCGGATAGGTCATCCAGATCAACCTCCTTAGAGCATATGTCATAAAAAGAATTTAGCCTGGATTGGTAATCATGTTGTATACATGTGTGGCTCGAGAGTGTACCCTCTGAAATAGTACCTTATGGATACCATTGAATATGAATTGATGAAACCTGATTTGTACACCTCGGGTGTACTACCTGTGTATCCATCGATATCCCAAATAAATTTAATCGGTAAAAATCTTGACATGAAAGGACTTGAATAAGAAATGAGTTATTACATGTAGTTGTCAGAAATCCATGAAAATGATGTTACATGGCAATTGACATATAAAAACATGAGGTGATGATATTTGTATATGGGATTCATTTGATGAATATGTTCATCCTTGGTTATAGACTTGTACACTTTGAATGTACTACTACTGATGAGACATTGATATTTCGAGTAAAATGTGTAAAGTTTTGATATGAAAAAATCTGAACTTGAGATGTGTTATATGAAAATATACTTGAGATATAAAAATGTGATTTATACATGTTGTGCAAAGCATATGTGCATGGAAACTTGATTGTTAATGAGCCCATACATGTTTTTGATGTTATTATGGAATATATAACTAAAAAGGGCAATGATGATATGTGTAGGGCTTGAGGTCAGATTGAATGAATGTGCCTTACATAGTTACCTCAAAATAGAATGAATGGTAAGATAAGTACCATGTTATATGAACTTACTAAGCATTTTATACATACATAGTTTTATTTCCCCGTTTTAGAGTAAATCAAAGCTCGTTGGATTGGAAGCTCTCCGGAGATCACTCACACTATCCATCGACAGATGTTGGTACAATATGGTAAATCAATTATGGTTGTAATGACATGTTTAGGTTATATTGGCCATATTGACATGTAAATGTAAATGATGTTTGTAATCTAGCCATTGGAATGGCTAGTAATGGTTTGTTTTAATATACTTGTAATGTCAAACTATGGTGGCTACATATATGTTAAGTAGTTGATCAAGCTATGTCTAACTTGAGGTCCTAACTAAGGTAAGATTGTATGCATGAAATGATATGCCATGATGAATGATGGAATTTACTTAATTTGAATGCTTGAAATGGTTGGTATTTGGATGTGTGATTCAAGTGCAGGTCATGGGTGTGATTTTGGGTGAGAAATGAAGTTAGGAATGGCTTTATTTTGTCCACACGGGTAGACACATGGGTGTGTGTTTAGACCGTGTGTGACACACGGCCTACCCCATGGGCGTGTGGCCTGGCTGTGTGTCCTTTGCACCTTAAATTCGAGAAAATAGAATGCTTAGAATTGAGCACACTGGCAGAGACATAGGGGTGTGTCTCAGCCGTATGAGAGACACAGTCTTGAACATCGGCGTATGTCTTGGCCGTGTGAAACCTACACCTAATTTTGAAAGAATTTAATTAACCACACGGCCTAGCACACGAGTGTGTGGCATGTCCGTGTGCACAAGTTAGAGAGTTACAAGGGGTCGAACACGGCCTGTAGCACAGGCGTGTCCCAGAGACACCTACACCTTGGAAATTTTTTAAAATGTCGCCAAAAATTCTTAAAGTTTTCGATTAAGTCTCGACTCGATTCTAATGCTCGTATTAGGCCTCGAGGGTCCATCTCAGGGACATTACGAGTGATCTCAATTAATGAGTAGTGATTGACATGATTTATCTGAAAATGTTTTGAAAAGTTTCGATAATACTCCGTAACCCTGTTTTGGCGACGGATACGAGTTAGAGGTGTTACAAGCTAAGTTCGAGATTCATTGGTCCTTACAAAGTGGAGGAAAGGATTGGTCCTATAGTATATCGACTCAATTTGTCCTGTAAACTTATCATATTCACGATATGTTTCACATATCCATGTCGAGGAAATATCGTGCAGACGCATCCCATGTAGTGTCAGTAGATGATATTGAAGTGCGACCTGATTTGAGTTACGAGAAAGAACCAGTGAAAGTCTTGCGAAGCAAAAAGATTCTTTTGGTCAAGATGCTATGGCGGAACCATAAGACCAAAAAAGCTACTTGGGAAATAGAAGAAGCAATGAAGAAATAATATCTTCAACTATTTGAACTAGAACATTTCGAGGAAAAAAGGTCTTAAGTTGGGGAGACTTGTAACATTTCGAGATCGGGTCTAGAATTTTTTTCCTTGCAAGTGAGGTTTTAATAATGTTTCGGCAAACTAGGTGTTCGCCAATGCTTCAGTGAATTGGGGAGTTCACCAAAGGAGTATCAATAAGGAGTTCACCAAAGAGGTATCAATAAGGAGTTCACCAATGTTTCAGCGTTACAGTATATGCCAAAAGATGTGGTAAGGGGGTTCGCTAGTCTGTTTAGTGAACTGGGGTTCGCCAGTTAAGTTGCAAACTAGTGTTCGCCCAGTAAGTTGCAAACTGGGAGTTTGCTAGTCAAAGTCGAAGTCAGAGTTCAACTAGGAAATAAAGATTTGATGTATCTAGGAATCCTTTTCATGGTTCCTAAGTCAAGTAGGGTATCCTAATATTTCCAGGACATTTAGGTCTATAAATACAAACCTTATTTCATGAGAATTCTCTGGTCAAATATTTTGTCGTTAAGTATCTGTTCTGAACCAAGTTCATGTCGACCAAGGTAATCCTTTGTCTTGTTAGGGTTGATTGTCCAGAAAGCTAGGTTCGCTTGCATGTGTGAATTTTGTAAGCTTTGTCTACTTAGTAACCTGTGTGTTTGTTTATATTGTGAACCAACCGGACCATCTACCAGTAAAGTTAAAGGCAAAGCCAAGCTTGTTTAATTATTAGTTTTTTTGATGAATGG
This sequence comes from Gossypium bickii, assembly GCA_025503065.1. NCBI lineage: Eukaryota > Viridiplantae > Streptophyta > Magnoliopsida > Malvales > Malvaceae > Gossypium > Gossypium bickii. The sequence continues at coordinate 100,355,393 of CP106715.1, forward strand.
TTAAGAATTGCCATGTGGTGGAAATTGTTATGTTTTCCTGAAACTTAAGGTTTTTCAGACTAAGTTTTCTTTAATGTTTTAAACTTGCGACATGATTTCAGACTAAGTTTTCTTTAATGTTTTAAACTCTGTGTTTTAAGCATACTTTGCTGATTCCTGATTATTCACTAAGTTCGCAATGAACTCACCAACTTCTCTCTTACTTTGTAGGTAAGTAGGTTGCAGATGGAAGTGGCAAGGTAAATGATTTGGCAAGGCTCATCCCTGAATAGATATTGGCAAACCTAGGAATTAGGCAATGAGGTTTATTATTTTATGAGGGTTTAGATTTATTATAAGTTGACTATTATTGAAATAATTTCTCTTGAAGTTTAAGTTTATTTTATCTTTGCAAACCATGTCTTAGGATATTATTTTTTATTATGAATAAAGTTTATGTTTATTCATGCATGAGCGTTACGTGTATTTCCTTTTATCATAATATGCGAGTCAGATTTATTAATAAGTACTATTTTCTGAGACCTCAAAAATTACATACGTAGCTCCGGTAAAGATAGTCTTTCTACTTAGCGAACTCAGACAAATTGTGTGAGTACATATAGGTATGTGAACTGTAGTTACTTTGCGAACCCATATTAATATTTTAACTCCTTGTGTTTTATTTGTGAACAATGTGTAATACTCTATTATGAAAACTTATGTTTCAATTCGAACTCATGTTTTTATGTTGTACTGCAAACTCATATGATTTTCTTTTAGGCGAACCTATGTTGAGTGTTATCTGCGAACACTTAAAGTTTTACTATTTAGGTAACATGTGAACCCTACCATTGTTTGTTTAATATGCTTGCATGTTTTACCTTTTGTGTTTGATATTATTCCATTGTTGTGTAGTAACTTAGCATATTTCATGTTGTAATCAAATGGTATGTTGGAGGATAGGTTGGGAGTTGACAGAGAGTCACTTCAGTGGCTAATGTGGCACACCAGATTCGGTTTGAACCTACTCGGCCGAGTTTGGGTGTTACATGAAATGTATGAGTATCTTGTATGCGAAGTGCAGAGGTATCTATTTTGACGGGATAGATGGAGTAGAAATGGAAAAATGAACGGGTGGATGGATGGATAAGGAAATAGAAATTCCATTATATTTTACAATCCGGTGTTGCTGGGTGCAAAATGCAATGTGCAAAGTTCTGCGGTGTTCAAGCATCAAGGTTAGATATGAGTTAGAATGATATCGATTGGCTTGCTAGAATAAAACTGTGATGACGGTTATCGATTGGTCCTTTGGGGTGACACCATGATGATGGTTTATAGGTTCCATAGAGTAACACAGTGACAGTGGTTTGTAGGTTCTATGGGGCGACACGATGATATTTAGGTCCTACGGGGCGACACCTCAAATGAGGTTATAAGGTGTAAGACCATAGCTTGACTATGGAAACCAATAGAGTCCACTAGGAGATTACAGATGGGTTACATGTGTTAGACCATAGCTCGGCCATGGCAACATGAATAGTCTGTCAAGATAGTCAACACGAGATAGTCCGCTAGGACGTCAAATAAGGGGTTACATGTATAAAACCATAGCTCGAATATGGCTATATGAGTAGTCCTTAGACCAAAAAACCAGGAGATCCACCAAAGTACAAAGAAGTTGTAGCAAGAGTTGCGCGGCCAGTCACGAAACAGGATGGATTTAGCATGCCTAGGAACACAGACTAATGGGAAAAAAAGGGAAATTGCCAAATACAATGATGCATGGAACCTAGGAAGCGTATTAATTTAGTTATGTGTAATTGGAAGGATAGATTCCTCAGACAAGATGGTAATCATAATATTTGCCAGTAAGAGTCCGCCAGAGATGTTGTGGATCCGATATTGTTTAAGCGAAGGCAAAATAGGCTATCATAGGATATAGTCTTGAATTGGAAATCAATAAAAGGTTGCTGAAAGAATGAGTAGACGCCAATAATATTCATGGGAGGAAATGTCAACTCAAGGAGGTTAATAAGGTCTGCCAAAAAATAGTAAGAGGAAAAAGTTTATTAAGGCCATGAAGTATCGAATATACTGTAAGCTACCAGGGATGGAAAAATATCAAGTGATATCTGGGTAAGAGATAGATAGTTGGGAACTAACTATTTATTGAAGTATCTAAAGGTAATGGACCAAAATAATGAGTACTATAGGGTTATGCTGAGGGCACGAGTCCACTACAGAAAAGTGGAATCAATGAATAGCAAGGGTAAAACTTGCATGAGAATGTGATTACGGTCAAGTCAAGCATTACATCACCAACAGTCGGCATAGAATTGAGTTCACAAGATTTCCTCACGAAACCCAGGGAGTTTAACTTCGGGAACAAAATCTCTTTTTCTTACGGTTTAAAACATTCTTTTATAAATTTGTATGGGCACACCTCACTAAGTTTTTTTGAACTTATAATGTTTGCTGCTTGAATGCAGATAAAGACATAGAAATCAAAATGGACCACGCTAGACTCCTCCAGGGTTAAGTGGTGCATGGTAGTTGTTCATGTATATAGAGGGGCATCCCTAGAGGCCACGCCTCAGGATTGAAGTTTGAATGAGTCTGTTTGGAGTTGAATTGTAAATTGTAAGTAGTTATTGGATTATTAAAAGTGTCGGGTTGTAAATATTTAAAAATTAGCGCCATGAGTATTAATAAGAAACAAAAGTTTAAGTTGTCTAAGTATAACATTAATCTAGAATAGAAATGTTGACAATTTATTCGGGTTGATGTGGCACCCAGTACCTGGATTGGGCGATCGAGTCAAGTATAGGGTGTTACAAGTTTTTCTAGGTCGTTGCTTAGCCTACAACAAACTATTGTAGTTAGGTTCTTTGATATCTAATCTATCTTGTGGTGTTTATAATAAAAACCGATTTGGGTAATTTTACTTAGAGAAAGGATTGTATGAAACTGTGATTCCATGTCATCACTATCCCTTTCCAATAAGAGTATGACAAATTAGATTTTTTTTCTCCTGATTTTCAACTTTTTCCTCTAAAAAATATTCAAATCCAACTAAAAATGCTAAAAATTAGGAGGAAAAAACTAATTTGTCATGCTCCTATTGGAAAGGGGTAATGGTGACGTGGAATCATAGTTTCATACGATCCCTTCTCTTTTACTTATGTGGTTGTTGCACTTAAGGGTGAGCGTTCGATCAAATTGAGTTGAATCGAGTGAAAAAAAGGTGAAAATATTGTTGTTCGAGTGAAATGGAAGTTAAGTCAAATAAATTTCTTCAAGATAAATTAAAAAAAAAAAGCCAGATTAAAATATTGTTAACAATATGACTAAATTTTGAGTTGAAAAACTCAAAACATATATACCATATATATTTGAAACTTAATCTTTTAAAACAAAATAAGAGAAAACAAGATAATTAATATGTTAAACATGATTTGATTTTTTCCTTGTTTAAGGCTTCAAATTTATCATTTTGAATTTTTTTTTTAAATTTAACATTGAAAAATATTTGGTACACTTTTATTAGAGCTTTTAAACTCCACAAACAGGATCAAGAGTTGACAATTGTTTGATAGGGTTATAGTCAATTATTATATATATATATATATATATATATATATATATAATAGAGACACATGTAAATTTTTTAAGATTGCTTTTGAAATGAAAAAAGTACACTGCCAGTGTACCAAATACTCATCCATTAGCATTTATATATATTTTTTAATATGCTTTTTAAATTTTTTGAATTTGTATATATTTTTATAAAATTCTTGAAATAAATATTTTGAATTTTAGAATATTATTTTGAATTTTTTAAAAAGGGACCAATTTATATGTTTTCAAAACTATCAGGGATCTAAGGGGTATTAACATCAAGTTATTTGAATTATTCGAGTTGTAAAATTCAATTAGACTCAAACTTGAAAAACTGAATTACTTATTCGAATTGATTTGAAAAAATCGAACAACTCAATTCAATTAAATTGAAAATTGAAAAAAAAAAAGAATCAAATTGAATGGAGTTTTTACTCATGAGTTAAGGCTGGGAAATTAAGGGTTTACGAATTGATGTTGGATAAAAGAAAAATAGAAAGGGCGAGGTTCCTAAATTTAGGGGTGAGCATTTGATTGAATTGTATCAAAAGAAATTTTTTTTGAGTGAATCGAGCTGACAAATCTTATTTTATCATCCTAATTCAATTTGAAATTTTCTCGAATTGAGTCAAATGAGATGGAATTCGAATCAAATCAAATCAAATATATTTGTTTGAGTTAAACTTAAAAAAAAATGACTTTGGGTCCTTGTAGCCACTACCACTCACCATAATTAAATTGTTATTAACTTTCATCCCCTCATAATTTTTATATACTGGTTAACTTTTTTGCTTACGTAGTTGCTTCAATTATCTTCTGATTCTTGTCACCATATATTTTGAAATTAAAAAAATATATTAAATATAAAAAAAATATGATTTTTTTAATAAAAAATATTTTGAAGGTAAATGTGAAATTGACACCAACAGAAAATTTTAACACGAATATTTTATGCCATCATCAATAATTCAATTTTATCATAAATTAATAAAGATTCAGTATGATTAATAACAATTCAATAGTATAAATAGTACAAAATGTGATATTTAATTCAATAATATAAAGAATATATATATTCGAAAAAAATTTGGGGTTTAGGAAGAACTAAAAGTTTTGGGGAAAGCAAAAGGAAATTTTTTTTTTGGAGGTTTGAAAGAAGTAAAAGTTTTGAGAGAAAAGTAAAAAGAAAAAAATTTTGAGGGTTTTCGGAGAAGTAAAAATTTTGAAGGGAAAATAAAAGGAAAAATTTTAAGGGTTCGAGGAAAAGTAATTTTTTTTTTTTTGGGGAAAATAAAAGGGTTTGAGATGGGGAGGGAAAATAAAAGAGTTTGATATTTAGTTTATTCAAATCATTCGAATTCAAAAATTCAATTTGAATCGAATTTGAAATTCAAAAAAAAAAAATCAAGTTGATTCAATTAGCTCGGTTAACTTAATTCAAATAATTCAAAATTTGATTTTATTTTCGATTTTTTTAAAAGTTGAATCGAATTTTATTTACCTCTATCTACTTTTATATTGTAGAGTAGGTTATAAGGTAAGAACAGCCAAAGATACCAAAACTTTGGCTTTATATCATTGAAAAAATATTAAGACATTGGCCAGACGCTGCTAACAGGACATTAAAGGACGAACCAAAGTTATTATTGCTCATTGTCTGCTAATGTTTTTTTATTTTATTTTATTTTATTATTCTTATGAGTTTGGAGAAAAGCCTTATGAGTCATAAAGGATTATGAAGTATAATTAATGTTTTTGCTCATCTAATATCTATCTCAGCTTAATTAGGGCTGGTTTTGAGTGTGATGGAAAGGAAAAAGCACTGACAAGGTTTAGGTGCGGAGAAACAAATATTCCGCTTTCCACTCAAGTAATGGAGGTTGGTGTTCCACACTCTATCTATGACGGAATAACTCAGCTACACCAACTTAATCTTAGAGGACGATCAGTTGGCCATAAACGTATATCAGTAGCATCTCCCTTGCCCTTGACTTAGGCATGTCTCCTTCCTTGATAATTGTATTCCATTAGCTCATTCTTGGAGATAAACAAAATTTACGAGTTCACAGCACCCAGACATGTTAATTACAGCATGTAGAAGTTGGATTCAGGCAATCTTCAAATTTTCACGTCTGTTTCATTGTTTAGCTTTGAATTCGATTGTCCTCCTACTAAAGTGGGGACTGTGGGAGAGCATGATTTGTTTGTTTATGGTGCGGGAGAATGTTAAACGCATGGGGTTAATCATTCTTGGTAAAAGGTGAAGGATTAAGCTTCTTTTTCATTTTTAAATTCTCTATTATTATTATCGATAGCAATACATTATTATAAACAAAGCTCGCGTTGCATGAGCTGCATAGAAGAAACAATAAGGTTTAACCAAAGAATAATTAATTTTTAATTGTTTCAAAATTAAATAAATTAGGGAGAGGAGGAGGAGGATTTGTGTTGGGGGGGGTCCACATGTTAGGAAGAAGAGGAGGAAGACAAGAAGACAAGCGGGGGCCCACACCTGGTTCCCCACCAAATCATCAAAGGTAGGGACCACTGTGTTTCCATGTTCCCTGTGTTGTTCCCATTCACCTAATCATCATCAATGTCGGCCCCACCCTACCACCCCACACGCACGCTTTTCCCATTTATTTTCTCAATTCCCTTTATATGTCATCCATCCATCACATGACTTTATAATTAATTAATTCAATTTGGTATGTATAATCGGTAAATTTTGTTGTTGAAGTTTCAAAAAATGGGGCAGGCCTTGCTTCCTTCACATTCCATCTTTAAATGTAGTTCTCAAAATGTGATTACATTTGTTTACCACCACTATGATTCCATTTCTTTCCATATTTATACAACCTTGGTTTTGAATTACTTTGTATTATTTAAAATACAAATTATTATTACTATTATTATTAAATATGGTTTTGAATAAGTCAATCTGAATTCATGAAAATCGTGTTAAGGATCCGGTCATGTGCTTTTAGCTTACCCACTGGAGAGGTAATTTGACCTTAGGAGTCTGGGTTCAACAACTCAATTCAAGTTTTTCTTTGGTGATGTTATTCAAAATGTAAATGATTGACAAGATGAGTGAAAAAAGTTGAATGATTTGCCTTATTATTTATCTACACCAAGATATTTGATTCACCTAACGAAAAAAATTAAAGAGGTGAAAGAAGCTTATTTCTTTGTCAAGAAATATTTAAAAAAAAAATTAAAATTTGGTTTATGATTGTTTGTCTCTCTCTCTCTCACAACTTTTAATCCCATTGAAATAAATATGTTTGTATCATTTTACATCTGATTTGAAAATCAATTAGATACAATAGAAGTGAGTAAAACTCGATTCGATTCGAAAAAATATTTTTTTTTCTAATTTAGAGTTAATCAAATCGAGTTATTCGAGTAAACTCAAATAATTCGAATCGAGTTATTTTAGTAAACTCAAATAATTCGAATAACAGACTGGTATAAATATCCCTTTGGTCCCTGTTAATTTTGAAAACAAGCAAACTGGTCTCTCTCTCAACAAAAAATACAAAAAATTCTAAAATTTTCAAAAATTTAAAATATTTTTTTAAAAGATTATAAAAGTTTTAAAAAATCTAAAGAATATACAAAGTTAAAAATTTAAAAGTTTTTTAAAATAATAAATTTGGGTTCTAAATAAATAAATTAATTATTCAAGTTTATCATACTAAAGTATCACTTTTTATTATTTTTCTTTGAAAAAAATTTGAAATATATATGGTTTCAAATTTATGTGGTCTAACATGAAATTATTTATATAGTAACAAGATTTTAATTTGACATGATTAATTTTTTATTTTAACTCGAATAGTTTCACTAGATTCAACTCAACTTGAATGTCATTTCACTCGATTTAGAAAAATTTCAAATCGAGTTAGGATGATAAAATATGATTCGTCAACTTGATTAACTCGAATTTTTTTTTTCACTTGATTCGATTGAATGCTTACCATTAAGATATAAGACATTACATTCATTGCTGAAGCAACTCAAATAAATATTTAAAACAAGCACCAAAGCTAAAAATAAATTAAGTGTGACAAGTTCAACTAAATGATGTTGTGAGTATTAAATAAAAATAAATGCACTCAAATGGGCTCACATATATTAATTCAAGATCAAATATGGTCAGACACAGAGCCAGGTTACGAATCATGGGTCAATCTAGCAAAACGTATGGTAATGTCTTGAGTCAGTGAAGTCATGCCACTGTATCGACAAATGCCTCCCCTATTTTCATGATTTTTGGGTTCAAAATCTTGATGTCTCGAGACAATAGAACGATGTCTCAAGATCTTGACCCCTATATCTTGAGACAGTGGACCATGTCTCGAGATCTTGGTCTGAATTTTCACTAATTTAGCTTCGATGTTTTATGTCTCACGACTTGACACTTTATGTCTCAAGACTTGACACCTTATGTCTCAAGACAAGTACCTAGAATGCATGAAATCCAAGCTTTTGTTCTTAAGGCCTCAGGATATGTTCTTGATGTCTCGATACATTAACCTAGAAACTCAGACATTAAGCAATGTGAGTCATGTAATTGAACCCCTACAAGTACCTAAACACATACAACATGAACCCAAACCAATTTCAACACATTTGACATGCCAAATAAAAAATAGAACATACAATATCCAAACAATTAACAGAATAGATCTTGATTTCACTAGCTAAGTTAAAGTATAAGCTAAAAGTCATTCATTCAACAGAAAGAATTTGCGTTCAAATTTTAATTCAAAAGTATCCAAGGGTTCCAAACTATACTATACCATTTATACCAAAAATATCAAAATTATATAGAAATATACTCAACACATGGAAATTTACCTAGAAACCTAGGTACATACCCAAAACTAGGTAAAAGTAATTACTGTTGGATTTGGTGTCCTAAGTATAGTATTTTTTTGTCTAAGTATACTTGTAATTTTTGGAACATATTGTCTAATAGTATTATTCATGATACTTTGTCTATTGTCCTCACATGGTTTTTGCACGCAAAGCAAAATGGAAGCAAATGTTGCTCACTAGTTGTCTAATGTTTAACTAATATTAAGTAGTATTACATGGTCGAATTGTAATATAGAAAAACAACTTATATTAGTAGACGAACCTAAACATGTCCTTAGTCGAACCAGAAATGAGCAAACCAATTGAAAGACTAATATGTCATCTATCAAGTCCATTAGGGGAGATGCTTTGTCTTGGGCATCGGGGTAGATGACTCCCAAAAGATAGAGACATAGATGTCACTGACTGGACTGATAATACATCGGACTGAACCCAAGAGGAATAGATCCTGAATCCATTTTTGGATTTATTCACTTGTGATGTTCATAGTGTGGCATACCTAAATCCTGAGTGGATGACGGACTATGTATGCTTGACTCGTACACTTCGATGTAAGTAAAAGCCTTAGTTTGAATCAATAAGGAACCAAAAGTTGGTGTATTGGGTGTACGACTTCTGTAGTATGTAGCATCATTCACAACAATGAAATTCATAGCTTGAGATATGGGTAAATGACATCTTCTCATTAGCATTACATGGTTGATGAAAAGTAAACATGGTCATGGGTCGTTCATCTTTGTGATGGATGACTTGACCATTATTTGATAGTAATTGACTTTTCATGAAGGAAGATGTAACAGTTACCATGAGATAAAGTAAGATCATATTGGGAGAATGAATATTATGTCAAAAAGATTAAGGATATCCCATGAGGGTAACACACTTACGGCAAGGTCATTGGATGAGCACTAAGTAGTTGTTTTTGTAATGGTATGTTGTTAGGGAAAGCTCAATCATAATATTATAGTGGAATGACTTCGTGACTAAATGAGTTTAGAATTAATAAGAAAAAAATAGTAATTTAATTATAAATCATTTGAGCCCTAATTACATATGTCTAATCGGTTCCTCCGCTAGCTTGTTGAAACCAAAAATGAATTGCCAATTTGAATCAAAATGAACAGAACGAATAGAATTAGAGCAATGGAAAACATTCAGAAATGATTATGGTTTTCTTTAAAATGGATAAATGGAATTATTTGGAAATGAATGTGGTTTTCTCAAAATGGAAATGGAAATTAAATGAGAAATGATTCATATGCAAATGTAGATGAATTAGTTAAAAATGATTAGGAGAATGAGTTTATGTTTTGGGGCTATTTTGAAGCTCGAAAATGAAAATAAACCATGAGTGGTAAAATATTAAACATATTTTTTCAGAAATTTTACCAGGGGTAAAATTGTCATAATTTTATTAGGGGTAAACTTAGGATGAGAAAATTATTTAATATAGAATATTAAAGTTTATTTTGGAAAATAGAAATACAAAATTGGTTTTGATCAAATTAAAAAGTACTGGGTCAAAAAGTCCGGGAGGCACTTGTAATTGGACCTGATGTGAGAGAGGCCCAAAAACCCCTCATGGATATGAAGGGGGTGGCAACCCTAGTAGAAATACTAGGAGATGTTTTCCACCTTACACCTACTCTAAGTAGGAAGTTATTTTTCTATTTGAAAGAAACCTCTACAACTCAATAAGGGTTCTACCTTCTTTTCCTATAAATAGATGGTACCAATAGAGCTATTAACACAACTTTGAGAGATTGTTACTTTGTCGAAAAATAGAGAGAATTTATTCTCAACTATTAAATATATTTTTTCAAAATAACAACTATACCAGTTTCCATTAAAGAAGAGAGAATTTTCATTTTCACCCCCAAAAAGGAAAAGAAAACTTTTTCTAATTTTGTGTTTTGATTCAATTGGTTTGAGCCCCAACTCAAAGCAATTTGCGGTACTAGAATAGCGAAGAAGACCATTTGGTTGAAATTAGGAAAACATCAAGGATTCACTTATCCGAAAACATAGGTATAATTTCGATCTAAGGTATTATCATATGGAGCATCTAGAAGTTTTATCTTCAAAGAGGATAACTAGTCAAAGCATGTTACTCGATGAGATTTTCCCATTATGACTCATTTGTGGTGCATAATGCAATAGGTGTTGAGTTGATGATTATACATTCAAGATTTTGTAGTTAAGTAACTCCTCACAAAGCTTTACTTAAGTTAGAATGATAGCCAAATGTTACACGATTATTAGTATGTGCGAATGCCTAAGGAATTAGGTTCATTTACTAATAGGATGAAAATCCATGTTTTTACTAGTTGATCATGATCACCCCACGGTGACTTGATTCAATAGGTGTGGGAATCATCATTGCAACGACCTACAAATGTTTCCAAGGTTTAATGTAAGGCACATGAATCATCTTAATGCATATCATAATGTTGCAAAAATATTTCAAACATTTGCTTATACAAAGATATTAATAATTGAATGTTTTTTTTAGTTCGAAATTGACTCCCACTCCTTTATTGAACATACTCATTGAAAACAAACTAAACAAAAATAAATATAAGGGACGAAAAAGGAGCTTGATAATTGCCTTGAGCTGTGAGAAACCTAAAATAGTTCATGATAATAAGTGCATTCAGGCCACCCAAGCTGAGGCTAGAAAATGCTGGGAAAAGTCAGATGAGGTAGCTCATTACTATATGATGGAAAGTGTGACTAGCACACTGTATAAGCAATTGGAGAGCTGTAAGACCACTAAAGCGATTCTAGATAAGCTAGAAGACATGTTAGGAGGCCAAGTTGCCTTGGCTCAACAATCTACTATAACTAGCTTGATGAATGCCCAGCGAAAGCCCGATACTCTGGTTAAAGACCATATGATCACTCTTGTAGGCTACTTTGTCGAGGCAACGAACAATGAGGTCAATCTGGACCAAAACACTCGAATTGAGATGGTGTTAGAAAACTTATCCAAGGATTTTTCTAGCTTTCGGGCTGCTTATAACCTTGGAAACAAGAACCTGATGCTTAAACAACTCACAAAGGAACTACGGTCCTATGAGTTGGTGTTGGATGGCGGTCAATCGATCCGATAAGTAGAAGCAAACATAGCTATTGCTTCTTCCTCAAAAGGGAAGGGAAAACATGCTAAGAAAGCCAATGGTAAGGTCTTTAGGCCACTACATGTGGAAACGAAGAGAACTAGGAAGTGTAAAGACTTATCTAAGTCTAAATCCTTCTTCTGTAACAAGAAAGGTCTATAACACCCTTAATCTAATCCGATTTGCCGGATCTAGATCTCGGGTATTACCACATGAATATAGACAAAGCTTATTCTACTTATACAAATTACAATTAATTCACAATTTAACTTCATAGAAATCCAAACTAAATTAGACAAACATATATGTACAATAGGTAGATACAATTACGACACATGATAATTTAATTACAAGAATATCTAATTTGAAATCTTAATCTATTACAGTTATCCCAAGATATAGTTTTCTAAGTGACATTTCAAACTTTAAAACACGCCATCAAACTCGCTCTGTGTGCATAATAACCCGATATGCCACTTCGTTCGGCGTAGTCTTGGCATTGTCTGTAACAACCCATTTTTGATAAAATCGGAACAGTGGTTTCGGGACCACAGATCCGAGTCTGGAAAGAAAAAAATTATTTTAATACTATTTTATGATCTATAGTATGATAATAATATTGTGTGAAAATTTCGTAAAGAAATTTTATCGATTACATGTTTAATTTGATAAAGGACCAAATTACACAAAGTGCAAAAGTTGAGTTCTAATAGCTAAAGGGGTTAAATAGCTATAGAAATTTAAACTGGAGGTCCTTATATGGTAATTAGACCATTAAAAATGCTTAGTTGTTAAGGATGATGATTCATCCACGGAAAATAAAATAAAGAAAAGGATGAAATTGGAAAGATGAAAAAAAAGGTGATAAATTAATTAAATAACAAAATATCATCATTTTATGTCATCTTCTTCCCCAAAATATACGGAAACCCTAGGAAAGAGAAAGCGAGCTTTCTTGGCTTAATTGGGTAAATAATTTTGTCTTGTTTTTAGTAATTTTTATATTTTCGTGATCGGCATAACTTAATCTATCTATTTTGGGGGTTAATTTGTAAAGTTATCAAAGTATGAAATTTTTTCCATGGATGAATATGCTGAGATTTTAAAATTTATGGTAGAAAAGGAAATGTTGTTGTTAGATAAACAACTTTTACAAAGTGAATTTTAATGAAAACATGATTTAGGGACTAAATTGAAAAGTTGTAAAATTCATAGAAAAAATTTTAATTTTATGAAATACATGTGTTGTAAATATTACATGTTAAAATCGGTTAGGCTTAGAACAAGGATTAAATTGCATGAATTTTATTTTCCGAGCCTAGGGACGAAATCATCATTAATTAAAAGTTTAGGGGCAAACCTGTAACTTTACCTAAGATGTGAATTAGACTGAATTAAGTTTAAATTATATTAAATTAATGTTAAACTTACACATATAGATCCAGATAGACCAAATTCGGAGTTAGAACGAGGAAAAGAGAAAAATGTCGGATTAGTAGATTTTACGTACACAAATATTTGTCGAGGTAAGTTCGTGTAACTAAATTGTGTATATTTATATTCTTGAATTAAATGTTGTAAATGTGAATTGTTTAAATATTATATATATGACACTGAAGACATATCCGATAAAGCCCAATAAATGATAATATCTGAAATAAATGATTAGAAATGTTACTTTTATGCTTGAAATGAATGTAAAATATGTTTATTTAAGTATTGTGAATATTATAAATGTATGAAATAATCACATTCCTGATAATGCCTGAAAAATGTTAAATCCCGTTTGAATAAATGAAAGTCGATGGATACATTGTTTTCTCATATTAATATTAAGGTCTTGCATATGTTACAGACGGGATTTAACTCGGACGAGTAATCCTGATAAAAGCTCTCTTAGCATCCTGTTATATAGTTCCTATGAGCATCCTGATCGGTAGTGATTTAGCATGTGTTGCGCACTACCGCAACTCTTTGTGAGCGTCCTGATATGCGATCGGTTGTGATCCTGCTTATAATGCGGACACAAACGCAACTCTTCATGAGCGTCCTATTAAGCTCACTTGAACTCTCTGCTATATTATCTAGTGTTTCCTGATAATATCTCTTCAGAGATATCTAATAAGCTCTATAAGCTTCCTAAGTAAAACTCTTATGAGTTTCCTGATTAGCTCGGATAAGTGTCCTGTTAATGGTTACATGGCTCATCTGAGCATCCTAATATGTGGCTTGAGAGTGTGCTCCCTGGTTATGTACTCTAACAGGTACCCCTGAATATGAATTGACGAATCCTGATTTGTACTGTAACAACCCGTTATTAGTCAAATTGGAATAGTGGTTTCGGGACCACAAATCTGAAGTAAAAATAAATATTTTATTATTATTTTAATGTCTACAGTATGATAGTATGATCGTGTGAAAATTTCGTTAAGAAATTTTATCGTTTGAATGCTTAATTCGATAAAAAGGACTAAATCGCGTAAAATGTAAAAGTGGAATTCTATTAGATAAAAGTATCTAATAGCTATGAAATTAAATAAAGGAGGTCCTTATATTGTAATTAAACCATTACCAAGGTGGGCGAACATTTATGTACATAGTTTATATGAATTTGAAATGTTTAAGTAAATGTTAAATTAGTAAATTATAAAATAAATTAAGTTAAAATAATAAAAACATGGTGTCATCTTCACCATTAAGCTCCCACCACCAAAAATAGGGCTAAGAAAACACCATTGTTGTGTTCTTCATTCAGCCAAGCTTGTATAGCTAATTATGGTACGATTTTTGTCCCATTTTTAATGATTTCTATGTTTTTTGAGATCGTTGCAGCTTAGTCTAGCTAGCCCAAGGACTATTTTGTAAAATTGTTAAATATTTTTAATGTTTCCATTGATGAATAAGCATGTATTTTGAATTTTCTTGATAGATTATGAAGCTTGTTGATAGATATACAAGTTTTGTTAAGTGATTTTTAACGAAAATGCAAATTAGGGGCTAAATTGTGAAATGTGTAAATTTAGTGGTTAAAATATGTAATAAATGAAAATTTTGGGCTGCTATAAGTATGACAAATATTCAGCTAGGCTTGGGTTGTGATGAAAATGAATGAATTTTGTTTTACAAGCCTAAGGACTAAATTGTAAAAATGTTGAAATATTAGGGGCAAAAGTGTAAATGTGCTTTAATGAGTGTTTTAGATTAAATTGAATAGAGAGATAATTAAAAAAGCTGAATTTGATATTATATATATCAAGAAAAGCAAAATACGGACTTAGATCGGGGAAAGAACAAAGTCTCAAATTAGTTGACCCGTGTCGTCGTTTTTACTTTCGAGGTAAGTTCGATTTAATAAGCATTGTTATAATAATTATGCTTTAAATGCTTTGATATTGTATAAGTTGTGTATACGAGACTACAGTCGTGTTCAACGATGATTCGTTTAATTATGGGCACTCAGTGTGCGAAATTGAGATAGTTTCGGCTATATATTTGCACTTAGTATATGTGATCGAGATAGCTTCGACTATATATATATTGGCACCTAGTGTGTGAGATTGATACAGCTTCAACTATTTATTTGGCACTAAGTGTGCGAGTTTTCCGAGTATCCAAAAATATTCATAATGGTTTAACGGGTATGTCAAAGATGTGAATGAGTATAAGTTAAATACGAAAAGGTATATGCATGTACAGGAATCGAGTAATACACTAAAATGATGAAAATTATAGAAATTATATCTAATTTGCTAGATGGAAATGGTTTGTGGTAGTTTAGCATTTAAGGTAGCTAATGGTTGGAAATGGTTATTGTATGCTTATGAGTTTATGCAATTTGATGCATGTTTGAAAATGACCATATTGATGATTGAAAAGGGTAAAATTTGGTATGTATTTGGATTGCATATTGTGGTATTGTGAGCCTTGTATTTTTTGGTATTGAAATGAAATAAATGATGCTTGGTTGAGGTTAATTGAATGCTTATTTATGTTATATATTGGTGCCTTTGAGTTTACTGTAGGTGTGCTCAAGGTTGGGTGGCAAATTGGCTTGGTAAATACCCTATTTTTGTCCACACGGGCAGAGACACGGGCGTGTGTCTCAGCCGTGTGCGATACACGGTCATGTACACAGCTGTGTGTCCCCTGGTGTTGAAATTAAAATCAAGTCAGTATGCTCCACACGGTCTCATACACAATCGTGTGGCATAAGTCAGTATACCCTACAAGTTTGCCATGGACTAGGACACGACCTGGCACACGGGCATGTATGGTCATTTGTAGGGCACATGAGCTAGCCACACGAGTGTGTTTGTTGGTCGTGTGACCCAAGTTAGAGAGTTACATGGGATTGGACACGGGCTGAGACATGACCATGTGCTCCCATTTTGAATGTCCACACGGCTTGTGACACAGGCGTGTCTGTTGGCCGTGTGAGACACACGGTTGGGCCATACGGGCGTGTGTCCCCTTTTTTTGAGAAAATTTTCTAAATGTTTATAAAGTTTCTAAAGTTATCGGTTTAGTCCCGAACCACTCCCAATGCATGTTTAGGACCTCGTAGGCTCGTATTAGGGATGATATGAATATGTTGATTGATATTTGAATGAAATTTGGAAATGTATGAGTAAATGTATGTGTAATTGTGTTATAAGTCTGATAATGCTCTGAAACCCTATTTCGTCGTTGAATACGAGTGAGGGGTATTACTTTTATTGGTATCAGAGTTATAGTTTAGTCAATTCTCGGACTAACGTAGCATGTGTGAGAGTCTAGCTATACATGCCATATATACCTGTGATAGTGTGATGACTCCTGACAATTTAAACTATGTTTTCATATAGTAAATGGATCCGAATCGAGCTATAGTTGATGATGTCGAGAGCAATGTGCCAGCTCTCGCTCAAGGGGTAGCGCTTTCTGAATCTAGAAATGTATCAAGTAGTCATGGAGGAGAGGCTAAAGAAGCCTTTTTCTAAATGAGGAACGAGTGGTTCACACAATATGTCCAGACGAATTCGACTGCTTAACAACCTCCACCCCCACCTAATCCCCAACTCATTCCCGTAGCTCCTTCAGTTGTGGAATTTCAACGACTGAATAAGCCTCTAGGTGATAAGATTTGAAAAATATGGGGCCGAAGAGTTTAGAGCTACCGTTTGATGATGATCCTAAGAGAACCGAGTTTTGGCTAGAGAATACAATCCCAGTATTTGATGAGTTGTCTTGTACGCCAGCTGGATGTGTTAAGTGTGTCGTGTCACTTTTGAGAGATACTGTGTATCTGATCGCTATGAATCAGAGCTTTAAAATTTATAAAGAGAATGATCGAACCTGGAAACTAACTCTGACAACGATTAAAGGCAAGTGCACCTATCGAACAGTAGTATAGCTTAGGCAAGACCGGATTATCGAACCCAAAGGAAGTAAAAGTACTAATACTAACTTTCTTTCTATTATTTAGCCTAAATATTAAATGATTGGTTATTTAATCTAAAATTAACTAACTACCAAGCTAAGACGCAAAGACAAAAAGACTAAATTTGGAAGATAACTTTTAGAAAAACTCAGTTGATTTAGACGATACCCTTAGGAAGAATCCACCTAGACTTCACTTGTTATCTAACACTGAACTAGACGATTTATTCACTTAGTTTGATCCGTAAGACTCCCTAACGTATATTAAACCCTCTCTCGAGGCGAATAACGTCTAACCCTAGGTTAATTAATGGAAATCTCTGTCTCACTTAATAACCCCCTAGAATAGAAGTAAATCAATCTATGGACTCCCATATTAGGTTTCACCCTAATCCGGAAAAATCTCGTCACCCTATCTCTAGGCGTGTGATCAACTCCGCTTAATTACGCTAGATCTACTCTTAAGCAGGGACTTTTGCTCCTCCACCTAAGCACATTAAATTTGGATTAAGCTCACATAATTAAGAACAAACTAAGTATTTATCATATAATTCAGAAAATAATAACAAGATTCATCTAGGTTTCATCCCCTTCGGGTATCTGAAGGGTTTAGTTCATAATAAATAAAGAAAACATCTCAGAAGAAAAGATAAAACAAAACATAAGAAATCCCTGAAACTTCCTGAAGGAATTGAAGGAGAGATCCGCTGTCTTGAGTAGAATTCTAGCTTCTTGAGATGGATCAACTGGCTATCTTCGAGTGATTCTCACAACTCTAACCTTTTCGGCTCGGCTCCTTGGCCTAGCTAACCGCCCTGGGTTCCAGCTTCTGCCGAACTCCCCTTCAAGTTGCCCCCTTAGATGTTTATATAGACATTGAGATGCCTTACTTGGCCCCTAAGTATCCTAATTCAAATAGGATTCCTATTTGGATGTTTGAATAGGCTTTGCAATGTGTTTCTTTGCTTACAAGTATCAAAATCTGAGTAAAACTCCTCTTGGCCCTGGCAAGGACACGGCCATGGCACACGCCCGTGTGAGTCGTGGCCAGGCCGTGTCCAGACTTTTAATAAGGCACGGCCATGTGGTCTTTTGGCCAGGCCGTGTCGATTTTTCTCTTGGCCCTGATTTGGTCCGTTTTAGGACCGTTTCTTGTTCTTTTCATCCTCAGGTGCTTTCCTGAGTATAAGACATGAAAAGAAAGGATTAAGAGCACCTTTTTTACATAAATCGAGGGATAATTCATCCAAAAGCATACTAAATGTGGGATTAAAATATGTTACTTTTACGGTTTATCAAATACCCCCACACTTAAGCTTTTGCTTGTCCTCAAGCAAAATTCTCAACTTACAATTAAAACGAACTTTCCCTGACTCATAATTCCTATCAACAATGTCTTATCATAATTCATAGATAATTTATACATGGATAATTTAATTCACAGAGCCCTAAAGATTCAAACAATATAAGTCATACATTTGTAGCACGAAAACGTAGGTGTCTCCCCTTATCTTAAATAATTACCTTTAATTCAAAACTGACAGGGATTGACATCCACACTAAAGATTCACTCAAATCACTCAAAGTGTTTAAGGTTCAAAATTAAGCACTCAATAAGTCGAACATGAAAAGTTAATCCCATAGGCTTGCTTGAAAATCAAATCTCCACCACTGTAAAGTGAGATGACAAACAGATCAAAAGGTCTTTAACAGGGTTGTAACGGGGCTTGGGTTAAAGGTGTGGATAAAGGCTGAATTAGAGAGTTAGAATCGAGATTGAATTGACAAGTTACCTATCTAGAAAAATAAACTGATCTAAAATAATTACATCAATTGAAAATTTATAATACTAATAATACGAGCTTTTTCTTTTGATAATACTTTAACTGTATAAGCTCGCTTTTCATAACACTAATACTGAATAATTTTTTTTAAGAACAAATCAAATAATAAAGGATAAATTCAACTACTGAAAAAGTATAATTATGTAACTAATCAAATCAAACCTCGATATAAGGGTAGTCAAAAGGAATGATGATAACAAAAACAAAGGGTTTTGGGTTAATGTTAGCGGGTGTGTCAATAAAAGGGTTGTTAAGATCAGCAGTGTTCACTAGGGGTTAATTATGAAGGTAGGCTTTTTATGGAGTAAGTGGGTTAAATCCTAGGTGCCTTTATCATCTCTATATATCAAATCATAGGTGTGGTCTTGACATGTATAATCAAGGCAAGTTCTAGAATAACAGTTCAATGTTGACATACTCATAATCAATAAGTGAGCACGAAAAAGAATATATGCTCTATAAGGCTCAAAATTCTCACAAAAATTATGGGTGTTTTGATATCAACCTTGTAAATTTCAAAATTCAAAGTAATTTTCAAATTTAGGTAGACAACCTAAAAATTTTAATTTTTGAAAAATAGACTTATCATGCTTGATTCTCTAGTATTCTTCAAATTTAATTATCAATGCACAATTAACTATGACTTACTCAAAAACATGTCAATAAAAGTCATAAATCATTAGAAATTTCATCCTAATTAGTAGTATGAGGAGATTACTTTAGAACAAGACTAAATTCAGGGATCTGAGAATAATGCAAAAAGTTAGGCACTTTCTCAGGAATTTGAGAATAATGCAGAAAGTTAGGCATTTTCTCGAAATAACTATTCACCCCCACACTTAAGATGTACATTACCCTCAAATATAGAGATATATGATATTAAAATAATCATAAAGTCATAAGATAGGGAGAGAAGTGAAACTTCCTGAATTATGGATAAGATCCTTGGAGGAGGTGGAAAATACGTTGGAGGTGATTGTGGGGTAGCGCCTTGAAGCGTTGGAAATTGAATCCTCGAAGTAGCTGGTATGATTTTATTGTATCCTAAGCTAAATCTAAATATCATGAAGAATAAGAAGAAAAGAGAAAAAAATTAAAAATAAAAATAAAAGTGAATAATGAAAGAAGAACGATATCGGGAAAAGGAAAAGGAAGAAGGGGGTTTGAATATAGATGCATTCCACGCCCGTGTTCCTTCCTGTGGTGCCTACACGGCCACGACCATGGTCGTATGCCAGGCCTTGTGGCCTGGGAATCTGCGTTTTTGGTTAGTTTACAACTAGGTGTTCAGAAAGAAGGAAGGGAAATAAAAGAAAAAATAAAAAATGAAAAAGTAAATTGGGTTAGTGCTCGGGTTGCCTCCCGAGAAGCATTCGTTTATAGTCTTAAGCTAGACTTCTCTCGTATTTAGAAAAAAAATTAGGGTGGTTTAAAAGTTTGAATATCTTCCCTCATGCTTTAAGGTTTATTATGAAGTTTGAGTTGAGAGGCGTTTACCTTAAAAGCACTAAATATGTGATTGCTTACCTCGACTGTTTCGTGTGAGAAGATATTGTGTACCTCAAGAGGGATTTCCTCGTTCATGTTCAGGTCTGGTGTGATGATGCGAGGATCTGCTTTATCTAACAGTACCTAGTCTCCTATTTTGAAGTGGTTAGATATCCCTATGAGCTCTTCTGGGGGCTCCTTCGGCTTTACTTCATGTGGTTCCGGTTCTTCTTTGAATTGTGTTTTCCACTCTTTCAGTTTGTCGACCCTAAGGCTTCGTTCCTTGTGTAATTCTTCTTGTTGGCATGGGGTCCATGATTTGGCTCAGGTTTGTAACCTTGTAGTGTTTCCTGTGGTGAAGATTGAACAACTTGATTATCATCTGTTTTTACTTTCTCACCTTCATCAATTGTTGTCCTGGCCCAGTCAAGAGCTTGTAGGCTGATCGAATTGTTTCCTACACAAAGTATGAGTTCTCCTGAACTAACATCAATTTTAGTCTTAGTAGTTGCTAAAAAGGGTCTTTCTAAAATTAATGGGATCGAATTATCCTCATCCATGTCTAAGACAACAAAATCTACTGGGAAAACGAATTTATCAATTTTTACAAGAACATCTTCGATAATGCCCCTAGGAATTCTAACAGTTTTATCAACTAATTGAATGCTCATCCTAGTTTGTTTGGGTTTCCCTAGACCTAGTTGTTTAAACATTTTATAAGGCATGACATTTATACTTGCCCCTAAATCAGCTAATGCATTATTAACAGTTATTCTACCAATTAAACCTAGAACTGTAAAACTCCCTGGATCTTTTAACTTTCGTGGTAGTCTATTCTGTAGCATTGCTGAGCACACTGCGCTTAGCTCTACATGTGGATCCTCGTCTAACTTGCGCTTATTCGTTAAGAGCTGTTTTAAAAATTTCCTCGAGTCTGGCATCTGAAAAAGAGCTTCAAGAAGAGGTAAGTTGATATGTAATTTCTTTAAAAGTTTAAGAAACTTACCGAACTGTTCTTCTGTATCATCTCTTTTCATTTTTTCAGGATAAGGTATGCGAGTTTGGTACTCTTTGATTACCGGTTTTGGCTTTGCCCGTGTTACCTCTACTTTACCTTTTTCTACCTCGTTTTCTTGTATTGAGTTGGGTCCACCTAACCCTTTACTATCATGAGCTGTGATGGCTTGGATTTGCTCTTTTGGGTTAATCTTCGTGTTACTTGGTAGATTCCTTGCGGTCGTTCGGACATTAACTTTGCAAGTTGTCTAACTGCCTTGTGACTTCCCCTACTGACTTAGTAAGTTCCCTGACTCGGTTCTTAGTCTCTTCAACCAATGTTTGTTGATCTTTAAGTGTTTTCTCTGTATCTTGGAGACAGTTTTCTGTGGCTGCCGTGAATTTTGTCAGCACCTCTTCAAGGTTTGGCTTCTTCTCTTACGAAAATGGTTGATTTTGGAAATTTTGAGGAGGTTGTTGTCTTTGATTTCCTTGACCTCCCCATGGGTGGTTCCTCCAACTTGGATTATAATTATTACTATAAGGGTTATTATTAGTTCTGAAATTGTTACCTATATAGTTCATCTGTTTACTTTTTGTGCCCGGTTGGTAGGGTGGGTACTCAGGATTCGCCATAGTTCCACTTGCATCGCACTGCATCACTGGATGTACCTACGAAGAACACAAACTATCGAGCTTTTTATTCATCATCTCCATCTGTGTTGATAGCATGGTTATTGTATCGAGATTGAACACTCCGGCTGATTTTGTTGGTTTTGTCCTTGTAACTTGACACTGATAGTTATTTAGTGACATCTCTTCTATAAACTCATAGGTTGTTTCAGGAGTTTTCTTGTTTAGGGTTCCATCGGCAGCTGAATCAATTAGTTACCTCGTTGAGGGGTTTACACCGTTATAGAAAGTTTGGACTTGGAGCCACAAAGGTAAACCATGGTGTGGACACCTTCTCAAGAGGTCCTTGTATCTCTCCCATGCGTCGTATAATGTCTCTAAATCCATCTGCACAAAAGAAGAGATATCATTCTGTAATTTGGCTGTTTTGGCTGGTGGGAAATATTTTAATAAAAATTTTTCGGTCATTTACTCCCATGTGGTGATTGACCCTCGTGGTAACGAGTTTAACCACTGTTTGGCTTTATTCCTTAATGAAAAGGGAAATAACCGAAGACGTATGGCATCATCAGAAATGCCATTAATTTTGAAGGTATCACAGAACTCTAAAAAATTAGCTATATGAGTATTTGGTTCTTCGTCCTGCAAACCATCAAATTGAACAAATTGTTGAATCATTTGTATTGTGCTAGGTTTTAATTCGAAATTATTAGCAGCTATAGTCGGCCTAACAATACTTGATTCTGCTCCTGTTAAGCATAATCAAACATAATACGCGGAGCATTGTTTTCTCCCACATCTTGCGGTGGTGGGTTATTCTCATCCGTCCTTTCAGTAGGATTGGATCTGCCTTCTCGATTTTCTTCTATGTAATGTAGGGCTCGCCTAATTTCTCTGCGATTCCTTTGAGCTGTGGCTTCAATATCACTGTCGTATACTAAAGGTCCTCTCGGGTTCCTTCTAGTCATAAACTAGGGACATTTGCTAGGAAAAGAAAGAAAGTTTAGCGAAAATCAAAATTCAAAAGAAAGTTTAGCGAAAATCAAAATTCAACCTAAAAAAATAAAAATAAAAGTAAATTGCGAAAAATAAATACAAAAATAATGGCTAAAGTAATAAAAATAGAGCGTTCTTAATATTTTAGTTCCCCGGCAACGGCGCCAAAAACTTGATCGCTGTGAATCAGAGCTTTAAAATTTATAAAGAGAATGATGGAACCTGGAAACTAACTCTGACAACGATTATTGAACCCAAAGTGTACCTATCGAACAGTAGTATAGCTTAGGCAAGACCGGATTATCGAACCCAAAGGAACTAAAAGTAACTTTCTTTCTATTATTTAACCTAAATATTAAATGATTGGTTGTTTAATCTAAAATTAACTAATTACCAAGCTAAGACGCAAAGACAAAAAGACTAAATTTGGAAGATAACTTTTAGAAAAACTCGGTTGATTTAGACGATACCCTTAGGAAGAATCCAGTTAGACTTCACTTGTTATCTAACACTGAACTAGATGATTTATTCACTTAGTTTGATCCGTAAGACTCCCTAACGTATATTAAACCCTCTCTCGAGGCGAATAACGTCTAACCCTAGGTTAATTAACGTAAATCTCTTTCTCACTTAATAACCCCATAGAATAGCAGTAAATCGATCTATGGACTCCCATATTAGGTTTCACCATAATCCGGCAAAATCTCGTCACCCTATCTCTAGGCGTGCGATCAACTCCGCTTAATTATACTAGATCTACTCTTAAGCAGGGACTTTTGCTCCTCCACCTAAGCACATTAAATTTGGATTAAGCTCACATAATTAAGAACAAACTAAGTATTTATCATATAATTCAGAAAACAATAACAAGATTCATCTAGGTTTCATCCCCTTCGGGTGCCTGAAGGGTTTAGTTCATAATAAATAAAGAAAACATCTCAGAAGAAAAGATAAAACAAAACATAAGAAATCACTAAAACTCCCTGAAGGAATTGAAGGAGAGATCCGCCGTCTTAAGTAGAATTCGAGCTTCTTGAGATGGATCAACTGGCTATCTTCGAGTGATTCCTACAACTCTGACCTTTTCGGCTCAGCTCCTTGGCCTAGCTAACCGCCCTGGGTTTCGGCTTCTACCGAACTCCCCTTCAAGTTACCCCCTTGGATGTTTATATAGACATTGAAATGCCTTACTTGGCCCCTAAGTATCCTAATTCAAATAGGATTCCTATTTGGGTGTTTGAATAGGCTTTGGAATGTGTTTCTTTGCCTTCATGTATCAAAATCTGAGTAAAACTCCTCTTGGCTGCGGCAGGGACACGGCCATCTCACACGCCCGTGTGAATCACGGCCAGGCCGTGTTCAGACTTTTAATGAGGCACGGCCGTGTGGTCTTTGGGCCAGGTCATGTCGATTTTTCTCTTGGCCCTGATTTGGTCCATTTTAGGCCCGTTTCTTGTTCTTTTCATCCTCGGGTGCTTTCCTGAGTATAAGACATGAAAAGAAAGGATTAAGAGCACCTTTTTTTACATAAATCGAGGGATAATTCATCCAAAAGCATACTAAATGTGGGATTAAAATATGTTACTTTTACAGTATGTCAGTATCAGTGGTGGAACACATTAGTATCGGTGGTATCAGGGGAAAAAGTTACATGAGAATTCTTTCAGACCGAGCTTCGGAAGAAATATATAAGTCAGCGGTTTCTAGATTAAAAGCATAAAAGGTTTCTAGAATTGAAACAGGGTCATATGACTGTGACCGAGTATTAAAGAGAATTTGTGAGGTTGAGTAAGTATGCTCAGGAGTATGTTTCCACTAAGGAAATTATGTGTAAGCAATTTGTAGATGGGTTGAATGAAGACATTAAACTTCTAGTCAAAATTTTAGAACTGAAGGAATTTGTTGTTTTAGTCAACAGAGCTTGCAAAGCTGAGGAGCTTAACAAAGAAACGAGAAAGGATGATTCAGAGGCTAGAGATTTGAGGAAGAGATCGATAAGTAAACCTTATCATTCCTCGTTAATAAAATCAAAAGATTATTTTAACCGATCGACAACTTCAGCTATGTATTCTAATAGAGATCGCAGAAAGTAATACACCAGTTCTAAAGCTCAAGCTACATCGGTATCGAGTGTTGGCAATGTGAAAAAGAATAAACTTGAGTGAAAACAGTGTGGAAGATGGCATTTTGGAGATTGTTGGGTGAAAAATAATAATAGAGCTTGCTACAGTTGTGGCTCACGAGATCATTTTACTTGAGATTGTCCTGAATTAGTCGAGAAAGATAAAATTCAGAATGTGAGGTCAAGCTACAAAACTGCTAGAGGAAGACCACCTAGAAATACGAGAAATGACTAGCAGCAGAGGTGTGACAAGGGATTCTGCTGTGAGATTCGATGCTAGAGCACAAGCCAGAGCTTACGCTATTCACGCTGGCGAAGATGCATCGTCACCAGATGTTATCACTGGTACATCACCAAATGATCCTTGATCAACTCATTCGTATATCTGTATGAATTTAGTGTCTAGTAAGAAATTGCCTATTGAATCTATTGAGTTTGTAATTAAAGTATCGAACCCCTTAGGCAAGTATGTGCTAGTTGATAAAGTTTGCAAGAACTGTCCTTTAATGACTTGGGGTTACTATTTTTTGGCTGATTTGATGCTACTACCTTTTGATGAATTCGATGTAATTCTGGGTATGGATTAGTTGACGCTACATGATGCTGATGTGAATTGTAAATGAAAGACTATTGAATTGAAATGTCAGAACAGTGAAATTCTTCGAATTGAATCAAATGAATTGAGTGAATTGCATGTTGTGATTTCATCTATGTCAGCTTAGAAATGTGTAAGAAAAGGGTGTAAAAGCTTATCTTGCTTATATTTTAGATACAAAAGTTTCTGAATCTAAGATTGAATTAGTACCAGTTGTCTGTGAATATCCGAATGTGTTTCCTAAAGAATTACCGAGGTTGCCACCAATCAGAAAGGTTGAATTTGCTATTAAATTAGTATCGAGAACTTCACCAATATCAATAGCTCCGTACAGAATGGCTCTGACAGAATTGAAAGAGTTGAAAGCTCAGTTATAAGAATTAATAGATAGAGGTTTTGCATGACCTAGTTTTTCGCCCTGGGGTGCGCCAGTATTGTACGTAAAGGAGAAAGACGAATCGACGAGAATGTGTATTGATTATCGTTAGCTCAACAAGGTTACGATAAAGAACAAGTATCCGTTACCGAGAATAGATGATTTGTTTGATCAGTTGAAAGGGGAAACAGTGTTTTCAAAGATTGATTTAAGGTTTGGCTATTATCAGTTGCAAGTTAAAGATTTAGATGTGCCGAAAACTAGTTTCAGAATGAGGTACGGACATTATGAATTCCTTGTTATGCCTATCGGATTGGCTAATGCTCCTGCAATCTTTATGGACTTGATAAATCAAATTTTTAGACCGTATTTAGACAAATTCGTTGTTGTGTTCATTGATGACATTCTGATCTATTCACGAGATGAGTTTGAGCACGCCGAGCATTTGAGAATTGTGCTACAAACTTTGAGAGATAAGCAACTGTTTGCTAAATTCAGTAAATGTGAGTTTTGGCTCATAGAAGTCAGATTTTTGGGTCACATTGTTTCAGCGGAAGGTATAAGAGTTGATCCGAGCAAGATTTCCACAGTTTGACTAGAAACTATGAGAAATGTATCCGAAGTTAGAAGTTTTTTGGGGTTAGCTAGTTATTATCAATGTTTTGTTAAAGGATTCTCGATGATTGCTACACCGTTGACCAGATTGCTACAAAAAGATGTGAAGTTTGAGTGGTCAGAGAAATGTCAACAGAGTTTTGATCAATTGAAAGCATTATTAATTGAGGCACCAGTTTTAGTTCAACCTGAATTGGGTAAAGAATTTGTAATATACAGTGACGCGTCATTGAATGGTTTGGGTTGCGTTTTGATGCAAGAAGGAAAAGTTATAGCTTATGCCTCCAGACAGTTAAAGCTGCATGAAATGAATTATCCGACGCATGATTTAGAGTTGGCCGCTATTGTATTTGCATTGGAGATTTTGCGACATCATTTGTACGATGAGAAATGCCACATTTTTACTGATTACAAAAGCTTGAAGTATTTAATTACCCAGAATGATTTGAATTTGCGACAACGAAGATGGCTCGAGTTACTTAAAGACTATGGGTTAGTGATTGATTATCATCCGGGGAAAGAAAATTTAGTCACAAATGCTTTGAGTAGAAAATCTATATTTGCTTTGAGAGTGATGAATACTCAGTTAACCTTATCTGATGATGGTTCGATTCTAACAGAGTTGAAAGCTAAACCGATATTTCTTCAACAAATTTGCAAAGCTCAGAAATTTGATAATGAATTGCAAGCCAAAAGAGTGCAATGTGAGTCGACTAGTGATTCTAACTTTCAAATCAGATCCGATGATTATTTAATGTTCTGAGGTAGAATTTGTGTACCAAAGAATTCTGAGCTCATTCAGAAAATTTCGCACGAAGCAGACAGTAGTTGCCTATCTGTTCACCCGGGGAGTACTAAAATGTACAATGACTTGAAGAAATCATATTAGTGGTCGGGTATGAAACGAGACATTTCAGAGTTTATATCGAGGTGTTTGATTTGTCAACAAGTCAAAGATGAACATCAAGTGCCTTCAGGTTTACTACAGCCTGTAATGATACCAGAGTGGAAATGGGATAGAGTTATGATTGATTTTGTATCGAGACTACCCCTGTCTTCGAAGAAGAAAGATGCTATTTGGGTTGTTGTTGATCGACTAACGAAATCTGCACATTTTATTCTGGTACGTAATGATTATTCGCTTGATAAATTGGTTGAGTTATACATTTCTGAAATTGTTAGATTACACAAGGTGCCAGTTTCGATTATTTCGGATAGAAATCCGAGGTTTACGTCGCGATTTTGGAAGAAACTGCAAGCTTTAGGTATGAAGTTGAACTTTAGTACTGCATTTCATCCGCAAACCAATGGTCAGTCTGAGAGAGTAACATAGATTCTCGAAGATATGCTTTGATGTTGTGTTTTAGAGTTCGAAGGTAACTGGGAAAGATATTTTCCGTTGGTTGAATTTGAGTATAACAACAACTTTCAATTGAGCATAAAGATGGCACCGTACGAAGCTTTGTGTGGTCGTAAATGCCGAACTCCATTGTAATAGATTGAGCTTAGTGAGGAAAAGATTCACGAGGTTGATTTGATCCGAGAGACAGAAGATAAAGTGAAAGTAAATCGTGATAGTTTGAAAGCAGCTTCAGATTGATAGAAATCATATGCGGATTTGAAACATAAAGACATTGAATTTCAGATCGGTGGTAGAGTATTTCTGAAAGTTTCTCTGTGGAAGAAAATCCTTAGATTTGGTCGCAAAGGCAAGCTGAGTTCGTGATTTATTGGGCCATATGAGACCATTGAACGAATAGGTCCAGTGGCATATCGGTTAGCATTACCGTCAGAATTATAAAAGATCCACAACTTGTTTCATGTGTCGATGTTGCGTTGTTATCCATCCGATCCATCGCATGTTATTTCTCTGTCGGATATTGAGATTCAACCCAATATGACGTACAACGAAGAACCGATCAAAATTTTAGCTTGAGAGGTTAAAGAATTGAGAAATAAACGCATAGCTTTAGTGAAAGTAATTTGGCAACGACATGGTACTGAAGAGGATACGTGGGAGCCGAAAGAAGCTATGAGAAAACAGTACCCTAACCTTTTGAAAAACCCCACACCCGGCCCACGAGCCTGGACCGGATCTGGTATGTTCCTCGAAGTAAACCGATTCAAAATTCTTTTGCACTTTGAAAAATATTAAGTGATTTTGGGAGAAAGTTCGAATTGGGTTGGGCTCGAGTTGAAAATAAGTTTATTTTATATTGAAAACCCATTTATTTCAAGTGACAAAATATTTAAAGTTTATTTAAATTAAATTGACTTAATCTCTAATAAATAAAATTTCGTACCATGGTAAATTAAACAGAAAATAACATGGTTCACTATGGCCTTATTACATCAAATGAAAACCCAAAATGAAATTTAAAGTACTTAGAAAAATAAATAGTCCACATAATAATTTCCTTGCTGGGCATGGCCACCATCGAGCTCTGCCACCCAGGTCCATTCTTGATCATCACCGAAAAATGTTCCACTAGCAGGGTGAGTCAACAGACTCAATGTGTACTACAACACTAAGTCTTAACAAATTCACGCATTTCATAACATACATATTCATATATATATATCATTAAATTAAAAATGATGCAACCCGAACCCAAACCTAAATGCCATCCGCTACACATCACCCGTACCATCCTGCATACCGTGGGGACTACTAAGTCAACCCTCCATCCGCTACACACCATTGAAGGCAGTCGCTGCAGTTGACGTGCTCATTGCCCTTATGAGTATTCGTGGTCTTAGGTCACCACACTCAGATATCGTGGTCTTAGGTCACCACATTCAGATATCGTGGTCTTAGGTCACCACATTCAAATCTCGTGGTCTTAGGTCACCACATTCACTTCCTCTTTCAATAACCCATATGCCCCATATCATACATATTATGCATTATCATGCCAAATTTCACATTCTTATCATTATTCTCATGTTACGTCTAACATGTATTCATAATCCTAGTACGAGTGGGAAACGTACCTGAGTACTTTGTAGCATTGCATGGTACTTTAGCCATACTTTTCACATTCTTAATATCACATACATATATTTATTAAACATTGCCATAAAACTTATTAAGAAATAGTGTGGGGTACACACCTGATTCGCTTAGCAAATTCGCTGAAATCCCGAAATTCGATCTACTGCATTAGATCCTTAATTCCCTACATTCGGTCATCACTTTAAAAATTTAATGTAAACCATTCGGCCATAAAACCAAATCCTATTAGGATTGTTATTACTCAAAACTTACCTTGGTGCCGATTGATGTCTAATAAAATGTCGAAAACTTTGTATCCTTCTTTCTTGAAATCGGCAATCACTAGATTACTTGAATAGATTAGTTTCAGCTTTTGAATAATTAATGAACACATTTATTTACCAAACATGGCCTTGGCCGAATGCTATAGACACTTACCTTGTGGATTTTAAATCCTGAAAGTCATCGAATAACTAGGGAACACGCGGCCTATAGTGTACCTTTGGGAAAAGAACTTCTCCTTCCTTGTAGTCGGCCATAGAGCAACAGTAGAGATTAGATCTCAGATTTCGATAAGCCTAATAGAAAAAGAATGAAAATCGAATTGGATCTTATCTTCACTGAAGAAATCGACAGCACCTATGTTTATCACCACAGAAGTATTCGGCTTTGAGACTTGATGGAGAAAAGAGATGTAACTTACAAAGGTTCGGTAACTAAGGTATTTTGATCTAAGAATTTTGACAAAGAGGAACCTTTGGGAGGGAGAGATTCGGCCTAAGTAGAATGGGACAAAAAGGTGAGAAGAGAAAGATGAAGAATTCGACAATGATTTCTTGAGTTTTTGGCTTAACAAAGTTTAAGAGAAAAGAGAATAATGGCAGAGAGAATTCGGTAGAGGCTTTCAAGAACAGAAAATAATGCAGAATGGCCTCCCTTTTCCTTTTATTGCCGAAATTACTAGGCCAAGACTCCCTTACTTGGCCATCACTCTTCTATTTTAATAGCTTTATCTCTTTAATTATCACCTAAAATAAAAGATAATTCAGCAACTATCCTTACTTAGCCAAAATTATTAAACTCAAAGTCCCTTACTTGGCCATCACTTCTCCTTATTTTCCTCCTTATCTCTTTATTTTAAAATTAAAGAATAATCCCTCCTTTATCTCTTGAAATTAATCTAAAATAATTCATCATTTATCCATCTATTTGCCGAATTTTAACAAAAATAAAACACCTCCCTTTAGTGCCGAAAAATAAAAGCTCCTTTTTTTTTGTCTTCCCTGTGGCTCGAACCTAGGCCCATTTGCATAGCTTGTGGCGTCACTTACCTAGGCCTTAAATGGCGCCCTCAAGCCATTTTAACAAGCTGATTCTTGTGTCATATTTCCTCCATAATTTCTCTTAAAACCACCTTGCTTCATGTCCCTCTTTTAAACTTTAAATTTAACATTTCTAAAGCATTTCCTTACATTTCCAAGACATTTCCTTACATTTCCAAGACATTTCCTTACATTTCCTTACATTTCCAAGTCATTTCCTTACAAGACATTTCCTTACATTTCCATGTCATTTCCTTACAAGACATTTCCTTACATTTCCAAGTCATTTCCTTACAAGACATTTCCTTACATTTCCAAGTCATTTCCTTACAAGACATTTCCTTACATTTCCATGTCATTTCCTTACAAGACATTTCCTTACATTTCCAAGTCATTTCCTTACAAGACATTTCCTTACATTTCCAAGTCATTTCCTTACAAGACATTTCCTTACATTTCCATGTCATTTCCTTACAAGACATTTCCTTACATTTCCAAGATTCTAAAAATGCACACATTACATCCATAACACATAAGACATACTAATGCATAGGCTATAATCCAGGATATTACACCTTTTTGCTGGTAAGATTTTCGGGGACGGAAATCCCTAAGGGGGGAGAGTTGTAGTAGCCCGTTTTTAGTCAAATCAAAATAGTAATTTCGGGACCAAAAATCTGAAGTTGAAATAAATATTTTATTATTATGTTAATGTTTATATTATGATAGTATAATCGTGTGAAAATTTCGTTAAGAAATTTTATCGTTTGAATGCTTAATTTGATAAAAAAAGACTAAATCGTATAAAGTGTAAAAGTGGAGTTCTATTAGATAAAAGTATCTAATAGCTATGAAATTAAATAGAGGAGGTCCTTATATTGTAATTAGACCATTATTAAGGTGGGTGGACATTTATGTACATAGTTTATATGAATTTGAAATTTTTAAGTAAAGATTAAATTAGTAAATTATAAAATAAATTAAGTTTAAATAATAAAAACATGGTGTCATCTTCACCATTAAGCTCCCACCACCAAAACTAGGGCTAAGAAAACACCATTGTTGTGTTCTTCATTTGACCAAGCTTGTATAGCTAATTAAGGTACGGTTTTTGTCCCATTTTTAATGATTTCTATGTTTTTGAGATCGTTGCTGCAACAGCTCGTTTTTAGTCAAATCAGAATAATGGCTTCAGAACCAAAAATTCGAAGTCAAAATATTTATTTTATTATTTTATTAAAGTTTACAACATGATAGAATTATTGTGTGAAAGTTTCGTAAATAAATTTTACTATTTGAATGCTTAATTTGGTAAAAAGGACTAAATCGCGTAAAGCGTAAAACTTGTGTTCTATTAGCTAAAAGTTTCAAATAGCTATAGAACATTAAAGTAAAGGTCCTTAATGGTAAATAGGCCATTTATGGGTTATTGGATTATGATAGCATGGCAATTGGTGTACTTTTGAATTAATTTTAAGGTTAATTTTGGTATTTGGTAATTAAAGGTTAATTTAATAAAACAAATCCACAATTTGATTCATCTTCTTGCTATGGCCGAATTTCATGAACAAAAACACCCTTCTTAAGGGTTTGAAGCATTCGGTCACTTTGGAGCTCAATTGTAAGTCCATTTTTACTCGTTTTTAATGATTTTTATGTTTTCGTGATCGTTGCTTCGTAATCTAGCTAGCTCGTACCTTAGACTTTGAAACCGTTAAAGATTTATCATGTTGCCATTGTTGAATGATTGAGTAATTTGATGATAGATGATGGATTTTGAATAGTTGTTGATAGTTAAACTAGTTTTGTAAAGTGATTTTTGACAAAAATGTCAAAAACGGTTAATTTGTGAAAATGTAAAATTATGTGGGTAAAAGTGTAAATAAATAAAAGATATGGGCTTCTAGGGACTCCATTAAAATTCAGCTAAGCATGGGTTTGTACTAAATTGCATGAATTTGCAATTTTATATGATAACGACTAAATCGTAAAAGTGTAAAAGTTTAGGGGCAAATGTGTAAAATAGCCCTAATGTGTGTTTTGGACTAAATTGAATAAATAGTTGATTAAATAAGCTGATTTTAATAATATATAGATAAAGATAAGCTGAGATCAGGATTAGATCGGGGAAAAGGAAAGGTTGACAATTAGCCGATATTTCTATCCAAGCAACTCGAGGTAAGTTCGTATAATTAAAATCAAAATTTTAAATACTTGTAATTATTTGAAATGAATGTATCTAATTGAGTTATTGATCTACTAGAAATTCAAATGTTTATTGATGTAGTCTGATGGTTACCGAGTCCCGTTTGAATCGTAGGAATTCGTAGGATACGAGTGATATGTCATTAGGGTTACCGTTTAGGGTGAGATCCTGCATGTGTTGTGGACTCACCTCAGCTCGTATGAGCTTACTGATATATCAGCTCGTAAGAGCTTATTGTTCTTAGCTTGTAAGAGCTTACTGTTTTCAGCTCGTCAGAGCTTACTGTCCATCAGTTCAGGAGGAGCTTATTGATCATAGCTCGAAAGAGCGAAAATGATAATGAATTAACGAATTACTGATTTATACGTTATGTATATCACCCGAGTATCCCTGGATATTCTAATAGGTTCAACGGGCATAAATTCTATTATTGGTTATGTGAATAAAGTATGTGTTATACGGATGAATTACTGTTATATGGATGAAATACTATTTAAACGGATGAGTTATTGTGATCAAATGATTTACTGTTGTAACACCCCTTATCCGTATCTTACGCTAAAACCGGGCACGAGGTATTACCGGACTTAACTCATTTGATCATACAACTTTAGTTTATAAAATTTCATTCCAATTTAAAATATCTCTTTCACCATCAAAACATTCTTATTAAGGACCTATGAGGCCTTAAACATGCATACAAAGGGTTTTGGAACCCAACCGGAAACTTTTGTGCACTTAAATTTTTTTACCTAAATGATGGTGGTCTGAAAGCTTTAATATTTATAATAAGAATGATTGAGCCTAAAAATAACTATCACCACGATTAAGGCAAGCGCACCTATCGAATAGTAGTATAGCTTAGTGGCAAGACTGGAATGCCGAACCCAAGGGAACCAAAAGTACTAGTACTAACTTTCTTTTTATTATTTAGCCTAAAATAAAGAGGATTGATATCTATCTAACTAATTACTAAACTAAAGATGCTAAGACACTGAGAATGAATTAGGGAAAATACTTTTGAGAAAACCAATTAATTAAGACAATACCCGAGGAAGAATCCACCTAGACTTGTTATTTAACTCCGAACCAGATGATTTATTCACTTGACATGATCTGTAAGATTCCCTAATTTATATTAATACCTCTTTCGAGGCTACTAACGTCTAACCCTAGGTTGATTAATTGAAATCTCTTTCTAATTAAAACTCCTAGTGTTGCATTAATTCGATCTATGGACTCCCATATTAGGTTTGACCCTAATCCGGCAGATTTTTGTCGTCCTATTTCTAGGATTGCGATCAACTCTGCTTAACTATGCTAGATCTACTATTAAACAGAGACTTTTTCTCCTATGAATAAGCACATAAATACTTGAATCAATATCCTAAAATATTAAAGCAATAATTAAGAACACATAATTAAGAACAAATCGAGTATTTATCATATAGTTCAGAAAACAATAGCAAGATCCGTCTTAGGTTTCATCCCC
Source organism: Gossypium bickii (assembly GCA_025503065.1). Classification (NCBI taxonomy): domain Eukaryota; kingdom Viridiplantae; phylum Streptophyta; class Magnoliopsida; order Malvales; family Malvaceae; genus Gossypium; species Gossypium bickii. Next base: position 100,390,097 of record CP106715.1, read on the forward strand.
CTCAGGTATTTGAGGGGTTTAGTTCATAATTATAAAAGAATACATCTCAGAAGAAATTAAATAACATAACCTAAAGAAAACCCTAAAACCCCCTGAAGGAAATTGAAAGGAAGATCCTCCGTCTTGAGCGTGATTCTGACTTCTGAGATGGATCAACTGGCTTTCTTGGAGTAATTCCCTAATTTCAGCTCTCTCTGGCTTCGTTCCTATCAAAAGCCCTGACAGAGGCCTTCTGTCAAACTCTCCAATGCCCCCTCATAGGTTGCCCTCTAGGGTGTTTATATAGGCTTTCGAAATGTCTTTCTTTGCCTCTAAGTATCCTTTTCCGAGTGGAATTAAAACAGGTCACAGCAGGGACACGACCATGTGAATCGACCCCTGGGTCGTGTTTGAGTCTGCTAAAGTGGCACGGCCGTGTGGCGAACTCTAGGCCGTGTGGATTTCTTACTTGGGCCCATTTTCTCCGTTTTTGGCCTGTTTCTCGTTCTTTTCATCCTCCTATGCTCTCCTAAGTATAAAGCATGAAATTAAAGGATTAGGAGCATCAAATTTCACAATTCAATGGATAAATCATCCAAAAGTATGCCAAATGTGGGATTAAAATATGTATATATTACGATTTATCAAATACCCCCACACTTAAGCTTTTGCTTGTCCTCAAGCAAAATTCTCAAGTCACAATTGAAATTCGTTCTTTTGAATTTATACTTCCTATCAATAATGTTTCGAAATAATCTATAGGTAATCATACATCGAAAATTCAACTAAAAGAATGTCAAAGTTTTAAACGATCCAAGTTGAGCATTTTATTTATGAAAAACATAGGTATCCCCCCTTATCTAAGTAATTACCTTTGATTCAAAACATCACAGAGTTAACATCCTCACTAAGGATTCACTCAAATCGCTCTAAGTGTTTATGGGACAAAATTTTAAGCACTCAAAAGTCAACATGAAATGTTATTACCATATGCTTGCATGAAAATCAAATCTCCACCACTATAAATTAAGATGATACATTGATCAAAAGGTCTTTAAAACGGGTTGTAACATGGCTTGGTTAGGGGGCGTGGTCACAGGCTAAAAGGAGAATCGAGATTGAATTGACAAATTACCTAACTAGAAAAATAGAATAATAATAAAAAATTACATTAATAATACGATCTTCTTCTAAAGATGTGAGATTTACTGTTTAAGCTCATAAAAACATAGAACTAATAATAGATATACTTTAAAATTTTTTTTAAGAACACAAAATTATGTACATTAATAGAATTTAACAACTAAAATGGAAAACATAGTTAGGTAACTTCTCAAATCAAATCTCGACAAGAAGGAGTTAATTCAATAGGGAAAAATTCTTAATGAATCAAAAAGAGTAAGTCTTAGGGGTTAATATTAAGGGTAAATCAATGAATGGGTTGTTAGGCTCAAAAGGGTTCACTAAGGGTTAAACATGAAGGTAGGCCTTTTGGGAAGTAAGCGGGTTAACTCCTAGGTGCCTTTATCATCTCAGTATATCAAATTAAAAGTGTGGTCTTGACATGGATAATCGAAGCAAGTTCTAGAATAACATATCAATACTAACTCACTCAAATCACATTAAAAGTGAGCATGAAAGAATGTATGCTCTAAAAGCTCAAAATCTCACAGAAATTATTGGTTTTTATGTCAACCCTGTGAAGTTTAAATTTCAAGATAATACCTAAACTTTGGGGAAATAACCTAGCAAATTTTTAATTTTCAAAAATCAACTCATCATGTTTGATTCTCTAAAGCCTTCAAGTTTAAACAATCAATGCACAATCGCCTATGTTTTAATTCAAGACATCAATAAAAATCATAAATCAATCATAATTTGTTCTAATAGTGATATGAGAAAGAAAAGACAAAATTTAGGGATTTGAGAATAATGCAAGAAGTTAGGAATTTTTAGAATTCACCCCTCCACACTTAAGATGTACATTGCCCTCAATGTACAAAGATATATAGTATGAAATCATAAGAGACCGGGAAAAGTGAAACTTCCTGAATTTTGGATGGGTTCCTTGAGTTGGCAGTAGAAACTTGATTTGAAAATGTAAGATAAGTTGGAGGAGGCATGGCAGATTTTTTCTCATGAGTGTTTGATATTCCAGGGTGCTATTTTAGGCTTTTTAATTGCGACAAGATCAGTGGGTTCTTTAAAAAATTTCAGGATTACTCAAATATTGCCAAAATATGTAAATTGGAAAATAGGGGTTATGAAACCTAGAAATAACTAAAATAAATATGAGTCAAAAATAAAGATAAAATGAAAATTAGTATTTTAAACATAAGAAAATAACTTAAAAGGGAAATAACATAAAGATAAACGAAAAAGGACTCAGAGGTCCTCATTGCCAGATGGCTCGCGAGGTGGGGGCGGCGATGAAATGTGAAGGTACTGACATATCTGGTGAAGGGTGGCGTCAATGTGATCGAAGCGCTGGAAGCATTGCTGCTCAAATCGTGTTAGGTGCTCAGGTATGTCCGAAAGAGAAGTTGCCGCATGAACTGGGCGATGGCTCGGTGGTTGCCTCTCGTGTGGTGGGGGGACATCGTTAGTAATGTCCTCAGGATCCTCCTCCTCGGTGGCATGAGCTAGACGGTATTGGAGAGGATCGGTCCTATGGCGACGCTTCATCATCCTCATGTTTATCATGGTCGAGATGCCTTGTGGAGACATCTGGCTCATTAAGGTGAAGGAGGATGATTGTGCCGCGGTGTTGAAAAGACCAAAGTATCTCCCGAGGCGTGTCACATAGGGTCCTATGGAAATGACCCCTCGTCTATGCTGCTCCATCTGGTGTTGAATAGCGCGAGCGATGAAGTATGCTAAGTTGAAGACGTACCTGTTTGCGATACACCATAGGAAGTAGGCATCGTGAGTGTTGACAACACTAGTGCTCTCTCATCTACCTGTCAGTGTATGAGCTAAGATAGCATGTAAGTACCTCAGGGATGGGGCGAGAGCTGTCGCCTTGGAGCGACTGGGGTCGTAGGTGGTCGAAACGGGGGCTATGTTGTTCCAACAGACAGAGAGGGATTGGTGGATGTGGCGGTGGAGGTCCTCGAGTTTATTATCCTCCATGAATTCGTCGGTGTAGAGTCCCAATGCGGCCCCTAATTGTGGGACACTTAGTTCATGTACAATACGTCCAAGACAGAATTGGATCGTGTCGGGGTCATCGTGGTACGTCATCATCGTCTGAAGGTGAAACGTGGAACAGAGCTCCAAAGTGAGCTCTAGGTATGTGGGCTCGATGATCTCGAAGAATTTTCCCCATGGGTCGGTAGTCATGAGAGCCCGTACGTCGTCGGCTAGTTAGACCTATTCCAAAGTGGCCCAATCAATGCAACTCCTCATGTCGAGGGGTCGCGCGCGAAGTATTTGAAAATGGGATACTGAAGGAAACAATAGGAATGGATGGCGCACTTCGGCGGAGGCGCTCGAGGAGTTTGTACCGGGTCCCTTCCACTTTTTAGAGGCAGGGACAGCGGTCTTCTTCCCACGTGGGGGAGTCATTACGTACCTGCAAAAGGCATATAATAACTAAGTATCATTGAATCAAGCAAGGATGTAAGATTCTACTAACCATTATATTTTTGTTATAATCCTACTACTGAAAACTAAGAGCACATAAGTCTTGTGAATAATGAGAAAGCAATATTGATGATTAAAAGAGAAATCACTAATCAATAATAAACTGACTTGTCTAACAATTAGAAATATCAGAGTAGTTAGCATTAAGAATTTAAGAGTAAATATAAAAAAATAATTAGAATAGCAATTAACAGAGTTCATGAAAGAAAATCTAATAATACTAAAAATACTAATGAAGATAATGATAATGTAGCCCATAAAAACTGAATAATAATAAATAAATTGTAATAATAAAAAAAGTGTAAAACAAAATGAAAGGTAAAACAATAGTGACAGACGGTGAGGTGGTGGGAGGAGGCGCACGGTCGTGATGGTGTTGCGTGGGTGTGTTGACCTCACACGGGAGTGGATTGCGTGCTGTGAAGAAGGGAAGGAAGAAAAGGAAGGAGAAAAGAGGAAGGGGTGTCGACGGTGGTGGCCGGACTGAGTAAGGAAAGTGGGGAACAACTAGGATTTTTTAAGGAGGGAAAGAGTTTTGGGAAGAAACTGAATAGTGGTGTGGTTTAAATAGTAATTGGGGCACATGGTCACGGCCCACGGCCATGTGCCTGCTGTTTAGCCAGTTTGTTTTGTAAATTTTGATTTATGGTGTGTCTGATCCTTGTCCCACGCCCGTGTCCCCGGGGCGTGTTGGTTCACACGGCCTAATCGCATGGTCGTGTGATGTTTCATTTGTTTCTCCCACGCCCGTGCTTAGAGTCCCCCGCCTGTGCTTATTTAGTCAGTATCGTCCATGACCTAGGCAAGGGCTGTCTCACACCCGTTTGATTCTTTCAGTTTCAACCATAGCTTTGGGGCACGGGCGTGTCGTACGCCCGTGTTTTGTACTCAGTAACGACCCATTTCATCGCAGCTCGTGTGTGTGTGTGTTTTTTTGGAATCATTTTCAACCACAGCCTAATCGCACGGCCGTGGTGGTTTATCGTTGCCCGTGTTGGAAGAAAAAGATTTTCTTCCTTGACCCGCACGGTCTTCGCCACGCTGATGTCTTTTCCCGTGGTGTCCACACGGTCACGCCCATGTGCTAGGCCGTGTGGATAGGAAATCCTGCGCCTATTAAAAAGGTTAGTTCTTAATTAGAGACTAAAATAAAAAATATGGATGTTTGAGGTTAGTGCTCGGGTTGCATCTCGAGAAGCGCCCGTTTAAAGTCTTAAGCTAGGGTTACCCAGTTTTCATTTCTATACGAAGGTTCACATATCCCTAAAATTTTCACCATTATAAATTTTCAGTCGCTGACTGATCGCTGAAATTACAGCTTTAAAATTTATAAAAGAATGATCGAACCTAGAAACTAACTCTAACAACGATTAAAGGCAAGTGTACCTATCAAACAGTAGTATAGCTTAGGCAAGATCGGATTATCGAACCCAAAGGAACTAAAAGTACTAATACTAACTTTCTTTTTATTATTTAGCCTAAAATAAAGTGAAGTTGATTTAATCTAAAACTAACGAATAACTAAGCTAAAGACACGAAGACAAAAAGAACGAATTGGGAAAATAGCTTTACGAAAAACTCAGTTGATGAAGACGATACCCTCAGGAAGAATCCACCTAGACTTCACTTGTTATTAAACCCTGAACCATATGATTTATTTACTTAATTTGATCCGTAAGACTCCCTAACGTATATTAAACCCTCTCTCGAGGCGAATAACGTCTAAACCTAGGTTAATTAGTGGAACTCTCGTTCTCTTATAATAACCCCTAGAATAGTAGTAAATCGATTTATGGATTCCCATATTAGGTTTCACCCTAATCAGGCAAAATCTCGTCACCCTATCTCTAGGCGTGCGATCAACAACGCTTAATTATGCTAGATCTACTCTTAGGCAGGGTCTATTCCTCCTCCACCTAAGCACATCAAATTTGGATTAAGCATGCATAATTAAGAACAAACTAAGTATTTATTATATAATTTAGAAATCAAATAACAAGATTCATCATAGGTTTTATCCCCTTCAGGTATCTGAGGGGTTTAGTTCATAATGAATAAAGAAAACATCTCAAGAGAAAAGATAAAACAAAACATAAAAAATCCCTAAAACTCCCTGAAGGAATTGAAGGAGAAATCTGCCGTCTTGAGTAGAACTCCGGCTTCTTGAGATGGATCAACTGGCTTCCTTCAAGTAATTCCGACAATTCTGACCTTTTCGGCTTGGCTCATTGGCCTAGCTAACCGCCCCCCTTTTCAGCTGGTACTTAGGAGGTTTATATAGGCTCTTGAAATATGTTTCTTTCTCCCCAAGTATCCAAATCCGAGTGAAATTTCTCTTTCCAGCGACAGGGACACGGCCTTGGCATACGCCCGTGTGGATCGTGGTTTAGGCCATGCTCCGACATCTTTAATGAGACATGGTCGTGCGAATCGGGAGAAGGCCGTGTTCTAGATGATTGGCGTGGCACGGCCGTGTAGTCTTGGGCCCAGGCCGTGTCGATTTCGTGATATGGCCCATTTACTCCATTTTGGGCCCGTTTTGTGTTCTTTTCATCCTCGGGTGCTTTCTTGGGCATAAGACATGAACAGAAAGGATTAAGAGTACCTTTTTATATGAAACAGAGGATAAATCATCCAAAAGCATACTAAATGTCGGATTAAAATATGTTATAATAGCAGTTTATCAAATACCCCCACCCTTAAGCTTTTGCTTGTCCTGAAGCAAAATTCTCAACTTACAATTAAACGAACTTTCCATGATTCATAATTCCTATCAACAATGTCTTATCATAATTCATGAATAATTTATACATGGATAATTCAACTCAAAGAGTCCTAAAGATTCAAACAAGATAAGTCATACATTTGTAGCATGAAAACATAAGCGTTTCCCTTTATCTAAATAATTACCTTTAATTCAAAACCTACAAGGATTGACATCCTCACAAAAGATTTACTCAAATCACTCAAAGTGTTTAAGGGTCAAAATTAAGCACTCATTAAGTCGAACAATGAAAAGTTAATCCCATAGGCTTGCCTGAAAATCAAATCTCCACCACTGTAAAATGAGATGACAAACGGATCAAAAGGTCTTTGTCAGGGTTGTAACGGGGCTAGGGTTAAAGGTGTGGATAAAGGCTGAATTAGAAGGTTAGAATCGAGATTGAATTGATAAATTACCTATCTAGAATTTCTTAAAACAACAATAACTTAGAAAAATAATAACCCTAATATTACGAGATTTTTCTTCTTTTGATGATTAGACTTTAGCTGTACAGGCTCGTTTTTCATAAGACTGATATTGAATACACTTTTAATTTTTTTTTTAAGAACAAACTAAGTATTACAATAATAATAAATGAATCTATTAATAGAAAACATAGCTAGGCAACAGATCAAATCAAATCTCGACATAAGGGTAGTAAAAAAGGAATGGGGATAACAAATACAAAGGGGTTTTGGGTTAAAATTAGTGGGTGAGTTAATAAAAAGGGTTGTTAAGCTCAACGGGGTTCACTAAGGGTTAATTTATGAAGGTAGGCTTTTTAGTGGCGTGAGTGGGTTAGAACCTAAGTGCCTTTATCATCTCGGTGCATCAAATCATAACTGTTGTCTTGACATGTATAATCAAGGCAAGTTCTAGAATAACAGTTCATAGTTGACACACTCATAATCAACAAAGTGAGCATGGAAAAGAATGTATGCTCTATAAGGCTCAAAATCTCACAAAAATTATGGGTGTTTTGATGTCAACCTCGTAAATTTCAAACTTCAAGATAACATTCAAATTCAGGTTAACAACATAAAATTTAAATTTTGAAAAATTAGACTTATCATGCTTGATTCTCTAGTACCTTAAAATTTAATCATCAATGCACAATTATCAATGACTTACTCTAAAACACATAAATAAAAATAAAAATTCATCAAAAATTTCATCCTAATTAGTAATATGAGGAAATTACTTTCAAACAAGACTAAATTCAAGGATTTGAGAATAATACAGAGAGTTAGGCATTTTCTCGAAATAACTATCCACCCCCCACTTAAGATGTACATTGCCCTCAATGTACAAAGATAGATAATACCATTTAAGGGATAAATCAAAAGATAAAGGGATGGAATACTCCCTGAGTTTTGGATGTTTTCCCGGAAGAGTGTCTTTGGTGGTGGTGATGGTCGGTCTGGATGACGAACCTGCGCTAGATGAAGAGATTGGGTAGCGCACTGAGAAGTAGCCATGAGTTATTAAGACCTAATTAGAATAAGCTAAATATATAATTAAGGATAAGAAAGATAAAAAAAGAGGAAACAAAAATGTAAACAAAATGAAAATTAAAGATAAATGGACCGAAGAGTCCTTATTGGTGGATGGTTTGCGAGGTGGGTGTGACCTCTAAGGCTGGGGAGGTGCTGGCAGTGGTGGAAATGGTGTGATTCCCTAGCAGCCTGACGAACCTGACACTACGAGACTAAAGGAAGTTAAACTAAATTAAACAGAAAAGAAGTAAAATGAAGGAAATTGAAGCAAAAGAGAAAAGAAAATTAAAAATTATATGGTCTCAAAGACCCTTGGCTTGTTGTTTGGATGAAGCAGTCGGCATGAACTTATGCATTGGGATCTCACTTTGGGAGATTATGTTTGGCCGCTTTCGCTTCTTCGACATGGTTCTGGTATAGCTCAAGAGTTTGGACACCTTTTTTAGGGAAAGGGAAAAATTTTGAAAGAAAAAGAAGGAAGAAGGAGATAGGAAGAGGGGGAAGGGCTGTGGGGTTTAAATAGGATTTCAAATCTGGCACGTTCCCATGCCCCTGGACTGAGGGTGTGTCGATTCGCACGACTGTACGCACGGCCGTGTGCCTAGGCGTGTTGGCGCTCCATGCCCTTTCTTCCATAAGCCACGCCCATTTGGATCGACAAGTCAGTATATTGGCACGGATTGAAGGCACGGGCATGTTCTGCCCGTGGTTGGTAAGTCAGTATATTAGCACGGGGCACGACCGTGCCACTTTGTAGGTCCCCGTGGGAGAGTGGTTAGGTCCGTAACGTTGAAAAAGTGTTTGGGACTGAATCGCACGGCCTCTGCTATGTCAGTACGGGTATTCTGGTGGTCCACACAGCCACAGCCACGGTCGTCTGTAAGGCTGTGTGGCCTGAAAATCTGCACTTCTTATTAGTTTAAAAAGAAAAAGAAAATGAAAATGAAAAAGAAAAAGAAAATGGAAACAATTGTAAAAGAAGTAGGGTTAGTGCTCGGGTTGCCTCCCGAGAAGTGCTCGTTTATAGTCTTAAGCTAGAATTTCCTAATATATCAAAACATTCAGGGAGGTTTGAAGGTTTGAATATCTTCCTTCATGCTTACAATTTTATTTTCTTGACATAGTTGAAGTCGAGAAGCGTTTACCTTAAAAGTGTCGAATATTGGGTTGCTTACCTCGACTATCTCGTAGGGGAAGCTATTGTGTACCTTAAGAAGGGTTTCTCCCTTTTCCTTCAGGTCTTTTGTGGTGATGTGCGGATCTGCTTTGTCTAACAGTACCTGGTCTCCTATTTTGTAGTGGTTTGATGTTCCTACGAGTTCTTCTGGTGGTTCCTCTGGTTTTACTTTGTGTGGTTCTGATTCTTCTTCGTGTATCCCTAGTTTTTCCTTAAAGTGTGTTTTCCACTCGTCTAGTTCATCGGTCTGAATCCTTCGATCCTCATGAGTTATTTCTTTACAGGGTTCAGGATTGGGTTCAATTATGTCCTTTTGTGGTGCTTCCTGAAAAGAAGGGTCAACCGAATGATTATCGAAAGAGTTTACATTCTCACCTTTGTTGCTTGATGTTCTAGCTGAGTCGAGAGCTTGAAGAGTGACTGTCTCGTTGCCTACACAAAGTATAAGTTTGCCTGCATCAACATCAATTTTAGTTCTAGCAGTTGCTAAGAATGGCCTTCCTAATATTAAGGGGATTGAATTATCCTCTTCTATGTCTAAGACAACAAAGTCTACTGGGAAAACGAATTTATCGATTTTGACAAGAACATCTTTGATAATACCCCTAGGAATTCTAACAATTTTATCAGCTAATTGAATACTCATCCTAGTTTGTTTGGGCTTCCCTAGACCTAGTTGTTTAAATAATTTATAAGGCATGACATTTATGCTCACCCCTAAATCAGCTAACGCATTATCAACAATTAAACTACCGATTAAACATGGAATTGTAAAACTCCCTGGATCTTTTAATTTCCGTGGTAGTCTATTTTGTAGAATTGCTAAGCACTTTGATTTAAGTTCCACATGTGGCTCTTCGTCTAATTTGTGTTTGTTTGTCAAGAGCTGTCTTAAAAATTTTCTCGAGTCTGACATCTGAAAAAGAGCTTCAAGAAGAGGGAAGTTAATATGTAATTTCTTTAGAAGTTTAACAAACTTACCGAACTGTTCTTCTGAATAGTCTCTTTTCATCACTTCGAGATAAGGTATGCGAGGCTGGTACTCTTTGATTACCGGTTTTGACTTGTCTTGTGTTACCTCTACTTTACCTTCGTCTACCTTGGTGTCTTGTATTGGATTGGATTCGTCTAACCCTTTACTGTCATGAGCTGTGATAGCTTGAATCTGCTCCTTTGGGTTAATCTCGATGTTACTTGGTAGATGTCCTTGCGGTCGTTCTGACATTAGCTTTGTGAGTCGTTCGACTACATTGGTGACTTCCTTAACTGACTTAGTAACTTTTTCAACCGACTTGTTGATCTTTACGTATTTTCTCATTTTCTTGGAAACAGTTTTCTATGTCTGCCATGAATTTTGTCAGCATCTCTTCGAGGTTTGGCTTCTTCTCTTGCGGATATGGCTGATTTTGGAAGTTTTGAGGAGGTTGTTGTCTTTGATTTCCTTAATTTCCTTGGCCTCCCTATGAAAAATTTGGGTGGTTCCTCCAACCTGGATTGTAAGTATTACTATAAGGATTACTATTGGATCTGAAATTATTACCTATATAGTTCATCTATTCGCTCTCTGCTCCCGGTTGGTAGGGTGGGTACTCAGGATTCGCCATAGTTCCACTTGCGTCACACTGCATTACTGGATGTATCTGCGAAGAACACAAATTATCAATCTTTTTATTCATTATCTCCATCTGTGTTGATAGCATGGTCACTGTGTTTATGTTCAAAGCTCCGGTTGATTTTGTCGGTTTCGTTCTTGTAACATGCCACTGATAATTATTCAATGACATCTCTTCGATGAACTCGTACGCTGCTTCATGAGTTTTGTTGTTCAGGGTTCCACCGGCGGCTGAATCGATTAGTTGCCTTGTTGAAGGGTTTACTCCGTTATAGAATGTTTGGACTTGTAGCCACAAGGGTAAACCATGGTGTGGACACCTTCTCAAGAGATCCTTGTATCTCTCCCATGCGTCGTATAATGTATCTAAATCCATCTGCACAAAAGAAGAGATATCATTCCGTAATTTGGCCGTCTTGGCCGGTGGAAAATATTTTAATAAAAAATTTTTGGTCATTTGTTCCCATGTAGTGATTGACCGTCGTGGTAACGAGTTTAACCACTGTTTGGCTTTATTCCTTAATGAAAATGGAAATAACCGAAGACGTATGGCATCATCAGAAACGCCATTTATTTTGAAGGTATCACAGAACTCTAAAAAGTTAGTTATATGAGTGTTTGGATCTTCGTCCTGCAAACCATCAAATTGAACAAACTGTTGAATCATTAGTATTGTGTTGGGCTTTAATTCAAAATTATTAGCAGCTATAGTAGGCCTAACAATACTCGATTCTGCTCCTGTTAAATGTGGTTTAGCATAATCAAACATTGTACGTGCAGCATTGCGTTCCCCCACATCATTGGGTTGTGGATTACTTTCGTCCATCCCTTCAGTAGGATTGGACCTGACTTCTTGATTTTCCTCTGTATAATCTAGGGCTCGCCTAATCTCTCTGCGAGTCCTACGAATGGTCACTTCAATACCGCTGTCGTATACTAGAGGTCCTCTCAGGTTCCTTCTAGTCATAAACTAGAGGTACCTGAAAAGAAAAAAGGAAGAAAGAAAAGTTAGCAAAATTAGAATTTAACCTAAAAACAAAAATAAATTGTGGAAAATAAAAATAATGGCTAAAGTAATAAAAAAAGAGTTTTCTTAATATTTTAGTTCCCGGCAACGGCGCCAAAAACTTGATCGCTGAAATCAGAGCTTTAAAATTTATAAAAGAATGATCGAACCTGGAAACTAACTCTGACAACGATTAAAGGCAAGTGTACCTATCGAACAGTAGTATAGATTAGGCAAGACCGGATTATCGAACCCAAAGGAACTAAAAGTACTAATGCTAACTTTCTTTTTATTATTTAGCCTAAAATAAAGTGAAGTTGATTTAATCTAAAACTAACGAATAACTAAGCTAAAGTCACAAAGACAAAAAGAACGAATTGGGAAAATAGCTTTAGGAAAAACTCAGTTGATGAAGACGATACCCTCAGGAAGAATCCACCTAGACTTCACTTGTTATTAAACCCTGAACCATATGATTTATTTACTTAGTTTGAACCGTAAGACTCCCTAATGTATATTAAACCCTCTCTTGAGGTGAATAACATCTAACCCTAGGTTAATTGGTGGAACTCTCGTTCTCTTATAATAACCCCCTAGAATAGCAGTAAATCGATCTATGAATTCCCATATTAGGTTTCACCCTAATCCGGCAAAATCTCGTCACCCTATCTCTAGGCGTGCGATCAACTCCGCTTAATTATGCTAGATCTACTCTTAGGCAGGGTCTATTCCTCCTCCACCTAAGCACATCAAATTTGGATTAAGCATGCATAATTAAGAACAAACTAAGTATTTATTATATAATTTAGAAATCAAATAACAAGATTCATCATAGGTTTCATCCCCTTCAGGTATCTGAGGGGTTTAGTTCATAATGAATAAAGAAAACATCTCAAGAGAAAAGATAAAACAAAACATAAGAAATCCCTAAAACTCCCTGAAGGAATTGAAGGAGAAATCTGCCATCTTGAGTAGAACTCTGGCTTCTTGAGATGGATCAACTGGCTTCCTTCAAGTGATTCTGACAATCCTGACCTTTTCGGCTTGGCTCATTGGCCTAGCTAACCGCCCCCCTTTTCAGCTGGTACTTAGGGGGTTTATAGAGGCTCTTGAAATACGTTTCTTTCTCCCCAAGTATCCAAATCTGAGTGAAATTTCTCTTTCCACGGCCATGGCACACGCCCGTGTGGATCATGGTTTAGGCCGTGCTCGGACTTCTTTAATGAGACACGGCCGTGCAAATCGGGAGAAGGCCTTATTTTAGATGATTGGCGTCGCACGGTTTTGTGGTCTTGGGCCCAGGTCGTGTCGATTTCGTGATATGGTCCATTTACTCCGTTTTGGGCCCGTTTTGTGTTCTTTTCATCCTCGGGTGCTTTCCTGGGTATAAGACATTAAAAGAAAGGGTTAAGAGCACCTTTTTATATGGAATAGAGGATAAATCATCCAAAAGCATATTAAATGTTGGATTAAAATATGTTATAATTACGGTTTATCACTGACATTTTACCTTGAATGTGCCATAGGTCGGATGAGTTACCTCGATTGTGCCATAGGGAAAAATAGTTTTGATTACGAATGGACCTGACCATCTTGATTTCAACTTTTCAGGAAACAATTTGAGTCTTGAATTGTATAGTAGAACTAGATCTCCTACTTTGAATTGCTTTGGTTGCTTTAAACGGGCATCATGGCGTCATTTTGTTGCCTCCTTATATAAACGTGAGTTCTCGTAGGTATTAGCTCACCACTCATCTAGCTCATTCAACTGCATCATTCTTTTCTCACCTACAAGTTCAGGAATGTAATTTAAACATTTTATAGCCTAAAAAGCTTTATGCTCTAATTCAAATGGTAGATGAAAACTTTTTCTGTAGATAAGTCTATATGGGGATGTTCCTATGGGAGTTTTAAAAGTGGTTCTATAGGCCCATAAAGCATCATCTATTTTTAATGCCCAATCCTTCCTGTTTGATTCTACAGTTTTCTCTAGAATACGCTTAAGCTCTCGATTTGCTACCTCCACTTGTCCACTGGTTTGAGGGTGATAAGGGGTAGCTGTTCTGTGGTGTACTCCATATTTCTTTAAGACTTTGTCAAATTGAGTATTACAAAAATGAGTACCCCTATCACTAATAATTGCTCTGGGTGTTCCAAATCGAGAGAAGAGTTTCTTAAGAAATCTTACTACTACCCTGGCATCATTAGTAAGTAAAGCTTGAGCTTCCACCCATTTTGACATATAGTCTACTGCTACTAAGATGTATTTATTTCCAAATGAGCTAGGGAATGGGCCAATAAAATCAATACCCCATACATCAAAACATGATAGCATATATGGTTGAGGCATTTCATTGCGTTTAGAAATATTACATGTTCTCTGACATCTATCACACGAAGCAACATACCTATTAGCGTCTTTGAATTTGGTGGGCCAATAAAAACCTGATTCGAGTGTTTTATGTGCTGTCCTGATTCCGCTGTAATGTCCTCCTGAAGGTCCTGAATGCTTTTTCTTTTGTAACACATCTCCGAATTACTTGATCTGAACATATACGGAAAAGAAAAGGGTCCTCCCAAAAATAATTTTTCGCATAAGCAAAGAATCGCTTCTTTTGATGATGTGTTAACCTTTTAGGTAGGATGTTAGCAGCTAAGTAATTCACAATGTCTGCAAAACAAGGTACCTCAAGGTTGGATATAGCAAATAGTTGTTGTTCAGGAAATGAGTCATTTAGCTCACTCTCATTGAGTTCTTCGATATGTGGATTTTCAAGCCTAGACAGATGATTTGTCGCAAGGTTTTCAGCCCCTTTCTTGTCTTGAATTTCCAAATCAAATTCCTGTAAGAGTAAAATCTATCTTATGAGTTAAGGTTTTGAATCAGATTTAGTTAAAAGATAACAAAGAGTTGAATGGTCAGTGTAAACGACAACTTTAGATAAAATCAAATACTGTCTAAATTTATCAATTGCAAAAACCACAGCTAGCTATTTTAGAAAAATCCTAAATAAATCTTCTATAAAATCCAGCATGTCCTAAAAAGCTTCGAATATCCTTAACTGAACTAGGAGGAGGTAATTTTTCTATAGTTTCAACTTTTGCTTTATCAACCTCAATTCCTTTACTAGAAATTTTGTGGCCTAGCACAATCCCCTCTCGAACCATAAAGTGACACTTTTCCCAATTAAGTACAAGGTTCGTTTCCTCACATCTCATTAGAACTCGTTTTAAATTTTTAAGGAAAAGATGGAAAGAATTACCAAATACCGAAAAATAGTCCATAAATACCTCCATAATATCTTCCTCGAGTTCATCAAAAATGGTTAGCATGCAGCGCTGGAAAGTAGTATGAGCATTACATAATCCAGAAGGCATTCTACAATAAGCAAACGTACCATATGGACATGTGAATGTTGTCTTCTCTTAATCCTCAGGAGCTATTGGGATTTGGTAGTAGCCAGAGAGTCCGTCTAGGAAGCAGTAATACATATGCCCAGATAACCTTTCTAACACTGATCAATAAAGGGCAAAGGGAAGTGATCTTTTCTCGTGGTGTCATTCAACTTCCTATAGTCAATACAGACTCTCCAACCTGTGACTGTTCTTGTAGGAATCAATTCATTTTTTTCATTAGCTACAATAGTCATACCTCCTTTCTTTGGAACAACCTGCACAGGACTTACCTAAGTACTGTCAGAAATAGGATAAATTATTCCAGTATCTAGAAGTTTAATTACCTCAGCTTTAACAACTTCTTTCATGTTGGGATTCAATCGTCTTTGAGGTTGCACACATGGTTTATACTCATTTTCCATTAAAACTTTGTGGGTGCAAAACGATGGACTTAATCCTTTAATGTCAGAAATTTTACAAGCTATGGCTCTTTTATGTTCCCTTAGTACCTATAGCAACTCGTCTTTCTCTTTGGGCTCTAGTTCTGAAGAGATAATTACTGCTAACGTAGCATTATCCCCGAGGAATGCATATTCTAAGTGATTTGGTAACTGTTTCAATTCCAATTTAGGTGGTTCTTCAATAGTGGGTTTTTGTTTTAGTCCATCTTTTATTTCAATGCCCTCGTCTTTCTTTTGTCTAGGGGAAGATGTATTAGAATTCAATTCATTGGTATCACTGTCTACCCCCTCATCTTGGGTAAGACATAGTTCCAACGTGTCATCATGTATGATTTCCTACAAAGAATCTTTAATAAGATGATCAATGGCATAAATAAAACAAGAGGAATCATCTTGCTCTCTAGAATATCGCATAGCATCATAAATTTGAAAAGTAATTTCCTCATCGCCTACCCTTAGTGCAAGTTTACCATCACCTACATCAATAACAGCTCTAGCAGTAGCTAAAAATGGGCGTCCCAAAATTAAAGGTACCTCAACGTCCTCATCCATGTCAGGCACAACAAAATCAACAGGGAATATAAATTTATCAACTTTTACCAGAATATCTTCAATAATTCCCCTAGGATATTTAATAGATCTGTCAGCTAATTGAATACTGATCCTAGTGGGTTTTGGTTCCCCAAGACCAAGCTGCTTAAACATTTTATAAGGTATTAAATTAATACTGGCACCTAAATCAGCTAGTGCTTTCTTAATGTTTAAACTACCAATTAAACAGGGAATAGTGAAACTTCTTGGATCTTTTAATTTGGTTGGTAGCTTATTTTGGAGGATGGTTGAACATTCTTCATTAAGTTCCACGATTGATATCTCTTCAAACTTCCTTTTATTTGTCAGAAGTTCTTTTAGGAATTTTGCGTACACCGTCGTCTGTGAAATAGCTTCAACAAAAGGTAAGTTAATATGTAATTGTTTAAAAAGTTCAAGAAATTTACCGTATTGTGCGTCTAAGAAATCTTTCTTCAACTTTACTGGATATGGGATTGGCGGCTTACATTCTTCACGTACCGGTGTTACATCATCGATTTCCTCACTTTTTTTCTTATTAGTTTCTTCTGGCATCTTCTTTTCTGTTTCAACTAATACCTTCCCATTCCTTAATGTTACTGCCTTCATTTGCTCTTGAGGGTTAGGTTGATATTATTAGGTAAATGACTTGGTGGCCTTTCAGAAACTAACGTGGTCAGTTGTCCTAATTGATTTTTAAGCCTTTGAATTAATGTTTGCTGATTATTCAACATTGTTTCGGTATTTTGAAAATGAGTTTCTGATGCTGAAATAAACTTTGCTAGCATATCTTCAAGGTTCGGCTTCTTTTCTTATGGGTAGTGTTGCTGTTGAAAGCCTGAGAAGGGTTGTTGTCTCTGAATTCCTTGGCCACCCCATGAGAAATTGGGGTGGTTCGTCCAACCTGGATTATAAGTATTACTATACAGGTTATTTTGAGGTCTAGAATTATTACCCATATAGTGAACTTGTTCGTTTTCAGCGTTCGGGTTGTAAGGTGGGTATTCTGTATTGCTCATCCCTCCTCGATTCATATCGCACTGTATTACTGGATGTACCGGTGAAGAACTATACAAACCATCAATCTTTTTATTCAACAATTCTACCTGGTTTGGTAGCATGGTCACTGCGTCGAGGTTGAAAACACTGGCGGCTTTTATTGGCTTTATCCTCGTGACTTGCCATTGATAGTTATTCAGTGACATCTCTTCAATAAATTCGTAGGCAGCCTCAGGTGTTTTGTTGTTCAGGGTTCCACCAGCGGCTGAATCAATCAACTGCCTAGTTGAGGGGTTCACACCATTGTAAAAGGTTTGAACCTGGAGCCACAAAGGTAACCCATGGTGAGGGCACATTCTTAGTAAATCCTTGTATCTCTCCCATGCATCGTAAAGTGTCTCTAAATCCATCTGCACAAAGGAAGAGATATCATTCTTAACTTGGCCGTTTTAGTCGGCGGAAAATATTTTAATAAGAACTTCTCAGTCATTTGATCCCATGTAGTGATTGATCCTCGTGGAAGATAATTCAACCACTGTTTGGTTTTGTTTCTCAATGAGAAGGGAAACAATCGAAGGCGAATGGCATCATCAGAAACACCATTAATTTTAAATGTATTGCATAACTCCAAAAAGTTCGCTAAGTGCGTGTTAGGATCCTTATCCTGCAAACCATCAAACTGAACAAACTGTTGTATCATCTGTATAGTGTTAGGTTTCAGTTCAAAATTATTTGCAGCAATAGTAGGTCTAACAATACTCTATTCAGTACCGATTAAACTAGGCTTAGCATAATCATACATAGTACGAGGAACAAGATTTTGGTTCACCAGATCTACCGCGACCACATGAGGTAGCAGATTGTCTTGAGGATCAGCCATATCTTCGGTATTATTGGTGTTGTCCTCTTGCTCTTCTTCTATGTATTGCAAGCTTCACCTTATTTCTCTGTGGTTTCTGCGAATGGTACCTTTTATATCGCTGTCAAAAATCAAGGGTCCTGATGGGTTCCTTATAGTCATAAACTAGAAAAACCTATCAGAAGAAATACAAGAGAGATCAGAAAACAAAAATTTAAAATTAGAAAGAAATAAATAAAAGAAAAATGGCTAAAGTAATAAAAATTGAGCGTTCCTAATATTTTAGTTCCCCGGCAACGATGCCAAAAACTTGATGGTAGTCTGAAAGCTTTAATATTTATAATAAGAATGATCGAGCCTAAAAACTATCACCACGATTAAGGCAAGCGCACCTATCGAACAGTAGTATAGCTTAATGGCAAGTCCCGAATGTCGAACCCAAGGGAACCAAAAGTACTAGTACTAACTTTCTTTTCATTATCTAGCCTAAAATAAAGAAGATTGATATCTATCTAACTAATTACTAAACCAAGGATGCTAAGACACAGAGAATGAATTGGGGAAAATACTTTTGACAAAACTAATTAATTAAGACAACACTCGAGGAAGAATCCACCTAGACTTCATTTGTTATTTTACTCTGAACCAGACAATTTATTCACTTGGCTTGATCCATAAGATTCCTTAATTTATATTAATACCTCTTTCGAGGCTAGTAACGTCTAACCCTAGGTTGATTAATTGAAATCTCTTTCTAATTAAAACCCCTAGTGTTGCATTAATTTGATCTATGGACTCCCATATTAGGTTTGACCCTAATCCGGAAGATTTTCATCATCCTATTTCTAGGAGTACGATCTACTCCGCTTAACTATGCTAGATCCACTCTTAGACTTGGACTTTTTCTCCTCTGAATAAGACATCAATACTTGAATCAATATCCTGAAATATTAAAGCAAGAATTAAGAACACATAATTAAGAACAAATCGAGTATTTATCATACAGTTCAAAAAACAATAACAAGATCCGTCTTAGGTTTCATCCCCTTCAGGTATTTGAGGGATTTAGTTCATAATTATAAAAGAACACATCTCAGAAGAAATTAAATAAAAAAAAACATAAAGAAAACCCTAAAACCCCCTGAAGGAAATTGAAGGGAAGATCCTCAGTCTTGAGTGTGATTTCGGCTTCTGAGATGGATCAACTGGCTTTCTTGGAGTAATTCCCTAATTTTAGCTCTCTCTGGCTTCATTCCTATCAAAAGCCCTGACAGAGGCCTTCTGTCGAACTCTCCAACGACCCCTCATAGATTGCCCTCTAGGGTGTTTATATAGGCTTTCGTAATGTCTTTCTTTACCTCTAAGTATCCTTTTTCGAGTGGAATTAAAACAGGTCACGGCAGGGACATGCTCGTGTGGCACGCCCATGTGAATCGAGCCCTGGGCCGTGTTTGAGTCTGCTAAAGTGTCACGGCTGTGTGGCAAACTCCAGGCCGTGTGGATTTCTTTCTTTGGCCCATTTTCTCCATTTTTGGCCCGTTTCTCATTCTTTTCATCCTCCTATGCTCTCCTAAGTATAAAGCATGAAATTAAAGGATTAGGAGCATCAAATTCCATAATTCAAAGAATAAATCATCCAAAAGTATGCCAAATGTGGGATTAAAATATGTATATATTACGGTTTATCACTAAACAAGGGCCACAGCCCGTATGAAATGGAACATACCCATGTGGGTAGGCCTTGTGGTCACACACGCCCATGTCCCTAACCCATTTGGGATTTATTTTCATTTCGAACCAATAGGGATTTCACATGGCCAGACACACACCCGTGTTCTTGGCCCGTGTGCTTTACACGGCCTAAACATGCCCGTGTGTAAAAACCTGGGTATTCTGTTTGTGACGACAGCAACCTCATATGGGACACACGGCCTTGGCCCACGCCCGTGTGGCTAGCCCATCGTCCAAACTGACTTGCAACACTAGCATGCAGGGGACACACGGCCTGGTCACACACCCATGGGACTGATCGTGTGTTACACACGGCCTAGGCACACGCCCGTGTGCCTACCCGTGTGGACAAGAACAAAGCTGTTTGCCAAGCTCTTTTCACCACCCTAGTTTGCACAACATAATTCCATTCAACAAATCACTAAGCAACTTAGGTTTGCAACATACACTTCCATGAATAACTTCATCTTTTCATAAATTACTAATAATGAGCCAAGTCCATCTTTAAAGGAGTCAACACACTCTTGGCCAAAATAACAAAGCAATTCACCTAGTCTAGCCCCTATACATGCCATACTCAAAACAGTAAGTCTAGATATACCGAGATGAGCTTATAGTGTGGGTGATCTTCCAATTATCATCGTATCCCGACCCGGCTCTTTGACACTATAAAACAGGGGAAAAGAAAGGGAGTAAGCTTTAAGCTTAGTAAGTTTAAATGTAAACAATAAACATCATAATATGTGCTAATCAATAAATAGCATTACATACTAAGCAAGAATAATCCATATTCCACGATCTTGCTCCACATTCCACGATCTTGCTTACTCATTTCATCTCTTACCACATTCCAACCATATCACAAGCCAAATGCTCACATTATTTAACATACATCCCTACACTTATTGCCACATGATCACATGAAACAACACTTAACAATTTCACAATAAGCCATTCCTAGTGATACCAAACACTCAGTGGTTTCGCACTTAGCCCACCATTAATCTTTAACAGGGTGGTATCGCACATAGCCCACCAAATGATATTATAAATGATGGTATCACACACAGTCCATCGTGAATAAGTAATAAGGTGGTATCGTACATCGCCACCAACAAGAATTATTAAGGTGGTATCGCACACAGCCCACCATTAATTATTATGGTAATATTCCACACTTATATATCTATTTCAACGTTCATACGAAAATTATTCATTATCTACCAAATTCAATCCACTTGAATCATATATGTTCTCAATCACACATTGCACCAATAAGTAACAACATGTGTATTTAAGATGCATCGATTACACATAAACTTACCTCGGTGCAAAATGCGTTAATCAACGGTCTATTTCGTAACCTTGCCTTTTCCTCTGTCAAGGTTAATTTCACGCTCTTCTTGATCTGTAATAACAAAATTCACTCATTCAATCATTTTATAATTATAATACAACATAATCTCTACTTAGGCAAAAATGACCATTTTGCCCTTGTACTATGGCAAAATTATAATTTTGCCCCTAGGCTCGTAAATCATTTTTCATCATATTTTTTCATTAAACAAGCCTAGCTGAACATTTATTCCTCTTACAACTACTCACAAATCCAACTATTTCATGCATTTATTACTAAATCACAACATTTACAACTTGGACCCATTTAGGTGTTTTTATGGTAACACCTTTCACAAAAGTTGTTCCTTAACTCACTAACATCCATTTTCTTCTATAAAAAAATTAGAAAACAACATAAAATATCTCATGTTAAGTCCCTAGACTTTCAACCATATTGCAAATTAGTCCCTTCATTAGCTAGCTTAATCTTTGGGGGTCCCAAAAATACAAAAATCATCAAGAAAGACCTCTAAAATCACTTACTTGCAAGGAGATAGCTTGGCTAAATCTTTGAAATCCAAAAACCTCTATTTTCTCTTTAATTTTCGGTGGAAGAAGAAGGGTGAATAGTGAAAGATGTTATCATTTCTTTTTATCTTATTTTATTCATCTTTTCATCACCTAATTTCACCAAATTTGGCCAAAAATTTAATGCCCTTGTCTCCTTGCCGCTATGGCCGGCCAACACACCTATAATGGCCTAATTTCACTTTAAGGACCTCCAATTAAATATTCTATGGCTATTAGACACATCTACCTTGAAAATAGAACTTTCACACTTTATGCGATTTAGTCTTTCTCCACAATTAAGCATGAAATCATTAAAATTAAAGCACCAAAATATTGATATAGCCATATATTAATGCCATAACACATAAAATAATATCGAAATAATTTTCCTCAACCTCGGATTAGCGATCTCGAATCCACTGTTCCGACTAGCCCCAAAATCGGGCAGTTACAACTGTTTATATGATTGAGAGTGAAATGTTACAAATGATGTACATGGTATATGAATTTGATATGATACAATTTATTGAGTATTAATTGAGATATTGGACGATTACATGCACTAATGTGACTAACTTTGTTGATGAATGCTTGTGTATAGGAATTTGGCAAGTGAATTTGATATACTTTGTTTAATTTGTTGATTATGTATAAATGGTAAGTTAAATTCTGAATTATATAGGCTTACTAAGCTTTAAATCTTACTCTGTTTCTTTATCCATGTTTTATAGAGGTTCGATAGCTCGCTCGATCCGGATAAAGTCAGAGTTACGCATCACACTATCCAGTTGTTGTTTGGTACTTGTGAACTTATGGTTATATGTAAATATGGCATGTATAGGCTAGTTATAAAGATGATAGTTATGGTTACTTGAGATAATGATTTTTGTACATGTTCTAGTATAGGTTAAAGCAATGTGATTTGGCTTAACTTGGTATAGTGTTTTGGTTGTGTAAAAGTATTCAAACGTGGTATGTATTGGCAAGTAGAAGATGGAATGGTAATATGCAAATGTTATCTTGATATGTAGTAGAATTATGAATGGAAAATACGTGGTATTAATTAAGTATTTGAGTACTATGTTAAGTTGGTATAATATGAGTATGAAATGTTATGGATTGGCTGCCTATTGGGTTATAAAATGTTGCAATTTATGCTTGTGTAGGTATGTAAAAAATAGAGTGGCAAAATGGCTTTGCAAATAGCCTATTTTTGTCCACACGGACGTATGTCTCAGCCGTGTGTGACACACGGTCATGTTACATGGCTATGTGTCCCCTGGTGTTGAAATTAAAACCAAGTTAGTATGCTCCACACAGTCTCACACATGGGCGTGTGACTGGCCATGTGATAAAAGTCAGTATACCCCCTAATTGGCACATGGCCCAGCACACGGGCATGTGACTTGTAATGTTGCATAAGTCAGTATACCTTATAGGATTGACACGGCCTAGCACACAGCCTCGTACACGGGCGTGTGTGGCCACTTCGAAGGGCACATGGGCTAGACACACGGGCATGTGGTTGGCCGTGTGGCCCAAGTCAGTATCTACCCCCTGTTTTCACACGACCGGTGACACGGGCGTGTCTAGTTGCCGTGTGAGACACACAGCCTGGCCACACAGGCGTGTGTCCCCTGTATTGAGAATTTTTTTCAAAGTTTTGTGAAAGTTTTATAAGTTATTGGTTTAGTCTCGAATCGCTCCTAAAGTATGTTTAATGCCTTGTAGGCTATTATAAGGGACAAATTGATTGAGGTAGAATGATGATTGTATGAATTGATCAAATGTATGAGAAAAGTACAGCTATAGGTGTTATAAGTCCGGTAATGCTCCGTAACCCTATTTTGGCGTTGAATATAGGTGAGGGGTGTTACAATTATTGGTATCAGATCTACTATTTAGTCGATTCTAGGACTAATGTAGCGTATGTGAGTCTAGCTATACATGTCGTATATATAAACTGTGATAGTGTGATGACTCTTGACATTTTCAAATGTGTTTTGATATAGTAAATGTATCCTGATCGAGCTGTAGTAGATGAGGTTAAGAGTAATGCGCCTGCTACCGATCAAGGGAAAGCGGGTTTTGATTCTAGACCCGTAAAGGGCAGCCAAAGAGGAGAGGCTAAAGAAGCCTTCTTCCAAATGATGAACTAGTGGTTAACACAATACATTCGTATGAACCCGGCCACTCAACAGTCTCTATCCTCACCTATTTCCCAACCAAACCTTATATTTCCTCAAGGTATGGATCCTTTGCGATTGAATAAACCACCTGTTGGTAAGATACAAAAACACGAGGCTGAGGAATTCAGAGCCACTATTAACGATGACCCTGAAAGAGCTGAGTTTTGGCTTGAGAACAGGATTCGGGTATTTGATTAACTGTCTTGCACATCTGAAGAATGTTTAAAATGTGCTGTATCACTGTTGAGAGACACTGCGTATTAGTGGTGGAATACCTTGATATCCGTAGTTCCGTAAGAAAGAGTTAATTGGGAGTTCTTTCAAGTTGAATTTAGAAAGAAATACATCAACCAAATTTTCATTGATCAGAAACGAAAAGAATTTCTTGAATTGAAATAGGGTCGTATGTCGGTAACAGAATACGAAAGAGAGTTTGTACGACTCAGTAAATATGCTCTTAAATGTGTTTTTTCCGAGGCTATAATGTGCAAAAGGTTCGAGGATCGATTAAATGAAGAAATCAAAATATTAGTTGGAATTCTTGAGCTGAAAGAGTTTGTCATTCTATTTGGTAGAGCTTGCAAAGCCGAAGAGCTTAGCAAAGAGAAAAGAAAAGCTGATTCTGAGTATAGAAACTTTATAAAGAGATTTGCGGGCAAATCACATCAGTCAGCATCAAAAAAATCTAAAGAATATCATCCTCATTCTACTGCTTCTGCGAGGATTTCGATCAGAGATAGAGATGCGAGACATTTCAGCTCTAAACCTCAGATGACATTTGTTGCTAGTGTGGGCAATGTTAGAAATGTTAGGCCTGAATGTAAGCACTATAATAAGTGACATTACGGTGAATGTATAATATTGAGTGGAGCTTGTTTTAAATGTGGATCTCTTGATCATTATCTCCGGGACTGTCCAGAAAAGTCTATAGCTGAAAGAGAACAACTGGTGAAAGTAAGTAATACGGCTACTTGAGGGAGACCACCCCGAAACACTGGGAATACGAGTGGTAACCAAGGTGCTACAAGAGATTCTGCTATGAGATCTGAGGCACGAGCACCTACTCGAGCTTATGCTATCCATGTACGGGAGGAGGCATCATCGCCAGATGTTATTACCAGTACTTTTTCTCTTTTCGATATTGATATAATTACGTTGATAAATCCTAGATCAACCCATTCATATATCTGTATGAATTTAGTATTTAAAAAGAGTTTACATGTTGAATCTATAGAGTTTGTAATTAAAGTATCGAACCACTTAAGCAAGTCTGTTTTAGTTTATAATATTTGTAGGAATTTTCCTTTGATGACTCGGGGTTACTTTTTTCCAGCTAACTTGATGCTTTTACCGTTTGATGAGTTTGATGTGATTTTGGGTATGGACTGGCTGACTATGCATGATGCAGTTGTGAATTGTAGATGAAAGATTATCGAATTGAAATGTCAGAATGGTGAAATTCTTCAGATTGAGTCTGATGATTTGAGTGAATTACCTATTGTGATATCGTCTATGTTAGCTTAGAAATGTATAAAAAAGGGCTATGATGCATATCATGTATACGTATTAGATACTAAGGTGTCTGAATCAAAGAATGAATCTATACCTGTTGTTTGTGAGTTTTTGGATGTATTTCCAGAAGATTTATCAGGTTTGCCACTAATCAGAGAGTTTGAATTTGGTATTGAATTAGTACCGGGAACAACACCGATATAGATAGCTTCGTGCAGAATGTCTCCAACAGAATTAAAAGAGTTGAAAGCTCAGTTGCGAGAATTGATAGACAAAGGTTTTGCACGATCGAGTTATTCGCCCTGGGATTCACCAGTATTGTTCATAAAGAAGAAAGACAACACGATGAGAATGTGTATCGATTATAGACAGCTGAATAAAGTGACCATAAAGAACACATACCCTCTACCACGGATTGATGATTTATTTGATCTGTTGAAAGGGGCTACAGTATTTTCAAAGATTGATTTGAGATCGGGTTATTATCGATTGAGAGTTAAAGAGTTAGATGTAGCAAAAATCGCATTCAGAACGAGGTATGGACATTATGAATTCTTGGTTATGCCTTTCAGATTAACTAATGCTTCTGTGGACTTGATGAACCGGATATTCAGATTGTATTTAGACAGATTTTTTATTGTATTCATTGATGACATTCTTATCTATTCGTGAATGAATCTGATCATGCCGAGCACTTGAGAGTTGTGTTACAAACTGTACGTGATAAGCAATTATTTACAAAGTTCAGTAAATGTGAGTTTTGGCTCCGAGAGGTTGGATTTCTGGGGCATATTGTTTCAGCTGAAGGTATTAAAGTTGACCCAAGTAAGATTTCTACTATTGTTGATTGGAAACCTCCAAGAAATGTGTCTAAAGTCTGTAGTTTTCTGGGCTTAGCGGGCTATTACCAAAGATTCATGAAAGGATTTTCGACGATTGCGACACCAATGACACAACTACTTCAGAAAGATGTGAAATTCGAATGGTCAAAAAAATGTCAGCGGAGTTTTGAACAGTTGAATGTACTATTAACTGAAGCACCAATTCTGGTTCAACCTGAATGGAAAGAATTTGTGATTTATAGTGACGCATCATTAAACGGTTTGGGATGTGTTTTAATGAAAGAAGGAAAAGTTATAGCTTATGCTTCCTGACAACTAAAACCGCATGAAAAGAACTATCCGACGCATGACTTAAAGTTGGCTGCAATTGTGTTCACATTGAAAATTTGGCGACACTATTTATACGGTGAAAAATGCCATTTATACGGATCACAAAAGCTTAAAATATCTAATGTCATAGAAAGATTTGAATCCGCGACAACAAAGATGGCTTGAATTATTGAAAGATTATGAATTTGTGATTGATTATCACCCGGGAAAAGCTAATGTTGTTGTTGATGCCCTGAGCCAAAAATCTTTGTCTGCATTAAGGGAAATGAATACCCAGTTGATGATTTGTGATGATGGGCCTATTTTAGCTAAATTAAAAGCTAAACCTGTATTTCTTCAACAAATCTGTGAAGCTTAGAAAGATGACCGTGAATGGCAAGTTAAACGGATTCAATGTGAGACTATCCCTAATCTAGAGTTTCAGATTGGAGCCGACGATTGTTTAAGGTTCCAGAATAGAATTTGCATATCGAGAAATTCAGAACTCATTCAGAAGATTTTGCACGAAGCGCACAATAGCTGTTTATCTGTTCATCCTGGGAGTACCAAAATGTATAATGATTTAAAACAATTTTATTGGTGGCAAGGCATGAACCGAGCTATCTCAAAGCTTGTTTCTAAATGTTTGATTTGTCAGTAAGTCAAAGCCAAACATCAAGTACCATCGGGTTTACTACAGCCTGTAATTATTCCCGAGTGGAAATGGGATAGAATTACAATGGATTTTATGTCAGGATTGCCCCTAACTCCGAAAAAGAAGGATGCTATCTGGGTTGCCATTGATCGACTAACGAAATCTGCTCATTTCATACTGGTATGTACAGATTACTCACTTGATAGATTGGCTGAATTGTACATTTATGAGATTGTTCGATTGCAGAAGGTGCCACTGTCTATTATTTCTGATAGAGATCCGAGATTTATGTCGCGATTTTGGAAGAAATTACAAGAAGCTCTAGGAACAAAGTTTAACTTCAATACTGCATTTCATCCTCAGACTGACGGTTAGATTGAGAGGGTTATTCAGATTCTTGAAGACATATTGAGATATTGTATTTTAGAGTTTGAGGGCAGTTGGGAAAAATACTTACCATTGATTGAGTTCGCATATAATAACAGTTTTCAAACGAGTATAAAGATGGCACCGTACGAAGCTTTATATGGTCACAAATGTCGAACTCTACTATACTAGACTGAACTGAGTGAGAAAAAGATTGACGGGGTTGAATTGATCAGAGAAACTGAAGAAAAAGTAAAAACAATTCGCGAAAGTTTAAAAGCTACTTTAGATCAACAAAAATCATACGCAGATTTAAAACGTAAAGAATTTGAGTTTCATGTTGGGGACCGAGTGTTTCTAAAGGTGTCACTGTGGAAAAAGGTTCTTCGATTTGGCCGTAAAGGAAAGCTAAGTCCGCAATTTATCAGACCATATGAGATCGTCAAAGAATAGAGCATGTAGCATATCGACTAGCTTTACCATCAGAACTTGAAAAGGTTCATAATGTTTTTCACATGTCTATGCTACGTCGATATAGATCTGATCCGTCACATGTGATTTCTCCTGTAGATGTTAAGATACAGGCTGATTTAACATAAGTGAAGAACTGATCAAGATTTTAGCTCGTGAAATCAAAGAATTGCAAAATAAATGCATAGCCTAGTAAAGGTTCTTTGGCATAAACACGGGATCGAGGAAGCTACGTGGGAACCCAAGGAAGTTATGAGAAAGCAGTACCCTAACCTATTCACCGGTAATGTAACATCCTGGAAAGGGCCTATGCATTGTCGGTTTAATTGTACAAAATGACATGTCTTAAGTACTATGAATAAATTTTTAATATTTTTGGAAACTCGGAAATGTATGGAAATGAAATGGAAATGAACATTTTTGAAAACCTGGAAATGCATGGACATGAACATTTTTGGAAACCTGGAAATGTAAGGAAATGATTCAAAAATGGAAAGTAAGCATTTCTGGAAACTTGGAAATGCAAGAAAATGGCAAGTTTACAGAGCCGAACGAAAATTTTTAGAAACTTAGAAATGACCTAGAAATGTCAAGTTTTAAAATCTAAAAGAGGAAATTAAGGCAAGGTGGCCTTAAAAGAAAAAGTTTGTAAATTTTGACACATAAACAGGCTTGGAAAAGTGGCCTGAAGGTGCCACTTAGGGCCTATGGAAATGGCGCCATGTGCAAGAGGAATGGGCCTGGGTTCGAGTCACTTAGGAAGCAAATAAAAAGGAGTTGCCTGGGTTCGAGTCACTTGGGAAGCAAATAAAAAGGAGTTTTATTTTTGCTTCCAGAAGACTGGAGTGGACGGCAAGGCTTCTAGAAAAAGGGAGTTTTATTCCCTTTAAATTTTGGCAATTAATGGGATAAATAAAGGATTTTTTTTAAATTTTAAATTGGATTATTTAGAAGAGATAAATATTGGATTAAACTCTTTTATTTATGATAATTAAAAGATAAAGTTATCAGATAGAGGAGTGGTGGCCAAGTAAGGGACTCTTTAGATGATAATTTCGGCTATAAAAGGAAGGAAGGAGGGCTACTCATCAATTTTTGCTTCCTCCTCTTCTCTGCCGAATTCTTAGTGCTCTCCTCTCTTCTTTTCTTTCTTTTCTTTTGTCAAGCCGAAATCTGTCAAGTATTCACTTAGTCTCTAGCCAAATCTCTGAAGTGGTGTCAGGAAGGAGTTGTCGATTTCTCCATGTAAGGGTAAGATCTAGACTCGGTTTCCATTCTTTTCTTTTTAAGCCTGTCGAAATTTGGAGACTAATCTCTCATATTGTATTTTGGCCAAAATATGAAGAACTCTTTCAGGATCTGTCTCAAGTCGACTGTAGAAAGGATTTTCGGGATTTAAGGCATCAAGGTAAGACAATAAAGTGATATTCGGCCATAGGCCATAAATATGATTTCAAGTTAGACTAAAATCTAACATATGTGTATAGATATTTCGACAGCATTAAGGAATCAAGGATCCAATTCGGGAATTTTTAGAATCCACAAGGTAAGTATTCGGCCAAGGCTTATATTTTTGGTATTTGGAACTATTTCCTATTTATTCAAAAGCCAAAAACTGACATAGTTAAATGATTTGGTGGCTAGCCGATTTTAAGGGAGGAATACAAAGTTCCGGCATTTGATTCTTAATTCAGTACGGCAACAAGGTAAGTTTTAGTAATACAAATCCTACTAGGATTTGGTTTTATAGCCAAATAGGTCTTTGCTAAAGATTACCATGTTAACTGAATATAGGCATTAAAGATCTAAATCAGTAGATCGGTTTTTGGGATTTCAAGGACTTCGTTAAGCGAATCAGGTGTGTACCCCACACTAACTTTTAATACGATTATGGTAATATGTAATATATGCATGGTTATAAGAATATGAATATGGCTAAGGTACCGTGTTATGGTACAAAGTACTCAGGTACGTTTCCTACTCCCACGAGGATTATGAAATATGCTATTTATAACATGTGAAAATTTATAAGAATGTGAATTTAAGTATGATATGCATGA
The DNA here is from genome assembly GCA_025503065.1 of Gossypium bickii. Lineage (NCBI taxonomy): Eukaryota > Viridiplantae > Streptophyta > Magnoliopsida > Malvales > Malvaceae > Gossypium > Gossypium bickii. Next base: position 100,420,104 of record CP106715.1, read on the forward strand.
TATGGATAATATGGGTCATTCGGGATATATGACAAAGGGGAAGTGAATGTGATGACTACGGTCTCACTATCTGAATGTGACTTCGGTCACATTATCTGAATGTGGTAACTTCGGTTACATTATCTGAATCTGGTGTCTCTTGACGCAATTATATCTGGTGGCTATGCCACAAATTTTATATGGGCGATGAGCACGTCGACTGCAGCGACTGCCTTCGAAGGTGTGTAGCGGATGGAGGGTCGACTTAGTAGTCCCCATGGTGTGTAGGTTGGTACGGGGATGTGTAGCGGATGGCATCTAGGTTTTGGGTTCGGGTTGCATCATCATTTTTATCTGTTATATGAATAAGTATTTGATATGAAAATGTATGCCTGATCTATTGAATTTTAGTGTTGTGTACACATTGAGTCTGTTGACTCACCCCATTTTGGGACTATTTTTCAGGTGACGATCAATAATGGACTGGGTTCGGCAGAAGCTTAGGGATGGCCATGCTCAGCTTGAAGTTTTGTTCAATATGGATATTTAATTTCATTTAAGTACTTTGGAATTTTATTTTGGGATTTTACTTGTTGTAATAAGGCCATAGTTACATTTCTTTACTTTTATTTTTAATTATTATGTTACGAATTATTTTTTGATTAAAGTTCAAGTAAAATTATTTCTTTAAAAAAAATAATAAACCCTAAATTTTTTTTGTCACCTTAATTAATTGGATTTTTAATATAAAATAAATGGGTTTCCAACCTAAGCCCAACCCAACACGATATGATTTGTAAAACTACTCACAAATTTTCTCTAAGTAACAAGAACTTTGAAACCGGTTTACTTAAGGAACATACTAGATCCGGTTTAGGCTCGTGGGCCGGGTGTGGGGTGTTTCAGTTTGGTATCAGAGCCCAGTTTTAAAACTCTCGGCCTGTGGGCTAAGGCCCAAAACATTTTCAAATCGAGCCAAGTAAGTTTTTATAAAGTATTTTACGAAATAAACAGGTTTTCTGGCATCGCACCTAAGTCTCCGACCCGCAGTCCACCAGGTAAGTACCCCTAACTATCTGTGTGATATATGATTTATGGATTATGAAAGGGTAGAAAAGGCATGGAACGTAGAATAACATGATAGGAACCGGAACCCTAGGACTAGTCTACTCAAACACAAACACATAAGACTTAAGGAACGTTAAACAAACCTATGGCTAAGTCACTGAGTTAGGGTGTGGTAACCCCTGTACGCATGTCTAGGATTGGATCTGGAAGAGCTTGGTATTTAAGCAGTCCTAGTGACTCACCTCCTCTTCGCAGGAATCCTACCTGGTGCGTAGCTTCGGTTCACCCTAACTCAGAGGGCTCAGTTGGTGTGGCAACCTCTGTGCGCATGTCTAGGAATGGTTTTGGTGGGAGCTTGGTATTTAAGCAGTCCGCATGACTCACCTCCTCTCCATTCGAATCCTGCCTGGTGCGTAGCTTTGGTTCACCCTGACCAAGAGGGCTCGGTTATAGGCTAAACACAATAACTAAAACCCGAAAGGGAACTAACCATGTTTTTTTTTTAAAAAAAGGAAAAACAACAAAACCCCAGTTTTAAAACTTTTAAAATCACTCTTTTAATTTGTGAAAACTATCTTTACAAAATTTTCCGAAAAATTTTCGATTTATGAAAATTACAAAAATACCCCTAGTGGTAAAATTACCAAAATGCCCTTGGTTTATAAAATGTCAAACTACCCAACAGTTTTACCAAAATTTCATTATTTTAACTCTAATTTGCAAAATATCAAAAATACCTTGATTTTAGAAAAATTACAAAATTGCCCTCAACTTACGAAATTACCAAAATGACCCTGATTTCCAAAATTTTTGCAACATCATCGTTTTGAAAAGTACAATGCTCAAAAAGAACCCTCAATGTTTTACAACTTTTGAAATATCCCTGATTTGTTAAAATTTTCAAATTTACCCCAGTTTGCAAAAAATTACCAAAATACCCCTAAGGTCTAAAATTACCGAAATACCCCAGACTTTAAATCTTTTTTTCCAAAATACCCCGGGAACTTAAAATTACTAAAATAATTTTTGACGAAATCACCAAGGATCTTTTTCTTTTGAAAGATTACAAAAATGCCCCTGTAGGACAAATTACGAAAATACCCCTGGGTAGTGGAAAAAAAACAACAACGATGAAAACTACAACGTTTCTTTGAATGAATGAAAGTTCATACTTGTTTGATGGATGAATAAATGAATGGAAAGACTGTGTGTTTGTATGAATACGAAAGAACCACTCCCAAATCCTTTTTCATAAAACTCCTTCGCGGGTAAATAAGTGGAACAATGACTAATTCATAAAACTTCTTAATCAGATCTCGACATTAGAAAATGAGCTCTAGAGGATGTAGTCGTCGTGGATGAGGTAGAGGAAGGATGACCGTGTCGGAACCCGTTAGATCGGGTCAAGGGTCTGATAATGAGATACCACCGCCACCACCACCCCCAGCTGTTGGTGTTGAGCAACAAGCTCAGACGGGGGAAGATGCTGTGTCGCAGGCTGTGCTGCGAGTTTTAGAATTGGTGGTTGGTGTAGGAGGAAATTCAGGAACTCAGAAATCTGTGCCTGAACGGCTCCAAGCTAATGGAGCCGAGATGTTTCGTGGAGTGTTCGGAGGCGGCACCCGATCAAACGGTGAGATGCGGTTGGAAGCAACGAAGCGCATCATGGATGAGATTGATCTGACCCCTGAGGAAAAGTTAAAAGGATTGGTGGCACTGTTACGCGATGAAGCGTATCAATGGTGGTTAACTATTCGGGATGGTGCCACGGCTGAGGATCTGACCTGGGAATATGTTAAGGAAGCATTTCAGAAGAAATATGTGGGAACCAGGTATACAGATGAGCAAAGGAAGGCTTTTCTGGGGCTGGTGCAAGGGAGCAAGTCTGTTGCGGAATATGAAGTAGAATTCCTGAGGTTGAGTCGCTATGCTCGAGGAGTAGTGGCAACTGAGCATGAGCGCTGTGTTCGTTTTGAGGACAGACTGAGGGATGATCTGAGACTATTAATAGCACCGCATCAGGAGCGGGAGTTCTCTGCTTTGGTAGAAAAGGCCAAGGTGGCCAAGGGAATTAAGGATTCTACTAAGCAGGCTGTGGATAGGAATAAGCCCAAAAGAGGTTTTGGACCATCTGAAAAGGTTCATAAGAGGCCTAAAATTAATGGGCCGTGAAATCAGCAAGCTGGTACAGGATGACAGTATCGTCCTTGTGAGCATTGTGGAAAGAAGTACTTAGGGGAGTGCTGGAAAAAGACGGGAGCATGTTTTCGGTGTGGGTCCAAGGACCATATGCTCAAGGATTGTCCCAAGAAACCAGATGAGAGTCGACCGGCAGCTCAGACTGTTAGTCAGGCTAGTAGAGGCGGACAACAGCCTCAACGGGGTCGTGGTTCAGGCAATAGAGGTAACGGTGCTGGCAGAGGCCGTGGAACACAGGGCCGAGGTGCTGCTAATGCTGAGGCAAGGCAACCGATTTTGGTCTATGCGGTTCGCCAGAGGGAGGATGGTGACGCGTCGGATGTTATAACCGGTACGTTCTTTATTTTTGACAAGCCCTATTTTGCTCTAATTGATGTGGGCTCGACCCATTCATATGTTGCATATAGTGTAGTGGAAACACAAGACCTAGACTCTGAACTCTCTGATAGGCAGATGACTGTAGTAAGCCCATTAGGCCAAACTATAGTGGTAGATAAGATCTTTCGGAATGTACCCCTAGAGATTTAGGGAGTGAACTTTCGGGCTGACTTAATGGAATTACCCTTTGGAGAGTTTGAACTTATACTTGGGAAGGACTGGCTAGTAGAACACTGAGCCGTGTTGGATTGTGTGGCTAAACGAATGGAGTTAAAAACCCCGAAGGATGGAGTGGTAGTGATGATCGGAGAAAGAAGAAACTACCTGTCTAACGTAGTCTCAGTGTTAAAGGCTGAGAAAATGGTTAAGAAAGGGTGCAAGGCGTTCTTAGCCTTCGTAAGTGCGTAGGGTGGAAAGGAAGAAGGTGTCAGCGGAGTTAGAACCGTAAGGGACTTTGAAGATGTATTTCCGGAGGAATTACCAGGAATACCCCCAGATAGAGAGGTGGAATTTGGAATAGGTTTGCTACCGGGAACAGCTCCTGTGTCAATCGCTCCATACCGAATGGCGCCAAAGGAGTTGGTTGAGCTCAAGGCTCAAATCCAAGAGTTGTTGGATCGTGGGTTCATCCGACCTAGTGTGTCTCCATGGGGAGCACCGGTCCTGTTTGTAAAGAAGAAGGACGAAACTATGCATATGTGCATAGATTATCGTCAGTTGAATAAGCTGACCATTAAGAACAAGTATCCATTGCCAAGGATCGATGCCTTGTTCGATCAGCTGAAGGGAGCCGTAGTATTTTCAAAGATAGACTTGAGGTCAGGATATCATCAGTTGAAGGTGAAGGAGGCAGATATCCATAAGACAGCTTTTAGGACAAGATATGGCCATTTTGAATTTGTAGTGATGCCGTTTAGGTTGACGAACGCTCCAGCCGCGTTCATGGATATGATGAATCGGGTTTTCCAACCCTACTTGGATGGGTTCGTCGTTGTGTTCATCGATGATATTTTGGTGTACTCTAAGTCTGAAGAGGAGCATGATGAACATCTCCGAGTTGTGCTGCAACTGTTAAGGGAGAAGAAGCTTTATGCCAAATTCAGCAAGTGTGAATTTTGGCTTAAGGAGGTGGCATTCTTAGGACATGTGGTATCCGTAGAAGGAATAAGAGTGGACCCTAGGAAGATCGAAGCAGTGTTGGATTGGAAACCACCTAGGTCCGTGGCTGAGACCCGAAATTTCTTAGGTTTGGCAGGCTATTACAGAAAGTTTGTGGAAGGGTTCTCGTCGATAGTCGTGCCTTTGACAAAGTTGCTAAGGAAGGAAGTACCCTTTGAATGGACGAATAAGCAACAAGAGAGCTTTGAAAAGCTTAAGAAGGTGTTGACGGAAGCTCCAGTGTTAATTCAACTGGAGGCAGGAAAAGATTTTGTGGTGTACTGTGACGCTTCACATACGGGGTTAGGCTGTGTGCTAATGCAAGATGGTAAAGTGGTCGCTTATGCGTCTCGGCAGTTAAGTCCTCATGAGGTTAACTACCCAACTCATGACTTGGAACTAGCAGCGGTGGTTTTCGCCCTTAAGGTTTTGAGGCACTATCTTTATGGAGAAAGGTCAGTTATCTACATAGACCACAAAAGTCTTAAGTACTTGTTGACTCAGAAGGAGTTGAACTTAAGGCAACGAAGGTGGGTGGAACTGTTGAAGGACTACAATTGTTCGATAGAATATCATCCAGGCAAGGCGAATATGGTAGCTGATGCCCTAAGTAGGAAGGTTGTGTCGGATCTAAGGGCTATGTTCGCTCATATAAGTTTGTATGATGATGGAAGCCTGTTGGCAGAGTTGCAAGTCAAGCCCACATGGCTGAAGGAGGTGAAAGAGGGACAGTTGGCTGATAAGGACCTAAGTGCTAAGTTGCAGCAAGTCTAGAACGGAGAATTAAAGGATAATGGCGTCAATGATGAAATAGTATTGTGCTACAAAAGAAAGGTCTGTATGCCGAGGGACAAGGAGTTGAGACAAAGGATTTTTCGGGAAGCGCATGGTAGCCCTTATGCTATGCATCTCAGAGGCATTAAGCTGTATAGAGATCTAAGGGAACAATTTTGGTGGTCTGATCTTAAACGAGAGGTGACTGAAATTTTGGGGAAATGTTTGACGTGTCAGCAAGTTAAGGCTAAACACAAAGTCCCATCGGGATTGCTTCAATCGATCGAAATTCCGCAATGGAAGTGGGAGAGAATTACCATGGACTTCGTTAGTGGGTATCCCCTTACGCCTACTAAGAATGACTCGATATGGGTGATAGTGGACCGTTTGACCAAGTCCGCACACTTTATTCCAGTAAGAGTTGGTTATTCTCTTCAGAAATTGGCTAAGTTATATGTGGCGGAAATCGTGAGGTTACATGGAGTACCGGTATCAATCATCTCCGATAGAGACCCAAGGTTTACGTCTCGGTTTTGGAAGGCACTTCATCAAGCTTTAGGCACTAAGTTGGACTTCACTACGGCTTTTCATCCACAATCAGATGGGCAGTCTGAACGGGTTATACAAGTGTTGGAGGATATGTTGAGAGGCTGTGTGATGGATTTCCGAGGAAGTTGGGAAGATTACTTGCCTTTAGCTGAGTTCGCCTACAACAACAGCTATCAGGCTAGCATTTGGATGGCACCATATGAAGCATTGTATGGCCGGAAGTGTAGAACACCTACTTGTTGGACTGAGTTAAGAGAACGTCGAGTGTTGGGACCGGAGTTAGTGGCAGAAACTGAAGAGAAGGTTGAGATGATTCGAGCACAGTTAAAGGAAGCCTCTGATAGGCAGAAGTCCTACGCAGACCTTAAGCGGAAGGAAATAGAGTTTGAAGTGGGAGACCAAGTGTTTCTAAAAGTCTCGCCTTGGAAAAAGGTAATGAGATTTGGGTGCAAAGGGAAGTTAAGCCCGAGGTTTATAGGGCCTTATCGAGTACTGAAGCGAGTTGGGCCAGTGGCATACCAATTGAAGTTGCCACCAGAGTTGCAGCAGATGCACGACGTATTCCATGTATCCATGCTACGTCGCTACCGATCGGATCCGTCTCATGTGGTATCTGTTGAAGAGGTGGAGCTAAGGCCAGACTTATCCTACGAGGAAGAGCCGATTCGGATCTTGGATCGTCATGTGAAAGTACTACGAAGGAAGTCAGTTCCTCTAGTCAAGGTGTTATGGCGCAATCATGGATCGGAAGAAGCTTCGTGGGAATCAGAAGAGACAATGCGACGGCAATACCCTCAGTTATTTTAGTTAGGAAATTTCGAGGACGAAATTATTTTAAGGGGGTAGAAATATAACATCCTGGAAAGGGCCTATGCATTTTCGGCTTAATTATACGAAATGACATGTCTTAAGTACTATGAGTAAATTTTTAATATTTTTGGAAACTCAGAAATGTATGGAAATGAAATGGAAATGAACATTTTTGGAAACCTGGAAATGCATGGACATGGACATTTTTGGAAACCTGGAAATGTAAGGAAATGATTCAAAAATGGAAAGTAAGCATTTCTGGAAACTTGGAAATGTAAGAAAATGGCAAGTTTACAGAGCCGAACGAAAATTTTTGGAAACTTAGAAATGACCTAGAAATGTCAAGTTTTAAAATCTAAAAGAGGAAATTAAGGCAAGGTGGCCTTAAAAGAAAAAGTTTGTAAAATTTGACACACAAACAGGCTTGGAAAAGTGGCCTAAAGGTGCCACTTAGGGCCTATGGAAATGGCGCCATGTGCAAGAGGAATGGGCCTGGGTTCGAGTCACTTGGAAAGCAAATAATTGCTTCCAGAAGACTGGAGTGGACGGCAAGGCTTCTAGAAAAAGGGAGTTTTATTCCCTTTAAGTTTCGGCAATTAATGGGATAAATAAAGGATTTTTTTTAAAATTTTAAATTGGATTATTTAGAAGAGATAAATATTGGATTAAACTCTTTTATTTATGATAATTAAAAGATAAAGTTATCAGATAGAGGAGTGGTGGCCAAGTAAGGGACTCCTTAAATGATAATTTCGGCTATAAAAGGAAGGAAGGAGGGCTACTCATCAATTTTTGCTTCCTCCTCTTCTCTGCCGAATTCTTAGTGCTCTCCTCTCTTCTTTTCTTTCTTTTCTTTTGTCAAGCCGAAATCTGTCAAGTATTCACTTAGTCTCTAACCGAATCTCTGAAGTGGTGTCAGAAAGGAGTTGTCGATTTCTCCAAGTAAGGGTAAGATCTAGACTCGGTTTCCATTCTTTTCTTTTTAAGCTTGTCGAAATTTGGAGACTAATCTCTCATATTGTATTTTGGCAAAAATATGAAGAACTCTTTCGGGATCTGTCTCAAGTCGACTCTAGGAAGGATTTTCGGGATTTAAGGCATCAAGGTAAGACAATAAAGTGATATTCGGCCATAGGCCATAAGTATGATTTCAAGTTAGGCTAAAATCTAACATATGTGTATAGATATTTCGACAGCATTAAGGAATCAAGGATCCAATTCGGGAATTTTTAGAATCCACAAGGTAAGTATTCGGCCAAGGCTTATATTTTTGGTATTTGGAACTATTTCCTATTTATTCAAAAGCCAAAAACTGACATAGTTAAATGATTTGGTGGCTAGCCGATTTTAAGGGAGGAATACAAAGTTCCGGCATTTGATTCTTAATTCAGTACGGCAACAAGGTAAGTTTTAGTAATACAAATCCTACTAGGATTTGGTTTTATAGCCAAATAGGTCTTTGCTAAAGATTACCATGTTAACTGAATATAGGCATTAAAGATCTAAATCAGTAGATCGGTTTTTGGGATTTCAAGGACTTCGTTAAGCGAATCAGGTGTGTACCCCACACTAACTTTTAATACGATTATGGTAATATGTAATATATGCATGGTTATAAGAATATGAATATGGCTAAGGTACCGTGTTATGGTACAAAGTACTCAGGTACGTTTGCTACTCCCACGAGGATTATGAAATATGTTATTTATAACATGTGAAAATTTATAAGAATGTGAATTTAAGTATGATATGCATGATATGGATAATATGGGTCATTCGGGATATATGACAAAGGGGAAGTGAATGTGATGACTACGGTCTCACTATCCGAATGTGGTGACTTCGGTCACATTATCTGAATGTGGTAACTTCGGTTACATTATCTGAATCTGGTGTCTCTTGACGCAATTATATCTGGTGGCTATGCCACAAATTTTATATGGGCGATGAGCACGTCGACTGCAGCGACTGCCTTCGAAGGTGTGTAGCGGATAGAGGGTCGACTTAGTAGTCCCCACGGTGTGCAGATTGGTACGGGGATGTGTAGCGGATGGCATCTAGGTTTTGGGTTCGGGTTGCATCATCATTTTTATCTGTTATATGAATAAGTATTTGATATGAAAATGTATGCCTGATCTATTGAATTTTAGTGTTGTGTACACATTGAGTCTGTTGACTCACCCCATTGTGGGACTATTTTTCAGGTGACGATCAATAATGGACCGGGTTCGGCAGAAGCTTAGGGATGGCCATGCTCAGCTTGAAGTTTTATTCAATATGGATATTTAATTTCATTTAAGTACTTTGGAATTTTATTTTGGGATTTTACTTGTTGTAATAAGGCCATAGTTACATTTCTTTACTTTTATTTTTAATTATTATGTTACGAATTATTTTTTGATTAAAGTTCAAGTAAAATTATTTCTTTAAAAAAAATAATAAACCCTAAAATTGTTTTGTCACCTTAATTAATTGGATTTTTAATATAAAATAAATGGGTTTCCAACCTAAGCCCAACCCAAAACGATATGATTTGTAAAACTACTCACAAATTTTCTCTAAGTAACAAGAACTTTGAAACCGGTTTACTTAAGGAACATACCAGATCCGGTTCAGGCTCGTGGGCCGGGTGTGGGGTGTTTCAGGTAAGATTTTCGGAGACGAAAATCTCTAAGGGGGAGAGTTGTAACAGCCTGTTTTTAGTCAAATCAGAATAGTGATTTTGAAACCACTAATTTAAATTCAAAATATTTATTTTATTATTTTATTAAAGTTTATAGCATGAAAGAATTATTGTATGAAAGTTTCGTAAAGAAATTTTACTGTTTGAATACTTAATTCGGTAAAAAAGACTAAATTGCGTAAAGCGTAAAACTTGTGTTCTATTAGCTAAAAGTGTCAAATAGCTATTAAACATTAAAGTAAAGGTCCTTAAGTGGTAAATAGGCAATTTATGGGTTAGTGGATGATGATAGCATGGCAATTGGTGTAATTTTGAATTAATTTTAAGGTTAATTTTGGTATTTGGTAATTAAAGGTTAATTTAATAAAACAAATCCAAAATTTGATCCATCTTCTTGCTATTGTTGAATTTCATGAACAAAAACACCCTTATTAAGGGTTTGAAGTATTCAGTCACTTTGGAGCTCAATTGTAAGTTCATTTTTGCTCGGTTTTTAATGATTTCTATGTTTTTGTGATCGTTGCTTCGTAATCTAGCTAGCCCGTATCTTGGATTTTGAAACTGTTAAAGATTTTTCATGTTTCCATTGTTGAACGCTTGAGCAATTTGATGATAGATGATGGATTTTCAATAGTTGTTGATAATTAAACTAGTTTTGTACAGTGATTTTTGACAAAAATGTCAAAAAAGGGTTAATTTGTAAAAATTTAAAATTATGTGGGTAAAAGTGTAAATAAATAAAAAGATATGGGCTGGTAAGGACTCCATTAAAATTAAGCTAAGAATGGGTTTGTACTAAATTGCATGAATTTGCAATTTTATGTGATAGGGACTAAATTGTAAAAATGTAAAAGTTTAGGGACAAATGTGTAAAATAGCCTTAATGTGTGTTTTGGACTAAATTGAATAAATAAGCTGATTTTAATAATATATAGATCGAGATAAGCAGAGATTGGAATTAGATCGGGGAGAAAGAAAGGTTGACGATTAGCCGATATTTCTATCTTAGCAACTCGAGGTAAGTTCGTATAATTAGAATCGAACTTTTAAATACTTGTAATTATTTGAAATGAATGTATGTAATTGTGTAATTGATCTACTTGAAATTCAAATGCCTTATTGATGTAGTCTGATGGTTACCGAGTCCCGTATGAATCAAAGGAATTCGTAGGATACGAGTGACAAAGTCACTAGGGTTACCGTTTAGGCTGAGATCCTGCATGTGTTGCAAACTCACCTCATCTCGTACGAGCTTATTATTCTCAGCTTGTAAGAGCTTACTGTTTTAGCTCAATAAAGCTTACTGTCCATCAGCTCAGAAGGAGCTTACTGATCATAGCTCGAAAGAGCAAAAATGATAATGAATTGACGTATTACTGATTTATATGTTATTTATATCACCCGAGTATCCCTCGATATTCTAATAGGTTCAACAGACATAAATTCTGTTATTAGTTATTTGAATAAGGTATGTGTTATACGGATGAAATACTGTTATATGGATGAAATATTGTTTAAATGGATGAGTTACTGTTATAGAATGATTTACTGTTTGTATGATTGAGAGTGAAATGTTACAAATGATGTACATGGTATATGAATTTGATATAATACAATGTATTTAGTATTAATTGAGAATATGGATGATTACATGCACTAATGTGACTAACTTGTTGATGAATGCTTGTGTATAGGAATTTGGCAGGTGAATTTGATATACTTTGTTTAATTTTTTGATTATGTATAAATGGTAAGTTAAATTCTAAATTATATGGGCTTACTAAGCTTTAAATCTTACTCTGTTTCTTTATCCGTGTTTTATAGAGGTTCGTTAGCTTGCCCGATCTGGATAAAGTCGGAGTTACGCATCTTACTATCCAGTTGTTGTTTGGTACTTTTGAACTTATGGTTACTTGAGATAATGATTTTTGTACATGTTGTGCTATAGGTTCAAGCCATGTGATTTGGCTTAACTTGGTATAATGTTTTGGTTGTGTAAAAGTATTCAAACGTGGTATGTTTTGGCAAGTAGTAGATAGAATGGTAATATGCAAATGTTGTCTTGATATGTAGTAGAATTATGAATGGAAAATGTGTGGTATTAATTAGGTATTTGAGTACTATGTTAAGTTGGTATAATATGTGTATGAAATGTTATGGCTTGGTTTCCTATTGGGTTATAAAATGTTGCAATTTATGCTTGTGTAGGTATGTAAAAATAGGGTGGCAAAACGGCATTGCAAATACCCTATTTTTGTGAACACGGGTATGTGTCTCAGTCGTGTGCGACACACGGTCATGTTACACGGCCATGTGTCCCTTGGTGTTGAAATTAAAACCAAGTTAGTATGATCCACACAGTCTCACACACGGGCGTTTGACTAGCCGTGTGGTACAAGTCAGTATACCCCTTAATTGGCACACGGCCTAGCACACGGGTGTATGACTTGGCCGTGTTGCATAAGTCAGTATACCCTACAGGATTGACACGGCCTAGCACACAGCCTGGCACACGGGCGTGTGTGGCCACTTCGAAGGGTACACGGGTGTGGCCCAAGTTAGTATGTACCCCTTGTTTTCACACGGGCGTGTCTAGTGGTCATGTAAGACACACAGCTTAGCCATACGGGCCTGGGCACACGGGCCTGTGTCCCCTATTTTGAGAATTATTTTTAAAGTTTCGTGAAATTTTATAAGTTATCGGTCGAATCGCTCCTATAGCATGTTTAAGGCCTTGAAGGCTATGAGAAGGGACAAATTGATTGAGATGGAATGATGATTGTATGAATTGATTGAATGTATGAGAAAAGTACGGTTATATGTGTTATAAGTCCGGTAATGCTCCGTAACCCTATTCCGGCGTTGAATACGGGTGAGGGGTGTTACAGTTGCAACTTAGTCTAGCTAGCCCAGGGACTACTTTGCAAAACTGTTAAAGATTTTGAATGTTTCCATTGATGAATAAGCATGTATTTTGAAGTTTCTTGATAGATATACAAGTTTTGTTAAGTGATTTTTAATGAAAATGCAAATTAGGCACTAAATTGTGATATGTGGAAATTTAGTGGTTAAAATGTGTAGTAAATGAAAATTTTGGGCGACTATAAGCATGGGAAATATTCGGCTAGGCTTGGGTTGTGATGAAATTGAATGAATTCTATTTTACGAGCCTAGGGATTACATTGCAAAAATGTTGAAACATTAGGGGCAAAAGTGTATATGTGCTTTAATGAGTGTTTTGGATTAAATTGGATAGAGAGAGATTTAAATAAGATGAATTTGATATTATATAGATCAAGAAAAGTGAAATACAGACTTAGATCAGGGAAATAACAAAGTCTCAGATTAGTTGACTCGTGTCGTCGTTTTTACTTCCAAGGTAAGTTCGTATGTAATAAGCATTGTTATAATAATTATGCTTTAAATGCCTTGATATTGTATAAATTGTGTATACAAGACTACAGTCATGTTTGAAGATGATTCGGTTAATTATAGGCACTTAGTGTGCGAAATCGAGATAGCTTCGGCTATATATTTGCACTTAGCGTGCATGATCGAGATAGCTTCGGCTATATATATATCGGCACCTAGTGTGCGAGATTGATACATCTTCGGCTATTTATTTGGCACTAAGTGTGCGAGTTTTTCGAGTATCAATAAATATTCCGAATGGTTTAATGGATATGTCAAAGATGTGAATGAGTATGAGTTAAATACGAGAAGGTACAGGCATGTACAGGAACCGAGTAATACACTGAAATGATGAAAATTATGGAAATTACATCTAATTTGGTGGATGCAAATGGTTTGTGGTAGTTTAGCATTTAAGGTATCTAATGGTTGGAAATGGTTATTGTATGTTTATGAGTTTAGGTAATTTGATGCATGTTTGAAAAAGACCATATTGATGATTGAAAAGGGTAAATTTGGTATGTATTTGGATTGCATATTGTGGTATTGTGAACCTTGTATTTGTTGCTATTGAAATGAAATAAATGTTGCTTGGTTGAGGTTAATTGAATGCTTATTTATGCTATATATTGGTGCCCTTGAGTTTGTTGTAGATGTGCTCAAGGTTGGGTGGCAAATTGGCTTGGTAAATAGCCTATTTTTTATCCACACGGGCAGAGACACGGGCGTATGTCTTAGCCGTGTGCGATACACAGTCATGCACAAGGCCGTGTGTCCCCTGGTGTTGGAATTAAAATCAAGTCAGTATGCTCCACATGGCCTCACACACGAGCGTGTGACATGGCTGTGTGGTTAAAGTCAGTATACCTACAAGTTTGACATGGCCTAGCAGACGGCCTGGCACACGGGCGTGGATGGTCATTTGTAGGGCACACGAGCATGTGTGTTGGCCATGTAACCCAAGTCCGAGAGTTACACGGGGTCAAACACGGGCTAGGACATGCCCATGTGCTCCTATTTCAAATGTCCACACGGCCTATGGCACGGGCGTGTCTATTGATCATGTGAGACACACAGCTGGGCCAGACAGGCGTGTGTCCCCTATTTTTGAGAAAATTTTCTAAATGTTTAAAAAGTTTCCAAAGTTATCTGTTTAGTCCCGAACCACTCCCAATGCATGTTTAGGGCCTCGAAGGCTCATATTAGGAACGATATTAATATGCTGATTGATATTTGAATGAAATTTGGAAATGTATGATTAAATGTATGTGTAATTGTGTTATAAGTCTGGTAATGCTCTGAAACCCTATTTTGGCATTGAATACGGGTGAGGGGTGTTACATGTACACCTCGAGTGTACTACCTGTGTATCCATCGATATTTTGGATAAATTCAACGGGGAAAATCCTGACATGACAAAATATGAACATGAAATTAATTAATACATGTATCTGCCTGAAATACATGAAAATGATGATACATGATATATGGAAATATAAGATGATGATATATGTACATGGAATTTATCTGATGAATACGTTTATTCGCGATTATAGATTTGTACACTTTGAGTGTACTACTTGTGTGATATTGATATTTCAAATGATTTAATGGGTAATGTTCTGACATGAAATAATCCGAACTTGAAATGAATTATTATGAAAATGTACTTGAATTATATGGACTTGAATTATACCTGTTACATGAACACATTGTATGAGAAATATTTGAACATGGAAATTTGACTAGTGTCGAGAAAAATATTTTCTAATATTCATGAAAAATATACGTTTCGTAACAGCCCATTTTTTATCAAATCGGAACAGTGATTTCGGAACTACAAATTTGAGGTCAAAATATTTATTTTAATATTATTTTAAGTGTTTACAGCATGATAGCATGTATGTGTGAAAGTTTCGTTTAGAAATTTTATTGCTTGATTAGTCAATTCGAAAAAAAGGACTTAATCGCTTAAAATGCAAGATTAGTGCTCTATTAGTTAAAGGTGTCAAATATCTTTGGTTTTTACATATGGTAGCCTTAAATGGTAATTAAACTATTTGAAACTTGAGTGGACATTCTTGGACAAGGTTAGGTAATGTTTAAAGGTTATTATTAAAGGTTAAAATCGTAAAATGGTTAATAAAGGATAAAATAATTAAAACAAAGCCAATTATCATTCTTTCATCTTAGCCGAAATTGGAAGAGAAGAATAGCCAAACTTAGGTTTTCATTTGGCCAAGCTTCGATAGCTAATTAAGGTATGATTTTTTTCCCGTTTTTAATGATTTTTTATGTTTTTGAGATTGTTGCAGCTTATTCTAGCTAGCCCAGTGACTAATTTGAAAAAATGTTAAAGATTTTAAATGTTTCCATTGATGAATAATCATTTATTTTGAAGTTTTTTGATAGATTATGAATGCTTCTTGGTAGATATAAAAGTTTTGTTAAGTGATTTTTAGTGAAAATGCAAAATAGGGATTAAATTTAGAAATGTTGAAACTTTGTGGTTAAAATGTGAAATAAATAAAAAAGATGGGCTGTTAGGGACTAATTGGTAAATCGGCTAACATGGGTTAGTATATAATTGCATTAATTTGTGATTTTGTTAAATAAGGACTAAATTGTAAAAGTGGTGAAACATTAGGGGCAAATGTGTAGATGTGCTTAAATATGTGTTTTGGATTAAATTGAATAGACAAATTATTAAATAAGTTAATTTTGAATATATTTAGATCAAGAAAAGCGAAATTTGGATCTAGATCGGGGGAAAACTAAAGTTATCAAATAATCAACTTATTTAATCGTTTTTGAACCCGAGGTAAGTTCATATGTTGTAAGTTTCATTACAAATGTATTTTATATATGCTTTGATGCAATATGAGACTAAGGATCTGTTTGATAGTGGTTCGACGACAATTCGACATTTGAAATCCCGGTTGTACCTTAGGAATAGATTAGGATACTAGTGACATGTCATTACGGGTTACACTGATTTGGCTTCGGGCCATGATATTAAAACTTCGGGTGCAAGATATCTTGATTTGGCTTCAGGCCATGATATTAGCACTTTGTGTGCGAGATATGTTGATTTGGCTTCGGGCCATGATCTGAGCGCTTAGTGTGTGAGACTCTTGAGTATCCAACTTCTATTCTGAATGGTTCAAGGGGTATATTGAAGATGTGAATTAGTGAGAAATAGATACGTATCGGTACAGGTATGTACGGTAAACTATTTGAGCGATGAATCAAAGGAATATGTGAGCTTATGATCAGTTATGTGATTAAATTCATGTTAACTTGGTATTTAATGCTTTGGTGTAATTTGTGATATTTATTTAAAAATTTAAAGGAATGGTGATATTTATTTCTTATTATCATACGAGCTTGCTAAGCTATATAGCTTACTTTTTTTAATTTTCCATGTTTTATAGTGAAATTGAAGCTAGCTCGGACTCGGGGATCGTCAGAGACTACATCACACTATCCAACCATCACTTTGGTACTTTTGAGCTTATGGTTTGGTCGTATGGCATGTATAGGATTATGTTCATTTTGATATGTATTTTGGTAGTGAGTTTTGCCATTTGAGATGGCTTGTGAATCGTTATGTTTTGGTTTGTATATATAGCCACGAGACTTGGCTTAATTTGGTTATGCATATATATAAGTGTGCATATGGCTTATGTTATGTGATTGAGGTTGGTTTTGTAATGTTATTGATAGTTGGTGTAACACCCTGTACCCGAGACTGATGCAAAGACTGGATACGAGACATTGCCATGCTTGAACACACTTAACATACACTTATGAGCTGTAAATTTTGTTCCGACTTAAAAAACTTCTCTTTCTTAGTCTATTCATATCTGTTATAGACCTACGAGGCCTTAAGCTTAACTCTGAAAACTTTCGGAACTTGATCGAAAACCTTACTTAGAAATAGGGGTCACACGCCCATGTGACTTGGGACACGCCCGTGTACCCCTTAACACGCCCATGTCTTCCAACCGTGGGGAGTTACTGACTATATTCACATGGCCCGAGCACGCCCACGTCTTCCAACCGTGGGAAGCTACTGACTTGATCCACACGGCTTGGGCACACGCCCATGCCCAAACCATGTGTCTTACACGACTCATGCACATGACCGTGGGATTTACCCGTGGCCTATTCTAACTAATAATAATATGGTGCAGGGTACGCACGGCCTAGACACACGCCGGTGTGTCTAACCGTGTGGGCACTTAGAGGCTATTTACCAAGCCATTTGCCACCCTGAAATCAAGATCAACACAATACATTTCATGAACTATACAACATGCTTCATTGAACTTAACAACATACATATAGTCAATTTTGGCCAACCACTCAGCCATATACAAAAGAATAATGTTTTGATAGCCTATACAATGGCCCTTCTTAAAACATGTTCTCAAAATTAATGCTTCCTATACATGCCATACTTAGTAAAATAACTTGGCTATACCAAAATAGAGATTGATAGTGTGCTATGAGCTTCGACTCCAACGATCCACAAGTTAGCTTGGTGAGACTACATAGAAAGAAAGAATTAAAGACGTAAGCATTTAGCTTAGTAAGTTTGCATGTAAAGCATATATCGATATTTACTTGCTTCATATAAACCATTTGACATAATAATGGTATCATAAACTTCAACTGTAGAGCTTACTTATTCTTACATGTCTCATGATACTTGCTCTTCTCATACTTATAAGGTAAACAAGGTACCTGTATCACTTGATTACATTTATCAGCATACTTTAATATAATAATCATGATCTCTAATTCATCATTCATAGCATAGATGATACTCAATTTCAACTTGATAATAACTTTCCTCACTTAGCTTTCTTGTTATCTCATTTTAACTTTACTCATTTTGCCCGATGAATTTCTACGAATAATCGAGGATACTAAATCTCATCTTGGTTTCGATGCCATGTCTTGACATGGACTTATATGAAGTCTTTACTCATGAACTGGTCCATGCCAAGCCTTGGCTGGGACTTACATGAAATTTCTTTCTCTTGATAGCTTTTCAATGCCAAGACTAGTCTTGGGCTTACATGATATCCGTTCAATGCCAAGCTTGCCTTGGACTTACATGATATCTGTTCAATGCCAAGCTTGCGTTGGACTTACATGATATCTGTTCAATGCCAAGCTTGCCTTGGACTTACATGATATCTATTCAATGCCAAGCTTTCCTTGGAGTTACATGATATCTGTTCAATGCCAAGCTTGCCTTGGACTTACATGATATCTTACTTGATTGCTGATGCCATGCCTAGGCTTGGTCTTATATGGACTTTCTTATCTCTTGTAATAGACCGAGTATCCTGGGTAATTCATCTTCAATCGCAACTTACTCATACTTAATCTCGTTGATTTCTTTATTTAACATAGCATTAAACATCCCATGAGAATAATGTACATTATACTAAGCAATTCAATAATAGAAATCATAGGGCTTAGAAATTATACAAACTTACCTCAATATACAAAATGTATGTAGATATGCAATTTAGTCCTCGACTTTGTTCTTGCGTCGATCTTGATCCGGCTTTGTTTTTCTTGATCCATAATCATAAATAGATCATTTAATACTCACATTGACTAAATTGACTCTTTACTCATATTTTGGCAAAATTACTATTTTGCCCCTAAAATTTCTCATATTTGCACTTTTGCCCCTAGGCTCGTAAAATGATTTCATTCATCTTTCTTAAACTTCATGCTTAGCTAATTCATTTTCTCTACTATAACAATCATCAATTCTCACTATTTCTAGTATGTATGACCAATTTTTATATCTATTACAAATTGGTCCATACTATCATTTTTCATGAAATTCACTAAGGAAAAGATGTTTATCTAACATCAAACTCTCATAAACTTCCATAAAACATCATTGAACATGCATGTCATTCATGGATAGATTTTTGAACATGCATCTTAGCTTATTTTATAGCTAAAAATAGCTAATTCATAATACGAGAACTTCAAAAATAAGAAGAACATTAAAAACTCGGCTAAAATGAACTTACTAGAAAGCTTGAAAAAAAATGAAGAACCCTAGCTATGGAGTCTCCAAAGTTTCGGCAATGGGAGGAAGAAGATGAATAGATTTTTATCATCTTCTTTCTATTTTAATCATTTATTAGACAAATAACCAAAATACCCTTCTCTTTAAAAATTTCTATATTATTAACTCATGCCCAATTTTGTCCAAAAATTGTAATTTGGGAAAATTGCTATTTAAGGAACTCTAATTGATATTCTAAAGCTATTTCATACAAAAAAGCTTCTAGAAACTCATTTTTTGCAACTTTTGCAATTTAGTCCTTTTGGACTATTAAATCACAATTTAGCAAAATTGCTTCATAAAACTTTCATACTAGCATGCAAACATGGCATAAACCTTAAAAACTCATGAATTCACCTCAGATTCGTGGTCTCGCACCACTATTCCGACTAGGCCCTTAAATCGGGCTGTTACAGTTGGTATTATAGATGTCAAATGGTTGATAATTGAGAAGCTATGTGCTTGTGGATTGGTGCATGATGATGCATGTTTGGAAATGGTTTAATTAGTTGATTTGAATATGTGAAGTTGGTATGATTTGAATGAGGAAAACATGAGATTATAAGCATGTTAGTTGTTGGTATTTTGATGGTGTGAATGATGTTTGATTAAGGTTGTTTAAATGTTTTTAAGTGTTATGTTTAAGTGCCATTGAATTTGGTATAGGTGTGCAAAGATAGGGTGGCAAAATGGCTTGGTAAATAGCCTATTTTTGTCCACACGAGTAGAGACACTGGCGTGTGTCTCAGCTGTGTGTTACACACGATCATGTTACACGGCCGTGTGTCCCCTGGTGTTGAAAAATAAATTAAGTCAGTATGCTCCACACGGCCTCACACACGGGCGTGTGACTTGGCCGTGTGGTATAAGCCAGTATACACTACAGGTTTGGCACGGCCTAGCATACAGCTTGGCACACGGGTGCGTATGGCCCTTTGTAGGGTACACGAGCTAGCCACACAGGCGTGTGTATTGGCCGTGTGACCCAAGTCAGAGAGTTACGCAGGGTCAGACACGGGCTGGAACACGGCTATTTGCTCCTATTTCGAATGTCCACACGGCCTGTGACATGGGCATGTCTGTTGGCCATGTGAGACACACGGTCTGGCCAGACGGGCGATTGTCCCCTATTTTTGATAAAATTTTATAAATGTTCAAAAAGATTTCAAAGTTATTAGTTTAGTCTCGAACCACTCCCAATGCATGTTTAGGGCCTCGAAGGCTCGTATCAGGGACGATATGAATGTGTTGATTTATATTTGAATCAAATTTTGAAATGTATGAGTAAATGTATCTGTAAATGTGTTATAAGTCTGGTAATGTTTTGATACCCTATTCCAACATTGAATACGGGTGAGGGGTTTATATTTATTGGTATTAGAGCTACGTTTTAGTTGATTCTCGAACTAACATAGCATATGTGAGAGTCTAGCTATACATGCTATATATAACTGGTGATAGTGTGATGACTCCTGATAATTTAAATTGTGTTTTTGTATAGCAAATGGATCCCAATCGAGATGTAGTTGATAATGTAAAGAATAATGCACCAGCTCCCATTCAAGGGGCAGCGCCGTCTAATTCTAGACATGTAACGAGTAGTCACAGTGGAGAGGCTAAAGAAGCCGTTTTCCAAAAGATGAACGAGTGGTTCACACAATATGTCCGGACGAATCCGGCTATTCAACAACCTCCAACCCCTATCTAATCCTTAACCGGTTCCCATAGCTTCTCAAGTTATGGAACTTTAACGACTGAATAAGCCTCCAGTTGATAAGATTCGGAAGTACATGGCAGAAGAGTTCAGAGCTACCATTGATGATGATCCCGAGGAGCTTAGTAAAGAAAAAAGAAAAACAGATTTAGAGGCTAGAGATTCAAGGAAAAGACCGATGAATAAACCATATCAATCCTCGTCAAAGAAATTCAGAGAATCGTTTACTCGTCCAAACGTTTCAATCGAGCATTCGAACAGATATCGTGGAAAGAAATTCTCAAGTCCTAAAGCTCAAGTTATATTAGAATCAAGTGTTGGCAGTGTGAGAAATAATAAACCTGAGTGTCAATAGTGTGGAATACTACATTCTGGGGAATGTTGGGCGAAATATAATAATAGATTTTGTTACAAATGTGGTTCACGAGATCATTTTACTTGGGGTTGTCATGAACTAGCCGAGAAAGATAATGTTCAAAATGCAAGAATGGGTAACACAGCCACTAGAGGGAGGCCATCAAGAAATGTGGGAAATGCGTGTGGTCAACGTGGTACTACGAGAGATTATACAGTAAGATTCAAAGCCAGAGCACCTACTAGAGCTTACGGTATTTGCGTTCGTGAGGATGCGTCATCACCAGATGTTATTACTAGTATATTCTCTCTTTACGAGACTATTATTATTGCATTGATTGATCCTGGATCAACTCATTTGTATGTTTGTGAGAATTTAGTGTCTAGTAAGAGTTTGCCTGTTGAGTCTACTGAGTTTGTGATTAAAGTATCGAACCCTTTAGGCAAGTATGTGCTAGTTGATAAAGTTTGCAAGAACTATCCTTTAATGACTCGTGGTTCCTATTTTCTTGCGGATTTGATGTTACTTTCGTTTGATGAATTCGACTTAAATCTGGAATGGATTGGTTGACTCTGCATGATGCTGTGGTAAACTGTAAATGAAAGATCATTGAATTGAAATGTCAGAATAGTGAAATCATTCAAATTGAATCAGATGGATCGAGTGAATTGCATGTTGTGATTTCGTCTATGTCAGCTCAAAAATGTGTGAGAAAAGGGTGTGAAGCTTATCTTTCTTATATTTTAGATACAAAACTGTCTGAACCGAAGATTGAATCAGTGTCGATAGTATGTGAGTTTTCAAATGTGTTTCTGGAAGAGTTGTCTGGGTTATCAACAGTTAGAGAGGTTGAGTTTGCTATTGAATTAATGTCGGGAACATCACTGATATCGATAGTTCTGTACAGAGTGGCTCTGAAAGAATTAAAGATTTGAAAGCTCAGTTGCAAGAATTAACAGATTGAGGTTTTGCACAACCTAGTTTTTCGCTCTAGGGTGCACCAATATTATTCGTGAAGAAGAAAGACAGATCGATGAGAATCTGTATTGACTATTGACAGCTTAACAAGGTTACAATAAAGAATAAGTATCCGTTGCTAAGAATACATGATTTGTTTCATCAGTTGAAAGGGGCAATAGTGTTTTTGAAGATTGATTTGAGATCAAGCTATTATCAGTTGCGGGTGAAAGATTCAGATATGCCGAAAACTGTGTTCAGAATTAGACAGGTTTATTGTTGTGTTCATGACGACATTCTGATCTATTCATGAGATGAGTCTGAGCATGGCAAGCATTTGAGGATTGTGCTACAAACCTTGAGAGATAAGCAACTGTATGCCAAATTCAGTAAATATGGAATTCTGGCTTTGAGAAGTTAGATTTTTGGGACACATTGTTTCAGCGGAAGGTATACGAGTTGATCCAAGTAAGATTTCCACAATTGCTGACTAGAAACCACGAGAAATGTATCTGAAGTTAGAGGTTTTCTAGGGTTAGCCGGCTATTATCGATATTTTGTTAAAGGATTCTCGATGATTGCTACACCGATGAACAAATTGCTATAGAAAGATGTGAAGTTCGAGTGGTCAGAGAAACGTCAACAAAGTTTTGATCAATGAAAACATTGTTAACTGAGGCATTAGTTTTAGTTAAGTTTGATTCGGATAAAGAGTTTGTGATTTATAGTGACGTGTCATTGAACGGTTTGGGTTGCGTATTAATGCAAGAAGGAAAGGTTATTGCTTATGCCTCCAGACAATTGAAGCCGCAAGAAAAGAATTATACGATGCATGATTTAGAGCTGGCCGTTATTGTTTTCGCATTGAAAATTTGGCTACATCATTTATACGGTGAGAAGTATCATATCTTTACTAATCACAAAAGCTTGAAGTATTTAATGACTCAGAAAGATCTAAATTTGCGACAACGAAGATGGCTTGAATTGCTTAAAGACTATAAGTTAGTGATTGATTATCATCCGGGAAAAGCAAATGTAGTTGTTGATGCTTTGAGTAGAAAATCTCTTTTTTCTTTGAAAGCGATGAACACGAGACTGACTTTGTTTGATGATGGTTTGATTCTAGCCGAGTTGAAAGCTAAACTATTTTTTTTTTCAGCAAATTTGGGAAGCTCAAAAGTATGATACCGAGTTACAAGCTAAAAGACTGCAATGTGGGTCGAATAATGATTCAGACTTTCAAATCGGATCTGATGATTGTTTAATGTTTCGAAACAGAATCTGTGTATTAAAGAATTCTGAACTCATTCAGAAAATTTCGCACGTAACTTACAGTAGTAGTTTATCTGCTCACCCGGGAAGTACCAAAATGTATAATGATTTGACACGATTGTATTGGTGGTAGGGAATGAAACGAGACATTTTAGAATTTGTATCGAGATGTTTGGTGTGTAAACAATTAAAAGCCGAACATCAACTGCCTTCGGGTTTGCTGTAACCTCTAATGATACCAGAATGGAAATGGGGAAGAGTTATGATAGATTTCATATTGGAATTACCCCTGTCTCTAAATAAAAGAAAGATGTTATTTGGGTTGTCGTTGATCGATTAACGAAGCCAGCACATTTCATTCCTGTACATACAGACTATTCACTTGACAAATTGGCTGAATTATATATTTCTGAGATTGTTAGATTACACGGGGTGCTAGTTTCGATTATTTCGGATAAAGATCCGAGGTTTACGTCGCGATTTTGGAAGAAATTGCAAGAAGCTCTGGGTATGAGATAGAACTTTAGTACAACCTTCCATCTGTAAACCAACAGTCAGTCTGAGAGAGTAATTCAGATTCTCGAAGATATGCTTCGATGTTGTGTTTTAGAGTTCGAAGGTAATTGGGAAAGATTTTTGTCGTTGGTTGAATTTGCATATAGCAACAGCTTTCAATCGAGTATAAAGATGGCACCGTATGAAGCTTTATAGGGCCACAAATGTCGAACTTCGTTGTACTGGACCGAGTTGAGTGAGAAAAAGATTCACGGGGTTGATTTGATTCGAGAGACTGAAGAAAAAGTGAAAGTAATTCGCGATAGTCTGAAAGCAGCTTCAGATCAACAGAAATCGTATGCAGATTTGAAACATAAAGATATTGAATTTCAGATAGGTGATAAAGTATTTCTGAAAGTATCTCCAAAAGTATCTTCGTGGAAAAAAATTCTTAGATTTGGTCGAAAAGGCAAGCTGAATCCTCGATTTATTGGGCCATATGAAATCATTGAAAGAATAGGTCTAGTGGCTTATTGGCTAGATTTATCATCAGAATTAGAAAAGATCCATAATGTATTTCACGTATTGATGTTGCGACGATATAGAACAAATCTATCACATATAATTTTGATGTGTCTCTAACTACCTATGATCACAATAAAAGCAAGCGCACATATCGTTTAATAGTATAGTTATGGTAAGACCAGAAATATTGTATCCATAAGGACCAAGAGTACTAGTAATTACTATCTTCTTATTATCTAGCCTAAGAATTGGAGTGATTTCTTTTAAACTAAAACTAATTACAAGCGCGACAGAGAATGAATTGGGAAAATACTTTTAGACAAATGAAAGAGGCAATACCCAAGGAAGAATCCACCTAGACTTCACTTATTACTTTTGATTCATACGATTTATTCACTTGACTTAATCCGTAGAAATCCCTGATTTATGTTAATATCTCTTTCAAGACTAAAAACAACTTACTCTAGGTTGATTAATTGAAATCCCTTTCTAATTAAAACCCTATTGTGCCATTAACTCGATCCATGGATTCCCTTATTAGATCTGACTCTAATTCGACAGATTTACATAGTCCTATATCTAGGATTGCATTCAACTCCACTTAATTGTGTTGATCTACTCTTAAACAGGGACTTTTGCTCTTCTGAATAGGCACATTCGATTTGAATCAATAACCTGAATTATTAAAACAAGAATAAGAACTCACAATTAACAATAAGAACAAGTATTTATCTTATAAATCAAATAGTAATAAGATTCATCTAGATATCATCCCCTCATGTATTTAAGGGATTTAGTTCATATTGATAGAGGGAAACATCTTAAAATAAGGGAAACTACAAAACATAAGAAAACCCAAAACTTCAAGAGAAATTGATAGGAGATCGTCAGTCTTGATGGAGATCCTTCTTCCAAGCTACTTCCAGTGGCTGTCTTTGAGTATTTTCTGTTTTCTGCTCCATGTGTTTTTTAAGTTCTCCCATGGGGTGTTTATATAGGCTTTGGAGCGCCTTTCTTGGCCTACAAGTAGCCTTTTTCGAATAAAATTAGACTTGGGTTCAGCAGGGACACGCCCGTAGGTGTTAGCTTAGGCCGTGCTCGATTCTTCTTGTCACACACGACGTGTTCGATAGCTTAGGCCGTGCTCAATTTTGCTCGTCACAAACAGTCGTGTGGTCTGCCCGTTTGCGACAGTCAAGGCTGTGTTGATTTCTGAGGTAGGCTCAATTTGTCCCTTTTTGGCCCGTTTCTCGTTCTTTTTCGATTCCCTAAGCTCTCCTGAGTGTAGAACATGAAGTTGAATGATTAGGAGCATTGAATTCATCAAATCTAATAAAAAATCATCCAAAAAAAAAGCCAAGCATGGGATTAAAATATGTATAAATTATGGTTTATCAAATATCCCCACACTTAAGAATTTGCTTGTCCTCAAGCAAAATCCTCAACTCACAATTAAAATTAAACTTCCTTAATTCATAATTCTCATTAATAATGTCTTGTCATAATTTATAGGTAATTCATACATTGATAATTTAACTAAAAGAATCTTTAAAGATCCAAACAATTCAAGTCACAAATTTTATAGCACGAAAACATATGTGTTTCCCCTTATCTAAATAATTACCTTTGATTCAAAATCAACAAGAATTGACATCCTCACTAAAGGTTCACTCAAATCACTCAAAGTGTTTAAGGTTCAAATTAAGCACTCAAAAGTCAAACATGAAAAGTTATTACCATAGGCATGCATGAAAATCAAATTTCCACCACTATAAAATGAGATGATACACAAATCAAAAGGTCTTAAAAAGGGTTGTAACAGGGTTTGGGTTAAAGGTGTGGATAAAGGCTGAATTTGAGGGTTAGAATCGAGATTGAATTGACAATTTACCTAACTAGAAAAATAACTAATACTGAATAATTACAATTGAAAAATAACATGAGCTTCTTCTTAAATTGTGAAATTAACTGCTTAAACTCAAATAACATAGAACTACTAATAAATATTTTCCATTTTTTTAACATAATAAGACGAATTTAATAACTGAAATAAAGAATATAGTTAGGCAATTGATCAAATCAAATCTCGACAAAAGGGGAGTTAATAAAGTAGGACAAGCAAAAATTAGGTTTGGGTTAATATTAATGGGTGAGTAAGAAACGGTTTATTAGGCTCAAAAGGGTTCACTAAGGGTTAATTATGAAGGTAGGTTTTAATGGAATAAGTGGGTTAAAACCTAGGTGCCTTTATCATCTCAGTATATCAAATCAAGGGTGTAGTCTCGATATGCATAATCGAAGCAAGTTCTAGAATAAAAATCAATATTGACACACTCATAACCAACAATAAAGTGAGCAAGAAAAGTATATGCTCTAAAAGGCTCAAAATTTCACAAAATTTATGGTTTTTGATGTCAACCTTGAAAATTGCAAACTTCAAAGTAATATTCAAATTTAAAGGAACAACCTAATAAATTTTTAATTTTGAAAATAGACTTATCATACTTGATTCTCTAATTCTTAAAGTATAAACGATCAATGCATATTTACCTATGACTTAATCCACAACATATCGATGAAAATCATAAATCAATATAAGCTTCATTCTAATAGTAATATGAGAAAATTACTTAAGAACAAGACATAATTCAGGGATTTTTCTAATAATACTATAATTAACCTCCGCACACTTAAGATGTACATTGTTCTCAATGTACAAAGGTAAATAATAACAATGTAAGTAGAAAATTCATAAGAAAAGGAAGGAGGTGAAACTTCCTGAATTATGGATGAAATCCTTAGAAAGTGAAAATTGTAAAAATGGATCCAAATGAGAAGCATGATGATCTAGGCAGAGGTAAAGGTGGGGGAGAATACTTCAATAGTTTGTTCATTCCTTAGTAGCAGCTTGAACCTTTTGAAACTGCGGAGTCATCAGTAAAGTTTTAGGGGGTTTTACTAATGGATTTCGTTATGGTTACTCGATAATAAACAGCCAGAGAAATAAAGAGAGTAAAATATACTAATATAAATTAAAGACAAGAAAGAGAAAGAGAAAGAGTTTAAAAATTAAATTAAAATAAAACGAAAAAATAAATAGACTCAAAGGTCCTCATCGGTAGATGGGTCACGAGGTGGGGGTGGTGGTGATATGTGAAAATGCTGACAAATTTGTTGTAGAGTGGCCTTTATGTCGTTGAATCATCGACCGTTGTCATTAAATTATTGAGTACAGTACTGCTTGAAACGAGTGAGGCGCTTAGAGATGTTAGTCAGTGAAGCAGCCGCATGAACTGGTCGGTGAGACGGTGGTGGCGCAGAAGGTGGCTCCTCGTGATGTGAAGGGACATCATCAGTAATGTACTCTGGGTCATCCTGATCGGTGGCCCTCGACAGACGGTAATGAGGAGGATCAAACCCACGATGACGCTCAATCATCCTCATATGAAGCATCCTCGCGATGCCCTGTGGGGACATCTGCCCAATGAGCGTTAGTGAGAAGGACTGAGCTACGGTGTTGAGGAGGCCAAAGTAGCGAGCCAGACGTCACATATGGGCCAATGGAAAGGATTCCTTCCCTATGTCACTCTGTCTGATGCTGAATGGTGAGGGTGATGAAGTAAGCTGAATCAAACACATGCCCATGTGCCATGCACCATAAAAAGTAGGCGTCGTGAGTGTTGACGACGCTGGTGCTCTCTCTCCTACCCGTCAAAGTATAAGCCAGGATGGCGTGTAAGTATCTCAAGGATGGAGTAAGAGCTGATGCCTTGGAGCGACTGGAGTCGTAGGTAGCTGAGGCAGGGACTAAATCTCTCTAACAGGACGAAGGGGAGTAGTGGATGTGGCGATGAAGTTTCTCGAAGTCGTTGTCCTCCATGAATTCCTTGGTATAAAGTCCCAAGGCGACCCCAAACTCTGGGATACTCAGCTCTCGTACTAGGCCTCCCAAGTAGAACTGGATTGTGCCTGGTTCGTCGAAATTTGTCATGACCGCCAGAAGGTGGAAGGTGGAATAGAGCTCCAAAGTAAGCTCTAGATAGGTCAGCTCGACAATCTCGAAAAAGTGCCCCCATGGGTCAGTGGACAATAGGGCCCGAACTGCGTCAGCTAGTTAGACCTGCTCCAAGGAGGCCTAATCAATGCATCTCCCCATGCTGAGGGGTCGTGCGCGAAGTATCTGAAAAAGTTCCTCCTGGGGTCCTAAGGGGAAATGTAGAAAAGGGTGGCGTACTTCGGTGGATGCACTCGCGAAGGTAGCTCCGAATCCCTTTCAGTTTTTCGAAGCGGGGACAGCGGTCTTTTTTCCTATGGGAGAGTCATTACGTCCTGAAAATGCAAAAGATTTTCAATAAATCAAGTATCATTGCCAGCCAAAAATATACTATCCTGGTAGTCCTAAATAGTATAATCCTATAATACTGAATTAGATTATCAAATAGTGCTAAAATCAGATACTGAAATTTAACAGTACGAATTTAAAGTAGGCTTAATCCAATAGCATTAGAAATGGAATTTGAAAAGGAAAAACTAAAATAATATGAAGTAGATTAATAAGATCACTAAGAATTAGTAACAAAATAATAATTAAACTTAGTAATAAAATCAAAATAAACACTCAAAAGAACTAAGAAATTAGAGATAGAAATCTAATTCGTAATGATGAAAATAATAATTAGAACAAAGAATAAAATAATTAAATAAAAATGAAAGTAAGAAGTGGAAGAAGGGTGAACCGAGACTGCGGTTGGTCATACACGGGCGTAGACTGCGGGGGCTGGTGCCTGAGAAAAAAGGAAGGAAGAAGAGAAAAAGGGAAAGGGAGGGAGAGTGTCGGGTTGGGAAAGAAGGGGGGAAGGAGGAAAGTGAAGGAGGAGGTTGGGGGCCGGAAGTGGAAAGAGGGGAAGCTACGATGGCTAGGGTTGGGGGGAAATTTGGGGAAGAATGTGAACAGTAGATGGGGGTTTAAATAGGGATTAGGGCACACAGTCGCGGCCCACGCCTGTGTGCCCTGTGTTTAGCTCGTGTGTTTCGTAAATGTTGGTTTAGGGCATGTCTGAGTCTTGGCCCACCCCCGTGTTCCCTAGGCGTGTTGGGTCACACGGCCAAATCGCATGGCTATGTGATGCTTTGTTTGTTTCTCCCACGCCCGTGTTAATTAATCAGTATCGCCCACGGTCTTAAGGCACGCCCGTGTGGGTTTATTGCATCCCATGTTCTTTAGTCAGTTTCGACCACGACCGAATCAAATGGCCGTGGCATTTTATCGCAGCTCGTCTTTTGGGGAAGATTTTTGTCCTGTTTATGCAAGGTCTTCGCCACACTGATTTACCTATTTGTGGTCTCCACACGGCCACGGCCACCCCGTGTGCAATGTCGTGTTTGTAAGGAAACCACTACTTATTAATTTGGTTAGTTTTTAGTTAGGTGCTAAAAATTGAAAACTTGGACATTAATGGGGTTAGTGCTCGGGTTGTCTCCCAAGAAGCGCTTATTTAGAGTCTAAGCTCGACTTACCTTTCATTCGCATAATCTTAGTGGTTCGAGGAGTTGAAATTACTCATTCTTGTTATAAATTTTGTTAAAATAAGGTTTTAGACGAGTGCTATTTACCTTGAAGGTGCCAAATTTGGAATGAGTTAGCTCGACTGTACCGTATGGGAAAATATTAATAACTGTAAAAGGGGTTGTTCCATTAGGTTCAGAAGTGGCAACACGAGGATCTACATTATCCATTAGAACTCGGTCTCCAACCTTAATTTGACCTTTTTTATTTTTAGGCTTGTCATGGCTCTGCTTTGGTTCATCGTGCACTCTCGATTTCTCATTGACGTGTGTCCACCATTCATCTAGTTCATCGATCTGGGCTCGTCTTTCTCTATGAACAATTCTGTTCTCAATATGAGAGTTAAACCATGGCTCTGTCATCTTTTCCCAAGGGATTTCCTGCAAAGAAGATTGAACATTAAGTTCACTTACATTAACAGGACTTGTATCATCTTGATCACTAGATATTCTGTTAGAACCACGTGCTTGGAGTTTAATCATGTCATCACCTACATGAAGTATTAACTCCCCTGTATCAACATCAATAATGGTCTTAGCAGTTGCTAAAAAGGGTCTTCCTAAAATTAAGGGAATGTCACTATCCCCATCCATGTATAAAACAACAAAGTTTATTGGTAATATGAATTTATCAATTTTGACTAGCACATCTTCAATTATACCCCTAGGAAATCTAATGGTTTTATCAGCCAATTGAATGCTCATCCTAGTTTGTTTGGGTTTCCCAAGACCTAGCTGTTTAAAAATTTTATAAGGCATAACATGATAGTTGCCCCTAAATCAGCGAAAGCATTATTAACAAATAAACCACCAATTAAGCAGGGAATCGTAAAACTCCCTGGATATTTTAATTTCCGGGGTAATTTATTCTATAAAATTGCTGAGCAAACTGCATTTAGCTCCACATGTGACACATCGTCCAACTTCCGTTTGTTTGCCAAAAGCTCTTTTAAAAATTTTACTGAATTGGGCATTTGCGAAAACGCTTCAATAAATGGTAAGTTAATATGTAATTTTTTTAGAAGTTAAAGAAATTTATCGAATTGCTCATCTGTGCGGTCTTTCTTCGTCGCATTGGGATATGGCACACGAGGTTTGTATTCTGTACTTACCAGTTTTGGTTTATTATGGCTTACCTCAACCTTTCCTTTATCTACCACATTTTCTTGCCTTAGTTTTGGTTCGTCTAACCCTTCACTATCGTGAGCAGTAATGGCATGAAGTTGCTCCTTTGGGTTAGTTTCAGTGTTGCTTGGCAGGCTGCCTTGTGGCTGTTCAGATATTAGCTTAGTGAGCTGTCATATTTGGTTCTCGAGACCTTGAATCGATGCTTGCTAATTTTTGAGTGCTATTTCGGTGTTTTGAAAATGGGTTTCTGGCACCGAGATGAATTTTGTTAGCATCTCCTCAAGGTTCAGCTTCTTCTCCTGTGGGTAGGATTGTTGTTGAAAGCTTGGAGGGGGTTGTTGTCTCGATTTCCTTGACCACCCCATGAGAAGTTTGGATGGTTTCTCCAACCTGGATTGTAAGTGTTACTATAGGGATTATTCTGAGGTCTAGAATTATTACCCATATAGTTCATCTATTCGCTTTCTATGCCAAGGTTGTAGGATGGATATTCTGTATTATTCATCCCTCCTTCAGTTGTATCGCACTGCACCACTGGATATACCTGCGAAGAACCATACAAATCATCAATCTTTTTATTTAAAAGCTCTACCTGGTTTGATAGCATGGTGACTGGGTCAAGGTTAAAAACACTGGCGGCTTTTGTCAGTTTTGTTCTCATGACTTGCCACTGATAGTTATTCAGTGGCATCTCCTCTATAAACTCATAAGTCGCTTCAGGGGTTTTGTTATTTAGGGTTCCACCGGTAACTGCATCAATCAATTGTTCACACCATTGTAAAAGGTTTGAACTTGTAGCCATAATGGTAACCCATGGTGAGGGCATCTTCTTAGTAGATCCTTGTATCTCTCCCATTCATCAACTTAGCCGTTTTAGCCGGCGGAAAATATTTAAGTAAAATTTTTTCAGTCATTTGTTCCCATGTGGTGATTGATCCTCGTGGTAACGAGTTCAACCATTGTTTAGCTTTGTTCCTCAACGAGAAAGGAAACAACCAAAGGCGAATGGCATCACCAGAAACGCCATTAATCTTGAAAGTGTCGCAGAATTCTAAAAAATTTGCCAAGTGATTGTTTGGATCCTCATCCTGCAAACCATCAAACTAAACAAACTGTCGAATCATCTGAATAGTGTTAGGTTTCAATTCAAAATTATTTGCAGCAAGAGCAGGTCTAACAATACTTGATTCAGTTCATGTTAAGGTAGGCTTAGCATAATCATACATAGTACGAGGAGTAGGATTTTGATTCACCGAATTTGCGGCAACCACAGGAGCTAGCGGATTATTGTCAGCCATCTCATCGGAAGTATTAGTATTTTCCTCTTGCTCTTCCTCTATATACTGTAGACTTCACCTTATTTCTCTACGGTTTCTACGCGTGGCACTTTCTATCTCACTGTCAAAAAGTAATGGTCCTGACAGGTTCCTTCTAGTCATAAACTAAAAAAACCTGCTAGAGGAAAATAAAAGGAAAGTTAGTAAATAAAAATAAAATAAATTGTAATAACAAAATAATAATGACTAAAGTAATAAAAATTTAGTGTTCCTAATATCTTAGTACCCGGCAACGGCGCCAAAAACTTGATGTGTCTCTAACTAATTATGATCACAATAAAGGCAAGCGCACCAATCGTTTAATAGTATAGTTATGGTAAGACCGGAAATATCGTATCCACAAGGACCAAGAGTGTAACACCCTAAACCCGATCAAAACGCTACGACCGAATCTAGCATGTTACAGGAAAGAAAATTTTAAAAATTTGAACTTAACCATAGGTTGAGAGAAAATTTTGCATATCACTATGCCTTTGGCGAGGATTTAAAACAATCGCTTAATTTAGGCCGTATTACAGATCAGGTTTCTTAATCAAAAATCGAATTTTATGAGAATTCCATTAAGCGATCAATTGAAAACAATATTGTGATTTTAGTTGAAAATTCTGAATCCATTTGTTACTAAAACCAGTCTTTAATTAGCCGATTATAAAATTGTAAACTCAGTTTTCTTTTAATTTTGGAAAAACACCCACTTGATAATTTAGTAGGCATGCCGTAACAATTTCATAAGAAAACCCAAATTAACATTTAAGTGGCCTTATTACAACACCCAAAATCCAAACTAAAATAGTAATAATATAAAATAAATATTAAAAAAAATTACTTAAACCATTATGCATAGCCACCTCGAGTCCACCTCGACTCCATATCCGCGGTCTAGGGATTACTTGCAAAATTTAACGGAGGGGGTGAGTCACCGAGACTCAGTGCGTAAATCCCCGTCCCAATGAGTTTTGGGCTCTCACACAAATTCATATATTAAGTATGGATGTAATGCAACCCAACCAACCTATTATGTCCATCCACCATATCTCCTGAATCTACCCAATATCTGTGGCACCTAGCCACTGGTGGTATCTAACCACTGGTGCTTCCAAACCACTGGTTATAAGAGTCACAATAATATTATGTGGGGCCAACCCACTGTGGTACCAAACCACTGGGACGAGTCATAGAAATAATGTATATATGGTACCAAACCACTGGTGGTTCCAAACCACTAAGACTTAGTCACAGAGTATAATGTGTGGGGCCAACCCACTTGTGGTACCAAACCACTTGTGACAGTCTGAATATCATGTTTTCTCCCTCTTCACATCATAGCCCCAAATCCATGCCCATGTTACACAATTAATATGGTATGATCATGCTTTAAATACATAACAATTAATCATCTCACTCATACATATATTTGCCAATAATAGAACATAGCAAAACTTACTCGGAGTCTTCGATCTTACCCACAAGGATATCTTAGTGATTCATGCCATCACTTCGGCTTTTGGCCAACAAAGTTAATAACAGAATTAAAATACAAAGTGTGTGAGAGTTACACACCTGATAACACGTAACACAATAGTTTCTATGTCGACACTATCTCTAACAGGAACTATTGCTATCTGTCTACTATTCTGCTCAGAAGCCGGCCCACAACCCGGTGGCCAATCCCGAAAAGACCACACTCAACTATCGAAACAACACCAAAAAAGAGTTTAACACCTAAAGCTAACCCCTCTCGAATTTTCGGCACACATACACCCCCCTAAAACCGAATACCTAACATCACCTAGCCCCTTTCAAAATTCAGCTAGCACCCCACACCACCTTAAATCCCTTGATTCTCTCCTAACTTCACTCGCAACCTCCTATTCAAAATAATTTGAAAGTTTCAAATCCCACTTTTACTCCTGTCCATTCATTTGAAATATTCGACTCAATCAACTCTCCCCTCTTCAAGGTCCCTAGCCGAAACTACCACCTCCCATCTGACATAAAAACAAAATTCCAAAATGCAACCTATGCTACTCAAGCCTGCTCCCTCTCC
The DNA here is from genome assembly GCA_025503065.1 of Gossypium bickii. NCBI lineage: Eukaryota > Viridiplantae > Streptophyta > Magnoliopsida > Malvales > Malvaceae > Gossypium > Gossypium bickii. The sequence continues at coordinate 100,454,614 of CP106715.1, forward strand.
TTGTGGCGTCACCTACCTCCACCTTAAATGGCGCCTCCTTGCCTCTTTACTACTCCAACTCTTGTGTCATCCAATATAAACAATATCTCTTAAGGCCCAACTCAGCTAGCTATCCCTTAAAGTGCCTAAAACAGAAATTTTTAACAAGGCTTAGGCTTAATCCCAAGTCTTCCTGGGACCCCGAAACACACCAACACAACTCACAGCACAAACGTACACACAGAAACACATCAAATGCACAGCCCCCCAATTCAGGATGTTACAGTTCTACCCCCTTAAAGAAATTTTGGCCTCGAAATTACCTGGTCAAAAGAGTTTAGGGTATTGCTGTCGCATCGCATCCTCTGGTTCCCACGTTGCTACCTCTAAACCATGATTTTCCCACAGAACCTTAACCAACAGAACCGTCTTCCCACGCAATACCTTGACATCACAATCCAAGATCTGAACTGGTTCTTCTTCAAAAGACAGGTCTGGCTTTACTTCAATTTCTTCCACTGGCATCACATGAGATGGATCCGAACAGTAGCGTTTTAACATTGAAACGTGAAACACATCATGGATCTGACTTAACTCTGAAGGTAGCTCAAGCTGATAGGCTACTGGTCCCACATGCTTTAACACGCGATAAGGCCTGATAAATTTGGGGCTGAACTTACCCTTCCGTCCAAACCTTAGCAATTTTCTTCCACGGTGACACCTTTAAGAAAACCTTGTCACCCACTAGAAATTCTATGTCCTTTCGCTTTAGATCGGCATAGGACTTCTGTCTGTCCGAAGCTTCCTTCAATCGAGTCCCAATTAACTTAACCTTATCTTTCATTTCAGAAACCAATTTTGGACCCAACAACTGACGCTCACCTAACTCTGTCCAACAGGTAGGAGTGCGACACTTCCGACCATACAACGCTTCATACGGTGCCATCCGAATACTAGACTAGTAGCTATTGTTATACGCGAACTCTGCCAACGGTAGAAATTCTTGCCAACTACCTCTGAAGTCTATGACACAGCCCCTCAACATATCTTCCAAGATCTGTATTACCCTCTCGATCAGTCGGATTGATCATGGATGAAATCTTTGTCTTTGAAATCCAACTTTGTACCCAACGCTTGATGCAACGCCTTCCAAAATCTCGATGTAAACTTTGGATCCTTGTCTGAAATGATAGACACTGGTACCCCGTACAACCTTACGATCTCTGCTACGTACAACTTAGCCAATTTCTGTAGAGAGTAGTCGACATGAATTGGTATGAATTGGCCAGACTTCGTCAATCGATCAATAATTATCCATACCGAATCCTTCTTAGTAGGCGTAAGGGGTAGCCCACTAACAAAGTCCATCGTGATCCTTTCCCACTTCCATTGCGGAATCTTGACCGGCTGCAATAACCTTGAAGGCAACTGATGTTTTGCTTTTACCTGCTGACACATCAAGCACTTACTCACAATTTCGGTTACTCCTTGCTTTAAACCCGGCCACCAAAACTGTTCTCGCAAATCTCGGTATATCTTACTTCCTCCAGGATGCTTAGCATATGGGCTATAATGCGCTTCCTGAAGAATCTTCTGCCTCAAATCCATATCCCTTGGCATACAAGTCTTTCCTTGAAAACACATCACCCCGTCACCGTTCAAGTTAAAATCTTATGCCTCATCCCTAGCCATTAACTGGAACTTAGGACCTAGTACCTTATCTGACAACTGCTTCTCTTTAATTAGACTAACCCAAGAAGGTTTTACTTGAAGTTCAGCTAACAAGCTTCCGTCTTCATACACGCTGAGATGCGCAAACATTGCCCTCAAGTCAGATATCACCTTACAGCTTAACGCGTCTGCCACAATGTTAGCTTTACCCGGGTGGTACTCAATTGCACAGTCATAATCCTTCAACAACTCAATCCACCTCCGCTACCTTAAATTCAACTCCTTCTGGGTAAGGAGATATTTCAAGCTCTTGTGATCCGTATAGATAATGGACTTCTCCCCATATAAGTAGTGTCTCCAGATCTTCAGGGCGAAAACCACTGTAGCTAGCTCCAGGTCATGTGTTGGACAATTCACCTCGTGAGGTCTCAATTGCCGAGAAGCATACGCTACCACTTTCCCTTCTTACATCAGCACACATCCTAACCCCGTGTGCGACGCATCATGGTAGACGGTAAACTCTTTCCCCGCCTCTGGCTGAATTAACACCGGCGCTTCTGTCAAAATCCTTTTGAACTTCTCCAAACTTTTCTGCTGTTCAACTGACAAAATGAATGATACCCCTTTCCGTAATAACTTAGTTAACGGTGCCGCTATTAATGAGAATCCTTCCACAAACCTTCTCTAGTACCCAGCCAAACCAAGAAAACTCCAAATTTCCGCCACAGACTTAGGTGGTTTCCAATCCAACACAGCCTCAATCTTCCGGAGGTCAACCCTAATCCCCTCAGCTGACACCACATGGCCCAAAAAAGGTAACTTCCCCAGCGAACTCACACTTCATCGAACTTAGCGAACAACTGCTTCTCCCTCAGAATTTGCAAAACCACTCGAAGATGTGAATCATGATCCTCCTCAGACCTTGAATAAATCAGGATATCGTCTATAAACACCACGATGAATTGATCCAGATAGGGTTGAAAAACCCGGTTCATCATGTCCATAAACGCTGCTGGTGCATTGATCAACCCGAACGGCATCACCAGAAATTCGTAGTTACCATAGCGAGTACAAAATGTCATCTTTTGAATGTCCGCCTCCTTGACCATAAGCTGATGATAACCTGATCTCAAATCTATCTTTGAGAAGACTGATGCTCCCTTAAGGTGATCGAACAAGTCGTCTATCCTCGACAACAGGTACTTATTCTTGATCATCAACTTATTCAACTGACGGTAGTCAATGCACATACGCATTGATCCATCCTTCTTCTTATTGAATAGCACCAGCGCTCCCCAAGGTGATGCGCTCGATCGGATAAAACCCCGATCTAACAGTTCTTGAATCTGCGCTTTCAGCTCCACTAACTCATTCGGCGCCATTCTATATGGGGCAATAGACACTGGCGCTGTTCCCAGAAAGAGATTAATCCCAAACTCCACCTCGCGATCCAGAGGTAATCTCGGAAGCTCTTCTGGGAAAACATCAGAAAATTCCTTTATTGTTCGAACATCCCCTACGGTTGATTCCTTGGCCTCCAAAGCACAAACATGAACTATAAACGCCTTACATCCTTTCCTCACCATTCTCTCGGCCTTTAGAATGGATACCACATTAGATAGGTAGTTCCTCCTCTCACCTATCACCACCACCTCTTCATCCTCAAAAGTTCTTAACACCATGCGCTTAGCTGCACAGTCCAAATTTGCTTGATACTTCACTAGCCAATCCATACCTAAGATCAAATTGAACCCCCCGAATGGCAGTTCTATCAGATCGGCCGGAAAAACAACCCCTTGAACTTCTAGAGGTACATCCCTATAAAGTTTGTTCACCACTACAGATTTCCGAGTGGGCTAACTATAGTCATTTCCCTAGAAGAAATCTCAAGGTCTAAGTTCAGAGTTCCCGATATAGTACTAGCAACATAAGAGTGTGTCGAACCAATATCAATCAAAGCAGTATATGACAACCCATAAATAAAGAACGTATCGGTTATGACGTCCGGTGCGTCGCCCTCCTCTCTGCACCTAGCTGCATAGACCAATCCAGGCTGTCTCGCATCTGTATTCCCAGCAGCTCTGCCCGGTGCTCTACGCCCTTGACCAAAGCCATTTCCTCCTCTGGCCTGACCACGACCTCTCTGCGGTTGCTGACCTTCTCTTCTGAATGGTGCACGTCCTTGACCCTCTGATTGTGCCCTGACCGACTTTTGTGGGCAGTCCCTTATCCGATGGTCCATAGACCCACATCCGATACATCCTCTATTACCTACACAACACTCTCCCGAATGAAATTTTCTGCATCGAGTACACTGCGGTGGCCACTGAATAGCAACAGGCTTCGTAGCTTGACTCGGCCCACCTAATCTAGACCTTTTCTGAAAACCCCCACCAGATCCTGATGGCTCAAAACTTCTTTTATTCCTACTCCTGTCTTTGTCCTGGTTCTGTTTTTTAGACCTCTTCACCTCCTCGGCTATCTTAGCCTTCTTAACCAAAACGAAAAACTCCCTTTCTCATTGCGGAGCTATTAATACTCGCAACTCGTCTCTTAGGCCATCCTCAAATCAGACACAGCGCTCAGACGTAGAAATTTCGCTTCATACTCAGCCACTGACTTACTTCCCTGAACCAAATTAAGGAATGCCTTCCGCTGAGCATCCACGTAACCCGGCCCGATGTATTTTCCTTGAAATGCTGATTTAAAGAACTCTCAGGTGATATGGTCAGCCGTTGTGCCATCCCTAACCGTGAGCCACCATTGATATGCCTCATCTCGAAGTAGAGACACTACACCCTTCAATTTCTCTTCTGTGGTACAGTCAAGGTCATCCATAATACGCTCTATCGCTTCTAACCAATACTCCGCTACGTTAGGGGCCACACCAGAAACACCACTGAACATCTCGGCTCCATTAGCTCTAAGTCATTCCGACACAGATTTCGAGCTACCGGTCCTACGCTTGTTCCAGCTACTCTCTCCAAAACCCGTAACATCGCTTGAGACATAGCATCATCTCCCCCAGTTTCATCCTGATATTCAGCCCCTGCAACCGACGGCACTGGCACTTCACCCTCTGGCCCATGTCCTAATTTTGAAGGTTCAGACCCGACACCTCGGCCTCTACCACGGCCTCGCATGCCACGACCACATCCTCTAGCACTCATGACTATCGTTTCGATTTAATCTGATTAGAAGTTTTATGAGTTAGTTTTTCTTTCTTCCACTGTTTATTACCGAACAGTCATATGAGTATTTTATCGAAGTAGTTGTTTTCGCGAATACATGCATTCCTACAGGCTTCAATCTCTTAGGTAAAATTTTCTACTACTAGCAATCATATCACAGTACAATCACATCATATAACTGATAGTTAGAAAACTTACCGTCGCGGATCGGTGCCGGAGACTCATGTGCCATGCTTCCTGAAAACATGTATTTTGTTGAAACCATTTTCCAAACCATCTATTGAAACTATTTTGGGCCTAACACCCACATTCGAGCTTTTGAACTTGGCTCTGATACCACAATTATAACACCTCAAACCCGGTCAAAACGCTACGACCGAATCTGGCATGTTACAAGAAATAAAATTTTAAAAGTTTGAACTTAACCATGAGTTGAGAGAAAATTTTGCATATCACTATGCCTTTGGCGAAGATTTAAAACAATCGCTTAATTTAGGCTGTATTACAGTTCAGGTTTCTTAATCAAAAATTGAATTTTATGAGAATTCTATTAAGCGATCAATTGAAAACAATATTGCGATTTTAGTTGAAAATTCTAAATCTATTTGTTACTAAAACCCGTCTTTAATTAGCCGATTATAAAATCGTAAACTCAGTTTTCTTTTAATTTTGGGAAAACACCCACTTGATAATTTAGTAGGCATACCGTAACAATTTCATGAGAAAACCCAAATTAACATTTAAGTGGCCTTATTACAACACCCAAAATCCAAACTAAAATAGTAATAATCTAAAATAAATATTAAAAAAAATTACTTAAACCATTATGCATGGCCACCTCGAGTCCACCTCGGCTCCATATCCGAGGTCTAGGAATTACCTGCAAAATTTAACGGAGGGGGTGAGTCACCGAGACTCAGTGTGTGAATCCCCGTCTGAATGAGTTTTGGGCTCTCACACAAATTCGTATATTAAGTATGGATGTAATGCAACCCAACCAACCTATTATGTCCATCCACCATATCTTCTGAATCTACCCAATATCTGTGGCACCTAGCAACTGATGGTACCTAACCACTAGTGGTTCCAAACTACTGGTGACAAGAGTCACAATAATATTATATGGGGCCAACCCACTTGTGGTACCAAACCACTGGTGACAATCCCTAATATTAATACGTGGGGCCAACCCAATGTGGTACCAAACCACTGGGACAAGTCACAGAAATAATGTATATATGGTACCAAACCATCGGTGGTTCCAAACCACTGAGACTTAGTCACATAGTATAATGTGTGGGGCCAACCCACTTGTGGTACCAAACCACTGGTGACAGTCTGAAAATCATGTTTTCTCCCTCTTCACATCATACCCCTAAATCCATGCCCATGTTACACAATTAATATGGTATGATCATGCTTTCAATACATAACAATTAATCATCTCACTCATACATACATTTGCCAATAACAGAACATAGCAAAACTTATCCGGAGTCTTCGATCTTACCCACAAGGGTATTTTAGTGATTCATGCCATCGCTTCGGCTTTTGGCCAACAAAGTTAATAACATAATTAAAATACAAAGTGTGTGAGAGTTACACACCTGATAACACGTAACACAACGCTTTCTATGTCGACACTATCGCTAATAGGAATTGCTGCTATCTGTCTACTATTCTGCTTAGAAGTCGTCCCACAACCCGGTGGCCAATCCCGTATAGCAGACACCGCACGTTTCTTGTACTTTGGGGCTAGGGCTATGGGTTTAACCCCTTCCTTCGTTTGGCTAACGTTTAGGCTCATGAAACGATCTTGGTCACTAGACCGGACTAAAGCATTAAACAGAAAACAAATAAGAGTATATGCTCAAAACGTAAAGATCCCTTACCTAGATCGACAAATCCCGGAGATTAACAGACTTAGATTAAAGCACTGATTGAATACCAAAATTGCCTAAAACCGAGTATTCCTTAACACCCTTCAATCACAAATCAGATGCTGAAAGAACGCAAAGACAAAGCCCCTTCTTCAATCGGTCAAGAATCATAAGACAAGATTAATGCCCTCAACATCAAAAAGGGGGGAAAAGAAGAATTGAAACGAATAGGGAACACTTACCACGATCAAAGAGAATCCGATTGACAAAGTTGTGGTACAAAGAGAGAGGACAATTCACTGAACAAAGATCAAAAGAAGAAGATGTGCAACACCCCAAACCCGACCCACGACCCTGACCGGATCTGGTATGTCACTGCGGAAAAACGTTTGAAGACTGATTTCACTTTTGGGAAAAACATTAAAAATTTTGTCTTTAATAAAACATTGTGTTTTTAAAACTCCCAATAAAACTAAGTTGTTACAATTTCCCGGATTCAAACTTTTATAAACCTTAAAAACATGAGTTGCCAAAAATAAAAACATTTCCAAATAATAATTTAATCGTCATCTAGCTTAAACATAATAAAAATGTTCAAATACTTTAACTTGGCCTTATTACAATAAATAATTTAAACAAAAGTACTTAATAATAAACTGAATAAAATAGATAAAATGTCTTCTGCATGGGCCACCTCGTATCCACTCCAACTGGTCCGATCATCATACATCACTGCGATCATCGATAAAAATTGGGTGAGTCATACGGACTCGGTGTGTAATTAATCCACCTTTGAACACCACCCACATGTTAACCACATAATAACCATATATCAGATAACAATTATCATATTCACATATTATCACATTCTGGGCTTGGCCCATATTCAAATCACTTATCAGGTAACAGGGTAATTAACCGCATAATTTCCACATATCGGGCTTAGCACATTTCCACACTGATCCACATTCATATACTGGGCTTGGCCCTTTTCACATTAATCCACATATCAATTGGGCTTGGCCTATTTTCACATCAAATATTCATATCAGATACAATATGCAAAGTGCACCCAACGCAACCTAGGGTCCATCCTCTACACACCCCCGTATCCAGCCACCACATACCAGGGGATTATCAAATCACCCTCTCCTTTTCACTCCAAAAGGTAATCAATGCCATCCACGTGCAATTCAGCACAATAATCCACAATGCGACCTCAGTCAGCGCCAATCCACGATGTAGCCTTAGCTAACACCAAAACCACGATGGGACACATAGTCACTCATCAACCACGATATGGCACATAGCTAATATCAACCACGATGAGGCACATAGCTACTCATCAAGCCACGCGAACTAAATCGCAATTAATCCACAACGTGACCTCAGTCAACGTCAATCCACGATGTAGCTCAAGGCTAACACCAAACCACGTACTCGAAGTACACCCGTACCTTCTTTCATATCATATCCCAACCCATGCACATGCAACATAAAATAATGATATAATATAATGATCCATGAGCATGTTCATCCAGCATAGTCATAACACGTATTCATATTAATAATAAGATTTGGTACTTACCGGATTATCGACATACCCCTTGAGGGTATCCATATCACAATTTCCACTGCACTAGTTAGCACAGTCATAACACATACACATTTCACATACATATCATGTACCCGAAAAACGGTGGGTTAATCACACACTGAGTCTGTATGACTCACCCAATTTTTATCAGCATCGCAGGTGATGTATGATGATCAGACCGGGTTGGAGTGGATACGAGGTGGCCCATGCAGAAGACATTTTATCTATTTTATTCAGTTTATTATTAAGTACTTTTGTTTAAATTATTTATTGTAATAAGGCCCAATTAAAGTATTTGAACATTTTTATTATGTTTAAGCTAGATGACGATTAAATTATTATTTGGAAATGTTTTTATTTTTGGCAACTCATATTTTTAAAGTTTATAAAAGTTTGAATCTAGGAAATTGTAACAACTTAGTTTTATTGAGAGTTTTAAACACACAATGTTTTATTAAAGACAAAATTTTTAATGTTTTTCCCAAAAGTGAAATCAGTCTTCAAACGTTTTTCCGTAGTGACATACCAGATCTGGTCAGGGCTCGTGGGCCGGGTTTGGGGTGTTACAGTTTGGTATCAGAGCCCAGTTCAAAACTCGGCTGTGAGGGTTTTGGGTCCAAAAATGTTTTCAAAAAAAATGGGCTTTTCAAAAAAAAAAAAAAATGGACTTTTAAGAAATTTTCAGGTTTATTATGGCATGGCACCTGTATCTCCGACCCGAAGTCCACCAGGTAAGTACTTCTGACTATTGAAGTGATGTATAGATGTGAACTTGATAGGCTTGATGGGAACGTAGATTAGTGAACTAGGATCTATTGAACCCTAGGACTAGTCTACTCAAACACAAGTACATAAGACGTAAGGATCACCAAACAAACCTGTGACTAAGTCGGCCAGAGCTAGGGTGTGCAATTTGTTGTGCGCATGTCTCAGGAGTGGATTCGAAGAAGAGCTTGGTATTTAAGCGATCCTAGCGACTCACCTCCTCTTTACTCGAATCCTACCTGGTGCGTAGCTACGGTTCACCTTAACCAAGAGGACTTATTCACGGGCTAAACCCGATAATTAAAACCCGAAAGGGACTAGCCATGCAGTTTTATAAAATTTCTAGTTTTAAAATCCCTAAATTACCCTTTTAATTGTAGTAAAAGATTATTGTGAAAATTTTTCCAAAATATCTCTTATTTACAAAATTACAAAAATGCCCATGTATTGTAAATTACTAAAATACCCTAGTTTTTAAGATTTTCAAAAATACCCTCGACGTTTGCTAAAATATTTTTACTTTACAAAATAACAAAAACCTTACTTTGTGAAATATTGCAATGCCGTGATTTGGAAAATTACTGAATTACCCCTGACTTCCAAATTACCGAAATAACCCTGATTTCTAAAATTTTTGTATTACCTTCGATTTGGAGAAATTTTCAAAATACCTTCGAGTTTGGAAAATTTCAGAGTGCCTTGATTTATTAAAATTTTTTTATTACCAAAATACCCCTATAGGACGAATACGAAATTACCCCTGGGTTGGAAAAGGACTGAAATGACATAGAAGTGTAGTGAATGAATGTGTCTCTGTTTATGAACGTGAATGTGACTCTCTGAACTAGATTAGTGAACTTGAACTGAAACTTTGTTTGATCGAGAGAACTACTTCTAAATATCTCTTTTCATAAAATTGTTCGCGGTTAATTAGTGGAACAAAAATTCTGATGCATAAAACTTTTTAGTCAGATTAAATCGCGACGTTAGAAATGAGTTCTAGGGGACGTGAACTTAGAGATTGTGCCTAGAAAGTATGATGGTTCTATTAAGATTAGAGTGCGCAGCATAAGCGTAGTGCGGTGAGTTAAGATGTACGATTATTCATTAGTAAGAAATTTCGAGGACGAAATTATTTTTAAGGAGGGTAGAACTGTAACATCCTAGATTAGGGGTTATGCATTTAGTGCATAATTCAAGTGACAGTAGGCTTGGAGTGTGTTTGGATATGTTTGGGAGGTTTTGAGAACCTAAGGATGTAGGAGGAAGTCTTGGAAAAATATTGGATTCTAAGTTAAAAAGGGGGAGCTAGGCTAAGGTAGCCTTAACAAAATTTGTGTTGGATTCATGCCACAAAGAAATCAATTGGCAAGGTGGCAAGGGACGCTACCTTGGGGCTTGGAAGGTTGCGTCAAAGGGAGCCTCAAGGGGGAGAAGGTTCGAGCAACGTGGGACGCATTGGGGACTTGTATTTTTGCGCCAAAAAGGGGAAGGTAGGCTGAAGACGGCTTTAAGGAAATATGAAGTGGTTTTTGGACACAAAGAGTGCCTTGGTAAAGTGGCTGCAAGGCGCCACTTAGAGCCTTGGTGATGACGCCATGTGTAGTGGGCAAGGGGTCTTGGTTCGAGTTACAAAGGAAGCAAATGGACTTATATTTTTGCCTCAAAAGGGAATTGGGCTAAGTAGGTCTTAAAAGAAATTCTGGGTGAATTATGTCACAAAAAGTGCCTTGGTAAAGTGGCTTGGGGTGTTATCTGTAGCTTGCAGCAAAGAGGGCTCAGGTTCGAGCCTTGTTGACAGCAGTAGGCGTGATTTTATTTTGCTTTTGGTGTTAAGACAAGGGGGAGCTAGGGAAGGAGCTCTTAAAAAGAATTGTTGGGGGTTTATGACGCAAAGGAGCTAGCAACAAAATGGTGGGTAACGTGTGGTGACTCAGTGAGGTCTCATGTTCAAACACACAAAGACAAATGGGTGTTTTATTTTATTTTTGCATATGACGTAAAGAGAATGGAAGGGGTTAGACGGCACATAGGCTTCCAAAGGATGAGGATAAGCCTTGTTTATTCTTTTAAATTTTGGCTAAGAGTGGGGATAATTGTTGGTTATTTTAATTATTTTAAATAGGTAGGATAATTGTTGATTTAATTATTTTGTGCAAGATGAAGAAGAGATAAATAAGGATTTATTTATCTTATTTTGGTTTAAATAGGTGATAAGAGATAATATAGGAGTTTGATAAGGGATTAATGTTGGATTAATTTATTTTATTTGTTAAGGAGATAATAGAGGAGATTATCAAAGAGTTTGATAATAGCAAGGATATAGTAGCCGAATTCTTTATAAGGGGAGAGTAATCATCTTTGATATCTTTTTCTTTAAATTTCTTTGTGCCGAATTTCTTCCCACTCACACCTCTCATTCTTTTCTTTCATCCAACACCAAATCTATTTCTATTTCTTTGAAGCCATAACCGAAGCTTAAAGTGCCTATTCTCTTTGTTTTGCCGCAAGTCACAAAATCTAAAACCCCTCTGTCATTGTTCTTTGTTGCCGAAATCTCCAAGCATAAAACCCTCTCCATTGTTGCATTTTCTCTTCACCATTAAGTGCCAAAACCATCATTGTTGTGCTCTAAGCCGAATCTTTAAAGGAGGGTGCTGTTGACTACTTACTTTAGGCTCTTCAAAGAAAACCTATAATAGTGGTAAGTGAATTCTCCTTTGGTAATCAGTTTTTGATTTTTCAAGGTAGGCCAATAAGGCATTCGGCCAAGGGCCATCTTTAGAGTTTAAATGTGACCGATTGGTATTATGGTTAATTAGGGGGCAAGTCGACAGAAGTAGGACAAGCTTCGGGATTCAAGATTATTTCGGGAAGGATATTTAGTAAGTGTAGTTTCGATTCGATATATTCTGATTAAGGTATTAGTGTTTAACCATTTGATCTGATTAAGTGTTGTCGATGGATGCGAATGCTAGTCAAGGAGGACAAGGGATAGTCCCTATCCCGAAGTTTAAGAAAAGATCTGTCTCAGCGGTTCGGGATTGGCCACTGGGGTGTTGGCCAACAGCTAGAGAAAGCTATATGCAGATAGCCGTAGTGTCTCTTAGTGACAGTATTGGGATTGAGAGTTTAGAACTTCAAGTGATCAGGTGTGTAGTTAGCCTACCGTTTTCCGGGTATTTGTGCTATATGTGTATATGTTATGAATGTGCTAACTAGTGCAGTGGAAATTGTGATACGAATACCCTCAAGGGGTATGTCGATAATCCGGTAAGTACCAAATCCGATTATTAATATGAATATGTGTTATGACTATGCTTGATGGACATGCTCATGCATCATTATATTATATCATTATTTTATGTTGCATGTGCATGGACTGGGATATGATATGAAAGAAGGTACAGGTGTACTTTGAGTACGTGGTTTGGTGTTAGCCTTGAGCTACATCATGGATTGACGTTGACTGAGGTCACGTTGTGGATTAATTGCGATTTAGTTCGCGTGGCTTGATGAGTGGCTGTGTGCATCATCGTGGTTGATATCGGCTATGTGCCATATCGTGGTTGATGAGTGACTATGTGTCCCATCGTGGTTTTGGTGTTAGCTACGGCTACATCGTGGATTGGCGCTGACTGAGGTCGCGTTGTAGATTATTGTGCTTAATTGCAGGTGGACGGCATTGATTGCCTTTTGGAGTGAAAAGGAGAGGGTGATTTGATAATCCCCTGGTGTGTGATGGCTAGATACGGGGGTGTGTAGAGGATGGACCCTAGGCTAGGTTGGGTGCACTTTGCATATTGTATCTGATATGAGTATTTGATGTGAAAATGGGCCAAGCCCAATTGATATGTGGATTAATGTGAAAAGGGCCAAGCCCAGTATATGAATGTGGATCAGTGTGGAAATGGGCTAAGCCCGATATGTGGAAATTATGCGGTTAATTACCCTGTTACCTGATAAGTGATTTGAATATGGGCCAAGCCCAGAATGTGATAATATGTGAATATGATAATTGTTATCTGATATATGGGTTATTATGTGGTTAACATGTGGGTGGAATTCAGTGGATTAATTACACACTGAGTCTGTATGAGTCACCCAATTTTTATCAGCATCGCAGGTGATGTATGATGATCGGACCGGGTTGGAGTGGATACGAGGTGGCCCATGCAGAAGACATTTTATCTATTTTATTCAGTTTATTATTAAGTACTTTTGTTTAAATTATTTATTGTAATAAGGCCCAGTTAAAGTATTTGAACATTTTTATTATGTTTAAGCTAGATGACGATTAAATTATTATTTGGAAATGTTTTTATTTTTGGCAACTCATATTTTTAAAGTTTATAAAAGTTTGAATCCGGGAAATTGTAACAACTTAGTTTTATTGGGAGTTTTAAACACACAATGTTTTATTAAAGACAAAATTTTAATGTTTTTCCCAAAAGTGAAATCAGTCTTCAAACGTTTTTCCGCAGTGACATACCAGATCCGGTCAGGGCTCGTGGGCCGGGTTTGGGATGTTACAAGATGAGCACTCAAAGAGGATTCAGCCAGGAAGAAATATAGAAAGTATAAGAACGACTCAAGAAGAAAGGAGAGAAGATAGGTTTCAGTTCATGAAAGAGCAAAGAGAAAATACGATAAGAAATTGGCTATGGAGGTTCGGGTAAACAAGAAATAGAAGAGATGAAAAGAAGGAATGAAGAATAAAGTTTCGGCTTTTTGATGATGCAAATGAAAAGAAGGAAAAATGAGAAGTGGTAAGGTGGTGGGAGGGTTCGGCTAAAAGAATGAAATGGGATTTTCGGCTTTTGATGATAAGGCAAAGAACCTAAGTTGCTGAAACACAAAGAGAAGAAGAGAGAAAAGAATTGACTTCAGTTGAGACTAAAGAAGAATGAATAACAGTCTTAGCACTTTCGGCTACCCAAAGAAAAGACCACACTGCTCGAAATGCATCACACTCAATTGCCAAAACAACACCATAAAAGAGTTTAACACCTAAAGCTAACCCCTCTTGAATTTTCAGCACACACACACCCCTAAAATCGAATGCCCAACATCACCTAGCCCCTTACAAAATTCGGCTAGTACCCCACACCACCTTCAATCCCTTGATTCTCTCCTAACTTCACTCACAACCTCCTATTCAAAATAAATTGAAAGTTTCAAATCCCACTTTTACTCTTGTCCATTCATTTGAAATATTTGACTCAATCAACTCTCCCCTCTTTAAGGTCCCTAACCGAAACTACCACCTTCCATCCGACTTAAAAACAAAATTCCAAAATGAAACCCATGCTACTCGAACCTGCTCCCTCTCCTTGTGGCGTCACCTACCTCTACCTTAAGTGGTGCCTCTTTGCCTCTTTACTACTCCAACTCTTGTGTCATCCAATACAAACAATATCTCTTAAGACCCAACTCAGCTAGCTATCACTTAAAGTGCCTAAAACAGAAATTTTTAACAAGGCTCAAGCTTAACCCCAAGTCTTCCCGGGACCCCCAAACACACCAACACAACACACAGCACAATCATACACACAGAAACACATCAAATGCACAACCCTCCAATTGAGGATGTTACAAAGAGTACTAGTAATTACTATCTTCTTATTATCTAGCCTAAGAATTGGAGTGATTTCTTTTAAACTAAAACTAATTTAAAGCACGATAGAGAATGAATTGGGAAAATACTTTTAGACAAATGAAAGAGGCAATACCCAAGGAAGAATCCACCTAGACTTCACTTATTACTTTTGATTCATATGATTTATTCACTTGACGTAATCCGTAGAAATCCCTGATTTATGTTAATATCTCTTTCAAGACTAAAAGCACCTAACTCTAGGTTGATTAATTGAAATCTCTTTCTAATTAAAACCCCTATTGTCGCATTAACTCGATCTATGGATTCCCTTATTAGATTTGACTCTAATCTGACATATTTATGTCGTCCTATATCTAGGATTGCATTCAGCTCCGCTTAATTGTGTTGATCTACTCTTAAACAGGGACCTTTGCTCCTCTGAATAAGCACATTCGACTTGAATCAATAACTTGAATTATTAAAACAAGAATAAGAACTCACAATTAAGAATAAAAACAAGTATTTATCTTATAAATCAAATAGTAATAAGATTCATCTAGGTATCATCCCCTCATGTATTGAAGGGATTTAGTTCATACTGATAGAGGGAAACATCTTAAAATAAGGAAAACTACAAAACATAAGAAAACCCAAAAACTTCAAGAGAAATTGATTGGAGATCTTCAGTATTGATGGAGATCCTTCTTCCATGCTACTTCCAGTGGCTGTCTTCGAGTATTTTCTGCTTTCTACTCCATGTGTTCTTTTAGGTTCTCCCCAGAGGTGTTTATATAGGCTTTAGAACGCCTTTCTTGGCCTACAAGTAGCCTTTTCTGAATAAAATTAGACTTGGGTTCGGCAGGGACATGCCAGTGTGTGTTAGCTTAGGCCGTGCTCAATTTTGCTTGTCACACACGGCCATGTTCGATAGCTTAGGCTGTGCTCAATTCTGCTTGTCACACACGGCCATGTGGTCTCCCCGTGTGCGACAGTCCAGGCCGTGTTGATTTTTGAGGTAGGCCCAATTTGTCCCTTTTTGGCCCGTTTCTCGTTCTTTTTCGATTCTATAAGCTCTCCTGAGTGTTAAACATGAAATTAAAGGATTAGGATCATTGAATTCATCAAATCTAATGAAAATTTATCCAAAAAAATAAGCCAAGCATGGGATTAAAATATGTATAAATTATGGTTTATCAAATTTCCCCGTCAGAGATTGAGATTCAACTTGATATGACGTACAACGAAGAACTGATTAGAATTCTAACTCGACAGATTAAAGATTTAAGAAATAAAAGCATAGCTTTAGTGAAAGTTTTGTGTCAACAACATGGAGTCGAAGTGGCTACGTGGGAGCTCGAGTGTAACAACCCGTTTTTAGGTCAAATCGGAACAATGGTTTTGGGACCACATATCCGAGGCCAAAATATTTATTTTATTATTCTATTAAAATTTACAGCATGATAGAATTATTATTGAAAGTTTTGTAAAGAAATTTTACTGTTTGAATGCCTAATTCGGTAAAAAGAACTAAATTGCGTAAAATGTAAAATGCATGTTTTATTAGTTAAAGGTGTCGATTAGCTTTGGCTTTTAAATATGATGGTCTTAAATGGTAATTAAACCATTTGATTTATGAGTGGACTTTTATGGAGACATTTTATGTGTTTTAAATGCTTTATAATTAAGGTTAATATGGTAATTTAGTTATTAAAGTAATAATAAAACAAAATTCCATTTTATGTTATCATCATCTTCATTAGCTGAATTTTGGCAAGAAGGAAAACAAAAGTTCTAGGTTTTCTATTCAGGTTTGGTTAAATTGCTCATTAAGGTACGGTTTTTGATCCGTTTTTAATTATTTCTATGTTTTTGTAATCGTTGATTCGTATTCTAGCTAGCCCATACCCTAGATTTTGAAATTGTTAAAGATTTATTATGTTGCCATTGTTGAATGCTTGAGTAATTTGATGAATTAAGATAGATTATGAAGGTTTATTGATAGATTTACTAGTTTTGTAAAGTGATTTTTTGACAAAAATGTCAAAAAGGGGTTAAATTGAGAAAATGGAAAAAACTATGTGGGTAAAAGTGTGAATAAATTGAAAATATGGGCTGCTAGTAACATGTGGTAAATTCGGCTAAGCATGTAATTGTACTAAATTGCACAAATTTTGAATTTTATGTGAAAAAGACTAAATTATAAAAATGTGAAAGTTTAAGGGCAAATGTGTAAAATAGCCCTAATGTGTTGCATAAATTGTAACACCCTTTACCCGTATCCAACGCCGGGATAGGGTCCGAGGTGTTACCTATCTGGGACATAAGCAAACATGCATTTTCGAGTCATAACATTTTGTTCAAAATTTAAAACTTTTCAAACTTCTTCTTAACAACCATAGTATGGGCTTACGAGGCCCAAGACACATCTTAGAAACGTTTCGGGATCAAATAGATTTCTTTGGACAACTTTGGAAAATGTCAATAAAAATAGGGGCACACACCTGGATAACATGGCCATGTTGACAAATCGTGTGATTCACACGGCCTAAGCATATAGGGACACACCCATGTCCCACGCCTGTGTGGATTTATTTTCTCAACTCGAACCTACAAGGGTTTTCACACGGCCTGACACATGCCCATGTCCATGGCCTGTGTCCCTTACACGGCCATGACACGCCCTGTCTTAGCCCGTGTGCAAAAACCATGACATTTTGTTTCTGACTTCATCAACCTAATAAGGTCATATGGCCAAGGCACACGCCCGTGTCCTTAGACCGTGTAGCGAATTAAATTCTTAAATTTAGGTGCAGACTTTACACGGCCTGGGCACACACCCATGTCCTATGGACGTGTCATCCACACAGTTAAGTCACACAGCCGTGTCTCAGCCCGTGTGGTTACTACTGGACATTCTGTTTTGCCAACTTAGAATACAGGGGAACACACGGCCAAACCACACGCCCATGAGGTAGACCATGTGTCACACACGACCGAGACACATGCCCGCATGTCTACCTGTGTGGACAAGAATAAGGCTATTTACCAAGCCCTCTCTGCCACCCCTACTGCACCATCATAAGCCACATCAAGCAACCTATTTATTCATGTATAACTATACCATTTACTCAACCATGCAACTTACACATTCATGAATAACATCATCATTTCATATATTAATAAGAAATAGCCATCAGCTATGGCCTTATACAAAAGAATTCATCCTCAAATAAGCCAAGACGTTTAGCCAAAACATTATGACATTCGATAAAAGACTAAGTCCCTATACATGCCATACTCAAAATGCTAAATCTAACTATACCAAAATGTGTGAATAGTGTGGGTGATCCTTCGATGGTCTCTGTATCCCGAGCTGGCTCTTTGACACTATAAAACAAGGGAAAAGAGAAGGGAGTAAGCTTTAAGCTTAGTAAGTCTATATGTAAACAATGAACATCATACCACATACTTATCAACCAAAAACATTACATACTAATCAAGAATAATTTAGTCCTCGTAATTGTACTTACTCATTTTAAATCTTACCACATTCCAAATACATAACATAAACATACCTCACATTTATATGCACTTATACCCTGCACTTGTCACCACATAGCCACACATAATTTCACTTAGTCAAAGTTTCTCGATGAACACTTCGGAATAATACCGGAAACACGGTGGTTTTGTACACAGCCCACCATTAATAAATAACACGATGGTATCCCACATAGCCCACCAATGATCATATAACATGGTGGTATTGCACACAACCCACCAAAAATAATAAATTCGATGGTATCGCACATAGCCCACCAACAATAATAAATACAGTGGTATCACACACAGCCCACCAACAATCACTTATTCCTGGATTTTACCAGTATCATTTTCTTATTCCGAAGGTTCATCCGAGAGTTTTCTCTCTTTCTATCATTTTAGTGGATATCAATAATATTCATTCACATTTCACACAATGCATTAATATGTAAAGACATAAGTAAAAATGATGTATCATTTACATATAAACTTACCTCGATACTAAATATGTCAATCTGAGACTTAGTTCGAAACCTTGCCTTTTCCTCAGTCAAGGTTGATCCCACGTTCTTCTTGATCTATAATGACATATTTAGCTAATTAAATAACCACATAAATCAAATCAATCTAAAAATCCTATTTTGGCAAAATTACCACTTTGCCCCTGGACTTTCACAAAATTAGAATTTTGCCCCTAGGCTCGTAAAATGAAATGTGTTCATTTTTCACACACCCAAGCCTAGCTGATTCATATTCTCTCTTATAGAAACTCAAAGTTCCAATTATTACACATATTTACTATCCATTTTATAACTTTTACAAAATAGTCCTATTAGGAGTTTTCATGCAAAACAATCCTTTCACAAAAGTTGTTCATTAAACCACTAAGATTCATCTTCTTCCATAAAATTTTAGCAAAAACATAAATACTCACATGGAAAAACCTTAGACTCTCAACCATTTTGCAAAATAGCCCCCTCATTAGCTAGATTATGCTACAAGGGTCTCAAAAATACAAAAATCATCAAGAATGATCACCCAAATCACTTCCTTGCAAGAAGTGTAAGTTGCTAAAAATTTCAAGTCTCCAAACCCCTATTCTTGTTGACATTTTTGGTGGAAGAAGGAGAAGAAGATGAAAAGATGATAGCTTTTCTTTATTTTATTTTATTACTCAACTAAGTCACCAAATACTACCTAACCATTGACCATGTCTTTTCTTTGTCTCTATGGCCGGCCAACACTCCCCCGAAGGCCTAATTACACATTAAGTACCTCCAATTTATTTGACACCTCAAATTAGTATAACACAAATTTTGCCTTTTATGCGATTTAGTCCTTTTTCGAAATTAAGCAAATAATCACTACAATTAATTCACCAAAATTTTCATGCACTCATATAATCATACTATAACATGTAAAATAATATTAAAATCATTTTCTTCGATCTCGAATTAGTTGTTTTGAAACTACTGTTCTGACTAAATAAACTAATTTTGATAATATATAGATCAAGATAAATCGAGGTCGGGTGTAGATCAAGGAAAAGGAAAAGTGGATGAATAGTCAATAATTTCCATCCGAGCAACTCGAGGTAAGTTCGTATAATTAGAATCAAACTTTTAAATACTTGTAATTATTGAAATGTATTTATGTATTGAGAAAGTAATTATTGAAATGTATTTATATAATTGAGAAATTGATATACTTGGAATACGAATGCCTATTTGATATAAACTGATGGTTACCGAGCCCCGTTTGAACCGTATGAATTCATAGGATACGAGTGACATGGCACTAGGGTTACTGTTTTGGTCGAGCTCCTACATTTGTTGTGAACTCATCACAGCTCGTATGAGCTTACCGATGTCTTGGCTCGTAATAGCATATTATTTTCAGCTCGTCAGAGCTTACCGTTTCAGCTCAATAGAGCTTACTGTCCATCAGCTCAGGAGAAGCTTACTGATCATAGCTCAAAAGATCAGAAATGATAATGAATTGACGAATTACTGATGTATATCACTCGAGTATCCTTTAAAGTTCTAATGGGTTCAACAGACATAAATTCTGTTTATACGGATGAGTTAATGTTATCGAATGAATTACTGTTTATATTATGGATTGTTGATTATATGAATGTGAATGAATTGTTACATGTGTTTTATATGTTACATGAATTTAGCATGAAATTGATATAAAGGTTGAATATATGTACTTATGAGACTAACACGAATTACTGATGTATATCACTCGAGTATCCTTTAAAGTTTTAATGGGTTCAACGGACATAAATTCTATTTATACGGATGAGTTAATGTTACCGAATGAATTTCTATTTATATTATGGATTGTTGATTATATGAATGTGAATGAATTGTTACATGTGTTTTATATGTTACATGAATTTAGCATGAAATTGATATAAAGGTTGAATATATGTACTTATGAGACTAACACATTGATGAATGCTTGTGTTTAGGCTTTTAACAAGTGAATTTGATTTATTTTGTTTAATGGTTTGATTTTGTAACAAATGGTAAGATTATTTCTAAATTATATGGGCTTACTAAGCTATAAAGCTTACTCTATTTCTTTTCCGTGTATTATAGAGGTTCGATAGCTCGCTCGATTTGGATAAAGTTGGAGTTACGCATCACACTATCTAGTTGCTGATTGGTACTTATGAATTTGTGGATATTTGTAAATATGACATGTATAGGCTAGTTATAAGAATGATAGTTAAGGTTACTTGAGATATTGATTTTGGTACATGTTATGGTATGAGTTGAAGCCATGTGATTTGGCTTAACTGGGTATAGTATTTTGGTTGTGTTTAAGCACTCAAAAATGGTATGTTTTGGTTAATAATAGATGGAATGGAAATATGCAACTGTTATTTTGACATATGGTTAGTATATGAATGGAAAATGTATGTGATTTATTAGGCATTTGAATACTATGTTGAAATGAGTGTAATATGTATATGAAATGTCATGTATTGGCTGCCAATTGAGTTGTGAAATGTTGCAATTTATGCTTCTGTATGCATGTAAAAATAGGGTGGAAAAATGGCTATACAAATGGCCTATTTTTGTCCACAAGGGCAGAGACACGGGTGTGTGTCTCAGCCGTGTGCGACACACAGTCATGTTGCATGGCCATGTGTCCCCTAATGTTGATTTTAAATTGAAGTCAATATGCTCCACACGGCCTCACACACGGGCGTGTGATTGGCTGTGTGTCACAAGTTAGTATACCTTTTAAATAGCACATAGCCTAGCAAACGGGTGTGTGAGTTGGCCGTGTTGCATAAGTTATTATACCTTACATGTTTGGCACAGTCTAGTACACGGCCTGGAACACGGGCATGTGTGGCCATTTTGAAGGGCACACGGGTTAGACACACATGCGTGTGGTCGGCCATATGACCCAAGTCAGTATGTATGCCTTATTTCCACACGGCCTAAGACATGGGCGTGTTTGGAGCCGTGTGAGGCACACGGCCTGTTCACATGGGCGTGTTTGTATGATGAAAAATTTCAAAGTTTTCCAAAAATTTTGTATGTTATCGGTTTAGTCCCGAACTACTTCTAAAGCATGTTTAAGGCCTCGTAGGCTCTTATGAGGGACAATGTGAATGCATTGAATGGTATTTGATGCGGTCGTTGAGAGCACTAAAAATATCCTATCCCTAATAAATAATGAAAGAAAATAGTAAAAGGGAAGTAGGGTCAAATCCTCAGGGACTGGTTTGCAAAATATCCTATTTCATGAAATCCTGGGCAGAATCTTGCCTAAGAAAACTTGCGTTCTTGAAAAATAAAAAAAATTGAATTAAAAGTTGATCTTAAAAAATAAAAGCAGAATTTAAAGTTGAATGAAATTGTGACTACGAGAATTAAAACAAAAATAAAAATAAACGGAGTTGAGAAAGTAAAGAGTTTCTTATGTGGCGAGATTCTAGCCTCTAGTTGCCTAGATCCGCCTTGGGCTCAATCCTCGGCTTTTAGATGACCCTTCTCAAACCAAGTAAGCCAGTTATAGTGGAAGAGGATGCCTACGACCACCAGCTTCAAGAATTTAGACTTGCGAATTTAGGGAACCTGACTCTAGCCTGCAATCACTTTTGTGGGATCATCTATGCTAGATCAACGCTTCTCAATGACGAATCCCACGCCATTTTGTCTCTTGGCTCGTCAACCTCTGACGCAATAAGTTAACGAACCGACTGTGCAATCTTTCCAAAACTTACAAAGCGATCATACGTTGAAAAGTTTACTTCTTAAGGGACATGGACTGAAGCGTCAGCCCCGTAGTGCGGAAAAACGATGAATAATTGGCGAGAAGGCTAAGTACGGATTCTAAGCCTCAAGCCCTCTTTTGGGGAACATCGGCAACCTTCGGCTAGATGGGTTTAATGGCTCATGGTTGTGTTGTAAAAGATAAAAATGGAAAAGGAAATTTTATTGAAAGAAAATATGGAAAGAACAAAAGCCTAGACTTTTGAGAGGAGAGTGTTTACAGAAAAAGATGGATGTATTCTGAGTCACTTCACCCCCTATTTATAGCTTGGGGAGATAGTCTAATCCTACTTAAACTCCTAAAAGATAAATACATTTAATTGAAGATAAATAAAATAAAATCCGAAAATTAAATAATCCTTAATAATTATCTTAATATTAATTATGTAATATAATTAAAATAGAATTTGATATAATAAAATCTTTTCTTTTTGCATTTCAACCCTTGTGTCCTCCATGCTTGCACTTTTGGCACCAACTTTTCCCTGTGTCGCACATTGGCCCATTTTATCTCTAAATTCACGCTTTTGGCCCTTAATTTCGCTTTTGCCTCCAATTTAGTCCCTACGAGATAAAAGATCATAAATAGCTCAAATTAGCAGGATCATACTCAAAATAAACACATAATTAATACATAAAATTACGTTTTTCTAGAGTATTATCAAATTCCCCCTACTTAGCCCATGCTTGCCCTCAAGTATGGTTCTTATCTACTGTGAAAGTTAGATTCTGCCATAAAAGAAATACCACTCCAAAGTTTCATAAAAATTAGTTAAAAATGCATATGAAAAATAAAGAGAACCCTAAGCTTGTTTTAAGTAAAACAGAAAAAGTTTTCCAATTAATACACATAGAAATTAGAATCGACTTGAATTATTTCATGAAAATTAGGTAAATTACCAAACCTACCAAGACACCCTATTTGTATCCTCTTTTAGTCCCCAATTTTTTTATTTTTTGTTTTTTTCTTTATTTATTTTTTGATTTTAAGAATATATCAAACCTTTTGACGCGAAGAGAGATGACAGCCAAGCACCCCACCCCGGTTACTCAGCCCAACATACTCCTAATTTATTATAAATTTTTTCTTAAGAACATATCGAACTTTTTGACGCGAAGAGAGATGACAGTCAAGCACCTCACCCCGGTTACTCACCCCAACATGTTCTTATATATTAATTCCATTTAGCGGAGTTTTACCTAACACGTCACACAAACTTTTAACGCGAAATAGGATGATAACCCAAGCACCCTACCTCGGTTACTCAGTCAGTCACATTTTTAAGCTGCACTCATAACCGCAGAAAAATTGTTAACATTAAACGAAATTTTAATTTTGGAGAACTTAGGAAAAACAATCAAGTGTCAAGAATAAGTTTCAATAATCACTTAATAGCCATGAACATAAATTTAGCATGCAATCATATTAAGTGTCCATTTTATATTAAACTTGATCAATTTTACAAAGTGCAAGATAGAGTTAACTCTATTAGTCACAATTATTGTTAGCCTAATAAAAATAAAACAATGGAGATGGCATCAATTATGGAAAAATCGTAATTTTCTCAAAAGACAAGAATCATGCATGTAGGTCAAACAGTGGGCAAATCCTGGTAAAAATCTTCGGCATGAAAAGGGGCAGAATATTCTAAAAATAATAATAATAAAAAATTTGGGCAAAATGGAGCATCAAGCAACAACACCAAAAACACAGCAACAAAACGATAGTAATAACGAAGAGTACCTCCCCCTACTTAAAACACATTGTCCTCGATGTGGAAGAAAATAAATAAATAGGTGGAAAAGTTTAGAAGAACTCTCCGTGTAGTTAATATCATTCACGCATAATGGCAATGAGCTCGGTTAGTTGCTAGCCACAAGTGTCAAGCCGGTCCTCAACGCGCTCTAAGCGTTGCTCAACAGTCATCGAAGGTTGGGCCTGAGTGGGTTCGTATCATGGTGGTTGGAAAATCAGCGGTGGAGGGGGTTGTGAAGAGGTTTCGGCAGCTATGGAGGTTTTGTGAAAAAAATTGAATTTTTTTTTTAGGTTTTGGGGTTTTATTTGGCTGAAAGGGGGTGTTTGACTATAGGTTTTGGGGAATCTAGGGAAAGAATGCGCTATTCCAGGCTGGAATAGGGATGGAACAAAAGCTGTTTGCTGCAGGTGTAACAACATCTGGAGATGAAGCTTCCTCACGAGCTCGGATATTCATTAAGGGCATATTAGTCCTTTAACCATCCACCAACTAACTATTGGTTTAATAACAACATAAGGCCTCCACCTTAATAATCCACAACATATAGGCACTTTAACATATAGCATACAACTTTCACATGTAATGCAATTCAATCCTTTTATCAAATTAAACACACAGACAGATAAATTATCTTACAAAAATTTAACACATGCTTAATCACTTATCAGAGGCATAGAAAATAATATTAAAATATTATACGGACTTGAATTTGTGGTCCCGAAACCACTGTTCCAACTAGGGTACAAATCGGACTGTTACAATTCTCCCCCTTAGGGATTTTCATCCCCGAAAATCTTACCGTTAAATAGAGTCGAATATTTCTATCTCATTGAATCTTCGGGCTCCCACATAGCCTCTTCTATTCCGTGTCGATGCCATAATACTTCCACTAATGGTATTTTCTTGTTTCTAAACTCTTTCACTTCATGAGCTAAGATACGAATCGGTTCCTCTTTAAATTTCATATCAAATCAGATTTCAATTTCAGATGGGGCAATCACATGTGATGGATCGGATCGATATCTACAGAGCAGTGAGAGATGAAATACATTATGAATCTTTTCTAGCTCAGGGGGCAACCTTAATCTATATGCAATAGGTCCAACACATTCAATAATTTCATAGGCCCGATGAACCTCGGACTCAACTTGCCTTTACGTCTGAAACGAAGTACTTTCTTCCACGGAGACACTTTCAGAAATACTTTGTCATTGATTTCAAATTCTATATCTTTTCGTTTCAAGTCCACATAGGACTTCTAACGATCAGGTGCTGCTTTCAAACAATCTCAGATTAGTTTCACTTTCCGTTCTGAATCTTTTATCAAATTGACCTCGTAGAGCTTATTTTCACTGAGCTCAGACAAATACAATGGTGTACGACATTAACGTCTGTACAAAGCTTCATAAGGTTCCATTTTGATGCACGACTGAAAACTATTATTGTATGCAAATTCAATCAATAGCAAGTGTTGTTCCCACATACCATTAAACTCAAGTATACAGCATCTTAACATATCTTCAAGAATCTGAATAATTCGTTCGGACTGACCATCTATTTGTAAATGAAAAGCTGTACTGAAATGCAACTTCGTCCCTAAAGCTTCTTGCAATTTCTTCAAGAATCGTGATGTAAACCTCGGATCTCTATCTAACACAATAGATAGTGGCACCCCGTGCAATCCAATAATCTCAGAAATGTAAAGCTCAGCTAACCTGTCATGCGAATAATCAGATCTTACCGGAACAAAATGGGCAGATTTCGTTAATCGATCAACTACGACCCAAATCGCATCTTTCTTTCTCGGAGTCTGAGGCAAACCAGAAACAAAATCCATTGTCACTCTATCCCATTTCCATTCAGGAATTAGAATTGGTTGTAGCAACCCAGACGAAACCTGATGTTCAGCTTTAACTTGTTGGCAGATTAAACATTTTGCTACAAAATCAGAGATATCTCGCTTCATACTAGACCACCAATAGTGTTGCTTCAAACCATGGTACATTTTAGTGCTTCCTAGACCAATAGATAGATGATTGTTATGTGCTTCACTCAAAATCAACTGAATCAACTTTGGATTCCTCGAAACACAGATACAATCTCGAAATCTCAAGCAATCATCAACAACTCAAAATTCAGATTCAGAATTCGAATCACACTTAGCTCGTTTTGCTAGTAACTCATTATCAAATTTCTGAGCATCACATATTTGCTGTATAAACAACGATTTCGCTTTTAATTCCTCTATTACAGAACTATCATCAGACAAATCTAACTGAGCATTCAAAGCACGTAGTGCAAACAATGATTTTCTACTCAATGCATCAGCAACAACGTTTGCTTTACCCGGATGATAATCTATCACAAGCTCATAATCTTTTATCAACTCTAACCATCTTCTTTGTCGCAGGTTCAAATCTTTCTGAGTTCAGATATTTCAGACTATTATGATCTGAAAACACGTGACATTTCTCACCATATAGATAATGGCGCCAGATCTTTAGTGCAAACAAAATAGCATCTAGCTCAAGGTCGTGTGTCAGATAGTTCTTTTCATGAGGCTTCAATTGTCTCGAGGCATAAGCTACAACTTTGTATTCTTGAATCAAACCACATCCTAGACCGTTTAACTAATCATCACTGTATATAACAAATTCTTTATCCGATTCTAGCTATACTAACACTGGAGCTTCTGTTAACAGAGTTTTCAACTGATCAATACTTTTCTATCATTTATCAGACCATTCAAATCTAACATCTTTCTAAAGTAGTCTAGTCAACGGAGTAACTGTCACTGAAAATCCTTTTACAAATCGACGATAATAACCAGCTAAACCCAGGAATCTACGGACTTCAGACACGTTCCTCGGAGATTTCTAATCCAGAATAGCAAAAATTCTTCCTCGGAACAACTCGAATTCTAGAAGCTGATACAATATGCCCCAGAAAACTAACCTCGTGTAACCAAAATTCACATTTTCTGAATTTTGCATAAAATTGTTTTTCTCTCAGAGTTTGCAACACGATTCTCAAATGTTCAGCATGCTCATTTTCATCACGTGAATAAATCAAGATGCCATCTATGAATACCACAACAAATCGATCTAGGTACGGTCTGAAAATTCTGTTCATCAGATCCATAAGAAAATAGCAGGAGCATTGGTTAGTCTAAATGGCATAACTAAAACCTCATAATGCCTGTACCTCGTTCTGAAAGCAGTCTTCAGAATGTCTGAATCCTTTACTCTCAATTGGTAGTACCCCAATCTCATGTGATAGCTCCTTTTAACTGATCAAATAAGTCATCAATTCTGGGCAACGGATATTTATTCTTTATTGTCGCATTATTCAACTGACGGTAATCAATGCACATTCTCATCGTGCCATCTTTCTTTTTCACAAATAGAATAGGAGCACCCCAAGGCGAAAAACTCGGTCTAGCAAACCCTCTATCGGTCAATTCTTACAACTGTGACTTTACCTCTTTTAACTCTGTTGGTGCCATTCTATACGGAGCTATTGAAATAGGTGTTGTACTAGGCAATAGATCAATGCCAAACTCAACTTCACGAATCGGAGGCAAACCCGGTAATTCTTTAGGGAATACATCAGAAAGCTCACAGACAACAGGCACTGATTCAATTTTCTTTTCAGTCACTTTCGAATCAACCACATAAGCAAAATATGCCTCATAACCCTTTTTCACATATCTTTGAGCTTTCAATACAGATATCACAGCAGGCAATCCATTTAAATCATTAGACTCAAATCGTACAATTTCATCATTTGGACATCTCAAATCAATAGTCTTTCTTTTACAATTTACAACAGCGTCATGCAATGTCAACCAGTCCATACCCAGAATGATATCGAACTCATCAAATGGCAAAAGCATCAGATTAGCAGAGAAACAGATATCTCGAAACATAAACGGACAGTTTTTGCATACTTTATCAATAAGGACACTTTTATCTAAGGGGTTTGATACTTTTATAGCAAACTCAGTAGACTCTACAAGCAAAGTCTTACTGAATACTAAACTCATCCATACATACGAATGCGTAGAACCAGGGTCTATCAATGCAATCAAAAAAGTACCATAAAATGTAAAAGTACCCGTTATAACATCTAGAGATGAAGCTTCCTCACATAGCATACGCTCTGACAGGCGCACTAGCTTCAGATCTCGCAACAGTATCTCTCGTAGTTCTCTAACTACCACTGACATTTCTTACATTCTTCGGAGGTCTACCTCTCACAGGTGCAATATCAGATCTCATATTTTGAATAGTCTCTAGCTCAATAGACTAAGGGCAATCACAAATAAAATGATCAAGTGATTTACATTTGACATAAGCTCTGTCATTTAATCTACAACTTCCCGGATGCCTTTTTCCACAATGTTTACATTCAGGTCTCTCAGTCCAGACATTTTCAACACTGGCCACTGAAGTTGCTGGAGTTTTGGAACTCATTTGTGCTCTAGCTTGATTTCTATTCGAATGTCCCACATTATCTCTTGCACGACTTTGATCATCTCTGAATTTCTTCGAAGCAGATTGAAATGATCTACTATGAAATCTCTTTCTCACATCTCTAGCTTCAGACTCAGCTTTTCTTTTATCTTTCCTGAGTGCCTCAACTTTGCACGCTTGATTAATGAGTACAACGAGCTCTTTAATTTCTAAGATCCCGACTAGCAAACAGATATCTTCATCAAGGCCATCTTCGAATCTTTGCACATTATTGCTTCAGATGATATATAATCCCGGCATACTAACTCAATCTTACAAAATCTTGTTCATACTCCGAAACAGTCATTTGGCCTTATTTTAGTTCCAAAAATTCCTTTCGTTTCTGATCGATGAATCTCTCACTAATATATTTTTTCTGAAACACGACTTAAAAGAAGTCCCATGTTACCCGTTCTTTCTTAGCAACAGAAGTTAAAGTTTTCCACCATTGATAAGCTGCATCTTAGAGCAAAGATACAACACACTTTATGCATTCTTCCAGAGTCAGAGACATTTTGTCGAATTCCCGAATAGTATTTTCTAACCAGAACTTGGCTTTTCAGCATCATTATCATTAGTAGCCTGGAACTCTTCAGCCCCATATTTACGGATCTTGTCAACTAAAGGCTTATTCAATAGATTCGGATACATAACTGGTGGCACAATTGTAGTCTGAGGGGGAATAACTGGAGGCGGGGGTTGGAAACAGTCGGATTATTTCTGACAAATTGAGTGAACCATCCACTCATCATCTGGAAGAAAGCTTGTTTAGCTTCTCGCTCCTGACCGCTCGTAGCCGGTCTCGAATCGGAAGGCGCTGTCCCTTGAGCGGGAGCAGGGGCATTACTTTCTACGTCATCAGCTACGGCTCTTTTGGGATCCATTACTATACAAAAATCACATTTTACACGTCAGGATTCATCACACTATCACAGTTCAGAAATATGGCATGTATAGCTAGACTCTGACACGCTACGTTAGTCCGAGAATCAGCTAAACTGTAGCTCTGATACCAACCAAATGTAACACCCCTAACTCGTATCCGTCGCTGGACTAGGGTTAAAAGCGTTACCGGACAAATCGAAAACTTTTTCATACAATTTCGTAAATTAAACCATCATTTACAATCATAGTGTCCCTTTTGTAGGACATATCTTTCATATTTCACTATTAAACATCATGAAACTTATGACTTCATCTTAGTCTCATTTCAAAAACATCATCAATTCTCAAAATTAAAGCATGGGTTTTGAAGTAGACAAAGCAACGATTACAGAAATGTTGAAATTATCAAAAACCTAAGTAAAATCATACCTTAATCAAGAAGGCAAAGAGCCGAATATTAGAAAGCTTCAAACCCCTTTCTTTTCTTTGTGTTTTCAGTGGAAAGATGAATGCATTCATGTCCATTTCATATTTTGTTTTGTTATAAACATAATATTAATCTAATTACCTAATTAACCTTTTATTAAACATAAGAAACTTATATTCATTAAGGGCATATTAGTCCTTTAACCATCCACCAACTAACTATTGGTTTAATAACAACATAAGGCCTCCACCTTAATAAGCCACAACATATAGGCACTTTAACATATAGCATACAACTTTCACATTTAATACAATTCAATCCTTTTATCAAATTAAACACACAGATAGATAAATTATCTTATGAAAATTTAACACATGCTTAATCAATTATCAGAGGCACAGAAAATAATATTCAAATATTATACGGACTCGAATTTGTGGTCCCGAAACCACTGTTCCGACTAGGGTACAAACTGGACTGTTACAGCAGCAGGTTTTGTCTTTTCTCCTTTTTTTCTTTATTTTCGTTTTGGTCCACCTAGTTAGAAGAAGAGAATTTTTATTAATATCCAAAATAAAATAAGTAATAAATGATTAAGATAAAATAATAAATAATTAAAATAAAATAATAAATAGAATAAAAATAAAGAGAAATAAAAATTGGGTTGCCTCCCAACAAGCGCTTGTTTAACGTCGTTAGCTTGACGCCGTGATTGGGATTATGGTGGCTCTAACTGAATTTTTTGGACTGTGTGGGCCTGAAAATTCTCGTAAAATGGCTTCAACTATTGGCCATTGACTACGAACTGCTTTCCTGTCTCTTCACTCTCTATTTCAACTGCACCATGTGTGAACGCTTGGGACACAATAAAAGGCCCTTGCCATCGAGATCGAAGCTTTCTAGGGAATAGCTTTAATACGGAGTTATAAAGCAAAACTTTTTTGTCCTACCGAAAAATGCTTCGTAGCTAGTCTCTTATCATGAAACAACTTCCTCTTGTCTTTATAAATGCGATCATTCTCGTAGGCATCGTTGTGAATTTCTTCTAACTCTTGGATGTCTAATTTCCTTGCCCTTCCTGTAGGTTCTAACTCTATGTTACATTGTCGAACGACCCAATAAGCTTTATGTTCTAATTCTACCGAAAGATGGCAAGCTTTGCCAAAAACAAGTCGGTACAGGGTCATGCCAATTGGTCTCTTATACGCTATCCGATAGGCCCAAAGTGCGTTATTTAGCCGAAGACTCCAATCCTTCCGGTTGGGTCGAACTGTTTTCTCCAAAATAGTCTTTATTTCTCTATTCGAGACTTCGGCTTGACCATTCATTTGGGGATCGCAAGCTGTAGCTATACGGTGGTGAACTCTGTATTTTGTCAATAGTGCCTCCATCATATTCGGATTTAGCCGTCTTTACGCCTCTCGCCTTGGTTTCGTGTCTTCCTCCAAGTAGATCCTATGTGTGCATGTCAAAGGTCTTATCCCTTTTAAGTCTACAATGGTCCATCCAATCGCCTCCTTATGATTTTTTAGTACATCAACCAAACTTTCATCTTCATGCGTGGAGAGTTTATTGGAGACTATGACTGGTAGGGTATTACCCTTCCCCAAAAATGCATATTTTAGATGCTTAGGAAGCGGTTTCAACTCCAACTCTGGTGCCTGTATAACAAAAGGTAAAAGTTTAGTACTCGGAGATAATAACTTATTAACAGTTTCAAATTCATCAAGTTCAGAATTATCTCAATAAATTGACTCAAAATTCTCTTCCACTAAAGAGTCAATTATGTCGATACGATTTACGCTCAAGATTTCGCTTGGAAGGCTAATGGCGTCGTAGACATTAAACTTTACAATTTCCCCATCAAACTCTATCGTGAGATTTCCACTTCGAACGTCGATTTTAGTACTAGCTGTATTAAGGAAAGGTCGACCCAACAAGAGGTCTGAAGATCTAGGAGTGCTGTCCTCTGCCATTTTAATTACATAAAAATCTGCAGGGAAAATAAGCTCGTTAACTTTTACCAAAACATCCTCAAGGACTCCTTCTGGATGCACAACAGACCTGTCCACCAATTGAATGATAACACCTGTTTTTGTCAAAAAACTCGCGTTAAGTGATTCATAAATAGAATATGGCATTACATTTATAGAGGCCCATAAATCACACATAGCATTCTTATTTCCCAAATGGCCTATTTTGCATGGTATTGTAAACATGCCCCTATTCTTACATTTTGCCGGCATTTTTCATTGTAACACTGCAGATACATTCTCACCGACATTCACCCTTTTATTACCTATTAATTTTTGCTTGTTGGTGCAAAGCTCTTTATGAAATTTAGCATATCCCAGAATTTGCTTGATGGCATCCAACAGTGGAATGTTGATCTCGACATTCCTAAATGTTTCAAGGATCTCCTTGTGCTCTTTACCTTTTCGACATTGGTTGAAACATTTTGGTAATAGAGGTTGAATTTTGGGCAATGGAGGTTTCGGTCGGACCTGTTCATCTTTTTCTGTTTTTTTCAAGGCGATTTCTTGGAAAAGATTCTTATCAAAAATTGATTCCAGTACCTTCCTACTATGCTACGTCATTGCATTTGCATTTTGTCTCGGGTTTGGTTCTATTTGTGACGGCAGCTTCCCTTGAGAGTTCAATTTCTCAATTGACGTGGTCAACTCTCTTATGGATGCCTTAGTTTTCTGTTGAAAATCAAGAACATTAGCTGCTAACTTATTGAGCAAAGCTTCTAGAGAATTACCTGAGCCTTACCACTGTTGCGGGAACTGATTTTGGTATGGCTAGATATTTCATGGATTGGTCCCATAACTCAAGTTAGGATGGTCTCTCCACCCTGGGTTGTAGGTATTAGCATAGGGGTCATATCGCCTTTGTGGTGGCCCAGGGAAATTACCTACAGCATCCAGATGAGCCACGGTATCGTCATACAAACTAGGACATGCATCAGTTGTATGATCAGGTGTCCCACATATTCCGCACAACCTGGCTGTCTTTGCTTTTTCTACAATAAAAGAATTCATCATATTAGTAAGTCTATCAACTCTATCCTCTAAGGTTGAATTACTTAGCTGGTGAACCCTTCTAGGGGGTTCAGTATTGGCTCGGAGTTACTGAGAATTTGCAGCCATTGTGGAGATTAAGTCCCTTGCTTGTTGGGGAGTCATGTTGACCAACGCTCCTCCACTAGCGACGTTTACCATATTCATCTCCATGGGTTTCAAGCCTTCATAAAAGTATTGGAGGAGAGATTGCTCCGTTATACCATGTTGCGGAAAGCTTGCGCACAATTTTTTAAACCACTCCCAATAGTCGTAAAGAGACTCTCCTTCTTTTTTCCTTATTCCAACGATCTCTTCTTAGCTCAGATGCTTTGGATGTTGGAAAAAACCTGTTGAGAAATAAACGAGATAAATCAGCCCAGGTTGTACTAGATCTCGGGGGTAAATAAAATAACCATTCCTTAGCAGAATTTGCTAAGGAAAAAAAGGAAATCACGCAATTTGATTTGATCCTCAGTTACCCCCTGAGGTTTCATGCTAAGACAAACCATATGAAACTCTTTCAAATGCTTGTGGGGATTTTCATTTTGCAACCCACGAGAAGTTGGTAGTAGTTGGATTAAGCCTAACATTAATTCAAAATCAGTATCCATAGTAGGAAACGCGGTGCATAGTGGCAATTGTTCTGCCGGAGCTTCGGCTAGCTACAGAATTGTTTGAGCCATTGGTTGTTGTGCTAAATTTGGGTTTTCGTTAACCCTAGTTTCAAGCACTTCTTTAGGAAAGTCGACTTCTACTTTTTTGCTTTCAATTTCTTGAGCAGGGTTTTCGTTAACCCTAGACTCAGCTTCGTCGACTTCGATTTCTGGCGGTGGGTTACTTTGAGTCCCAACCACCGCTGACTGCTTTTTCCTTAGTTTTGTTTCCTTCCGATTGGCTCTAGTAGCCTTCTCTATTTCAGAATTGAACGTAAGAGTTCTTGGAGCAGATCTAGTCATAAGAAATAAAAAACAAGATTAGTACATTGCCAGTCCCTGACAACGGTGCCAAAATTTGATACAGTCGTTGAGAACACCAAAAATATCTTTTCCTTAATAAATAATGAAAGAAAATAGTAAAAGGGAAGTAGGGTCAAATCCTCAGGGACTGGTTTGCAAAATATCTTGTTTCGTGAAATCCTGGGCAGAATCTTGCCCAAGAAAACCTGCGTTCCTAAAAAATAGAAAAAAAAAACTGAATTAAAAGTTGATCTTAAAAAATAAAATTAGAATTTAAAGTTGACTGAAATTGTGATTACGAGAATTAAAAGAAAAATAAAAATAAACAGAGTTGAGAAAGTAAAGAGTTTCTTATGTGGCGAGATTCCAGCCTCCAGTTGCCTAGATCCGCCTTGGGCTCAATCCTTGACTTTTAGAGGACCCTTCTCAAACCAAGTAAGCCAGTTATAGTGCAAGAGGAGGCCTATGACCACCAGCTCCAAGAATTTAGACTTACATATTTAGGGAACTTGACTCTAGCCTGCAATCACTTTTGTGGGATCGTCTATGCTAGATCAACGCTTCTCAATGGAAAATCCCACGCCATTTTGTCTCTTGGGCTCGCCAACCTCTGACGTAGTAAGTTAACAAACCGACTGTGCAATCCTTCCAAAACATAAAAAGCGGCCGCCTTTGCATACGTTGAAAAGTTTACTTCTTAAGGGACATGGACGGAAGCGTCAGCCC
Source organism: Gossypium bickii (assembly GCA_025503065.1). NCBI lineage: Eukaryota > Viridiplantae > Streptophyta > Magnoliopsida > Malvales > Malvaceae > Gossypium > Gossypium bickii. The sequence goes on from CP106715.1 coordinate 100,489,470, forward strand.
CGTAGTGTGGAGAAACGATGAATACTTGGCGAGAAGGCTAAGTACGGATTCTAAGCCTCAAGAACCCTTTTTTGGGGAGCATCGACAACCTTCGGCTAGATGGGTTTAGTGGCTCCTGGTTGTGGTGTAAAAGAAAATAATTATAAAAATGGAAAAGGAAATTTTATTGAAAGAAAATATGGAAAGAACAAAAGTCTAGACTTTTGAGAGGAGAGTGTTTACAGAAAAAGATGGATGCATTATGAGTCACTTCACCCCCTATTTATAGCTAGTGGAGACAGTCTAATCCTACTTAAACTCCCAAAAGATAAATACATTTAATTGAAGATAAATAAAATAAAATCCTAAAATTAAATAATCCTTAATAATTATCTTAATATTAATTATCGTAATATAATTAAAATAGAATTTGATAAAATAAAATATTTTCTTTTTGCATTTCAACCCTTGTGTCCTCCATGCTTGCACTTTTGTCACCAACTTTTCCCTGTGTCGCACATTAGCCCATTTTATCTCTAAATTCATGCTTTTGGCCCTTAATTTCGCTTTTTCCTCCAATTTAGTTCCTATAAGATAAAAGATCATAAATAGCTCAAATTAGCAGGATCATACTTAGAATAAACACATAAGTAATACATAAAAATACGTTATTCTAGAGTATTATCAGTATTTGAGTATGAATGTATAAATGTATGATTTATGTATGCTTTATGATGTATATTGTTTGGTAATGCCTCGTAACCCTACTCCGGTGATAGATATGGGTTAGGGGTTTTACATTGAGGAAGCTATGAGAAAATAGTACCCTAACCTATTCATTGGTAAGATTTTCAGGGACGAAAATCCCTAAGGGGGAGAGTTGTAATAGCCTGTTTTTGGTCAAATCGAAACAGTGGTTTTGGAATCACAAATCTGAGGTCAAAATATTTATTTTAATATTATTTTAAGTGTTTACAGCATGATAGCATGTATGAGTGAATGTTTCATTTAGAAATTTTATCCTTTGATTAGTCAATTCGATAAAAAGGACTTAATCGCGTAAAATGCAAAATTAATATTATATTAGTTAAAGGTGTCAAATACCTTTGGTTTTTAAATATGGTAGCCTTAAATGGTAATTAAACCATTTGAAACTTGAGTGGACATTCTTGGACAAGGTTAGGTAATGTTTAAAGGTTATTATTAAAGGTTAAAATGGTAAAATGCTTAATAAAGGATAAAATAATTAAAACAAAGCCAATTATCATTCTTTTATCTTACCCAAAATTGGAAGAGAAGAATAGCCAAACTTAGGTTTTCATTCGACCAAGCTTTGATAGCTAATTGAGGTATGATTTTTCTCTCGTTTTTAATGATTTTTATGTTTTTGAGATCGTTGCAGCTTATTCTAGCTAGCCCAGGGACTAATTTGCACAGCTGTTAAATATTTTAAATGTTTCCATTGATGAATAAGCATGTATTTTGAAGTTTCTTGATAGATTAGGAATTCTTGTTGATAGATATACAAGTTTTGTTAAGTGATTTTTAGTGAAAATGCAAAATAAGGATTAAATTGAGAAATGCTAAAACTTTGTGGTTAAAATGTGAAATAAATGAAAAATATAGGATGCTAGGGGCTAATTAGTAAATCTGCTAACATGGGTTAGTATTGAATTGCATTAATTTGTGATTTTGTGAAATAAGGACTAAATTGTAAAAGTGGTGAAACAATAGGGGCAATTATGTAAATTTGCTTAAATATGTGTTTTGGATTAAATTGAATAGAGAAATTATTAAATGAGTTAATTTTGAATATATTTAGATCAAGAAAAGCAGAATTCGGATCTAGAATTGAGGAAAACTAAAGTTATCGACTAATTGAATTATTTTATTATTTTTGAGCCCAAGGTAAGTTCGTATGTTATAAGTTTCATTACAAATGTATTTTATATGCTTTGATATTGCATAAAATGTGAATATGAGACTAAGGATATGTTTGATAGTGGTTCGACGACAATTCGACATTTGAAATCCCAGTTGAACCTTAGGAATAGATTAGGATACTAGTGACATGTTATTAGGGGATACACTGATTTGGCTTCGGGCCATGATATTAGCACTTCGGGTGCGAGATATGTTGATTTGGCTTCGGGCCATGATTTTAGCACTTTGTGTGTGAGATACATTGAGTTTGCTTCGGGCCATGATATGAGCGCTTAGTGTGCGAGACTCCTGAATATCCAACTTCTATTCTGAATGGTTCAACGATTATATTGAAGATGTGAATTAGTGAGAAATAGATACGTATTGGTATAAGTTTGTACGGTAAACTATTTGAGCGATGAATCAAAGGAATATGTGAGCTTATGATCAATTATGTGATTAAATTCATGTTAACTTGGTGTTTAGTTTTTTGATGCAATTTCTATTATTTATTTAAAAATGTAAAAGAATGGTGATAATTATTTCTTACTATCATACTAGCTTAGTAAGCTATAGAGCTTACTTTGTTTAATTTTCCATGTTTTATACTGAAATTGAAGCTAGCTCGAACTCGGGGATCGGCGGAGACTACATCACATTCCAACCATCACTTTGGTACCTTTGAACTTATGGTTTGGTCATATGGCATGTATAGGATTATGGTCATTTTGATATGTTTTTTGGTAGTGAGTTTTTCCATTTCAGATGGCTTTTGAATGGTTATGTTTTGGTTTGCATATATAGCCACGAGACTTGGCTTAATTTGGTTAGTTTTGTTATGCATATATACATATAAGTGTGCATATGGCTTATGTTATGTGATTAAGGTTGGTTTTGCAATGTTATTGATAGTTGGTATTATAGATGTCAAATAGTTGATAATTGAGAAGCTATGTGCTTGTGGATTGGTGCATGATGATGCATGTTTAGAAATGGTTTAATTAGTTAATTTGAATATGTGATGTTGGTATGATTTGAATGAGAAAAACATGAGATTATAAGCATGTTAGTTGTTGGTATTGAGATGGAATGAATGATGTTTGATTGAGGTTGTTTAAATGTTTTTAAGTGTTATGTTTTAGTGCCATTGAATTTGGTATAAGTGTGCATAAGATAGGGTGTCAAAGTGGCTTGGAAAATAGACTATTTTTGTCCATGCGAGTAGAGACACAAGTGTGTGTCTTAGCCGTGTGTGACACACGATCATGTTACACGGCTGTGTGTCCCCTGGTGTTGATAAATAAATCAAGTCAGTATACTCCATATTGCCTCACACACGGGCATGTGACTTGGCCGTGTGGTATAAGTTAGTATACCCTACAGGTTTTGCACGGTCTAGAACACGGCCTGGCACATAGGTATGTATGGCCATTTGTAGGGCATACGGGCTAGCCACATGGGCGTGTGTATTGGCCGTGTACCCAAGTCAGAGAGTTACACGGGGTCAGACACGGGCTAGAACACGGCCATGTGCTCCTATTTCGAATGTCCACACGGCTTGTGACACGGGCGTGTGTCTCCTGTTTTTGAGAAAATTTTATAAATGTTCAAAAAGATTTCAAAGTTATCGGTTTAGTCCCGAACCACTCCCAATGCATGTTAAGGGTCTCGAAGGCTCGTATTATGGACGGTATGAATGTGTTGATTTATATTTGAATGAAATTTGGAAATGTATGAGTAAATATATGTGTAAATGTGTTATAAGTCTGTTAATGCTCTGATACCCTATTCTGGCGCTGAATACGGGTGAGGGGTTTACACGTTTAACAAGAATTCAAAACAAATTATTACTGAAACAAGCCTGAGATTCACTGAAATGATAGCATTTGTTATGTTGAAGTATGGTGTACTTGATATAAGAATATGGAACATGCTTAATGACTTTGTACTTTCATGATATATTGAAAATATGTGATGAAAGACATGTGTATGAAATTGTCTGACAATTGTGTATATTCGTGATTATGAGTTATTACCTGGAATACATGACTGACATGGTTAATGAGGATATGTGTTTAGGCATTTGACCAACATGACATGGGAATAAATTAAATGCTTACCTAAATTTAAGATAGTGGTAAGTTAAGTTACAAGTTATACGAACTTACTAAGCATAATACGCTTACTCTGTTTTATTTTCCTCCTGTCTTATAGTGATTCGAAAGCTCGTTGGATTGGAAGCTTAGCGGAGATCACTCACACTATCCATCGGCCCATTATGGTATATATATAGTAAATCAATTATGGTTATAATGGCATGTATAGGTTAATTGACCTTATTGGCATGTAAATGTAAATGGTTATTGTAATCTAGCCATTGGAATGGCTAGTGATGATTATGTTTTGGTACATATATTAAGATTATTTCATGGTAATAACATAAGTGTTTATTATTGATTGATTGAGATAGGTTAAACGAGTATGCCTATAAAAGGTAATATTAAAAGCATGAATGCATGTAATAAAATATCATGTTAGATGATAAAATTAGCTTGGTCATCATACTTGAATTGGTTGATATATGTAACACCCCCTACCCGTATCCATTACTGGAATAAGGTACGAGGCATTACCGGAGTTTACTGAACATTTTCAAATAATATCAAGTCATTTATTATTCATATTCTGAAAATAATCATAATGTCTCTCTATTGGACCCTCAAAGCCCCTCAAAGCCCAAAACATACATTAGGAACCAACCGGGATTAAATCGGGATCATGGGGAATTTTTCGCAAAATCTTAAAATTTTTCTCAACTACAAAGGTCGCATGCCTATGTGGTTCGGGGACACGCCTGTGTGGTCAAGCCGTGTGACCAACACGCCCGTGTCCCTAGGCCTTGTAGTTAATTAGGTTCTGGATTCATACGGCCGTATCACATAACAAATCATTTCATAAGAAATTAGATAACTGAAACTTTTCCACTCTTTCATAAGCTCAATAATATTTTCATCTAAGCACTTCCCATTTCAATGCACCTTGTAATTAAACATATTACCATTCAACCAGTAATTTGGCACTTGCTAAACTTCAAGCAACAACATTGGTTAGCGTACTTTAATATTGAAAAACTTATTTTCTCGACATGTCTCACTTGAATTTATTACTCGTCTTAATATACATAATTTTCCTTTTATCAACGTATCAAAGATAGTCTCATATTTACATGTCATGATACATATCATTCTCTTGCTGTTTCTTTATAAATATAAATTATTCAATTCGTTGTGACAATATTTCATGTACCATCATTTTCATGAGTTTAGTGTATATTTATTCCAGTAGCAGTTCGTAATCTTGAATATGCATAATTATCAGGCAAGTTTCACATACATGTATTTTCCATGTCATATTTCAATATATCAAATAATTATCATTTCTATGTATTTCAAGTTTAATTACATGATTTCATGTACTTACCATTTTCTATATTTATCCCATTGAATTTTTCAAAATTTCGATGGATTTCTAGTAGTACACTTATAGTGTACAATCTCATTAACCGTCAATTCGTACATATATATACATAAGCCCTTTTCAGAGAGAACACTCCCGCGAACCTCATTTCTTACAGCGGAATTACCAGTCCAGGCTAAATCCCCTGTAACATATACTCAAAGAGTATTGTCGGGATTACCAGTCCAGGCTAAATCCAGACTCACATTTACTTCGGATTACCCGTATAGGTTAAATCCTTTTCACGCATATTCTTCGGGAAGGCTTATATCAAGATCACCCGTCCGGGCTGGATCATTTTCACACATATTCTTCGGGAGGGATAATACTAGGATCACCTATCCGGGCTAGATCCTTTTTACCGTCAAATCATTTTCAGTGATCCATTGAATTCTATTCCATCCAGTCGAGATTTATTTCTCTTTTTATCAAGTATTATAAACATTCCATCTATTATCATATATTAAACATTCAATTCACATTCATGTCACAAAAATATACAATTCAAGCATTCAAGAATTCAATTCAAGTTGCATGAACTTACCTCATTGCTCGTTCGTGTTTATAATTTCACTAATCCGATGTCTTTTCTATTCCACGTTTAAGCCTCGTAATTGAGTCATCCAGATCTCTATAAATAAATTTGATCATCATTTTCATTCATTTCATATTCGGATACATTCCATTAATACTCTAGGCAAAATTACCATTTTCCCCCTAAGCTTTTAATTAATGACGATTTCATCCTTAGGCCTAGAAAAATAAAATTCTTGTAATTTAATCCTTGTTTCAAGCCTAATTTGTAACACCCCAAACCCGACCTAGACGTTATGACCGAATCTGGCGTGTCACATTGAAGTGTTTTTCGAAAACCATGTTTTCATTGAAAACCCTTCTTGAAATTTAAAACTTCTTGCCTTTAAAACTTGTACAAAACCTCAGTTTGCGTTTGTTTATTTCATATCGCGGTTTATTAAAAAGTTATTCCCTTTTAAAACGTTATTACCTTTAAAACCTAATTTGTTGCAGAAGCTTAATTTAAAACAAATGACTTACAAAAATGTGATATTTAAAATTGAGTTGCGGAAACGTAGCGTTTGAAAAACAGTTATTCTTTTGGAAAACCACGATTTACTATTAACAGATAGAAAACGTAATAAACTGAAAATCCCAAATTTAAAACCAGAAATTAAAAGAGGCCTTATTATAACCCAATAAGAAAACGGTTTAAGTAAGGTAAAATGGAATACTAAAATTTAAAGTTGTTCATAGTGTGGCCACCTCCGAGTCCTCCAGTGCGTCGAATCGCTTACTGAGGATTACCTGAAAAATTAAAAAGAGGGGGTGAGTTTACGAAAACTCAGTGTGTACAACCCTCATCAATCATAAAACATGCATCACATCAATCCGAGCCCTAGTTCATTACAGTAATCAATGTGGGACTAAGCCAAACACAGTAACGGTGGCATTTGGGCCTTAGCCTATAATAGCTTCAGTTGGGCCTTAGCCCATAACAAATGTCACATGTCACATCTATCTGGGCCTAAGCCCATGTCAACATCAGAATTAGAACATGCAATGCATAAATGCCCAAAACCAACCCTGCACTCCGTCTCCTGTCCAACCCTACACTCCCGTGGGGATTTAATCGACCCACCCATCCTTACACTCCTTATGTAGCACCGGTTGCGGCACTAACCAATATTGCAGCAAGGCTGCCAATCACATAATCGGCTTAAAGCCATCGGTGGACCCACAGTTGTCAAGCGACCATGTGACCCTAACAAATCATATACTTCCTCAAAAACAATAATCCCATCCCCCATCCAGCATAGTATCACATGAATCCAACCATATCATAAATAGCATACAATAACAATCATATAACATGTAGGGGCATTTTAGTCATTTTACCCTATGGGGGTATTTTGGTCATTTTACCCTATAAGAGTATTATGGTAATTTACAACCTTTCCAAAGGTCTACAGTTGCCTCGAGTGACACATATAACATATAGGACCAAAACTGTGTATTTGGGCCCAAAGCCCAATATTCGGCCCAAGTGGGCCCACACGCTCGTGTCGCCCATTTAGCCCAAAACTGCCTTTGGCCATATGAACGTCATGGCCGACTCATTATTTCCTATCCATCCACAAAATTTACTCGCGTAGGGCTCACGGGCCCATTGGGCCCTACTCAGCCCATTCCAGTCCATTTGGCCCCAAAAAACGGCCTAAGCCCATGAGAACACTCATGGTGGACTCAACCATCTTACGCCCATATTCGTGGGCTCGGACCACCACACGTGCGATCGTACGCTTGTGTGGCATCATTCGCCGATACTTCAGCTTTTCGGTATGATCTACGATCAGAAGGAGTGTGGTTACACACCTGATTGCGAAGCGCACCACGAATCCCTAGCACCGAACCTACCATATTGAAAACCGATCGTTAATCACTCGATCAATATAGTTACTCTTTCTTTTTCCAAACACATGCTGAAATCACATTGATACTTGCCTTAGTCGGTCGAGATTTGATAAGTCCCCCTAACTGTTAGCAAGAATTGATCCCCTTGTTGCAATTATAGTCAAAACTGAGAGTAGGCCTTCGACTGCTTTTGGAACACGTGCCCTTTTCTACTCCTCGAGAACGCCTAGGTATCAACCAACGCTAGTCTAAGGGAAGAGAGAGAGAATTCGGTAGAAAGGAAAAAGAATCATAATAGCAACAAAAATCCATTTAAGGAATCACCATAACTTACACTTAACCTCGGCAAACAGAGGAGAAGAACCCACAGCCTTATGATAGTAGAATAGAGATGAGAGTAAATTCGGCAAGAGATGAAAGAGAGATAGCAGGGTATTCGACTTTTACACACTTATGAACAAATGGTAACAATGTTAAACAAAAGGGAAATTCGGCTCAAGAGAAGTAAATAGGGAAAAATAAAAAAGAAAAGATGTAGAAGAAGAGAAAAGATGCAATCGGCCAAGGGAAAAGAAATAGGCAGAAAAGGTACAAAAAGATGCCTAAATGGTAGCACAGAAATGGCTAAGAAGAAAGTAAAGTGAAACAGAGCAAAAAGATTGCACGAGAGGTCACTTTTAGTGCAGTTCCGGTAGCATCCAGAAAAAGAGAAAAATCGCTTCGGTTTGGCAACTAAACTGATCAAAAGAAAACAAAAGAAAAGAAAACTCAACAAAGCCGAAATATGCACCAAAATCCCCCTTTGGACGAATTTCTTGAGTGCTACACTCAAATTTCGGCTCCAACCTCCTCCAATTCCAATTCCTTATTTTTCTCCTCCAAATCTTTACCAACTTCTATCCCTATTCCATGAATCACTCCCCCAAGACCGATTCCACAACCACCTTAGCAGAACTCCACTCTAACTCAAACACTAGAAGTCCTGTCAGCAAAATAAATACTCCATTGTTTATGCCAAGACTTGAACCTCAGACCTCTTGCCAACTGTAACGCCACCTTGCCACTAGACCACCCACTCTCTTTGTGTCACATTTTATCTTCAATAAATTAAAAGGTCTAAAGGCCAAAGTCTAGGTTTCTTTAAAAGAAAAACAAAAACAAATTGCAAGAGGCAAGACTTGAACCCAGGCTCCCCTGCAACCTTAATGATGCCACAACCACTGGACCACATGCTTCCTTTTTTCATTTTTTTTAACACAATAATTTAAAAGGCCTACATCTAAGCATTCAGGGTTTTATCCACTTAAAGCCTAAATTTTTGCTAAAGCCCAGGTTTACATCTCTAATACTTCTCAGGACCCTTAACCACTAAAGTAGACATTCAATTGTGTTATTCACTTGCACAGCTAAATTCCAATTCTTCCAGCACACGAAACCCATTTCTTCTAGGCCCAAATTTTGGGGCGTTACATAATTATTCTCATACATATTGATAATAGCCCATGAATTCTATGGAATATCAAAATTTTCCATAATTTTAACACTTTTCAATTTAATCCTAAAACATGTTTACACTCGATCTTGATCTAAATTAATAATTTCATTCAATTTTGTAATTTAAATAATAAAATAATCCATTTCATACAATTTGGTCATTTTTGACATTTTAACAAAATTGCCCATAAAGTTTTACTTTTATTCAATTTAGTCCCTGAGCCTAAAACATGCAAATTAGCCATGCTAGCTGAATATTCATATATATTTTCCTCCTCCTCTCCATTCCACATCCTTAATTTATATAAGATGCTTATAACTAACATTATCATGATTTTACTATTTACTTATAAACTTATTCAAAGTTATCCATTCGAGTCATAGTCACTAAATTATTTCTATCTTGAGCTACAGAATTTCAATTTAAGATCCGCTTGATGTTTTAGAAGCTAGACACAAATATTTTTCTACCATAAAAATTTCAGAATTTATAGTGCAGCCAATAAGTACAATAAAATCTTCAAATTTGACTCTATTCTGCTGTTTGACAGCTTCTACCTTTCTTTACTAAAAATTAACTATCTCTTAGCACATGATTTTGATGATGTTTTTGTTTGTTTCTATTAAACATAGACTCATTAAGATTTTAAACATGTAAATTTATGCCCCTAATTATTTTTCTCCAATTTTTGATGATTTTCCAAACTCATAACAGGGGAACCCAAAATCATTCTGACCTTGTCTCACAAAATTTATTATAACTCATAATTTAATATTTTATTCATCCTATAATTCGATTTCCACAATTTTTGGTGATTTTTCAAAGTTAGACTACTATTGCTGTCCAAAACTATTTTAGTGCAAGATATTAATTACCATGTTTATAACACCCTTATTTTCTCTTCACTAACATATCAAGAACATAGGACCATATATAAGAAAACTTTACATTAACATCATTTCCATACATTTTCAATAATATCAAACTTAAAAATATATTAAAATCTTGATGTTCTTACCTTGTCATATTGATTTCAATCTTTAACTTGATTTTTCTCTCTCCTCTAGCTTCTATTTCTTGAATCCAACTTGATATTCTAACTCCCCATAGTCTCCTTAACATATTTCTTTCTTGGTAGCTATGGAAATTATTTTGATTTTTAGGTGAAAATGGTGAATTTTTTGGTAGAAGGACCAAATTGCAAAGAAAGAAAAATTTTCTTTCTTCTCTTCTATTCTAACGTGAAATGCATGGAAAGATGATAGAAATTGTTCATCCTTCCTTCCTTATATACTAAATAAATAATAATAAAATATCTCATTAAAATATTAATAAAATAATATTTATCTAATTAAATAGGTAACACCCTAACTCATAACCGTCGCCGGACAAGGGTTAAGAGGCATTACTAATCATTTCTGAACATTTCATATCATTTCACTACCAAACATGACAATTCACATTCATCTAGTCCCTTAAATCGGTCAACAAGACCTTAAACATGCTTTAGAATAGGGTCGGGACTAAACCGAACACATACGAAAATTTCTAAAATTTAAACATTTTTTCTAAGTTACAGATGTCACACGCCACACGGCCTCAGACACGCCCATGTGCCTCACCCGTGGTCGACACTGACTTGCACCACACGGCAAGTCACACGCCCGTGTGTCCAGCCCGTGGTCGAGTCTAACTTGTTTTGAAACACCAGCACGAAGGACACGGTGGAGCCACACTCCCATATGCTCAACTGTGTGGGCAATTTGTAACACCCCAAACCCGGCCCATGCATTACGAGCGGATTTGGTATGTCACACGAGCAAAACATGTTAAACCCTTTTTATTCGTACTAAAATATTGCTTTGTTAAAATCAAGAAAACAATTTTGATTTGATAAAATACTACTAACCTCGAAGATTTGATTGATAAATTGATAAATTTGAACTAATGGTTTTACAAAACCATGACTTTTGAAAGCGACGTTGAAAATTCGAAAGAGAATCCGAGTCTTTTGAAAATATCGTTAATAGTTCAAGAGAAAATATCCGTGTTAAAATATTTGTAAAAGTTTATTTTGAAATCCATTTGTTAATCAATTTTGGAAACCATTATTTAAGTTTTTAGAAAATTCCCTTTTTAAACAATTTAAGAAAAATAATAATAACATCCCAACCATAAAAGCAAAAATAAAAATAGTCCAAAGGCCTTATACAAACATTTAACCCAAAATAGTAATGTAATAAAATAAACGAGAAAGAAGTCTAAAGTCCAAACAAACCATTTCCGAAGTATGGCCTCCACTGAGTCATCCATGGCCCAAGTCCACGTCACTGAGCATTACCTGAAAGGGGTATGAGAAAGGGGGTGAGTTACAAGAACTCAGTGTGTAATCCCCTTACCGTTATCCATTGGGCCGGAACCCATTTAACAATATTTTGGGCCTAAGCCCATTTACAATAATAATGTATCAATTATAACATGTGAATGTAAGGCAATTCCCAAACCAATTCTAATAATCCATCCACTACACACCACCCGTACCAACCAACACACCTGTGGGGATCAAGTCAACCCACCCCGCCAACACACCAATTGCAGGCATTAAGCCATTTATAACAAATTTAATTGTGGACAAGCCACCAGAATAACAGAATATACGTGGCATTGACACTATACAGATTTGTGGCAGAGCCACCAAAATATGTGGCAGAGCTACCAGAACTTCTCTTTGATATTATCCCATCCCATGCAAAATCATGTATATAATGCATAGCAATTCATGATTTTTACAATATAACAACAGTAATTTATTCGGATATTCATTACAAATGTACGACCCATTATAAAAATTTATCAAATTGGCCCATCTAGCCATAATATTAGATTGGCCCATTTAGCAAAATATCAAATTGGCCCATCTAGCCATAATATCAGATTGGCCTATTTAGCAAAATATCAGATTGGCCCATTAAGCAAAATATCAGATTGGCCCATTTAGCAAAATATCAGATCGGCCCATTTAGCAAAATATCAATTCGGCCCATTAACACTTTTGCAAATCGGCCCATTAGGGGCATTTCCATAATTTAGCCCGTAAGGGCATTTTCGTAATTCGGTAATTTACCCACTAAGGGTAATTCAGTAATTTCGCAATCCAAACTTAACTACTAATTTGGGCTTAAAAATTTAAATGGTCCATCTGCGTCGTACTGACTAAATTGACTATAACTTGAGTTAGGAATCTCGAAATCTGAATCCGTAAATTTTCCTTGAAACTAGACTCATATATTTTCGTACTACAGTTTTTTCCAAAATTTTTGGCTTAACCAATTAGTACAGTTTATTCCTTAAAATTTCCCTTGTTTCACTGTCAAATGATTCTGACCTCTCTTACCTTAATTTCAAATATCTCACTGTACGGTTTTCATATACTGCTTCCACTTGTTTCTATTGAAAATAGGCTCACTAAGGAAACTATACATATAATGTTTAACTCATAATCCACTTTGTACAATTTTATCTAATTTTACCAAGACAAATCAGGGAACCATGAAGTCATTCAGAACCAGTCTCACTAAAGTCAACATATCCCAGAATATAAAATTCCTTTTCCTTCTTCGTTTCTTCCATATTAAATTAGACACAGTAAGCTTTAATTTGATATCTTATTCACTTTTTAATTCCTTTTCTCCTATTTTTCGTGATTTTTCAAAAACACACCACTACTTCTAATTGAAACTATTTTATTACAAAATACGATTACCACTACGATCATACGCACGCCCGAGTGATCACGGATGTCGGTTTTTGGTTTTCTTCGGTATTTCGACCAATTCATCGAATATTTCATACAAAATTTTAGAGATGTGTGAGATTACACACCATTTTAAATATGTATATGGAAGGTACGGGATTACACACCTAATTTTGATTTCCTAAAGAACCACTCGTCGTTGACCTAGAACAATACCAACCAAAAGTTAGCCTCGGATTTCCAAAAGATTTCGTATCACTTACACTTGAATCACTTACCACTATGTCTGAAGGTAGAATATATCGAGTGATTTGTCCCTAAAAAATATAGTCGATTATTTCAAATTATTACTCCGTTAGCAACCAATCAAATATTGAATAATAGCAATAATCCATAAGAACTCCTTACCTTATTAATATTGGATCCGATTTCTCCGTTCGACTTAAGGCTAGAATGATGTTCGGCCTCCCACTAGAATACTACAAAAGGAAGAGTGATCTCGTTTGAGAGAGTAGAATAAAATGATGGTCTCGGTCAAAATGACCATCCCAACCCAAGGCATAAATTCAGCATTAAGAGGAAGAAAATAAATTATTTGAAAAGAACCACTTACCGATTTATCAAGGAATGAGTGTTAAAACGGATGAGAAGAAAAGATAGAGAAGAGATGAAAGTTCGGTTATATAGGAAAATGTATATTGATATTCGGCTATAGGGGATAATCAAACAAGAAGATGTGATCTTATGGTGGTGTCGATTTAGAGAAGAGAAAAGATTGAAGGAATGTTTAAAAGAAAGGAATGGAAGGTTGGATGGAGGCTAGGTGATTCGGCTATCAAAGGAAGATGAACAAGAGATGAATGTTTTGACCAACAAAAGAGGAGAAAAATGCACAAATGTGCTAGGAGTATTCGGCAAAGAGAATAGCAATTGGAGAAAATGACACAATTGATGCTATAGGAATTTTGACCAAAACAAGCACTAAAGCTTTACCAAAAGACCAAGAAAAATTCGGCTACCTCCCTCTACACCCAAAACCGTCCACATTCATGACCATAATGGTCAAAAATTGGCCAACCACACTTTCCATAACACTTCCCTTGAAAAAGGCCATATGTTCCCTTTACTTGCCATTTTTCTTTTGATTCCTTACCTTACCTTCATCCTTTCCTTATTTCCTTAGCCACCTTGCCAAAATTAAAAAGTCCACCTTGCATTATATATATCTTGGCCGGCACTTAGGGAAAGTATACAAAAAAAAAAATAGTCAAAATTTTTGTACCAAGTGGGATTCGAACCTCTTCCCTCAATGCCTTCACTTGATGCTATAACCTCTTTACTAATTGCGCATTTATGCAAGCAAATTACCCACCTATTTCCATAAGCCTTGATGCCACTTACTATCTCTCTTTAATAGGCTTAAACACAAAATTTATACTAAGGCCCAACTTGAACCCGGAACTTCCTAGAAACCTCGTAACTTTCAAAAATCACCTTCCTAATTAGTCTAATCTTGAAATAATGTCATTCTCTTTTTTTCAAAATTTTAAACACTCCTAAGCCCAAGGCCCAATGGGCCTAATCCTACTAGGCCCAATTTCGGGATGTCACACAATTATAGGCCATTTTCAAGGCCAAACTTGCCACCCACACTTAGAATCACCTACAAACCTCAAATCATATGCATTTGTATCACAATTGGCAACTAAAACATACCAATATATGCACCATCTAATCATCATCTAGATCATTTACTTCCATACTCAATTCCTACTCAAATAAGTTCATCCAAAACACCATTATCATAACCCAAATCATCATCAAAGCATCTAATAGTTCATACCACAAACTCATACTTAAACACAATTCTCATCAACCAATTTGAGCATGAAACATATCATATTCATCATTCACTTAATCCACACACACACACATACAGACACACACACACACATATATACCAACATCGTTCAATTTTCATGCCAAATCTCATGGCAAGATTTATACAACTCAAAACATACCATAACTTTTAGCCTATAAATGCCATATACCAACTATATACATCTCTCAAAAGTACCAAATTAGATAGCGATAGTGTGATTGAGTCGCTGACGATCCTCGGATCCGAGCTGGCTTTACTGACACTATAAAATAGAGAAACACATCACACAGTAAGCTTAAGAGCTTAGTAAGTTCGTAATATAATACACTTAGTTCAATAATATAATTACATCATACAAAAACAATCCATCACATAGATCAATTCACAATCACATATACCATACCATCCAAAGCTAAAATGCTAAATTAACATTCCATAAATTCATTTATAATTTCATAAACCATATAGGCTCCGTACGTACCTTAACCAACACTTAGTTATCGATCACATATGCTACTCAGTACTCAATATTTCATTTCGATCAACCTTCGTCATTTTTTTGATTCAATCGCACACTTAATGCCCAAATCATAGCCGAAGCTTAAGTAGCGTCGCACACTTAGTGCCTCTATATCAAACTGAACTTGATTCGGTATCGCACACACAGTGCCAAATCAATAAGCCGAAGCTTCTACTATTTTGCACACACAGTGCCAACCATCTCTGTCTCATTTCTAATTACGCACACTGTAACACCCCTAACTCGTATCCATCGCTGGTTTAGGGTTAAGAGGTAATACCGGACAATCGAAAACTTTTACAGACATTTCATAATATAATTCATCAAATCAACTCAAAGTGTCCCTTTAATAGGTCAATGAGACCTTAGACATATTTTAGAATAAGGTCAGGACTAAACCGAGCACATGCAGAAATTCTCAAAAATTTTAAAATTTTTCTAAGTTACAGAGGTTACACGCCCGTGTGGGCAGGCTGTGTGCCTCCCATGGCCTCAGACACTCCCGTGTGTCTATGCCGCATTAAAACAGGGCATACATACTGACTTGCCCACACGGTCGTGTACACGCCCATGTGCCTCACCCGTGGTCGCTACTGACTTGCACCACACGGCCAATCACACGCCCTTGTGTCCAGCCCATGGTCGAGTCTGACTTGATACGAATTACAACCACGAGGGACACAGTCGAGCCACACGCCCGTGTGCTCAACCGTGTGGGTAATTATAGGCCATTTTCAAGGCCAAAATGCCACCCACACATGGATGATTCCTACAAGCGCATACAAGCATTATCCTATTCACAATTGGCAACCAAAATCATATCAAATGATCATCTTTTCAACCCATTCAAATACATTTCTAAACATACCAACTTTTATGCCAATATGCACAACTAAATCATAAGTATAACCAAGCATGATCCATCCATAATTTTACCAATTCACTATGGCATCAATCCATCAATAAGCTTACCATTATCATGACCATATCATAACCAAGGAATCATACCATTTAACTAGCCATATCACATAGCTATCCACATATTTCAAACATAACTCAATATACCTAGCTTATACATGCCTTACTTAGTATATACACTTTCAAAAGGTACAAAAATAAGATTGAGTAGTGTGATGACGATCCTTGACGGTCCCTGAGCCTTCCGTAGCTTTGATTATCTATAAAACAGAACAAACAGATAAAAAGTAAGCTTTCAAAATGTTAGTAAGCCATATACAAATAACTTAAGTATAAGCATTCAATATACATACCCAATATGAGTTTACTATTAGCTCAATTGCATAACCATAGTTCTTCTTGGCTCATTTGCTTAGCCATTCACTTTCCAGTATGTATATCACCATGTACTAAATTAGACCATAGCTTTTTTTGTTCAAGTATCACATTTTACTTCTTCAACTCCATGCACATAACTCATCAGGATAAGTTCATAAATATACTTACCTTCCATATACACACAATGTGTACATATCAATGTGTACATATCAAACATACCTGAGTCAATTATACTTTCCACATAGAAATTCATTTCTCGGACTTGCCCGTTGAACCGTTCGGAATCTAAAAGGTTACTCAGAATGCTCGGATTAGTCGTACATTGCCAACATCCCAGACGTGGTCTTACATGAAATTAGATATCGATGCCACTGTCCCAGACAGGGTCTTACACGAATTAATATGATGCCAATGTCCCAGACATGGTCTTACACGTAAGTCTCATATCGACGCCAACTTCCCAGACGTGGTCTTACACGAATCTCGAATCAATGCCAACGTCCCAGACGTGGTCTTACATGATCTCACTTATTGGACACCTATTTCATGACATATACAACCCTTTCTAATCCTTGGTTCAGACGAGACTTCTCGGACATTGATACTGTAACACCCCAAACTCGGTCTATTCGTTAAGACGAGATTTGACATGTCACACAAAATGAACATACATCTAGTCTTTTAAAGAAATCAGATTTAAAAAGAAACATTTTGACATGGAGTTATTAAAACTAAGGTTGAATACTAAATCTAATAATTTGAGTCGTATAAATTGAAACTAAAAAAAAAAAATTGGATTTCATATTTTGAGAAAATTTAAAGAGTTCGAAAATAATTTGAAAACAAAAATTTAAAATATTGTTACAGCAAAATTTTCGAGTTAAAAATATATAAGAATAAAATCCTTTTCGTACGTTTATTTAAGAAAACGTTTATTTCTATTTTTAGAAAAGAAATCCAACTTAAGTATTTAAAGCGTATTATAAAATCCATCCACAAGTAAAACATCCATAAAAATTTAACCAGAGGCCTTATTACAGCTTAACTTAAATAGTAAAAATAATAAAAAGTACTTCAAAAGAAATCCGAAAGGTAAATAACCCATTATTCATAGTATGGCCTCCACAGAGTTGTCCACAACCCAAGTCTCCGTCACTGATCATTACCTGAGAAGGGTAAGGAAAACGGGGGTGAGTTACTTTGAACTCAGTGTGTAACTCACTTACCATTGCCCACTGGGCCGAAATCTAATTAAACAATTATTAAGCCAAAGCCCATTTACAAATATGACAAAATAACACGTATGGAATGAATGTGATATGCAATTCCCAAACCAAACCTAATTTCCATCCGTTACACACCACCGGTACCAACCCGCACACCTGTGGGGAGCTTTAGTTACCCACCCCGCCAACACACCAAAATAGGCATTTAGCCGTATATCAAATTGTGGACAAGCCACCAGATTTACAGAGTTTACATGGCATAGCCATTTTTCAAATTTGTGGCAGAGCCACCAGAATTTTGTAGCAAAGCTACCAGAACTTCTATTCGTCAAATACCCCAACCCATGCAAATCATGAATATAGTATGCAAACTCATTTACAACAATCCATTCATATAATAATAATTACTAACATATGGCCCATTATAAAAATTTTCACAATCTGGCCCATATCACATTTTGGCCCATATAGCACATATCACACTTGGCCCATATATCAAATATCACATTTGGCCCATTTATCAAATTTCACATTTGGCCCATATATCAAATTTCACATTTGGCCCATATATCAAATTTCACATTCGGCCCATATATCAAATATCACATTTGGCCCATATATCAAATATCACATTTGGCCCATAGAGTCACTTTTATTGATTTGGCCCATTGAGGGCAATTTCGTAATTTTCACAGTCTTATTACCGAATTCATAGTCTTTACCACTATAGTGGTAATTATGTCATTTTACCTGATGTCACTAACATTCGATTTAATCAAACGATTAACACGATATAATTATCTAACCCATGGAATACAGTGTGAAATTACACACCTGATTACGGTGAGCACTACACTTTCTTGATCATCAACACCTAGAATATTTTTAACGCTCGATTAGATTATCAACACTTATAGTAATTTATTCTAAGAAAAACGGTCTAAGATTTTTACCCTCAGAATCACGAATAACTATGATTTGCCGGTTTTCCCCGATTGACGATCCACAACCCGTTGGAAAATCTCGAATAGCTAATGGCTCAAAACTACGAACAACCTCGAATAATTGATTCTCACCGGATGAGGGTCCATAACCCGGTGGAAAATCCCAAATGGCCGAAACAGCCCTTCGTTTGAATCTAGAGGGGATCACAAATTCGCTCCTTTTCTGAACACTATTCAGCACACCTTTTGATTCGATCTTGTTTGCCTCTATTGAAAAATGAATATTAGTCCAACTAATACTTCATAACTAAAACGATTTGTCTTAATGAGTGAAATCGGCTTACCACAAAATCCTTATGTTCAAAGGATGAGATTCGAGTGATAGAGTCCCTATGATAAAATCGGTTAATAATCACTATCTTTATCGAAATAAAAAAGTAATAGAACCCTTGAAAAATCCTTACCTTAAGGTTTTTGGACCGAATCCTAGCGATAACACGGTGACTTCGGACACTCCAAATTTCGGCCTTCCACTAAATTTCTATGATAGAGAAAAGAGATTTCGAATAAGATACAGTATGATGACGATTTCGATCGAAAAAGGCCATTCCACAACAAAGTATAGATTCGGCACAATGGATAGGGTGAAATAAAAATACCAAAATGTAGTAACTAGCCACTTACTGATTGATCAAAGTGAGAGTAGAAAAAATGATTGAGAGGGAGATATGGGTGGTAGAAGATTTGGCTATGGTGGACAAATTGAAGGGGATGGTGCTTAATTATTCGGCCATGGTGAATATTAAAGAGAGAATGATGTTTGAGAGATTTTTGCAAGAAGAAAAAGAAGAAGAAAAAGTATAAGAAAATAAGGTGTTTAGGTTTCGGTTTCAAGAATGGAAGACAAACAAAGAAAATAGTTTGAGGCTAGTGTGCATTCGGCACGGAAGAAAAGAAGAAAAAGGGAAAATGGCCCTTCAAGGTTTTGTGATTTCGGCACCAAGAGGAAAAGGTTTGGGAGAATAAGCAAATAAGACCGAAATGGTCAAAAATGAAATGGCCAAAAAGAAGGCAAAAGTTTACCTATTGTTCAAGATACATTCGGCTAGGGAGAGGAGATTAGAGAGAAAAACTTTGAAGAGAAACACAAAAATGCCAGAATGCCAAAGTGACCAACTATCACCTAAACCTTACCAAAAGCCATCAAATATTCAGCCACCCCCCTTAGCCCCTAAAACCGTCCAAGTACATGGCCAAATAGTCAAAGTTTGGCCACTCCAAACTTTCCAAAACATTCCCCTTGTTATAAGCCTTGTGTTCCCCCTACATGCCTTTTCCATTTGATTCCCTTCCTTAAGTTTAAAACTTGCCTTTTCTCTTAGCCATCTTTCCATAAAAATAAAAGTCCAACTTACCATATGTACTAGGCTTAGCTGACACTATAAGGAAGGAAAGTATAAAAAATAAATAAAATTCATGCACACCAATGGATTCGAACTCCTTCCCTCAAGGAACACATGTGGTGCCATTTCCTTTTCACTAATAACTCAATTATGCTAACTTTTTACCACCTAATTACCTTAAGCTTTAAGGTCACTTGTTCCATTTCATTAAAGTACGAAATACCAAAAATTATACCAACTCCAAAAAAATCCTGAGCCTTCTCAGGACTATTTAAACACACACATTAGATAATTAAACTAGCTGAGTACCAAAATAATGCAACATATAAAAATTCAAATTTTAGGATGTTACAATTCTACCCCCTAAAAGAAAATTTCGTCCTCGAAATTTACCTGATTAAAAGAAGTGAGGATATTGCTGTCGAATCAAGTCCTCAGACTCTCATGTAGCTTCCTCCGCTCCGTGATTACGCCATAGAACTTTAACCAACGGTACTGACTTCTTCCTTAGCACCTAAACATCTCGATCTAAAATTTTCACTGGTTCTTCCTTGAACGACAAGTCAGGCCTTAACTCCACTTCCTCTACCGGTACTATGTTAGACGAATCCAATCGATAACGCCTCAACATAGAGACATGGAAAACACTATGAATCTAACTCAACTCCGTAGGTAATTCAAGCTGATAAGCCACTGGTCCTACACGCTTCAACACGCGATTACGTCCT
Organism: Gossypium bickii; assembly: GCA_025503065.1. Taxonomy (NCBI): domain Eukaryota; kingdom Viridiplantae; phylum Streptophyta; class Magnoliopsida; order Malvales; family Malvaceae; genus Gossypium; species Gossypium bickii. The sequence goes on from CP106715.1 coordinate 100,510,566, forward strand.
AGGTCTAATGAACCTAGGGCTCAACTTGCCCTTCCTTCCAAATCTGAAGATCTTCTTCCAAAGTGAGACCTTTAGAAAGACCTGATCTCCCACCGCAAACTCAATATCCTTACGCCTCAGATCCACATACAACTTTTGTCTATCTGGAGCTTCCTTTAACCGTGCTCAAATCACCTTTACTTTTTCTTCCGTCTCTGATATCAATTCAGGACCCAATAACTGCCGTTCCCCCAATTCAGTCCAACAAGTAGGGGTACGACACCTACGACCATATAACGCTTCATAAGGTGCCATTTGGATATTGGATTGATAACTGTTGTTATACACAAACTCTGCCAAAGGTAGAAAATCCTCCCAGCTACCTCTGAAGTCAATCACACAACCCCTTAACATGTCTTCCAAAATCTGGATTACTCTTTCCGACTGACCATCTGACTGAGGATGAAAAGCCGTGCTGAAATTTAACTTTGTTCCTAAAGCTTCATGCAAAGCTTTCCAAAACCGTGATGTAAACTTAGGGTCCCTGTCCGAAATAATAGACACTAGTACCCCATGTAACCTCACGATCTCCGCTACATACAACTTGGCCAACTTCTATAGTGAGAAATCCGTACGAAGAGGTAGAAAATGGGCAGTCTTCGTCAATCAATCCACTATTACCCAGACAGAATCTTTCTTAGTAGGCGATAAGGGTAACCCACTAACAAAGTCCATCGTTATCCGTTCCCATTTCCATAATGGAATCTTCACCGATTGTAGCAATCCCGACGCCAATTGATGTTCTACCTTCACTTGTTGACAAGTTAAGCACTTACCCACAAAATCAGTAACCTCCTACTTCAACCTTGCCCACCAATACTGTTCACGGAGGTCTCAATACATATTATTTTCCCCCGGGGTGCATAGTTCACGGGCTACTACGCGCCTCTCGCAGAATCATTAGTCTCAAATCCAAATCCTTGGGCATACAAATTCTTCCGCGAAAACACAATACTCCATCTTTATTCAATCCAAAATCCCCTATTACACCACTTTCAACTAGTTGAATTAAGGGACCCAACTTTTCATCTGATAACTGCTTCTCCTTGATCTGTTTTAACCACATAGGCTTCACCTGAAGTTCCGCTAGCAAACTGCCATCTTCATACAAACTAAGATGAGCGAACATTGCTCTCAACTTCGATATCACCTTACGACTCAACGCGTCTGCCACCACGTTACCCTTTCTAGGATGATACTCGATTGAGAAGTCATAATCCTTCAATAGCTCTATCCATCTCCGCTGTCTTAAGTTCAACTCCTTTTTGGTAAGGAGGCACTTCAGACTTTTATGATCCGTATAAATGATCGACTTCTCACCGTACAGGTAGTGCCTCCAAATCTTCAAAGCAAAAACCACCGCAACCAACTCCAAATCATGAGTAGGATAATTGACTTCATGCGGCTTTAACTGACGAGATGCATAAGCCACCACTTTACCACCTTGCATCAACACACATCTCAAGCCCATGTGTGCTGCATCGCAGTAAATAATAAACTTTTTTCCAGCCTCAGGTTGAATCAGTATAGGCGCTTCTGTCAGAATCTTCTTCAATTTCTCAAAACTCTCTACTGCTGATCTGACCACACAAACGGTACTCCCTTGCGCAACAGTTTAGTTAGAGGTGCAGCAATCAACGAAACGCCTGTAATAACCAGCCAACCCTAGAAAACTCTGAATTTCAGCCACTAACATCGGTGGTTTCCAATCCAACACAACCTCTACTTTCCGAGGATCAACTCTGATTTATTCGGCTGACACAACATGTCCCAAGAAAGTCACTTCCTTCAGCCAAAATTCACACTTACTGAATTTGGCATAAAGCTATTTTTCTCTCAATATTTGCAATATAATGCGCAGATATGAGTCATGCTCTTCTTCATTCCTCGAGTATACTAAAATATCATCTATGAACACCACTACAAACCGATTTAAGTAGGGTTGAAAAACTCGGTTCATCATGTTCATAAATGCAGCTGGTGCATTGGTCAAACCAAACGGCATCGCCAAAAACTCATAATGTCCACAACGAGTTCAAAATGCCGTCTTATGAATATCCGCCTCCTTAACCTTGAGTTGATGGTAACCCGATCTCAATTCTATCTTAGAGAAAACTGAAGCTCCTCTTAATTGATCAAACAAGTCATCGATTCTCGGCAATGAATACCTATTCTTAATCGTCAACTTATTCAACTGCCTATAATCGATGCACATACGCATCGACCCATCCTTCTTCTTGATGAACAACACCGGTGCTCCCCATGGTGACACATTTGGTCGAATGAATCCCCGATCCAACAACTCCTGAAATTGAGCCTTAAGCTCCGCTAACTCCTTCGGCGCCATCCTATAGGGAGCAAAGGATACTGGAGCCATTCCGGGAAAATGCTCAATGCCAAACTCTACTTCCCGGTCTGGAGGTAAACCCGAAAGTTCCTCGGGAAAGACATCTGAAAATTCTTTCACCATTCTAACACCTTCCACTGATAATTCCTTTACATCCAAAGCACTAATGAAGGCTAGGAATGCTCCACACCCTTTTCGCACCAACTTCTCTGCCTTTAAAGTAGATACCACATTTGCTAAATAATTTCTCCGCTCGCCTATCATCACAACTTCCTTATCTTCTAAAGTCCTTATCGACATCCGCTTTACAGCACAATCCAAGTGCGCACGGTGCTTCACCAACCAGTCCATGCCCAAAATAAGGTCGAACTCTCCGAAAGGCAGTTCCATAAAATCTGCCAAAAATATTTCTCCTTGAATTTCTAAGGGCACGTCTCTAAACAATTTATCCACTATCACAGACTGTCCTAAAGGACTAATTACCGTCATCTTTCTATCAATAATCTCAGATCTAATGTTCAGATTTCCAGATATATCACTAGCAACATACGAATGGGTTGATTCGATATCTATCAAAGCAGTAACAGGTACATCAAAGATGAAGAACGTACCAGTTATCACATCAGGTGCATCACCATCCTCACGGCGTCTGACCGCATAAACTAACCTTGGCTGCCTCGCCTCCGCTTTACCCCTAAAACCATTACCTCTACCCGGTGTACCTTGACCCCGACTTACGCCATTACCACCTCGACCTGGTCCACGACCCCTCAGTGGCTGTTGAGCGCCTCTAGCTGGCTGTGCATCATAGTTACGAGCTTCTTGATTCGGAGCAGTCCGTCGGGGACAATTCTTAAGCTGATGATCCTTAGAACCACATTTGAAACACCCACTGATTCTTTTCCAGCATTCACCTGGGTGTCGTCTTCCATAGTCAACACATGGTTGAATCTGATTGGTAGCAGTAGGTGTTCTAGCTTGAACTAGCTTATCATTCCTGAGCCTCTTCTAAAACCTTTTAGAGGGACTCGAGTACTTAAAGTCCCTCTTGCCTCTGACTCTGTCTCTTTCTCGGTTCTGACGCTCAGAATTCTTAGCCTCTTCAGCTATTTTGGCTTTCTCCACAAGCGTGGCAAAAGTCCTTTCTTGTTGTGGGGCTATCAGTACCCGCAACTCATCACTCAGCCCATCCTCAAAACGTACACAGCGCTCATGATCAGTTAGCGCTATTGTTCGAGCATAACGACTCAAGCGTAGAAATTCTACCTCGTAAGCTGCCACCGTCTTATTTCCTTGAACCACATTTAGGAATTCCTTCCTCCGGGCATCCACATAACTTGCCCCGGCATACTTTCCTTAGAATGCAGTTTTGAAGAAATCCCAAGTATCACGATCGGCCTGAGTGTCATCCCGAATAGTGAGCCACCATTGATACGCCCCGTCCCTCAACAAGGACACAACTCCTCTTAGTTTCTGCTCAGTGGTGCACTCCAGGTTGTCCATGATCCGCTCCACAGCCTCGAGTCAATACTCCGCGACATTTGGGGCTACTCCTGAGCTACCCCTAAAAGTCTCAGCACTATTTGATCTGAGTCGCTCCGATATTAACCCACGAGCTACTGCCCTGATCTAACCCAGTAACCCTTTCTAAGACTTGTAACATTGCTTGGGACAGAGCAATGTCTTCTCTCATACGGTCATGTGATCTATTATCCGACACAGGTGACGTCGGTGCGTCTATTTCCGGCATGTGTCCCGATACCTCAGACACAACTCTAGCACCTCAGCCTCTACCACGGCCACGTCTACCACGTCCACGTCCTCTAGCGCTCATATTGACTATTTCGTTTTAATCTGATTACAAGTTTTATGAATCAGTATACTACTTCAGTGTTTATTAACGATATTTTATAAGATATAAGAAGTAGAGTTGTTTTCGTAAACGCATCCTATAGTCTCAATCTCTATAGTTTCAACACCTGAAACTAAAAGTTCTAGAGTGTTCCTATAGTTATATCACAATAATAATCATTCAATTAACATACACTTACTTGACTTGGTGTCGGATACCCGTGGTGCCATAGTACCTTTAAAAACATAAGTTTAATAATTCAAAATAGTTTTGAACCATAAATGTCTTTGAACCCAAACCACAGCCAAGTTTTGAACCAAGCTCTGATACCATAAAATGTAACACCCCAAACCCGGTCTATGCGTTAAGACCAGATTTGACATGTCAAACAAAATGAACATACATCTAGTCTTTTAAAAAAATCGGATTTGAAAAGAAACATTTTGACATGGAGTTATTAAAACTAAGGTTGAATACTAAATCTAATAATTTAAGTCGTATAAATTGAAACTAAAAAAAAAATGGATTTAATATTTTGAGAAAATTTAAAGAGTTCGAAAATAATTTGAAATCAAAAATTTAAAGTATTGTTACAGTAAAATTTCCGAGTTAAAAATATATAAGAATAAAATCCTTTTCTTACGTTTATTTAAGAAAAACGTTTATTTCTATTTTTAGAAAAGAAATCCAACTTAAATATTTAAAGCGTATTATAAAATCCATCCACAAGTAAAACATCCATAAAAATTTAACCAGAGGCCTTATTACAGTTAACTTAAATAGTAAAAATAACAAAAAGTACTTCAAAAGAAATCCGGAATGTAAATAACCCATTATTCGTAGTATGGCATCCATTGAGTCGTCCACAGCCCAAGTCTCCGTCACTGATCATTACCTGAGAAGTGTAAGGAAAACGGGGGTGAGTTACTTTGAACTCAGTGTGTAACTCACTTACCATTGTCCACTGGGCCGAAATCCAATTAAACAATTATTGGGCCAAAGCCCATTTACAAATATGACAAAATAACACGTATAGAATGAATGTGATATGCAATTCCCAAACCAAACCTAATTTCCATCCGCTACACACCACCGGTACCAACCAGCACACCTGTGGGGAGCTTTAGTCACCCACCCCGCCAACACACCAAAATAGGCATTTAGCCATATATCAAATTGTGGACAAGCCACCAGATTTACAGAGTTTACATGGCATAGCCATTTTTCAAATTTGTGGCAGAGCCACCAGAATTTTGTAGCAAAGTTACCAGAACTTCTCTTCGTCAAATATCCCAACCCATGCAAATCATGAATATAGTATGCAAACTCATTTACAACAATCCATTCATATAATAATAATTACTAACATATGGCCCATTATAAAAATTTTCACAATCTGGCCCACATTACATTTTGGCCCATATAGCACATATCACACTTGGCCTATATATCAAAATCACATTTGGCCCATATATCAAATTTCACATTTGGCCCATATATCAAATATCACATTTGGCCCATATATCAAATATCACATTTGACCCATATAGTCACTTTTATCGATTTGGCCCATTGAGGGCAATTTCGTAATTTTCACAGTCTTATTACCAAATTCATAGTCTTTACCACTATGGTGGTAATTATGTCATTTTACCCGATGTCACTAACATGAGAATTAATCAAACGATTAACACGATATAATTATCTAACCCATGGAATACGGTGTGAAATTACACACCTGATTACGGTGAGCACTACACTTTCTTGATCGTCAACACCTAGAATATTTTTAACGCTCGATTAGATAATTAACACTTATAGTAATTTATTCTAAGATAAACGGTCTAGGATTTTTACCCTCGGAATCGCGAATAACTATGATTTGCTGGTTTTCCCAGGTTGACTATCCACAACCCGTTGGAAAATCCCGAATAACTAATGGCTCGGAATTGCGAACAACCTCGAATAATTGATTCTCACCGGATGAGGGTCCACAACCCAGTGGAAAATCCCGAATCCTCGAAACAGCCCTTCGTTTGAATCTAGAGGGGATCGCAAATCCGTTCCTTTTCCAAACACTATTCACCACACCTTTTGATTTGATCTTGTTTGCCTCCATTAACATATGAATATTAGTCCAACTAATACATCGTAATTAAAACGATTTGTCTTAATGAGTGAAATCGACTTACCACAAAATCTTTACGTTCAAAGCATGAGATTCGAGTGATGTAACACCCCAAACCCGACCCATGCGTTTCGACTGGATCTAGCATGTTATTGAACACATAACACTTTATCGCGTTTTGAAAACACAAGTTAAGTTAATTAAATTTGAATAAATGAGAGACTTTTTGAAAATAAATCTCTTTGTATTTTTATTATTAAGTATAAATAAACTTTATCATAAAATTCATAAGTTGCTTAACATTGATAACTGCTGAGTTGAATGAACACTAGGGGCCTAATTACATAAATATTCTCGAAATAACAATGAAATAAATTAAACTTTAAGAAATCCCAAAAGAAAATAACTTGTAGAAATAGAACTTGATGGCCCCTCGAGTCCGTCTGGCTCCCATATCCACGATCTACCTGCTCATCCAAGAGTAGAGAAAGGAAAGCGTGAGTCACAAAGACTCAGTGTATAAATCACAAAACACACATCGACCTGAGCCCACAAACACATTATGGGCCCTGGCCCATACAGGAAGGCATCATTCATAATCACTTAATAAACAATAAGGAATGCATAACCCGACCCATCCTAGGTTTCCATCCTCTACACACCAACCCGTACCAACCATCACACCTTGGGGATTTCTACAATCAACCCTCCATCCGCTACACACCAAAACGACAGTCGAACTGCCTATTACTATCAAGTAGGAATCATTAAACGTGGCATAGCCACCGATCACTATGTGACCTTACATTTATATTATGTGGGATTTCTACCACCGATCACCAAGTGACCTATCATGCACTTCCCCTTCAATTATCATCATTCCCACCCCATGCATACATACATAAGAAAACATCATGCAAACTTAAATATTTTACGATGCACATAGGGAGTTCCATGTTTACGTACCTGGTATCCTTGCCTAACCCTTTTAGGGTTCCATTCGACTGTCTATACACCTTTTGTTCGCTTTTAGCCCATAACATGCATAAATAGATATACATACAAGTTTATTAGTAGTGTGTTAGAGATCAACACACCTGATTAATGTCGATACCTTCGCTAAACCAATCTACAGCTTTGCTTCAAAAAGCCGGAAGGATGTGAAACTAGGGCATCTCCTATATTCAGCCATGGTTAGTGTTCTACCCAATTTTATATATTTGAATAACAAATCTTCTTACCTTAAAATCCCGAAATTGGAGACTTATGATTTTCGTCTTTTGATTTAGTCGACTAAGCTTCCTTCAAATCCCGAATTGCCGCCTTGCATAGGAGATTCAGCTAACACTAGAGAGAGGATTCGGCAATGCCAACGGAAGATTTAAATGCCAAAAGTATAGAACTAATTCTCAAATAGGATTAATAGAAGAAAAGACTATGGATGCTTCAGCTTTTTAGAGAAATCGACACAAGAAGGAAAAAGTGGAGAAGAGTTTCGGCTTTTAAAGAAATTAGAGAAAAGAAATTAGAGAGGGAGAGGCTAGGGAATTTCGGCACAAACGGAGAGGATTTTAGGGTTTTCAGTGTCAGAAACAAGGAGCTAACCCCCCTATTTATAGATATTTTGGCACCTACTGCTAAAAACTGAAAACGCCATTAAAATTCAAGCTAAAAGAGAGGAGAAATTCGGCACCCTCTTTGCCATATAGTAGCCGAATTTTACACTCCTCTAGGTGGTGGATTTTTGGCCAACACTTCCCTTGGAGATAAGCTCCTAAATTTTCTCCTTTTTATCTATGATATTATCACTTAAAAATCGACATAAATTCTCCTATCTTATAGCATTGTAGCCGTCCACCTCTGCTAACCCTAATGCCAAATTTAACTCACTTAAATTAAAAGATTTGGGCCTTATTAAGCTTAATACTTGGGCTCTTAATTCCTTGTGTGTGGCATCACCTTCTCTTCATTTAAAGTGCCGAATTTGGCCTAAAAACATGGGCTCCTTGCGACCCAAAACTTGTTCCTTTTTAATTGTTTAGGATGCCACCTTAAAATAATTTAATCTAGGCCTTTTGCGTAATTCTAAGCCCAAATTTAGACCCCTATCAACTAAATTATCCTATTTAAACTTATCCTTATACTAAATGCATAGGCCCATAAATTTAGGATGTTACAGGTCTACCCCCTTAAAGAAATTTTGTCCTCGAAATTTCCAACTAACTATTAATCATACTACCCAAGTCTCACCACTACGCTTTCGCTGTGAACTCTAATTCTAAAGCCAAAAGAAACCCTTACTATACTATGATAGAGTACGCACCGGTATTCGCATCTAAAGCGTCCTTGTCCCCTTGGCGACGTGCTGCATAGACCAAAGCTGGCTGCCTTGCCTCAGCATAACCTGGACCTCCACCTGGTGCTCCATGACCATGTCCTGTGCAATTGCCACCATTGGCTTGACCACGACCTCTTTGTGGCTGCTGACCTCCTCTGCCAGGCTGAGCATTTCCTTGTCCTGTGGGCCCTTCATTGCCCCGTTGCTGCGAATAGTTCCTAACTTGATGGTCCATAGATCCACACCTAAAACGCTTTCCACTGCCTGCCCAACACTCACCTTCATGGAATTTACCACATCGAGCACACTTCTTTGTCTGACCCGTAGCAGCAGGTCTCTCATCTCGTCTCGGCCCGTCTGACCTGGGTCTTTTCTAATTACGCCCGTCTGCATCTGACGAACCAAAATTCCTCTTATCTCCACCTCTATCTCTATCCCGATTTAGTTTTTTGATCCGCTTTACTTCCTCGGCTATCTTAACCTTTTCCACTAGGATAGCAAATTTCTTCTCCCGCTATGGGGCTATTGAAATACGCAAGTCATCCCTCACGCCATCTTCAAACCTAACACAACGTTCATGCTCCGTGGCTACCATCCCACGAGCATATTGGGTAAGACGTAAGAACTCAGTTTCATACGCAGCCACTGACCTACTCCCTTGTACCAAGTTCAGAAATGCTCTGCGCTGCGCATCCACATAACTCAATCCAATGTACTTATTCTGAAACGCTGTTTTAAAGAAATCCCAGGTGATACTGTCAGCCACAGCACCATCATTAACCGTAAGCCACCATTGATAAGTTTCATCCCGCAGGAGAGATACAACTCCTTTCAACTTCTCCTCCTTCGTGAAATCCAAATCATCCATTATGCGTTCTACCCCCTCCAACCAACACTCAGCTGAACTTGGGGCTACATTAGAAACTCCCCTAAACACCTCTGCCCCATTGGCCCTGAACCGTTCAGGCACAGATTTTCGGGCTCCTGTGCCCATACCAGCCCCAGCAACCCTTTCTAGAACCCTTAACATTGCCTGAGATATCGCATCATCTCCGGCAGTCTGATCCTGAATTTCTTCCTCCGCCACTGGCATCTCGTTACCAGATCCATGGCAAGATCCTACTGGTTCTGACACAGTCATTCTACCCCTACCACGACCACGTGACGGACGTGCTCTTCCCCTTGTACTCATTCTACCGCTTCGCGTTTATCTGATTAGAAATTTTATGATTTATTAGTTTTCTTCCACTGTTTTAACCACGAACAGTCTTATCAATAATAGCTTTAAGAGTAATTCTTTCGGATTCGCATTCACCAATCAGTCTCAAGTTCATATCCTCTAAGAAACACATACATTGAATCATCAACATCCATGAACTCACGTTCATTACAGAAAAGTGTTGTTATTATTGTTGTTGCTGTTGCTTTCACTACCCAAGGGTATTTTCGTAATTTTATCCTATAGGGGTTTTTTTCGTAATTTTTCAAAATAAGGTTCCTTGGTGATTTTGTAAAATAAGGGTATCTTGGTAATTCTGGAATTCGGGGCATTTCAAAAATTTTGAAATCTGGGGGTATTTCAGTAATTTTGAAATTCAGGGGCATTTCGATAATTTTGTGATCTGAGGGTATTTCGGTGATTTTACAAAACAAGGGTAATTTGGTAATTCTACAAACTAGGGTTATTTTGGTCATTTTGCAAAACAAGGGTAATTTGTTTTTTTTTTTTCATAGCTGTGAACATTTTCAATTCAAGTGTATTTTTCTGGAAGTGTACAAAACTTAGGGGTTTTTGTTTGCAAAATAGGGTGGTTGGTCCCTTTCGGGTTTAAATTATGGGTTCAGCCCATGAACAAGTCCATATAGCTAGAGTGAACAGTCACTACGCACCAGGTAAGATTCCAGCGAAGAGGAGGTGAGTCACTAGGACTGCTTAAATACCAAGCTCTTCCGGATCTGCTCCTAGACATGCATATGCCTGTTGCCACACCTTAGTCTTGCGACTTGTTTACAGGTTTTGTTTAGTGAAATTAAGTCTTATGGAATTGCAGTGTTGTTTGTCTAAGCCTAGAGTCCATCAAGTTCTAATCTAGATAGTCTACGTCCCATAAAGCCCATTAAGCCCACATTTATATCACAATCAGGAGTTCATAATACTTACCTGGGTGGATCGGGTGCCGGTAGACTCGAAGGCCATATCTTCATCCAAAACATTTTTTTATCAACTTTTTCAAACAGTACTAGACCCATTTCACAGTCCGAGTTTTGAACTGGGCTCTGATACCAAAATATAACACCCCAAACCCGGCCCATGCGGTTCAACCGGATCTGGCATGTTATCGAACACATAACACTTTATCGCGTTTTGAAAACACAAGTTAAGTTAATTAAATTTGCATAAATGAGAGACTTTTTGAAAATAAATCTCTTTGTATTTTTATTATTAAGTATAAATAAACCTTATCATAAAATTCATAAGTTGCTTAACATTGATAACTGCTGAGTTGAATGAACACTAGGGGCCTTATTACATAAATATTCTCAAAATAACAATGAAATAAATTAAACTTTAAGAAATCCCAAAAGAAAATAACTTGTAGAAATAGAACTTGATGGCCCTCGAGTCCGCTCTCTGGCTCCCATATCCACGATCTCTCGCTCATCCAAGAGTAGAGAAAGGAAAGCGTGAGTCATAAAGACTCAGTGTATAAATCACAAAACACACATCGACCTGAGCCCACAAACACATTATGGGCCCTGGCCCATACAGGAAGGCATCAATCATAATCACATAATAAACAATAAGGAATGCATAACCTAACCCATCCTAGGTTTCCATCCTCTACACACCTACCCGTACCAACCATCACACCTTGGGGATTTCTACAATCAACCCTCCATCCGCTACACACCAAAACGACAGCCGAACTGCCTATTACTATCAAGTAGGAATCATTAAACGTGGCATAGCCACCGATCACTATGTGACCTTACATGTAACATCCCCAAACCCGGCCTACAAGCCCTGACCAGATCTGGTTATGTCACTGCGGAAAGACGGTTGAAAAACTTTTTGACTTTAGAATAAATTGTAACACCCTAAATTAGGGGTTGTTTGTAATTTAGTTAATTTAAATACTTTCCCATGTGTGTGCTTGAAGAGTTAAATTCTAGGATTTATTTGACATGTTTAAGGGCCTAAAAATAACTCGAGCTAAGCTTGGCCCAGTATTAAAAATTTATTTTTAAGTGTGTAAAAGGAAGGAGCTACGTTAGTTAGGGCTTTAATAGAATTTTGGGCGAGTTAAGGCACAAAATATGGGCTTGGTATAAGTGGCGTGGGGCGCCTAAGAGCTTGCTAGGAGCCTTGGGTTTGATTCGTGGAAGAAACAAGGGGGAAATGTTTTTCCTTTTGGGTTTTTGGGTGTTAGGCCTAGGAAGGCCTTTTAATTAAATTAGGAGGGCTTATTGACATGAAAGTTGGGTTGGCTGAGTGGCTACCGTGTGCCACTTAAAGGCTTGGAGGTTGAGGGGCGCAGGTTCGAGCTGTTGAAGCAGCGTTTTGTATTTTTAATTTTTGGGGTAAACGGCCCAGGGAGGTCTTATAAATAAATGGTGGGGTAAATTGACATGAAAGGCAAATGGGAGAAGTGGCAAGGGCGTTAGAAGAGAGGGCTGCGGTAGTAGGTCCTACGTTCGAACCAAAGAAGCAGCAGGGGGGATTTTATTTTACCTTTTTAAGTTTTAGCGTTAGAAGGGAACTAAGGAAGGAAGGCCTAAAAGAATTAATGGCGCGTTTATATCACAAATCAACGCCTGGCCTGCGGGTGGCACAGGCGTTACTTGGCTGCATGGGTTCTAACAGGTCCTATGTTTGAGACCTATGGGCAGCGGGTGGTTTTTCTTTTATTTTGCAGCATCTGGGCAGGCATTGGACGGCACATGGGTCTTTGGTTCCTTGTTTTTGCATTCGGCTGGAGTTTGGCAAGCACATGGATTCTTTGTTTTTTTTTTATTTAAATAATAAAGATATTAAGGATATTATTTACATTATTAATTAGATATTATGGGATTTTTATTTGATTAATTCCGTGAGAAAAAGAAGGCATTTGTTAATTCAAAATTTGAACTCCTCAAATGGAGTGGACGGCAAGCATTAGGGGGAGGGGGTGCCGAATTCCTTTATAAGTACCTATCCATCACTTTGTTTTCTTTTTTTTCATTTTCACTATTTACCGAAATCCCTAACCTCTCCTTGGTTCTTTTTTTTTTATTTTTTCTCCATTCTCTTAGACCTTGGCCGAATCTTCTCTACCATAATCCCCCATCTATTTTCCTTCTTCCCTCTTCTCAAACCCTCAACCGAAACTTTATCTCTTCCCATTATTTTCTTTTCTTCCCTATAGCCGAATATACTCCTTGGTGTGTCAAAATTCTCTTTTCTTTCAAGCTTATACCTTGGCCGAATACTAAGGGTGGTGGCAACCTCGTTGGATTTTGCTCTTCAATCGATTAAAGAGAGAACTACGGGATTTTCAAGCAGTAGATCGAATTCTTCAATCTATAGCAATCGGTTTTGGGTAAGGTGGTAAGATCGATTTTCTTTATATTTAATATTTGGTTAAGTCAAAAGCTATTAACGTTAGGGATGGCCAATTGTAGGGAGTGAAGCAGGAATCGCATATCGAGTAACGAAGTGAGTACTCAAGGGAGATAGGGACGAGTAGATCTAGGGTGGCCGACTCTTCTTTCCGGATTTAAACTATTCAGGTGGTGACAGTGTGTACATACACACTTATAATTAATTAAATGTGCTAAATCATTTGTGTGTGCTACTTAGGATCTGTGTAGATTCGGGACTAATACCATGAATGGTATAAGCAAGGAACAGAGTAAGTCCTTGTTGATTATGAAATATTTTAAGATGCTTTTGGGAAGCATGGTATGTTTAATACACGTTGCATATGGCTGATGATAAAACCTGTACATGTGATTAAGTATATGGTAGCATGAAATATTGTGATATAAATGTTTGATGTGGGATTGATGAGTGGAGGGGGCAATATATTCGTGCCGACGGGCACCAGTGTTTTGGTAACCTGCTCGTGACTACGGTCACGAGAGGTTTGGTACCTCCGGAGGATTGGTACCTCATCGCATCTCGCCCCGGTGGCTTAGCACCACGATGTGGGTTGCCCCCCATGATTATCATAAGGGATTGACGCCAGTGATTTGGCATCACACGATGGGTTGGCCCCATCATTTGATTCGTGACTTCGATCACCAGTGATTTGGTATCACATTCGTGTCTTTGGGACACCAGTGGTTTGGGCAGTATATTCGTGCCGACGGGCACCAGTGTTTTGGTAACACACTGTGACTACGGTCACCAGAGGTTTGGTACCTCATCGCGTCTCGTCCCAGTGGCTCAGCACCACAGTGTGTTGGCCCCACATATTATCATAAGGGATTGACGCCAGTGATTTGGCATCACACGATGGGTTGGCCCCATCAATTGTTTGTGTCTACGGACACCAGAGGTTTGGCACCTCCAGTGATTTAGCATCACATCTGTGACTATACGTCACCAGTGGTTTGGTACCACACGGGGTAGACAAGGCGTTCGGTTGGCTAGGTTGGGTGCATGACTTAGTACATGATGATTGATTATATGCTGTGTATGAAATTGTTTAAATACGGGGAAAGGGTTACATACTGAGTCTTGGTGACTCACCTTCTCCTTTATATTTTTCAGGTGACACGTAGATCGCGGATGTGGAGCCGGGTTGACTCGAGGTGGCCATGCAGTGGATTTGATAAATGGACTTTAATTTCGTTACTTTATTTTATTGTTACTAAATTTTATTTTGGATGTAATAAGGCCTCCTGACACTTTATTTTTGCTATTTTTCATATGTTGGATACTTGTTTTAAACTATGTTATCAATATTAAATTAAAGTCACATGTTTTCCCAAATTAACACGAAAATGTTTTCATCATGTGCCATCGGGCACACTCGATATTTTATAATAACTTGGTTGAATTAATTTGAATAAACTCTAAGTAAGGTTTAACAAAACAATCAATTGAAAAGGTTTTGGCAACTAAAAATTTTCTTGAGCAAAAGTGTTTTCCAAAAATATTTTCCATTGTAGCAAACTAGATTCGCCATAGTGTTTGGGCGGGTTTGGGTTGTTACAAAATTGGTATCGAGCCAGTTCAAAGCTCTTTGTGGGGCCCAAGGCCCAAAAATGTTTTGGTAGGCCTTATGGAATATTTTTGATTTTTGAATAGCATGGCCCGAGTCTCCGGCACCAATCCGCCCAGGTAAGTACTACTGAACTTCTTTGTGAATCATTTTATGTAGAAGGGTAGGAGGCACGGAACGTAGATAGACTTATAGGAACTTGAACCCTAGGATTAGACTACTCGAACACTCAAACGAAACATAAGACTTAAGAAACTAAACCAACCTATGACTTAGTCACTGAGCTAGGGTGTGGTAACCCCTGTACGCATGTCTAGGAGTGGATCCGGAAGAGCCTAGTATTTAAGCAGTCCTCGTGACTCACATCCTCTTCGCAGGTATCCTACCTGGTGCGTAGCTTCGGTTCACCCTAACTTAGAGGGCTTAGTGGTGTGGCAACCTCTGTGCGCATGTCTAGAAAGGTTCGGTGGAAGCTTGGTATTTAAGCAGTCCGTGTGACTCACCTCCTCTCCACTCGAATCTGCTGGTGCGTAGCTTTGGTTCACCACGACCAAGCGGGCTCGGTCATAGGCTAAACATAATGATTAAACCCGAAAAGGAATTAGCCATGTTTTGAAAAAGAATGAAACAACAACAACCCTAATGTTTTCAAAACTTTTGCAATAACTCTTTCAAATCTGAGAACGTCATTTTTACAACGTTTTCCTCGAAAAATTTGATTTGTGGAAAATTACAAAAATACCCTTAGGGGTAAAATTACTAAAATGCCCTCGGTTCATAAAATATCAGTTCAATGGTTTTGCTCAAAATTTCAACTATTTTACAAATATTCAACAACTTAGCTTTGAAAATCATCAGCAAAATATTTTGGTCTTGGGAAATTTCGAAAACGCCCTCGATTTGTGAAAATTACCGAAATGACCCTGATCTTTGAAAATCTTTACAAACATCACCACTTGAAAAGGAAAGTTTTCAAAAAGGGAACCCTCGAAGTTTTACAACTGTTGAAAATATCCCCGATTTATCAAAATTACAAAATTGCCCCTGATTAACAAAATTACCGAAATACCCCTGGTTTCCAAAACGATGCCATATCCTTAAATGTTGCCAATTTTCGAAAACATCCTCCAATTTTGGGGAATTTCAAAGTGATTTGTTTTATTAAAATTTTACAACTTCTTCTATTACGAAAATACCCCTGTAGGAAAATGACGAAAATACCCCTGGGTTAGAAATGGGCAGAAATGTTCGAAGAGTGAATAGGTATGGAAAGTATTAAGGAATGGATGCATGAACTCCTTGTGTGAACTAGGATAGAAAACTGAAACCTTGTTTGCTCGAAAGAATCTCTAATTAAAATTCCTTCATAAAATTTCTTCGCGAATAATAAAGTGGAACAAATGCTAATGCATAAAATTTTTCTTAATCAGATTAAAAGCGTGGTAGATAGAATGAGTTCTAGAGGACGTTGACGCCGTGCATGCGGTAGGGGTAGGATGACGGTGTCTGAACCCGTCAGGTCGGGTCAAGGTTCTGAAAATGAGGTACCACCGCCACCACCACCTCCTACTTTTAGAGCTGAGGAGCAGGATCAGACCGGTGGTGAGGCTGTATCGCAAGCTGTTTTGCGAGTCTTGGAAATTGTGGCTAGAGCTGGTGGAAATTTGGGAGCTCAGAAATCTGTTCCCGAGCGACTTCGATCTAACGGAGCTGAGGTATTCCGGGGTGTATCAGGAGTGGCACCCAGTGCAGCGGAATACTGGCTAAAGTCAACGGAAAGGATCATGGACGATCTTGACTTGACTAATGAGGAGAAGTTGAAAAGAGCAGTGTCGCTTCTGAAGGAGGAAGCATATCAGTGGTGGCTAACTGTTTGAGATGGTGCCACGGTGGATGATCTTACGTGGGATTACTTTAGAGTTGCTTTTTAGAAGAAGTATGTGGGCACCAGCTATACTGATGCTCAGAGGAAAGCTTTTCTGGGATTGGTGCAAGGAACTAAGTCAGTGTCGGAATATAAGGCGGAATTCTTAAAGTTGAGTAGGTATGCTAGGGGCATCGTGGCTACTGAACATGAGCGTTGCGTCCGCTTTGAGGACGGGCTTAGAGATGATTTAAGGTTGCTAATAGCTCCGCAGCAGGTTCGTGAGTTTTCGTCTCTAGTGGAAAAGGCTAAGGTAGCCAAAGGGATCAAGGAGACCGTAAGACAGAAGCATGATAGGAACAAACAGAAGAGAGGCTTTGGATCGCCTGGATCGGGCAGTAATGTGGAGAAAAGGGCTAGATTTGGGGAATCAGAAAGAGCCACAAAGCCTGCTCAATGGCCACCTCAGTGTGTTAGATGCGGGAAATCCCATTCGGGAGAATGTTTGGCGGGAAATAGAGGGTGCTTTGAGTGTGGATCGTTGGATCACCGTGTAAGGGATTGTCCGCAGAAGTTGGCCAGGACTCAAGGCGAGGATCAAGGACGTGGCCAATTCAGGAAGGATGGCCAGCAACCACGGAGGGGTCAAGGAGCAGCTAGAGGTAATGATAATGGTAACGGGCGTGGCCGAGGTGCTGAAGGTGCAGAGACGAGGCAACCAAGGTTGGTTTATGCAGTTGGCCGTCGCGAGGAGGAAGATGTGCCAGACATGACAACGGGTAAGTTTCTTATTTTCGGAATACCCTCAATTGTCTTGGTTATGGTTACGTTGGTTCATTCTTATGATTGCTAGTAAAGTGTATAAATTTGGATTATGAACGTAGGGAATGTTTCTAGGGAGTATGATAGTTCTTTAAGATCAGAGTGCGCAGCAGTAGCGTAGTGTGATGAGTTAAGGATGCACGATTGGACGATAATAAGTAATTTCAAGGACGAAATTATTTTAAGGGGGGTAGAATTGTAACACCCTAAATTAGGGGTTGTTTGTAATTTAGTTAATTTAAATACTTTCCCATGTGTGTGCTTGAAGAGTTAAATTCTAGGATTTATTTGACATGTTTAAGGGTCTAAAAATAACTCGAGCTAAGCTTGGCCCAGTATTAAAAATTTATTTTTAAGTGCGTAAAAGGAAGGATCTAGGTTAGTTAGGGCTTTAATAGAATTTTGGGTGAGTTAAGGCACAAAAGATGGGCTTGGTATAAGTGGCGTGCGGCGCCTAAGAGCTTGCTAGAAGCCTTGGGTTCGATTCGTGGAAGAAACAAGGGGGAAATGTTTTTCCTTTTGGGTTTTTGGGCGTTAGGCCTAGGAAGGCCTTTTAATTAAATTAGGAGGGCTTATTGACATGAAAGTTGGGTTGGCTGAGTGGCTACCGTGTGCCACTTAAAGGCTTGGAGGTTGAGGGGCGCAGGTTCAAGCTGCTAAAGCAGCATTTTGTATTTTTAATTTTTGGGGTAAACGGCCCAGGGAGGTCTTATAAATAAATGGTGGGGTAAATTGACATGAAAGGCAACAGGGAGAAGTGGCAAGGGCGTTAGAAGAGAGGGCTGCGGTAGTAGGTCCTGCGTTCGAACTAAAGAAGCAGCAGGGGGGATTTTATTTTACCTTTTTCTGTTTTAGCGTTAGAAGGGAACTAAGGAAGGAAGGCCTAAAAGAATTAATGGCGCGTTTATATCACAAATCAACGCCTAGCCCAGGTGGCCTAGGGCGTTACTTGGCTGCATGGGTTCTAACAGGTCCCATGTTCGCGACCTATGGGCAGCGGGTGGTTTTTCTTTTATTTTGCAGCATTTGGGCAGGCATTGGATGGCACATGGGTCTTTGGTTCCTTGTTTTTGCATTCGGCTGGAGTTTGGCAAGCACATGGATTCTTTGTTTTTTTTTATTTAAATAATAAAGATATTAAGGATATTATTTAGATTATTAATTAGATATTATGGGATTTTTATTTGATTAATTCCGTGAGAAAAAGAAGGCATTTGTTAATTCAAATTCATTTGAATTATTTCAAATTAAGGAGTTGATTAGAATTTGAACTCCTCAAATGGAGTGGACGGCAAGCATTAGGGGGAGGGGGTGCCGAATTCCTTTATAAGCACCTATCCATCACTTTGTTTTCTTTTTTTTCATTTTCACTATTTACCGAAATCCCTAACCTCTCCTTGGTTCTTTTTTTATTTTTATTTTTTCTCCATTCTCTTAGACCTTGGCCAAATCTTCTCTACCATAATCCCCCATCTATTTTCCTTTTTCCCTCTTCTCAAACCCTCAACCGAAACTTTATCTCTTCCCATTATTTTCTTTTCTTCCCTATAGCCGAATATACTCCTTGGTGTGTCAAAATTCTCTTTTCTTTCAAGCTTATACCTTGGCCGAATACTAAGGGTGGTGGCAACCTCATTGGATTTTGCTTTTCAATCGATTAAAGAGAGAACTACGGGATTTTCATGCAGTAGATCGAATTCTTCAATCTATAGCAATCGGTTTTGGGTAAGGTGGTAAGATCGATTTTCTTTATATTTAATATTTGGTAAGTCAAAAGCTATTAACGTTAGGGATGGCCGATTGTAGGGAGTGAAGCAGGAATCGCATATCGAGTAACGAAGTGAGTACTCAAGGGAGATAGGGACAAGTAGAGATAGGGTAGCCGACTCTTCTTTTCGGATTTAAACTATTCAGTGGTGACAGGTGTGTACATACACACTTATAATTAATTAAATGTGCTAAACTGTTGTGTGTGCTAACCGGATCTGTGTAGATTCGGGACTAATACCATGAATGGTATAAGCAAGGAACCAGGTAAGTTCTTGTTGATTATGAAATATTTTAAGATGCTTTTGGGAAGCATGGTATGTTTAATACACGTTGCATATGGCTGATGATAAAACCTGTACATGTGATTAAGTATATGGTAGCATGAAATATTGTGATATAAATGTTTGATATGGGATTGATGAGTGGAGGGGGCAGTATATTCGTGCCGACGGGCACCAGTGTTTTGGTAACACACTGTGACTACGGTCACCAGAGGTTTGGTACCTCCAGAGGTTTGGTACCTCATCGCGTCTCGTCCCAGTGGCTCAGCACCACAGTGGGTTGGCCCCACATATTATCATAAGGGATTGACACCAGTGATTTGGCATCACACGATGGGTTGGCCCCATCAATTGTTTGTGTCTACGGACACCAGAGGTTTGGCACCTCCAGTGATTTGGCATCACATCTGTGACTATCGTCACGGTGGTTTGGCACCACCGGTGGGTTTGGTACCACACGGGGTAGACAAGGCGTTCGGTTGGCTAGGTTGGGTGCATGACTTAGTACATGATGATTGATTATATGCTGTGTATTGAATTGTTTAAATACGGGGGAAGGGTTACATACTGAGTCTTGGTGACTCACCTTCTCCTTTATATTTTTCAGGTGACACGTAGATCGCGGATGTGGAGCCGGGTTGACTCGAGGTGGCCATGCGATTGGATTTGATAAATGGACTTTAATTTCGTTACTTTATTTTATTGTTACTAAATTTTATTTTGGATGTAATAAGGCTCACATTGACACTTTATTTTTGCTATTTTTCATATGTTGGATACTTGTTTTAAACTATGTTATCAATATTAAATTAAAGTCACATGTTTTCCCAAATTAACACGAAAATGTTTTCATCGTGCCATCGGGCACACTCGATATTTTATAATAACTTGGTTGAATTAATTTCAAATAAACTCTAAGTAAGGTTTAACAAAACAATCAATTGAAAAGGTTTTCGGCAACTAAAAATTTTTACTGAGCAAAAGTGTTTTCCAAAAATATTTTCCACTGTAGCAAACTAGATTCGGCCATAATGTTTGGGCCGGGTTTGGGTTGTTACATTACATTTATATTATGTGGGATTTCTACCAACGATCACCAAGTGACCTATCATGCACTTCCCTTTCATTTATCATCATTCCCACCCCATGCATACATACATAAGAAAACATCATGCAAACTTAAATATTTTTCGATACACATAGGGAGTTCCATGTTTACGTACCTGGCATCCTTGCCTAACCCATTTAGGGTTCCATTCGACTGTCTATACAGCCTTGTTCCAGCTTCTTAGCCCATAACATGCATAAATAGATATACATACAAGTTTATTAGTAGTGTGTTAGAGATCTACACACCTGATTAATGTCGATACCCTCGCTAAACCAATCTACAGCTTTGCTTCAAAAAGCCGGACGGATGTGAAACTAGGGCCTCTCCTATATTTGGCCATGGTTAGTGTTCTACCCAATTTTATATATTTGAATAATAAATCTTCTTACCTTAAAATCCCGAAATTGGAGACTTATGATTTTCGGCATTTAGATTTAGTCGACTAAGCTTCCTTCAAATCTCGAATTGCCGCCTTAGCATAGGAGATTCGGCTAACACTAGAGAGGGGATTCGGCAATGCCAACGGAAGATTTAAATTCCGGAAGTATAGAAGTAATTCTCAAATAGGATGAATAGAAGAAAAGACTATGGATGCTTCGGCTTTTTAGAGAAATCGGCACAAGAAGGAAAAAGTGGAGAAGAGTTTAGACTTTTAAAGAAATTAGAGAAAAGAAATTGGAGAGAGGAGAGGCTAGGGAATTTGGTGCACAAGGGAGAGGATTTTAGGGTTTAGGATTGTCGAAACAAGGAGCTAACCCCCCCTATTTATAGATATTTTGGCACCTACTGCTACAAACCGAAAACGCCCTTAAAATTCAAGCTAAAAAAGAGGAGAAATTCGGCACCCTCTTTGCCATGCAGTAGCCGAATTTTACACTCCTCTAGGTGGTGGATTTTTGGCCAACACTTCCCTTGGAGATAAGCTCCTAATTTTTCCCCTTTTTATCTATGATATTATCACTTAAAAATCCACATAAATTCTCCTATTTTATAGCCTTGTAGCCGTCCACCTCTACTAACCCTAATGCCAAATTTAACTCACTTAAATTAAAAGATTTGGGCCTCATTAAACTTAATACTTGGGCCCCTAATTCCTTGTGTGTGGTGTCACCCTCTCTTCATTTAAAGTGCCGAATTTGGCCTAAAAACATGGGCTCCTTGCGACCCAAAACTTGATCCTTTTTAATTGTTTAGGATGCCACCTTAAAATAATTTAATCTGGGCCTTTTGCCTAATTCTAAGCCCAAATTTAGACCCCTATCAATTAAATTATCCTATTTAAACTTATCCTTATACTAAATGCATAGGCCCATAAATTTACGATGTTACAAGTGATAGAGTCCCTATGATAAAATCAGTTAATAATCACTATCTTTATCGAAATAAAAAAGTAATATAGAACCCTCGAAAAATCCTTACCTTAAGGTTTTTGGACTAAATCCTAGCGATAACACAGTGACTTCGGACACTCCAAAGTTCGGCCTTCCACTAAATTTCTATGATAGAGAAAAGAGATTTCGAATAAGATACGGTATGATGACGATTTCGATCTAAAAAGGCCATCCCAGAACAAAGTATAAATTCAGCACAATGGATAGGGGGAAATAAAAATACCAAAATGTAGTAACTAGCCACTTACCGATTGATCAAAGTGAGAGTAGAAAAAATGATTGAGAGGGAGATATGGGTGGTAGAAGATTTGGCTATGGTGGACAAATTGAAGGGGATGGTGCTTAATGACATTCGGCCATGGTGAATATTAAAGAGAGAATGATGTTTGAGAGATTTTTGTAAGAATAAAAAGGAGAAGAAAAAGTATAAGAAAATAAGGTGTTTAGGTTTTGGTTTCAAGAATGGAAGACAAACAAAGAAAAAGGTTTGAGGCTAGTGTGCATTCGGCAAGAAGAAAAGAAGAAAATGGGAAAATGGCCCTTCAAGGTTTTGTGATTTCGGCACCAAGAGGAAAAGGTTTGGGAGAATAAGCAAATAAGACCGAAATGGTCAAAAATGAAATGGCCAAAAAGAAGGCAAAAGTTTACCTATTGTTCAAGATACATTTAGTTGGGGAGAGGAGGTTAGAGAGAAAAGTTTGAAGAGAAACACAAAAATGCCAAAATGCCAAAGTGACCAACTATCACCTAAACCTTACCAAAAGCCATCAAAAATTCAGCCACCCCTCTTAGCCCCTAAAATCGTCCAAGTACATGGCCAAATAGTCAAAGTTAGGCCACTCCAAACTTTCCAAAACATTCCCCTTGTTATAAGCCTTGTGTTCCCCCTACATGCCTTTTCCATTTGATTCCCTTCCTTAAGTTTAAAACTTGCCTTTTCTCTTAGCCATCTTTCCATAAAAATAAAAGTCCAACTTACCATATGTACTAGGCTTGGCCGACACTATGAGGAAAGAAAGTAAAAAATAAAATAAAATTCATGCACACCAAGGGATTCGAACTCCTTCTCTCAAGGAACACATATGGCGCCATATCCTCTTCACTAATAACTCAATTATGCTAACTTTTTACCACCTAATTACCTTAAGCTTTAAGGTCACTTGTTCCATTTCATTAAAGTACTAAATACCAAAAATTATACCAACTCCAAATAAATCCTGAGCCTTCTCAGGACTATTTAAACACACACATTGGATAATTAAACTAGCTGAGTACCAAAATAATGCAACATATAAAAATTCAAATTTTAGGATGTTACAGATACATTGTCAATACTTCCTCACAACTCATATAGTATCATTCTCATATACATTCATCACAATGAGATTTCATATGAACATATAGAAATTAATACAAATAAATTTATTTGTATATAGACTTACCACAGATTTGGTTAGCGTACGGACTCGACTATTCGATCACTTTCGACTTTCTGCGATCTAAGTTCGTTTTCTTCGGTTCTTAATCTATACATATTCAAATTTAACTCTTTTATTCACCAACTCATTCAATTCAATCTACGAACACACATTTAGGGCAATGTACAAATTAGCCCTCACATTTTCACATTTGGACATTTTAGTCCTTATTTCACAAAATTACAAAATACACATAATTTCATATTACCCATGCCTAGATGAATTTTACTCATGCTCATATAAGTCCATACATTTCATTTATTTCACAATTTAGCCCCTCAAAATATTATTCTTTCAATTTAATCCAATTTACTCAAAATAATCAAAACTCCAAAGACAAACTATGTTAATCAAGCACATATCTTTCATATTTCACCATCAAACATCACAAAACTCATGTGTTCATCAATGGCACATTTCAAACTATTCGTCAATTCACAAAATTGAAGCATGGGTTTTGAAGTTAACGAAGCAACGATTAAAAAAATGTAGAAATTATCAAAAATCGAGTCAAAATCATACCTTAATTAAACTTTAAAGTAGCCGAATGTCATGGAAGCTTAACCTTTCTTTTTCTTTTCTACATTCAGTGGATGAACACCATTGAAATGGCCACCATTTTTTTTATTTTATTATAATAACATTAATATACATTTTACCAAATTACCATTAATGAAAACATTTAAAATTCATATAACGTATGGCCAATTTTGTCCATTACCATCCACTATCTTTTAAAATGGTTTAATTGCCTCATAAGGCCTCCTCATTTAAAAGCCACATCAATTAGTTCATTAATCAAATAGAAAGATACTTTTATGATTTACGTGATTTAGTCCTTTGCTCAAATTAGGCACACAAACAGACAAATTAATTCATGAAACTTTCACACATGTTAAATGACATATCACAGGCATAGAAAATAATATTAAAATATTATTCTAACTCAAATTTGTGGTCTCAAAACCACTGTTCCGACTAGGGTCCAAATCGGACTGTTACACACACTTAGTGCCTCATTACTCAATTTCATATATAACATGGCTATTTCATTAACTATAAAATTCATTCATTTCTCATCACATAGATATAAATTTAATAACTTGTATTATATCCGAAATTACCTCAGACGTCGAAATACCGAAATTAGCCGATTAATCGAGTACTTTGTCTTTGCCTCGATCTCAATCCGAATTTCTCCTTTCTCGGTCTTGATTAAAATCAACAATGGTCGAACCCTAGATGGCTTTTTCTCTTTTCTTTTCTTCCAAATTTCGGCAAGGAAGATGATAATGGAGCTTATTTTCTTATTTGTTTTATTTTAACATACATTAATAATCATTTTACCAATATAACCTTATTAATATACTTTAAAATTCCATTAACTAAAACCCATTTTTGTCCATCCATTTAGCACATGGAATAATAACAACATAAGAACTCCCATTTAAGTAAGCCATGTCGAATCAACACTTTAATAATCAGCACACAGCTTTTGCATTTTATGCGATTAAGTCCTTTTTGCAAATTAAACACACAATCAATAAATTTTTCACACGAAACTTTCATGCAGGCTAAATCACATACAATAAACACAAAAAAATAATATTAAAATATTTTTTGACCTCGGATTTGTGGTCTCGAAACCACTATTCTGACTAAGATCTAAACCGGACAGTTACAAAATAATTATAAAATATCATCAACATCATCATTACTTTCTAGATTTTTCTCTCTTCCAATTGACTATTTTGTCCTTTGTGATCTTTTAAAATTTCATCCTTGAATCATCACATAATTTGGTAAAATTACGATTTAGTCCCTCATAATTCTTTAACTATTCAATTTGGTCCTAATTCATCCATTTTCCTTAATTTCTAGATCATTCCACCCTTAAAATATTTTCACTATTGGTCCTTCAACTTTTTCATATTTACACTTTAACCCCTCAAGTTTTAAGTATTTACTCTTAGGCAAAAAACTTTTCTCACTTTTACCATTTAGCCTATTCTTGAATTAATATATCATAATATACTTCCCAATGTTGTCATAACTCCAAAATTTCCCTTTTTGTTGTTCTATTTCCTTATTTTACTATATCAAAGATAATATCTTACTGTAAAAATTTTCAGGGTATTACATTTCTCTCCCCCTTAAAATAAATTCCGTTCTCGAAATTTCCTTATTTTCTTTTGATCATGAACTTATTATTTCTTTAATTCTATAGTTCCTTTTTGCATATATTTACTTAGCTTATCATTTGTATCTATTCTCTATTCTTTCATTTCACAATTTATTTTTAATTCAATATTTCAAACATGAATCAGAGATAATCCTTTACCTTGTAATGAAAAATTGTTTTCATTTTTAGCAGAGGTCCAGTAAACTAAACAGAACACTTAGGATATACGGAACTGATACAGGGGTGCATTATTATGCACTATTAAACAGAGAGCATAAATGTGCTAATATTTGAAAAGCACAGCGTGCTATTAATTAGAAAGTGTGTTAAGGTAATGACATATCACTAATGTCTTAGTAGTTCTAATCTCGTCTATATAATGCACACATATTACTTTTACACTTTTTGCATAATGCTTTTACATACTTTACAATTTAACCCTTGTACCAATAATCCATATACTTATATTTTCATTTTCTTTAATACATGTAATATATTTCAAAATTCACTATTTATCCGTAATTCACTAATGATCCTTATCATGTACTTCACATATCACTTTTATATATTTTGTAATTTAATCTTCAACACAATATTTCTTGTAGCAAATTTTTTTAGTAACACCTATAACATGACATTCATGATTGACATGTATTATAAAACATTTATTCATACCTTTATGAGTTTTGATTCATCATAATAACCTTTTTAACTCATATACTTAAGCATCGTTTTAGCATTATCGGAATTAGCTCGATTGGAAAGCATCTCATTTTATAAGTAAAACAAATCTCATCAGAGTCAGGAGATATCACACTATCACCGGTTATATAATGACATGTATTTTTAGACTTCACATATACTACGTTCAGTCCGAGAACCAACTAAACTTTAGCTCTGATACCAACAAATGTAACACCCCTACCTGTATCCATTGCCGGGATAGGGTACGAGACATTACCGGAGTTTACTAAACATTTTCAAATAATTTCGAGTCATTTATTATTCATATTCTGAAAATAATCATAACATCCCTCTATTGGGCCCTCAAAGCCCAAAACATACATTAGGAACCAACCGGGATTAAATCAGGATCATAGGAAATTTTTTGCAAAATCCTAAAATTTTTCTCAACTACAGAGGTCGCATGCCTATGTGGCTTGGGGACACGCCTGTGTGGTCAGGCCGTGTGGCCAACATGCCCATGTGACTTACCTCACTCCAGGCCGTGTGGCTTCACAAGCCTGTGTCCCTAGGCCATGTAATTAATTTTTATTTTCGAATTAGGTGCAGGATTCATACGGTCGTACCACATAACAAATCATTTCATAAGAAATTGCATAACTGAAATCTTTCCACTCTTTCATAAGCTCAATTACATTTTCATCTAAGCACTTACCATTTCAATGCACCTTGTAATTAAACATATTACCATTCAACCAGTAATTTGGAACTTGCCTAAACTTCAAGCAACAACATTGGTTAGTGTACCTGAATATTGACAAACTTATTTTCTCGACATGTCTCACTTGAATTTATTACTCGTCTTAATATATATAATTTTCCTTGTATCAACGTATCAAATATAGTCTCATATTTACATGTCATGATACATATCATTCTCTTGTTGCTTCTTCATAAATATAAATTATTCAATTCATTATGAAAATGTTTCATGTACCATCATTTTCATGAGTTTAGTGTATATTTATTCCAGTAGCAGTTCATAATCTTGAATATGCATAATTATCAGGCAAGTTCACATACATGTATTTTCCATGTCATATTTCAATATATCAAATAATTATCATTTCTATGTATTTCAAGTTTAATTTCATGATTTCAAGTACTTACCATTTTCTATATTTATCCCGTTGGATTTCTCAGAATTTCGACGGATTTCTAGTAGTACACTTATAGTGTACAATCTCATTAATAGTCAATTCGTACATATATATACATAAGTCCTTTTCAGAGAGCACACTCCTACGAACCTCATTTCTTATAGCGGGATTACCAATCCAGGCTAAATCCCCTGTAACATATGCTTAAAGAGTATTGTTGGGATTACTAGTCCAAGCTAAATCCCCTACAATGAAAAATACTTTATAGAGCTTTGTCTGGATTACCAGTCCAGGCTAAATCCAGACCGACATTTACTTCAGATTACCCATCCGGGTTAAATCCTTTTCACACATATTCTTTGAGAATGCTTATATCAGGATCACCCGTTCGGGCTAGATCCTTTTCAAACATATTCTTCGGGAGGGCTAATACCAGGATCACCCGTCCGGGCTAGATCCTTTTTACTGTCAAATCCTTTTCAGTGATCCATCTAATTCCATTCCACCCAGTTGGGATTTATTTCTCTTTTTATCAAGTATTATCAACATTTCATCTATTATCATGCATTAAACATTCAATTCTCATTCATGTCACATAAATATACAATTCAAGCATTCAAGAATTCAATTCAAGTTGCACGAACTTACCTCGTTGCTTGTTCGTGTTTATAATTTCACTAATCCGATGTCTTTTCTTTTCCACGTTCAAGTCTCGTATTTGAGTCATCCGGATCTTTATAAATAAATTTGATCATCATTTTCATTCATTCCATATTCTGATACATCAATTAATATTCTAGGCAAAATTACCATTTTACCCCTAAGCTTTTAATTAATGACGGTTTCATCCTTAGGCTCAGAAAAATAAAATTCTTGTAATTTAATCCTTGTTTCAAGTCTAATTATTCTCATATATATTGATAGTAGCCCATGAATTCTATGAAATATCATAATTTTCCATAATTTCAACACTTTTCAATTTTATCCCTAAAACATGTTTTCTCCCGATCTTGATCTAAATTAATAATTTCATTCAAATTAGTAATTTAAATAATAAAATAATCCATTTCATGCAATTTGGTCATTTTTAACATTTTTACAAAATTGCCCATAAAGTTTTACTTTTATTCAATTAGTCCCTGAGCCTAAAACATGCAAATTAGCCATGCTAGCTGAATATTCATTTATATTTTCCTCCTCCTCCTCTCCAATTCACATCCTTAATTTATATAAGATGCTTATAACTAACATTATCTATGATTTCACTGTTTACTTATAAATATACTCAAAGCTGCCCATTTGAGTCATAGGCACTAAATTATTTATATCTTGAGCTAAAGAATTCCAATTTAAAATATGCTTGATGTTTTAGAAACTAGACACAAATTATTTTCTACCATAAAAATTTAAAAGTTTATAGTTTAGCCAATAAGTATAGTAAAATCTTCAAATTTGACTCTGTTCTGCTGTTTGATAGCTTCTACCTTTTTTTAATAAAAATTAATTATCTCTTCGTACGGGATTTGGATGATGTTGCCATTTGTTTCTATTAAAAACAGACTCATTAAGAATTTAAACATGTAAATTTAAACCCCTACTTATTTTTATCCAATTTTTGATGATTTTCCAACCTCAGAACAGTGGAACCCGAAATCATTCTGACCTTTCTCACAAAATTTATTATAACTCATAATTTAAAATTCCATTCCTTACATTTATTCTTCTATGAAAAACTACACTCAATGAAATTTAATTTCATATTTTAGTCATCCTATAATTCGATTTCCACAAATTTTGGTGATTTTTCAAAATTAGACTACGATTGCTGTTCAAAACTATTTTAGTGCAATATATTGATTACCAAGTTTATAACACCCTTATTTTCTTTCTCTATACTATTTCTCATCACTTTCTCTTATTTTCTCTTCAATAACATATCAAGGACATAGGACCATATATAATAAAACTTTACATTAACATCATTTCCATAACTTTTCAATAATATCAAACTTAAAAATATATTAAAATCTTGATGTTCTTACCTTGTCATATTGATTTCAATCTTTAACTTGATTTTTCTCTCTCCTCCAGCTTCTATTTCTTGAATACAACTTGATATTCCAACTCCCCATAGTCTCCTTAACATATTTCTCTCTTGGTAGCTATGGAAATTCTTTTGATTTCTAGGTGAAAATGGTGAATTTTTTTGGTAGAAGGACCAAATTGTAAAGAAAGCAAAACTTTCTTTCTTCTCTTCTCTTCTAACGTGAAATGCATGGAAAAATGATAGAAATTCTTCATCTTTCCTTCCTTATATACTAAATAAATAATAAAATAATAATAAAATATCTTATTAAAATATTAATAAATAATATTTATCTAATTAAATAATTATAAAATATCGTCAACATCATCATTACTTTCTAGATTTCTCTCTCTTCCAATTGACTATTTTGCCCTTTGTGATCTTTTAAAATTCCATCCTTGAATCATCAAATAATTTGGTAAAATTACGATTTAGTCCCTCATAATTCTTTAACTATTCAATTTGGTCCTAATTCATCCATTTTCCTTAGTTTCTAGATCATTCCACCCTTAAAATATTTACACTATTGGTCTTTCAACTTTTTCATATTTACACTTTAACCCCTCAAGTTTTGAGTATTTACTCTTAGGCAACAAAACTTTTCACTTTTACCATTTAGTCCTTTCTTGAATTAATATATCATAATATACTTCTCAATGTTTTCATAACTCCATAATTTCCCTTTTTGTCATTTTATGTAACGCCCTGAATTTGGGCCTAGTAGAATTGGGCCAATTGGGCCTTGGGCGTGGGAGCGTTTAAAATTTTTGGGAACAAGAGAACGACACTAATGCAAGTTCGACCTATTAGGTGAGTGATTTTGGAAGGTTAGGGGGCTTCTATGAAGTCCCGGGATCAAACCTGGGCTTCATGAAAAATTTTGGTTTTAGGTGAATAAAAACTTAGGAGTTAGAAGGTAGGCTTTAAGAATAAAATGTGGAGAAAAATGACACAAAAGGAGTTGTGGTCTAGTGGCAAATGATGCCACATGAGAGACAAAGGAATGACGTCACAGGGAAGCAAGGGGTCCAAGGTTCAAGTCTTGGCGTTTGCATTTCATTTTGATTTCCTTTTTAAATGAACATAGACTTTGGCCCATAGACTTATATTTAGTTGTGCATGTTTTAAGACACAAAAGGAGCTTGTGTTGTCGTGGCATGTAGCGTCTAGAGCAGAGGAGAGGGCAAAGGTTCGAATCTCATGTCAAGCAAGGGAGTGTTTATTTTGCGGATTGGACGGCGAGAGTTTGTGTTGGATTTAAACTCTGCTAAAGGAGGGATCCCACATCGGGAAGCTAGCATGAGGGTGGATTAACTACAGATTCCTATCAGGTGTGTATTTTGCACTATTCTAGCTGTAGAGTGGCAAATGCCTAAATGCCGGTCACATGGTGATGGTAGCCACACGAGCGTGCGAGCGTACATGTGGGAGCTTCAACGTGATAGTTGAGGCCATCATGGGTGTTCTTGTGGGTTTAGGCTGTTTGGCCCACGATGGTCCGAAAGGGGCCAAGTGGGCCCGTGGGCCCATATGAATAAATTGTATGATTCTGTAGTAGATATTGAAGTGGTCCATGTGAATATCATACCTGTGGCTAGAATTGGGCGAAATGGGCCACATGAGCGTGTGAGACCATTTTGGGCCGAGAATGGGCTCTAGGCCCAATCGCATCGTTATCTCGTTTTTTCCTGTTAGGGTGCTTTGTATCACAGGATGATTTCAGGGATTCTTAATCTTCACTGGTATTCGGAATGGACTTCGCAAACTCCGGTGAAACAAGGATCGGTGCTAAGGGGTTGGCAACACACTCGTAATCAAGGTGTGCAATCTCACACTCCTGTTTGTTCTGTAAATGCTATGATCTGTGAATCGGTTAAAAGCTGAAATACCCTTAGAGGGTAAATTACCGAATTACCCTTGGTGGGTAAATTACCGAATTACCCTTGGTGGTTAAATTACCGAATTACCCTTGGTGGGTACCCCTAGTTTGCGAAATTACCAAAATACCCTCAATTTGCGAAATTACAAAAGTACCCATGATTTGTAAAATTACCGAAACACCCTTAATTTGTAAAATTACTGAAATACCTCCGATTTATGAAATTACTAAAATACCCTTGGCGGGTAAATTACTGAAATACCCTTGGTTGGTAAATTACTGAAATACCCTCAGTGGGTAAAATTACTGAAACGCCCTTGTTGGGCAAAATTACTGTAATACCCTCAGGGGCAGATTTGGTATGATTGTGTATGATTTGATTAATTGCCATACATTATTGCATACACTGAATTATTATGGCATGATATGTTGCATTGGGTTGGGCTATATTTATGGAGGAAGTACTGTACTGGTGGCTATGCCACGTTATACTGATTTTAGTGGCTCAGCTACATATACTGTTACTGCAACTTTGCTGCATGTATTCCTAATTTAGTTATACTTTATCGATCTTAAATTCGTTTGTCCCACGGAATGGTGTTGGTTCTGCTTTGTGTATTCCTAATTTCTCTTTGAAGTGTGTCTTTCACTCGTCTAATTCATCGATCTGAGGCCTTCGTTCCTCATGAGTTATTTCCTTGTTGTTATGAGGTCTAGGGTCTGGCTCAGTTGTGTAGTTCCGTGGTACTTCCTGAAAAGAAGGTTTAACCGAGTGGTTATTAATAGAACATATGTTCTCACCTTGACTACTCGATGTCCTAGCTGAGTTAAGAGCCTGGAGACTGATTGATTCGTCACCTACGCAAAGTATGAGTTCACCTGCACTGACATCAATTTTAGTCCTAGCAGTTGCTAAAAAAGGCCTTCCTAAAATTAAGGGGATACTATTGTCCTCATCCATGTCTAAAACGACAAAGTCTACTGGGAATACGAATTTATAATTTTCATAAGAACATCTTTGTAACACCCCAAACCCAGTCAATACGCCATGATCGAATCTGGCATGCCACGAAGGAAAACGTTTTGAAGAAAAATGAATTAACGATTGAATTTTAGTGAAAAACTTTTTGTGATTCTAAATTCGTAGAAAACTAAATTGAAAATTGATAAATTACTTTGTAATTTTGTAAATAGATCTAAAAAGAAAACTTAGTCGTAGCTTAGATTCGTAAACCATTTATGAATTAAAGAGAAACTAAAGCAATTAGGTTGAAAATCGTATCTAATAGAAATTTGGAAACTTAAGTTTTGGAAAATAGTATAAGTTATCGAAAACACTTAAGACGTTAAATTTTATCAAATAATTTTATGTTACCCGATGGTAACGGTTTGAAAACTATCGCGATTTGTATTTCAGAAACTTTGTGCACATACCATTAATTAAACCATATAATTTGTAAGCCATAGTTAAATCAAATCCAAAGCATATAAATAATCCAAAACATAATTAAACAGGCCTTATTACAAATCCATAAAAAGATGAAAACCAAATTAAAATGAAGTACCCAAATGGAAGTTCATGTAAAACCAAATTTTATTGCATGGCCTCCTCGAGTTCATCCGGCTCCTTATCCGCGAATTTATAAATCACCTGAAAAGGTAAGGGAGAAGGTGAGTCACCAAGACTCAGTGCATAATCCCTCTCCCGGGTAATTGCCACGTACTTACACAAATTATAACCAAGCAATATATATATATGATGCACCCAACCTAGCCATCCTAACTCCTTTTTCTACCCCGTGTGGTACCAAGCCACTGGTGGTGCCAAACCACTGGTGACCAAAGTCACGATATTCAATATTGTGATACCAAATCACTGGTGACCCAAAGTCACAAATAATCAAGTTGTGGGGCCAACCTACTTGTGATACCAAATCATTGGCAACGATCCCAATACATCAAATGTGGGGCCAACCCACGGTGGTGCGAAACCATTAGGACGAGTCGCTATGAGGTGCCAAACCTCTGGTGTCCGAAAGACACAAATGTGATACCAAATCACTGGTGACCAAAGTCACGAATAATCAAGTTGTGGGGCCAACCCACTTGTGATACCAAATCACTGGCGACAATCCCATATCTCAAAAGTGGGGCCAACCCACGGTGGTATTAAACCACGAGGGACGAGTCGCTATGAGGTGCCAAACCTCACGGTGTCCCAAAGACACAAATGTGATACCAAATCACTTTGGAGGTGCCAAACCTCTGGTGTCCGAAGACACAAATATCAATCTCCCCCTCCTCTCATATTGCCCATACCAATGTAATAGATAAAAAAATCATGTCAACATACTTTATTATGAATCACATAACAAATATATCATAAATCGTAGATCATGATTTCAATCCACATGTATTAACAACATATAGAAACAGACTTACCCGAATCCTCATTCATACCATCATGGTATCATATCAAAATCTCATCGTTTTCCCACTTTGATAATATGATTAGTAAATTAATATTGTAAATACATATACATAACCGAGTTATAAAGTGTGTAAGGTGCACACCTGACACCAACGAAAGTATTAAGATCCAAAGATCCGATCTACCGTACTAGATCACCTTGTCCTACATTCGGTCAAATCACAGAACATTAAGCAACATCATTCGGTCAACATTATATCTAAATCCCAAAAGCCTTAGGCTTTCTCAATCAACTTAAAGAATATTGAATCCTTACCACTTGACTTACTAATTTCAATTGCTAAAGGAAAGGCTTAAATCAATTGCTTCCGAAGTCCCAAAGAGCCTAAAAGAATAATCGGTTCCTAAAAATGGTTAGAACTTTGCAAACAAATGTCCAAAGATTCGGCCTTTGTCCACAAGAAAATGACTTAGAAAGGAGAAAGAAACAAAGGAAAAACGGCCATGAACACTTACCCTTTTCCAAAACCGATTGAAGAGAACCAAAATGAATGCCTACCCTTGATGATATTCGGCCAAATCAATACAAAAAGGGAGTGGGAAGTTTCGGCAATATGGTTATGAAAGAAGAAAGATATGTGTATAAAAAGTAAGGAAGTATGTGAGTAGAAAAGAGAATAAAAATGAGAGAGAGAGGATTCGATTTTAGCAACAATGGAAGAAAAAAAAAGTGAGTTTGGGGAAGAAAGAGGTTCGGCCAAATGAAAGGAAAAGGAAATGTGGTTGAGCAAATATCAAAAGAAGAAAAAGAGAGATGGGAGAAAAAGGTTAGGCCAAGCACCTAGTTTAGAAAAGAAAAGTGCACAAAATGTAAAAATGAGTTTTCGGTTTCAAAAGGAAAAATGAGAGAAAGAAAATAGTATTTGGTTCAAACAAAATGAGAGCTAAAACCAAAAGTAAAATTGCACAAAATGCTTATGGTGCATTCGGCCAAAGAGGGATTTGTTTGGAGAGGAAGAGAAAAATATGCCAAAAGGTGCACAAATGCTAAAGTTGGCCAAATATCCCCCCCAAACCTCCTATCAATATTCGGCCACCCCTTAGCCATACATGCCGTCCACATACATTCACTAAAGGCCTTGGAATAGTTTCCAAAACATCTTCCTTAAGCCAAGCCTTATGTCCCCCCATCCTTCCACAACCTTAAGATTCCTTTCCCAAAATACAAACTTTCCTAAACCAATATTCAACTTACCAAAAATTTGAAAGTCCAACCTTCCATAATTTGAACTTAGCCTGTAACATCCCAAACCCGGCCCAAACATTACGACCGAATTTGGTTTGTTACGGAGGAAAACATTTTGTAAAAATCCCTTGAAACCGATTTAAATTTTGTTGAAAACCCTTCATTTTCAATTTTTCGTACTAAAACCGTGAGAGATTTTATTGCTGTTTAAAAAAAAATACTTATTAAGTCATGTTGTTGTAGATTTCAAATGTGCCCGATGGCACGATAAAACGTTTTTCGATTTAATTTGAGAAAACATGTGTACTTATTTTAATATCATTAAATAATTTAAAACAACTTATCCAAAACATGTAAAATAATCAAAGTAGAATCATAGGAGGCCTTATTACAACTTGAATAATATAAAACCAACA
Organism: Gossypium bickii; assembly: GCA_025503065.1. Lineage (NCBI taxonomy): Eukaryota > Viridiplantae > Streptophyta > Magnoliopsida > Malvales > Malvaceae > Gossypium > Gossypium bickii. The sequence continues at coordinate 100,546,280 of CP106715.1, forward strand.
ATAAAATAAAATAACTAAAATTCAAAGTTCATTAATATCAATTCCACTGCATGGCCACCTTGAGTCCATCCGGCTCCTCATCCGCGATCTACAGGTCACCTGAAAAGATAAGAGAGAAGGTGAGTCACCAAGACTCAATGTGTAACCCTTCCCCCGGTTTAATGCTACATCATACACAGTTTATAACAAATTAACATGCACTAAATCATGCACCCAACCTAACCATCCGTAACACCTTTCTCTACCCCGTGTGGTACCAAACCACTGGTGGTGCCAAACCACTGATGACTTATAGTCACGATGCTTGTCAATACTTGTGGTGCCAAACCACTAGTGACCCGAAGTCACAATCCAATGATGGGGCCAACCCATCGTGTGATACCAAATCACTGGCGTCAATCCCTTAATAAAATCTATGGGGCCAACCCCTTTGTGGTGCTAAGCCATTTGGGGCGACGCTATGAGGTGCCAAACCTCTGGAGGTGCCAAACCTCTGGTGACCGTAGTCACAAAATGTGGTACCAAACCACTGGTGTCCGTCGACACGAATATCACTGCCCCCTCCAAAATGTGGTACCAGATTTAGCATACACAACATTTAGCATAGTTAATAAATCATAAAGTATATATGTACACATCTGTCACCAACGATAGTTCTAAATCCCGAAGAAACCAATCGGCCACCCTAGACTTCTTGCTCCTAGATTCGGCCAAACACAAGGTTAGTGCCATGGCCTATTCGGCCAAACCAAATTAATTCCAAAGGGTTCCTTGTGAACTCGAACCCTTACCTACACGCTTTTTGAGTACTAACCACGGCACACGATACACGAATCTGCTTCACCAAACTACAATCAGTCAATCAACAATATTCAAAGCAATGGCCTTCGGCTTTGGAATACTAAAATAGACCTTACCCTTACTTACCGAATTCGATTGACAGAGAATGATGGTTCAGATCTACTGCTTTGAGATCCCGGAGTCCTAGGTGAAATTGATTTCAACAAAAAGATTAACCAACCATCAGTATATGCCAGATTTCGGCTCTTCCCAACCATCCAAACGATAGAACATAAGAGAGAAAAAGAAATAGCCATTCGGCTAACACACTTACCTACCCAAACCGATTGGAAAACACTGAAAAGGGGTCACCCTTGCTTTGATATTCGGCCAAGGCTACACCAAATAGAAGAAAGAAAACTCGGCACACCAAGGGAGTAGATTCGGCTATGGTTGTTCAACACCATCAATCAAGGTTCGGCTTTGCATGGAAAAAGAGAAAGTAAGAAAGTGAAATAAGAGTTTCGGCTAAGTGTTTTGAGAAGAGAAAAGAAAGAAATAGATGGGAGATTCAGGTATAGGAGATTCGGCCAAGGTCTAAGAAGAAGAGAAGGGTTTTTGGTTTTGAGAGAATGAAAAAGGAAGAAACAAAAAGATGGAGGCTAGCCAGAAATTATGAAGAAAATACTAAGAAAATTAGGCTTCTCCCCTATGCTTGCCGTCCACTCCTCTCCAAGGAGTTTAAAATTCGGCCAACTCCTTAATTCTCTCTTGGCCACTAATTTAAAAATATTCAAAATAATTTGAATACTCAAACTCCTATATTTTCTCTTTGCCACTTATTAAAAAATTATTCACAAAATAATCCAAATAAAAAAACTTAATAATCTTCTTATTATCCTTATTATCCTGAAATCAAATTTAAGCCCTTTTTCTCTCTCCCTTTGCCGTCCATTTAAAGAGCAAAAAGGAAATTTCTGCAGCTCGAACACAGGCTCCCCTTGCTCCCCCTGTGGTGTCAAATCCAGCTCTTAAGTGGCCTCCCTTTTTCCACTTTTCCAAGGCCTTTTTAGTGTCAAATGATCCTTCATTTTACCTTGTAACCCCTACTTAATAAGGCTCCCTACCTTTAAAGCCTCCAAATAAAATTTTCCACTATTCCGAGCCTACTCAAGACCCCTAATTAAGCCTTCTTACACTATGAATAACACCACAGCAATTCAATCACAAGCAAATTAATTCAACATAAATAACCCCTATTTTAGGATGTTACAGTTCTACCCCCCTTAAAAATAATTTCGGCCTTGAAATTACCTGATCAGAAGAGATGGGGGTATTGCTGCCTCATCACATCCTCGGGTTCCCACGTAGCTTCCTCTGCACCATGGTTTCGCTATAGTACTTTCACCAAAGGTACTGATTTCCTACGCAAAACTTTAACATCTCGATCTAAGATCTGAACTGGTTCTTCCTCGAAAGACAAGTCCGAGTTTACCTCAATCTCTGTCACTGGTACAACGTGTAATGGATCTGACCGATACCGTCTAAGCATTGACACATGAAAGACGTCATGAATCTGACTTAACTCTACTGGTAGCTCGAACTGATAAGCTACCGGTCCCACTCACTTTAACACTGTATACGGCCCGATGAACCTTGGGCTTAGCTTCCCTTTTCGCCCAAATCTCAATACCTTTTTCCAAGGTGACACCTTTAGAAAAACTTTATCTCCTACCGCATACTCCATTTCCTTACGCTTGAGATCAGCATAAGACTTTTGCCTATCCGACGCTTCCTTGAGACGAGCCCGAATCACCTTCACTTTATCCTCAGTTTTCGTCACCAATTCGGAACCCAAAACTTGTCGTTCTCTCAACTCCGTCCAACATGTAGAAGTACGACATTTCCGTCCATACAGTGCTTCGTATGGTGCCATCTGAATACTCGCTTGATAACTATTGTTATAAGCAAATTCCGCCAACGGTAGGTACTCCTCCCAACTACCACTGAAATCCAAAACACATCCTCTTAGCATATCTTCTAAAATCTGTATGACCCTTTCCGACTGCCCGTCAGACTGTGGATGGAAAGCAGTACTGGAATCCAATCATGTACCCAACGCCTGATGCAACGCTTTCCAGAACCTTGAAGTGAACCTCAGATCTCTATCCGAGATAATTGACACTGGCACACCATGCAATCTTACTATCTCCGCCACATACAACATTGCTAGCTCTGGAGAGAATAATCCATTCTCACCGGTATAAAGTGAGCTGATTTAGTCAGACGGTCCATAATTACACAAACTGCGTCCTTCTTGCTGGGCGTGAGGGGTAGCCCACTAACGAAATCCATAGTGATCCTCTCCCATTTCCACTGAGGAATCTTCACTGGTTGAAGTAACCCTGATGGCAACTGGTGTTCAGCCTTCACCTGCTGACACGTTAGACACCTTCCCACGAATTCAGTTACCTCACGCTTCAACCACGGCCACCAGAACTGTTTCCGCAAATCTCCATACATCTTGCTTCCTCCAGGATGCATAGCGTATGGGCTGCTATGTGCATCTTGAAGAATTCTTCGCCTCAATTCCACATCCTTCGGCATACAAGCTCGCCTCTTGAAAACATAGCACTCCATCACTAGACAAAGCTGTACCTTCCAAACCACCATCCACGAACTTGCACCCTTCGCGCATTCAAACTATCATCCACCAATTGCTTTTCCTTAATCTCTCGATCCAAGTTGGCTTAACTAGTAGTTTCGCTAAAAGACTTCCATTGTCGTATAGGCGAGGTGAGCAAACATCGCTCTTAAGTCGAATTCGACCTTCCCGCCAACGCGTCGACCACCACATTAGCCTTACCGGATGGTACTCAATTGAGCGATCGTAGTCCTTCAACAGTTCAATCCATCGTGACGCCTCAAGTTCGAGATCATACGAGTCAAAAGATACCTCAAACTTTTGTGATCCGTGTAGACTATCGACTTCTCCCCATACAAGTAATGACTCCATATTTTCAAAGCGAAGATTACTGCCACTAACTCCAAGTCGTGCGTTGGATAGTTAACCTCATGCGGTCTTAACTGACGGGATGCATAGGCCACTACCTTCCCTTCCTACATCAACACACATCCTAAGCTCAGTATGGGGACGCATCACGATGAGAATCGTAAACAACTTTCCGCTTCAGTGTGCGAGTAACCGAGCTTCAGTCGAATCTTCCTTAGCTTATCGAAACTTTCTTGTTGCTTCTCCGACCATACAAATGGAACTCCCTTCCTTAATAACTTAGTCAACGGCGCTGCGATTACAGAGAACCCTTCCACAAATCTCCAATAGTATCCTGCCAGACCCAGAAAACTTCGAATTTCTGCCACTGACCTAGGTGGTTTCCAATCCAACACCGCTTCCACCTTGCGAGGGTCCACTCTAATCCCTTCCGCCGACACTACATGACCTAAGAAAGCCACCTCCCTAAGCCAAAATTTGCATTTACTGAATTTGGCATATAACTGCTTCTCCCTAAATACTTGTAGATCTATACGCAGATGCCTGTCATACTTCTCCTCCGTCTTTGAGTAAACCAATATGCCGTCTATAAACACCATGACAAATTGATCCCAAGTACTGCTGAAATACCCGATTCATTAAGTCTATGAACGCTGCAGGCGCGTTGGTCAACCCAAATGGCTTCACTAGAAACTCGTAATGCCCATACCGAGTATGGAATACCGTCTTATTAACATCAACCTCCTTCACCTTAAGTTGATGATAACCCGACCTAAGGTCTATCTTCGAGAACACAGATGCACCCATCAGTTGATCAAACAAGTCATCAATCCGAGGCAACGGGTACTTGTTCTTGATCGTTAACTTGTTTAACTGGCGGTAGTCGATACACATCCTCATTGAACTGTCCTTCTTCTTGACAAACAACACAGGTGCTCCCCACGGAGATATACTTGGTCGAATAAACCCTCGATCCAAGAGCTCCTAAATTTGAGCCATCAGCTCCACCAATTCCTTTGGTGCCATTCGGTACGGTGCTATAGACACAGGTGCCGTTCCGGGTAGCAAGTCTATACGAATTCAACTTCCCGATCCGGAGGCGGACCGGAAGTTCTTACGAAACACATCGTGAACTCCCCGCCGTTCGGACCTTCTCTCCTTCGCGACTCCTTAGCTTCCAAGGTACAAATTCGAACCAAAAACGCATCACAACCTTTCTTGACCATTTTCTCAGCCTTCAAGGCAGACACCACGTTGGATAGGTAATCCCTTCTATTACCTATCATGACCACTTCATCACCTTCACCATATATTAAGGACCATGCGCTTAGCGGCGCAATCTAACCTTGCACGATACTTAACCAACCGGTCCATTCAAGGATCAAATCGAACTCCCCAAACGGTAGTTCCATCAGATCAGCCACAAACACTACCTCTTGGAGTTCTAGGGGTACATCTCTATATAGTTTTTTTACGACTACAGAGTGACCTAAAGGGCTAATTACAGTCATCTCCCTAGAAGCAGTCTCAGAGTCTAAGTTCATAGTCTCTACCACACTACTAGCAACGTATGAATGCGTCGAACCCACATCAATTAATGCAACATATAGAAGACCAAAAATTAGGAACGTACCGGTTATGACGTCTGGTGTGTCACCCTCCTCGCGACGCCTCGCTACATAGACTAAACCAGGCTGCCTTGCCTCTGTGTTGCCTGGCCCTCTGCCTGAAATTCCGCGACCTCGATTAGCACCATTGCCTCCTCTACCATTACCACGACCCCTCTGTGGTGGTCCTACATTTCTAACCTGAGCACGGTTCTGACCCTCTGACTGATTCTTAGCTAACTTCTGAGGACAGTCCCTTACACGGTGATCCAAAGATCCACATTCAAAACATCCCCTTTCACCGGTCCAACAACCTCCCAAATGTGACTTCCCACACCGATTACACTGAGCTGGTCTCTGATTAGTAGCCACGGGCCTTCCTGCCTGATTCGACCCATTCTGCCTAGCCCTCTTTTGTACATTACCACCCGATCCAGACGACCCAAAGCCTCTTTTCTGGTTGTTCCTACCATAGTTTTGTCTCACGGGCTCTTTAACTCCTTCGGCCACCTTAGCCTTTTCCACCAAAATCGCAAACTCCCGCTCCTACTGTGGAGCAATCAGCAACCTTAACTCATCCCTAAGTCCGTCTTCAAAGCGGACATAACGATCATGCTCAGTAGCCACGATGCCTCTAGCATAGCGGCTTAGCCCCAAGAATTCTGCTTCATATTCAGACACAGACTTATTTCCTTGTACTAACCCCATAAAAGCTTTCCTCTGAGCATCGGTGTAACTGGTGCCCACATACTTCTTCTGATAAGCAGCTTTGAAGTACTCCTAAGTCAGATCATCTGCCGTAGCACCATCTCGAACCGTGAGCCACCACTGATAGGATTCATCCTTCAGAAGCGACACTGCTCCTTTAAGCTTCTCCTCATTTGTCAGATCGAGATCGTCCATGATTCTCTCAGCCGACTCTAACCAATATTCCGCCGCACTGGGTGCCACTCCCGATACACCCCGGACTACCTCAGCTCCATTGGATCAGAGTCGCTCGGGAACAGATTTTCGAGCTCCCATTCCTCCACTAGCCCCAGCCACCATCTCAAGGACTCGCAATACAGCTTGCGATACTGCCTCACCCCCTGTCTGATCCTGTTCCTCAGCTCCAAAAGTTGGAGGTGGTGGTGGCGGTGGTACTTCATTTTCCGACCCCTGACCCGACCTAACGAGTTCTGACACGGTCATCCTCCCTCTACCGTGTCCACGATGTCCACGTCCTCTAGAGCTCATTCTAACTATCGCGCTTTAATCTGATTAAGAGATTTTTATGGATTAGTACTTTGTTTCACTTGGTTATTCGTGAAGAAATTTTATGAGAAGAGTTTAACAGGGATTCTTTCGAGCAAACAAAGTTTTAAGTCTTCTATCCTAGTTCACACAGAAGAGCACATCCATTCCCTAATACCTTTCATACTTATTCACTCTTCGGGCATTTCTGTCCGTTTCTATCCCAGGGGTATTTTCGTCATTTTCTTACAGGGGTATTTTCGTAATAAAAGTATTTTAAAACTTTAATAAATCAGGACATTTTGAAATTTCCCAAGACTGGAGGGTATTTTCAAAAATTTCGCAAATTAAAGGTATAGCAAAATTTTTGGAAACTAGGGGTATTTTGGTAATTTTGCCAATCAGGGGTAATTTTGTAAATTTAATAAATCAGGGATATTTTAACAGTTGTAAAACTTTGAGGGTTCCTTTTTGAGAGTTTCCCTTTCTAAAACGATGATGTTGCAAAAATTTTAGAACTCAGGGTCATTTCGGTAATTTTGCAAGTTGAGGGCATTTTCGTAATTTTCCAAAACCAAAGTATTTTTAATAATTTGCAAAGTAGGGTTTTTTGAATATTTATAAGATAATGAAATTTTGGGCAAAACCATTGAGTAGTTGGTATCTTATGAACCAAGTGCATTTTGGTAATTTTACCCCCTAAGGGCATTTTTGTAATTTTCACAAATCAAATTTTTCAGAAAATGTTGTAAAGATGGTTGTTCTCAATTTGAAAGAATGATTTTTAAAAGTTTTGAAAAACTAGGGTTTTGTTGTTTTCTTCTTTTTCCCAAAAACATGGCTAGTTCCCTCTCGGGTTTTAGTCATTATGTTTAGCCTATGGTGAGAGCCCTCTTGGTCGGGGTGAACTAAAGCTACGCACTGGCGAGGATTCAAGTGGAGAGGAGGTGAGTCACGCGGACTGCTTAAATACCAAGCTCCCACCGAAACCATTCCTAGACATGCGCACGAGGTTGCCACACCACCGAGCCCTTTGAGTTAGGGGGGACCCGAAGCTACGCACGGGTAGGATACTGCGAAGAGGAGGTGAGTCACTAGGATCGCTTAAATACTGTGCTCTTAGGATCCAATCCTAGACATGCGTCAGGGGGTTACCACACCCTAGCTCAGGTGACTTAGCCATAGGTTGGGTTAGTTCATTAAAGCTTATGTTTTGTTTTTGTGTTTGAGTAGTCTAATCCTAGGGTTCAAGTTCCTATAAGACTATTCTACGTTCCATTCCTACCCTTTCTACAAGTAATAATTCAAACAAAAAGTTAGAGGTACTTACCTGGGTGGATTGGTGCCGGAGACTCGGTGCCATGCTGTTCCAAAACCAAAATTTTTTTTCAAAAAGGCCTACCAAACATTTTTGGGTCTTGGGCCCCCACAGCCAAGCTTTGAACTTAGCTCTGATACCAATTCTGTAACATCCCAAACCCGGCCCAAACATTACGACCAAATTTGGTTTGTTACGGAGGAAAACATTTTGTAAAAATCCCTTGAAACCGATTTAAATTTTGTTGAAAACCCTTCATTTTCAATTTTCGTACTAAAACCGTACTTAGCCTGTTTAAAAAAAATACTTATTAAGTCATGTTGTTGTAGATTTCAAATGTGCCCAATGGCACGATAAAACATTTTTCGATTTAATTTGAGAAAACATGTGTACTTATTTTAATATCATTAAATAATTTAAAACAACTTATCCAAAACATGTAAAATAATCAAAGTATAATCATAGGAGGCCTTATTACAACTTGAATAATATAAAACCAACAATAAAATAAAATAACTAAAATTCAAAGTTCATTAATATCAATTCCACTGCATGGCCACCTCGAGTCCATCCGGCTCCTCATCCACGATCTACGGGTCACCTGAAAAGATAAGAGAGAAGGTGAGTCACCAAGACTCAATGTGTAACCCTTCCCCCGGTTTAATGCTACATCATACACAGTTTATAACAAATTAACATGCACTAAATCATGCACCCAACCTAACCATCCGTAACACCTTTCTCTACCCCGTGTGGTACCAAACCACTAGTGGTGCCAAACCATTGATGACTTATAGTCACGTTGTCTGCCAATACTTGTGGTGCCAAACCACTAGTGACCCGAAGTCACAATCCGATGATGGGGCCAACCCATCGTGTGATACCAAATCATTGGCGTCAATCCCTTAATAAAATCCATGGGGCCAACCCACTATGGTGCTAAGCCACTGGGACGAGACGCTATGAGGTGCCAAACCTCTAGAGGTGCCAAACCTCTGGTGACCGTAGTCACAAAATGTGGTACCAAACCACTGGTGTCCGTCGACATGAATATCACTGCCCCCTCCACTCATCAACCCATATCAATCAATTATATAACAGAATTCATGCCAACATATATTTAAATCACATATATCAAATATGCCATGCTTCCCAAAAGCATCGAATAGTAAACTCATACTGACAGGTACTTACCTGAATCATCACTTATACCGTCATGGTATTAAATCCCAAGCTACATAAACCAGATTTAGCATACACAACATTTAGCACAGTTAATAAATCATAAAGTGTGTATGTACACACCTGTCACCAACGATAGTTCTAAATCCCGAAGAAACCAATCGGCCACCCTAGACTTCTTACTCCTAGATTCGGCCAAACACAAGGTTAGTGCCATGGCCTATTTGGCCAAACCAAATTAATTCCAAAGGGTTCCTTGTGAACCCGAAACCTTACCTACACGCTTTTTGAGTACTAACCACGGCACACGATACACGAATCTGCTTCACCAAACTACAATCGGTCAATCAGCAATATTCAAAGCAATGGCCTTCGACTTTGGAATACTAAAATAGACCTTACCCTCACTTACCGAATTCGATTGACAGAGAATGATGGTTCAGATCTACTGCTTTGAGATCCCGGAGTCCTAGGTGAAATCGATTTCAACAAAAAGATTAACCAACCATCAGTATATGCCGGATTTCGGCTCTTCCCAACCATCCAAATGATAGAACATAATAGAGAAAAAGAAATAGCCATTCGGCTAACACACTTACCTACCCAAACCGATTGGAAAACACTGAAAAGGAGTCACCCTTGCTTTGATATTCGGCCAAGGCTACACCAAATAGAAGAAAGAAAACTCGGCACACCAAGGGAGTAGATTCAGCTATGGTTGTTCAACACCATCAATCAAGGTTCGGCTTTGCATGGAAAAAGAGAAAGTAAGAAAGTGAAATAAGAGTTTCGGCTAAGTGTTTTGAGAAGAGAAAAGAAAGAAATAGATGGGAGATTAAGGTATAGGAGATTCAGCCAAGGTCTAAGAAGAAGAGAAGGGTTTTTGGTTTTGAGAGAATGAAAAAGGAAGAAATAAAAAGATGGAGGCTAGCCTAAATTATGAAGAAAATACTAAGAAAATTCGGCTTCTCCCCCCATGCTTGCCGTCCACTCCTCTCCAAGGAGTTTAAAATTCTGCCAACTCCTTAATTCTCTCTTGGCCACTAATTTAAAAATATTCAAAATAATTTGAATACTCAAACTCCTATATTTTCTCTTTGCCACTTATTAAAAAATTATTCACAAAATAATCCAAATAAAAAAACTTAATAATCTTCTTATTATCCTTATTATCCTGAAATCAAATTTAAGCCCTTTTTCTCTCTCCCTTTGCAGTCCATTTAAAGAGCAAAAGGAAATTTCATGACTCGAACACAGGCTCCCCTTACTCCCCGTGGCGTCAACTCCAGCTCTTAAGTGGCCTCCCTTTTTCCACTTTTCCAAGGCCTTTTTAGTGTCAAATGATCCTTCATTTTACCTTGTGATCCCTACTTACTAAGGCTCCCTACCTTTAAAGCCTCCAAATAAAATTTTCCACTATTCTGAGCCTACTCAAGACCCCTAATTAAGCCTTCTTACACTATGAATAACACCACAGCAATTCAATCACAAGCAAATTAATTCAACATAAATAACCCCTATTTTAGGATGTTACATAGCCAACCTCAATATGCTTTCCATGCTACTCGAACCACTTCTCTCAAGCAACCTTTCAAGCTCCGTATCCACTATGCCACTAACTCCTCATGTGCTTTAACTTAACACTTAAATTAACTTAAGTGTCAAGCTCACTTAATCCACTTCACTAAATTTTCCATACTAAAAATTATTCTAGCTTAGCTAATATTTCCAAGCCTTCACACAAATATACTAAGCATACAATAACAATCATATCCAAGCTAATCACAAGTAACAACATGATGCTCTAATATTTTTAGGATATTACAATCTTCAATTATACCCCTAGCAATTCTAACAGTTTTATCAGCTAATTGAATGCTTATCCTAGTTTGTTGGGGTTTCCTTAGACCGAGTTGTTTAAACATTTTATAAGGCATAACATTGATGCTTGCCCCTAAATCAGCTAAAGCATTATCAACAGATAAACTACCAATTAAGCATGGAATTGTAAAACTCCCTGGATTTTTTAATTTTCACGGTAGTTTATTTTGCAACATTGCTGGGCACACTGCGTTTAATTCCACATGCAATTCCTCATCTAACTTCCGTTTGTTTGTCAAAAGCTCTTTCAAAAATTTCCTTGAATCTGGCATCTGCGAAAGAGCTTCAAAAAACGGTATGTTAATATGTAATTTCTTTAAAAGTTTAAGAAATTTACCTAGATTATAAGAATTACTATAAGGGTTATTTTGATATTTGAAATTGTTACCCATATAGTGAACTTGCTCATTTTCAGCGGCCGGGTTGTAAGGTGGATAGTCTGTGTTGTTCATTACTTCTCCATTCGTATCGCACTGCATAACTGGATGTACTTGCAAAGAACCACATAAACCATCAACCTTTTTATTTAACATCTCTACCTGATTTGATAGCATGGTTATTGCGTCGAGGTTGAAAACACTAGCTGCTTTTGTTGGCTTTGTCCTTGTGACTTGCCACTGATAGTTATTCAGTGACACCTCTTCAATAAATTCATAGGTAGCCTCAGGTGTTTTATTATTCAATGTTCCACCGGCGGCTGAATCGATTAATTGCCTAATTGAAGGGTTCACACTGTTGTAAAAAGTTTGGACCTGTAGCCACAAGGGTAATCCATGGTGTGGGCACTTTCTCAATAGATCTTTGTATCTCTCCCATGCATCGTAAAGTGTTTCTAAATCCATCTGCACAAAAGAAGAGATATCATTCCTTAACTTGGCCGTTTTAGCCGGTGGAAAATATTTTAATAAAAAATTTTCGGTCATTTGTTCCCATGTAGTAATTGACCCTCGTGGAAGAGAATGCAACCACTGTTTGGATTTATTCCTCAAAGAAAAGGGAAATAACCGAAGATGGATGGCATCATCAGAAACGCCATTGATTTTGAAAGTATCACAAAATTCTAGGAAATTTACCAAATGATTGTTTGGATCTTCATCCTGCAAACCATCAAATTGAACAAATTGTTGTATCATCTGAATTGTGTTAGGTTTCAGTTCAAAATTATTAGCAGCAATAGCAGGTCTAACAATACTTGACTCAGTTCCTGTTAAATTAGGTTTAGCATAATCATACATAGTTCGAGGAGCATGATCTTCGGCCACCTCTAGAGGTAGCGGATTATTCTCAGCCATCCCTTTGGTGGTATTGGTTTCGACTTCTTGCTCTTCTTCTATGTATTTTAAGCTTCGCCTTATTTCTCTACGATTTTTGTGAACAGTACCTTCAATATCACTGTCGTAAATCAGGGGCCTTGCCAGGTTCCTTCTAGTCATAAACTAGAGGTACCTATCAAGAACAAATAAAAGAAGAAAAATTAGCAAATCTAAAAGTAAAATAAAAATAAAAATAAATAGCAAAAATAAAGATAGCTAAAGTAATAAAAATTGAGTGTTCTTAATATTTTAGTTCCCCGGCAACGGCGCCAAAAACTTGATCGTTATGTCAGAGTCTTAAAAATTTATAAAAAAAATGATCGAGCTTAGAAACTAACTATGGCAACGATTAAGGCAAGCGCACCTATCAAACAGTAGTATAGTTTAGTGGCAAAACCGAATTTTCGAACCCAAAGGAACTAAAAGTACTAATACTCACTTTTTTTTTATTATTTCGCCTAAATTAAAAGTGAATTGTTTATTAAATTTAAAATTAACTAACTATTAAGCTAAAGATGCTAAGACAAAAAGAATGAATTTGGGAAAATACCTGTGGGAAAAACCAATTGATTAAGACAATACTCGAGGAAGAATCCACCTAGACTTCACTTGTTATTTAACTCTAAACCAGACGGTTTATTCACTTGACTTGATCCGTAGGATTCCCTATGTTATATTAATACCTCTCTCGAGGCTACCAACATCTAACCCTAGGTTGATTAATTGAAATCTCTTTCTACTTAAAACCCCTAGAATTGCATTAACTCGATCTATGGACTCAAATATTAGGTTTGACCCTAATCCGGTAGATTTTCGCCATCCTATGTCTAGGGTTGCTATCAACTCTACTTAATTATGCTAGATCTACTCTTAAAATAGGGACTTTTGCTCCACTGCTTAAAGCACATCAATACTTGAATTAATATCCTGAAATATCAAAACAAGAATTAAGAACACATAATTAAGAACAAATCAAGTATTTATCATATAGTTCAAAAAATAATAACAAGATCCGTCTTAGGTTTCATCCCCCTTAGGTATTTTAGGGGTTAGTTCATAATCATAAAAGAATACATCTCAGAAGAAAATATAAAACAAAACATAAAAAAAACCCTAAAACCCCCAAAGGAAATTGAAGGGAAGATCCTCCGTCCTGAGTATAACTTCAGTATCTTGAGATGAATCAACTGGCTTTCTTCGAGTAAATTCCACAATTCTAGCCTCTCTGGCTCGGCTCTTCGGCCTAACTTCACGCCTCACTGGACCCCTTTGAAGGTTGGCCTCTAGGGTGTTTATATAGGCTTTTGGAATGACTTTCTTTGCCTCTAAGTACCCTAATCTGAATGAAACTCTTCTTTGTCATGACAAGGACACGCCCATGGCACATGCCCGTGTGAATCGTGGCCAGGCCGTGTTCGGGTCTGTTACGGTGGCACGACCGCGTGGCTTGGGCCCAGGCCGTGTTGATTTCGTGATATGGTCCATTTACTCCGTTTTAGGCCCGTTTCTCGTTCCTTTCATCCTCCGGTGCTCTCCTGAATATTAAACATGAAAAGAAAGGATTAAGAGCTCTAAATTCCACAATTCAAGGCTTAAATCATCCAAAAGTATGCTAAATGTGGGATTAAAATATGTTTACATTACGGTTTATCAACCAAATTGTACAAAGTGCAAAAGTTGAGTTCTAAGAACTAAAGCGGTTAAATAGCTATAAAACTTTAAATTGGAGGTCCTTGTATGGTAATTAGACCTTTACAAATGCTTAGTTGTAAAGGATGATGATTCATCTGTGGAAAATAAAATAAAGAAAAGGATGAAATTGGAAAGATGAAAAATAAAAGGTGATAAACTAATTCAATAACAAAATATCATCATTTTATGTCATCTTCTTCCCCAAAATACATGGAAACCCTAAGAAAGAGAAAGTAAGCTTTCTTGGCTCAATTGGGTAAGTAATCTTTTCCCCTTTTTAGTAATTTTTATTTTTCGTGATCGGGATAACTTAATCTATCTATTTTGGGGGTTAATTTGTAAATTTATCAGAGTATGAAAATTTTTCCATGGATGAATATGCTGAAATTTTGAAATTTGTGGTAGAAAATGAAAGGTTGTTGTTAGATAAACAACTTTTACAAAGTGAATTTTGATGAAACCATTATTTAGGGACTAAATTGAAAAGTTGTAAAATTCATAGAAAAATTTTGAATTTTATGAAATACATGTGCTATAAATATTACATGTAAAAATCGGTTAGGCTTGGAGCAAGGATTAAATTGCATGAATTTCATTTTCCGAGCCTAGGGACGAAATCATCATTAATTAAAAGTTTAGGGGCAAACCGGTAATTTTACCTAAGATGTGAATTAGACTGAATTGAGTTTAAATTGTATTAAACTGATGTTAAATTTACTCGGATAGATCTGGATAGACTAAATTCGGAGTTAGAATGAGGAAAAGAGAAAAATGTTGGATTAGTAGGATTAGTAGATTTTATATACACAAACATTTGTCGAGGTAAGTTCGTGTAACTAAATTGTGTATATTTATATGCTTGAATTAAATGTTGTGAATTTGAATTGTATAAATATTATATATATGACATTGAAGACATATCCGAAAAAGCCTGATAAATGATAATATTTGAAATAAATGATTAAAAATGTTACTTTTATCCTTGAAATGAATGTGAAATGTGTTTATTTAAGTATTGTGAATATTATAAATGTATGGAATAATCACATGCCTGATAATGCCTAAAAAATGTTAAATCCAGTTTGAATAAATGAAAATCGAAGGATACATTATTTTCCCATAGTAATATTAAGGTCTTGCATATGTTACGGATGGGATTTAGCTTGGACGAGTAATACTGATAAAAGCTCTCTCCAGCATCCTGTTATATAGTTCCTGCGAGATCCTAATCGGTAGTGATTTAGCATGTGTTGCGCACTACTGCAGCTTTTTGTGAGCATCCTAATATGTGATCGGTTGTTATCCTGTATATAATGCGGACACAAACGCAACTATTCATGAGCATCCTGTTAAGCTCGCTTGAACTCTTGCTACCTTATTTGGTGTTTCCTGATAATATCTCTTCAGAGATATATGATAAGCTCTATGAGCTTCCTGAGTAAAACTCTTATGAGTTTCCTGATTAGCTCGGATAAGTGTCCTGTTAGATGGTTGCATGGCTCATCTGAGCATCCTAATATGTGAGTCGAGAGTGTGCTCCTTAGTTAAGTGCTCTAACGGGTACCCCTGAATATGAATTAATGGATCCTGATTTGTACACCTCTAGTGTACTACCTGTGTATCCATCGATATTTCGGATAAATTCAACGAGGAAAATCCTGACATGAGAAAATATGAGCATGAAATTAATTAATACATGTATCTGCCTGAAATACACGAAAATAATGATACATGATATATGAAAATATGAGATGATGATATATGTACATGGAATTTATCTGATGAATATGTTTATTCATGATTATAGATTTGTACACTTTGAGTGTACTACTCGTATGATATTGATATTTCGAAGGATTTAATGGGTAAAGTTCTGACATGAAATAATTTGAACTTGAGATGAATTATTATGGAAATGTACTTGAATTATATGGACTTGAATTATACCTGTTACATGAACACATAATATGAGAAATATTTGAACATGGAAATTTGACTAGTGTCGAGAAATATATTTTCTAATATTCGTGAAAAATATAAGTTTAACATGAATTCAAAACAAACTATTACTGAAACAAGCCTGAGATGCATGGAAATGATAGCATTTGTTATGTTGAAGTATTATATACTTGATATAAGAATATGTAACATGCTCAATGACTTTGTACTTTTGTGATATATTGAAAATATGTGATGGAAAACAAATGTGTACAAAATTTTCTGACAATTGTGTATATTCGTGATTATGAGTTATTACCCGGAATACATGACTGACATGGTTAATGAGGATATGTGTTCAGGCATTTGACCAACCTGACTTGGGAATAAATTAAATGCTTACCTAAATTTAAGATAATGGTAAATTAAGTTCCAAGTTATACGAACTTACTAAGCATAATATGTTTTGTAACAGCCCAATTTAGACCCTATTCAGAAAGGTGGTTTCGGGACCACGAATCGAGTTAAAAAATATTTTAAAATTATATTCCGTGTTTATTATGTGTGAATTTATTTGTGTGAAATTTTCGTGCTTTAACTTCACCATTTGAGTGTCTGATAAAATAAAAGGATTAAATCGCGTAAATGAAAATTTAGTGGTTATTTTTAGAAGGGCCGAATAGTAGATGTTCTTTTAATATGGAGGTTTTATGTTGCAATTTTGCCATTGAATTAATGAATGGACAGCATCATGTTTATATTATATAGTTTTATATTAATTATAAAGGTTAAAATAATAAATAATATATTATAAAGTTATTATAATAAAACAAAACAAAAAAAAAGCATTATGTTCATCTTTTTGTGCCGAAATTAAAAGAGAAAGAAAATAAGAAACCAAGCTACGTATTCGGCCCTTGTTCAATCAAATTAAAGTATGTTTCAGTTTCGGTTTTTGATAATTTTTACATTTTTGAGATCGTTGCTTCGAGTACTACAAAACCCATGCATGAATTTTTGAAATTGATGATGATTTTGTGTTTTTCCATTGATCATAGCTTGTGAGTTTTGTTGTTTGATGATGAAATATTAAAGATATTTGAAAGATTAACATGTTTTGTCTTTTAAATTTTTGATGAATTTGAGTAATTAGGGCTAAATTGTAAAAATAATATTTTGAGAGACTAAAATGTGAAATAAATGAAATGTATGGACTTGTATAATCATGGTTAACATTTGACCTAAGCATGGTGTGTGCAAATTTTGCATGTTTTGTGTTTTATGCAATAGGCACTAAATTGTAAAAAGTGTAAAATGTCAGGGGTAAAATGGCAATTTGCCCATTTATGTGTTTTTGGATTAAATGGAATGAATGTGTGATCAAATTAGTTAAATTTGAATTTATTTAGATCAATAACCAAAGAAAACGAAATTAGATCGGGGGAAGTCGAAAGTAGTCGAGTAGTCTATTTCATCCGTCGATATCCGAGGTAAGTCAATAAGCATATGCCTGTTGTTAAATTTGATAATACATATATGTTATATGTGAAAATGAAATTCTATGAATTTAAATGTTTATTGCCAAATGTAAATGTGATTGGGAGCCTGATTACGATGTTCGATTCGATCAAGATTCAATGTCTGAAAGCCCCGCACGAACCCTATGAATAGTTAGGATACATATGTCATGACATAAGATTTCCGATATGTGTTTTTGTGTAAGACCACGTCTAGGACGTTGGCATCGACTTGTGTTTACGCGTAAGACCATGTCTGGGATATTGGCATCGTATTTGATTCATGTAAGACCCTATCTGGGACAGTGGCATCGATATGTGATTACATGTAAGACCATGTCTGGGACGTTATCATTGTACGAGCCTTTAAAAGGAAACAATGTAAGTTGATTACTTGAAATGATATAAAGTTATGTGAATATGGATTTTGTGTTAGCATAGTTGAGCATATAAGTGATTCGGCCTATTGATGTAATTGTGATATTAAAAGTGAAAATATATATGTGTATATGATTGTTTATCTTCGGCCATATGATATGTATGTGTGATTAAAGTATGACCTTTGTAGTAAAAGATATCTTTGTATTGGAAATTATGTGTATTCGACCTTATTAGTAAATGTTAATATGCCTTTGTTAATATATATGTTTTTTCTTATGACTTACTAAGCTTAAATAGCTTACTCTGTGTATGTTCTTGTTTACCTCTGTTTTATAGATTTTGGAGTCATGTTACGAGCTCGGGGATCGTCAGCAAAGCCTATCACACTATCGGCTATTTCTTTCGATATTTTACTAAGTTGAATTTGGGCACATGGCATGTATAGCATAGTTGAAATGTTTGATTTTTGGGTATGTGTGTGTATATATATATATAACCATGCGAAAATAGCTTAATCATTATGTTTAGGTTCGGTTATATGAGTTCTTGTTTAAGTGTTTAATGTGTTAGTTTTGTCATTTCGACCATGGCTTATTTATATGCAATATATGGTTGCTATGTTTAGTTAATATTGTGGTAAATGTTTTGATATATATATAATATGTGTGGTATGTTTGGATTGGTATTTAAGTGAGTTTGGTTAGGTTTTATAAAATGAACTATGTATATAAAGGTTAGAAGCTATTTATAATGTATAGGGATTGGATGATTATAAGTTCGAATGTGTATAGGTTATATTGATTAGGTTTGTATTGGTAATGTATGCATATATTATGCTTGAATGATTGGATAAATAGGTATGGTAGGTAAAAGATAAATAATGAATATGCCATATGATTGTTTTGGTTGATAAGTAAAGTGAATATGCAAATAAGACTAAGGATATGATACTAAAATGATAAGCATGACATTTGGTTATTAACATACCTAAATAAATATATTATGTATTATATGTTACATTGATTGTCCGATTGTGGATTAACTTAGTTTGTGGTATGAATGAAATTTGTGGTACAATCTAATGCATATAAATTGGCATGTGAATAATATGTAATTTTAGTTGTTATTTGTGCTCAAAATGGTTCAAATCAATATGGTCATATGCGCATGAACTTTTGTCAAGAGAAGAAGTATATTTGGTCTTGAAATGATAATTATTTAAATGAGTATATGTGTATGTATGGCTAGTATGCCGTGTGGTTATTTTAACTTAGATTAATGTACATAACATGTGAATTGGTATAGTCATGGAAAAAAAATTAATGGAATAAGTTAATATTGATTCAGTAATTATGCATAGATATGGCTTTGACATTAGGAAATATGTGCATGGTATAACAGTAACTAAAGTATGCTTGGACATGTTTTTATATCACCAATGCCATATAAATGAATGAAAAATTTAGTAGTAAAGTATGGTTCGATTAATGTTTAAATTTGTATATGTGCAAGAGCTATATAAATAATAGTAGGTTTGATATTTGACTAATGAATAGTTGTTTTGTTGTACGTTATGTATATGATATGTTTTGATAAATGTTGGATTATGTTATAATTAAGAAATCTTATGAATGTTATGAGTTTAAGACTTGATATTTCATTAAGTTTTGAGCATTGATGTGATTAAACTTTTAGTTGTGAAATGTAATGAATATATGTATGAACTGTAATATGACTGGTGATGCCTTGTAACCCTAATATGGTGACGGAGACAGGTTAGGGGTGTTACAGTTGATTGGTATCAGAGCTACGGTTTAGTCAATTCTAGGACTAACGTAGTGTGTGTGAGTTTAGCTATACATGCCATATTTTTATATATTGTGATAGTGTGATGACTTTTGACATCCAAAAATGTGTTTTCGTATAGTAATGGATCCTGGTCGAGCAGTAGCTGATGATGTCGAGAGTATAGTGCCCACTCCCGCTCAAGGGATAGCGCCGGTTGATTCTCGACTGACTTCGAGTAACGAAGATGTAGAGGCTAAACAAGCCTTTTATCAAATGAGGAACGACTGGTTTACTCAATATATCCGGACTAATCTGGCTGCACAACAACCTCCACCCTCGACTAATCCATCTTTGATACCTATTTTGCCTCAAGTGTGTGATCCGTTGAGATTGCTTAAGCCTCCTGTTGATAAAATCAAAAAACACAGGGCCTAAGAGTTCAGAGCCACTGATGATGAAGATGCTGAGTGAGCTGAATTCTGGCTTGATAATACTATACGAGTGTTTGACGAGTTATCTTGCACCCATGACTAGTGCTTAAATATGCCATATCTTTGCTATGGGACACTGCATATCACTGGTGGAATACATTAGTATTAGTGGTTTCAAAAGAGCGAGTGACCTGGGAATTCTTTCAGACTGAGTTCCGTAAGAAATATATTAACCAGAGATTTGTTGATCAGAAACACAAAAAATTTCTTGAATTGAAACAGGGTCGGATGACAATGACAGAGTATGAGTGTAAATTCGTGAAACTCAGTTGGTACGCCCGAGAGTGTGTTTCATCTGAAGCTATAATGTGTAAAAGATTTGAACATGGCTAAATGAAGACATTAAACTATTAGTTGGCATACATTAGATAAAAGAGCTCGTGGTACTTGTTGAGCGAGCTTGCAAAGCCGAAGAGCTCGGGAAAGAGAAAAGAAAAGCTGACTCTGAAGCTAGAGATACACATAAGAGATCATTCAGTAAGTCATTCCAATCGACATCAAGGAAGTTCCGAGACGATGCTAGCTGTTCAAAGGCTATTGCGAGGTATTCTAGACGAGATCGGGATAGACCACCTGTGAGCTCGAGAGCTACCTTAGTAGCTAGTGTTGGTAATGTCAGATCGAATCAGCCTGAGTGCAAACACTATGGTAAACGACATCCCGGTAGCTGTAGATTGATTGATCGCGCTTGTTTTAAATGTGGATCGGTGGATCATTTCATTCGTGAGTGCCTAGAGTTAGCGGAGCAAAATACCGTACAGAATGCGAGACCTAGTAACATGTCAGCTCAAGGTAAACCACTTAGAAACATGGGTAATGTGAGTAGTGGTTAGAAAGGGACTAAAGACATAGCAGTTAGATCCGAGGCTTGAGCTCCTATCGGAGCCTATGCTATTCGCGCACGCGAGGAGGCTTCATCCCCAGACATTATTACTAGTACTTTCACTCTCTATGATACTAGTGTTGTTGCATTGATTGATCCTGGTTCGACTCATTCTTATGTGTGTGAGACTTTAGTATTCAGTAAGACTCTGCCTGTAGAGTCTGCTGAGTTTATGATTAAAGTATCGAACCCCTTAGGCCGGTGTGTTTTGGTTGATAAAGTGTGCAAGAATTGTCTATTGATTATTCGAGATTCATGTTTTCCGGTTGATTTGATGTTGTTGCCATTCGACGAGTTTGATATAATTCTGGGTATGGATTGGCTAACTCTGCATGATGCTATTGTGAACTGCAAATGGAAAACTATTTATTTACGGTGCCAAAATGATAAGATTATTCGAATTGAGTCTAATGATCTGAATGGTTTACCGGCAGTGATATCTTCAATGTTAGCTTATAAATATATGAGAAAGGGTTGTGAAGCTTACTTTTCTTATGTGCTAGACTCTAAAGTGACCGAAACGAATATTTAATCACTACCAATTGTGTGCGAGTATCCGGATGTTTTTCCTAAAGAATTACCGGGTTTACCACCGATCCGAGAGGTAGAGTTTGGCATTGAGTTAATGCCGGAGACGACTCCTTTTTCGATAGCTCCGTATAGAATGGCACCTATAGAATTAAAAGAATTGGTAGCTCAGTTGCAAGAGTTGACAAATAGAGGTTTTGCGCGACCGAGTTTCTCTCCCTGGGGCGCACCAGTTTTATTTGTGAAAGAAGAAAGACAGAACTATGAGAATGTGTATCGACTACAGACAGCTCAATAAGGTGACTATAAAGAGTAAGTATCCATTGCCACGAATTGACGATTTGTTCGATCAGTTGAAAGCGGCTACAGTGTTTTCAAAAATAGATTTGAGATCAGGCTACTATCAGTTACGAGTTAAAGACTCTAATGTGCCAAAGACTGCTTTCCAAAAGAGGTACGGACACTATGAGTTTCTGGTTATGCCTTTCGGACTTACCAATGCACCTATTATTTTCATGGATTTGATGAATAGAATCTTCAGACAGTATCTGGATCAGTTTGTTGTAGTATTCATAGATGACATTTTGATCTACTCCCATGATGAAACCGAGTATGCCGAACATCTGAGACTTGTGTTACAGGCTTTGTGAGATAAATAGTTGCAAGCAAAGTTCAGTAAATGTGAGTTCAGTAAATATGAGTTTTAGTTATGCGAAGTCATTTTTCTGGGCCATGTTGTATCAACATCGGGTATTCGGGTTGATCCGAGCAAAATTTCAGCTATACTTGATTGGAAACCTCTGAGAAATATATCTGAGGTTTGAAGCTTTCTAGGACTTGCTGGTTACTATAGATGGTTTGTAAATGGTTTCTCTATGATTGCAACTCTGATGACACGACTACTTTAGAAAGATGTTAAGCTCGAGTGGTCAGAAAAGTGCCAGAAAAGTTTTGATTAGTTGAAAACCTTGTTGACCGAAGCTCCAGTGCTAGCTCAGCCAGAATCGAGTAAAGAATTTTTCATTTATAGTGATGCATCTTTGAGTGGTCTGGGCTGTGTTTTAATGCAGGAAGGCAAAGTCATAGATTATGCCTTGAGACAATTAAAGCCGCATGAAAAGAACTATCCAACACACGATCTGGAATTGGTAGCTATTGTGTTTGTATTGAAGATTTAGCGCCACTATCTGTTTGGTGAGAAATGTCATGTTTATTCTTATCACAAAAGCCTAAAGTATTTGATGACTCAGAAAGATCTGAATTTGAGACAACGTCGATGGTTAGAGTTGTTAAAAGACTACGAGCTTGTGATTGATTATCATCCTGGAAAGGCTAATGTTGTTGCTGATGTTTTAAGCCGAAAATCACTGTTTGCTTTATGTGCAATGAATGCGTATATGACTATGACTGATGATGGTTCGATAATAGCTGAATTAAGAGCAAGACCGTTATTTGTTCAACAAATTTGTGATGCTCAGAAAGTTGATAATGATTTGTTAGCAAAGCGAGCTCAATGTGAATCGAATGTTGAATCTGAGTTTCGAGTTGATACTAACGGTTGTTTGAGTTTCAGAAACCGAATATGTGTTTCGAGAAATTCAGAGTTGATCTAGATGATTTTGAACGAAGCTCATAGCAATATGTTATCTGTTCACCCGGGTAGTATGAAAATGTATAATGATCTGGAACAGCATTACTGGTGGCATGGTATAAAACGAGACATTTCTGACTTTGTTTTGAAATGTTTAGTCTATCAGCAAGTAAAAGCAGAACATCAGGTACCTTCTGGATTGCTTCAATCGATCATGATACCTGAGTGGAAATGGGACAGAGTCACAATGGATTTTGTATCTAGTTTACCGTTGACACCAAGCAAGAAAGATGCAATCTGGGTTATTATGGATAGATTGACTAAATCGGCACACTTTATTTCGGTTCATACAGATTATTCGCTTGATAAGCTGGCTGAATTATATGTTTCTCAGATTGTGATATTACACGGTGTGCCTATTTCTATTGTCTCAGATAGAGATCTGAGATTTACATCGCGGTTTTGGAAGAAATTGCAAGACGCACTAGGTACGAAATTACATTTCAGCACACTTTTCCACATGCAAACAGATGGTCAGTCTGAATGAATCATTCAGATACTTGAGGATATGTTGAGTTGTTGCATTCTTGAGTTCGAAGGTACAGGGGAACGATACTTTCCTTTGATTGAATTTGCATATAATAATAGCTTTCAATCAAGTATCAAAATGGCACCTTACGAGGCTTTGTAGGGTCATAAATGTCGAACACCTTTGTATTGGACGGAGCTTAGTGAAAGTAAGATACACGGGGTTGATTTGATTAAAGAGACTGAACAGAAAGTGAAAGTGATTCGCGATAGTTTGAAAGCTCCATCAGATCGTCAAAAGTTATACGCAGATTTAAAATGTAAGGATATTGAGTTTCAGATCGGGGATAAAGTGTTTTTGAAAGTCTCGCAGGGGAAGAAGATACTCAGATTTGGTTGTAAAGGCAAGTTAAGTTTGAGATATATTGGGCCCTATGGGATATAGAGCGTATCAGGCCGGTTGCTTAGAGGTTGTTGTTGCCACCTGAGCTAGAAAAGATCCACAATGTATTCCATGTTTCGATGCTTCGTAGATATCGATCTGATCCCTCACATGTGATTAGTTTGAATGAGATTGAGATTAAGCCCGATATAACATATGAAGAAGAACCGATTCGTATTCAGGCTCGCGAGATTAAAGAATTGCGAAATAAGAAAAGTCTATTAGTTAAGGTACAGTGGCATAAACACGGAGTTGAGGAAGCAACTTGGGAGTCATAGGATATAATGAAAGAGTGTTATCCGAACCTATTCACCGGTAAGATTATCGGGGACAAAAATCCCTAGGGGGAGAGTTTTTGGGACCACAAGTTCGAGTTAGAAAAATATTTTAAAATTATTGATGGTGGTGGGAAAGTCTTAAAATTTATATAATGAATGATCTAGCCTAGAAACTAGCTATCACCACAATTGAGGCATGTGCACCTATCGAATAGTAGTATAGTTTAGTGGCAAGACCGGATTGTTGAACCTAAGGGAACCAAAAGTACTAATACTAGCTTTCTTTTTATTATCTAGCCTAAAATAAAAGTGATTAATATTTATTTAACTAATTACTAAGGAAAAGATGGTAAGACACAGAGAATAAGTTGGGGAAATACTTGTAGGAAAAACCAATTGATTAAGACAATACCCGAGGAAGAATCCATCTAGACTTCATTTGTTATTTAACTCTAAACCAGACGATTTATCCACTTGACTTGATCTGTAGGATTCCCTAATTTATATTAATTCCTTTCTCGAGGCTACTATCGTCTAACCCTAGGTTGATTAATTGAAATCTCTTTCTAATTAAAACCCCTACAATTGCATTAACTCGATCTATGGACTCCCATATTAGGTTTGACCCTAATCTGGCAGATTTTCGTCATCCTATCTCTAGGGTTACGATCAACTCTGCTTAATTATGCTAGATCTACTCTTAAACAAGGAATATTCCTCCACTGCCTAAGCAAATCAATACTTGAATCAATATCCTGAAATATCAAGACAAGAATTAAGAACACATAATTAAAAACAAATCAAGTATTTATCATATAGTTCAGAAAACAATAACAGGACCCGTCTTAGGTTTCATCCCCCTCAGGTATTTGAGAGGTTTAGTTCATAATCATAAAAGAATACATCTCAGAAGAAAATATAAAACAAAACATAAGAAAAACCCTAAAACCCCCTGAAGGAAATTGAAGGGAAGATCTTCCGTCTTGAGTATGATTCCGACTTCTTGAGATGCATCAACTGGCTTTCTTCGAGTACATCCCACAATTTGGCCTCTCTGGTCTAGGGTATTTATATAGGATTTGGAATGTCTTTCTTTGCCTCTAAGTACCCTATTCCGAATAAAATTAAAACAGGTCACGTCAGGGACACGGCCGTGTGGCACGCCCGTGTGAATCAAGCCCAGGCTGTGTAAGGGTCTGCTAAAGAGGCACGGCCGTGTATCTCAAGCCCAGACCATGTGAATTTCGTAGTTTGGCCCATTTTTTTCCATTTTTGGCCCATTTCTCGTTCTTTTCATCCTCCGATGCTCTCTTAAGTATAAAACATGAAATTAAAGAATTAGGAGCATCAAATTCCACAATTCAGGGGATAAATCATCCAAAAGTATGCTAAATGTGGGATTAAAATATGTACATATTACGGTGTATCAAATACCTCCACACTTAAGCATTTGCTTGACCTCAAGCAAAATTCTCAACTCACAATTAAAATGAACTTTCTCAATTCATAATATTCATCAATAGTGTGTCATCATAGTTCATAGGTAATTCATACATTGATAATTTAACCAAAAGGGTTCTAAAGATTCAAACAATCAACGTCATAGTTTTTATCGTACGAAAACATAGATGTTTTCTTGTAACAGCCCGATTTTGGGCTTAGTCAGAATAGTGGTTCGGGACCACAAATCCGACGTGGAGAACTTTATTTTATTTATATTATTATGGTCTACAATTTCATGGAATGATATCGTGAAAATCTCATTCGAAAATTTTGACGTTTGGGCACTCAATTTAGTCAAAAGGACTAAATTGTAAAAAGTGCAAAAGTTGTGTTCTACATGTTAGACGTGCCCAATTGTTATGAAATTTTAAATTGGAGGTCCTTAAATGATAATTAGCCCATTGGTTAAGTTGGTGGACAAAATTGGACATGGATGGGTATGTTTCAAAAGATTTTTTTTAAGGGGCATTTGGTAATTTAGTGAATTAAATGAATTAAAAATAAAATTTAAATGCCAAAT
The DNA here is from genome assembly GCA_025503065.1 of Gossypium bickii. Lineage (NCBI taxonomy): Eukaryota > Viridiplantae > Streptophyta > Magnoliopsida > Malvales > Malvaceae > Gossypium > Gossypium bickii. The sequence continues at coordinate 100,572,687 of CP106715.1, forward strand.
TTGTCCATCTTCAAGATTAGGCCGAATTTAACATGTGGGCAGCCATGGATAGGGTTTTCAAGCTTTCCAAGCTTCATGGTAAGTCCATTATAGCCCCGTTTTTCATGTTCTTTACGTTTTTGGAGTTCCGGTAACTTGATTTAGCTTATTTTAGCAATAATTTAACCTAGGGTTCATATTTGGAAAAATACCCATAGGTGAAATGTGTTTATTTTGATGTTTTATGGTGGAATATGAACCTTAGAATTATGTTAAACAACTTTTACTAAGCTATTTTAAGTGAAAACGAGTAAAACGACATAATCGGCAAAAATACCTAATGTACATAAGTGCATGTTAGAGCAAGAATTTGATGTTTCCATATTAGGGAAAAATGATCAGCATGTTATAAAACATAAGAATAAGTGATGAATTTTAATTTTCGAGCCTAGGGGTACAATCATAATTATGCAAAAGTTTAGGGGCAAAATTGTAATATTTCTAAAGTTTGAGTTAGGGACTGTTTTGAGTAGTACATTAATTAAATAAGTGAAATGTGATGTCTTAGACCCCAAAAAACGAGATTTGGACCTAGAACAGGAGAAACATCAGAAATCGAGAAAGTTGGTAAAATGACTGTTTGGTATCGAGGTAAGTTCATATGTTTAATAAGCATTTAATTATGCAAATTCGAATGATAAATTGATATTTTGGCCATAAATACTATAGTATTGAGTTTCAGATATAATGATTAATGTTCGATAATAATTTGATATTGGAAAGAGAACTTGTACAATTTATATGTTAGACCATATTTTGTATTATGGCTTTGTATGATAATAAGAAAGTATTGACTAGCATAGTTTGATGAGAATAAGTTAAGTTGATGATGTGATGAGATTTAGAATGTAAGTATGTACGTTGAGTAGCATTTTATTATTATGCAATTATTGTTATTAGTAATGTTATTATTGAGTTATGCGACTAACCTTGAGAATTTGAGCAAGTATGTTTCAGCTATGACTTGATAAGGCATTGATATCTCAAAGTCCATGGCTATACCATGGAAATTAAACAATTATTGACGGAAAACTCTATGTTCATAACATGGCATTTAAGGAGGAATTGACGGTTAAGGATACCATGTAAGACCATGTCAAGACATGGCATTGGTAAGGCAAGGATCCCGTGTAAGACCATGTCAAGACATGGCATCGGCATTGATTAAGGACTCCATGTAAGACCACATCAAGATGTGGCATTGGCACTAAGATAAGGATACCATGTAAGACCATGTTTGGAACATGGCATTTGGTAAGGCAAGGATACCATGTAAGACCATGTTTGGAACATGGCGTTTGGCAAGATAAGGATATCATGTAAGACCATGCCAAGGCATGGCATTGATAAGTTCTATAAGTCAAGGAAATCATGTAAGACCATGTCAAGACATGGCATTGGTGAATTTATAAGGCAAAGGTCCCATGTAAGACCATGCCAAGGCATGGCATTGGTGAGTTCATAAGGCAAGGATACCACGTAAGACCATGTCAAGATATGGCAATAGTAAGTTCAAAAAGGAAAAGGTTCCCGAGTAGTCCAAAGAGTAAGTCAAAGAAATGACAAGGTTAGAACATGAAGAAAGAGTACAGGTATGCATTTAAGGCTTATTTAATATTGAGATCATAAGTAATTGAGATTATCAAGTATTAAGTAAGTGATGAGTTTTCAGTTATGCTTGTGACACTTTATGACATGATTGGCAATATGCCTATATTATGAAAGCGTACTCATGTGTTAAATGAGAATGTTGTAGGTATGTAAGCAAGCTATTAAGTAAGGTGCCCTTTGTATTCTGAGCCTTTGGTAAGGTTACCGATGAGTTCACCGGGAAAATCGATTAAGTGAAATTATGTGTGGCTTGTAGTGATAAGTGTAGGTATATGCATGTGTAACATATGAGCAATATGCTCGATATGCAATCGGAAATTGGAAAGACTGTTGAATACAACTAAAGTGAGTGAGAGCAAAATTTTACAATAAAACTGTTTTGGACAGCAGCAGTGATGTGAATTTGAAAAATCACAAAAAATAATAGAAATGGAATTATAAGTTGGATGAAATATTTATTTAAAGTTTATTGAGTCTATTTTCGTATAAAAGAAACAGAGAAAATAAAGGATTTTTATATAAGTTGAATGATTACGTGATCCCCTATTCTGCCTTGGAAAAATCATTAAAAATTGCAAAAAAATAATTAAGAGATGTAAGTTATATGATTGAAATTATTAATGAGTCTAGTTTCAAATGAAATAAATTATAACATCATTTGAATTCTTTACAAGGAGAAAATTGATTCGTAGTGAAAAGTGATTAGAATAGTCTAATAGTGAAACAGGGGAAAGTTTAATGAATAAATTGGACTAATTGGCTAAGCAAAAAATTCTAAAAATTTTATAGTATGAAGATATGTGAGTCTAGTTTCAGGAACAATTAGCGGTTTGGAATTCGGAGCTCTGTAGCTCAAGAAATAAATAATTTAGTGACGGTGATTCAAGTAGACAGATTAATGTGAACATGAGTAATAAGGTATAAGCATGTGATTTAATGATTGTATCAATTTGAGAACTTTTTGTGAGGGTTTGTCATGTTGAGGCTTTGATAAGGCTACAAATGAGTAAGTTGGGAAAGTAAGAACTTAGCATTATTTATGCAAGTTATGACAGCTTAGTAGTAAGCTAAATTCATTGTTAATGCTTAAAATTTTTACATGTGAACTTGCTAAGCTTTATAAGCTTACCCCCTTTTCCTTCCCATGTTACAGAGTCCTACTAAACAAGCTCGGGTTGGAGGTTGTAACACCCCAAACCCGGCCCACACCACGGCCGGATCTGGCATGTCACTAAGAAGATTTAGTAAAACGTGTCACATTTTTGGAAAATATTTTTCTTGATTTTAACATTATATTTGGGAAAATGAATGGTTGAATGATTCGTAAAAGATATAAATTTTCACTTAAATGCCTTTATGAATTAAAAACCAAAATTTAATACAGGTCTTAACTTAATTAAATCGAAAAATCTAAGTGTCTAGCAATAATAAAAGCCCAAAACGAACGAAAATATAAAGCAAGTGGCCCGTGGCCTTATTACAATGAAATTTAAACCCACTAATTAAAAATATTAAAAAAATAAATAATCTAGTAAAGTCTTTTGCTGAATCAAAATAATCCCTTGCATGGCCACCTTGCGCTCCTCTCCAGCCCGGTTCGATGCACTAGGTGCTGCCTGAAAGATGTTAAATAATGGGGTGAGTCGCGAGACTTAGTGTGCAACGCTCGTGCACCATCAGATTGGGTCTTAGCCCCACAGAGCAGATAACAGAGTATAACAAATTAGAAAATATGCAAAGCCCAACCCAATCCTATGTTTCCATCCACTACACACCACCCGTACCTGCCAATCACACCATTGGCGATTTCTACAATCAACCCACACCGCTACACACTATCGATAGCAGTCATGCTGCTCATCGTCAGATCATGGCAATAGCTACTACAACTGATCATGGCATTAGCCACTACAACAGATCATGGCGAAAGCCACTACAACAGATCATGGCAAAAGCCACTACAACAGATCACTTCCCCTTTCATCAATCACCCATCCTCATGCATACATATAAAACATATCATCTCAACAGAAACATTCACGTATGAATGACAGAAATCACTAACCTGGAGATTCGCTTTTACCCTCCTTGGGGTTCCAACCGTTATACTGGTATTTCAGCATTTAACAGAATATAAACAGATTTATTTACACATTCTAACAGACAATCTAAATGGTGTAAGAAGTTACACACCTGATAACACATAGTACTACTCCCTATGTCGATACCCTCACTAATCAGATCTACTGTCCTATGTCTACAACTTTGCTCAAAAGCCGAAAGAACGCGAAGATAAGGCCTCTCCTATATTCGGCCAAGGGTTAGTGTTTTACCCAAATTATATGCTTAAATTAACAGATTTCCTTACCTTGAATTCCTGAAAGTGATACGATCCAAGGGCTACTAAACTCTAGCTTAGAAATCTAAGCGATTGAATCCCCTTCAAATCCCGGAATGCCGCAAATGAAAGAAAACACGAGATTAATCCACCATGTAGCCATTCGGCTATGGTTTCTAAAACCGGAATAGATTGAAAGATTAACATATTCGACACTTACCTCCTCAGACGATTTTGGCTACCTCTTGCAGAAAAATTCGGCAAACACAAGAGAAGAGATCTAGGAATTTCGGCTTTTAAGAAAATCCCAGAAAAGTATGAACAAGAGAAGACTGATGTGTTTCTCGGCTTTTAGAAGAATTCAATAGGGAGTTTCGGCTTTTAGTGAATGGAAGAAGGATAACAATGGAGATCAGAAGATTCGGCTAAAAGGAAATTTCAAAGAAAAAGAAAGAAAATGTGAGAAAACATTGGTGATTTTCGGCTTTTGGAAGAGAAAAGATGAGAAAAGAAAACAAGTGAGATGGCCTTCAAATTTTCGGCAGAGGAAAAGAAGAAAGAGTAGGGTTCCAATGCCAGAATTGATTAGCTATCCCCCCTATTTATAGAAATTTCGGCACTTACCTAACCTTACAGATAAATCCTGTCTTTTCTCCTTTATCTTAATCTACTAACTCATCTAAAAGAGACTTAATTAGCTCCAACTCCTCCCTCCTTTATCAGCATAACATCTACATATTTTTTTCATTAAAAATCAATAAAATTTTTCCTTGTTGCCGTCCCCTTATTGCTATCTTTTAAGTGCTGAATTTGGCCCTATAACTTGGGCTCCAAGTAGCCAAAATTTGGGCCTCCTCATTTGCCATTGACGCCAACTCCCTTCCTTCTTAGTGACGCCATTTTGCCACTAGGCCACAAGCCCAACTTGATACTTTAAACTATAGATACAATATTTTAAGCCCTAAAGTGTCTAAACAAAATATTTAGCCAAGACCTCAGCCCAAGCCTGAGCCCAATTTGGACCCCTAACAGTTAAATTAACACATTACACACGTTCACCCATTAAATGCATAAGCCCAAAAATTCAGGATGTTACAGTTCTACCCCCTTAAAGAAATTTCATCCTCGAAATTTCCAACTAACTATTAATTGTACTATCCAAGTCTCACCACTATGCTTTCGCTGCGCACTCTAATTTAATAATATATAAACACTGCATGCATACAGTTTCTATACCCAAAAATATAGCATCCACACAAAACATACCCGACTTAATGGTGATTGAACAATCCGGAGCCTTATGCTCCTCAGACCCGCATCTTAAACACGTTCCTGACTTCCTCCAACATTCACCCGGATGACGCCTTCTGCAATATTCACAAACCCGGAAGTTTGGACGTACCTTAACATGCTTCACAGAATGAGACTGCAACCCTAGAAAACTACGATCTCTTTTTTCCTTACAGTCCAGGCACCTAACTCGAAGTGTTTCACCGATTTCTTTAACCTCCTTCAGTACCTCCCTAACTAGCTGAGTCAGCACATCAGTCCTAACACTTCCAAGGCCTCGGTCGCGGCCTCTTCTTCCTCTTCTAACGCTCATCGTTGATTTTTGTATTATCTGAATTAGAAATTTTATGAATTGTTAATTTCTTTCATCGATTAACCATGAACAATCTTATGGGAAGTAGTTTTAAAAGTGGTTCTTTCGAATTCGGACCTATCTACAGTTTCAGTCTCAAGTTTATCTCCTAATTCTAGAAACCACATACATTAAACCATCACACATCAACAAACATATAACATCCATGAACTCACATTCATCACATAAGGGTATCTTCGTTATTTCACTACCCAGGGGTTTTTCCGTAGTTCTGCCCTACAGGTTATTTTCCAAAATAAAGTATCTTGGTGATTTTCTCAAAATAGGGTATCTTGGTGTTGTTGTTGTGTTTTTTTTTCCAACCAGAGGTGTTTCGATAAGTCTCACAACTTTTGGTAGTTTTACAGTTCTGGGGTATTCTGGGAAATTTTCACAAATCAAGTGTATTTTGGAGATTTTACAAAACTTGGGGGTATTCTGGTCATTTTACAAATCAGGGGTAATTTAGTAATTTTAAAATCAGGGATATTTTGGTCGTTTTACAAATCAGGAGTAATTTAGTAATTTTGCAGAATAGGATGGCTGGTCCCTTTCGGGTTTTAATTATAGATTTTGGTCCGTCAACAAATCCTTGTGGCTAAGGTGAACAGTCACTACGCACCAGGTAGGATTCCAATGAAGAGGAGGTGAGTCACTAGGGCTGCTTAAGTACCAGGCTCTTCCGGATCCAATCCTAGACATGCGCATGCCTGTTGCCACACGCTAATCCAGCGATTTGTTCACCGGTTTGTTCGGTTGGATTAAGTCTTATGCAATTGAGAGTTGTTTAACTAGGCCTAAGGTCCATCAAGCTTTAATTAAAATAATCTACGTCCCTTAAATCCCATCAAGCCCACATACATATATAACACACAGTGAGTTCAGAATACTTACCTGGCGAACTTGGGCCGGAGACACAGGTGCCATGCCGAGAAAACTCTCATGTGTTATTTATAAACATGCATGTTTCCAAAACCCATCTTTAGAAAACGTTTTAAGCCCAAAACACCAAAGTCGAGTTTTGAACCGGGCTCTGATACCAATTTGTAACACCCCAAACCCGGCCCAAACACCACGACTGGATCTGGCATGTCACTAAGAAGATTTAGTAAAACGTGTTGCATATTTAGAAAATATTTTTCTTGATTTTAACATTATATTCGGGAAAATGAATGGTTGAATGATTCGTAAAAGATATAAATTTTCATTTAAATACCTTTATGAATTAAAAATCAAAATTTAATACAGCTCTGAACTTAATTAAATCAAAAAATTTAAGTGTCTAGTAATAATAAAAGCCCAAAACAAATGAAAATATAAAGCAAGTGGCCCATGGCCTTATTACAATGAAATTTAAACCCACTCATTAAAAATATTAAAAAAATAAATAATCTAGTAAAGTCTTTTGCTGAATCAAAATAATCCCTCGCATGGCCACCTTGCGCACCTCTCCAGCCCAGTCCAATGCATTAGGTGCTACCTGAAAGATGTTAAATAATGGGGTGAGTCGCGAGACTCAGTGTGCAACCCTCGTGCACCATCAGATTGGGCCTTAGCCCATTGCAGAGCGAATAACGAGCATAATAAATTAAAAAATATGCAAAGCCCAACCCAATCCTAGGTTTCCATCTGCTACACACCACCTGTACCTGCCAATCACACCATTGGGGATTTATAAAATCAACCCACACCGCTACACACCATCAATGGCAGTCATGCTGCTCATCGTCAGATCATGGCAATAGCCACTACAACAGATCATGGCGAAAGCCACTACAACAGATCATGGCAAAAGCCACTACAACAGATCACTTCCCCTTTCATCAATCACCCATCCCCATGCAGACATATAAAACATATCATCTCAACAGAAACATTCACTTATGAATGACAGAAATCACTAGCCTGGTGATTCGCTTTTACCCTCTTTGGGTTTCCAACCGTTATGCCGGGATTTCGGCATTTAACAGAATATAAACAGGTTTATTTACACATTCTAACAGACAATCTAAATGGTGTGAGAAGTTACACACCTGATAACACGTAGTACTACTCTCTATGTCAATACCCTCACTAATCAGATCTACTATCCTTTGTCTACAACTTTGCTCAAAAGCCGGAAGAACGCGAAGATAAGGCCTCTCCTATATTCGGCCAAGGGTTAGTGTTTTACCCGAATTATATGCTTAAATTAACATATCTCCTTACCTTGAATTCCTGAAAGTGATACGATCCAAGGGCTACTGAACTCTGGCTTAGAAATCTAAGTGATTGAATCCCTTTCAAATCTCGGAATACCGCAAATGAAAGAAAACACGAGATTAATCCACCATGTAGCCATTTGGCTATAGTTTCTAAAAGCCGGAATAGATTGAAAGATTAACATATTCGACACTTACCTCCTCAGAAGATTTCAGCTACCTCTTGCAGAAAAATTTGGCAAACACAAGAGAAGAGATCTAGGAATTTTGGCTTTTAAGAAAATCCCGAAAAAGTATGAACAAGAAAAGGCTGATGTGTTTTTCGACTTTTAAAAGAATTCAATGGGGGTTTCGGCTTTTAGTGAATGGGAGAAGGATAACAATGGAGATCAGAAGATTCGGCTAAAAGGAAATTTCAAAGAAAAAGAAAGAAAATGTGAGAAAACAATGGCGATTTTCGGCTTTTGGAAGAGAAAAAATGAGAAAAGAAAACAAGTGAGATGGCCTTCAAATTTTCGGCAGAGGGAAAGAAGAAAGTGTAGGGTTCCAATTCCAGAATTGATTAGCTATCCCCCCTATTTATAGAAATTTCGGCACTTACCTAACCTTACAGATAAATCCTATCTTTTCTCCTTTATCTTAATCTACTAACTCATCTAAAAGAGACTTAATTAGCTCCAATTCCTCCCTCCTTTATCAGCATAATATCTATATATTTTTTTCATTAAAAATCCCTAAAATTTTTCCTTGTTGCTGTCCCCTTATTGCTCCCTTTTAAGTACCAAATTTTGCCCTATAACTTGGGCTCCAAGTAGCCAAAATTTGGGCCTCCTCCTTTGCCATTGACGCCAACTCCCTTCCCTCTTAGTGGCACCATTTTGCCACTGGGCCACAAGCCCAACTTGATATTTTAAACTATAGATACAATATTTTAAGCCCTAAAGTGTCTAAACAAAATATTTAGCCAAGACCTCAGCCCAAGCCTGAGCCCAATTTGGACCCCTAACAGTTACATTAACACATTACACAGGTTCACCCATTAAATGCATAAGCCCAAAAATTCAGGATGTTACAGAGGTCATCGGAGATCGCTTCACACTATCAAGCTATCTATGGGTATCTTTATTTATAAATGATTTAAGTTATGGCATGTATAGGGGCTTGACTAAGTCATTTTGTATATGTGTTAATTAATTTGATTAAATGTACTGCTTCATAACGGTAATAAGGATTATTCTGTATTTAGCCACGAGTTGTGGCTCATATTGGTCATGGAGTTATAATGCTTGTGTATGCATGTGTTTGTTAAAGTTTAAATTATAAGTGAAATTTTGTGGCTCAGGATTTGGTAGAATGTATTGTTAAGTCTGGTAATGCCTCGTACCCGGTTCTGGCGTAGTATACGGGTAAGGGGTGTTACATTTCTCTTACCTAAATAATCACATTTAATTCAAAATCGACAAGAATTGACATCCTCACTAAAGATTCACTCAAATCACTCAAAAGTGTTTGAGGTTCAAAATTAAGCACTCAAAAGTCGAACATGAAAAGTTAATCCCATAGGCTTGCGTGAAAATCAAATCTCCACCACTATAAAATGAGATGATGCGCAAATCAAAAAGGTCTTTAAAAAATGTTAGTAATGGGGCTCGGGTTAAAGGTGTGGATAAAGGCTGAATTAAAGGGCTAGAATCGAGATTGAATTGACAAATTACCTAACTTAGAAAGATGTATAAAACTCAAATAATTATATCAACTAAAATTTCATAATACGAGCTTCTTCTCAAGATGTAGAATTTAAACGTATACGCTCATAGAACTAATAATGAATATACTTCTTTTTTTAAGAACAAATCAAGTATCTAGATTCTAATAATTGAAATGAAGAATATAGTTAGGCAACTGATCAAATCAAATCTCGATATAAGGGTAGTCAAGAGAAATGGTGATAACAAATACAAGATGGGTTTTGGGTTATTATTAGTGGGTGAGTCAATAAACGGTTTGTTAGGATCAAAGGGGTTTACTAGGGGTTAATTGTGAGGGTAGGCTTTTAGTGGAGTAAGTGGGTTAAATCCTAAGTGCCTTTATCATCTCTGTATATCAAATCAATGATGTGGTCTTGACATGTATAATCGAAGCAAGTTCCAGAATAACAAATCAATGTTGACACACTCATAATCAATAAAGTGAGCAAGAAGAGAATATATACTCTAAAACGCTCAAAATCTCACAAAAATTATCGGTTTTTTATATCAACTTTGTAAATTTCAAACTTCAAGGTAATAATTAGATTCAGGTAGACAACCTAACAAAATTTTAATTTTTTGAAAATAGATTCATCATGCTTGATTCTCTAGTCTCCTAAAGTTTAAATCATCAATGCACAATTAACTATGACTTAATCCAAAACATATCAAAGAAAATCATGAATCAAAGGAAATTTCATTCTAATAGTAATATGAGAAAATTAATTAAGAACAAGACATAATTTAGGGATTTGAGAATAATGCAAAATGCTAGGAACTTTTCAAAATAAAATTCACCCCCCACACTTAAGATGTACATTGTCCTCAATGTGCAAAGATATATATCTAGAGATTAATAGCATGAAATCATAAGAGATGGGGAGAAGTGAACCTTACTGAATTTTGGATGGATTCCTTGGAGGATGATCAATGATGAACATGATGACTAGGCATATGTGATGGTGGGGAATACTCCGGTGGTGTGTTCGTTCCTTGAGTGGCATCTTGAACCTTTTTTAAACTTCGAAGTCATCACGAAAGTTTTTAGGGAGTTCTTATTTAATGGACATTTGTTATAGTTACTCGAGAGTTAAACAGCCAGAGATAAAAGAAATCAAATTATACTTAAAAATTTAAAGAGTTTAATAATAAAGGAAAATGAACTAAAAAAAAATAAAGAAAAATAAAGAAAATAAAAGGACTCAAAGGTCCTCATCGTCGAAGTGATCTCGAGGTGGTGGTGGCGGCGATATGTGAAAAAGCTGATAATATTGACCACGGTCGCCTCGCACGGCCATGTGGATTTATCTCAGCCCGTGTTCTTTAGGCAGTTTCGACCACGGCCGCGTCCCACGGCCGTGGTATTTAGTCGGAGCTCGTGTCTTGGAGAAAATTTTCATCCTCTTTCTGCACGATCTCTACCACGTCGATGTACCTATTCGTGGTGTCCACACGGCCACGGCTAGGCCCCTATGCAAGGCCGTGTGGTAGGGAAACCTGCACTTTTATTAAATTGGTTAGTTTGTAATTAGGTGCTAAAAATTGAAAATATGACATTAGTGGAGTTAGTGCTCGGGTTGCCTCCCGAGAAGTGCTTATTTAAAGTCTTAAGCTAGACTTTACCTCTCATTCGTATAATCATGGTGGTTTTCAGAGGTGAAAATCCTTTCTCATGCTATCAATTCGGTTATCGATATATAGTTTAAGTCTAGTGGTGTTTACCTTAAAAGTGCCGAACTTAGGATTAGTTACCTTAACTGTTTCGTATGGGAAGACATTGAGTAACTTAAAAGGGATTTCTTCACTTGTATTCAGGTTCGAGGTGGCGATTCAAGGGTCTGTCTTATCCAACAATACCTGATCCCCGATCTGAAATTGGTTTGGCTCATGAAGTTGCTTTGGTTCATTGTGTTTTCTTAGTTTCTCTTTGAAATGTGTCTTCCACTCGTCTAGTTCATCTATTTGAAGCCTTCGCTCCTTGTGAGTTATGTTTTTGTTGGCACAAGGTCTAGGATCTGGCTCAGTTGTGTAATTTCATGGTGCTTCCTGAAAAGAAGGTTGAACTGAATGGTCCTTAGTAGAGTTGATGTTTTCACCTTGATTACTCGATGTCCTAGCCGAGTCAAGAGCCTGAAAAGTAATCGTTTCGTCACCTACACGAAGTATGAGTTCGCCTGTACCAACATCAATTTTAGTTCTGGCAGTTGCTAAAAAGGGTCTTCCTAAAATTCAAGGAACATTGTTGTTCTCATCCATGTCTAAAACGACAAAGTCTACTGGGAATACGAATTTATCAATTTTCACAAGAACATCTTCGATTATACCCCTAGGAATTCTAAAAGTTTTATCAGCTAATGAATGCTCATCCTAGTTTGTTTGGGTTTCCATAGACCTAGCTATTTAAACATTTTATAAGGCATAACATTTATGCTTGCCCCTAAATCAACTAAAGCATTATCAACAAATAAACTACCAATTCAGCATGGAATTGTAAAACTCCCTGTATCTTTTAATTTTCGTGGTAGTTTATTTTGTAGAATTGCTGAGCACACTGCGTTTAGTTCCACATGCGACTCTTCGTCTATCTTCCGTTTGTTTGTTAAAAGCTCTTTTAAAAATTTCCTTGAATCTGGCATCTACAAAAGAGCTTCAAGAAACGGTAAGTTAATATGTAATTTCTTTAAAAGTTTAAGAAATTTACTGAATTGTTCATCTGTGTTGTCTTTCTTCATCACATTGGGGTATGGCACACGAGGTTGGTACTCTGTAATTATTGATTTTGGCTTATCATGACTTACCTTAACCTTACCTTCTTCTACCACATTCTCTTGGCTTACTTTGGGTTCATCTAACCCTTCACTAACATGAGCAGTTATTGCTTGAAGTTGCTCCTTCGGGTTAGTTTCAGTGTTGCGTGGCAGGCTTCCTTGTGATCGTTTAGAGAACTACTTAGCAAGTTGTCCTAATTGGTTCTCGATCCCTTAAATCGATGCTTGCTGATTTTTGAGTGCTGTCTCGGTGTTTTGGAAGCGAGTTTCTGACACCGCTATAAATTTTGTAGCATCTCCTCAAGGTTCGGCTTCTTTTCTTATAGGTAGGGTTGTTGTTGGCAACTTGGGAGGGGTTGTTGTCTCTGATTTCCTTGACCACCCCATGAAAAATTGGGGTGGTTCCTCTAACCTGGATTGTAAGTGTTACTATAAGGGTTATTTTGAGGTCTAAAATTGTTACCCATATAGCGAGCTTGCTCGTATTCAGCGTTTGGGTTGTAAGGCAGATATTCTGTGTTGTTCATCCATCCTCTATTGGTGTCACACTGCATCACTGAATGTACCTGCGAAGAACTACCTAAACCATCAATTTTCTTGCTTAAAAGTTCTACCTGATTTCATAGCATGGATACTGCGTCGAGGTTGAAAACACTGGCAGCTTTTGTTGGCCTTGTCCTTGTAACTTGCCGTTGATAGTTATTCAGTGACATCTCTTCAATGAATTCGTAGGTAGCCTCAGGTGTTTTGTTATTCAGGGTTCTGCCGGCGGCTGAATCAATCAACTGTCTAGTCGAGGGGTTCACACCATTGTAAAAAGTTTAGACCTGTAACCACAAGGGTAGTCTATGGTGTGGGCACCTTCTCAATAGATCTTTATAGCTCTTCCATGCATCGTAAAGTGTCTCTAAATCCATCTGTACAAAAGAAAAGATATCATTCCTCAACTTAGCCATTTTAGCCGGCAGAAAATATTTTAACAAAAATTTTTTGGTCATCTGTTCCCATGTAGTGATTGATCCTCATGGTAACAAGTTCAACCATTGTTTAGCTTTGTTCCTCAATGAAAAGGGAAACAAATGAAGACGAATGGCATCATCAGAAACGCCATTTATTTTGAAAGTATCACAAAATTCTAGGAAATTTGCCAAGTGATTATTTGGATCTTCATCCTGCAAACCATCAAACTGAACAAATTACTGTATCATCTGAATTGTGTTAGGTTTCAGTTCAAAATTATTTGCAGTAATAGCAGGTCTAAAAATACTTGACTTGGTTCCTGTTAAATTTGGTTTAGCAAAATCATACATAATACGAGGAGCATGATTTTCGGCCACCTCTTGAGGTAGCGGATTATTCTCAGCTATCTCTTCGGTAGTATTAGTTTTGTTTTCTTGCTCTTCTTGTATGTATTGTAGGCTTCTCTTTATTTCTCTTCGGTTTCTGCGAACTATGCTTTCAATTTCACTATCGTAAAGTAGAGGTCCTGATGGCTTTCTTCTAGTCATAAACTAGAATACCTGCCAGAAGCAAAGAAGGAAATTTAGAAAAGTAAAAATAAAATTTAATTGCAAAAATAAAATATGGCTAAAGTACTAAAAATCAAGTGTTCCTAATATCTTAGTCCCCAGCAACAGAGCCAAAAATTTAGTGGTGGTGGGAAAGTCTTAAAATTTATATAATGAATGATTGAGCCTAGAAACTAACTATTACCACGATTGAGGCAAGCGCACGTATCGAACAGTAGTATAGTTTAGTGGCAAGACCGGATTGTCGAATCCAAGGGAACCAAAAGTACTAATATTAGCTTTCTTTTTATTATCTAGCCTAAAATAAAAGTGATTAATATTTATTTAACTAATTACTAAGGAAAAGATGCTAAGACACAGAGAATGAATTGGGGAAATACTTGTGGGAAAAACAATTGACTTAGACAATACCCGAGGAAGAATCCACCTAGACTTCACTTGTTATTTAACTCTGAACCAGACGATTGATTCACTTGACTTGATCCATAGGATTCCCCTAATTTATATTAATTCCTCTCTCGAGCCTACTAACGTCTAACCCTAGGTTGATTAGTTGAAATCTCTTTCTAATTAAAACCCCTAAAATTGCAATAACTCGATCTATAGACTCCCATATTAGGTTTGACCCTAATCCGGCAGATTTTCGTCATCCTATCTCTAGGGTTGCGATCAAGTCCACTTAATTTTGCTAGATCTACACTTAAACAGGGAATATTCCTAACTGCCTAAGCACACCAATACTTGAATCAATATCCTGAAGCCTCAAGACAAGAATTAAGAACACATAATTAAGAACAAATCAAGTATTTATCATATTGTTCAGAAAACAATAACAAGATCCGTCTTAGGTTTCATCCCCCTCAGGTATTTGAGAGGTTTAGTTCATAATCATAAAAGAATACATCTCAGAAGAAAATAAAAAATAAAACATAAGAAAAACCCTAAAACCCCCTGAAGGAAATTGAAGGGAAGATCTTCCGTCTTGAGTATGATTCTGGCTTCTTGAGATGAATCAACTGGCTTTCTTCGAGTAAATCTCACAAATTGCCCTCTCTGGCTGGGCTCTTCGGCCTACCTGAACCCCCCTTTAGGTTGTCATCTAGGGTATTCATATAGGATTTTGGAATGTCTTTCTTTGCCTCTAAGTACCCTATTCTGAATAGAATTAAAACAGGTCACGTCAGGGACACGCCTGTGTGGCACGCCCGTGTGAATCGAGCCCAGGCCGTGTAAGGGTCTACTAAAGAGGCACGACTGTGAGTCTCAAGCCCAGAGGTGTGAATTTCATAATTTGGCCCATTTTCTCTGTTTTTGGCCCGTTTCTCGTTCTTTTCATCCTCCGATGCTCTCCTAAGTATAAAATTTGAAGTTAAAGGATTAGGAGCATCAAATTCCATAATTCAGGGGATAAATCATCCAAAAGTATGCTAAATGTGGGATTAAAATATGTACATATTACAGTTTATCAATTATATTCCGTGTTTATTATGTGTGAATTTATTTGTGTGAAATTTTCGTGCTTTAATTTCATCGTTTGAGTGTCTGATTAAATAAAAGGATTAAATCGCGTAAAATGAAAATTTAGTGGTTATTTTTAGAAAGGTCGAATAGTGGATGTTCTTTTAATATGGAGGTTTTATGTTGCAATTTTTCCATTGAATTAATGAATGGACGGCATCATGTTTATATTATATAGTTTTTATATTAATTGTAAAGGTTAAAATAATAAATAATATATTATAAAGTTATTATAATAAAACAAAACCAAAAAAAGCATTATGTTCATCTTTTTGTGCCAAAATTAAAAGAGAAAGAAAATAAGAAACCAAGCTAGGTATTCGGCCCTTGTTCAAGCAAATTAAGGTATGTTTCGGTTTCGATTTTTGATAATTTTTACGTTTTTTAGATCATTGCTTTGAGTACTACAAAACCCATGCTTGAATTTTTTAAATTGATGATGATTTTGTGTTTTTCCATTGATGATAACTTGTGATTTTTGTTGTTTGATGACGAAATATTAAAGATATGTGAAAGATTAACATGTTTTCTGTAACACCACTAACCCGTAATCATCGTCGGACTAGGGTTAAGAGGTATTACTAATCATTTCAGAATATTTCATATCATTCCACATCCAAACATAACAATTCTCATTCATATAGTCTCTTAAATAGGTCAACGAGACCTTAGACATGCTTTAGAATATGGCTGGGACTAAACCGAACACACACGGAATTTTCTGAAATTCAAACATTTTTCTAAGTTATAGTGGTCACACGCCTGCCGTGGCAAAACAGGGCATAAATTCTGACTTGTTCACATGGCCCGAGACTTGCCCGTGTGCCTCACCCGTGGTCAACACTAACTTGCACCACACGGCCAGTCACACGCCCTTGTGTCCAGCCCATGGTAGTTAATGACTTGATCCACACGGCCAACGCCCATGTGACTTGCCCGTGGTCGAGTCTAACTTGTTTTAAAACACAACCTCAAAAGACACAGTCGAGCCATACACCCGTGTGCGCAACCGTGTGGGCAATTTTAAGCCATTTTCAAGGCCAAATTGCCATCCACACTTTGGAGTCACCAATATGCATTGAACCAATACCAATTCATGCCACAAATGCAACCAAAACATACCATTTCAAGCACCAATTAATCATCAACAATACCATCTATTCTTATACTCAATTCATACTCGAACAAATCCATTCAAAGCACCATTTTCACAACTCAAATCATGTAATCTAAACATCATTTAGTCAAGCCACAAATTCTCACTTAAAAACACCATTTCCATCAACTAATTCAAGCATTAAATATACCATTTCCAAAAATCACTATTTCATACCACATTCATCATTTACATAGCTCAGACATAATAACTAAAATCATCTAACATCCAAGCCATGTCACATGGCAAGGTCCAACACCTCAGAGTGCACCATATTTACTAGCCTATACATGCCATATACCAAATATGTACATCTTTCAAAAGTACCGAAATAGATAGCCGATAGTGTGATTGAGTCACTGACGATCCCCGAATCCGAGCAACCTTTATTGACACTGTAAAACTGAGAAACAAATCACACAGTAAGCTCTCAAAGCTTAGTAAGTTCGTAATGTAATACATTCAAGTCAATAAATCAAATATAATATACAAAGTTAATTCATCACATAGATCAACTCATAAATATACACATCATATCATCCATAGCTAATATACTCACTCAACCATTCATAAATCCCTTTACAACTTCATCAACCACAAAGGTTCAATACATACCTTAGCCAACACATAGTTACTCACCATTCATGCTACTCAATTGCTCGATATTACATCTCGTTCAACCTTTGTTAATCATTCAATTTAATCGCACACTTAGTGCCAATTTCGTAACCGAAGCATAAATATCATTGCACACTTAGTTCCTGCACTTTAAACTGAATTCATCTCGGTATCGCACACACAGTGCCAATCAATAAAGCCGAAGCTTCTATTACTTCGCACATACAGTGCTATTCAACTCTATCTCGTTTTCAATTGCGCACACTTAGTGCGACATTTCTCAATCTCATATATAACATTTCTAATTCAATAACTATACATTCATTCATTTTACATCACATAAATATAAATTTAACATCTTGTACTATATCCGAACTTACCTCGGACGTCGAAATATCGAAACTAGCCGATTAATCGAGTACTTTGTCTTTGCCTCGATCCGATCTGAATCTCTCCTTTCTTGATCTATACATATTCAAATTTAGTTCATTCAATCACCAATTCATTCAATTTTATCCAAACACACATATTTAGGTCATTTTACAATATAGCCTCACATTTTCACATTTCGACACTTTAGTCCCTATTTCACAAAATACACAAAATTTCTCTTCACTTATGCCTAGCCGAATTTTCCCCATGCCAATACAAGCCCATATGTTTCATTTATTTTACATTTTAGTCCCTCAAAATATTATTTTCACAATTTAGTCCAAATTACTCAGTTTCACTAAAAATTCAAAGGCAAAACATGTTCATCCTTTAGATATCTTCCATATTTCATCATCAACTATCACAAAGCTCAAACATTCATCAATGGCATATCTCAAAATCACCATCAAATTCTAAAATTAAAGCATGGGTTTGCTAGAACACTAAGCAACGATCAAAAAAACATAGAATTTATCAAAAACCGAGCTCAAAACATACCTTGATTAAACCAATTGCTAGCCGAAACCTAACAAGCTTTCTTTCTTTCTTTTTCTTCAAATTTCGGCAAGAAAAGCTGATAAAATGGCTTTAATTTTTGTTTTGTTTAATTGATATTAACATTAAAACTATTTTACACTTTTAACCTTAATGAATTTTAATAATAACACCTTATGCCATGCTATTATCATCCATTTACTTTCAAATGGTTTAATCACAACATAAGGACTTCTCTTTATGAAGCCATGCCAATTAGACACTTTAACAATCAGCACATAGCTTTTGCATTTTACGTGATTAAGTCCTTTTTCATAATTCGACACACAATCGATAAAATTTTCACACATGCTCAATCACATACTGTAAACACAGAAAATAACATTAAAATATTTTTTGACCTCAGATTTGTGGTCTCGAAACCACTGTTCTGACTAGAGTCTAAACCTGGGCTGTTATAACTCTCCCCCTTAGGGTTTTCATCCCCGAAAATCTTACCAGTGAATAGGTTTAGATATTGCTCTCTCATAACATCTTCAGGCTCCCATGTAGCCTCTTCAACTCCGTGTTTGTGCCACAACACTTTCACTAAGGAAATTCTTTTGTTTCTCAACTCTTTGGTCTCTCGTGTCAAAATTTGAATCGGTTCTTCAGTATATGACAAGTCTGACTGAATCTACACTTCAGTACGACAATTACATGCGATGGATCAGATCTATATCGTCGAAGCATCGATTTGTGGAACACATTATGAATCTTTTCTAATTCAGGTGGCAACAATATTCTATAAGTAACTAGTCCAATTCGTTCAATGATCTCATACGGTCCGATGAACCTCGGACTCAACTTGCCTTTTCGGCCAAATCGAAGTATTTTTTTGCACGGAGACACTTTCAAAAATACTTTGTCACCAACCTCAAATTCAATATCTTTTCGTTTCAAGTCTGCATAAGACTTCTGACGATCTGAAGCCTCTTTCAAACTTTCACGAATTACTTTCACCTTCTATTCAGTCTCTTTTATTAAATCAACCCTGTGAATCTTACTCTCACTTAGTTCAGTCTAATACAATGGATTTGGACATTTTTGACCATAAAGAGCCTCATATGGTGCCATTTTAATGCTAGATTGAAAACTGTTATTGTATGCGAGTTCAATCAATGGTAAATGCTTTTCCCACGTACTTTCAAATTCAAGAATGCAACATCTCAAGATATCCTCAAGAACTTGAATGATCTGCTTGGATTGTCCATCCGTTTGCGGATGAAATGCAGTACAGAAATGTAACTTTGTGCCTAAAGCTTCTTGCAATTTCTTCCAAAATTGCGAGGTAAATCTAGGATCTCTGTCAGATACAATAGATAGTGTCACCCCGTGCAATCTCACAATCTCAACATACAATTCAACTAATTTATCAAGTGAATAATCTGTTCTCAGAGGAACAAAATGAGCTGACATCGTCAATCTGTCTACTATAACCCAGATTGCATCTTTCTTTCTCAGAGATAAAGGTAGTCCCGATACAAAGTCCATTGTGATACTCTCCCATTTCCACTTAGGAATCAAAATCGGTTGTAACAAACCGGATGGAACCTGATGTTCAGCTTTAACTTGCTAACAAACCAAGCATCTCGAAACAAATTCTGAGATATCCCGCTTCATACCATGCCACCAATAAAATTGTTTTAGATCGTTATACATTTTTGTACTCCTCGGATGAACAGCAAAACGACTATTGTGAGATTCATTTAAAATCAACTGAATCAGCTCTGAATTCTTCGGAACACAAATCCGATCTCTGAATTTCAAACAATCATTACTATCAACTCAAAATTCTGAATTAGAATTCAAATTACATTTAGCTCGTTTTGCTATCATCTCATCATCGTTTTTCTGGGCATCACAAATCTGATGTATAAACATCGGTCTCACTTTTAACTCAGCCAAAATTGAACCATTATCACATAGATCTATCTGAGTACTCATAGCTTGCAAAGCATATAAAGACTTTCGACTCAAAGCATCAACAACAACTTTAGCTTTGCCTGGATGATAATCAATTACTAACTCATAGCCTTTTAGTAATTCTAACCATCTCTATTGTCTCAAATTCAATTCTTTCTGAGTCATTAAATATTTCAAACTCTTGTGATCATTGAAAATATGACATTTCTCACCAAAAAAGTAGTGACGCCAAATCTTTAATGCGAACACAATCGCAGCTAGCTCAAGATCATGTGTCAGATAGTTCTTTTCATGTGGCTTTAACTGTCTGGAAGCATAAACGATGACTTTTCCTTCTTGAATCATCACACAGCCCAAACCATTCCACGATGCATCACTATAAATTATGAATTCTTTACCCGATTCAGATTGAACTAACACAGGCGCCTCTATTAACAATGTTTTCAATTGTTCAAAACTCTGTTGGCACTTTTCTAACCACCCGAATTTAACATCTTTCTGTAGCAAATTCATTAATGGAGTCGCAATCATCGAGAAGCTTTTCACAAACCGCCTATAATATCCCGCTAGTCCTAGAAAACTACGGACTTCATACACATTTCTCGGAGGCTTCCACTCAAGGATAGCTGAGATCTTACTCGGATCAACTCGTATTCCCACAACTGATACAATATATCCTAGAAAACCAACCTCACTCAGTCAAAACTCACATTTACTGAACTTTGCATACAATTGCTTCTCGCACAGAGTCTGTAACACAATTCTCAAATGCTTGGCATGTTGCGTCTCATCACAGGAATAAATTAGAATATCATTAATAAACACCATAAAAAGGCGATCTAAGTACAGTCTGAATTTCCGATTCATCAAATCCATAAATACTACAGGAGCATTCGTTAGTCCAAAAGGCATAACTAAGAATTCATAATGTTTGTACCTCGTTAAGAAAGCAATCTTCAGTACATCTGATTCTTTAACTCTCAACTGATAATAGCCCGATCTCAAATCTATCTTAGAAAATACTGTAACTCTTTTCAGCTGATCAAACAAATCATCGATTCGCGACAGGGGATACTTATTCTTTATCGTCACTTTGTTGAACTGTCAGTAATCAATACACATCCTCATAGTGCCGTCTTTCTTTTTCACAAACAGCACAGGAACACCCTAAGGCGAAAAACTCGGTCGATCAAACCCTCTATCGGTCAACTCTTGTAACTGTGACTATAACTCTTTCAATTCTGTTGGTGCCATTCTATACGGAGCTATTGAAATAGGAGTCATCCCTGGCACTAAATCAAAACCAAACTCGACTTCCCGTATCAGAGGTAATCCCGGTAGTTCTTCAGGAAACACATCTGGAAACTCACCTACTACTGGTACAGATTTCACTTTCTTTTTAAGCACTTTTGTATCTATCACATATGCGAGATAAGCTTCACAACCCTTTTTCACATAATTTTAAGCTTTCATTGAAGATATAATAACCGATGTCCATTCAACTCACTGGATTCAATTCAAATCATCTCACCATGTTGACTTCTCAAATCAATACTCTTTTGTTTACAATTCACAATAGCATTATGCAAAGTTAACCAATCCATACCTAGAATGATATCAAATTCATCAAAAGGTAGCAACATTAAATTAGCTGGAAAGCAAATATCCTGAAACATCAATGGACAATTCTTGCACAATTTATCTACCAAGACACACTTGCCTAAGGGGTTCGATACTTTAATCACGAATTCAGTAGACTCAACAGGTAGAGTCTTACTTGATACTAGATTCACACACACATAGGAATGAGTAGAACCTAGATCTATCAATGCAATCATATCAGTATCAAATAGAGTAAAAGTACCAGAAATGACGTCTAGAGATGACGCTTCTTCTCGTGCATGAATAGCATAGCCTCGGGCAGGTGCCCTCGCCTCGGATCTTACAGCTGTATCCGTTGTCCCTCTCTGACTACCACTTACATTTCCAGTGTTTTTGGGTGGTCTACCCATGGTCGTCGTATTAATCGGTCTTGCACTTTGAATATTGTCTTTTTCAGCTAACTCTGGGCAATCTCTAATGAAATGATATCAGGATCCACACTTATAACAATTTCTATTATTGTAATTGCCCCAGCATTCACCGACGTGTCGTCTTCCACATTGTCTACACTCAGGTTTGTTGCTTTTGACACTTCCAACACTTGATTCAGATGGAGCTTGAGTTCTCAGACCAACACTTTGTCTCGCATGATCTCTATTCGAATGTCCAAACGAAGCATTTGAACGATTGCTTGCATCTCTAAATCTCTTCATCGAAGGTTGAGACAACTTATTCATCGATCTTTTTCATTCATCTCTAGCCTCAGAATCAACTTTCTTCTTTTCTTTGCTAAGCTCATCGGCTTTACATGCTCTTTCCACTAACACAACAAATTCATTTATATCAAGTATCCCAACCAACAATTTAATGTCTTCATTCAGTCCTTCAATAAAACGTTTACACATAGTAGCTTCGGTCGAAACACATTCCCGCGCGTATTGGCTCAATCTCACAAACTCCTGTTCGTACTCAATAACGGACATACGACCTTGTTTCAACTCTAAAAACTCTTTACCTTTCTGATCTATGAATTGTTGACTGATATGCTTCTTTCGGAATTCAACTTGAAAGAATTCCCAAGTGATTCTCTCTCTCGGAACCACAGATATCAACGTTTTCCACCAATTATATGTCGTATCTCTCAACAAGGAAACAACACATTTAATGCATTCATCATGAGTCAACGAAATCTCATCAAACACTCTAATAGTATTCTGGAGCCAAAACATAGCTCACTCAGCATCATCATCAGCTGTGGCCGTAAACTCTTCAGCCCCATACTTTCGGATTTTATCTACAAGAGGTTTATTCAATCGGATCGGATCTGTCACTTGTGGCACAACAGGTACTTGTGGGGTGGAGGTTGTGGAGCAGCCGAATTCGTCCGAACGAACTCCGAAAACCACTCACTTATCATTTGGAAAAGGGCTTGCATAGCTTCTCCCTCTTGGCTACTATCATTTGGCCTAGATGTGGCCAGCATTGTTCCTTGAGCTGGAGCAGGTGCACTGTTCTCTATATAATCAGTAACTACCTGATCGGGATCCATATGCTATATGAAAACACATTTTTAGCTGTCAGGATTCATCACGCTATTGCAATTATATATATGGCATGTATAGCTAGAGTCACACGCGCTATGCCAGTCCTAGAATCGACTAAATCGTAGCTCTAATACCAATTAAATGTAACACCCCTAACTCGTAATTATCGTCAAACTAGGGTTAAGAGGTATTACTAATCATTTCTGAACATTTCATATCATTCCACATCCAAACATAACAATTCTCGTTCATATAGTCCCTTAAATAGGTCAACGAGACCTTAGACATGTTTTAGAATATTGCCAGGACTAAATCGAACACAGACAAAATTTTTTGAAATTCAAAAATTTTTCTAAGTTACAAAGGTCACACGCTCGTGTGGGTAGGCTGTGTGCCTCACACGATCTCGGACATGCCCGTGCGTCCAAGCCGTGGCAAAATAGGGCCTACATTTTGACTTATTCACACGGCCTGAGACATGCCCGTGTGCCTCACCCGTGGTCGAAACTGACTTGCACCCGTGTGCTCAACAGTGTAGGCAATTATAGGCCATTTTCAAGGCCAAATTGCCATCCACACTTTAGAATCACCTATATGCAATAAATCAATACCAATTCATGCCTCAAATGTAACCAAAATATACCATTTCAAGCACCAATTAATCATCAACAATACCATCTATTCTTATACTCAATTCATACTCGAACAAATCCATTCAAAGCACCATTTTCACAACTCAAATCATGTAATCTAAATATCATTTAGTCAAGCCACAAATTCACACTTAAAAACACCATTTCTATCAACTAATTCAAGCATGAAATATACCATTTCTAATCTCACTATTTCATACCACATTCATCATTTACATAGCTCACACATAATAACCAAAATCATCTAACATCCAAGCCATGTCACATGGCAAGGTCCAACACCTTAGAATGCACCATATTTACTAGCCTATCAATGTCATATGCCAAATATGTACATCTTTCAAAAGTACCGAAATAGATAGTCGATAGTGTGATTGAGTCGCTGACGATCCCCGGATCTGAGCTACCTTTACTGACGCTGTAAAACAGAGAAACAAATCACACAGTAAGCTCTCAAAGCTTAGTAAGTTCGTAATATAATATATTCAAGTCAATAAATCAAATACAATATACAAAGTTAATTCATCACATAGATCAACTCATAAATATACACATCATATCATCCATAGCTAATATACTCACTCAACCATTCACAAATCCCTTTCCAACTTCATCAACCACAAAGGTTCAATATACCTTAGCCAACACATAGTTACTCACCATTCATGCTACTCAATTGCTCGATATTACATCTCGTTCAACCTTTGTTAATCATTCAATTTAATCACACACTTAGTGCCAATTTCGTAACCGAAGAATAAATATCATTGCACACTTAGTTCCTGCCCTTTAAACCGAATTCATCTCGGTATCACATACATAGTGCCAATCAATAAAGCCGAAGCTTCTATTACTACGAACACGCAGTGCTATTCAACTCTATCTCGATTTCAATTACGCACACTTAGTGCGACATTTCTCAATCTCATATATAACATTTCTAATTCAATAACTATACATTCATTCATTTTACATCACATAGATATAAATTTAACAACTTGTACTATATCCGAACTTACCTCGGACGTCGAAATATTGAAACTAGTCGATTAATCGAGTACTTTGTATTTGCCTCGATCTCGATCCGAGTCTCTCCTTTCTTGATCTATACATAATCAAATTTAGCTCATTCAATCACCAATTCACTCAATTTAATCCAAACACACATATTTAGGTCATTTTACAAAATAGCCCTTACATTTTCACATTTCGACACTTTAGTCCCTATTTCACAAAATACACAAAATTTCTCTTCACTTATGCCTAGCTGAATTTTCCCCATGCTAATACAAGCCCACATATTTCATTTATTTCACATTTTAGTCCCTCAAAATATTATTTTCACAATTTAGTCCAAATTACTCAATTTCACTAAAAATTCAAAGACAAAACATGTTCATCCTTCACATATCTTCCATATTTCATCATCAACTATCACAAAGCTCAAATATTCATCAATGGCATATCTCAAAATCACCATTAAATTCTAAAATAAAGCATGGGTTTGCTAGAACACTAAGCAACGATCACAAAAACGTAGAATTTATCAAAAATCAAGCTCAAAACATACCTTGATTAAACCAATTTCTAGTTGAAACCTAACAAGCTTTTTTTCTTTATTTTTCTTCAAATTTCGACAAGAAAAGATGATAAAATAGCTTTAATTTTTGTTCTGTTTAATTAATATTAACAGATCGCTGAAAATCAGAGTTCTAAAATTTATAAGAGAATGATCAAAACCTGAAAGCTAACTCTGACAATAATTAAAGGCAAGTGTACCTATCGAATAGTTGTATAGCTTAGGGAAGACCGGATATCGAACCCAAAGGAACTAAAAGTACTAATACTAACTTTCTTTTTATTATTTAGCCTTAAAATTAAGTGAAGTTGCTTTTGACAAAGACTAAACTAAGGACACAAAGACAAAAAGGACGAATAGGAAAATAACTTTGAAGGAAAACTCTGTTGATTACGATGATACCCTTAGGAAGAATCCACCTAGACTTCACTTGTTATCTAACCCTAAATTATATGATTTCTTTTACTTAGCTTGATCCATAGGACTCCCTAACCTATATTAAACCCTCTCTCGAGGCGAATAGTGTCTAACCCTAGGTTAATTAGTGGAACTCTCGTTCACTTATAATAACCCCCTAGGATAGCAGTAAATCGATCAATGGACTCCCATATTAGGTTTCACCCTAATCCGGCAAAATGTCGTAACCCTATCTCTAGGCGTTCGATCAACTCCGCTTAATTATGTTAGATCTACTCTTAGGCAGGGTCTATTCCTCCTCCACCTAAGCACATTAGATTTGGATTAAGCAACATAATTAAGAACAAACTAAGTAATTATCATATAACTTAAAAATCAAATAAAAAGATCCATCTAGGTTTCATCCCCTTCAGGTTTCTGAAGGGTTTAGTTCATAATGAATAAAGAAAACATCGCAAGAGAAAAGATAAAAAAAAAAGGAAAATCTTAAAACTCCCTGAAGGAATTGAAAGAGAATTCCGCGTTCTTGAGTATAATTCCGGCTTCTTGGGATGGATCAACTGGCTATATTCGCGTTATTCCCTAACTCTAACCTTTTTGGCTTGGCTCTTTGGCCTAGCTTTGACGCCGGTTTCGACTTCTACCGAACTCCCCTTTCAAGTTTCCCCCTTGGGTGTTTATATAGGCTTTGAAATGCCTTACTTGGTCCCTAAGTATCCTAATTTAAGTAGAATTCCTACTAGGGTGTTTGAATAGGCTTTGGAATGTGTTTCTTTGCCTCCAAGTATCCTTTCCTAAATGAAATTGCTCTTTCCAGCGACAAGGACATGGCCATGGCATACGCCCATGTGGATCGTGGCCAGGCTGTGCTCGGACTTCTTTAATGAGGCACAACCGTGTGAATCAGGGGAAAGACCGTGTATTAGATGTTAGGCGGGGCACGGTCGTGTGGTCACCGGGCTAGGTCGTGTCGAATTCATGATATGGCCCATTTACTCCATTTTGGGCCCGTTTTATGTTCTTTTCATCCTCGGGTGATTTCCTGGGTATAAGACATGAAAAGAAAGGATTAATAGCACCTTTTTCCATAAATCAAGGGATAAATCATCCAAAAGCATATTAAATATGGGCTTAAAATATGTTACTTTTACGGTTTATCAAATGCCTTTTGCTTGTCCTCAATCAATATTCTCAACTTACAATTAAAACGAACTTTCCATGATTCAAAATTTCTATCAACAATGCCTTATCCTAATTCATAGATAATTTATACATGGATAATTCAACTCAAAGATTCCTAAAGATTCAAACAAGATAAGTCATACATTTGTAGCACAAGAACATAGGTGTTTCCCTTCATCTAAATAATTACCTTTAATTCAAAATCTACAAGGATTGATATCCTTACAAAAGATTCACTCAAATCACTCAAAAAGTGTTTAAGGGTCAAAATTAAGCACTCATAAGTCGAACATGAAAATTTAATCCCATAGGCTTGCCTAAAGATCAAATCTCTACCACTGTAAAATGATGTGATAAACCGATCAAAAGGTCTTTGTTAGGGTTGTAACGGGGCTAAGGCCAAAGGTGTGGATAAAGGCTGAATTTAGAAGGTTATAATCGAGATTGAATTGATAAGTTACCTATCTAAAAATTTCTAAGATAATAATTACATCAACTGAAAATAATAATAATCCTACTAATACGAGCTTTTTCTTTTGATAATTAGACTTTAACTTGTATAAGCTCACTCTTCATAATACTAATACTGAATATACTTTGCTTTTTTTTAAGAACAAACTAATAAAGACAACTTCAACTCATAATAAAAACTTAGGTAACTAGTCAAATCATATCTCGATTAAAGGGTAGTCAAAAAGAAGGGTAATAACAAATACAAAGGGTTTTGGGTTAATATTATTGGGTGAGTCAATAAAAGGGTTGTTAGGCTCAACTGGGTTCACTAAGGGTTAATTATGAGGGTAGGATTTTTAGTGGTTTAAGTGGGTTAAACCTAGGTGCCTTTATCATCTCAGTATATCAAATCATAACTGTGGTCTTGACATGTATAATCAAGGCAAGTTCTAGAATAACAGTTCATAGTTGACACACTCATAATAAAAGAATGAGCATGAAAAGAATGTATGCCCTATAGCGCTCAAAATCTCACAAAAATTATGGGTATTTTTGACATCAACCTTATAAATTTCAAACTTCAAGATAACATTCAAATTCAACTTAACAACCTAAAATTTTAAAATTTAGAAAATTAGACTTATCATGCTTGATTCCCTAGTATTCTTCAAATTTAATCATCAATGCACAATTAACTATGACTTATTCAAAAGCATATCAATAAAAAAATCACAAATCATCATAAATTTCATCTTAATTAGTAATATGAGAAAATTACTTCAAAATAAGATTAAATTCAGGGATTTGAGAACAATAAAGAAAGTTAGGCATTTTTATCCTCAGGGTTTGAGAATAATGAAAAAAGTTAGGCATTTTCTCAGAATAACTATTCACCCCCCAGACTTAAAATGTACATTGCCCTCAATGTACAAAGATAGATAATGACATTTAAGGGATAAATCAAAAGAGAAGGGGAAAGAACTACTCCCTGAGTTGTGGATGTTTTCCCGAATGAGTGTCTTTGGTGGCGATGATGGTCAGTCGGGATAACGTTCTTGCGCTAGATGAAGAAATTGGGTAGCGCTTTGAGAAGTAGCCAGGCTTTTTTAAGACTTCATAAAAATAAACTAAGTATAAAGTTATAGAAAAACAAATTAAAGGGAAGGAGACTAAGAAGAAAACTAAAATAAAAAGAAAATATTAATGGACTGTGAAGTCCTTATTGAAGGATGGTTCGCAAGGTGGGTGTGACTTCTAAGGCTGGGGTGGTGCTGGCGATGGCAGAAGTGAAGAGATTATCGTGGTGGTCGGCGTGATTCCTTACAGCCTGGCGAACCTGACACTACAAAACTAAATTAAGTTAAACTAAATTAAACATAAGATTATTAAAGAAAAAGAGAATGAAAGGAAAGAGAAATGGAAAATAAAAATTAATTGGTCTCAAAGATCCTTAGCTTGGTGTTGAGACGAAGCTGCCAGCATGAACTCATGTTGATTGTTCTTTATTAAGGAGCCTATGCTTAGCTTTCTCCATTTCTTCGGCATGGTGTTGGCTTGCTCAAGGATCTAGAGCTTTAATGAGTGAAGAATCTGAGATGGGAGAGAGTGAGAAACAAAGAAGATAGGGGTGAAAATCAGATGGAGGGAAGGGGTCAAGTTTGGAACTCCCCCACGGCTGTGGTCCCAGGGTGTGTCGATTTACACGGCCTCCTCACACGGCTGTGTTATAGAGGGTGTTGTCACCATATACCCGTGTTTGGTCACTCCATGCCCGTGCTTAACAAAGTAAATGGTAGGCACGGTGAGGTCCCACGGGTGTGTGTAGCCCGTGTGTAACAAGTCAGTATCCTCAGAATTTTCACACGGTTATATGGCACGGTCGTGTTTTGTCTGTCGATGCCCGTGGGGAGGGTGGTTGGATTCGTGATGTTGGGGGGTGGTTGGACTGACTTGCACAGCCTCTGCTCTGTCAGTGTGGCGATTCCGGTGGTCCACACGGCCACGGTCACGGCCGTGTGTAAGGCCTGTGACCTGGATATCCTGCATTTTTGGTTAGTTTTTTTTTTAAAAAAAAAGAAAAAGGAAAATAGATTTAAATGCAAATAAAAGTAAAAAGAAATAAATTTAGTGCTCAGGTTGCCTCCCGAAAAGTGCTCGTTTATAGTCTTAAGCTAGACTTTGCCTCGTTATTTGAAAATTTTAGGGAGGCTTGAAAGTTTGGATATCTTCCCTCATGCCTATAGTCCTATTTTCTTGACAAAGGTTGAGTCGAGAAGCGTTTACCTTAGAAGTGCCGCATGTTGGGTTGCTTACCTCGACTCTTTCGTGTAGGAAGATATTACGTACCTCAAGAGGGATTTCTTTCCTCAGCTATTTTGATGTGATTTGATGTTCCTACGAGCTCTTCTGGTGGCTCCTTTGGATTTAGAGTGTGTATCTCTGGTTCTTCCTCGTGTATCCCTAATTTCTCTTTGAAGTGTGTTTTCCACTCACCTAAGTCATCGATGTGAATCCTTTGCTCCTCGTGAGTTATTTCTTTGTTGGCACTGAGCTGAGGATCAGGTTCAATCGTTCCCTTTTTTGGTGGTTCCTGTAAAGAGGGTGTAATTGAATTATTATCAAAAGGATTTTCTTTCTCACCTTGATTCTTTGATGACCTAGCTGAGTCGAGGGCTTGAAGACTGATTGATTCGTCACGTACACAAAGAATGAGTTCTCCTGTACCAACATCAATTTTAGTCCTGGCAGTTGCTAGAAAGGGTTTTCCTAAAATTAAAGGAATCAAAATATCCTCATTCATGTCTAAGACAACAAAATCTACTGGAATACGAATTTATCAATTTTGATTAGAACATTTTTTATTATACCCCTAGGAATTCTGATAGTTTTATCAGTTAACTGAATGTTCATCCTAGTTTGTCTGGGTTTCCCTAGACCTAGTTGTTTAAACATTTTATAAGGCATAACATTGATGGTTGCCCCTAAATCAGCTAAAGCATTACCAATAGATAAACTACCAATTAAACATGGAATTGTAAAACTCCTGTGTCTTTTTGTTTTCTGCGGTGATACATTCGCAACATTCTTTGAGCATCTTTGCGTTTAATTCCACGTGGTGCTCCTCGTCTAATTTGTGTTTGTTTATCAAGAGCTGTCTTAAAAATTTTCTCGAGTTTGGCATCTGAAAAAGAGCTTCAAGAAGAGGTAAGTTAATATGTAATTTCTTTAAAAGTTTAAGAAACTTACCGAATTGTTCTTCTGAATCGTCTCTCTTTAATGCTTCGGGGTAAGGTATGCAAGGTTGGTATTCTTTGATTACCGGTTTTGGCTTTTCTTGTGTTACCTCTACCTTACCTTCGTCTACCTTGTCTTCTTATTTTGAGATGGGTTCGTCTATCTTTGCATTTTCCTGAGCTGCTATGGATTGAACTTGCTCCTTTGGATTAATCTCAGTGTTGCTTGGTAGACTTCCTTACTGTCGTTCTGACATTAGCTTTGCAAGTTGTTCAACTGCCTTAGTGGCTTCCCTTACTGACTTAGTAACATCCTCTAATTGCTTCTTGTTCTCTTCAGCTGGTGTTTGTTGACTTTTAAATGTTTTCTCAGTGTCTTGGAGAGGGGTTTCTGTGGTTGCCATAAATTTTGTCAGCATCTCTTCAATGTTCGACTCCTCTTCTTGTTGGTGAGGTGGGTTTTGAAAATCTGGATAAAATTCCTGTCTTTGGCTAGTTTGATCATTCCACGAGAAATTGGGATGGTACCTCCAACCTGCATTATAGGTGTCATTATAAAAATTATTTTGAGGTCTAGAGTAGTTACCAATATAGTGGACTTGTTCGTTCTCCATGCCATATCTGTAGGGTGGGTACTCAGGATTCGCCACGCCTCCTGGATTCGAGTCATATTGCATTACTGGGTGTACCTGCGAGAGACTACACAAACCATCGATCTTTTTATTCATCTGGGTAGATAACCTGGTGAACACGTCGAGGTCGGCAGCCTTTGGCCGCTTAGTAGGAATTGTCCTCATGACTTGCCACTGATAATTATTCAGTGCCATCTTCTCTATAGACTAAAATTATCTGCCAAAAGCAAAGTAAAAAATAATAATAATAATAATAACAATAAAAAATAAATTGTAATAAAAAAATGGCTAAAGTAATAAAAATAGGTTTTATTAATATTTTAGTTCCCCGGCAACGGTGCCAAAAACTTGATCGCTAAAAATCAGAGTTTTAAAATTTATAAAAGAATGATCAAAACCTGAAAACTAACTCTGACAATGATTAAAGGCAAGTGTACCTATCGAACAGTAGTATAGCTTAGGCAAGACCGGATATCGAACCCAAACGAACTAAAAGTACTAATACTAACTTTCTTTTTATTATTTAGCCTTAAAATTAGAGTGAAGTTTCTTTTGACGAAGACTAAACTAAGGAGACAAAGACAAAAAGGACGAATAGGAAAATAACTTTGAAGGAAAACTCAATTGATAATGACGATACCCTTAGGAAGAATCCACCTAGACTTCACTTGTTATCTAACCCTAAATTATATGATTTCTTTTACTTAGCTTGATCCGTAGGACTCCTTAACCTATATTAAACCCTCTCTCGAGGCGAATAACGTCAAACCCTAGGTTAATTTGTGGAACTCTCGTTCACTTATAATAACCCCTTACGAAAGCAGTAAATCGATCAATGGACTCCCATATTAGGTTTCACCCTAATCCGGCAAAATCTCGTAACCCTATCTCTAGGCGTTCGATCAACTCCGCTTAATTATGTTAGATCTACTCTTAGGCAGGGTCTATTCCTCCTCCACCTAAGCACATTAGATTTGGATTAAGCAACATAATTAAGAACAAGCTAAGTATAATTTAGATTTGGATTAGGCAGGGTCTATTCCTCCGCCGTCTTGAGTATAATTCCGGCTTCTTGGGATGGATCAATTGGCTATCTTCGCGTTATTCCCTAACTCTGACCTTCTCGGCTTGGCTCCTTGGCCTAGCTTTGACTCCGGTTTCAGCTTCTACCAAACTCCCCTTTCAAGTTGCCCCCTTGGGTGTTTATATAGGCTTTGAGATGCCTTACTTGGTCCCTAAGTATCCTAATTTAAGTAGAATTCCTACTAGGGTGTTTGAATAGGCTTTGGAATGTGTTTCTTTGCCTCCAAGTATCCTTTCCCGAATGAAATTGCTCTTTCCAGTGACAGGGACACGGCCATGGCACACGCCTATGTGGATCTTGGCCAGGCCGTGCTTGAACTTCTTTAATGAGGCACGGTCGTGTGAATCAGGGGAGAGACCGTGTACTAGATGTCAGGCGTGGCACAGCCATGTGGTCATCGGGCTGGGCCGTGTCGAATTCATGATATGGCCCATTTACTCCATTTTGGGCCCGTTTTATGTTCTTTTCATCCTCAGGTGCTTTCCTAGGTATAAGACATGAAAAGAAAGGATTAAGAGCACCTTTTTACATAAATCAAGGGATAAATCATCCAAAAGCATATTAAATGTGGGCTTAAAATATGTTACTTTTACGGTTTATCATTAACATTAATAACTATTTTACACTTTTAACCTTAATGAATTTTAATAATAACACCTTATGCCATGATATTATCATCCATTTACTTTCAAATGGTTTAATCACAAAATAAGGACTTCTCTTTTAAGAAGCCATGCCAATTAGACACTTTAACAATCAGCACACAACTTTTACATTTTACGCGATTAAGTCTTTTTTCATATTTCGGCACACAATCGATAAAATTTTCACACAGGATTTTCACACATGCTCAATCACATACTGTAAACACAGAAAATAATATTAAAATATTTTATGACCTCGGAGTTTTGGTCTTGAAACCACTTTTTCGACTAGAGCCTAAACCTGGGTTGTTACATTTTGTCTTTAAATTTTTGATGAATTTGAGTAATTATGTAACGCCCCAAAAGTTAGGGGTTTGTAGTTTTGCTTAAATTCTTGTTGTGCTAATTTGGCTAGCTATTTGAGTGTGTTTGGGGTCATAAAGAGGCCTGGGTTTGAGTTTGAGCATTGGAAAAATTTTGGTTTTTGACCTTATGGTGGAGAGGGCTGTTGACAGTAGGGCTTAAGTAAATCTGTGTGTGTTTTAGGAACACAAGTTGAGCAGGTGGTATGGTGTAGTGGCGTCATGTGGAGAGCATGGAGGGAAGGGGTTCGAATCCCACAAGCTGCAAATAGAAGCCTTTATTTTATGACTTGAGAACGGAGGAAGTAGACTTCAGATCGAACTCTTCTTGGGGAGTTGGAGACTGGATCAAATGTTTCAAACGGATGAAGGAGAGTAAAATTAGGACGAAAGAGTGGAGAGAATCAAGGGATAGAGGGGTGTGCAAGTGTTGGCCTAAATTAGGAGTGTTGCGAGGATGAGAATTTCGGCTAAGAGGTGGGTATGATGTAAATTCGGCTTGAGGGATCTTTAGAGAGCGTTTTTGTGTTTTGATTCTATTTGGAATTTTCGTATTCTTTTCTTTCTGATTGTCTGTGCAAGTGGTCTTTTGGTACTTTCGAGATCAAGTGAGAGCAAGTTTTGGTGCCGAAATCTCTAAGAGAACTTCTTTTATTTTCTCATTTGTCCCCTTGCCAAAATCTCACTTCTTCTGAGAGCAAGATTCTTTTGTTTTTGGCTGAATCAAATCTCCCTTCTTTCTCCTCCATTTTCCTGTTAGGTGCCGAATTGGTAAGCTTTGCTTTCATCTCTTTTCCTTCTTTCTACTCATCTCTCTTCTTTTTATCAACTGTAACCACACTTCTACCTTTCTAATTTCTCTCTAGGCCAAATCTTTGAGGGCCGAACATTCCTTTTTTTTTTTTCATTCTAAGCGGTTTTGAGTTTCTTCTATTCGTTGGTAAGTTGTGGCTACAACCGAATATAGGTTTGCTATTTCTTCTCTCATTCTCAGTTTGGGTTCTCTAAGTCGAAGGGCTGGTTCTTTAGTTGCTGTAGAATAGCGTTTCTAATGTGCTCTTTTTTTTCGATCAATGCTAGGGACTCAATTTCTCTAACCTCGGAATAGGGCCAATTACCTTGGTGTTCAGGAAGATCGTATCACGTGGTAAGAAAGGCTTGTTTGGTTAAGTACATCAGCATTTTGATTTACCTGAGGTAGAGACTAACTATTAACCAATTGTTTCATAGGTGCCTTGGAAGTTTTCAAATCACACTTGTAATCAAGGTGTGTAATCCCATACCTCTGTTTAATCTGCTATTGCTGTGATCCATGAATCGGCTAAAACCGAAATACCAAAAAGCCAGAATATCGACAACTGGGATCACTCAAGCGTGTGACCGCTCGTAGGAATAAACCGAGCCACCAGTGATGGCGATAGACCGTAGGGAGTGTCACGAACGCTCTCGTGGAACTGAGGCCATAGTGGGCCTTGTTGAGCCGAAGCGGGCTAAATGGTCCCAACGGGTTAACGGGCCCATATGAGTGAAAATGATGAAAAGTGTAAGTTGATTGATGTGATTGCGAAGTCCGCAGAATGGGGACTAAAAATAAATAGAATGGGTCACACGAGCGGGTGGGCCCGTATAGGCTGAAATCGGGTTTTAGGCCCAATAGCACTGTATTGACCAAAAATGGAAACTGAGTCGCTCAAGGCGACATTAGGCGCTGGAAAGACCATTGTAGGGGTAAAATTACCGAAATACCCTTAATGGGTAAATTACTAAAATACCCTTAGTGGGTAAACTACCGAATATCCTTAGTGGGTAAATTACCGAAATACCCTTAGTGGGTGAATTACTGAAATACCCTTAGTGAGTAAATTATCGAAATACCCTTGGTGGGTAAAATTACCGAAATACGTTCGAGGGGAAAAACTATCATTTTACCCCTAAATGACCGTTTTACCCTTAGTGGTAGGATCATCGATGTATGGGTAGTAACTAGTTGATTGATGTCTATGATGATGCACTGCTTACATGATTTAACTATGACATAGCATATTGCATGTGTTGGGTTATAGATTTGGAGGTAGCACTGTACTGGTGGCTCTGCCACGTTATACTGATTTAGTGGCTTTTGCCACGTTATACCGATTTAGTGGCTCAACCACATATACTGTTATTAACAGCTGGTCTGCGTTATTGGTGTGCTGGTTGGGTGGGTTGACTTGGTCCCCACAGGTGTGTTGGTTGGTACAGGTGGTGTGTTGGTTGGACTGGGTTGGGAACATATTTGTTCTGCATATCATTGGGCTTCGGCCCAGACTGTTAATGAATAGGGCGTCGGCCCAGACCATTACTGAGTATGGCTTGGGCCCAGATTGACACTGTATGGGCTTGGGCCCAAACTATGGTTGTAATAAGGGGATTACACACTGAGTTTTTGTAACTCACCATTTTCTCTAACTGTGCAGGAAATCCCCAGCTTTAGAGGATTTGGAGCTGCGAGGGACTCGAAGGTGGCCACACGTCCCGTATGTTTTTGGGTTAATCTAGTTACTTCATTTTAATTTACTTTACTTAAATTTCTGAGTTAATAATTTTTGTAATAAGGCCATTGGATTTGTTTTAACTTTTATTTGGTATTTCCTCACAAATTGCTGACTTATTACACATGGGTTTTCAAAAAATAACTACTGCTTTTAAAATATCACGTTTTTGCAACTGTTTAAATCAAACTTCCGTAACTAAAAAGGTTTTAAAAACAAAATAATAGATGCATGGTAATACTATGAAAAGAAACGATTTTGAGTAAAACTAGTTTTGTTAACAAGCAACGGAAATTCTAGTTTTTTGAACGATAGAAAATTTTTAATCTACAGAAGAGTTTTCCAAAATACATAAAGTTTGCAAACCACACCTGATGTGGCACGCTAGATCCGGTCATAATGTCTAGGCCGGGTGTGGGGTGTTACAAATTAGGGCTGAATTGTAAAAATAATATTTTGAAGGACTAAAATGTGAAATAAATGAAATGTATGGACTTGTATCCAATCCAAATCTACATCAATCCGATTTAACATACACAAATTATTTAGCAAGTTAATTGATTATAAAGTGTGTATGTACACACCTGTCACCAACGGTCGTTCCAAATCCCGAAGAATCAAATCGGCACCCTAGACTTCCTGCTCCTATATTCGGCCAACCACTAGGTTAGTGCCATGGCTTATTCGGCCAAACCGAAATAATTGAAAAGGGTTCCTTGTGAACCCGAAACCTTACCCAAATGTTTTTGAATACTAGCCACCACCCTCAAAGTGCTTTTTCTTCCCTAAATCGGCAATCAATAAGTTAGTAGCCTTCGACTTTTGATTACTTAAAAGATTTCATGAACTTTGAAATGGATCCTTACCTCCTTACCAAGTTCGATTACCAAGGAATAGAGCCTAAATCGCCTGATTCCAAATATCCCGGAGACCCTACAATATATCGGTTTCAAAAAGTATTAATACCCTTGCCATCAACCGAAATTGACTTCTTACCTTTCCTATAAGTCGACAGAAAAGAAAGTATGGGGAAGAAAGTTTCGGCCATCCTTCACATTCACCAATCGATTGCAGAAGAAACTCCGAAGAGATTTATACCACCCTTAGTATTTGGCCAAAGAGAGTTTGATGGGGAGGAAAAGAGTTTCGGCAAAAAGGAGTGAATATTCGGCCAATAAAGAAATAAAAGAAAAGGGGAATTAAGAATGGGGATTCGGCAAGGAGAAGTAGAGAGAGTTTTTGAAACAAAGAAAGAAAGGTAAAGGATTAATGGTGCCGTCGGTTTTGATAGAGGTTGAAAAGGGAGTGAAAAGAAAAGACTTGAAAAAAATGTAATTGCTTTAGCCTAAATTACCAAGTAATTGGCTAAGCAAATTCGGCACTAATGCCCCTATACTTGCCGTCCACTCTTCCTTTGAAGAGTTTAAAATTCCACCAATTCCTTAATTCACTCTAGGCCACATATTTCAAATTATTCAAAATAATTTGAATACCTTAAATAATAATCAAATAATAATCCCATAATAATCAAATAATAATGCTAATATTATCCCTTTTTATCTTATCAAATAAATAATGAAAATAAAAGAGACCATGTGCTTATCAAACTCTTCCAAATGAATGTTAAACAAAGAACCCATGTGCGAGCCAATTCACCTTGTCACGCCTTGCAACAAAAGGAAAAAAACCTAAGTCTTTGCTTCTTTGATTCGAACCACCGACCTCACGCCCTTGACCCACTCTCTCTCTTCCAACGTCCAGTGCCACTTTTCCAAATTGACTTTCATGTCAAATAACCACAACATTTATTTTTAAAGCCTCCCTACTTAAGCCCATCACCCCCAAAATAAAATTAAAACGGCTCGCTGCTGCTCAATTATTTGAACTCGCGCCCTTCTTCCCTCTAACTCCTAAGTGACCTTACGGAAACCACTTTGCCAATGAGTTCTTTGTGTCCTAGACTCATCCCAGCTCCTTTTAAGGCCTTCTTCCATTTTAACGCCAAACCCAAAAATTAAACCACCTTGCTGCCACCTTGATTCGAACCTAAGACCTCCCTTGCCTCACCCTTAGGCGCACCAAGCCAATTGTACCAAGCCCATTGTTTGCCCTATTTCGTCCAAAATTTTATTAAAGCCCTATCTCACCTAGCTCCCTCCTTTTAGGTACTAAAAAAAATTTAATACTAAATCGGGCCTAGCTCGGGTTAAATTCTAGACCTTAGAACATGCCAAATAAATCATAGTATTTAATTCTTCAAGCACACACATAGGAAATTAACTGAATTACAAACAACCCCTAATTTAGGGTGTTACAATTCTACCCCCTTAAAATAATTTCATCCTCGAAATTACTTACTATCGTCCAATCGTGCATCCTTAACTCATCACACTACGCAACTGCTGCGCACTCTGATCTTAAAAAACTATCATACTTCCTAGAAACATTTCCTACGTTCATAATCCAAGTTCCATACACTTACTAGCAACATAAGAATGAACTAACGTAACCACAACCAAGGCAATTGAAGGTATTTCGGAAATAAGAAATAAAAAAAATAAAACTTACCCATTGTCATATCTGGCACATCTTCCTCCTCGCGACGGCCAACTGCATAAACCAACCTTGGTTGCCTCGCCTCTGCACCTTCAGCACCTCGGCCACGCCCGTTACCATTATCATTACCTCTAGCTGCACCTCGACCCCTCTGTGATGGTCCTTCATTTCTAACCTGAGCACGGTTCTGACCCTCTGGTTGATTCTTAGCTAGCTTCCGAGGACAATCCCTTACATGGTGATCCAACGATCCACACTCAAAGCACCTTCTACTTCCAGCCAAACATTCTCCCGAGTGGGATTTCCTGCATCTAGCACACTGGGGTGGCCAATGAGCAGGCTTTGTGGCTCTTTCTGATTCTCCAAATCTAGCCCTCTTCTGTGAACCTTCAGCGGACCCTGAAGACCCAAAATTCCTTTTATCCTTACTCTTGTCCTGATTCCGCCTAACAGACTGTCTTACCTCTTCAGCAACCTTTGATTTCTCTACCAGGACAGCGAACTCCCGTTCCTGTTGTGGAGCTATCATCATCCTTAGCTCATCTCTCAGCCCATCCTCGAATCTAACACAGCGTTCATGCCCAGTACCCACGATGCCTCTAGCATACCGACTCAGCCTTAAGAACTCTGCCTCATACTCAGATACCGACTTATTACCTTGTATCAATCCCAAAAAGGCTTTCCCCTGAGCATCAGTGTAACTGGTGCCCACATACTTCTTCTGATAAGCTGCTTTGAAATACTCCCACGTACGATCATCTACCGTGGCACCATCTCGGACCGTGAGCCACCACTGATATGCCTCATCCTTCAGAAGCGACACTGCTCCTTTCAATTTCTCCTCAATAGTCAGGTCGAGATCGTCCATGATCCTTTCCGTGGATTCCAACCAATACTCTGCTGCACTGGGTGCCACTCTCGACACACCCCGGAATACTTTAGCTCCGTTAGATCGGAGTCACTCGGGAACAGATTTTCGAGCTCCCAAATTTTCACTAGCCCTAGCCACCAACTCAAGGACTAGCATTAAAGCTTGCGATACTGCCTCACCCCCGGTCTGATCCTGATCCTCAGCTCCAAAAGTTGGGGGTGGTGGTGGCGGTGGTACTTCGTTCTCAGAACCCTGACCCGACCTAACGGGTTCTGACACGGTCATCTTGCCTCTACCGCGTCCACGACGTCCACGTCCTCTAGAGCTCATTCTAACTACCGCGCTTTAATTTGGTTAAGAAATTTTTATGGATTAGTGACTGTTCCACTTGCTTATTCGCGAAGAAATTTTATGGAAAGTTTAATAGGGATTCTTTCGATCAATCAAGGTTTTAAGTTCTCTATCCTAGTTCACACAGAGAAGAACATCCATTCCCTAATACCTTCCATACTTATTCACTCTTCGGACAGTTCTGTCCATTTCTATCCCAGGGGTATTTTCGTCATTTTCCTACAGGGGCATTTTCGTAATAAATACGAGGGATTTCAAAAGTTTAATAACTCAGGTCACTTTGAAATTTCCAAAACTGGAGGGTATTTCTGAAAATTTGTAAAATTTAAAGATATGGCAACATTTTGGAAACCAGGGGTATTTTGATAATTTTTGTCAATCAGGGGTAATTTTGTAAATTTAGTAAATCAGGGATGTTTTTAACAATTGTAAAACTCTGAGGGTCCTTTTTGAGAGTTCCCTTCTTAAAACGATGACGTTGCAAAAATTTAGAATTCAAGGTTATTTTGGTAATTTTGCAAGTTGAGGGCATTTTCGTAATTTTTCCAAAAACAAAGTATTTTTGATAGTTTGCATAGTAAGGTTTTTGGATATTTATAAAATAGTAAAATTTTGGGAAAAACCATTGAGTTGATATTTTATGAACCAAGGGCATTTTGGTAATTTTACCCCTAAGGGCTTTTTTGTAATTTTTCACAAAATTTTCCGGAAATGTTGTAAAGAGGGTTTTTTTCAGATTTAAAAGAGAAATTTTAGAAAAAGAATTTTGAAAAAGCTAAGGTTTTGTTGTTTTCTTCTTTTCCCAAAAACATGGCTAGTTCCCTTCCGGGTTTTAGTCATTATGTTTAGCCTATGACCGAGCCCTCTTGGTCAGGGTGAACCAAAGCTACGCACCAGGCAGGATTCCTACAAAGAGGAGGTTAGTCACGAGGACTGCTTAAATACCAAGCTCTTCCGGATCCAATCCTAGACATGCGCACCAAGGTTACCACACCCTAACTCAGCGACTTGGTCCTAGGTTTGTTTAATTAGGCTATTAAAGTCTTATGTCTTTTGTTTGGGGTAAACTAGTCCTAAAGTTTAAAGTACTTATTACTATCTACGTTCCATGCTTCCTACTCTTCTACAGAAAATAATTCATACAGAAGTCAGAAGTACTTACCTGGGCGGATAGGTGCCGGAGGCTCGGTGCCATGCTGTTTAAAACCAAAAACAATTCAAAAGGCCTACCAAAACATTTTTGGGCCTTGGGCCCCCACAGCTGATCTTTGAACTGGGCTCTGATACCAATTTGTAACACCCCAAACCTGGCCCAAACACTACGACCGAATTTGGGTTGCTACCGAGAAAACATT
Source organism: Gossypium bickii (assembly GCA_025503065.1). Taxonomy (NCBI): domain Eukaryota; kingdom Viridiplantae; phylum Streptophyta; class Magnoliopsida; order Malvales; family Malvaceae; genus Gossypium; species Gossypium bickii. Next base: position 100,613,796 of record CP106715.1, read on the forward strand.
TTGAAATCATTTCAAAATCCGTTAAGTTTTGTCGAAAACCTTGTGTTTTCAAGTCTCTTGTTAAAAACCATACTTAGATTTATTTTAAAAATATTCATTAAGCAAGACTGTTATCGATTCAGGTGTACCCGATGGCACGATAAAACATTTTGCATTTGGATTTTAAGAAAACATGTGTACTTAACTTAATATTAAGAAATAGTTTAAACAGATTATTCCAAAACATGAAATAATAAAAAAAATAAATCTAGGAGGCCTTATTACAACTTGGTTAAAAATTCAACTGATAATAAAAATAAAATAACTAAAACTAAAGTTCATTTAAATCAAAGTCCACTGCATGGCCACCTCGAGTCCATCCGGCTCCACATCCGCGATCTACATGTCACCTGAAAAATGTAAAGGAGAAGGTGAGTCACCAAGACTCAATATGTAACCCTTCCCCCGGTTTAATGCCACATCATACACAATTTATAACAAATTAACATGCACTAAATCATGCACCCAACCTAGCCATCCAAACTCCTTTTCTACTCCGTGTGGTACCAAACCCTTTGGTGGTGCCAAACCTTTGGTGACTTAAAGTCACAATTGTGATACCAAATCACTGGAGGTGCCAAACCTCTGGTGTCTGAAGACACAAATCGAATGATGGGGCCAACCCATCATGTGATACCAAATCACTGGCGTCAATCCCTTAATATCGCCTGTGGGGCCAACCCACTGTGGTGCTAAGCCACTAGGACAAGACGCTATGAGGTGCCAAACCTCTGGAGGTGCCAAACCTCTGGAGGTGCCAAACCTCTGGTGACCGTAGTCACAATGTGGTACCAAACCACTGGTGTCTGTCGACACTAATATCACTGCCCCCTCCACTCATGTAACCCACATCAATCCATGATATACAACAGATTTCATGCCAACATATATTTAAATCACATATACCAAATATGCCATGCTTCCCAAAAGCATTATAATCATCAAGGACTTACCTGGATCCTTGCTTATACCATTCATGGTATCCAATCCAAATCTACATCAATCCGATTTAACATACACAAATTATTTAGCAAGTTAATTGATTATAAAGTGTGTATGTACACACCTGTCACCAACGGTCGTTCCAAATCCCGAAGAATCAAATCGGCACCCTAGACTTCCTGCTCCTATATTCGGCCAACCACTAGGTTAGTGCCATGGCCTATTCGGCCAAACCAAAATAATTGAAAAGGGTTCCTTGTGAACCCGAAACCTTATCCAAATGTTTTTGAATACTAGCCACCACCCTCAAAGTGCTTTTTCTTCCCTAAATCGGCAATCAATAAGTTAGTAGCCTTCGGCTTTCGATTACTTAAAAGATTTCATAAACTTTGAAATGGATCCTTACCTCCTTACCAAGTTCGGTTACCAAGGAATAGAGCCTAGATCGCCTGATTCCAAATATCCCGGAGACCCTACAATATATCGGTTTCAAAAAGTATTAATACCCCTGCCATCAAATGCCAAAATTGACTTCTTACCTTTCCTATAAGTCGACAGAGAAAGAAAGTATGGGGAAGAAAGTTTCGGCCATCCCTCACCTTCACCAATCGATTGCAGAAGAAACTCCGAAGAGATTTATACCACCCTTAGTATTTGGCCAAAGAGAGTTTGATGGGGAGGAAAAGAGTTTCGGCAATAAGGAGTGAATATTTGGCCAATAAAGAAATAAAAGAAAAGGGGAATTAAGAATGGGGATTCGGCAAGGAGAAGTAGAGAGAGTTTTGAAACAAAGAAAGAAAGGTAAAGGATTAATGGTGCCGTCGGTTTGATAGATTTGAAAAGGAGTGAAAAGAAAAGACTTGAAAAAATGTAATTGCTTTAGCCGAAATTACCAAGTAATTGGCTAAGCAAATTAAACACTAATGCCCCTATACTTGCCGCCCACTCTTCCTTTGAAGAGTTTAAAATTCCACCAATTCCTTAATTCACTCTAGGCCACATATTTCAAATTATTAAAAATAATTTGAATACCTTAAATAATAATCAAATAATAATCCCATAATAATCTAATAATAATGCTAATATTATCCCTTTTTATCTTATCAAATAAATAATGAAAATAAAAGAGGCCATGTGCTTATCAAACTCTTCCAGCCGAATGTTAAACAAAGAACCCATGTGCAGGCCAATTCACCTTGTCACGCCAGCAGCAAAAAGGAAAAAAAACCAAAATGCTGCTTCTTTGATTCGAACCACCGACCTCACGCCCCAGCCCTCTCTTCCATTGTCCAGGCCACTTTTCCAAATTGACTTTCATGTCAAATAACCACAACATTTATTTTTAAAGCCTCCCTACTTAAGCCCATCACCCCAAAATAAAATTAAAACGCAAACTGCTGCTCCAGCTATTCGAACCTGCGCCCTTCTTCCCCTCCAACTCCTAAGTGACGCTTTGCCAATGAGTTCTTTGTGTCCTAGACTCATCCCAGCTCCTTTTAAGGCCTTCTTCCATTTTAACGCCAAACCCAAAAATTAAAACACTTGCTGCCACCTTGATTCGAACCCAAGACCTCCCTTGCCTCAACCTTAGGCGCACCAAGCCAATTGTACCAAGCCCATTGTTTGCCCTATTTCGTCCAAAATTTTAATAAAGCCCTATCTCACCTAGCTCCCTCCTTTTAGGTACTAAAAAAATTTTTAATACTAAATCAGGCCTAGCTCGGGTTAAATTCTAGACCTTAGGACATGCCAAATAAATCATAGTATTTAATTCTTCAAGCACACACATGGGAAATTAACTGAATTACAAACAACCCCTAATTTAGGGTGTTACAGATTCGGCCTATTGATGTAATTGTGATATTAAAAGTGAAAATATATATATGTATATGATTGTTTATATTCGGCCATATGATATGTATATGTGATTAAAGTATGACCTTTGTAGTAAAAGATATCTTTGAATTGGAAATTATGTGTATTCGACCTTATTAGTAAAATGTTAATATGCCTTTGTTAATATATATATTTTTGCTTATGACTTACTAAGCTTAGATAGCTTACTGTGTGTGTGTTCTTGTTTACCTTTGTTTTATATATTTTGGAGTCACGTTACGAGCTCGGGGATCGTCAGCAAAGCCTATCACACTATCGACTGTTTCTTTCGGTATTTTACTAAGTTGAATTTGGGCATATGGCATGTATAGCATAGTTGAAATGTTTGATTTTTGGGTATGTGTATATATATATAGCGATGCGAAAATGGCTTAAGCATTATGTTTAGGTTCGATTATATGAGTTCTTGTTTAAGTTTTTAATGTGTTTAGTTTTGTCATTTCGACCATGGCTTATTTATATGCGGTATATGGTTGCTATGTTTAGTTAATATTGTGGTAAATGTTTTGATATATATAATATGTGTGGTATGTTTAAATTTGGTATTTAAGTGAGTTTGGTTAGGTTTTATAAAATGAACTATGTATATAAAGGTTAGAAGCTATTTATATGTTCGAATGTGTTGGGGTTGGATGATTATAAGTCTGAATATGTATAGGTTATAGTGATTAGGTTTGTATTAGTAATGTATGCATATATATTATGCTTGAATGATTGGATAAATAGGTACGGTTGGTAAAAGATAAATAATGAATATGCCATATGATTGTTTTGGTTGATAAGTAACGTGAATATGCAAATAAGACTAAGGATATGATACTAAAATGATAAGCATGACATTTGGTTATTAACATACCTAAATAAATATATTATGTATTATATGTTATATTGATTGTCCGATTGTGGATTAACTTAGTTTGTGGTATGAATGAAATTTGAGGTACAATCTAATGCATATAAATTGGCATGTGAATAATATGTAATTTTCTTGTTATTTTTTCTCAAAATGGTTCAAATCAATGTGGTCATATGCGCATGAACTTTTGTCAAGAGAAGAAGTATATTTGGTCTTGAAATGATAATTATTTAAATGAGTATTTGTATATGTATGGCTAGTATGCCGTGTAGTTATTTTAACTTAGATTAATGTGCATAACATGTGAATTGGTATAGTCATGGAAGAAAAAAATTAATGGAATAAGTTAATATTGATTCGGTAATTATGCTTAGATATGGCTTTGACATTAGGAAATATGCGCATGGTATAATAGTAACTATAGTATGCTTGGACATGTTTTTATATCACCAATGACGTATAAATGAATGAAAAATTTAGTAGTAATGTAACACCCTGAATTTGGGCCTAGAAGAATTGGGCCTATTGGGCCTTGGGCATGGGAGCTTTTAAAATTTTTGAGAATAAAAGAACGACATTAATGCAAGTTGGACCTATTAGGTGAGTGATTTTGGAAGGTTGGGGGGCTTCTATGAAGGCCCGGGATCAAACTTGGGCTTTAGGAAAATTTTGGTTTTAGGTGAATAAAACCCTGGGAGTTAGTAAGTAGGCTTTAATAATAAAATGTGGAGAAAAATGACACAAAAGGAGTTGTGGTCTAGTGGCAAATAGCGCCACATAGGAGACAAGGGAATGACACCACACAAGGAAGCAAGGGGTCCAAGGTTCAAGTTTTGGCGCTTGCAGTTCATTTTGATTTCTTTTTTAAATGAACTTAGACTTTGGCCATAGACTTATGTTTACCTGCGCATGTTTTAAGACAAAAATGAGCTAGTTGGTAAAGTGGCGAGCGGCGTGGATTATGTTACAGGGGAGCCTGAGTTCGAATCCCATTGCAAGGGAAAAGGGATATTTATTTTGTAAAGTTGGGACGGCTAGAGTTTGTGCTGGATTTAAACTCTGCTGAAGGAGGGATCCCACATCGGGAAGCTAGCAAGAGGGAAGGTGAGAAGCTGGCTTTAAATAGAGCAATCTATGAGGAAAGTAAGCATACCCGGGTTGGCATTTGGGCATAGGAGTGTTCGAAGCACGGATCAACTCCAGACTCCTATCAGGTATGTATTTCGCACTACTCAACTGTAGAGTAGCAAATGCTGAAATCTTAGTCACACGGCAATAGTAGCCACACGAGCGTGCGAGCGCACGTGTGGGGGCTTCGGCGCGATAGTTGAGGCCATCATGAGTGTTCTTGTGGGTTTAGGCTGTTTGGGCCGAAATGGGCCATGTAAGGCCAATGGGGCCCATGGAGGCCCATATGAATAAATTGAACTATCATGTAGTAGATATTGAACTGGTATATGTGAATCTCATATCTATGGCTAGATTTGGGCTAAATGGGCTACACGAGCGTGTGGGTCCATTTGGGCTGAGAATGGGCCCTAGGCCCATTCGTATCGTTATCTCTGTTTAGGATGCCCTTGGTTTAAAATTATTGAAATACCCTCAGTTTGTAAAATTACTGAAATACCCTCTGTTTGCAAAATTACTAAAATAACCTTGGTTGACAAAATCACTAAACTACCCTCGATTTCCAAAATTACTAAAATACCCTCAGTTTACAAAATTACTGAAATACCCCCGGTTTACAAAATTACTGAAATACCCTTGGTTGAGAAAATTACTAAAATACCCTTGGTTTACAAAATTACTAAAATACACTCGACTCGTAAAATTATCGAAATACCCCTGATTTATAAAATTACCAAAACACTCTTGATTTATGAAATTACTGAAAAACCCTTGGTTTACAAATTATTGAAATACCCTTGGTTTATAAATCACTAAAATACCCTTAGTTTACGAAATTACTGAAATACCCTCGATTTGTGAAATTACTGAAATACCATCGGTTTGCAATATTATCGAAATACCCTTGGGTTACGAAATTACCGAAATACCCCTAGTGTGCAAAATTACCAAAATACCCCTAAAGGGTAGAATTACCGAAATACCCTTAGCAAAATTATAGAAATACCCTGGTTTATGAAATTACCGAAATACCCCTGAAGGGTAGAATTACAAAAATACCCCTGGGTTGTAAAATTACCGAAATACCCATGGTTTGCAAAATTACCAAAATACCCTGAAGGGTAGGATTACCGAGATACCCTTATATGGTAAAATGACTATTTTACCCTTGAAGGTAAATGACTGATTTAGACTGTGAATTTGATTGATTTGACTGTGATTGTATAACTATAAGTTTAAGCGACTGATTTGTGGGCGTGTGGTGATATCTTTGTTAATATGCGTTTAGATGGTATTCTTGAGCATAGCCATTTTGCATACATGTGTAATGATTGAGCATGACATACACGACATATTGCATGGGGTTGGGATATGTATTTGGAGGAAGTACTGTACTGGTGGTTATGCCACGTTATACTGATTTAGTGGCTCTGCCACGATATATTGATTTTAGTGGCTCAGCCACATATACTGTTACTGGCAGCTTTGCTACGTTGATATAGGCAGCTCGGCTGCGCTCTTAGTGTGTAGGGCTGGGTGGGTTGATTTGGTCCCCACATGGTGTGTAGGGTTGGTACGGGTGGTGTAATGGTTGGATTGGGTTGGGATGCGTCCTCATAATGTTGCATATCTGTTTATGAGATCTGTCACTGTACTGGGCTTAGGCCACTTGTTCTGTTATTGGTTTGGGCTAGGCCCAATTGATACTGTTATGGGCTATGACCCAAATAATTTCATAGTGGGCTTTGACCCACGTATGCTCTGATCTGTACTGTACTGTTACTGTTGAAAGGGCTTCGGCCCAGAATGTTTAGGTTTCTGCTTCTGTATACTGATTGTTACTCTGGTAAGGGGATTACACACTGAATTTTCATAAACTCACCCCGTTTTCAACTGTGCAGGTAATCCTCAGCCTTAGACGGATTGGAGCTGCGAGGGACTCGGAGGTGACCACACGTCCGATTGGCTTTAAAGTATATGTCCTATTTTTATTTTAGTTTAATTTGTTGGGTTATAAATTTTGTAATAAGGCCTTAAGATTTTTGAACTTTAAGTTTTGTGATTTTATTGATTGTTTTATAATTGCTAGAAGTAGAGCACGATTTATCGAAAATAACTACTGTTTTTCAAAATATCAAGTTCGCAACTGTTTTAAATTAAGCTTTCCGCAACAAACAAGGTTTTAAAGACAATAACGTTTTCCAAGAATGATTTCTAATAAACAACGTTTTGAAGATAAGCAAACGAAATCTGAGCTTTTGAATAGCAGAAAGTTTTAAGTTGTAAGAAGGGTTTTTAATGAAAGCATGGTTTTCGAAAAACTCTTCAATGTGACACGCCAGATTTGGGCTAACTTCTAGGCCGGGTTTGGGGTGTTACAAGAAAAGTATGGTTCGATTGATGTTTAAATTTGTATATGTGCAAGAGCTATATAAATAATAGTAGGTTTGATATTTGACTAATGAATAGTTGTTTTGTTGTACGTTATGTATATGATATGTTTTGATAATTGTAGGATTATGTTATAATTAAGAAATGTTATGAGTTTATGACTTTAAGACAGATATTTGATTAAGTTTTAACCATTGATGTGATTAAATTTTTAGTTGTGAAATGTAATGAATATCTGTATGAACTGTAATATGACCGGTAATGCCTCGTAACCCTAATACGGTGACGGAGACAGGTTAGGGGTGTTACATGTTTACTCTGTTTTATTTTTCCTTATCCTATAGTGATTCGGAAGCTCGTTGGATTGAAAGCTTGGCAGAGATCACTCATACTATCCATCGGCCCATTTTGGTATATATATGTGTGGTAAATCAATTGCGGTTATAATGGCATGTATAGGTTAATTGGCCATATTGGCATGTAAATGTAAATGGTTACTGTAATTAAGCCATTGGAATGGCTAGTGATGATTATATTTTGGTATATATATATTAAGATTATTTCATGGTAATAACATAAATGTTTATTATTGATTGATTGAGATAAGTTAAACGAGTATGCCTATAAAAGTTAAGATTAAAAGCATGAATGCATGTAATAATATATCATGCTAGATGATAAAATTAGCTTGGTCATCATACTTGAATTGGTTGATATATGTGTGTAAATGATTTAGCAGATTGATGGCAAAGTTTGGGTGAGAAATAAAGGCTAGGAAATGGCCTTATTTTTTCCACACAGGTAGACACACGGGCGTGTGTCTTGACCGTGTGTGACACACAGCCTGGCACACGAGCATGTGGTTTGGCCGTGTGTCCCCTGCATCTTAAAATTTAGAAACAGAATGCTCAGAATTTGGCACACGGGCGTGTGTCTCAGTTGCGTGTGCTACACGGCCTAGAACCCAGGCATGTGTCTTGGCCATGTGAAACTTGCACCTTAATGTTTTGCAAGTCAGAGAGTTACACGGGCTAGGGATATGGTCGTGTGACCTATTTTATACACCACATGGCCAAATACTTGGGTATGCTCACACGGCCTATCCACACAGGTGTGTGACCCCTGTATATGAGAGAAATTGTGAAATTTTGCGAAAAATTTCATAAGTTCCCGATTTAGTCCCAACTTGATTCCAACATTTACAATGGGCCTCGAGGGTCCACTCAAGGGACAATTTTACTAGTTTTGGAAATGAACTGTATTTAACATGAATTATTTGTAATTATTCTATAAACTTCGATAATACTATATAACCCTGTTTCGATGACGGATACAAGTTAGGGGTGTTACATCGTCCTTCCTGACGCATACGCACATTCAACCTAAAACAAAAAGTGTAACTCATGAAAGTTCATAACAACTCAGAGAGAAATAACCTCTTATACCTTAGTCTTCGTTTCCATAAAGTGCCAAGTAGTTTATCACCGCTAGCTTCTCTTTGTCATCATCCACTATCTATCATAATAAGTGTCACACAAGTTGTAAAATATTTTCATTCTTTCTATCTCTTATATCCTAGTCTGAATCCATTACCATCATATATAATACCTTCATTCTCTCATGAATCTCCTTCAACTAATCTTAATCATGGACTATTCGTATTCTTTGCAAACCATTGCTCAAAATTTCTCTTCATACCTAACCTTAACTTCTACTATACTTTTCTATTACTATTTACACACAGATGCCCTTCTACAAATTATCAGACACAGTTGTTATTCAATTTTTTTCTTTCAATGAAAGCTCATCCATTTCTTTATTTCTTCCAACTACATCTTCAATCGTTTCTTGATTTTGCTTGGTCCTTACCTTGAAATCATCAAACACTCTAGTTCATTCTAGTCTTTCTAATCATGATTAAAGGTCATGCAGGATACTTCATATCGCTTCATACAGAGTTCACCACAAAGGCTAATCTTTCATAGTTCACAATAAAGGTTTATTCTTTCATAGTTCGCATTAAAGACTTTGTAACACCCCTAACCCGTATCCGTCGCCAAAACAGGGTTACAGAGCATTACCGAAAGTTTTCAAAATATTTTTAGATAAATCATGTAAACCACTATTTATTAACCAAGATTATTCATAACGTCCCTTAAATAGACTCTCGAGGCTCAAAACGAATATTAGAATCAAGTCAGAACTTAATCGAAAACTCTAAGAATTTTTTGTGACATTTCAAAATATTTCCAAGGTGCAGGGCTCACACGCCCGTGTGGTTTAAGGGACATGCCCGTGCCTCAGGCCGTGTCCAATTTAAGTTGCTCTCTAACTTGTGCCACACGGCCACACCACATGCCCATGTGATAGGCAGTGTGGTTAATTAATTTAATTCGAATTAGGTGCAGGTTTCACACGCCCCTGACACAAGGTCGTATTCAAGGCCGTGTCACCCACATGGCTGAGACACACGCCCGTGTCTCTGCCCGTGTGCTCAATTTTTAGCATTCTGTTTATCAAAATTAAAATGCAGGGGACACATGGCCATACCACATGCCCTTATACCACACACGGCCTAGACACAAGCCCGTGTGTCTACTTGTATGGACAAAATAAGGTCATTTTCTAGCCTCATTTCTCACCGAAATTTTCCATTTTCCTGCACCAACACTCACAAGTATAATCCAACCAATTACAAGTATAATTCAAGACAATTTCTGTCATCCAAATTAATATATTTTATCATATATTTGTGTTTAATGACTTACTTTTATGTAACTTACATAATTTGCAAAATTAGATATTCATATTTATCATTTTAGTTAATATAATGACTCAACCATAACATATATCAAAATGTAAGTATATTAACCAATCCAACGGCTAAGTTTCATTCATCATTTACATACCATAATTTGATTTAGTTAGCCTATACATGCCATTAACAAAATAAGATTTTCAGTTATACCAAAATGACAGGTTGATAGTGTGATGATTTGCTCCTCCAATCTCCAACCTTCACGAGCTTTGAGCACTATAAAATAGGGAAAATAAAACCTAAAAACCATATTGTGCTTAGTAAGCTCTTATAACATAAATTAAGCTTACCCATTACATTCAATATATTAACCATACAAATTATGCTTTCCAACTATTTGATAATTTACCTATTCACACATACTCAACCAACATGTTAGTCACTAATAAACCATAATTTACACATATCTTGACCCCATGCTTGGCTTAATTTTGGATGATTTTCCATTTAATTTGATGAATTCGATGCTCCTAATCTCTTAATTTCATGTTTTATATTCAGAAGAGCTTAGAAAATCGAAAAGAACGAGAAACGGGCCAAAATTAGAAAAAATGGGCCTACACGACCTGGACCACTGCATACGGGCGGACCACACGGCCGTGTATGACAAACATGATCGAACACGGTCTGGACTATCGACCACGGGTGTGTCACACGGGCGTGTCCTTGCCGAAACTAGGATGAATTCTATTCGAAATAGGATACTTGTGGACCAAGTAAGGCATCTCGAAAGCCTATATAAACACCCTAAGGGGAAACCTAAAGGAAGGTCGACAGGACGTCGAATAGACACCAAGAAGAAGGAGAAAATACTCCAAGACAGCCTTCGGGAACAGCTTAGGAGAAGGATCTCCATTAAGACTGAGGATCTCCCATCAAGTTCTTTAGAAGTTTTTGGGTTTTCTTATGTTTTGTTGTTTTCCCTATTCTAATGTGTTTTCCCCTATCAGTATGAACTAAATCCCTTAAATACCTAAGGGGATGAAACTTAAGATGAATCTTATTATTATTTGATTTATAAGATAAATAATTGTTCTTATTCTTAATTGTGAGTTTTTATTCTTGTTTTGATAATTCAGGTTATTGATTCAACTCGGATGTGCTTATTTAGTGGAGCAAAAGTCCCTGTTTAAGAGTATATCAACACATTTAAGCGGAGTTGATTGCAACCCTAGAAATAGGGCGACATAAATCTGTCAGATTAGGGTCAAACCTAATAAGGGAATCCATAGATCGAGTTAATGCGACGATGGGGGTTTTAATTAGAAATAGATTTCAATTAATCAACCTAGAGTCAGTTGTTTTTAGTCTTGAAAGAGATATTAACATAAATCAGGGGTTTCTACGGATTAAGTCAAGTGAATAAATCGTATGAATCAAAAGTAATAAGTGAAGTCTAGGTGGATTCTTCCTTATGTATTGCCTATCTCATATAGGTTGTCTAAAAGTATTTTCCAAATTCACTCTCTGTCATGTTCATAATTATTTAAGTTAGTTAAATTAGTTAGTTAAATTTAGATTAAAAATAAATCCCTTTAATTATTAGGCTAGATAATAAAAAGATAGTTATTACTAGTAATTTTAGTCCTTGAGGATACGATATTCCGGACTCACCACAACTATACTACTGTTCGATAGGTGCGCTTGCCTTTGTCGAAATAATAGTTAGTTTCGAGCCCATCAAGTTTTTGGCGCCGTTGCCGGGGACTAAGATATTAGGAACATTAAATTTTTATTACTTTAGCCATTCTTATTTTTTTATTTGCAATTTACTTTTATTTTTAGTTTACTAACTTTTTCTTTTCTTTGCTTCTGGCAGGAACTTTTAGTTTATAACTAGAAGGAACCCGTCAAGACCATTACTTTTTGACAGTGAGATTGAAAGTACAGCTCGTAGAAACATAAGAGAAATAAGGTGAAGCCTATAATACATAGAAGAAGAGGAAGAAGACAAAATCAATAATACCGAAGAGATGGCTGATAATAATCAGCTATCTCCTGTGGTTGCCGCAAACCCGGTGAATCAATATCATACTCCTCGTACTATGTATGATTATGCTAAACCTAATCTAATAGGAATTGAATCAGGTATTGTTAGACCTACTATTGCTGCAAATAATTTTGAACTAAAACCTAACACTATACAGATGATTCAGCAATTTGATCAGTTTGACGGTTTGCAGGATGAGGATCCAAACAATCACTTGGCAAATTTTCTGGAGTTTTACAATACTTTCAAAATCAATGGCGTTTCTAATGATTCCATTCGCCTTCGGTTGTTTCCCTTCTCGTTGAGAAACAAAGCTAAACTGTGGTTGAACTAATTACCACGAGGATCAATCACTACATGGGAACAAATGACCGAAATTTTTTTGTTAAAATATTTTTCGCCTGCTAAAATAGCTAAGTTGAGGAATGATACCTCTTCTTTTGTGCAGATGGATTTAGAGACACTTTACGATGCATGGGAGAGATACAAGGATTTATTAAGAAGGTGCCCTCACTATAGGTTACCCTTGTGGCTACAGGTTCAAACCTTTTACAACGGTGTGAACCCCTCAACTAGGCAATTGATTGATTCAGCCGCCGGTGGAACCCTAAATAACAAAACCCCTGAAGCGGCTTATGAGTTTATAGAGGAGATGTCACTGATAACTATCAGTGGCAAGTTACAAGGACAAGGCCAACGAAAGCCGCCAGTGTTTTCAACCTCGACGCAGTAACCATGCTATCAAATCAGGTAGAACTTCTAAGTATGAAAATTGATTGTTTGTATGGTTGTCGCAGGTACATCCAGTAATGCAGTGCGATACAAATGGAGAAGGGACGAACAATACAGATTTCCCACCCTACAATCCTGGCATAGAAAGTGAATAGATGAACTATATGGGTAATAATTCTAGACCTCAAAATAACCCTTATAGTAACACTTACAATCCAGGTTGGAGGTACCACCCCAACTTCTCATGGGGTGGCCAAGGAAATCAAAGACAACAACCCCTCTCAAGCTTTCAACAGCAACCCTACCCACAAGAGAAAAAGTCGAAACTTGAGGAGATGCTAACAAAATTTATTGCGGTGTCAGAAACTCGTTTCCAAAACACCGAAACAGCACTCAAAAATCAGCAAGCATTGATTAAAGGGCTCAAGAACCAATTAGGACAACTTGCTAAGCTCATATCTGAACGGCCACAAGGTAGCTTGCCAAGCAACACTGAAACAAACCCAGAGGAGCAACTTCATGCCGTTACCGCTCACGACAGTAAAGGGTTTGATGAACCAAATTTGAGGCAAGAGAATGTGGTAAAGGAAGGTAAGGTTGAGGTAAGCCATGATAAACCAAAATCGGTAATTACAGAATACCAACTTGTGTGCCATACCCCAATGGGATGAAGAAAGACCGCACAGATGAACAATTCGGTAAATTTCTTAAACTTCTAATGAAATTACATATTAACTTACCATTTCTTAAAGCTCTTTCGCAGATGCCAAATTCATGGAAATGTTTAAAAGAGCTTTTGACAAACAAACGGAAGTTAGACGATGCATCGCATGTGGAGCTAAATGTAGTGTGCTCAGCAATTCTACAAGATAAACTACCACTAAAGTTAAAAGATGCAGGGAGTTTTACAATTCCGTGCTTAATTGGTAGTTTATCTATTAAAAAATGCCTTAGCTGATTTAGGGGCAAGTATCAATGTTATGCCTTATAAATTGTTTAAACAATTAGGTCTTGGGAAACCCAAACAAACTAGGATGAGCATTCAATTAGCTGATAAAACCATTAGAATTCCTAGGGGTATAATTGAGGTTGTACTAGTGAAAATTGACAAATTCTTATTCCCAGTTGACTCTGTTGTTTTAGATATGAATGAGGATAATGATGTTCCTTTAATATTAGGATGACCCTTTTTAACAACTGCTAGGACCATTATCAATGTTGATACAGAGGAAGTAACACTTTGTGCAGGAGATGACATGATTAAACTCAAAGCACGTGATTCTGATAGAATATCTAATAATCAAGAGAATACAAGTCCTATTAATATAAATAAACTTAAGGTTCAACCTTCTTTGCATGAAATCTCTTGGGAAAAGATAACAGATCCAGGGTCTAGCGTTCATATTGAGAATAAAATAGTTCATGAGGAACGAAGATTACGAATTGATGAACAGACGAATTGCGGACACACGTCAAGGGAAAACTGAAAAAACACGAGGAACCAAAGCAAAACCATGTCAAACTTCAAGATGGGACAACTAGTTTAAGATAGGAGATCAGGAATTGTTGGATAAGAAAGACCCTCGAATCACCACTCCGGACCTTAATACAAACGAAGAGATCCCCTTCACAGTACTAAATGTCTTCCCATACGAAACAGTCGAGGTAACTAATCCTACATTCTGCACCTTTAAGGTAAACACCACTCGACTTAAACTATATATCGATAACCGAATTGATAGCAAGAATGAGGAGTTTCAACTCTTCAAAACACTATGATTATGTGAATAAAAGGTAAGTTTAGCTTAATACTTTAAACGAGTGATTCTCGGGAGGCAAACCGAGCACTTACCCCACTAACATCCATATTTTCAATTTTTAGTACCTAACCAACAACTAACCAAGTTAACAAAATGCAAGTTTCTTTCTCCACACGGCCTTACACACGGGCGTGGACGTGGCTGTGTGGACACCACAAATAGACACATTGGCATTGCCCATGGCACACGGGCGTGGGCAGCAACCAGGTTTCTGATTCCTATTTAAAAACCCCCTTCTTCTCACTTTCTCCCCAAATTCTTTTTTTTTTCTCCCAAAACCTAACCACTACACCCCTTTCTTTTTCTATTATCTTTTTCCTTTCATTTTCCTTTCCCATTTTCCTTCATTCTTTCTTTATACTACCATCCCCATGTCGAAGAAGCGAAAGGACCCTACCAGAGTCTAAGTTCATGCTGGCCGCTTCATTAACTCGACAGACAATGACCTTTGAGTCCATTTATTTTTTCTTTTTCTTTTATTTTCATTTTTACATTCTGTCCCTTTATCTTTCTTGTCTTTAAATTATATTATTATATTTTAATTTCTTTAATATAGGTTCAAAGGGCTAATAAGGAATGGCCACACCTCCAACGGAGTATCCACCTCCACGTTCATTTATGCCTAACTTTACCGTTTCTTTTCCTTGACTACATCCAAAATTCAGGAAGTTCACTTCTCTCCCTATCTTATAATTTTATATTGTAGATATCTATCTTTTTACATTGAGGACAATTGATCGCTATAAATCAGAGTTTTAAAATTTATAAAAGAATGATCAAAACCTGAAAATTAACTCCGACAACGATTAAAGGCAAGTGTACCTATCGAACAGTAGTATAGCTTAGGCAAGACCAGATATCAAACCCAAAGGAACTAAGAGTACTAATACTAACTTTCTTTTTATTATTTAGCCTTAAAAATAGAGTGTAGTTGTTTTAAACTGTATTGACGAAGACTAAACTAAGGACACAAAGACAAAAAGGACGAATAGGAAAATAACTTTGAAGGAAAACTCTGTTGACTATGACGATACCCTCAGGAAGAATCCACCTAGACTTCACTTGTTATCTAACCCTAAATTATATGATTTCTTTTACTTAGCTTGATCCGTAAGACTCCCTAACCTATATTAAACCCTCTGTCGAGGCGAATAACGTCTAACCCTAGGTTAATTAGTGGAACTCTCGTTCGCTTATAATAACCCCCTAGGATAGCAGTAAATCGATCAATGGACTCCTATATTAGGTTTCACCCTAATCCGGCAAAATCTCGTAACTTTATCTCTAGGCGTTCGATCAACTTCGCTTAATTATGTTAGATCTACTCTTAGGCAGGGTCTATTCCTCCTCCACCTAAGCACAATAGATTTGGATTAAGTAACATAATTAAGAACAAACTAAGCAATTATCGTATAACTTAGAAATCAAATAACAAAATTCATCTAGGTTTCATCCCCTTCAGGTATCTGAAGGGTTTAGTTCATAATGAATAAAAAGAACATCACAAGAGAAAAGATAAAACAAAACATAAGAAAACCCTAAAACCCCTAAAAGAATTGAAGGAGAATTCTGCCGTCTTGAGTATAATTCTGGCTTCTTGGGATGGATCAACTGGCTATCCTCGTGTTATTCCTTAACTCTGACCTTCTCGGCTTGGCTCCTTGGCCTAGCTTTGACGCCTTTTCAAAGGTGGTACTTAGGGGATATATATATAGGCTCTTGGAATGCAATTTTTTCTCCCTAAGTATCCTTTTCCGACTAAAATTGCTCTTTCCAGCGACAGAGACACGGCCATGGCACACGTCCGTGTGAATCGAGACCAGACCATGTTTAGATTTCTAACTTGAGGCACGACCGTGTGAGGCGGAGTTGAGGCCGTGCTCTAGGTGTTCGTCGAAGCATGGCCGTGTGGACTTTGGGCCAGGTGGAACGGTGGAAATGTGCAAGTGTACACAATCGTAACAAGTAATAAAGTGACAAGTAAATGTCTAGTTATCGTACCCACAGGGACTGTAAAAGAATTATTTATGAAAATGGTTCAAACACTTTGGTGACAGAAAAATAATTGGTTTTGAGGAATATTTAAAAACTAAAAGAAAAATAAAATAAAACACAGTTCTAATGCACAATTTCAAAAAAAAAACTAATTTTAATCAAGATGACATAATTATGTTGGATTAATCACATTTCTTACCTTAGAATTATTAAGCTCATGTTTATACTTGTTAAAACATGACAACTCGGTAATTTGCTAACTTATGAACATACTTAGAAATAAAAATCCTGTAATATCCCGGGTTAGGGGCTATTTTGTTGTTGCATGATATTGCATGAGTTAGTATGCTGTGTTGCTATTTCTATGTTTTAAGGGCTTAGTTGTAGGCTAGGAGTATGCTCTGAGGAATGGGAAAAATTTAGTTTTGAGCCTTAGGTGTAGGGAGCTGAAAGAGTTGGGGTTTAAGAAAATAATTTTGAGTTTTATTGCACAAAAGAGGAGCTGGCAAGATGGCAAGGCATGCGCTACTTGGGAGCTTGGTGTGGCGTCAAATGCATGGGGTGGAGGTCTAGTGTTCGAGCTGCAAAGTCCTCATTTTTGCATTCTTTTTGGACGGCATGGAGGAAGAGGTTGAAGGCAATTCGAATTCTACCATGGACTTGGTCAAACCGTTCAAATGTAGGGTGGAGAGCAAATAGTGGAGGAGACTTGGTAAACTCATTTGAAATGGGTGGCTTGGAGTGATTGTGGGGATGTGGCGAATATTGTGGAGTGTTGTGGGGTGTTGGCAAACTTGGATGCTTGTGGGGAGAGGTTGGCCGGTTTTGGTAAGGGTAGGAGGGTGTGCCGAATGCATTTTGGCATTTTGTTTCTTTTTGGTTGTTTCGGTCACACTTGGTAAAAGAGAAAGTCTCTTTTGGTCTTGGGTTAGCTGATTGTCAAGAGAGCTTCATTACATTTTCTTTTCTCAAACCGAAAGCTTCAAACAAAAATTTATTGTGCCTCTTCTTAATTTTGTGCTTGTGGCCGAATATTCTCCTTTTTTTTTCTTCTTTTGTCTTTTGGGGTAAAACCGAAAGTGGTATTCCTCTTTCCACATTTTCCTTCTTTTGTTGAATAATTGGTAGCCGAAATTGCTTTGCTTTCTTTTACTTTGTGTGTCGAATACTCTCTTCTCTCCTCTCATAATTTCTTTATTTTCATAAGAGCTTTAAACTTATCATTTTCTTCCCAACCGATTTCTCCATTCATCTTTTTCATCTCTTTCGAAACCCCTACTCACATTTCGCAATCTTTTTTTCTTCTCTCATTGTTATCCAAGTCGAATTCTTTTTCTTGTGAAGAGTAGGCCGAATCTCTTCCCTCTCCCTTGTAGCTCTCTTGGCCGAATATCAGTGAAGGGTGGATTTGGTTGGTTGTTCAATCTTTGAACAAGGTAAGTGGGGTGGCCGAATGGCCATATTTTTTTCCCTCTTTTGTTCTTTATTGGTTATGGTTTGATTAAGGGCCGAATATGGTTATTTTGGAAGGGTATTAATCTCTTTGTTATAGGGTCATTGGAGTGTGGAAGCAGGCAAGAGGAGCCGTTTTTCGGTTAACCGATTGATAAGTGGGGGGTAAGAGGAGTATTTGTTAGACTATTCTTTTGGATTTCAATAAGATAAGGCTTCAAGTGTTGTAACTGTTCACTTTTTAGGGGTGGCCGATTGTTAAAGGAGAACCACTGCTTGGTTCGGGTATTGGTCAGAAACCAAACCAATAGCAAGGTGAGGGTTAATCGATAAACCCTTTTGGATTAAATGGCTATAGCCGAATGGTCTTAGTGCCTAACCCCTATGTTGGCCGAATGTTATAGGAGCCTGATAATCGAGGGACTTAGATCGTTTCGTTTGGATCTTTAGGCTCGTATATACTAGGTGTGTAAACTAACACACTGATACCTAGTAATGTTTTTAATAAACCTGTTTGCCTGTTAAAAACCATAACAGTATGATGGTTAATTGGATACCCAAATGGGGTATGGGTACGGATCCGGGTAAGTCTATTTTATTACAAGTTATATTATGGATACCTTGGATATTATGATCTATGCTATATATATATGCCATGAGATGCAATGTTGGGCATGTTTGCATGAGTTACATGATTTGCTTATTGTGCATGAGTTAGTATGACATGTATGGGTGATATGAGTGGAGGGGGATGATGATATCCGTGTCTTTGGGACACTGTGTCTTTGGGACACCAGAGGTTTGGCACCTCCAGTGGTTTGGTACCACAGTGATATTTTGTGACTTTGGGTCACCAGAGGTTTGGCACCTCATTGCGACTCGTCCCTGTGGTTTGACACCACCGTGGGTTGGCCCCACTTAAGATATGGGATTGTCTGCTAGTGATTTGGTATCACATGATGGGTTGGCCCCATCATTGGATTTGTGACTTCGGTCACCAGTGTTTTGGTAACACATTGTGACTATGCGTCACCAGTGGTTTGGCACCACACTTATGGATATCGTGACTTTGGGTCACCAGTGGTTTGGCACCACCAGTGGTTTGGTACCACACGGGGTAGAAAAGGCGATACGGATGGTTAGGATCGGGTTGCATTATTTATGTTGCTATGTATGATGTGTGTTAGCATGTTGTGTTATCGGGAGCGGGATTTATGCACTGAGTCCCGTGACTCACCCTCTCCTTTGACATTTCAGGTGATACTTAGACGCGGACATGGAAAAGGATGGACTCGGGTGCTTATGCCATGCTGAATAAAGTTTACTCAGACTCTATAATTTGGGTACTTTAGTTTATTTACTTACTTGGGTTATTTTGGATTTGTAAAAGGCCTTTAAAATTATGTTTTAAGATGTTTATGTTTTAATTAGATTTTCATACGCCTTAACAAAATAATTTGGTATGAATTTTATTAAAATTTGGAAAGACAATGATTTCAAAATTATAACGCAATGTGTTTTAAACTATACCATCGGGTATCACACTACGTTTTGATATAAAGTAAACTCAAATGTTTTCCAAATCGAACTCGATTTTCTATTAAGTTCAAAAATGCTTTAAGTAATACTAAGAAACTATTGAATTCCTAATGGGATGAACTCGTTTTAACTACACATTTTGGTTAAGTTTTCAAGACTTCCGGGTTTCAAATACACCATTTGATTTCAAACAAGTCTACTCAAATTTTCTTCAAATACATCATGTTTTCACCCAGCTTTTAAGTGGAAAAAAATCTAACCTCTCAAATACGTTTTCCCCGTAACATACCAGATTCGGACGTGGTGTCTTGTCCGGGTTTGGGGTGTTACAAATCCATTCATCTCTTGTACATATTTCTATGCAAATGCGAACGATTAAACAAACTTCTAAAAATAAGCATGTTATTGCACATACATACTTATTAAGTTAAACAATTTCTCGTATATTCCTATGTCGATGCACACGATTAATTCAACCTAATAAGCATATAAAAGATCATGCAATGTAACAAAGTAATTTTACCTTGAAACAATTTAATCCCAAAAATCCTGCAAGTTATGTAAGGTATATGTATCGTCAAATACAATGCTAATTTAATCTTCAGTTATCTTAAAAGAATTAAACATGCACAGATTAAGTGTTGTGCCCATTAATTACAATTTCAATGCATTTAAATAATTAATTCATAAGCTATCTAAACAATTATAATGCCAGACAACTTAACATGATTTTACTTAATCAAACATTTTACCGAGACCTTTAACAGCATAAACACGATTTTAACAATTTAAGAAATAGAAATACAATCAACCCAACACGAATTAAATTCAAGCTAAATTGATTAAATTAAAAATTTCAACAGCATAAATATTCATAAACATGTTTGTCAAAACAACAACGAAATTTAAAGAGATAGGGAACAAGAAGCAAATTTGGTGTTTCTCCGTAGCTTGATTGATTGCTCCGTTCTTCGTTCTTCGTTGGCCTCGGCTATCAAGGTGGCTTATGAACACTCCAATTGCTGCTCCAAATGGCTGGAAAAACACCTCTTTTCCAAGAGGAGAAATCGGCACAAGAACATACAAAGGGAGAGGGGGAAAATGGGAATTGAGAGAAAGTGAGAGAGGAGAATGTTAGATGCTTGAGGTGTGATTTGAGTGAGCAACTAAGGGCTGTTACGTGTTTAAGGCTGCTAAAAATAGCAAATAACATAAGCAAAAGAGGCTCCCTTGGCCGGCCATCCCATGGGGGAAAGTTGAAGAATTCAACTTTGCAAAATATAGCATGGGCAAATCTTTAAAGCCATGAATTTTTTGAAGGGTTTGAATGGGATTTTGAAAGATCTTCAAGGGCTCCTTTGCAAGCTGAATTAATCAGCTAATAAGCTGGTTGGGCCTTCGTTGTGGATAGTTTGGGCTACCCAATTGGTGGCTGGTTCGGTTCAACCGGTTCGGTTCAACTGATGTGGTTCAACTGAGCCCCTTTTTCATAATTAATTAAAAATGATTTATTTAACCCAAATTAAATTGGGAATAAATTAAAAATTAATTATATTATGATTAAATCTTCATAATTGTACCGTCTTGGGCTGGAAATAAAGTCGCCTTGACACTTCAAATCGTTTCTCAATTTTATTCTTCCAGTAGTGTTTGCCGAGCTGATTTTTGCCCTTTGTGCGATTCTGCCTTATACTAATTCATAGATAATTCATACATGGATAATTCAATTCAAAGAGTCCTAAAGATTCAAACGAGATAAGTTATTAGTTTGTACCTCGAAAAATATAGGTGTCTCCCTTCATTTAAATAACTACCTTTTCAATCCAAAATCAACAAGGATTGATATCCTCACTAAAGATTCACTCAAATCACTCTAAAGTGGTTAAGGTTCAGGAAAAGATTGCTCGTAAGTCGAACCTGGAAAGTTAATCCCATAGGCTTGCCTAAAAATCAAATCTCCACCACTGTAATATGAGATGACAAATAGATCAAAAGGTCTTTGTTAGGGTTGTAACGGGGCTAGGGTAAAAGGTGTGGTCTCAGGCTGAAATTAAAAGGTTAGAATCGAGATCGAATTGACAAGTACCTACCTAAAACTTTTCTGAAATTTTATAAATTGAAAAGTAATAAGCCTACTAATACGAGCTTTTCTTTTGGAAATAGACTTTGATTGTGTAAGCTCACCTTTCACACTACTAATATTGAATACTTCGATTTTTTTTTAAGAACAAACTAAATACAAGATAAATTTAACTACCAAAATAATATACTTAGGTAACTAGTTCAAATCAAATCTCGATTAAGGGGTAGTCAAAAGAAAGGGTGATGACAAATACAAAGGGGCTTTGAGTTAATATTAGTAGGTGAGTCAATAAAAAAAAGGGTTTGGTAGGATCAACGGGGTTCACTAAGGGTCAATTATACGGGTAGGCTTTTTAGTGGTGTAAGTGGGTTAAAACCTAGGTGCCTTTATCATCTCAGTATATCAAATCATAACTGCGGTCTTGACATGTATAAACGAGGCAAGTTCTAGAATAACAGTTCATAGTTGACAGACTCATAATCAAGGAATAAGCACGAAAAAGAATGTATGCTCTATAAGGCTCAAAATCTCACAAAAATTATGGGTGTTTTGACATCATCCTTGTAAATTTCAAATTTCAAGGTAATATTCAAATTTAGATCAACAACCTAAAAATTTTAAATTTTGAAAATTAGACTTATCATACTTGATTCTCTAGTATTCTTTAAATTTAATTATCAATGTACAATTAACTATGAGTTATTCTAAAACATGTCAATAATAATCATAAACCATCAGAAATTTCATCTTAATTAGTCATATGAGAAAATTACTTTTAAACAAGATTAAATTCAGGGATTTGAGAATAATGCAGAAAGTTAGGCATTTTTATCCTCAGGGTTTGAAAAAAGTTAGGCATTTTCTCAGAATAACTATTCACCCCCACACTTAAGATGTACATTGTCCTCAATGTACAAAGATAGATAATAACATTTAATGGATAAATCAAAAGAGAAGGGGAAAGAATTACTCCCTGAGTTTTGGATGTTTTCCCGGAGGAGTGTCTTTGGTGGTGGTGATGGTCGGTCTTGATGACGAACCTACGCTAGATGAAGAAATTGGGTAGCGCTCTGAGAAGTAGCCAGGAATTATTAAGACCTAATAAAAATAAACTAAATATAAAACTAAAGAAAAACAAACTAAAGGGAAGGAGACTAAGAAGAAAACTAAAATGAAAAGAGAATATTAATGGACTATGAAATCCTTATTGAATGATGGTTCGCAAGGTGGGAATCAACACTGAGGTTGGGGATGTGATGGCGGTGGCGGAAGTGAAGAGGTTATCGTGGTGGTCGTCATGATTCCCAAGCAGCCTGGCGAACCTGAGACTAAGACACTGAAATTAATTAAACTAAATTAAGAAAAAAATAGTCAAAGGGAAGGAAATTGAAGCAAAAGAGAAAAGAAGTGTAGCAGACCAATTCTGACCCTAATCGAAACGGTGGTTTCGGAATCACAAATCCGAGCCTAGGAGATATTTTAAATATTATGTTTGTGTCTGTTATATGTGATTTAGTGAGTGTGAAAATTTCGTGGAAAATCTTAGCCATCTAAGTGTTTAATTTGCAAAAAGGTCTAAATTGCAAGAAAAACCAATGTAGTGGGCATTAATAAAAAGAGGGCTAAGTGAATTGTCCATTAAACATGGGGATTTGCATGTCAAATTCCCCATTTTTGAACAAGGTGGACGGCAAGCATGCAAGAATATTATGCTTCCTATGTATATTATTTTTTTAGTATTATTATATCATAAGCATGCTAAAATGGGTGAAAAATTGAATTAAACAAAAAGAAAATTTCTTTTCTCTTCCCCCCATTCATCTTCTACCCGAAAACATCATCAAGAAGAGAAGGAAATTCATCCTCTCAAGTTCGGCCATTGCATGTGTGAATGAAGGTAAGAGTTGAATTCTAGCTTAATAACCTGCCCTTAGATTGTGTTAATTTCTTTGATCATTAGGGAAAAACAAGTAGAAAATGGTTGATCTTAAACTTGAGGAAATTCGGCCATGGATGAGAAATTATACTTTGTTGTATACATAAATCTAGACAAAATGAGAAGAAGTATCTTGAGCATGTTTAAGAAGATTGTTGGATTTAGGCGTGGGGATGTTCTTGTTTTTGGCCGAATGTGAGACAACCATTCAAGAAACCTTTCTCTTGTTTTGATGCTCGGTTATACACATATATGGTAATTAGCCATGGATGGAGGATTATACTTAGATATAGTTAATGGGTGAACTAAGTATGATGACAAAGTTACTCAAAAAAAAAAAAAAATAATGAAAGGGTTTTAGCAAGCTAATATTCGGCTGGAAAAATGAAATTAAGTTGTGAGTAATTAGCTTGTTACTTGGTCTCATGTTTAAGAAGAAGTAGGGATGCACTAAATTGGCATTTTCGGCCATAAGAGAGAATGGATTTGAGCTATTGTATTCGGTTATATATGTATAATTATATAAAGTTAATGTATGGCTATAGTTAAGAAAGTAAGTTATAAGTTAAAGCACATCGATGGGATTACTATCAAAGTGTTCCCAAGTATTTTTGAATGCACTTGAACAAAGTAGTGGATGAATGCCGAATGCAAATGTTTATGTCTTGAAATTATTTATTTTATGATTTTGCTTTCGAATTGAATGGAAGTGTGGTTTAATTGGTTTAATTGAACCAAATTAGATCAAGATCAAAAGAGAAGAAGTTGGAGCGAGGAAAAGCTAAACTAAGCTTAATAGTTGGAGATTTTGAATCTATCTACTTCTAAGGTAAGTCCTTTAGTTAAAATATGTAAATAAGTTAATTACGAATTCGATGAATGATAAATTGTAGAAATTTAAAGTATGAATTCATGACATAGCCGAATGTAAATGTATAGTCATGAAGTGAATTTATTTGGCTAATGCAAGGTGCACAAGTAAGTTTTTGAGCAATCTTATGTTTTAAGGTTATTTACAAATTTAATAAATGATAGAAACCGTATGAGTTGGTGTAAAACCATAAAGTGGCGAATGTGATGATGATGAATTGGGTTGATTTCAAATATACTTAACGTAATGTGAATAAACGATATGGTTCAATATGTGACAGCGAAATGCTAAAAGTATGTAAAACTATTCTTGACATTCGGGCTTTATGCCCAGCGTGCCTTGTGCGGTGACATAATCGGGCTTCATGCCCAGCAGTGCCTCGTGCGGTGTTATTTATCGGGCTTTACGCCTAGCGTGCCCCGTCGTGGTGTTATTTATCGGGCTTTACGCCTAGCGTGCCTTGTGCCGGTGTTACTTTTTAGGCTTTTCGCCAGCAGCTTGATTTGGTGATGTATTTTACCAAAGGGAATCGAATTATTGTTCAAGACTAATTCTGACTAATTTGTTAAGTGTATGGTTCTGTAAACATGTAAGGTATGTTATGTTTATTATTACTTGGATCAAATTAATATCAGGAGATTTGTGTTATATGTGTTCGAAGTTAATATTGATAGATGTAATATGACGGAAGTCGAGCTTAGAACATGTTATTATGGAACAATTGGTTTTCATGTATAAACGTTAAGGAAGTAGATTCCCATGCGATATGCTTATATGAACTACGAAGAAATGTAGGTCTAAGGAATTGATTTCTAATTCACTTAGGTTCTTGAATTACTAGTTTTTGGCTTTGTATAAACTATTTACTTATTTGCCTATGTGAAATGCCATATGTTGATTGTTCTCATTTCGTAAATAGTTAAATGCTTTATTATCATGAGTTAGGACTTACTAAGCTAGTAAGCTTAATTATGTGAAATGTCTCCTCTGTTTTATAGATTAGAAGCAAGCCATAAGCTCATCGGGATCGTCGGAAAGTCGCTCACACTATCAATCTACATTTTGGGTACTCTTTCATTTTGGTTTTAAGCGAAGGCATGTATAGGAAAGACTTGGTTTTTGCTTGATGGAATCTTAAGGTTTATGTGTAAAAATAGCCATGCGAATATGGCTAAAATTTTTAGTTAAGTACGTTGGTGTGTTTTGAAATGTATGTTGGTTCATGGTGGCAATGGTTATGCATTCTTAATCAAGTTAATCGTTTTTATTAAGGAAATGTTTGTATATGAATTGAATCCTTGAATTCAAGATGTAGGTAGGTTCGGTTAGAAGCTAGTTCATTTTTTTTTACAATGAGACAAAACAGCTTGTAATGGCAGCAGTGTCGTGAGTTAGAAAAATCACCAAAAATAGGGTATATTGAATTTGGAGGTGAATGAGTTATGCAATTGAACCTTAGAGTATCTATTTTCACATGAAAGAAACAGAATAGGGAAAAGATTTATATATTATGAGATAATTAAGTTTTAACGAGACCTGCTCTGAATGAATTTGTGAGTCACTGTTCTGTTTTGGAAAAATTGTCAAAAATTGTACAAAAATAATTAGGAGTCATGGTTTATATGTGTAGAACCCTTAATGAGTCTATTTTTCATTGGTATAAACAAAAACAGTATATGAAATTTGTGCAATGAGATAACTGCATTTTTATAGAGACAGGTCAGAATTGTCAAGCTGTGTAATAAGGGTAACTTTGATGAATAAACTGTACTAATTGGCCACTTGAAAAATTCTGGAAAAATTATGGTGAAGATTTATATGAGTTTAGTTTCAAGAAAAATTTACGGATCTGAATTTCGAGTTTTGTAACTCGAGTTACAGTCATTTTAGTCGGTGTGACACAGTTTGACAGTTTTAAATTTTTATGTCTTGAACTTGTAATCAAGTCTAGTAATGCCTCTTACTCAACTTCAGCGACGGTCACGGGTAAGGGGTGTTACATTTGATTGGTATCAGAGCTTACGGTTTAGTCGATTCTAGGACTACCGTGGCGCGAGTGAGTCTAGCTATACATGCCTGTGGTCATATGTTGATAGTGTGGTGACTTCTGACAGCCTGAACTTTGTTTTGTATAGTAAATGGACTCTGATCCTGAAAGAGCTGTAGTTGATGATGTGGAGAGCGTGGCGCCTGACCGTACCCACGGATCAGCGTCGATAAACTCTCGACCTGTTTCGGGTAGCCAAGAAGGAGAAACTAAACAAGCCTTTTATCGGATGATGAATGAGTGGTTTGCCCAATTTATCCAAAATAACCCATTGTACTCCCAACCTCCGCCCCGAATAATCCAACTCCGGATCCTTTAGCTCCCTCAATGATAAATCCAATGAGATCTAGTAGGCCCTCAGATTGATAAAATTCAAAATATGGGGCCAAGAATTTAAAGCCAATGACGATGATGACGGCTGAGAGAGCCGAAAATGTGGCTTGATAACACTATTCGGTACTTGATGAGTTGTCTTGTACTCCGGATGAATGCTTGAAGTGTACTATATCCTTACTACGGGACATCGCATATCATCGTGGAATACACTAGTATCAGTGGTTCCAAAGAAAAAGTGATATGGGATTTCTTCCAAACTGAATTTTGCAAGAAGTATATTAGCCAAAGATTTATTGATCAAAAACGAAAAGAGTTCCTTGAGTTGAAACAAGGACGAATGACCGTGAATCTGAGTATGAAAGAAAATTTGTCGTGCTCACCGTTATGCTAGAGAGTGTGTTTCTCACCAAGCTATTATGTGTAAAAGATTCAAGACGACCTTAATGAAGAGATCAAGATGTTTGTTGGCATTCTTGAAATCCAAGAGATTGTAACTTTAGTTGAGAGATCTTGCAAAGCTGAAGAGCTCAGGAAAGAGAAAAGAAAGGCCGATACTGAAGCTTGAGACATCCGAAAAGGTGTCCGCGGTAAAGTCTTTCATTCCCACAGTAAGAAGCCCGTGGATGACTACAATGGTGTAAAGCTACTACAGATCCACCTAGACGGATCGACCTCTCCTATGAGCTCCCGAGAGCTACCTCGATAGCCGATGTTGGTAACGTTCCACAAAATAGAGTTGAATGCAAGCATCGTGGAAAATGGCACTCAGGGAGTTGTAGGTTCCATGATCGGTCTTGCTATAAATGTGGATCGTCAGATCATTTTATCAGAGAGTGTCCGAAGTTAGCTGAGCAGAATATAGTTCAGAACACTAAATCGAGCAACGTGTCAATGCGAGGTAGACCACCCGCATATCTGTGCAATGTAGGTGGTAGCGAGAAGGAACGAAGAACACTACTGATTGATCTCGAGGCTAGAGCTCGGCTAGAGCATATGTCGCGCGAGCTAGAGAGGATGCTTCCTCCCCGACGTCATTACTGTGACTTTCACTCTTTTTGATACTACTGTGATTGCACTAATTGATCCTAGTTCGACTCATTCTTATGTGTGTGAAACTTTAAAATTTGGCAAGACTCTGCTAGTTGAGTCTACCGAGTTTGTAATTCGTGTGTCCAACCCTTTGGGTAGATGTGTGCTTGTTAATAAAGTGTGTAGAGGTTGCCCGTTGATGGTTCGAGATTATTGCTTTCCAGTTGATTTAATGTCATTACCTTCGATTTAATTTGATATAATCTTGGGTATGGATTGGTTAACTTCACATGAGGCGGTGGTGGATTGTAAAAGAAAGTTTATCGATCTGAAATGCCAAAGCGGTGAGACAATCGAGAATAAAATCTGTGATGTAAATGGGTTACCTACGATAATATCTTCAATGGTAGCCCAAAGTATGTGAGGAAAGGGGTGTGAGGCCTATTTGGCTTATGTCTTTGGATAATAAAATGTCCGAGAAACTAATGAAATCGGTATCGATTGTATGTGAATACACCGATGTGTTTCTCAAGAGCTACAGGCTTACCCTCAAAGGCGAGAGATTGAGTTCGGCATTGAATTAGTGCGGATGCGACCCCAATTTCGATAGCTCCGCATCGAATGGCGCCATCGAATTAAAAGAATTGAAAGCGCAGATTGCAAGAATTGATGAGAGAGGTTTTATGACGACCGAAGTTTTTCTCCGTGGGTGCACCGGTCTTATTTGTGAAAAAGAAAGATGGGGCAATGCGAATGTGTATCGACTCACCGCAACTAAATAAGGTGACTATAAAGAATAAGTACCAATTACCTCGGATTGATGATTTATTTGATCGATTAAAGGGGCTTGAGTGTTTTCAAGATAGATTTGAGATCGGGCTATTATCATCGATATAGTCGAGAGATTCGAGATGTGCCAACATCGCATTCGAACGAGATACGGACACTATGAGTTTTTGGTTATGCCTTTTGGACTCACTAATGCAACGTACTTTTCATGGATCTAATGAACCAAGTCTTCCGACGGCGCTCGGATCGGTTTGTAGTAGTGTTTATCGATGATATATTGATCTACTCCAAGAATGAAGCGGAACACGTTGAGCATTTGAGAGTAGTACTACAAACTTTGAGAGATCAACGGTTATATGCAAAGTTCGGTAAGTGTGAGTTCGGATGAAGAAGTCGACTTCTTGGGTCATGTGGTTTTGGTGTCGTATTCGCGTGGATCCAAACAAAATAGCAGCCATACTTGATTGGAAACCACCTAAAAATGTTTCCAAGATCCAAGTTTTCTAGGCCTCGCGGATATTATAGACGATTTGTAAAGGGTTTTTCCGTAATAGCTACACCCTTGACGCAGACTACTACGAGAAAGATGTCAAATTTGAGTGGTCGAAAAGTGTCGAAAAGTTTGAACAGCTTGAAAGCCCTTTTAACCGAGAGGCTCCAGTGTTAACTCACCAACCGGGTAAAGAATTTACTATTTTTAGTGATGCTTCCTTGAATGGGTTGGGTTGTGTTTTAATGCAAGAAGGCAAGGTGATAGCCTACGCTTCAAGACAATTGAAGCCACATGAGAAAAATTATCCAACTCACGATCCGGAGTTGGCGACCATTGTGTTCGTGATTGAAAATTTGGCGTCACTATTTATTCGTGAAAAATGTCATGTTTATTCAGATCATAAAAGTCTAAAATATTTAATGACTCAGAAAGATCTAAATTTGAGACAACGCCGATGGTTAGAATTGCTGAAAGACTATGAATTAGTGATTGACTACCATCCGGGGAAAGCTAATGTTGTTGCGGATGCGTTGAGTTAGAAATCATTATTTGCTCTTCGTGCATTAAATGCACGGGTGGCTATGTCTGATGATGGTTCGATCATAGCCGAGTTGCAAGCAAGACCGATGTTTATTCAGCAAATTTGCAATGCACAGAAAGATGACGAAAAGCTAGTTGCTATTCGGATTCAGTGTGAAAACGCTACAGAATCAGATTTCCAGATAGATGCAAATGACTGTTTGAATTATAAAAGTCGATTGTGTGTTCCGATGAACTCAGAGTTGCTACAGATGATTCTGAGTGAGGCCCATAATGGCCGAATGTCGATACACCCGGGTAGCACAAAAATGTATAATGATTTGAAACAGTTCTATTGGTGGCCTGGCATGAAACGAGATATATCCGAATTTGTCTCAAAGTGCTTAATCTGTCAACAAGTGAAAGCTGAGCATCAGGTACCATCCGGATTACTTCAGCCAATCATGATACCCGAATGGAAATGGGATAGAATTACCATGGATTTCGTATCCGGTCTCCCTATGACACCTAGTAAGAAAGATGCCGTATGGGTTATCGTTGATAGACTGACTAAATCAGCTCATTTTGTGCCGGTACGTACCGACTATTCACTTGACAAACTCGCCGAATTGTATGTGTCGCAGATTGTAAGATTGCACGGTGTACCGAGTTCCATTGTTTCAGATAGGGACCCAAGATTTACATCGCGGTTCTGGAAGAGATTGCAAGATGCTTTAGGTACTAAACTTCATTTTAGTCTGACCTTCCATCCGCAAAATGCATCGGTCACCGAGAGAACTATTTTGATACTTGAGGACATGTTGAGGTGTTGCGTTTC
Source organism: Gossypium bickii (assembly GCA_025503065.1). Taxonomy (NCBI): domain Eukaryota; kingdom Viridiplantae; phylum Streptophyta; class Magnoliopsida; order Malvales; family Malvaceae; genus Gossypium; species Gossypium bickii. The sequence continues at coordinate 100,644,335 of CP106715.1, forward strand.
TCGAGTTTGAAGCACGTGGGAACGATACCTACCTCGATTGAATTTGCTTACAATAATGGCTTTCAATCTAGCATAAAAATGGCACCTTATGAAGCCTTATATGGTCGAAAATGTCGCACACCGTTGTATTGACCGAGCTCGGTGAGAATAAGATACACGGGTCGATTGGATTAAAGAAAGCGAATGTAAGGTGGTTGTAATTAGAAGTAATTTGAAAGTCGCCGGATCGTCAAAAGTCCTATGCCGATTTAAAACGCAAGGACATTGAATTTCGTGTCGGAGATCGGGTGTTCTTGAAAGTTTCTCCGTGGAAGAAAATACTCCGATTCGGGCCGAAGGCAAGTTGAGTCCGAGATTTATCGGACCGTATGAAATCATCGAGCGTATAGGGCTCGTTGTTTATCGATTGAAATCGCCCTTGACTTAGAGAAGATACACAATGTATTTCACGTTTCGATGCTTAGCGAGATATAGATCGGATCCGTCCCATGTGATCACCCCGTCAGAGATTGAAATTCGATCCGATTTGACCTATGACGAGGAACCGATCCGTATCTTGGCTCGGGAAACCAAAGAGTTAAGAAATAAAAGGGTTCCACTAGTAAAGATTCTATGGAATCGTCACGGAGTTGAAGAGGCTACGTGGGAGATCAAGAGTCAATGAAGCAACAATACCCGAACTTATTTATAAAGAAGATTTTGGGGACGAAAATCCTTAAGGGGAGGAGAGTTGTAGGACCAATTCGACCCTAATCGGAACGGTGGTTTCGGAACCACAAACCGAGCCCGAGAGAGATATTTTAAATATTATGTTTGTGTGTCGCTATATGTGATTTAGTGAGTGTGAAAATTTCGTGGAAAATCTTAGCCATCTAAGTGTTTAATTTGCAAAAAGGTCTAAATTGCAAGAAAAACCAATGTAGTGGGCATTAATAAAAAGAGGGCTAAGTGAATTGTCCATTAAAAATGGGGATTTGCATGTCAAATTCCCCATTTTTGAACAAGGTGGACGGCAAGCATGCAAGAATATTATGCTTCCTATGTATATTATTTTTTTAGTATTATTATATCATAAGCATGCTAAAATGGGTGAAAAATTGAATTAAACAAAAAGAAAATTTCTTTTCTCTTCCCCCCATTCATCTTCTACAGAAAACATCATCAAGAAGAGAAGGAAATTCATCCTCTCAAATTCGCCATTGCATGTGTGAATGAAGGTAAGAGTTGAATTCTAGCTTAATAACTGCCTTAGATTGTGTTAATTTCTTTGATCATTAGGGAAAAACAAGTAGAAAATGGTTGATCTTAAACTTGAGGAAATTCGGCCATGGATGAGAAATTATACTTTGTTGTATACATAAATCTAGACAAAATGAGAAGAAGTATCTTGAGCATGTTTAAGAAGATTGTTGGATTTAGGCGTGGGGATGTTCTTGTTTTTGGCCGAATGTGAGACAACCATTCAAGAAACCTTTCTCTTGTTTTGATGCTCGGTTATACACATATATGGTAATTAGCCATGGATGGAGGATTATACTTAGATATAGTTAATGGGTGAACTAAGTATGATGACAAAGTTACTAAAAAAATAATGAAAGGGTTTTAGCAAGCTAATATTCTACTGGAAAAATAAAATTAAGTTGTGAGTAATTAGCTTGTTACTTGGTCTCATGTTTAAGAAGAAGTAGGGGTGCACTAAATTGACATTTTCGGCCATAAGAGAGAATGAATTTGAGCTATTGTATTCTTGTTATATATGTATAATTATATAAAGTTAATGTATGGCTATAGTTAAGAAAGTAAGTTATAAGTTAAAGCACATCGATGGGATTACTATCAAAGTGTTCCCAAGTATTTTTGAATGCACTTGAACAAAGTAGTGGATGAATGCCGAATGCAAATGTTTATGTCTTGAAATTATTTATTTTATGATTTTGCTTTCGAATTGAATGGAAGTGTGGTTTAATTGGTTTAATTGAACCAAATTAGATCAAGATCAAAAAGAGAAGAAGTTGGAGCGAGGAAAAGCTAAACTAAGCGAATAGTTGGAGATTTTGAATCTATCTACTTCTAAGGTAAGTCCTTTAGTTAAAATATGTAAATAAGTTAATTACTTAATTCGATGAATGATAAATTGTAGAAATTTAAAGTATGAATTCATGACATAGCCAAATGTAAATGTATAGTATTGAAGTGAATTTATTTGGCTAATGCAAGGTGCACAAGTAAGTTTTTGAGCAATCTTATGTTTTAAGGTTATTTACAAATTTAATAAATGATAGAAATCAGTATGAGTTGATGTAAAACCATAAAGTGGCGAATGTGATGATGATGAATTGGGTTGATTTCAAATATACTTAACGTAATGTGAATAAACGATATGGTTCAATATGTGACAATGAAATGCGAAAAAGTATGTAAAACTATTCTTGACATTCGGGCTTTATGCCTAGCGTGCCTTGTGCCGACATAATCGAGCTTCATGCCCAGCGTGCCTCGTGCGGTGTTATTTATCGGGCTTTACGCCTAGCGTGCCTCGTCGCGGTGTTATTTATCGGGCTTACGCCCAGCGTGCCTTGTGCCGGTGTTACTTTTCAAGCTTTTCGCTTAGCAAAGTGCTTGATGCCGGTGATGTATTTTACCAAAGGGAATCGAATTATTGTTCAAGACTAATTACAGCTAATTTGTTAAGTATATGGTTCAGGTAAACATGTAAGGTATGTTATGTTTATTATTACTTGGATCAAATTAATATCAGGAGATTTGTGTTATATGTGTTCGAAGTTAATATTGATAGATGTAATATGACGGAAGTCGAGCTTAGAACGTGTTATTATGGAACAATTGGTTTTCATGTATAAACGTTAAGGAAGTAGATTCCCATGCGATATGCTTATATGAACTACTTAAGAAATGTAGGTCTAAGGAATTGATTTCTAATTCACTTAGGTTCTTGAATTACTAGTTTTTGGCTTTGTATAAACTATTTACTTATTTGCCTATGTGAAATGCCATATGTTGATTGTTCTCATTTCGTAAATAGTTAAATGCTTTATTATCATGAGTTAGGACTTACTAAGCTAGTAAGCTTAATTATGTGAAATGTCTCCTCTGTTTTATAGATTAGAAGCAAGCCATAAGCTCATCGGGATCATCGGAAAGTCGCTCACACTATCAATCTACATTTTGGGTACTCTTTCATTTTGGTTTTAAGCGAAGGCATGTATAGGAAAGACTTGGTTTTTGCTTGATGGAATCTTAAGGTTTATGTGTAAAAATAGCCATGCGAATATGGCTAAAATTTTTAGTTAAGTACGTTGGTGTGTTCTTGAAATGTATGTTGGTTCATGGTGGCAATGGTTATGCATTCTTAATCAAGTTAATCGTTTTTATTAAGGAAATGTTTGTATATGAATTGAATCCTTGAATTCAAGATGTAGGTAGGTTCGGTTAGAAGCTAGTTCATTTTTTTTTTTACAATGAGACAAAACAGCTTGTAATGGCAGCAGTGTCGTGAGTTAGAAAAATCACCAAATATAGGGTATATTGAATTTGGAGGTGAATGAGTTATGAAATTGAACCTTAGAGTGTCTATTTTCACATGAAAGAAACAGAATAGGGAAAAGATTTATATATTATGAGATAATTAAGTTTTAACAAGACCTGCTCTGAATGAATTCGTTAGTCACTGTTCTGTTTTGGAAAAATTGTCAAAAATTGTAAACAAATAATTAGGAGTCATGGTTTATATGTGTAGAACCCTTAATGAGTCTATTTTTCATTGGTATAAACAAGAACAGTATATGAAATTTGTGCAATGAGATAACTGCATTTTTATAGAGACAGGTCAGAATTGTCAAGCTGTGTAATAAGGGTAACTTTGACGAATAAACTGTACTAATTGGCCACTTGAAAAATTCTAGAAAACTTATGGTGAAGATTTATATGAGTCTAGTTTCAAGGAAAATTTACGGATCTGAATTTCGAGTTTTGTAACTCGAGTTACAGTCATTTTAGTCGGCGTGACACAGTTTGACAGTTTTAAATTTTTATGTCTTGAACTTGTAATCAAGTCTAGTAATGCCTCTTACTCAACTTCAGCGACGGTCACGGGTAAGGGGTGTTACAAGAAGAATTAAAACTATATGGTCTCAAAGACCCTTGGCTTGGTGAGTAGTCAAAGCTGCCGGCATGAACTCATGTTGATCGTTCTTTTTTGAGGAGCCTCTGCTTAGCTTCTTCTGTTTCTTTGACATGATTTTCTGTGGCTCAAGGGTGTTAGATCTAAATGAAGTGCAAAATCGTGAGAGGGAAAAGAGTGAAAAGAAAAGAGAATAAAGATGAAACTAGATGGAGGGGAGGTGGAGAGTTGTGGGGTTTAAATAGGGGTTTAGGTCTGATGCTTTCCCACGGTCGTGTTCCCAGGGTGTGTCGATTTACACGGCCGCCTCGCACGGCCGTGTGTTTGGGTGTGTTGTTACCCTATTCTTGTGCTTCTAATCCCCACGCCCGTGTTCAATAAGTCAGTAGTTTCGCACGGTTTATAGGCACGGACGTGTTCTGCCCGTGGTATGGAAGGTAGTAGCTTCACACGGTTGAGGGGCACGGTCGTGCCCTTCTGTCGGTGCCCGTGGGGAGGGTGGTTGGATCCGTGACGCTGGGGGGTGGTTGGACTGACTTGCACGGCCTCTGCTCTGTCAGTGTGACAGTTCCGGTGGTCTACACAGCCACGGGCACGGCCGTGTGTAAGGCCGTGTGACCTGGAAAACCTGCATTTTTTTAGTTTAAAAAGAAGAAAAAGAAGAATAAAATAAAATGCAAATAAATGTAAAAAGAAATAGGGTTAGTGCTCGGGTTGCCTCCCGAGAAGCGCTCGTTTATAGTCTTAAGCAAGACTTTCCTTGTATTTGAAAATTTTAAGGAGGTTTAAAGGTTTGAATATCTTCCTTCATGCTTATGATTTTATTCTCTTGACAAAGTTGAAGTCGAGAAGCGTTTACCTTAAAATTTCCAAATATTGGATTGCTTACCTCGACTATTCCTTGTAGGAAGATATCTTGTACCTTAAGAAGAAGTTCTCCATTTGCCTTCAGGTCTGTTGTGGTGATGTGAGGATTGGTTTTGTCTAACAGTACCTGGTCTCCAATTTTAAAGTGATTTGAAGTTCCCACGAGCTCTTCTGGTGGTTCCTCTAGTTTTACTTTGTGTGATTTTGGTTCTTCCTCATGTAACCCTAGTTTTTCCTTGAAGTACGTTTTCCACTCGACTAAGTCATTGGATTGAATCCTTTGCCCCTCGTAAGTTATTTCTTTGTTGGAACTGAACTGAGGATCTGGTTCAATCGTTCCTTTTTCCGGTGGTTCCTGAAAAGAAGGTGTAATTGGATGGTCATCAAAAGAATTTTCTTTCTTACCTTGGTTCTTTAATGACCTGGAGAGTCGAGGGCTTGAAGACTAATTGAGTCGTCTCCTACACAAAGTATAAGCTCGCCTGTGGCAACATCAATTTTAGTCTTGGCAGTTGCTAGGAGAGGTCTTCCTAAAATTAAGGGGATTGAATTATCCTCATCTATGTCTAAAACAACAAAGTCTTCTGGGAAAACAAATTTATCGATTTTTACGAGAATATCTTCAATAATGCCCCTAGGAATTCTAACAGTTTTATCAGCTAATTGATACTCATCCTAGTTTGTTTGGGTTTCCCTAGACCTAGTCGTTTAAACAATGTATAAGGCATGACATTCATGCTTGCCCCTAAATCAGCTAACGCATTATCAATAGTTAAACTACCAATTAAACATGGAATTGTAAAACTCCCTGGGTCTTTTAATTTTGGTGGTAGCCTATTTTGTAGAATTGCTGAGCACTTTGCGTTGAGTTCAATGTGTGGCTCTTCATCTAATTTGCATTTGTTTGTCAGGAGCTGTCTTAAAAATTTGCCCGCGTCTGGCATCTGAAAAAGGGCTTCAAGAAGAGGTAAGTTAATGTGTAATTTCTTTAAAAGTTTAAGAAACTTACCAAACTGTTCTTCTGAATCGTCTCTTTTTAATGCTTCGGGATAAGGAATGCGAGGTTGGTATTCTTTGATTACCGATTTTGGCCTTTCCTGTGTTACCTCTACCCTTCCTTTGTCTACCTTGTCTTCTTGTTGCGAGATGGGTTCATCTATTTCTGCATTTTCCTGAGCTGCTATGGCTTGAATTTGCTCCTTTGGATTAATCTCGGTGTTACTTGGTAGACGTCCTTGAGGTCATTCTGACATGAGCTATTCGAGTCGTTCGACTGCATTAGTAGCTTCCTATACTGACTTAGTGATTTCCCCGATTCGGCTCTCGTTGCTTTTGATTATTCTCTCAATATCTTGTAGGCATTCTTCTGTGTTTGTCGATTTTGTTACCTCCTCCTCGTGGGTTAGTTTCTTTTCTTGTAGGTAGGGTTGATTTCGGAAGTTTTGAGGAGGTTGTTGACTTTGATTACCTTGGTTGCCTTGTGTAACATCTTTAAATCGGGGTCTCTACATTTTTGTGTATTGCATGTGATAATATGTTTGTTGTGCTAGTTTAGGGTGTTTTGGGGTCCAGGCATGAGCTCAAGTTAGGCCTGGGTCATGGTAAAAATTTTCCTTTTGGGTACTTGGAAGGGGGAGCTAAGGAAGTTAGGGGTTAAGAGGAATTGTTGGAGTGTCTTGACACAAATTAGCCAGTGGTAAAGTGGCAAGGGAGGCGCCACTCAGGTACAAGCGAAGTGACGCCACATGCAGGAAGGAGAGCCTAGGTTCGAGCAGCAGAAATCCCCTTTCTGCTTATTGTTTTTGACACCAAAGCTAAGGAGGTGGTGTGCTCAGGATAGACTCCTTTGGATAAGTGTTGAAGGAGTCAACATATTTAAAAGGTGTGGATGAGAGAAATTTGTGGAGTTTGATGTATTCAAACTCTTTTGAATTGGTGGTCAAGAGAAAAACAAGGAGAGAATGAGGGGATTGAGAAGGGCTGTGTAGCCGAAATTTGGAAGGTGTTTGGGCAAGGGAAGCATTCGGCTTTGGGTTCCTTTGGTGGTGGCCAAATGTGCCTTGGGGAGTAGCTATAATCGATTAGCTAGGGGAGTGCTTTTAGAACTCTTCCTTTCCTTTTTTCTTTGTGCAAGTCTTAGCCGAACCCTTTTCTCCTATTTTGTGTCAAACCGAAACTCCATAGCACCTTTGTGCATTCCATTTTTCTCAAAGGTCAAACCGAATTCTCTCTACTCTCATTTCTCTATTTTACTCAAAAGTCGAAAGCAACACTCTTTTCCCCATTCAATTTCTTCCTTTTTTTTCAATCTTATTGTGCTGAAATACCCAGATCTTCTTCTCTTCTTCTATTCAAAACCATCATCCCTTTCCCCCTTCCGATTTCTTCTTTTCTTCTCTTTTGGATTCATAGCTGAATCTCCCTGCTGAGTATTGTTTCTTCTTCTTTTTCTTAAACGATTCAGCTAGTGCCGAAATCTTACTTGCCATTTTCTCTTTTCATTCCTCCATTCTTTGTAGACCGAAATCTTCTACTTGGTGAAGTAGCCGAAATCCCTAAACATCTCTAGGGTGTACCGAACCTTGGTTGCTGGTGGCCGAACCTGTCAGTCCTAGGTAAGGGAGATGATCTCTTTTTATTCAAGTTATTTTCTTTTGGGATTTATGTTAATGGCGAATGGCTTTTGGAGCTGTGGTGATGTGTTTGGCCGATTGTAGGAAGGAGTAGAGCCACATTCAGTTGATCTTCGGTATTTATTGGGCTTGTGATTTAACCTTAAAGGCTCGGGTGTTGTCGATCTAGGTAAGGGTGTTTATCTCTGTGCATTACATCCTTCAAGATTTCTTGGTTAAGCTGAATGGGTTTTTGTTTAATGAGATGATGTTGGCCGATTATAGGAAAGGTAAAGGCAAGAGTTTGGATCTCGGGGTTTCTATCGATTCGTGGGTAGATCTTAGTTTCGGGATTCGTTAGACTCGCAAGTAGCCAGGTGTGTAACACTTACACACTCCATAAGTTAATTTGTTAATTATGTTTACTGTTAAAAGCCGAAATAACTATTGAAATCGGTGTGTTACCTATGTGGGTATGAGCGTGGACTCCGGATAAGTCCCCTGTTGTTTGGCTATTGATATATGCTGTTATACCATATGATTATGCTATGCCATGTGATGTATCCATGTAAAACATGATAATATGCTATGAGATATGTGTTCATGTCGTTGGGAATGATGAGAGGAGGGGGAGGATTGATTTAGACTGTCACCAGTGGTTTTGACCACACAGTGGGTTGGCCCCGCTTTCAATATTATAATTGTGACTAAGTCTCAGTGGTTTTGACCACCAGTGGTTTTGACCACACGTATGCTATTTGTGACTAAGGTCACCAGTGGTTTTGACCACTCATGGATTATTGTGACTCGTCCCAGTGGTTTGGTACCACAGTGGGTTGGCCCCACATGTTGATTATGGGATTGTCATCAGTGGTTTTGACCACACGGTGGGCTGGCCCCACCCATATTATTTGTGACTATGGTCACTAGTGGTTTTGACCACACTTATATGATTTGTGACTACGGTCACCAGTGGTTTTGACCACCAGTGGTTTTGACCACACAGGGTAGACACAGGAGTTAGGATGGTTAGGTTGGGTTTGCATGATTTGCATATTTACTTTTGAACTGTGTAGGTGCTTGTTATTGTCGGGATGGGGATTTATGCACTGAGTCTCGACGACTCACCCCTTCCCTTACATTTTGCAGATGAGGCATAGATCGCGGATATAGAGCCGGGGAGGACTCGAGGTGGCCATGCACGTTGCTTTTGGGTTTTGTTTCAAACTTTTATTTCGGTTTATATTTTCTTTAAATTTGGTTTTGGATTTGTAATAAGGCCACTAAAGTTATTAATTTGGGTTTTATTTATCTGCTTTTAAGTTTTATCGCATTATATTTAAGTTAAATAACATTGCATGCTCAAATGACCGGTAAAACCAACATTTTGAAAATCACACTTAATATCGGGTATTTACAAACTTTACATCGGGTAATAACGAATGGTCATAACGACAAGTTAACTCAATTGTTTTTCAAACTAAGTTTTTCTTCAAGTTCAAATGCGAACGGTTTAACTTAATTATTTCCAACTCACGAAGGTTTTCATAAAACCAAACGACTTTCCAAAACTAGAAACGACAAACGCTTTTTCCCTAAATGAGTTTTCCGGGTTTCAAATCAACAAAACGTTTTCAACAACGTTCTTCTCGGGTTTCTTCCAAACTCAGAACGACAGAAGTGTTTTCGATGATAATTTTCCACAAAGTAAACACGTAACTTGTTTCTTCAAAATATTTTCACTCTGTGACATACTGAATTCGGTCGTGGTGTGTTGACCGGGTTTAGGGTGTTACAATTTTGGTATCAGAGCCAAGTTCAAGAGCTCGACTGTGGGCTCGAGGCCTAAAAATGTTTTAAATTGGGTTATGAAAGGTTTTAATGGGAAAGGTATGGTTGGGAAAGCATGGCACCGAGTCTCCGGAACCTATCCGCCCAGGTAAGTACCTCTAAATTATTGTTTATATGATTGTACTGATAATGCTATGACTAATAGTAGTAGGGAAATACTTTAAAGACTTGAACTGTAGGATGGTATGAACTCGCGAAACAACCCCCATATTAATCTATTCATAAGGCTGTGCTATGACTAAGGCGATGCTGCGGGTTCTAGAGAGAGTCGCGAGTACAGGCGTTGGAGCGAGAGCTCGGAAATCTGTGTCCGAACGATTCTGGGTTATTGGCGCAGAGGTATTCAGAGGTGTATCTAGTGTGGCTCCGAGTACAGCGGAATATTGGCTGGAGGCGACAGAACGTATCATGGACAACCTAGATTTTACGGCTGAGGAGAAGCTGAAGGGTATAGTATCTCTTCTTCAAGATGAGTCATATCAGTGGTGGCTCACGGTTAGGGATGGAGCAATGGCTGAAGACATCACTTGGGATTTCTTTAGGGTAACCTATCAGAGAAAGTACGCCGGGGCTAGTTACATCGATGCCCAGTGTAAGGCGTTCCTAAACTTGGTACAGGGAAATAACTCAGTATCGGAATATGAGGCAGAATTTCTTCGGCTAAGCCGGTATGCACGGGGTATTGTGGGCACGGAACATGAGCGCTGTGTCAGATTTGAGGATGGGTTGAGAGATGAGCTACGGATCTTGATTGCTCCACAACAGGAGAGAGAATTTACAGTTTTAGTAGAAAAGGCCAAGGTTGCTGAAGAGGTAAAACAGTCAGTGAGACGAAACCAGGATAAGGGTTGGAATAAGAGGAGTTCTGGGTCGTCAAGGTCTACAGAGAGTCAGTAGAAAAGTGCTAGATATGGTGGGTCAAATCAAGCTGCGAGGCCTGCTGCTGCTATTACTCAGTGGCCGCCACGGTGTGCTCAGTATGGGAAGTCTCACACGGGGAAATGTTGGACTAGAAATAGAGGGTGCTTTGAATGTGGGTCAATAGGGCACGGAGTGAGGGATTGTCCGCAGAGGTTAGCTAGGCTTTAGTCTAGGGATCAGGGTCATACTCAGTTCAGGAGGGATAGTCAGCAACCACAGAGGGGTCGCAGTTCGACCAGAGGAGGTAATGGTTCTGGACGAGACCGTGGAGCACCGTGTTGAGGTGCTGGGAGCACAGAGGCGAGACAGCCTGGGTTGGTCTAGGCAGCGAGGCGTCGAGAGGAGGGCGATGCACCGGACGTCATAACTGGTACGTTCTTAATCTTTGGATTGTCTTATACTGCTTTGATAGATGTTGGTTCGACGCACTCGTATGTTGCCAGTAGTATAATGGAAATATGAACTTAGACTCTGAGATCACTTCTAAGGAGATGATCGTAATAAGCCCTCTAGGTCATCAGTAGAAGTAAATAAACTGTATAGGGATGTACCCCTAGAACTGCAAGGGGTAGTGTTCTTGGCTGACCTGATGGAATTGCCATTCAGGGAGTTCGATCTGATCCTTGGGATGGACTGGCTGGTGAAGTTCCAGGCGAGTTTGGACTGCACGGCTAAGCGCATGGTATTGAGAATAGTTGAAGGTGAAGAAGTGGTAATGATAGGTAATAGAAGAGATTATCTATCCAACGTTGTATCTCCTCTAAAGGCCGAGAAAATGGTCAGGAAGGGATGTGAAGCGTTCATAGTTCATGTGTGTGCTTTGGCGCCGAAGAAATTGGTGGAGCTGAAGGCACAGATTCAGGAATTGTTGGACCGGGGTTTTATCCGGCCAAGTATATCACCTTAGGGAGCGCCAGTGCTCTTTGTTAAGAAGAAAGACGGGACAATGCGGATGTGTTTAGACTACCGCCAACTGAATAGGTTGACGATCAAGAGCAAGTATCCGTTGCCTAGGATAGACGACTTGTTTGATCAGCTTAAGGGTGCATCAGTTTTCACTAAGATAGATCTTAGGTCGGGGTACCATCAACTCAAAGTGAAGGAGGCTAATATCCATAAGACGGCATTTCGTACTCATTATGGGCACTATGAGTTTCTGGTCATGCCGTTCGGGTTAACCAATACACCGGTAGCGTTCATGGACATGATAAATCGAGTGTTTTAGCCGTATTTGGACCAGTTTGTCGTAGTGTTTATAGAAGACATTTTGGTGTACTCGAAATCTGAGATGCACATCTACGTGTGGTTCTACAGATTCTGAGGGAAAAGCAGCTATTTGCCAAGTTTAGTAAGTGCAAGTTCTGGCTTAAGGAGGTAACTTTCTTGGGTCATGTGGTATCAGCTGAGGGGATTAATGTGGATCCTCGAAAGATTGAGGCGGTGTTGGATTGGAAACCACCAAAGTCGGTAGCAGAGATTCGAAGTTTTCTGGGTTTGGCAAGATATTACAAAAGGTTTATGGAAGGCTTTTCTTTGATTGCAGCTCTATTGACTAAGTTGTTGAGAAAAGGGGTTCCGTTTGTATGGTCTGAAAAACAGCAAGAAAGTTTTGACAAGTTAAAGAAGATTTTGACAGAAGCTCCGGTTTTGATTCAGTCGAAAGTAGGGAAGGAATTTACGGTTTATTATGATGCATCGCATATTAGTTTAGGATGTGTGCTGATGCAAGAGGGGAAAGTGGTGGCATATGCGTCTCGGCAGTTGAGACCTCATGAAGGTAACTACCCAACAATGATCTGGAATTGGCTGCAGTGGTCTTCGCCCTGAAGATTTGGAGGCATTACTTGTACGGGGAGAAGTCGATAGTCTACACATATCACAAGAGTCTGAAGTACCACTTGACTCAGAAGGACTTGAATTTGAGACAGTGGAGGTGGATCGAGTTGTTAAGGGACTATAACTGCTCAACTGCATACCATCCAGGTAAGGCTAACATAGTGGCTGACGCATTGAGCCACAATGTGGTAGCAGACTTGAGAGTGATGTTTGCTCACCTTAGTCGGTATGACGACGGGATTCTATTGGCAGAGTTGCAGGTAAGGCCAACTTGGGTAGATCAGGTTAAGGAGAGGCAGGTGGTGGATGAGGTTCTGAGTGCTCGGAGGTTGCAAGTGTAGAATGGTGAATTGGAAGTTTACAGCTTGGGCAGTGATGGAGTGATGTGTTTTCAATGGAAAGTATGTATGCCGAAGGACGTGGAGTTAAGACAGCGGAAGTACCACTTGACTCAGAAGGACTTGAATTTGAGACAGTGGAGGTGGATCGAGTTGTTAAGGGACTATAACTGCTCAACTGCATACCATCCGGGTAAGGCTAACGTAGTGGCTGACGCATTGAGCCACAATGTGGTAGCAGACTTGAGAGTGATGTTTGCTCACCTTAGTCGGTATGACGACGGGAGTCTATTGGCAGAGTTGCAGGTAAGGCCAACTTGGGTAGATCAGGTTAAGGAGAGGCAGGTGGTGGATGAGGTTCTGAGTGCTCGGAGGTTGCAAGTGTAGAATGGTGAATTGGAAGGTTACAGCTTGGGCAGTGATGGAGTGATGTGTTTTCAAGGGAAAGTATGTATGCCGAAGGACGTGGAGTTAAGACAGCGGATTCTTCAGGAAGCCCATAGCAGTCCATATGCTATGCATCCTGGAGGTAGCAAGATGTATCGGGATTTGCGGGAACAGTTCTGGTGGCTGGGTCTTAAACAGGAAGTAACTGAATTTGTGAGTAAGTGCCTGATGTCCCAGCAAGTTAAAGCTGAGCATCAGTTACCGTCGGGTCTATTGTAGTTGGTAAAGATTCTGCAGTGGAAGTGGGAAAGGAATTTGATGGATTTCGTTAGTGGGCTACCCCTTACGCCTAGCAAGAAGGATTCAATCTGGGTGATTGTGGATCGTCTGACTAAGTCAGCTCATTTCATACCAGTTCGGGATGATTACTCACTCCAAAAGTTAGCCAAGTTGTATGTGGTGGAGATAGTGAGGTTGCATGGAATGCCAGTGTCGATTATCTCGGATAGGGATCCCTGATTCACGTCAAGGTTCAGGAAAGCTTTGCATCAGGCATTGGGAACGAGGTTGGATTTCAGCATGACTTTTCATCCGCAGTCTAATGGACAGTCAGAAAGAGTAATACAGATCCTAGAAGATATGTTAAGGGATTGTGTTCTGGATTTCAGCGGTAGTTGGGAGGAGTATCTTCCATTGGCAGAGTTCGCGTATAACAACAGTTACCAAGGGAGTATCCAGATGGCACCATATGAGGCATTATATAGACGGAAATGTCGTACCCCTACCTGTTGGACAGAACTGGGTGAACGGCAGATGTTGGGTCTGGAGTTGGTTGCTGAAATAGAGGATAAGGTTAAGGTGATTCGGGCTCGTCTGATAGAAGCTTCGGACAGGTAGAAGTCCTATGCCGATCTTAAGCGAAGAGATATAGAGTTTGCAGTGGGTGACAAAGTCTTTCTGAAGGTATTGTCGTGGAAGAAAGTGTTGAGATTTGGTCGAAAGGGCAAGCTAAGCCCTAGGTTTATTGGGTTGTATATGATGTTGAAGCGAGTGGGACCAATAGCTTATCAGCTCGAGTTGCCAATAGAATTGAGTTAAATTCACGACATATTTCATGTCTCTATGCTTAGGCATTATCGATCAGATCCATCGCATGTTGTGCCAGTTGAGGAAATGGAGGTGAGCCCAGACTTGTCTTTCAAGGAGAAACCAGTGCAGATTTTGGATCGGGATGTCAAAGTCTTGCGTAAGAAGTCAGTCCCTTTGGTGAAAGTATTATGGCGGAACCATGGTACGGAGGAGGCCAAGTGGGAACCAGAGGATACGATGCGGCAGCAATACCCTCAACTCTTTTGACCAGGTAATTTCAGGGTCGAAATTATTTTTAAAGGGGGTAGAACTGTAACATCCTTAAATCGGGGTCTCTGCATTTTTGCGTGTTGCATGTGATAATATGTTTGTTGTGCTAGTTTAGGGTGTTTTGGGGTCCAGGCATGAGTTAGAGTTAGGCCTGGGTTATGGTAAAAATTTTCATTTTGGGTACTTGGAAGGGGGAGCTAAGGAAGTTAGTGGTTAAGAGGAATTGTTGGAGTGTCTTGACAGAAATAAGCCAGCGGTAAAGTGGCAAGGGAGGCGCCACTCAGGTACAAGGGAAGTGACGCCACATGCAGGAAGGAGAGCCTAGGTTCGAGCAGCAGAAATCCCCTTTCTGCTTATTGTTTTTGACGCCAAAGCTAAGGAGGGAGTGTGCTCAGGATGGACTCTCTTGGATAAGTGTTGAAGGAGTCAACACCTTTGAAAGGTGTGGATGAGAGAAATTTGTGGAGTTTGATGTATTCAAACTCGTTTGAATTGGTGGTCAAGAGAAAAACAAGGAGAGAATGAGAGGATTGAGAAGGGGGTGTGTAGCCGAAATTTGGAAGGTGTTTGGGCAAGGGAAGCATTCGGCTTTGGGTTCCTTTGGTGGTGGCCGAATGTGCCTTAGGGAGTAGCTATAATTGGTTAGCTAGGGTAGTGCTTTTAGAACTCTTCCTTTCATTTTTTCTTTGTGCAAGTCTTAGCCGAACCCTTTTCTCCTATTTTGTGTCAAACCAAAAATCCATAGCACCTTTGTGCATTTCAGTTTTCTCAAAGGCCAAACCGAATTCTATCTACTCTCTTTTCTCTATTTTGCTCAAAAGCCGAAAGCAACACTCTTTTCCCCATTCAATTTCTTCCTTTTTCTTTCAATCTTATTGTGCCGAAATACCCAGATCTTCTTCTCTTCTTCTATTTGAAACCATCATCCCTTTCCCCCTTGCGATTTCTTCTTTTCTTCTCTTTTGGATTCATAGCCGAATCTCCCTGGTGAGTATTGTTTCTTCTTCTTTTTCTCAAACGATTCAGCTAGTGCCAAAATCTTACTTGCCATGTTCTCTTTTCATTCCTCCATTCTTTGTATACCGAAATCTTCTATCTTGGTGAAGTAGCCGAAATCCCTAAACATCTCTAGGGTGTGCCGAACCTTGGTGGTTGGTGGCCGAACCTGTCAGTCCTAGATAAGTGAGACGATCTCTTTTGGTTCAGGTTATGTTCTTTTGGAATTTATGTTAATGCCGAATGGCTATTAGATCTATGGTGTTGCGTTTGCCCGATTGTAGGAAGGAGTGTAGCCACATTCAGTTGATCTTCGGGATTTGTTGGGCTTGTGATTTAAGCCTAAAGGCTCGGGTGTTGTCGATCTAGGTAAGGGTGTTTATCTCTGTGCGTTACATCCTTCGGGATTTCTTGGTTAAGCCAAATGGGGTTTTGTTTAATGAGATGGTGTTGGCCGATTATAGGGAAGGTGAAGGCAAGTGTTTGGATCTCCGGGTTTTTATCGATTCGTGGGTAGATCTTAGTTTCGGGATTCGTTAAACTCGCAAGTAGCCAGGTGTGTAACACTTACACACACCATAAGTTAATTTGTTAATTATGTTTACTGTTAAAAGCCGAAATAGCTATTGAAATCGGTGTGTTACCTATGTGGGTATGAGCGTGGACTCCAGGTAAGTCCCCTATTGTTTGGCTATCGATATATGTTATTATACCATATGATTATGCTATGCCATGTGATATATGCATGTAAAACATGATAATATGCTATGAGATATGTTTTCATGTCGTTGGGAATGATGAGAGGTGGGGGAGGATTGATTTAAACTGTCACCAGTGGTTTTGACCACACAGTGGGTTGGCCCCGCTTTCGATATTATAATTGTGACTAAGTCTCAGTGGTTTTGACCACTAATGGTTTTGACCACATGTATGCTATTTGTGACTACGGTCACCAGTGGTTTTGACCACACATGGATTATTGTGACTCGTCGCAGTGGTTTGGTACCATAGTGGGTTGGCCCCACATGTTGATTATGGGATTGTCATCAGTGGTTTTGACCACACGGTGGGTTGGCCCCACCCATATTATTTGTGACTATGGTCGCCAATGGTTTTGACCACACTTATATGATTTGTGACTACAGTCACCAGTGGTTTTAACCACCAGTGGTTTTGACCACACGGGGTAGACACAGGAGTTTGGATGGTTAGGTTGGGTTTGCATGATTTGTATATTTACTTATGAACTGTGTAAGTGCTTGTTATTGTCGGGATAGGGATTTATGCACTGAGTCTCGATGACTCACCCCTTCCCTTACATTTTGCAGATGAGGCATAGATCGCGGATATGGAGCCGGGGAGGACTCGAGGTGGCCATGCACATTGCTTTTGGGTTTTGTTTCAAACTTTCATTTCGGTTTATATTTTCTTTAAATTTGGTTTTGGATTTGTAATAAGGCCGCTAAAGTTATTAATTTGGGTTTTATTTATCTGCTTTTAAGTTCTATCACATTATACTTAAGTTAAATAACATCGCATGCTCAAATGACCGGTAAAATCAACGTTTTGAAAATCACACTTAATATCGGGTATTTACAAACTTTACATCGGGTAATAACGAATGGTGATAACGACAAGTTAACTCAATTGTTTTTCACACTAATTTTTTCTTCAAGTTCAAATGCGAACGGTTTAACTTAATTGTTTTCAACTCACTCGGGCTTCCATAAAACCTAACGACTTTCCAAAACTAGAAATGACTAACGATTTTTCCCTAAATGAGTTTTTCGGGTTTCAAATCAACAAAACATTTTCAACAACGTTCTTCTTGGGTTTCTTCCAAACTCAAAACGACAGAAGTGTTTTCGATGATAATTTTCCACAAAAGTAAACAGGCTACTTGTTTCTTCAAAATATTTTCACTCTGTGACATATTGAATTAGGTCGTGGTTTGTTGACCGGGTTTGGGGTGTTGCACCTTGACCTTCCAAAGAAATATTTGGGTGGTTCCTCCAACCTAGATTGTAAGTGTTACTCTAAGGATTATTATTGGATCGGAAATTAATACCTATATAGTTCATCCCCACTTGTGTTGCACTGCATGACTGGATGTGCCTGCGAAGAACACAAACTATCAAGCTTTTTATTCATCATCTCAAGTTGCGTTGATAGCATGGTCATGGCAACGACGTTCAAGACTCCTGTTAATTTCGTTGGGTTGGTCCTTGAAACTTGCCACTGATAATTATTTAATGACATCTCCTCAATGAAGTCGTAGGCTACTCCTGCAGTTTTGTTGTTCAGGGTTCCACCGGCGGCTGAATCAATTAGTTGCCTTGTTGAAGGGTTTACACTGTTATAGAAGGTTTGGACTTGTAGCCACAAGGGTAAGCCATGGTGTGGGCACCTCCTCAAGAGATCTTTGAATCTCTCCCATGCATCGTATAGCGTTTCTAAATCCATCTGCACAAAAGAAGAGATATCATTCCTCAATTTGGCCGTTTTGGCCAGTGGAAAATATTTCATTAAAAATTTTTTGGTCATCTAATCCCATGTGGTGATTGACCCTCGTTGTAATGAGTTTAACCACTATTTAGCTTTATTTCTTAAAGAAAAAGGAAATAACCGAAGACGTATGGCATCATCAGAAATGCTAGTTATTTTGAAAGTATCACAGAACTCTAAAAAGTTAGCTATATGCATGTTTGGATCTTCGTCCTGCAAACCATCAAATTGAACAAACTGTTGAATCATTTGTATTGTGTTAGGCTTTAATTCAAAATTGTTAGCAGCTATAGCAGGCCTAACAATACTCGATTCTGCTCCTATTAAATGTGGTTTAGCATAATCAAACATTGTACGTGGAGCATTGCGTTCCCCCACATCGTGTGGTGGTGGTTATTCTCATCCATCCTTTTAGTAGGATTAGATCTGTCTTCTTCCTCCCTTTCTGTGTAATTTAGGGCCCGCCTGGTTTCTCGGCGATTCCTTCAAGCGGTAGCTTCAATATCACTGTCGTATACTAAAGGTCCTCTCGGGTTCCTTCTAGTCATAATCTAGAGGCACCTAGAAAGAAAATAAAGAAAAAAAATAGCAAAATTAAAAATTAAACTAAAAAATAAATTGTTGAAAATAAAAATAATGGCTAAAGTAATAGAAATAGAGTTTTCTTAATATTTTAGTTCCCCGGCAACGGCGCCAAAAACTTGATCGCTGTAAATCAGAGTTTTAAAATTTATAAAAGAATGATCAAAACCTGAAAACTAACTCTGACAACGATTAAAGGCAAGTGTACCTATCGAACAGTAGTATAGCTTAGGCAAGACCGAATATCGAACCCAAAGGAACTAAGAGTACTAATACTAACTTTCTTTTTTATTATTTAGCCTTAAAAATAGAGTGCAGTTGCTTTAAACTATATTGACGAAGACTAAACTAAGGGCACAAAGACAAAAAGGACGAATAGGAAAATAACTTTGAAGGAAAACTCTGTTGATTATGACGATACCCTCAGGAAGAATCCACCTAGACTTCACTTGTTATCTAACCCTAAATTATATGATTTCTTTTACTTAGCTTGATCCGTAAGACACCCTAACCTATATTAAACCCTCTCTCGAGGCGAATAACGTCTAACCCTAGGTTAATTAGTGGAACTCTCGTTCGCTTATAATAACCCCCTAGGATAGCAGTAAATCGATCAATGGACTCCCATATTAGCTTTCACCATAATCCGGTAAAATCTCGTAACCTTATCTCTAGGCATTCGATCATCTCTGCTTAATTATGTTAGATCTACTCTTAGGTAGGGTCTATTCCTCCTCTACCTAAGCACATTAGATTTGGATTAAGCAACAGAATTAAGAACAAACTAAGCAATTATCATATAACTTAGAAGTCAAATAACAAAATTCATCTACGTTTCATCCCCTTCAGGTATTTGAAGGGTTTAGTTCATAATGAATAAAAAGAACATCATAAGAGAAAAGATAAAACAAAACATAAGAAAACCCTAAAACCCCCTAAAGGAATTGAAGGAGAATTCTGTCATCTTGAGTATAATTTTGGCTTCTTTTGATGGATCAACTGGCTATCCTCGCGTTATTCCCTAACTCTGACCTTCTCGGCTTGGCTCCTTGGCCTAACTTTGACGCCCTTTCAAAGGTGGTATTTAGGGGGTATATATAGGCTCTTGGAATGCGATTCTTTCTTCCTAAGTATCCTTTTCCGACTGAAATTGCTCTTTCCAGCGACAGAGACACGACCATGGCACACGCTCGTGTGAATCGAGACCAGACTATGCTCGAATTTCTAACTTGAGGCACGGCCGTGTGAGGCGGAGTTGAAGCCGTGTGAGGCAGAGTTGAGGCCGTGCTCTAGGTGTTCGTCGAAGTACAGCCGTGTGGACTTTGGGCCAGGCCATGTCAAGTTCGTACTAAGGCCCATTTACTCTATTTTGGGCCCGTTTTATGTTCTTTTCATCCTCGAGTGCTTTCCTGGGTATAAAACATGAAAAGAAAGGATTACAAGCACCTTTTTATATAAATCAAGGAGTAAATCATCAAAAAGTAAGCTAAATGTGGGATTAAAATATGTTACTTTTACAGTTTATCAACAATGTACGTCTTAAGTGTGGGGAGATATCAACAATACTGAAATATATCTTGTTCTTAAGTAACTTTCTCATATTACTATTAGAATGGAACTTCTATTGATGTATGAATTTCATTGATACGTTTCGGATTAAATCATAGGTAATTGTGCATTGATGATTTAAACTTTAAGATATTAGAGAATCAAGCATGATAAGTCTATTTTCAGAATTAAAAATTTTATTAGGTTGTTTCCCTAATCTTAAATATTACTTTGAAGTTTGAAAATTACAAGGTTGACATCAAAAAACCATAATTTCAGTGAGATTTTGAGCCTTTCCGAGCTTATATTTTTCTTGCTCACTTTATTGATTATGAGTATGTCAATATTGATTTGTTATTCTAGAACTTGCTTCGATTATACATGTCGAGACGACATTTCTAATTTGATATACTAAGATGATAAAGGCACCTAGTATCTAACCCACTTCTCCCAAAAAGCCTACCTCCATAATTAACCCCTAGTGAACCCCTTTTTAGCCTAATAAACCATTTGTTGACTCACCTATTAATATTAACCCGAAACAAAATTTTTACTTCCCCTAATCTTTTGACGTCCCTTTTTGTCGAGATTTGATTTGAGCAGTTGCCTAACTATGTTCTCTATTTTCATTGTTAAGTTCTTTCTTATTAATTGTATTTTAATAAAAAAAAGTAATAATAATATATAAAAAAAAGTTGGAAATTTATTCATTATTAGCTTGAATGATTAATGGCACATCTTTAGAAGAAGCTCATGTTATTGGTGATAAGTTTTCAATCAATGTAATTATTCAGTATTAGTTCAATTTTTCTAGTTAGGTAAATTATCAGCTCGATCTCGATTCTAACCCTCTAATTCAGCCTATATCCACACCTTTAACCCAAGCCCCATTACAACCCTTTAAAGACCTTTTGATTTGTGTATCATCTCATTTTATAGTGGTGGAGATTTGATTTTCATACAAGCCTATGGGATTAACTTTTCATGTTTGACTTTTTGAGTGCTTAATTTGAACCTTAACCACCTTGAGTGATTTGAGTGAATCTTTAGTGCGGATGTCAATTCTTGTCGGTTTTAAATTAGAGGTAATTATTTAGGTAAGGGGAAACACCTATGTTTTTGTGCAATAAAAATTTATTAATTAGATTGTTGGAATCTTTAGGACTCTTTTAGTTAAGTTATCAATGTATGAATCATTTATGAATTATGATGAAACATTATTGATAAGAATTATGAATTAAGGAAATTAATTTTAATTGTGAGTTGAGGATTTTGCTTGAGGACAAGCAAAGGCTTAAGTGTGGGGATATTTGATAAACCATTATTTACACATATTTTAACACCATGTTTGGCTTAATTTTGGATGATTTTCCATTTAATTTGATGAATTCGATGCTCCTAATCTCTTAATTTCATGTTTTATACTCAGGAGAGCTTAGGAAATCGAAAAGAACGAGAAACGGGCCAAAAAGGGACAAAATGGGCCTACACGACCTGGACCACTGCACACGGGCGGACCACACGGTCCTGTGTGACAAACAGGATCGAACACAACCTGGACTATTGACCACGGCCGTGCCACACAGGCGTGTCCCTGTCGAAACTAGGATGAATTCTATTCGGAATAGGATACTTGTGGGCAAAGTAAGGCATCTCGAAAGCCTATATAAATACCCTAGGGGGAAACCTAAAGGGAGGTCGATAGGACGTCGAATAGACGCTGAGAAGAACGAGAAAATACTCCAAGATAGCCGTCAAGAATAGCTTAGGAGAAGGATCTCCATCAAGACCGAGGATCTCCCATCAAGTTCTTTAGACGTTTTTGGGTTTTCTTATGTTTTGTTGTTTTCCCTATTCTAATATGTTTTCCTCTATCAGTATGAACTAAATCCCTTAAATACCTAAGGGGATGAAACCTAAGACAAATCTTATTATTATTTGATTTATAAGATAAATATTTGTTCTTATTCTTAATTGTGAGTTTTTATTCTTGTTTTGATAATTCAGGTTATCGATTCAACTCGAATGTGCTTATTCATTGGAGCAAGAGTCCCTGTTTAAGAGTAGATCAACACATTTAAGCGGAGTTGATTGCAACCCTAGAAATAGGGCGACATAAATCTGCCGGATTAGGGTCAAACCTAATAAGGGAATCTATAGATCGAGTTAATACGACGATGGGGGTTTCAATTAGAAAGAGATTTCAATTAATCAACCTAGAGTCAGTTGTTTTTAATCTTGAAAGAGATATTAACATAAATCAGGGATTTCTACGGATTAAGTCAAGTGAATAAATCGTATGAATCAAAAGTAATAAGTGAAGTCTAGGTGGATTCTTCCTTAGGTATTGCCTATCTCATATAAGTTGTCTAAAAGTATTTTCCAAATTCACTCTCTGTCACGTTCATAATTATGTAAGTTAGTTAAATTAGTTAGTTAAATTTAGATTAAAAATAAATCCCCTTAATTATTAGGCTAGATAATAAAAAGATAGTTATTACTAGTAATTTTAGTATTTGAGGATACGATATTCCGGACTCACCACAACTATACTACTATTCGATAGGTACGCTTGCCTTTGTCGAAATAATAGTTAGTGTAACAGCTCGATTTTGGCCCTAATGGGAACGGTGGTTTTGGGACCACGAATCCGAGTTAGAAAAATATTTTAATATTATTTTTCATGTTAATTATATATGTTTGAGTATGTGTTAAAATATCGTGGGCAAATTTGTCTGTTTGTGTGTTCAATTTAAAGAAAGGGACTAAATCGCATAAGTGATAAAAGTAGCTTATTGCTTGATTGAGTGGTTGAATTAATGTCTTTAAATAAGGGAGGATTTATGTTGAAAATTTTCCACTTTTAATGGGATAGTGGACGGCAACATGCAATTTTATAAAGTAAATATATGTTTATATTATACGTTATATTATAATATATTATTATATTATAAACATATTATAAAGAAAACATAAAAGAAAAGAAAGTCGAATGTTCATCTTTATTTTTCATTGTTATTGGCGAAACAAAAGAAGAAAAGAGAGAAACTAAAGCTCTCAAATAATCGGTCTTTGCAAGCTTGATTAGGTATGTAATTTAGTTCGGTTTTTGTTAATTTTTACGTTTTTAAGATCGTTGCTTCGAATACTATCCGACCCATGTTAAAATTTTTGTTAATAATGCATGTGTGATGTTCGGCCATTGAAGAAGGCTTGTGATTTGTGATGTTTGATGGTTTTATTTTAAATATATGTTTTAGATTAACATACTTTGAATTGGAAATTTTGATTAATTTGAGTAATTAGGATGAAATTTTGAAATTTGTAAAATTGAAGGGTCTGAATGTGGAATAACTGAATTGTATGGCTTTGTATTGGCATAGGTAGTATTCGGCCCTAAAGGAGTAATTCCAAATTATGTGTATTTTGTGTTTTGTGCAATAGGGACTAAATTGTAAAAGTTGAAAATGTTAGGGGTAAAATGGTAATTTGCCCATTTATGTGATTTTTGTATTAAATTGAATAAAAAGATATTTGAATATGTTTAAATTGGAATTCATTTAGATCAAGAACATAAAGACACGGGATTGGATCGAGGAAATGCGAAACTAAACGAGTGACCGGAAAACCCTAATTCGTTGATTTCCGAGGTAAGATTTAAGCAATTGAGTTAAATCGAATTCTTTTTTTTAAATAGTATATCTATGTTAATGATGGTAAGTATATTGAATGATATATTGCCGAATGTGTTGGTGAATGTGGTATAAAAATAGCCTAATGTGAGATTTCTTGGAATTTGACTTTAATTTCATGAAATGAATATCTAAATGTTAATGATGCAAATGGATTTGAGAGATCCTAAATTTTGATATGGATATATTCAATGATAAATTAGTTACATGCAATTGTTTTGGCCGAATATGATTTTGGTTATTGCTTGAACATAATAGCATGAAAATGGCATTTGAATATTATAAATGTACGGAAAATTATGTGGAATGTTAGGCTTGAATGTGATTGATTTTAAATGGATTGGTTGGATGCTTGATAAAAGAATTTGGCCGAATGTGATATAGTGTTTGGATAGAAAATAGCATGGACATACTTTATGTATGTAAGTATTTGTGATTCAGTGGGTTAGTTTTTAATTATACGTGTATACAATCGAATGAACAACAAGTTATGAAAGGCACTAATTGTGCGAAACGTGTTAATAAGCACTATGTGTGCGAATTATTAAAGTAACGGCTCTTTGTGAGTGACACGTTACGAGAAGTATTAAGTAACGGCTCTATGTGAGCGATATGTTACGAGAATTATTAAGTAACGGCTCTATGTGAGCGATACGTTATGAGAAGTATTAAGTAACGGCTCTATGTGAGCGATACGTTACAAGAAGTGTTAAGTAACGGCTCTATGTGAGCGACACGTTACAAGAAGTGTTGAGTAATGGCACCAAGTGTGCGACGCGTTACTAAATCTTATTAATAAGTGTGCAGGTACGAGGTTCGTTAAACGACTTTTATTACTATTGCTGTTTAGTATATTGAAAGGATCGAGTATATTATCATATGTTATGCATGAACGGTTAAGTTTTGAGAGGTAAGTAAACTGAAGGTATGTATTATATATATCAATCTTGATGGTAGCTTGAAAAGTAAGTATAAGATTCAATGAGTAAAAGATATGTATGCCAATTATTTTGTACGTGATGGTGGTATGGAAATAGGTATGAGTATATATATGTTGCTATGAATTCTACTTTGAATATTTGGCTATTCGGTAAAGATATGATGAATGTAATTAGTTATGAAATCTCGAATAAGCTTATATGTGTATAAATTGTTTAAATCTTACTAGGCTGCCAAAGCTTACATTGTTCTCGGTTCTTTCGCATTGTAGATTTCTTTTGGGTGCTCGACTTGTATTTGAGGATCATCTTGGAAGCTCATCACACTATCATCTATCTTGGGTACCTCTTTATTTATGAAACTTTTAGGAATTATGGCATGTATAAGCTATGTTACTCTTTTGAGTTACTTTGAAATGGATGTATATAAGGCCATATGAAAATGGCTTCATTTCAATCCATGAATTGACTGAATATGTTTGAGCTGGTATATTTACATATGTTGTGAAATTTTGGTTTTGAATATAGCTCGATTTGGGTTGGTTTAAAATTTATTAAGCTTGAATATAATGCTTAGGTAAGTACGGTTTTGTGGCAAGCATTTTTATACATTTTTATTCCTTGAATATATATATGTGCGGCATGTACAAATGCATGTATATGATTTTGAATGATGCATATAGTATGTTAATGTAAGTGATGAAAATATGTACAATTAGTTGTAAGTACCGTATGCAAGTTTGCGGAAATAAAAATCATTGACCATAACTTAATTTAGAATGGAATCTATATTTTCCATTGAGTGCTAGGGTATATTCGGTTATGGGAAATGAGTGTTAAAATGTACTATTGATATATATATATAAGTATATATATATGTAATGATTAATGTCGAAGGAGATAAGTAAGTATGGGATAAAATGAGTGGGTCTTATATTTATATTTATAGTATATTTGAATGTGGCATAAGTATATTGGTCAATGGTACAATCGTGTGTGATAATGAATTGAGAAATGTACATAATTATAAGTGATGCATATGTTCAAAAAGGGTGTATGATTGAATGAAATGCTGATTATAGAATTGAAATAAATGAATAATTACCATATGCCTATTCGGCCTTTACATTTGAATGACCAAATACATGGTGATTTGTTAGTAAATGTTAATGATATTATTCCTGATATATAAGTTTATGTTTTGATATTAAATGGGATATACTTGTTATATTGTAATGGTATGAATTAGTATGCATTTATGTGAATGGATTTGTGTTCGATCGGGTAATGTCTCGTAACCCTAATTTAGCGACGGATTCGGGTTAGGGGTGTTACAGTTAGTTTCGAGCCCATCAGTCACAATATACCAAAATGCATGGATGAGCTCATCATGCTATACTTACATTCCATCTTATGTTTCTCGTATAACAATATAAACTTTATCCGTTGAATCTTTGAATTTTCGATGGATATATCAAGTAGTACACTTGAGGTGTACAATTTCATTATCCGTCAATTCATATCTAGTAGTACCTTATAGGTACACTCTCGAGCCACATATCACAGAACAGAATTACCAGTCCAGGCTAAATTCTAGTTGTTACATATACTCTAAGGGCTTTGTCGGATTACCAGTCCAGGCTAAATCCTTTATATGACAAAGAATTCCTTATAGAGTTCATTCTGGATTACCAGTCCAGGCTAAATCCAATCAATTAGGATTACCTGTCCAGTCTAAATCCTAATTGAAACATATACTTGAGAGGCTGATTTCGGATTACCCGTCTAGGCTAAATCCATTCTGCAACACATACAGTTTTATCATGGAAATCACATTTATCATCGGAATTCAACATTCATACGGAATTTTACCCTTTATCAATAAATTTCCATCATATATCATTCCATCCATTATAATTTCCATACATACATATTTCATACAACATATACAATGTAATATAGAATTTAAAACAACACGTTTCTATGCTCATTTAAGTTATACGCACTTACCTTTATATTTGTTCGTAACTAAAATCAACTAATCCAAAATCTTTTCTTTTCCTCGATCTAGCACTTTGTTTGGTACTTCTGGATCTATATAAATAAATTTAATTATCAATTCAATCCATTTCATATTCCATTGAACTCAATTTACAATCTAGGCAAAAGTACCATTTTGCCCCTATACTTTTGATTAATTCCAATTTCATCCCTAGGCTCGGAAATTGAAATTCATGCAATTTAATACTTTTTCCAAGCCTAATAAAAATTCTAATATAACTTTTACAGCACATATATTCTCAAAATTTTAGAATTTTCCATGGATTTTATCATTTTTCAATTGAGTCCCCAAATCAAGTTTCCATCAAATTTCCCTTTGTAAAAGTTGTTTATCTATCAACAACTTTTCATTCTCTACCATAAACTTTTAAATTTCAGCATGTTCATCAATGAAAAAATTTTTATACCTTGATATCTTTTCAAATTAACCCCCCAAATAGGAAAATTAAGCAAAAATATAAATATTACTATAAACGAGACATAGAAACTTACCAATTTATGCTTGGAAAGCTTGTTTTCTCTCTCCTAGGGTTTCCATGGATTTTAAGTTGAAGAAGATGATATAAAATGATGATATTTCATTTTAATTTAATTATCATCTTTAATTTTTTTCTATTTCTAATTTAGTCCTTAACCTTTTCTAATTTTTCCATGGATGATTCACCAAAACTATCTACATATTTTTCATCGATGGTCTAATTACCATTTAAGGACTTCAAGTTTTAAATTTTATAGCTATTTAATCCTTATAGCTACTAGAATTCAAATTTGACATTTTATGCAATTTAGTCCTCTCTACAATTAAGCATCTAATTGATAAAAAATTTTTTTCAAAATTCTCATAATCTTTCTACCACATTACTAATCATCTCATAATATTAAAATATTTTATCTTTTTGGCTAGGATTTGTGGTTACAAAACCACTATTCTGACTTCACTGAAATTGGGCTGTTACAGACTTATTTTTTCATAGTTCGCCACAAAGACGTATTCTTTCATAGTTTGCCAAAAAGGCTCATTCTTTGCTAATTCCCCACAAAGACTTATTTTTTCATAGTTCACCTCAAAGGCTTATTTTTTTTCATAGTTCGCCACAAAGGCTTATTCTTTCATAGTTAGCCATTAGGGCTTATTCTTTCCTAACGTGCTTACAACATGGATTTGCCTAAACTCACAATACGTGAGGTTTTCCCATCATCGTCTTAGGACACACAGAGAACCCCATTGGGTAATCACCATCCTTTAATTCCTTTCATATGGTGCCATGGCCATGGGCTTTTCCTTCAGAGTTTCATTTCAAAGTTCATGTTTAAAGTCCCGCCGGACCCTTTTTAGACAAATCCATGGATAACAAACACATATTAACTTTACATACCTTTTATGTATCGAAAGAAACTAAATACAATCATCTGGATTTATTAATAACCAAACAACAAATCACACATATCATATCATACATTCTAGACGTTCAGATATAACCATACTTCACTCTACACTACTCTTACATCACTATCTCATACTACATCTTCCATGATCTCAACATCACTATTCAATCAATTTTCCACATATATCATGGTATGAACAGTACCCGTGCAAGATTCAAAATTGAGACTCACTTGACCACCTTGGACAGCAGCTTGAATTCCATATTCAACTTTCAACAAGTAACTACAGCCACCACTGCTTATAAAACATGGGAACACTATTAAAGCTCATTCAAATACTATAGACCATCATCATATTAAGCATAAATAACCCCCATGCAAAGCCTTATTTCTTCATTTTACCATTCAATCACATAAAATAGGCTTACTCCATTAGAGGTTAACATGTAAGACAATAATGGTTACCTAGGATATGAAACAACCTTCCCAATGAACTCAGATCCTTAGTTTCAACTAAAAAAGAGAGAACTATACTCATCTCTGAGGAAATCAAAGCAATATATTTATTTTCTTAAAATGGAAGAAAGAAAAGAGAGAAACTCCCTTTTTTTCTCAAGTCCATATCATAATATATATTTATGACCCATGTTCTCATTGTGGAACCTGACATGCATGACATCTTTATTGAATTATCTTTTCCAAGTGTTTAAAAATTTCGAGAAACCTAATTAAGTACCCTGATTTACATCCAATCAATTCTTAACCAACTTACCTTGTAACTTAACTTGCAAAGTGCTACAAATAAAAGAGCGCACTACCCCTTAGGCATGAACTTATTCCACAATACCTTTTTACTTGTCTGGCGTCCTACTAAAAAAAACATGAAAATTTGATATCAAACCACTATTATCTTACACATATATAATGGAATACGCTCGCTCTATGTCCCAAAAAGATGTACTTGGTCGAATACCACCTCGCCAAACAAGCTATTTTAGGACTACACGCCAAACCTTTTACTTGTCAAAACTAGGATATTTGTAAAGAGTGGAAGGAATACCTGGCTAATAAATGAAAAGAGATTCGAGGAGACGAGAGAGATCTACTCTAATTTGGTGTTGTAGATTAAATTAATTTTCGCACTTTAGAAGCTTGAAAGCAAGCATTTCCATTTGGTTTTAGCTATGTTTTCATAAGTTTGCATTAACAAATTGAGTCTTTTATTGACCTTAGGGGCCTAATGAGTCCTGGTGTGTTGTGACATCAACTCTAGATGGGAATTAAACACAAGCCACAATCAAACTTAAAGCTCGCGAATGTCAGGTAACCTAAAGTTAAGGATGATGGCGACTTGAAATCTATAAATAGGCTCATTTGTCATATGTTATGGGAGGAATTACTTAGTTTAGAATTTCACTTTTAAATTTCAATTTAGTTTTCTTTCTTCTTAGGTTTTAGGTTTATTTTCAGTTTGTTCTTGTTTTACCTCGAGAGATCTGATTTGTGCAGATAATCAAACTCTATGGATTTTTTTCATCTTTAATACAAATAAGGCATTTTATTAAACTCTACACTTCAATTCATTTATAATGTTTTCCCTTTACATCAATTCCATATTGTTTATGAAAGTCATGATGATCTAATACTTCAATGGGGGATTAGTGAGTGGAGGTATGACCTATTAACTACTTGTAGGGTTGCCGAATGGATAAATTGTTTGGGAAAGGAATAACTTAAAACCCTAGTTCTGACAACCCCAGGAAGTCATCAATGTGGCAATTAACCCTAAATTGGTATGGCCTATCTATGAACACCTTCACCCCAAGTCAATCTGGACTGTGAGGTCAGAAGATAAGTAGTCCTTACTGACTCATTATTTGAGTGGAAGATCGGAAGATAATGTTGGGATAGCAACTAGTTGATTGATGAGGAACTCGAAGCAACAGTTAATGAGAATTACCGAAGCGAGCTAATCTTCCATAGTCAGATTTGATTTATTTTATATTTTGATCTCTTGAATTTTTATTTCCTTATGTTATTTTATTATCATAAAAATATTTAAAAATTTCCCTTTTATTTTACTATCATACTATAACTAAATCAAAGTACTAATTAGATGTTTCGGTGTTTAGGTTAAAATTGACCTTGTATAAGTGTAACACCTCAAACCCGGCCCAGATGTAACGATCGAATCTGACGTGTCACATCGAAGTGATTTTCAAAAATTTGGACTTGTTGATAACAAAGTCTATATTTAAGTTAAAACCCATTCAGGTTTTATTGATTAAGAAATTTTGGCAATTTAAGTTATTACAACTTGACAACAGCTTATCACAACGATTTCCATATTTGTTACTGTTGGTTTCTTAAACTAAATAAAACCGCAGAAGCTTCTGTAATTAAAACCTTGAAGTTTAAAATGTGTGTTTTTCTTGAAAACAGTGATCACTTTGAAAACTCATTACTGTTAGTTTGGTCGTTTTAAAACAAGAAATCAAAGCCCAATTAAAAATTAAATCCACCAATGGCCTTATTACATAATCAAAAGCCCAATATGAAATTTAAATAAATAAGTCTAAAAAAATACATCTGGTTTTCTAAATACTTTTGTCTGATTAGAAATTGAAATGTGGTAAGTTAGGAAATACTGTGACTACTAAAGGGGACTGAAACTGTAGTGAAACTTTGATCTGCATAAAACTGTTAGTTCTGGTAAAACGCGAATAGACAATGGGCACAAGAAATACACACAGACGTGGTTCAAGAGGCTGTAATAATGTTTTGAAATCAGAGTGCGTAGCGGGAGCGTTGTGGTGAAGTCTATGTGGTGCAACTATTCTGACAGTTGGAAATTTCGGGGACGAAATTTCTTTAAGAAGGGGTGAAATGTAACACCTCAAATTTGGGCCTAGAAGGAAATAGGTCTTGAGCGTGGGAACACATAAAAGTTTATGTGTGCAAGAAAATGACACAATTGATTGTTTGCTTTGATGGTTAAGTGATTTAGGATTGTTTGAGAGTGTCTGAGAAGTCCTGGATTCAAGCCCTGCTTTTCCAAAATTTTGGTTTTCTCTTAAGTGAACCTTGGTGTTAGCATGTAGGCTTTAAAAGAAACTATGGCGGAATTATGACACAAGTTGAGCTTGTAGTCCAATGGCAGTCGCGTGTTTAAGGCTGCAAGGGAGCTCAAGTTCGAGTCTCATGATGCGCAAAGGAGTATTTATTTTACATTCTCGTTGTATGAGTAGTAGAGTTTGACTGAAACTCTGCAAGGTGGAGTTTGAATAAGTCTTATATGGAGAAAATCAGTGAGGAGATAAAGGAGGATTTATAGGAGGAAATTGTGGAGAAAATCAAGGAATATTGGTTTGGGGAAATGAGTTGTTTCTGATGGGGATTGTGGGAACTAAAGAAAACATTTTGGGATTTGGTGTTCTCTCCATTTCGATTTTCCATCATACTTTGTTGCCTTATGTTACTATACCGATTACTGTTAGGGGTTTTGGCCTACGGTTTTACTTGTTCATTCAATACCCCGTTTAGCAATTTGTTTTCCTCACTTTTATGCTCTCTCCATTTACTCAATTTTCTTCTCTTTCCATAATACTCTTTTAGGCCGAATATTGTTGTCTGGTGAGAATGGAATTCCTTTCCTTGCTA
Organism: Gossypium bickii; assembly: GCA_025503065.1. Taxonomy (NCBI): domain Eukaryota; kingdom Viridiplantae; phylum Streptophyta; class Magnoliopsida; order Malvales; family Malvaceae; genus Gossypium; species Gossypium bickii. The sequence continues at coordinate 100,676,015 of CP106715.1, forward strand.
ATATTTTTGGTGGCCGATTCTCTGCTTTCTTTTTCCTCTCCATTTCCTTTTCTCTAATCTTTTCTTCCCTCTTCCAAACTATCTAGCCGTTCTCTGAACGTTGATCCTTTATTCTTCCATATTGGATACTTGGTCGAATTCTATATCCCTCAACTTAGGCCGATTGTCTCCCTTGTTTTTTCCTATTGGTGTTGTGATTTCAGTTCTGCAAGAGTGGTAACAAACCGGTAGATACTCATAATTTCCCTTTTTTGTTTCCCTAATCTTTCTTTATGTCTACAATTCTGTTCTCTTTTATTTTTTCTGAGAAGCCGAATGTGACTCCTTTTTATGTTTGTTGATTGCGGTTCTGTCCCTTCCTCGCGATTAAAGGTTCATTGGGTTCTAGGAATTCTCAAGAAGTGAAGGAGTGCAAGTGTTACTCAGGCAATCAAAACCCTTTTCTTCTATTACTCAATTAAGGTAAATATGTTACATTATTTTCCTTTGGGTTTAGGCCGAATATGTTCTGTTATTCCTTAAGCTAGTATTGGAGGTTTTAGGCAACACATATGATTGATCTTGGTTAATAAGATCTGTGTATTGTAATACAAAAAATCAACAAGGGTGTGTGATCGTTTCTGAACAGCGATCTTAGAGGACTAAAGTCACCCTCGTTCAAACAAGGTTTGGTGCTCGTGGATCTTAGCACGGTTTTGCAAAACAAGTGTGTAACCGTACCCTGCTAATGGTAATAGGCGTAAAAGCTAGTAAAGTGTGCACACACACACTGATTAGACTGTAGAAAGGCAAAATCTAAAAAGCCGAAAGGCTGGGCGTTGAGCGTGCGAATGCTCATATGGTAAACCGAGCCCACGAAACATGGGCGTAAGACAGAACAGGCTGCCATGATCGATTTCATGAGCTTAGGCCATAATGGGCTTTGGGCCTATTTACATTGTCTGTACTGTTATGGTCGCACAAGTCATTCAAGACGATGTGGGCTTACTGATGGGCCTAAGTGTACTTAGGCCAAAATTGATAGAATGATCGAAATACCCCCACAGGGTAAAATAACCGAAATACCCCCACAGGGTAAAAAGACCGAAATACCCTTATAGGGTAAAATGACTAAAATACCCTTACAGGGTAAAATAACCGAAATACCCCCATAGGGTAAAATGACTGTTATACCCCTAGGAAATGAAATGACTGTTATGGCCTTATGTTATGTATGACTGATTTGCTCTATGATATATAAGACTATGATTGAGCATGACATTGTGTATACATGTATGATATTATCTCATGACATATTGCATGGGGATGGGTTGTTATATTTGGAGGAAGTGTACTGTACTGATAAGGTCGCACGGGTCGCCCAAGTCGACTGTGGACCTACTGATGGCTATATGTCGTTTATTTTACTGGTAGCTTTGCTATAACAACCGGTGCTAATATTGGTATATCTGGCTAGGTGGGTCGATTTTATCCCCACATGGTGTGTTGGTGGGACGGAGTGGTGGCTGGATTGGGTAAGATTTCTGACTGAATATCTGCACTGATTAATCATAATGTACTATTACTGCATCGATTAATGATATTACATACTATTCACTGCATGACTAATATCTGTAACTGTTATGGGCTAAGGCCCACTGATACAATTATTGAAATTGGGGAAAAGCCCTACTGATTACTAGCATTCTGTTGGGCTCAAGCCCAATCGTTTACTGTAGCAGGAAAGGGCTTAGGCCCACACTGAACTGGACTTTTATTGTAAAGGATTTATCTACTGTTTAATTTATTGTTTGCTTGTTAGGGGATTACACACTGAGTTTTCGTAAACTCACCCTTTCTTTTAACTGTACAGGTAATCCCCAACCTTAGACGATTTGGAGCCGCGAGGGACTCGGAGGTGGCCACACGATCGCTGACGTTCTGCTTTAGACTTATTTATTTAAATTTCATATTGGGCTTTTGATTCTGCAATAATGCCTCTTAAACCTAAGTTATGTTATTTTGGCTTTATTTATTTGATACTTAACTGATAGTGATAGAACGCTGCATTTTCGCAACATTTTTGGATTTTCGCAAAAAACAATGTCTTTAAAGTAAAGATGTTTTAAATGGTTAGTAAATGGTTAAGATTATTTAAGTTTTAACAAAGAGATTTCAACTCAAAAAGGAATTTCTACCAACAAGTCCAATTTTTGAAAGACACATCAACGTGACATGCTAGATTCAGCCATAACGTCTAGGCCAGGTTTGGGGTATGACATTTAGTATCAGAGCCTAGTTGCAAAACTCGATTGTGGAACGGGTTTTCAAATTTTTGGATTTCAAAAGGTTGTTTTCGAATATGGGAAATGTTTTGAGATACTCTTCTGAAAAGTGTGGCACCTGTACAGTTAAAAGAAAGGGTGAGTTTACGAAAACTCAATGTGTAATCCCCTAACAAGCAAACAGTCAATTAAACAGTAGATAAATGTAGTTTGGGCCTGAGCTAGTTATAATAACAGTCCAATTCAGTGTGGGCCTAAGCCCTTTCTGCTACAGTAAACGACTAGGCTTGAGCCCATCACAATGCCAGTAATTAGTAGGGCTTTTGCCCAAATTTAGTAATAATATCAGTGGGGTATTGGCCCATAATAGTAATAGATAGCAGTCATGCAGTGAAAAGAATGTAATATCATTAATCGATGTATTAATAGTACAGTATCATTAATTAGTACAGATATGCAGTCAGAAATCCTACCCAATCCAGCCTGAACACACCACTTCGTCCCACCAACAAACCATGTGGGGATAAAATCGACCCCACAGGCAAACACACTAATATTAGCACCGGTTGCAGCACTAAATAGTATTGCAGCAAAGTTGCCAGTAAAATAAACGGCATATAGCCATCAAGATGTCTCCACAACGCTTGGCGCACTCTGTGCGACCTTATCAAGACAAAGACACTTCCTCCAAATATAACAACCCATCCCCATGCAATATGTCGTGACATAATATCATATGTGTATGCACAATGTCATGCTCAATCATAGTCTTACATATCATAGAGCAAATCAGTCATACATAACATAAGGCCATAACAGTCATTTCATCTCCTAGGGGTAAACAGTTATTTTACCCTATGGGGGTATTTCGGTCATTTTACCCTGTAAGGGTATTTCGGTCATTTTATCCTATGGGGTATTTCGATCATTTTACCCTGTGGGGGTATTTCGATCATTTTACCCTGTGGGGGTATTTCAGTTATTTTACCCTGTGAGGGTATTTCGGTCATTTTACTTTGTGGGGTATTTCGGTCATCTTACCCTGTGGGGGTATTTCGGTCATTTTATCAGTTTGACCCTAAGTACACTTAGGCCCATCAGTAAGCCCACGGTCGTCTTGAGTGACTCGAGTGACCATAATAGTACAGACAGTGTAAATGGGCCCAAAGCCCATTATGGCCTAAGCCCATGAAATCGCTCATGGCGGCTTTTTCCGTCATATGCTCATGTTTAGTGGGCTCGATTTACCATACGAGCGTTCGTACGCTCAATGCCCAACCTTTCGGCTTTTCAGCTTTTTCGTTTCTACAGTCTAATTAGTGTGTGTGCACACTTTACTAGCTTTTACGCCTATTACCGTTAGCAAGGTACGATTACACACCTATTTTGCGAAATCATGCTAAGATCCACGAGCACCAAACCTTGTTTGAACGAGGGTGACTTTAGTCTTCTAAGACCGCTGTTCAGAAATTACCACACACCCTTGTTGATTTTCTCTATTATAATACACATATCTTATTAATCAAGATCGATCATATGTGTGGCCTAAAGCCACCTATACTAGCTTAAGGAATAATAGAACATATTCGGCCTAAACCCAAAGGAAAATAAGGTAACGTATTTAAATTAATTGAGTAATAGAAGAAAAGGGTTTTGACTGCCTGAGTAACACCTGCACTCCTTCACTTCTAGAGAATACCTAGAACCCAATGAACCTCTAATCGCGAGGAAGGGACAGAACTGCAATCAACGAACATAAAAAGGAGTCACATTCGACTTTTCAGAAAAAATAAAATAGAACAGAATTGTGGACATAAAGAAAGATTAGGGAAACAGAAAAGGGAAAATATGAGTACCTACCGGTTTGTTACCACTCTCGCAGAACCAAAATCACAACACCAATGGGAAAAAAATGAGGGAGACAATCAGCCTAAGTTGAGGGATATGGAATTCGACCAAGTATCCAATATGAAAGAACAAAGGATCAGTGTTCAAAAAATGGCTAGATAGTTTGGAAGAGGGAAGAAAATATGAGAGAAAAAGAAATGGAGAGGAAAAGGAAAGCAGAGAACCGGCCACCAAAAATATTAGCAAGGAAAGGAATTCCATTCTCACCAGACAACAGTATTCGGCCTAAAAGAGTATTATGGAAAGAGAAGAAAATTGAGTAAACGGAGAGAGTAGAAAAGTAAGGAAAATAAATCGCTAAACGGGGTATTGAAGGAACAAGTAAAACTGCAGGCCAAAACCCCTAACAGTAGTCGGTCTAGTAACATAAGGCAACAAAGTATGATGGAAAACCGAAATGGAGAGAACACAAAATCCCAAAATGTTTTAATTAGTTCCCACACTCCCCATACGACACAACTCTTTTCACCAAACCAATATTCCTTGATTTTCTCCACAAATTCCTCCTAAAACTCCTCTTTTATCTCCTCCCTGATTTTCTCCATATAAGACTTATTCAAACTCCACCTTGCAGAGTTTCAGTCAAACTCTACTACTCATACAGCGAGAATGTAAAATAAATACTCCTTTGCGCATCATGAGACTCGAACTTGAGCTCCCTTGCAGCCTTAAACATGATACTGCCACTGGACTACAAGCTCAACTTATGTCAGAATTCTACCATATTCTTTTAAAGCCTACATGGTAACACCAAGTTCACTTAAGAGAAAACCAAAATTTTGCAAAAGCCAGGGCTTGAACCCAGGACTTCTTAGAAACTCCCAAACACTCCTAAATCACTTAACCATCAAAATAAACAATCAATTATGCCCTTTTCTTACACACATAAATATTTATGTGTTCCCACGCTCAAGACCTATTTCCTTTTAGGCCCAAATTCGGGGTGTTACAATTAGCCTCCATTGGGAACTATCCTCAGAGTACCCACCCACTCATATATAATTCATATATAATTCAATATCAAAATCAATCATAGTGTCCCTTAAACAAGCCTACGAGGCCTTAATCATGTATTAGAAATGATTCAGGACTAAACCGATAACTCGGGAAATTTTGTGAAACTTAGAAAATTTTGCTTCAAACAGAAGACATACGCCCGTGTAGGCAAGCCGTGTGTCTCACGCGGCCACTAGACACGCCCGTGTCACAAGTTATGTGAAAACAGGGGGTACATTCTAACATATGCACCACGGCCAAGTCACACGCCCGTGTTCTAGGCCGTGTGCCAATTAGGGGGGTATACTGACTTGTGCCACACTGTCGATCGCACTCTCGTGTGTGAGACCGTGTGGAGCTTACTGACTTCATTTTAATTTCAGCACCAGGGGACACATGGCCATGTAACATAACCGTGTCTCACACACGGCTGAGACACACGCCCGTGTCTCTACCCGTGTGGATAAAATAGGCTATTTGCAAAGCCATTTTGCCACCCTATTTTCATATACCTGTACAAGCATATTTTGCGACATTTTGTATCTCAATAGGCAGTAAATCTGATAAACCGTAATATGTACATATTTTAATCCCACATTTAGCATACTTTTGGATGATTTATCCCCTGAATTGTGGAATTTGATGCTCTTAATCCTTTAAATTCATGTTTTATACTTAAGAGAGCATCGGAGGATGGAAAGAATGAGAATCGGGCCAAAAACAGAGAAAATGGGCCAAAGTAAGAAATCCACACGGCCTGGAGATAACCTTATGGTTGTGCCACTTTAGCAGACCTGAACACGGCCTGGGCTCGATTCACACGGCTGTGCCACACGAGCATGTCCCTGTCATGACCTGTTTTAATTCCACTCGATAAAGGATACTTAGAGGCAAAGAAAGACATTCCAAAAGCCTATATAAACACCCTAATTGTTACCTAAAAGGAGGAGGCTGAAGAAGCAAAGCCAGAGAGGGCCAAATTGTAGGATTTACTCAAAGCCAGCCAGTTGATTCATCTCAAAAAGCCAGAATCAAACTCAAGACGGAAGATCTTCCCTTCAATTTCCTTCAGGGGGTTTTAGGGTTTTTCTTATGTTCTGTTTTATACTTTCTTTTGAGATGTATTCTTTTATAAACATGAACTAAACCCCTCAAATACCTAAGGGGGTGAAACCTAAGACGGATCTTGTTATTGTTTTCTAAACTATATGATAAATACTTGATTTGTTCTTAGTTATGTGTTCTTAATTCTTGCTTTGATATTTCAGGATATTGATTCAAGTATTGATGTGCTTAGGCAGTGGAGCAAAAGTCCCTGTTTAAGAGTAGATCTAGCATAATTAAGCAGAGTTTATCGCACTCCTAGAGATAGGACGACGAAAATCTGTTGGATTAGGGTCAAACCTAATATGGGAGTCTATAGATCGAGTTAATGCAACTCTAGGGGTTTTAATTAGAAAAAGATTTCAATTAATCAACCTAGGGTTAGATGTTAGTAGCCTCAAGAGAGGTATTAATATAATTTAGGGATTTCTATGGATCAAGTTAAATGAATAAATCATCTGGTTCAGAGTTAAATAACAAGTGAAGTCTAGGTGGACTCTTCCTCGGGTATTGTCTTAATCAATTGGTCTTCCTAAAAGTATTTCCTCAATTTATTCTCTATGTCTTAGCATCTTTAGCTTAGTAATTAGTTAATTCTAGATTAAACAGCAACTCCCTTAATTCTTAGGCTAAATAATAGATAGATAGTAATTACTAGTACTCTTGGTCCTTGAAGATATGATATTTCCAGTCTTGCCATAGCTATACTACCAAACTATAGGTGCGCTTTGCCTTATTCGTTGTCATAGTTAGTTTAGACGCGAACAAGTTTTTGGCGCCATTGTCAAGGACTAAAATATTAGGAACGCTTGATTTTTATTACTTTAACCATTATTTTTATTTATTTTTACTTTTCTACTTTTTCTTTTCTTTTCTTTACTTCTATAGGTTTTTCTAGTTTATGACTAAAAAGAACTAGTCAGGACCCTTGATTTTTGACAGCGAAATAGAAGGTACCGTTTGCAAAAATAGAAAAGAAATAAGGTGAAGCTTACAATACATAGAAAAAGAGCAAGAGGACGACACCAATACTACTGAAAAGATGGCTGATAATAATCCACTACCTCTGGTGGTGGCCAAGAATCATGCTCCTCGAACTATGTATGATTATGCTAAACCTAATTTAATAAGAACTGAGTCACGTATTGCTAGACCTGCTATTGCTGCAAATAAATTTGAACTGAAACCTAACACAATTCACATAATACAGCAATTGGTTTAGTTTGATGGTTTGCAGGATGAAGATCCAAATAATCACTTGGCAAATTTCTTAGAATTTTGCGATACTTTCAAAATAAATGGTGTTTTTGATGATGCCATTCATCTTTAGTTGTTTCCCTTTTCGTTGAGGAACAAAGCTAAACAGTGGTTGAACTCGTTACCATGAAAATCAATCACTACATGGGAACAAATGATCAAAAATTTTTTGTTAAAATATTTTTCGCTGGCTAAAACGGCTAAGTTGAGGAATGATATCTCTTCTTTTGTACAAATGGATTTACAGACACTTTACGATGCATAGGAGAGATATAAGGATCTATTGAGAAGGTGTGCACCATGGGTTACCCTTGTGGCTACAGGTCCAAACCTTTTACAACAGTGTGAACCCCTCAACCAGACAGTTAATTGATTCAGCCGCCGGTGGAACCTTGAATAACAAAACACCTGAGGCTGCCTTCTGATAAATCGTAAAAGTAACATATTTTAATCCCACATTTAGTATGCTTTTGGATGATTTTTCCCTCGATTTATGTAAAAAGGTGCTCTTAATCCTTTCTTTTCATGTCTTATACTCAGGAAAGCACCCGATGATGAAAAGAACAAGAAACGAGCCTAAAACAGACTAGATTGGGCCAAAGAGGAAATTGACACAGCCTGGACTTAAGCCCACACGGCCGAGCCATGTTGATCTGCTAGAAGATGGCCTGATCTCGATTCACACGGCAGTGCCTCATTAAAAAAGTCTGAGCACGGCCTGACCACGATCCACACGGGCGTGTACCATGGCCGTGTCCCTGTCGTGGCAAAGAATAATTTCATTTGGATTTGGATACTTAGGGGCGAAGAAACATATTTTGAAAGCTTTTATAAACCCCCTAAGTGTTACCAGGAAGAGGGCGGTTAGCTAGGCCAAGGAGCCAAGTCGAAAAGGCCAGATTTGTGGAGAATCACTCGAAGATAGCCAGTTGATCCATCTCAAGAAGCCGGTATTCTACTCAAGACGGCGAATCTCTCCTTCAATTCCTTTAGGGAGTTTTAGGGATTTCTTATGTTTTGTTTTATCTTTTCTTCTGAGATGTTTTCTTTTATAGTTATGAACTAAACCCTTCAGATACCTGAAGGGGATGAAACCTAAGATGAATCTTGTTATCGTTTGATGAACTATATGATAAATATTTGACTTGTTCTTAATTGTGTGTGATTAATTCTTGTGTTGATATTTTCGAGATATTAATTCAAGTTCGATGTGCTTAGGTGGTGGAGCAAAAGTCCCTGCCTATTCATAGATCTAGCATAATTACAGCGGAGTTGTTCACGCGCCTAGAGATAGGGTGACGAAACTTTGCCGGATTAGGGTGAAACCTAATATGGGAATCTATAGATCGAGTTAATGCGATTCTAGAGGTTTTAATTAGAAAGAGATTTCAATTAATCAAATTAGGGTTAGTCGTTAATCGCTTCGAGAGAGGGTCTAATGTATATTAGGGAGTCCTACGGATCAAGTTAAGTGAATAATCATCTAGTTCAGAGTTAGATAACAAGTGAAGTCTAGGTGGATTCTTCCTGAAGGTATCGTTTTAATCAACTGAGTTTTTCTTCCAAGTTATTTTTCGCAATTCATTCCTTTTGTCTTTGTGTCTTTAGTTTAGTTGATAGTTAAATTTAGATTAGATAAAATTTCACTTAATTCTTAGGCTAAATAATAGAAAGAGAGTTAGTATCAGTACTTTTGGTTCCTTTGGCTTCGATATTCCGGTCTTGCCTAAGCTATACTACTGTTTGATAGGTGCACTTGCCTTAACATTATTGTTAGAGTTAGTTTCCAGGTTCGATCGTTCTCATTATAAATTTTAAAGCTCTGATTCACAGCGATCAGCTACGAATTCATTGAAGAGATGTCACTAAATAACTATCAATGCCAAGTCACGAGGACAAGGCCAACAAAAGTCGCCAGTGTTTTCAACCTCGATGTAGTAACCATGCTATCAAAATAGGTAGAGATGTTAAACAAAAAGATTGATGGTTTGTATAGTTCTTCGTAGGTACATCCAGTGATGCAATGCGAGATGAATGAAGGAGGGATGAGCAATACAGAATACCCACATTACAACCCGAGCACTGAAAACGAACAAGTTCACTATATGGGTAATAATTCTAGACCTCAAAATAACCCGTATAGTAATACTTATAATCCAAGTTGGAGGAACCACCAATTTCTCATGGGGTGGCCAAGGAAACCAAAGACAACAACCCTTCCCAGGCTTCCAACAGCAATCCTACCCACAAAAAAAAGAAGCCGAACCTTGAGGAGATGCTAACAAAATTTATAGCAGTGTCAGAAATCCGTCTCCAAAACACCGAGACAGCACTCAAAAATCAACAAGCATCGGTTCAAGCGACCGAGAACCAATTATGGCAACTTGCTAAGCAATTCTCTGAATGATCACAAGGAAGCCTGCCAAGCAACACTGGAACCAACCCAAAGGAACAACTCCAAGCGATAACGACTCACAATAGTGAAGGGTTCAGTGAACCAAAATTGAGGCAAGAGAATGTGGTAGAGGAAGGTAACGTTGAGGTAAGTCATGATGAGTCAAAGCCGGTAATTAAAGAGTACCAACCTCGTGTGCCATACCCCAATGCGATGAAGAAAGACAACAAAGATGAACAATTCGGTAAATTTCTTAAACTTTTAAAGAAATTACATATTAACTTACCGTTTCTTGAAGCTCTTTCGCAGATGCCAGATTCAAGGAAATTTCTAGAAGAGCTTTTGACAAACAAACGGAAGTTAGACGAGACATCACATGTGGAGCTAAATGCAGTGTGCTCAGCAATTTTGCAAAATAAACTACCACAAAAATTAAAAGATCTAGGGAGTTTTACAATTCCATGCTTAATTGGTAGTTAATCTGTTGATAATACCTTAGATGATTTAGGGGCAAGCATAAATCTTATGCCTTATAAAATGTTTAAACAGCTAGGTCTAGGGAAACCCAAACGAGCATTCAATTAGCTGATAAAAATATTAGACTTCCTAGGGTATAATTGAAGATGTACTCGTAAAAATTGATAAATTCATATTCCCAGTAGACTTTGTCATTTTAGACATGGATGAGGACAATAATATCCCTTTAATTTTAGGAAGACCCTTTTTAGCAACTACTAAAACCAAAATTGATGTTAGTACAGGTGAACTCATACTTCGTGTAGGTGATGAAAGGATCACTCTTCAGGCTCTTGACTCAGCTAGGACATCAAGTAATCAAGGTGAAAACATAACTTCTATTAATGACCATTAGGTTAAACCTTCTTTTCAGGAAGCACCACGGAACTACACAACTGAGCCAGATCCTAGACCTTATGCCAACAAGGAAATAACTCCTGAGGAACGAAGGCTTCAGATCAATGAACTCGATGAGTGGAAGAGACATTTCAAAGAAAAATTAGGAACACACGAAGCAGAACCAAAGCAAAACCATGTCAAACTTAAGGGAGACACAAACTAATTTCAGATCGGGGATCAGGTATTGTTGGATAAAATAGATCCTCGAGTCACCATCTCAGACCTTGAAGAAGAGATCCCTCTCACGGTACTAAATGTCTTCCCGTACGAAACAGTCGAGGCAACTAATCCTAAGCTCGGCACTTTTAAAATAAACACTACTCGACTCAAACCACATATCGTTAGAATTGATAGCAGGAATAAGGAGTTTCAACTCCTCAAACCACCATGATTATACGAATGGAAGATAAGTCGAGCTTATGACCCGAGCTCTAACCATACTAATTAGTTTGCTTTTACCTTCATTTATGTTTTAAGTGTAGGTTGCACCTCCACACGACCTTACACACGGGTGTGGCCGTGGTCGTGTGGACACCACGAGTAAGCATATTGGCATGGCGAGGACCGTGCGATGCGGCCATGATCGAAACTGAGTAAGGCATACGGGCGTGGGTAAGAATGACATGGGCGTGCCTCTAGATTAGGGTCGATACTATTAAAACAACACGAGCGTGCGGCACGCCCGTGTTTACAAACCGTGGCCAAACCTGTTGAATTAATATGGGCATGGGCAATAATGACACGGACGTGGGAGAAGCGAACGAAGCTCAGCACGACCGTGCAACACGATCGTGCGGGCTAACATATCCACAGCACACGAACGTAGGCTGCAAAACTAGGCGTAACAAAACCCTAATATTCGAAGCACACGGGCTCAAAAAGAGTCACAAGGGCGTGCGACACACCCGTGTACCACTATTTCTATATAAACCCTTCACTATTCATCTTCTCCACCAAACATTTTCTCTCAACCCTAGCCACCATAATTTTTCTTCCTTCTTTACCATACTCACCACCACCCCCATGTCAAAGAAACGAAAGGATCCTACCAAAATCTCCTCGTGCAAGATCTATCTACATAAGTTCATACCGGTCGCTTCATTTATCCGACAAGCCAAGGAAATTTGTGTCCATTTAATTTTCTTTTTCTTTTCCCTTCTCATTTATTTTCCTTCTCTTTATTTCTCTTGTGCTTAATTTAGTCTATTTTATTTTAGGCTCTTGAGTTTAGGTTCTAAAGGCTGCTTGGGAATCACCACACCATGACCACTGCCAACTCAAGGAACCCATCCAAAATTCAGGAAGTTTCACTTCTCCCTATCTCTTATGATTTCATGATATTAATCTCTAGATATATATCTTTCTACATTAAGGGCAATGTACATCTTAAGTATGGGGGTGAATTTTATTTTGAAAAATTTCTAACTTTTTGCATTATTCTCAAATCCCTGAATTATGTCTTATTCTTAGGTAATTTTCTCATATTACTATCAAAATGAAATTTCCTTTGATTCATGATTTTTATTGATATGTTTTGGATTGAGTCATTGATAATTGTGCAATGATGATTTAAACTTTAGGAGACTAGAGAATCAAGCATGATGAGTCTAATTCTTACCTTGAAGTTTGAAATTTACAAAGTTGATATCAAAAACCCATACTTTTTGTGAGATTTTGAGCCTTTTAGAGCATACATGCTTTTCTTGCTCACTTTATTGATTATGAGTGTGTCAACACTGGTTTGTTATTCTAGATCTTGCTTGGATTATACATGTCAAGACCACATCATTGATTTGATATACTGAAATGATAAAGGCACCTAGGTTTTAACCCACTTACTGCCAAAAAGCCTACCTTCATGTTTAACCCTTAGTAAACCCCTTTGATCCTAACAATCGTTTTATTGATTTAACCTCAACATTAACCAAAAAAAAAACTCATTCTTTTTTATTCATAAAGAATTTTTCCTATTGAATTAACTCCTATTTGTCGAGATTTGATTTGAGAAGTTGCCTAACTATGTTTTCCATTTCAATTATTAAATTCTATTATTGAATTTGATTTGTTCTTAAAAAAAAGAACCAAAGTATTTTCATTATTAGTTCTATGTTAATTGAGCTTATGCGTTTAAATTTCACATCTTGGGAAGAAGCTCGTGTTATGAAATTTTAATTGATGTAATTATTCGAGTCTTGGTTCATCTTTCTAGTTAGATAATTTTTCAATTCAATCTCGATTCTAACTCTTTAATTCAATTGTTATCCACACCTTTAACCAAAGCCCCGTTACAACCCTTAAAAGACCTTTTGATCTATATATCATATCATTTTAACGTCGTGGAGATTTGATTTTCATGTAAGCCTATGGGATTAACTTTTCATGTTCGACTTTTGAGTGCTTAATTTTGAACCTTAAACACTTTGAGTGATTTGAGTGAATCTTTAGTGAGGATGTCAACCCTTTTCGATTTTGAATTAAAGGTAATTATTTAGGTAAGGGGAAACACCTATGTTTTCGTACAATAAAAACTATGACTTTGATTGTTTTAATATTTAGAACCCTTTTGGTTAAATTATCAATGTATAAATTACCTATGGATTATGATAAAACACTGTTGATGAATATTATGAATTGAGAAAGTTCATTTTAATTGAGAATTGAGAATTTTTCTTGAGGATAAGCAAATGCTTAAGTGTGGGGGATTTGATAAACCATAATATATACATATTTTAATCCCACATTTAGCATACTTTTGGATTATTTATCCCTTGAGTTGTAGAATTTGATGCTCCTAATCCTTTAAATTCATGCTTTATACTTAAGAGAGCACCGGAGGATGGAAAGAACAAAAAACGGGCCAAAAATGGAGAAAATGGGCCAAAGTAAGAAGTCCACACGGCCTGGAGATAACCACACAACCGTGCCACTTAGCAGATCTGAACACGGCCTGGGCTCGATTCACACGGTCGTGTCACACGAGCGTGTCCCTGTCGTGACCTATTTTAATTCCACTCGAAAAAGGATACTTAAAGGTAAATAAAAACATTCCGAAAGCCTATATAAACACCCTAAGTGTTACCTAAAAGGAGGATGCTGAAAGAAGCGAAGCCAGAGAGGGCCGAATTGTCGGATTTACTCGAAGATAGCCTGTTGATTCATCTCAAGAAGTCAGAATCATACTCAAGACGGAAGATCTTCCCTTCAATTTCCTTCAGGGGGCTTTAGGGTTTTTCTTATGTTTTGTTTTATACTTTCTTCTGAGATGTATTCTTTTATAAACATGAACTAAACCACTCAAATGCCTGAGAGGGATGAAACCTAAGACGGATCTTGTTATTGTTTTCTGAACTATATGATAAATACTTGATTTGTTCTTAGTTATGTGTTCTTAATTCTTGCTTTGATATTTTAGGATATTGATTCAAGTATTGATGTGCTTAGCAATGTAGCAAAAGTTCTTGTTTAAGAGTAGATCTAGCATAATTAAGCGCAGTTGATCGCACTCCTAGAGATAGGACGACGACAATCTGCTGGTTTAGGGTCAAACCTAATATGGCAGTCTATAGATCGGGTTAATGCAACTCTAGGGGTTTTAATTAGAAAGAGATTTCAATTAATCAACCTAGGGTTAGACGTTAGTTCTAACATCCCAAAAATTAGGGGCTTGTGATTTTTGCATAATTCCATGTGTTCGGCTGATTTAGCTAGTTATTTGAGTGTATTTGGGGGTCCTATGGAGGCCTGGGTTCGAGTCGAAGCTCTGGAAAAATTTTGGTTTTTGGCCCTTTAGTGAAGAGTGGTAACAGAAGTAGGACTTAAGTTTAATTGAGTGTGTTTTGCTAACACAAGCAAATTAGTGGCAAAGTGGTGTGGCGTCACAAAGGAAGCATGGAGGAGGGGAGTTCGAATCTCACTAGCTGCATTTTGGTGGCTATTATTTTGTGCTTTGGGAGAGGAAGAAGCAGAGTTGGGATCAAACTCTGCTATGGAGGTTGGGAAATTGGTCAAACAATTTGAATGGGTGGAGGAGAGGAATTCTAAGAGGAAATGAGGGAGTGGATCTAGGAGTGAGGAGAGTGGGGGAGTTGTGTCGTGACTGGGAGTGTGTCTAAGGGGGGGAGTGTTTCGGCTAGGGGCTTTTGGAAGAGAATTCGGTCATTTGTATAAGAGAGTAAACTGAAACTCTTTGGGATTTCTTTTCTTTTCTTTGCATTTTTGGGTCATTTTGCTTCATTTTTCCTTATCGAAACCTCAACTCCTCTTATTCTTTTCTTCTTATTTTCTCTTCAAACATTTCCTTTACTTGGTGTTGCCTAAACAGTGTGAACCGACTACACTAACTATTTTGGCTTGTGTTTTTTATTTGATCTTTATTTCGGTTTAGCCTTCATAGCTGAATTTTGAGTTCTTTTGTTTTGCTGCTAGTGCCGAATCTCTTCTTCCCATTCGGCTCATCCTTGGTCTAAGGTATTGATTTCTCTTTCTCTATCTTCTTGCTTTCCTCTCTTTTCTATTTACTAAAGCCAAAGCTCTCACCTTTTTGGCTAGGCCGAATCTACTCACTCGCCTCTATCTCGAATCCCTCTTATTTCTTTTGGTGTGGGCCAAACCTATTAGAGTGTTAGCATACTCCCTCATCATTCTTTTAGCCTTCAGATTCCGGAAGTTGGTTGGTAGGTAAGGCTAAGGTCGAATAGAGGTGATGGGGTTCTTTCTTATTGGTTTATACTCGCTCAAGCCGAAAGGCTACTATGTTTTCAATTTTGGTTATGAGTTTTATGGTTAACATCTCCTCTCTGTTTTAACGTTGCAAGGGACTCAACGTGCTTAAACCAAAGAACCGATTATACACTCTTCCCTTGCAGTGAATCTCTTGGTGGTTGGTAAGTAGTGTAGTTTGATTCATCGATTTCAATTCTTGAAGATGTCATGCCAAGGATTAAGACTAGTGGTTTAGAATTGTTGTTTTCTTAGGTGTGTGATATCGGGAATTTCAACCTACGCTCGTAACAGGAGTGTAATCTCACACCAATATTGTTGACAGCATGTATTGCTCTGTGAATCGGCCAAAAGCAGAAAAGCCGAAAAATTGGCAACCGTGACCAATCGAGCGTGCGAACGCTCGTAGTGGCAAACCGAGACACAAATGATGGCGGTAGATCGCTGAGAGTGTCATGAGCACTCTCGCCAAACTGAGGCTATAACAGGCCTAATCGAGCCGAAGCGGGCTAAATGGGCCCGATGGGCTAACGGGCCCACATGAGCAAAATCGATAGAAAATTACCGAATGACTGCTGCGACTACGAAGTCTGTAAAACTGAGACCGAAAAGGCAAAAGAGACCAAAAAGTCTGACCCAATTACACCGTAGAGACCCAAAAGAGGTCCCGAGTCGTCCGAGGCGACATTAGGCCTCCGAAAAGGCTGTTAAATGACTAAATTACTGAAATACCCCTGGAGGGTAAATTACCAAAATACCCTTGGAGAGTGAATTACAGAAATACCCCTGAAAGGTAAATTATTATTGTACCCTTATATGAGAAAATGACCGTTATACCCCCGATTGTGGTTGAATATCGTGTATGTGATTTTATTTATATTGTTTATACATTGACAACATTGCATTTATATCATGTTGCATGGGTTGGGTTTGATGTTTGGAGGAAGTGTAGCCCGGTGGCTCTGCCCCATACTGTTTTAGTGGCTATGCCACATACTATATCGGTGGCTCAGCCACATATACCGTGATTACCAGCTTGACTGCATTATTGGTGTGTTTGGTGGGGTGGGTTGACTTGATCCCCACATGATGCGATTGGTTGGTACGGGGGTGTGATTGGTTGGATTCGGTTGGGCTGCATTTTATTGTTTGCATTACCATGATTATAGGGCTTAGGCCCAGATTGATGCCGTAAGGGCTCGGGCCTAAATAGTGACCGTTTAGAGGATTACACACTGAGTTCTCGTAACTCACCCTTTTTCCCTTAACCTTGCAGGTAATCCCCAGCGTTAGAGGATTTGGAGCTGCGAAGGACTCGGTAGTGGCCATACATCGGAGTTACTTCTCACGAAACTTAGTAAATCTAGTATTTATTTTATTTTATATTATCTATTTTAGGATTAATGTTTTGTAATAAGGCCATTGGATTTTATTTTCCTTTTGAACTTTCATTTCGGCTATTATTAAATTGTTAAACGATTAAACACTGGGTTTTCTTAAAACATTAATAACCGTTTTCAGAATATAACGTTTCTGTAATTCCCTAATTAAACTTCTACAATGAACAAAGTTTTCAAAAATAAAAACATCTTTTCAAGAATACTTTTAAGCAAATCTTGTTTTCACAAGCAACAAAATTCAGAGTTTCAAAAAGGATATTAAGTTTTTAACGAACGCAAAGCTTTTAAACAACCTTTTGATGTGACATGCTAGATTCGGTTATAACGTCTAGGCCAAGTTTAAGGTGTTACATTTGATGGTATCAGAGCCCGGTTGCAAAACTTGGGTGTGGAATGGGTTTAAAAAATTTTCGAAATCAGTTTAAAAATGTGGTTTAGAAAGAAAATATAGCATTATTGGAAGTATGGCACACTGAGTCTCCGGCACCAAATCTGTAAGTTCTCTGGTTTATATTTGGTTATATGTCATAGTGACTGTCCTAAAAAACTACTAGGGATAGTAGTAGTATGTCAAACTTTTGGTTAGGGAAACTGAGATTATAGAGACTAAAACTTTAGGAAAATCGAGTTGCAAAAACTACTCCTATTACTGTTCTTTCATAAAACATCTATCAATAATTACCTAAACAATAAGCTGATGCATAAAACTCTTAAGTAGATTAACTCGATTCAGCAATATGAGTACAAGAGGACACGGATGAAGTACACGTGGTCGTGGTAGAGGCCGAGGTGCGAGGGCGGGATCCTCAGCATCGAGGCATATACCTAAAAGGGAGGCACCATCATCGCCAGTGACTGAAACAGGGTCTCATGACCGAACTAAAACGGATGATGCTTTGTCCCAAGCAATGCCGCGAGTTTTAGAATAGGTTGCTGGAGCGAGTACTGGGTCGGTATCTCGGGGGTCTATTTCTGAGCAATTCCGGTCAAACGGGGCCAAAGTTTTTAGGGGCATCAATGGTGTAGCCCCGAATGTAGTGAAATATTGGTTAGAGGCTGTGGAGCGAATCATGGGTAATCTGGACTGCACAGTAGAACAGAAACTGAAAGGAGCATTGTCCCTACTGCGAGATGAGGCATACCAGTGGTGGCTTACAGTAAGGGAAGGAACACCAGCTGACCGGGTGACTTGGGATTTCTTCAAAGTAGCCTTCCAGGGAAAGTATGTAGGGGCAGGTTATGTGGACGGCCAGAGAAAGGAATTTCTGAATCTGGTGCAGGGGAACAAATCATAGCAAAGTATAAGGCGGAGTTTCTGCGCTTGAGTTGGTACGCTCAGGGTATAGTTGCGGCCAATTATGAGCGTTGTGTACGGTTTGAGGATGGTCTTCGGGATAAGCTGTGGGTATTGATAGCTTCGCAGAGAGAGAGATTTTATCGTTCTGATTGAGAAGGCAAAGATTGCCGAGGAAGTGAAACGCTCTGAGCGATAATAAGGAAAGGGGCAGGAATAAGAGTGATTCTGGGTTTTCAGGTCTTTCAGGGGGATTTCATAAGAGGCCTAGGTTGGATGGGCCAGTCCGAGTTAGGGTTCCAGTTGCTGTAGGTCGATCGCAACCTTTTGTGGAGTGTAGGAAATTACATTCGGGGGAGTGCTGGAGAAGAACTGGCAGGTGTTTCAGATGTGGGTCTAAGGATCATCGGTATAAAGACTGTCCTCGGGAGCCTGTTCAGACGCAAGTAGTAGGTCGGGGTTTTGTACAGCCAGGGAGAGGTAGTCAGCAGCCAACGAGGGGTCGTGGTCCGTTCTGAGGGGGAAATAGGTTAGGACATGGTCGTGGAGCACCGGGTAGAAGTGCTGGTAATGCTGGTAATACAGAGGCAAGGCAGCCGGGATTGGTTTATGCTGCTCGGCGCCGGGAGGATAGTGACGCACCTGACGTCATAACCGGTACGTTTCTCATACATGATGTGCCATTTACACCTTTAATTGATATTGGATCTACACACTCGTATGTTGCTTGTAATGTGTCTGGAACCCTGGGTATACAATTTGAACTTGCTGATAAGGAGATGTCAATGATTAGTCCTTTAGGACAATCGGTAGTAGTGGACAAATTGTTTAGAGATGTGCATCTCGAGGTTTAAGGGGTTGTCTTTCTAGCAGACCTGATGGAATAGCCGTTTGGCGAGTTTGACCTCATACTGGGCATGGACTGGTTAGTGGAACACCGTGCGAACTTGGATTGCGCGGCTAAGTGGATGATAGTAAAGACTTCAGAGGGTAAGAAAGTGATGGTGATAGGAGAGAGAAGGGATTATCTGTCCAATGTAATCTCAGCCTTAAGGGCTGAGAAATTGGTGTATAAAGGTTGTGAGGCGTTCATAGCTTATGTCAACACAACTGATGCTGAGAGTTTTTCTATTGAGAATGTCAAGATCGTAAAGGAATTCCCGGATGTATTTCCTGAAGAGCTTTCGAGGTTGCCTTCAAATTGCGAGGTCGAATTTGGCATTGAGCTGTTACCGGGAACGACTCCGGTGTCCATAGCCCCTTACAGGATAGCACCGAAGGAGATGGTAGAACTAAAGGCTTAGATCCAAGAGTTGTTGGATCAAGGATTCATCAGACCAAATGTATCTTCGTAGGGAGCGTCGGTATTGTTCATCAATGGAAATGTAACACCCCTTACCCGTATCCTACGCCGAAACCAGGTACGAGGCATTACTGGACTTAACTCACTTGGTCATACAACTTTAGTTCATGGAATTTCATTCCATCTTAAAATATTTCTTTCATTATCAAATCATTCTCATTAAGGACCTACGGGGCCGTAAACATGCATATGGAGGGTTTCGAAACCCAACCAGAAAATTTTGCGCATTTAAAAAATTTCACCTAAACAGGGGCCACATGCCCGTGTGAAATGGGACACGCCCGTGTGGGTAGGCCATGTGATCACACACGCCCATGTCCCTCACCCGTGGTCGACACTGACTTATTCCACACGGCCGGACACTCGTCCATATCCTTGGCCCGTGACCCTTACACGGCTTCGACACGCCCGTGTCTCAGTCCGCGTGACAAAACCTTGGCGTTTTGTTTATGACGTCATCACCTCACTATGGGCACACCGCCAAGGCACATGCCCTTGTCCTTAGACCGTGTGTCGAATTAAATTCTTAAATTCATGTGTAGACTTCACACGACCTGGGAACACGCCCATGTCCCAGGTCGTGCCTCTCACACGGCTGAGACACACGGCCGTGTCTCTACCCGTGTGTTTACTACAAAGCTTACTGACTTACAAAACCAACGTGCAGGGGACACACGGCCTGGTCACACACCCATGGGACTGACCGTGTGTCACACACGGCCTAGACACACGCCCATGTGTCTACCTATGTGGACCAATTCAAGGCTATTTTCCGAGCCATTTAGCCACCCTCACTTGCACACATTCACATATCATTACACAGCATTCTCAAATCATCAGTTATAACTCTTGAATTATCACATTTGAATTATGAAAAGCATACTATCTTCCTATATACGAGGGAGAACAATTAATAGCACTATTACAATCGACATGAGCCATCATCCATGGCTATACACAACCATCCGATAACTCTTTTAGGCAAACACATTTGGCTACATTAACAATGACTTAATTAAACCGAAATAAGGTCCCTATACATGCCATATCTCAAAAACACTTGAAACCTCATAACCAAATGATTGCTCGATAGTGTGAAAACATCTCCTACAGTCTCCAACCCGAGCTAGTTAAGTTAACCTATATGAGACAAGATGGAAGAGGAGTAAGTAATAATACTTAGTAAGTTCATTTGAAAATAATAATCAACTATTGATATTCATTGATTATACTCAACCACAAGGTATTATAATGAGTTTTACTCTTAAACTCATGGTTACCCATTCAATCATTCATAATGCTTACTCATTCCGTCTCTTACCACATTATAACCATATAACAAGCTTAATGCTCACATTTATTAGTATACATTCCCTGCACTTATCACCACAAAATTGTCTAAAACAACACTTATCACCACAAATAAAACCTAACACCCGATGGTTCCGCACACAGCCCACCACTAACCTATAATATGGTGGTATCGCACATAGCCCACCATTAAGAATATTTACAGTGGTTTCGCACATAGCCCACCAAATGATAGTATAGACGATGGTAACGCACATAGCCCATCGTAATTGAGTAACAAGGTGGTATCATACATAGCCCACCAAATGATAAACGATGGTATCGCGCACAGCCCATCATATATGAACAATAAAGTGGTATCACACATAGCCCACCATTTATCTATAATTAGAATCATATGGGGATTACCCAATATCTATTGAATTCAATTCATCTCAGCCATGAATAATCTCATTCATACTATACACCATTAACTAACAACATGTATACTCGTAATGAATCGTTTACACATAAACTTATCATTGTTTCATCATATACCGAATTCACCTCAATTGAGTTCTAACACATACCTGTACCTCTCATGGTAAAACCACATACTTTCTCATTGTCAACATACCTGTTGAATCACTCAAAATGCTAAATAACACTCTTGAGTCTCATACACATAATATCATATCAACGTCATACCCCCGATAGGGTCTTACAGGAAATATCCTATCGATGCCATGTCCCTGACATGGTCTTATATGAAATCTCACACCGAGGCCATATTCCAAATATGGTATTACACGGGTCCTTAATTATCACAGTGTCATCACATTTGCTTTCCCTCTATTCTTAGATTCAATTTAAGACTTCATTTATTGACATCCCATGTAACACCCCAAACCCGGCCCATTCGTTACGACCGAATTTGAAATGCCACCGCGAAAAACGTTTGAAAATCTTCTTACTTAAAAGTAAAAACCGTTAAAAATTTGTTGCCTTTACTAAAACATTTTTCGTAATTTAAAATATTCTAAGTAAAAATTAAGTTGTTATAAAAATACCGAATTCAAAACTTTAATATGACTTTTGAGATATAAATAGCTTTTAAAATTAAACTTACAAAGTATTAACTTAATTATAATTCTAACTTAAACATAACAAAATTCCAATACTTTAAGTGGGCCTTATTATAATAAATACTTATTCAAATACTCAAAATACTGAAAATGATAAATTCTATTAAATAAGGAAAACAACTTCTGCATGGAAATCTGCTTCTGCATGGCCACCTTTGTATCCACTCCAACCCGGTCCGAAAATCACGATCACCTGTGATATTTAATAAAATTTTGGGTGAGTCTAACAGACTCAGTGTGTAATTAAGCCACTGAATTCCACCCACATGTTAACCACTTATATCAGATAACTAATATCATATTCACATATGACCACATTCTGGGCTTGGCCCATATTCATATCACATTCATATAATAGAGTAGATAACCACATAATTTCCACGTCATCGGGCTTAGCCCATTTCCACACCGATTCACATTCATATACCGGGCTTGGCCTTTTCTTAATAATCCACATATCAACTGGGCTTGGCCCATTTTCACATATATTCACATACAAAATTATGCAATTATGAAGCCCAACCCAAACCTAGGGTCCATCCGCTACACACCCCCGTATCCAGCCTACCACACACCATGGGATTATTAAATCACCCTCTCCTTTTCACTCCAAAAGGCAATCAATGCTGTCCACGTGCAATTAAGCACAATAATCCACAACGCGACCTCAGTCAGCGCCAATCCACGATGTAGTCGTAGCTAACACCAAAACCACGATGGGACACATAGTCACTCATCAACCACGATATGGCACATAGCCGATATCAACCACGATGAGGCACACAGCTACTCATCAAACCACGCGAACTAAATTGCAATTAATCCACAACGTGACCTCAGTCAACGTCAATCCACGATGTAGCTCAAGGCTAACATCAAACCACGTACCCGAAGTACACCCGTACCTTCTTTCATATCCCACCCCATGCACATGCATATGTAATAACGGCATAATAATAAATGCATGCACATGTTATTAAGGCAATCAATCATATTTCCATAGGCATAGTCACATTCACATCGGCACTTTCACATTCTTATCAACAGATAATACTAACCAGAATATCGATATACCCCTTTTTAGGGTAATTACCACATAACTGCCACTTCACTGGTTAGCACATAAATCACACATGCAATTATAGCAAAAACCCGGAAAACAGTGGGTTAATCACACACCTGATTACTTGAATAACTACGCTTTCGATCCCGATGCTATCGCTAAGCGACACTACGGCTATTTGCCTACTTTCTTGCTCTTGGACTGTCGAAATCCTTATTAAACAATTATTAGACTCGGCCAAACCAAAACCAAGGCTTTAAACACTTGCTTTCGGCACACAAATGGAAGAGAACCTATAACCAATTGCTAGGACAGAAAATACTTACCACAATCACCCGTTGAAGTGCAAGAGAGACTGTATTCGACAAAAGAGAGAAAACGCTTGATCTTCGGCTTTTGAGAATCAAAGTAGTGATGGTGTTTCTTTAAAGTTTCAAGCAAAGAGAAGCTACTAGGTTCGGCTATGGCACTAATGGCAAATAGGGTATTTGGCCATATAAGAAAAGATGGAGAATTAAAGTTGAAAAAAAGAGAAAGAATAGGGAGAAGAAGTGAGAAGCAATTTGGCTCAAAAAGAGAATCAGAGGAACAACTTTCGGCCAAGGAAAATAAAAATAAAGAAAAGAATAGCTAAAGGATGGTCACCCCTATTTATACTACTCAAATTCGGCACTCCTACCTCCTCTCAAATTCCACTTCCTTCTCCTATAATAACTCTTGAACACATATTCACAATAAATAAAATAAAATAAAACTCTATCTCCTCTTTATCTCTTATCTCCACATTTAAAATAAATAAAATAACTCCTCTATTATCTAAAATAAATAATACAACCATTATCTCTACCTATTCAAAATAAACAAATAACAAAAATAAATCCAACAATTATCCTTACTCCAGTTGAATTTTAAGAGGATAAAAAGCTTAATCCTCTTTCAATTAAAAGTCCAATTTCCGTCCAATGCTTCCTTCTCTCTTGGCGCCAAAAGCCAAAATTAAAACACCCAACTGCTGCTCCCACGCCTTGAACCCGGGACCTATTGGAACCCTTAACTGCAGGTAACGTCCCTGCCACTTTGCCAAGGCGCTGATTGTGTTATAATTCACCCTGAACTTCTTTTAACACCTCTTTCCCAAGCTCCCCCTTGTTCTAGCGCCAAAGGAAAATAAAAACACGCCCCATGCTACCAACGGGATTTGAACCAATGCCCTTGTTGCCGCAAGCCGCATATAGCGCTCCAAGCCACTCTGCCGCGGCGGTTTTTATGACATAAACCCGTCACAAATTCTTTTAAGACCTTCCAAGCCAAGCTCCTACTTGACGCATAAAAATAAAATCCCATTCGCTTCCTCTGCAACTCGAACCAAAGACCTGTGCCAGGCGTCACCTCCAGGCCCTTAAGTGGCACCTTGCAGCCACTTTACCAAGGCCTGCTTTATGTCCAAAAACCACTGCATATTTCCTTAAAGCCGTCTTCAGTCCAACCTCCCTTTTTAACGCAAAATACAAAAATAAAACACTCCCATGCTGCCCTCAAGACTCAAACTCCAGACCCTTGTTGGCGTCATTCCCAGGCCTTAAGTGGTGTCTCTAAGCCACTTTACCAAGCCCCCTTTCATGACCCAAAACGCCCACAAATTATTCTTAAGGCCTCCTCAGCCTAATTTCCTCTTTTTACACTTAAATCCAAATTTTTTTCCAAAGCTTTCACCTTCATTCTAAAGTTCTAAAAACTCTTAAAACATCTCCAAATACCCTTAAAACCCACTAGCACTTGGGTTATGCTCCAAACGCATAACCCCTAATCTAGGATGTTACATCCCATCAAAAGTATTTAATACATACATGGAGGCAACATACAATTTATACAACATCAAAATATTAATATTTCACTTAGAGTTGCATTATTGAGCACACGAACTTACCCCGATGCAAAATGCGCTAATTGGCGATCTAGTCCTTAACCTTGCCTTTTTCCTCGATCGAG
The DNA here is from genome assembly GCA_025503065.1 of Gossypium bickii. Lineage (NCBI taxonomy): Eukaryota > Viridiplantae > Streptophyta > Magnoliopsida > Malvales > Malvaceae > Gossypium > Gossypium bickii. The sequence goes on from CP106715.1 coordinate 100,701,117, forward strand.
GTTGTTTCCGCGCTCTTCTTGATCTATAATAGTGAAATTCACTCACTCAATCACTTTATAAATCATAATACATCATAATCTACACTTAGGAAAAATGACTATTTTGCCCTTACACTTTGGTAAATTATGATTTTGCCCCTAAGCTCGTAAATCACTTTTCATCACATTTTCTTATTAAACAAGCCTAACATTTAATCCTCTTACAAATACCCACAAATCCAACTATTTCATGCATTTATTACCAAATTACAATACTTACAACTTAGTCCATTTAAGTGTTTTTCCATGACAACACCTTTCACAAAAGTTGTTTCTCATCTCCCTAGCATTCATTTTCTTCCATAAAAACTCAGCAAACAACATAAACTCTTTTATTACAAGTCCCTAGACTTTCAACCATAATGCAAAATAGTCCCCTCATTAGCTAGCTTAAACTTTGGGGGCTCCAAAAGTACAAAAATCATCAAATAAAACTACCAAAATCACTTACTTGTAAGGGATTTCTTTTGCTGAAAATTTGAACTCCAAGAACCCTTATTTCCTTTCAATTTTTGGTGGAAGAGAAGAGATGAATAGTGAATGATGATAGCTTCTTTTATTCATCCTATTTTATTCATCTTTATCACCTAATTTCACCAAATGTTGACCAAAATAAATGCTCTTATCTCCCTTTTCCACATGGCCGGCCAACACACGTAAAACAAGGCGTAATTGCCCATTAGGGACCTCCAATTAATATTCTATAGCTAATTGGCACCTCTAGCAAATAAAATAGAACTTTCACATTTTATGCGATTTAGTCCTTTTTCGCGATTAAGCTTGAAATCGCTAAAACTAAAGCACCAAAATTCTCATGCATTTTTATAAACATCTTATAACACATAAAATAATATCAAAATAATTTTCTTCAACCTCGAATTAGTGGTCCCGAGACCACTGTTCCAACTACCCCTTAATTTGGGCTGTTACAGGAAACATTTTAAAACTTCAAAAATTTTGAAAATGGAGATATGAGTTAGCTAGACCTAGTTGCAACGATCTCAAAAACATAAAAATTACAAAAAACGTGCTTCAAAATGACTTACATGAATGAACACAAGTTGGTTGAACCTTAGAACATTCAAAAATGGGGTTTCAGTTTGAATTTAGGTGGTGAAGTAAAAATGATGATGATGGTTTTCTAATTTTTTATGTTTTTACTTTTTGTTATTACTATTTTAATTTAATTTAATTAAAATTTTAATTATAAAATTCAAATAAACCATATAGTAAACGACCACTAACTATAAATGCGGTAATATGCCACATAAAACCTTAAACATTTATTAATTAAACCTTTAACTAATAAAATTCAATAGTGATTAACTTTTACAATTTTTACGATTTAGTCCTTTTTTCTTAATTAACTATCATCAAAATTACCAAACCAAAATTCAATCCACTTATACAACAACTCCGTAAATATTCAAAAATAATATTTATGATCTCAGTTCATGAAAATGAGGTCTCGATACCTCATTTTCCAAAACCATTAACTTTTAATACGCACCACTTATACCTTGACAACTAATCAATTAGTAAAATCTATCCAATCAAAATTCACCATTATACTATATTTAACTCATAATTATTAATTAAATATATCTATGGACTCTTTCATTAGAATTGTGGTCCCGAAACCACTGAAAAACTATTGTTACAATATATACATGTCATGTTACTGATCCGGTCTAAACCTTTAAAATGACATCAGGTTACCAGTCCAGGTTAAACCTGTGTCATCCGTATCTTCGAGTCTGCAAAAAATGTTGGATCTCGGTAACATTTGTAACCAATCTGGTACAAGCATGCACAAAATCCTATTGGCATGCCAATTGTATCCTAACCTTTACTAAGTTCAAACGAGAATCTATTACACAAATTAACAATTCTTTATAATTTAGTCCAAATCTCACAATTCATACCAATTTCTCACTAATTAATTCACAATCAATTATACATATAAAAATCAAACACATGATTATTTAAACAAAAAGAATACCATATGATTTTACCTAGTCAAAACTGAATCCAAGTTGAATCTTTTACACATTATTATTTCAGCTTTTCATCGATTATCTCATGTTTGATCCAATTCTTGATCTACTCAATTTGTTGGGGATTGACCTGATTAAGCAACGAACAAGTAAAAATAGAGAAAGAAATTGAGAAATTGAATAAACAAATTTAACGTGGAAAACCCCTTAAAGAGGATAAAAACCACAGGCAAAGATAATTTTACCATAATGGCAAAAGAACGAAGAGTACAAAAGATGGAGATAAAAACTAAACCTAGAAAAACAAAGAACCCTCAAAACTTAAACACAAAATTCTCCAAAAGTGTTATGAGTTCTAATATTTTAGTGGGAGTTTTTTTCTAAGGTTGTACAAGAGCCTATTTATAGGCTAAATTCATAGGTCAAATAAACTATGCTAATAAATGCTAAATATATTATACTAATAAATACTAAATATTCTAGAATAAAAATATATTTTTTGTAACTTGAATTGCAAGCAATATATTATTTTATTTAACAGGAATTTCGGTTGCATAACTCTAATAGTCTCTACCTTGATACAAACTCTCACAATTCCATCTTTGCCAAAGCCTGCCACAGGTCTATCTTGAACTATGCAGGGAATTAATTGAGTCAAATCTGTGCTTAGAAGCTGGAAGACTTCTAGCCTTTGACTTGTGCACTGCCAAATCAAAACTAACCTGGGTCTAATTTTTGCGAACATAGTACCCTAACTTTTCAAAACCTGCATCCAAAAAAGAACCTCGCTTCAACGAAGCGGTCACATCCAAAAGAGAACCTCTCTTCAACGAAGCGGCCATACCTTTTTCCCTCCTATGACCAAGTTGTATCCTCTTCAAACGAGTTGACTTCGAATCTATAACGGATAAGGGACGTCTGGTTTCACCAGCCATTGTAGAACCTTCTTGAATAAAAAGACTGTTTGTTCTTTTACCTTTTAACAAAACGAGAGCCCCACGAGACACCTTAATGTCGCTCGACTCGATGTTGATTCTACAACCTTTTGAGTCTAAAATACTCAAGGAGGTGAGGTTCTTTTGTAAATCAGATGCATACCTGACATTTGATAGTGTCCTAATCGTCACATTGTGTATCCTAATTTTAATAGTAAAAATATCGGTTACCTTATTGGATGAATCGTTTCCCATGAGCACAACTCCACCTTCAACCAAACTGTGTGTGGAGAACCAATCTCTATTGGGACACATGTGGCATGAACATCCCAAATCTAGGATCCACTCAGACGTAAGCTCGGAGCTTTCACTCATTGACACTAACAAGAAATCATCATCTCTTTCATCAGCCAAATTAACACCAAATGCATTTTCCTCGTTACTCTCTGTAACCCTTTTATTTCGTAGTTTATAACAATCTACTTTGACGTGACCTAACTTCCTACAACAACGACACCTTTTGACTCACTTCTTTAATGCTACTGGAACAACGAAAATGTGCAAGTGTACACAACCGCAACAATAAAGTGACAAGTAAATGTCGAGTTATCGTACCCACATGGACTGTGAAAAGCATTATTTATGAATGCTATTTAAAACACTTTGGTGAAGGAAAATATTTTGTTTGAAGAGGGTGATTAAAAACTAAGATTTTAAACTAAGTAAACTAAAATAAATAAATCCCAAATACACAATTTCAAAATACGATTTTAATCAAGATGACATAATTGTGTTAGATTAATTACATTTCTTAACTTAGAATTATTAAACTCATGTTTATATTGTTACGAATAAATTCACAGCAACTCAGTAATTTCCTAACTTATGAACATACTCACCTACCAAAATCCATTCATCTCTTGACTATATCCCTATGTCAATTCAACCGATTAAACAAATCTTAATAGGCAAATATGTTATTGCACATACATACTTATTAAATTGAAATAATCTCTTGTACATATCCCTATGTAAATTCAAACAATTAATTCAATCTAATAAGAACATAAAAGCCTTCGTGAGGTAACAAAGTATCCCTACCTTGAAACAGTTTAATCACAATCATCTTGCAAGTTATGCAAGGCAAATGTATCGTCAGATACCGTTGCTAATTTAACCCTTAGCTACCTTAGATGATCAAACATGCACTGATTAAGTACTGTGTCCATTAATTACAATTTCAATCCGTTTAAATAATTAATTCATTAGATACCTCACAATTTTAATGCAAGAATAACTTAGTCATGATTTTACTTAATCAAGCATCTTATCGAGGCCAATAACAACATAAACACAATTTTAGCAATTTTAGCAAACAAAATGCAATCAACCTAACACAAATTAAATTCAAGCTAAATTGATTAAATTAACCATTCAAACAACATAAATATTAATAGATATGTTCATCATAACAACAACAACAATTAAAGAGAGGGAATAAGAATCAAATCCGGTGTTCTCCATAGCTTGACTAACTTGCTTCATTCTTCCTTCTCCTGTTGTCCTCGTCAACCAAGACTGATATGAACACTTAATTGCTGCTCCAAATGGCTGATAAATGCCCCTTTTCCAAGAGGAGAAATCGGCAAGAGAGCAAGGGAATTTGGAATGGAAAAGAAGAGAGAAAGTGGAGAGAAGAGAGAAAAGATATGAATGCTTCATGCCTGTTTCAAATGACCAGCCTAAGGGGGTTTTTATAGATGAAGAGGGCTGCTAAAAATAGCTAAAATTATCTGCCAAAGGGCCCTCCCTTGGCCGGCCACACATGTGGCAAGGTTGATAGTTTCAACTTTGCTAATTTAGGCTTGGGGCAAATCTATAAAGGCACCAATTGTGGGGGGGTTTGTTTGCAACTTTAACAAGTCTTCAAGGGCCTATTTTACAAGCTAAATAATCAGCCAAAAAGCTAATTTGGGTCAGAATATTGACGGTTTTGGGCTGTCCACTTCTTGGTCAGTTCGGTTCACTCAGTTCAACTCAACTGGACCACTTTTTCATAATTAATTAATAATAATTTATTTACTCCAAATTAAATTGGATATAAATAAAAATTACTTATATTATGAATTAATAAACATAATTTCAACCGTCCTTAGCTGAAAAATTCATTCGTCTTGATGTTTCAAAAATTGCTTCTCGATTTTGTGCTTCTAGCAGTATCTGCCCAGCCAATTTCACCCTTTGTGCAAATTTATCGAAAATGATCAAAATTTATTATAAAATTAATTAAAATTCATTATGTTAATAATTTTAGTACAAAATAATTATTTTATAATGATTATATATTTTTTGACAATAATTTTATCGAAACTGCATGAATTTGAGTTAAAAAGGGCATGAAAAAGTGTGTATATTTTCGTGTTTCCAGCTATCAAAACGAAAGCTTTCTTATCTGGCTTGCTATCTGAGCCAAACTCATTGACGATTTTGTCTTTAGTCAAGAAAGACCCTTCACATCCTCAAACAAGAGTTTGTCTATGCCATAAATCAGGGTCTCCCTAAAAGACTTGTATGAAAAGGGTAAGGAGCATAATAATAGCATAGCCTGATCTTCATCGTCAATCTTAACCTTAACATTATTTAAATCATTCAAAAGAGTAATAAATTGACTAATTTAATCTCTAAGAAGCTCACATTCAATCATATGAAATGTAAATAGACATAAATAGCCTTATCATTTTATCTGCACACTTTTTAAACAAATATGGCTCTTCCCAGAAATAATACTTCACATTGTAAAGAAACTTTTTCTTTTGTTGATACGTCCTATCAATCGGCATCAAACCATAAGCTAAATAGTTAGGAAAGTCAGCAAACCAATGGGTATTATAGACATGATTTACCTTAAGTATGTGCTCGTCTAGAAATGTCTCCTAAATGGGTATAAGTGGAGAATTTCCTTCTTGCAACTCCAATCTGGATAAGTGATCTGCTACTTGGTTTTCTTCTTCCTTTCGATATTGAATTTCTAGATTGAATTCTTGGAGTTGGAGTACCCATCGAATCAATCTCAGCTTGCCATCTTCCTTGGCAAGTAAATACTTAATTACCGAATGATTCGTATAGACGGTCACTTTGGTACCTACAAGATAAGATCGAAACTTACCAAAAGCAAAAACAATAGGAAGTAACTCATTCTCTATTACCGTATAATTCAATTAAGCTCCCGCCAAATTCTGCCTTGCATAGTGGATAGGATGAAAAACTTTGTTCCTTTATTGGCTCATCACAGCTATCATCATAAAGTCACTTGCGTCACACATCAATTCCAATAGCAATTCCCAATTTGGTGTGACGAAAATGGGTGCTGAAACTAACCAACTCTTCAAAGCATTAAATGCTTTCAAACACTCTTCATTAAAGTTGAATATTGTGTCCTTCTCCAATAATTTGCATAAGGGTTTAGCAATTTTGGAGAAGTTCTTGATAAATCTCTGATAGAAATGGCGTGACCCAAAAAGCTCCTAACACCCTTTACAGATGTTGGAGGTGGGAGTTTCTCAATAACATCTACCTTTGCTTTATCTACCTCGATTCCATGTTTCATTATCCAATGCCCTAGAATAATACTGTCCTGTACCATGAAATGGCACCTTTCCCAATTAAGTACGAGGTTTGTTTCTTCGCATCGCCTTAGTAGCTTGGCCAGATTGGGTAGGCAATCATCATATGTATCTCCGAATACTGAAAAACCATCCATAAACACTTCCAAATACTTCTCAACCATGTCAGTAAAAATAGACATCATATATCTTTGAAATGTAGTATGCGAATTACATAAACCAAGTGGCATACGTCTAAATGCAAATGTACCATACAGGCTTGTGAATGTTGTCTTGTATTGATCTTTTGGTGCTACTGTAATCTAATTATACCCAGAGTATCCATCAAGAAAAAAGTAATAGTCTTACCCCGCAAGTTATCCAGCATCTAGTCCAAGAACGGCAAAGACAAGTGGTCTTTCCTAGTCGCCTTGTTCAGCTTTCGGTTATCGATGCAAATTCTCCATCCCATAACCGTTCTAGTCGGTATTAATTCATTATTCTCATTCTCAAAAACCGTAATACCTTATTTCTTTGGCACGTTTTGGACCGGACTTACCCATGAACTATCTGAGATGGGGTAAATTATATCCAAATCTAACCACTTAATGATTTCTTTCTTTACTACGTCCTTCATGATGGGGTTCGCCATCTTCTAGGATGATATTGTGCATGCATACAGATAGAAAAATGCCCCGAATATCATCTAAGGTCCATTCAATAGCCTTCTTGAATTGTTTCAATACTAGTATGAGTTTCTTTTCTAGCTCTTCAGTCAACTTTGCTGAAAAAATCACAGGCAAAGTAGAAGCGTTACCTAAATAAACATATTTTAAATATGACGGAAGTACCTTAAGTTCTAATTTAGGTGGCTCCTCAATTGACGCTTTTGGTTGGGCATAATCCCTATTCTCCAACTCAAAAGATTCAAAACGGGATTGTAAAATAAATTCCCTTTAATTAACTTCTAGAAAAGCTAAGTAATCATCTTCCTCTTCATCACTCGGAGGGTCTGATGTCAATAATTTCTCCAATGGGTCCTCAACATAGTTGTGTTCCTTTTCCATGATTAATTCCTCTAACTCAGATATTGCAGAACAATCATCAACTGCGCCAGGAAATTATATAGACTTAAAAACATTAAATGTTACCTGATCATTCTAAACATGCATAGTAAGCTCGCCCTTCTGCACATCTTTATAAAGGTCCTTCCAGTTTCTAGGAAAGGCCTTCCTAAGATGATTGTCACTTTTTTATCTGCTTCAAACTCTAGAATAATAAAGTCAGCAGGAAAAATAAATTTTCTACGCGTACCAATACATCCTCGATTTTTCCTTCTGGATGTGCTAAAGATCAATCTGCTAATTAAAGTGTAACCGTAATAGGTCTAACTTCACCCATCCCTAACTTTATGAATATGAACATGGGCATCAAGTTGATACTTGCACCCAAATCGCATAGTGTTTTTCCACAATACGTTGCTCCAAGGTTGCAAGGTATGGTAAAACATTCAGGGTCCTTCATCTTTGGAGGTAGTTTGTCTTGAAGATATGCACTGCATTCCTTTTTCAGGGCTACCGTGTAACAGCCCGATTTAAGGGCTAGTCGGAACAGTGATCTCGGGATCACTAATACGAGATTAGAGAAAATTATTTCCATGATATTTCATGAGTTAGAGTGTGATGGTATAAGTGCATGAAAATTTTGGTGCCTTAGTTTTAGCAATTTCTTACTTAATCGCGAAAAAGGACTAAATCCCATAAAGTGCGAAAGTTCTATTTCATAAGCTAAAGGTGCCAAATAGCCATAGAATGTTAATTGGAGGTCTTTAAAAGGCAATTAGCCCCTTTGTAAGTGGTTGGCCGGCCATAGGGGACCATAGGAGGCAAAATTAGTCAAAGTTGATGTAGTAGGTGGATTAAATTGATTAATAGAATAAAATAAAGAAAAGATGATATCCATCTTTTCTCTTCATCTTTCTCCACCGAAAATAGCAAGCAAATAGGGGTTTTCGAAAGCTCAAAATTTCAGCAAGCTCTTCTCCATTCAAGCAAGTGATTTTAATGATTTTTCTTGAAGATAGTTGTACTTTTAGAACCCTAGAGCTTAAGCTTTCAAATAAGGGGACTATTTTGCAATATGGTGAAAAGTTTAGAGTTTTTCCATGAGAGCTTCATTGTTATTTGCTGCATTTTTATGGAAGAGATTGAGTCTTAGTTGTTAGATGAGCAACTTTTGTGAAATGTGGTGTCATGAAAACACCTAAAAGGACCTTGTTGGAAAGGTTATAAAAATGGTTGTAAATGTGTGAAATGTTGGGTTCTGATGATAGCCATAAGAGACATAAATGTTTACCTAGGCTTGTTGAAGATAGAAATTTGATTAGAATAAATTTCTGAGCCTAAGGGTAAAATGGTCATTTTGCCAAAGCTTAAGGGCAAAATAGTAATTTTTCCAAAGCATGATTATTAAAAATACTTTTATTAATATGATGATTGAAATGAGCTAATTTGATATTATAGAGCAAGAAGAACCAAGAATCCACCTCGATCGGGGAAAGAATAAAATCTCAGACTAGATCGACGATCTAGCTTATTTTGAAATCGAGGTAAGTTTGTATGTGATAAATTCAACGTTATGTTAGCACATTTGAGAATATTTGGTATTATGTTGATACATGATGTTCTACTAAATTGAGTATTTGATGTTAAATGAGTAAGTTAAGATGTTGAAGTCCTAGTGGACTATAATGAATGTAAAAATGCTATCATCGATACATGAAATGGATAAGGTCTCATATAAGACCATGTTCGGGACATGGCCTCGGCACCGAATTAAGATCCTGTATAAGACCACATCCAGGATATGGCTTCGGTATTGAATATGAGAATCATATAAGACCATATCCGGGATATGGAATCGATACTTGATGTGAGATTCCGTATAAGACCATATCTGTGATATGGCATCGGCACTCAGAGGTGACCCCATGTAAGACCATGTCTAGGATGTGGCATTGGCTTCGTACTTATATTGATGACGATGAATATGCGTCCTTGAGTATCCCTAGTGATTAATGGGATAGATAGTTAAGCTTGGAAATAAAAATGAGATTAGTACTAAAGTCATGTGAATGAGTGAATACAGGTACTCGTGAATGATTCACGAAGAAATATTTACGACATGTGGCATGGTATGTGCTTAATAAGGGCGAGTGTGAGTAAGTATGGCAAGAAGCATATAACCTTGTGTATGGTTAATTAATGCCATGGATGGATTTTATCATGAGCTTATTGTTGTTATTTATTTCCATGCAAACTTACTAAGCTTTATGCTTACCCCTTTTCATTGCCCTTTTTTCCTCGTAGTATTGCCAAGATAACTTGAGGAAAGTGGAAGTCAGAGTTTGGAAATCACACTATCGACATCACTTTGGTATAACAATTTAGAATTATTTTAAGTATGGCATGTATAGGACTTGGGTATTTTGTTAGGTCGTAATTGTTAGCCAAAGTGTTGGCTATGTATGTTATTAAATTCATTTTGTATATGGTCATTAAAGTTAGGCCAATACTTGGTAAATTCTTATGTTTAATGAAGATGAATTTATGAAGTTTATGCTTGTGTGAATGTTTTGAATTGAGTTCTTGGATGTGCCTTTGGGATATGAGTTATGTTAAGATGAGTTGGAATAAGTATGTTTGCTATGCAAGGTGGCATCTGGCTTGGAATATAGCCTTTTTAATGTCCACATGGGTAGACGCATGGGCATGTGTCTAGGCCGTGTAAGACACACAGTCAGCCCCATGGCCGTGTTGACCAGCCGTGTGTCCCCTTGCATGCTAGGCTTGCAAGTTAGTATGCTCAGTAGTAAATACACGAGCAGAAACACGGCCTAGGACATGGGCTTGTGCCCAAGCCGTGTGAAACCTGCACCTGAATTTAGGAATTTAATTTGACACACGGTCTAAGGACACGGGCGTGTGCCTCGGCCGTCTGACCATAGTGAGATGATGACATCATAAACAAAATGCTAAGGCTTTGGCACACGGGCTGAGACATGGGTGTGTCGAGGCCGCGTAAGGGACACGGGCGTGTGTCCGACCATGTGAAATAAGTCATTGTCGACCACCGGTGAAGGACATGGGCGTGTGTGACCACACGGCCTGTCCCCACGGGCGTGTGTGGCCCCTGTTTAGGCAAAATTTTTCTAGGTGCATGAAAATTCTCGATTAATTCCTGAAACCTTCTAGAAGTATGTTTAAGGCCTCGTAGGCCCAGGATGAGTATGTTATGGGTTTGAATGGAAAGTTTTCAAGACAAAATGAAACTTTACAGCCCAAAACGTCATGTTTAAGCAAGTTGAGTTAGGTAATGCCTCGTATCCGATTCTATCTTCGAACAGGAGTAAGGGGTGTTACATACCGTTTCAAATTCTCCAAGTCTTCATTTCTTAGACAGGATATCCTTCATAAATTTGACGTAGTTCGGCATTTGTTCAAGTGCTTCTATCAACAAAATGTTGATATGAAGTTCCTTGAGTATGTCTAGGAACTTCTTGATCTGGACTTCTTGCTTCTGCTTCTGAAGAATTTGAGGGTAGGATGGTTGAGGATTCTTTACTGGAACTAGTTGATTAATCTTCTGTGGCAATTTTGCATATAATGAAATTGTTAGTTTATCAGAATTGACTGGTTCTAAAATTACCTTATAAGATTTTGCAGATTCTGGTTCTGGTGAAGCTGGAATTTCAACATTCAGTTCAACTTCCACTGAGTCTTGAGCATCAGCTGGCTCTTCTTCAACTTCGACAGTGTTGGGCTCTACTGTTTTTACGCTCCTCAATGTCAATACTTTACAATGCTATTTCCCTAGATTTCTTGAGTTTTCCGTATCACTAAGCAAAGTACCTTGTGGTCGGTTCCTAAGTTCAGTAGCAAGTTGACCCACTTGATTCTCCAAATTCCTTAAAGTGGCATCATTCTTTGCCATATATGCCTTCAATAGGTTCTCAAAACTATTGGAAGGTTTAGCTTGAGTTGGTTTCAAAACGTTTTAGGTGAATAGGAGATTTATATGGATTTAATAATTGATAATTTAAGAGATAAAAAGGAGAAAAGATAGGAGCCTATCTACAAGGCAAGTGATGGCCGAAAATCCATCACCTAGAGGAGTGTAAAATTCGGCTACTGCATAGCAAAGAGGGTGCCGAATTTCCCCTCTCTATTAGCTTGAATTTTAAGGGCGTTTTCGATTTTTAGCAGTAGGTGCCGAAATATCTATAAATAGAGGGGATAGCTCCTTGATTCTAACATTTAAAAAAACCTAATTCTCTCTATTTTTTGTGCCGAATTCTTTAGCCTCTCCCTCTCCAATTTCTTTTCTCCAATTTTTTCAAAAGCTCAAAACTCTTCTCCACTTTTTCCTCATTGTGCCGATTTCTCTTTAAAAAGCCAAAATCTCCATAGTTTTTCTTTATTCATCCTATTTGAGAATTAGTTCTATTCTTCCGGCATTTAAAAATTTTCTTTGACATTGACGAATCCTCTCTTCAAGTGCTAGCCAAATCCCCTACTCTAAGGTAAGTGTCAACTTTTGTTAGATCTCATATTTTATCCCCGGTTTTTGAAAGGGAAAAAGCCGAAAAGCTAATAGTTTAATGGTTCTATGATTGGGCGGCAATTCGGGATTTGAAGAAAGCTTGGTCAACTAGATCTAAAAGCCGAAAATAGCTAGTCTCCAATTTCGGGATTTTAAGGTAAGAAGATTTGTTATTCAAATATATAAAATTGGGTAGAACACTAACCATGGCCAAATATAGGAGAGGCCCTAGTTTCACATCCTTCCGGCTTTTTGAGCAAAGTTGTAGATCGGTTTAGCAAGGGTATCGACATTAATCAGGTGTGTAGATCTCTAACACACTACCAATAAACTTGTATGTATATCTATTTATGCATGTTATGGGCTAAAAAGCTGGAACAAGGCTGTATAGACAGTCGAATGGAACCCTAAAAGGGTTAGGCAAGGATGCCAGGTACGTAAACGTGGAACTCCCTATGTGTATCGAAAAATATTTAAGTTGCATGATGTTTTCTTATGTAGCATGGGGTGGGAATGATGATAATTGAAGGGGAAGTGCATGATAGGTCACTTAGTGATCGGTGGTAGAAATCCCACATAATATAAATGTAAGGTCACATAGTGGTCGGTGGCTATGCCACGTTTAATGATTCCTACTTGATAGGAATAGGCAGTTCGGCTGTCGTTTTGGTGTGTTGCGGATGGAGGGTTGATTGTAGAAATCCCCAAGGTGTGATGGTTGGTACGGGTTGGTGTGTAGAGGATGGAATTCTAGGATGCGTTGGGCTATTCATCATCTATTATCTGTCATGTGATTATGATTGTTTCCATTGTGTATGGGCCAAGGCTCATAATGTGTTTGTGGGCCCAAGCCTTTTGTGTGTTTTCGGGATTTGCACACTGAGTCCTGGTGACTCACCCTATTATTTTTCCTAACTTTGCAGATGAGCAGTAGATCGTGGATATGGGAGCCGAGACGGACTCGAGGGGCCATCAAATTTTATTTCTACAAATTATTTTCGGGATTTCTTTAAGTTTATTTTATTTTTATTTGGGAATATTTATGTAATAAGGCCCCTAGTTTTTATTCAACTAAGTAGTTTTTTAAAATATTTGCAACTTATGAATTTATGTCAGGGGTTTATTTATACCAAATAATAATAATACAAGGTTTCTTTTCAAAAGTCACTTATTTATTCAAATATTGCCTAATAACTTACGATTTCCAAAACCAACAAAGCAAAAGTTTTCAATGCACAACCCGTAGCATACCAGATCCGGTCGAAACGCATGGGCTGGGTTTGGGGTGTTACAGTGATGATCTTCGATAGGCATTCCACTGAATTGGCCCACTGTCTGAAGCATCTTGAACATCATTGGCTTCAACTCGAATTGTTGTGCCTCAATTTTGGGTCTCCTTATACCCAGATTAAGATCATGAAACACTGGCACGACATATTGTCTTAGAGCTTTATCCCTATTATCAGCAATAAGGATAGGATTTTGAACAAGGTTTGCTTCGTTTCCTTGATTCGAATTTTCATAGTTAATCTCTTCTGTCCTTCTCTGAACTACTTGTCTCCTTCATTGTCGAAAATTTCTTTCAAACTCAGAGTCTATGGGGAGTAAATTGATAATTTGATCAATACTCATAAACACCTGAAACAAACACAAAAAAAATGGAATTAAAATTTAATAGGAAAAAAAAAGACCAAAATGCAAAATTAACAATTTCGCAAATAATGTCTTTTAAAATAGTCCCCAGCAATGGCGCCAAAACCTTGGAACAATGGAAATGTGCAAGTGTACACAATCGCAACAAGTAATAAAGTGACAAGTAAACATCGAGTTATTGTACCCACAAGGACTGTGTAAGAAATTATTTATGAATGCAATTAAAAACACTTTGGTGAACAAAAATATTTTGATTTTGAGGAAGTGATTAAAAACTAAAGTTTAACTAAGTAAATAAAATAAAATAAAATAAAAGTTCCAATGCACGATTTCAAAAGATAAATTTAATCAAGATGACATAATTGTGTTAGATTAATTACATTTCTTAACTTAATATTACTAAAACAATGTTCATGTTGTTACGAATAAATTCACAGCAACTTGGTAATTTGTTAACTATACCACATACAGACTCACTAAATTAACTAATCTCTTGGACATATCACTATGCCAATTCAAACAATTAATCAATTTAGATAAGCAAGTAAAAGATTAAGTAAGGTAACAATGTATATCTACAATGAAACAGTTTAATCACAATAATCTTGCCAGTTACGCAAGGCTAATGTACCGTTTAATACCGTCGCTAATTTAACCCCCAGCTACCTTCGATGATTAAACATGCACTGATTAAGTATTGTATCCATTAATTACAATTTCAACACTATTTAATAATTAATTCATTAGTTACCTTACAACGATAATGCAAGATTAACTTAATCATGGTTTTACTTAAACAAACAATTTACCAAGACCTATAACAATACAAACATAATTTTAATAACTTAAGTGGACAAAATGCAATCGACCTAACACGAATTAAATTTAACCCATATTAATTAAATTAACATAACAAGTATTCGTATATGTGTTCATAACAATAACAATAAAAATTAAAGGATAGGGACTAGAATCAAATCCGGTGTTTCTCTAAAACTTGACTAGTTTGCTCCGCTCCTTCGTCTCCGCTTGTTCTTTGCTTTGTCTATTAATTCTGTATCTATATGCTCTGTATCTGTTTGGGGTGGATTTGTATATGCGGAGGAAGTATCTATTCGGCTTTAATCGCTTATTATCTGGCAGCTTGGCTACACTATATCTGATACGTGTCGTAATGGCACAACATGGTCTATAGGGATGGGTGGGTGTTTTTAACCCCACATGGTGTGTTGGGATGGTCGGAGAAGGTGTGTAGAGGATGGGGGCAGGATTCGATTTCGATTCTGCATCAGATTCAGATCTAAAATGGGCTTGAGCCCGATTCTATATCTCAGAATTATTTACATTGTGTATATGATTATGCATGATTGCATGTCTATTTCTGTTGGGTTACACACTGAGTTTATGTAAACTCACCTCTGTTTGTCTGTTTCTGTTCAGGTAATCCACAGACTTAGGTGGATCGGTGTGGCAGAGGCTCAGCGGTGACCACCTTCTCATAAAACTGATTAAACTTGGTACTTTTGAATTATTGTGGATTTTGGACTTGTTTGAGAGTTGTAAATTTTGGGGACTCTCTGGACTTTTAAATTTTTAACTAGTTATCTTTGATTTATTTGCTTTAGTAAAACGTTTTATTAAAAACAATGGTTTTATGCAAACAATGATTTTCCCTAAAAATATGACTGTGTTTTCAAAGATAAATGATTAAAGCTTCCGTTGTAATAAGTGATTGGCAAATAAACTGTTTAAACAATGTTTTTTGTATTAAACACGAAGGAATGTGGGTTTTATAAATGGTTAGTTAATTAATCAACTTGTTTTCTGTATTAAACACGTCTAGGCCAGGTTGGGGTGTTACAAAAACTTTATATCAAATAATTTAATTTGCAAGTCATATTAGAAATTATAAACCCTATATATCCACTTAATTATACATAATAGTAAAATAAAATGAAATAACATAAAAATTAATTACAAACTAACTTTATCAACTAAAACTTGAATTTTGAAATGAAAAAAAGTTATATTCTTAATCTTTAATCTTGATTTCCAATAGTTATAGGGATCCAAGTTTGAGACTTTTCCCATTGTTTCAAACTTAAGATTTCTCCCGTTTAACTTTAAATACTCGATTTTTTTTCTTTCTCAATTTGTTTTAGAATTGAAAAACAACCAAAGATCTATTTTTTGAGTTAGGAAGTGCGGTTCAAAATGCTAGTTCAAGGCCGTCTTCCTAGTTGGCGACACCATTCAATTTCATTTTTTTTACTCTCGAAAAGTGGTGTTGCCACCTTATACAGTGACACTGCTATTCTATACGATAATATATGGTCAAGAAAAAGTGAAAATAGCATGGGATATTTAAAATTTTAGTGTCGCTACGCTAATTGGCAACACCACTTGAAAAAATTTCTAGTTAAATTTATTTGATCATGATTGATGTACTGTTCAGGTCAATATCACTTGACAATTTAACATGTCCATATTTTATTATTACAAACATACTATTTTCGTAAATAATTTTATTTTTATAATTAAAATTTTTATATTATTTATGAAAAATTTTAAGAATATATAGAAGTAGCGATGAAATCTTTTAGCACCTTTTCCAATGCAACAAACAGAAAAACTACAATTAAAAATGAAAATATATTAATAATAGTAATTAAATCAAAATATCAACTTCACAAAAGGGTAAAATAAAACTCGCTGATTATTTTCTTAATTGTTCATATATATTATGTCATTCACTAGAAGCGAAAGCTTTTCTACTTTTTCTTGGTACAGAAGACACGAAAGCTTTTCTTCCATGCATACATACATATATTATATATATGTAAATGGTTTCAGGAACATGTTCTATTTGATGCATGAAGAGTAGAGGACAGCTCCAAAACATCATGAAACAATGGATTGACTCTTTTTACTTTTAGCGACAAAACTGTCGGCATTGTACTGCGCGCTTTTCCCAGTTGCCTGCACCTCTCCATAATTTAAAAGGGCACCTCTCAATATAATGGTGGGATTAACAGTTGCTTATGGGAACTAATCAAATAAAATTTAAAAATATATAAATGCATTATTTTTATTAAATTTTAAAAATAAAATATTATAATTACATTTTTATTTTTTAAAATATCATTTTAATCTGTATGTAGTGTGTTGCTGGGCCAAATGATATCATTCAACAAAAAGTGTTTTGAACAGTCCACCTCAAGACATGCACTTAATTGTAATGGGTAAAATAAGTCAATCAAAAATACAAATCAATTGTTGGAGCATATATATAAAATATTATTGGTGGTGGTAGTCACCTAAGAGCTAAGACTATTAGCCATTAGGGTTAGATTCAACTTAATGTTACATTTGAGGCTTAATTTATACTCATTTTTTATTTTAGTATTTAATTATAAATTAATAAAATAAAAAATTCTAGAAACAATTATAGAAAAAATAAAATTAAATATCTACAAATAAATTATAAAATAAAAAATTCTAGAAAAAATTGAAAATCGATTTTTTTTAAATTCAATTTTAGAAAATTTTAAAAACTATAAATATAAATTCAAACAATACAAAATTAAAAAATTAAAAATTTTATAAAATTCAATAAACTATCGGAAATTTTAAAAAAATTATAAATTCTACAAACTTTAAAAATTTTTAAAGTGTATAAATATAAGTATTAAAATTTCAAAAAAATAAAAATTTGAGAAATTATATAAATTGAAAATTGTTGTTAAACTTTATAAAATTATAAAAAAGAATCTCAAATTTCAAAATATATAAACTCCAAACAGATTGAAATATTTACAAAAAAACAAAAATAAATAAAATAATTATAAAAATTCAAAAATATTGAAAAAAATTATTTATCCTTTAGAAAATTTTAAAAATGTCAAATATATATAAATCCTAGAAAATTTTGAATAGTTTTAAAAATATTTTAAAAAAAACTCAAAAATAAAAATATATAATTTCTAAAATATTCTTAAAATTTTAAATTAATATTCAATTAATACTGATTAACATCGGTCATCATCAGTCAGCGACCGATAAATAATTGTCGAAATCAACAATAATTTTCTAAAATATTTTAATTTTTTTAAGTTATAAATTATTTTTAAATTTATTTATATATTGATTTTTTTTTAGAACTTTTTAAAATATATATTTGTTCTCTAAAAAGGATTATATGTTTTTTTATTTCGATACATACTATATGTCACATTCTAATTGACTAAAAGTGCTACATGATATATTTTAATAGGCACCACATGTCAGTGGTTTTTTTAATGATAGGTATTAATTTAAGACAGAAAAATACTAAATTAAAAAAATACTAAATTAGCTAAAAGGGTTAGTTTAACAAAAATTAACAGAATAAGTCGATTTTCGTGATATTTATCAGAATTGGCCAATTTTGGAGAGAAAAGGTGAATTTGACAAGGCCAAAAAAGGCCTCCCGCTGGACGCATTTTTTCCAACGGCCATAAAAATAGCTAGTTTTATTTCTAGATAAACCCAAGCTTTTTCCTCATTTTTTTCATTCTAATCCATTTCTATCAGTTCTCTCAAGTCTCTTAATTCTCTCAATTCTCTCAAGATTTTACTTCTAAAATTTTAATTAAATTCTCTCAAGTTCATCTTGATTTAATTTTGTATTTCAATTTTTATTCGTTTTAATTGAATTTTGTAATGGCAAATACTTTTATTCGTTTGGATGACAACCACATGTTTGTGATCCAATTGTAAATGGTAAGAAAATGTTTCTAATTTTTATAACTTTATTTAATTTCATTTTTAAGTTGTTAAAAATATTAAATTAATTTCTTTTTATAATCAGGTCAAAGATCAGATTTTGGAAACATATATACACAATCTATATTCGAGGCCATCTCCTATATTGAACCCTATTTGGAAGATGCGGGATTCTTGCACGTGTCATGTATGCTCGGGGTGTAAATTGGACCCCACACTTATCAGCTCGTTGGTCGAAAGATGGACACTTGAGATACATTCCATCTTCCATGCGGTGAGTGTACAATCACACTTAAGGACGTTCAATTACAGATTGGTTTACTGATGGATGGGCTAGTCAGTATGGAATCAATGGTTGTAACACCCCATACCCGAGTCCAAGGCTGAGACCGGATACGAGACATTACTATGCTTGAAGTTTCTTAAACATGCATTTATGGGCTGTAAAATTTTGTTCCGAATTAAAAACTTCTCTTTCTTAGTCTAATCATACATTTCATAGGCCTACGAGGCCTTAAACACATATCTGGAAACTTTCAGAATTTAATCAAAAACTTTTCTTTAAAACAGGGGTCACACGCTCATGTGGCTTGGAACACGCCCGTGTACCCCTTAGACACGCTCATATCCTCCAACAGTGGTCAACACTGACTATTTTCACACGGCCTTGACGCGCCCGTGGACTTAGACTGTGTGCTATACCTTGATATACTGACTTATTCACACGGCCTGGGGCACACGCCCATGTTCTGGCCGTGTGTCACACACAGTCTATACAAATGGCCGTGGGATTAGCCTGTGGTCTATACTGACTTAAGGTACTAAGGTGCAAGGGACGTACGGCCTAGACACACGCTGGTGTATCTATCCGTGTGGGCACTTGAAGGCTCTTTACCAAGCCAATTGCCACCCTGAAATCAAGATCAATCTCATATTCAATTCAACAACTCAAATTACTACATCTTTCATGAACAATACTACATGCTTCATTGATATCAATAAACATACATACTTAGTCAATCTTGGCCAATCACTTAGCCATATACAAAAGAATAATAAACTTGATAGCCCATAACTTTGCCCTTTTTAAGACATATTCTCAAAATGAAATGTTTCCTATACATGCCATACTTAATATAACATCTTGACTATACCAAAATAGCAATTGATAGTGTGCTCTGAGCTCTGATGACGATGATCCACGAGATTAGCTTAGCGGGACTACATGCAAAGAGAGAATAAAAGACATAAGCATTTAGCTTAGTAAGTTTGCATATAATGCACATAGCAACATACTTGTTTAACATAAACCATTTGGCATAAACAATGGCATCATAATTTCAGCTATTTAAGCTTACTTACTCTTATTGATTCTTACATATCTCATGATACTTACTAGTCTCATGCTCGTGAGGTAAACAAGGTACCTGTATCACTTGATCACATAGATCAGCATACTTTACTATAATAATAATCTCTAATTCATCATTCAAAATATGAATAATACTCATTTTCAACTTGATAATAGCATTGCTTACTTAATTTTCTTGCTATCTCATTTAAGCTTTACTCATTTGCCCGATGAATTTCTATGAATAACCAAGGATACTGAATCTCATCCCACATATAACTCGATGCCAAAGCCATATCCTCGATATGGTCTTACATGGGATCTCTCATCTTGGTATCGATGCCATGCCTTGGCTTGGTCTTATACGGACTTTCTTATCTCATATGGTAGATCGAGTATACTAAGTAATTCAACTTCAATCGGGACTTTCTCATGCTTAATCTCATTGATTTCTGTATTTAACATAGCATTAAGCATTTATATAGTAATAATGTACATTATACTAAGCAATTCAATGATAGTAATCATAAAGCTTAGAAATCGTACAAACTTACCTCGATATACAAAATGTATGTAGATACGCAAATTTAGTCTTCGACTTTGTTCTTCCCTCGGTTTCGATCTGGGCTTCATTTTTCTTAATATATAATAATAATTTAGATCATTTAATACTCACATTGACTAAATTGACTCTTAACTCATACTTTGATAAAATTACTATTTTCCCCTAAACTTTCTCATAATTACACTTTTGCCCCTAGGATCGTAAAGTGATTTTCATACCACTTTCTTAAACTTCATGCTTAGCTGATTCATTATCTCAACTATAAAAATAACAAATTCTCACTATTTCTACCATGTATGACAAATTTCACAACTATTACAAACTAGTCCTTACTAGCATTTTTCATAAAATTCATTTAGGAAAAGATGTTTATCTAATATCAAACTCTCATAATCTTCCATAAAACATCATTTTACAAACATATCATACATGGATAGATTTTTGAACATGCATCTTAGCTCATCTTATAGCTAAAAATATCTAATTCATGTTACGAGGACTCCAAAAACACGAAGAATATTAAAAACGGGGCTAAAATGAACTTACTAGCAAGCTTGAAAAATTGAAGAACCCTAGCTATGGCTTCCTTCAAATTTTCGGCACTTGGGGAAGAAGATGAGAATAATTTTTGTCATCTTTTTCCCTTATTAATCATTTAATTAATAAATGACCAAAATGCCCTTCTCATTAAAAATTCATCATTTACTAACTCATGTCCATTTTTGTCCAAAAATTATAATTTATGCAAATTTCTATTTAAGGAATTCTAATTAATATTCTAAAGCTATTTAATACAAAAAGCTTCTAGAAACTCATATTTTGCAACTTTTTCAATTTAGTCGTAATGGACCCTTTAATAAAAATTTCCATAAAATTTCTACATGAAACTTTCATAATATCATGCAAACATCTCAAATACCTTAAAAACTCATTTTACTAACTCAGATTTGTAGCCTCGCACCACTATTTCTGCTAGGCCTTAAATCGAGCTGTTACAATTCTCCCCCCTTAGGGATTTTCGTCCTCGAAAATCATACCAGCAAATAGGTTTGGATACTGATTTCTCATGCTTTCTTCTGGTTCCCATGTAGCTTCTTCTATCACATGTCTTTGGCACAATACTTTCCATATGGTTCTTAGCTGCTTGACTTCTCGAGCTAAAATCTTAACTGGTTCTTCACCATAAGTTATGTCGAAATGAATCTCTATCTTTGACGGGGTAATTACATGTGAAGGATTTGATCGGTAGCGTCTCAACATTGACACGTGAAACACATCATGTATCTTTTCTAACTCAGATGGCAAAGCCAATCGGTAAGCTACCGGCCCAACTCTCTCAGTAATATCATATGGTCCAATGAAACGTGGGCTCAACTTGCCTTTCCGGCCAAATCTTAGAACTTTTCTCCATGGTGACACTTTCAAGAAAACTTTATCCCCAACTTGATACTCTATCTCTTTCCTTCTTAAATCCGAGTAGGATTTCTGTCTGTCTACTGCAGCTTTTAAACATTCTCGTATCACTTTCACTTTCTCTTTAGCTTCTCTAACCAAATCAACTCCGTGAATTTGACTTTCTTTGAGTTCAGTCCAAAATAAAGGCATTCTGCACTTACGCCCATATAGAGCTTCATAAGGCGCCATCCTTAAGCGCGACTGAAAGCTATTATTATAGGCAAATTCTACCAATGAGAGAAACTTTTCCCAACTGCCTTGAAATTCTAAAATACAACATCTGAGCATATCCTCAAGTACTTGAATTAACCTCTCTCGATCGATCGGTTTGAGGATGAAAAGCTGTACTAAAGCTCAACTTTGTACCCAGGGCCTCTTGTAGCTTCTTCCAAAATCTGGATGTGAATCTCGGATCTCTATCCGATATGATTGACAAAGGAACTCCGTGAAGTCTTACTATTTCAGAACCATACAAGCTTGCTAGCTTGTCGAGTGAGTAATCCACTCGTACAGGTATAAAATGGGCTGACTTCGTGAGTCTATCAACTACAACCCATATAGCATCTTTCTTGCTTGGTGACAACGGTAAACCCGTTACAAAATCCATAGTGATATGGTTCCATTTCCACTCGGGAACCAAAATGGGTTAAAGTAAACCCGAAGGTACTTGGTGTTCAGCCTTTACTTGCTGACAAATCCAGCATCTTGAAACGAACTCTGAAATATCTTTCTTCATTCTCGGCCACCAATACTGTTGCTTCAAATTATTATACATCTTAGTACTACCCGGATGTACAGATAAACATCCATTATGTGCCTCATGCAAAATTCTCTGAATAAGCTCTTCCTTTCTCGGTACATAAACTCTATCTTTAAACATCAAGCATCCATTTGAACCAATCTGAAAATCGGACTCAACATCTGACTCGCACTGAGTTCTCTTGGCTAGCAATTCATTATCTTCTTTCTGAGCCTCAAAGATCTCTTGGAGGAAATTGGTCTAGCTCTTAACTTAGCTAGAATAGAACCATCGTCGAATAAAGTCATCCGTGAATTCATTACCCTTAATGCAAATAGGGACTTTCTACTTAAAGCATCGGCGACCACATTCGCCTTTCCTGGATGGTAGTCAATGACCAACTCATAGTCTTTTATTAACTCTAACCATCTCCGCTGTCTTAGGTTCAATTCTTTCTGCGTCATTAAGTACTTCAAACTTTTGTGATCGGTGAAAATTCGACATCTTTCACTATATAGATGGTGTCTCCAAATCTTCAATATGAAGACTATGGTAGCCAACTCTAGATCGTGTGTTGGATAATTCTTCTCGTGAGGCTTCAACTATCTTGAGGCATAAGCAATCACTTTGCCCTCTTGCATAAGCACACAGCCTAACCCATTTAAGGATGCATCACTATAAATTATGAATCCTTTCCCCATCTTGGATTGTACTAAAACTGGAGCTTCTGTCAACAATGCTTTCAGTTTCTCGAAACTTTGTTGGCATCTTTCTATCCACTCAAACTTCAAATTTTTCTATAATAATTTAGTCATCGGGGTTGCAATCATGGCAAACCCCTTGACGAATCATCTGTAATAGCTGGCTAAGCCTAGGAAACTTCTAATCTCAGCGATATTCCTCGGTGGTTTCCAGTCCATTACAGTCGAAATCTTACTTGGATCGACTCGGACTCCATCTCTCGAGACAATATGTCCCAGAAATCCTACTTCCTTGAGCCAAAATTCACTTTTACTGAACTTGGCATACAACTGATTTTCTCGTAGAATCTGTAAAACTGTCCGTAGGTGTTCAGCATGCTCGACCTCATCTCGAGAATAAATCAATATGTCGTCAATAAAAACGACTACAAACTTGTCAAGGTATGGTCTAAAGATGCGGTTCATTAAGCCCATGAATACCGCAGGAGCATTAGTCAATCCAAAGGGCATGACTAAAAATTCATAATGCCCATACCTTGTTTGAAAAGCGGTCTTGGAAACATCTGAATCCTTTACTCTCAACTGGTAGTACCCTGATCTCAAGTCTATTTTGGAGAACACAGTGGCTCCTTTCAATTGATTGAACAAATCATCGGTCCTTGGCAATGGATACTTGTTCTTCACCATCACTTTATTAAGCTGACGGTAATATATGCACAATCTCATGGTGCCATCTTTCTTTTTCAGGAATAAAACTAGAGCACATCATGGTGAACAACTTGATCTTGCAAAACCTTTATCTGTCAACTCTTGCAACTATATCTTCAGCTCTCTTAATTCCGTTGAAGCCATTCTATAAGGGGTAATAGATATTGGTATAGTACCGGGAACTAGCTCAATGCTGAACTCAACCTCTCTAACCGGAGGCAGTCTTGGTAATTTCTCAGGAAAAACATTCAAGTACTCATATACTATCGGCACTGACTCAATCTTTAACTCTGTTTCTCTATCATTCATCACAAAGGCCAGATATGTCTCATACTCTTTTCTTATATATCTCTGTGCTGTCATATGAGAAATCACTACCAGTGATCCACCTTGTTCATCTGATTCTACAATTTACTATTACTTCATGAGTGGTCAACCAATCCATACTAAGAATGAGGTCAAACTCATCAAATGGTAACAACATAAGGTTTTCTTTAAAACAATGACCTCTAATCATCAATGGGCAATCTTTACAAACTTTATCAACTAAAATACTTTTGCCTAAAGGATTGGACACCTTAATCACAAATTCTGTAGACTCTATAGACATACTCATACTGGATACTAGTTTCATGCAAATGTAAGAGTGTGTGGATCCGGGATCTATTAAAGCAATAACTTTGATATCAAAAAGAGAAAAGGTACCCGTAATAACATCAGGAGAAGATGTCTTTTCGCGAGCGCGAATGGCATAATTCCTTGCAGGCGCCCTACCCTCGGGTCTCGCAGCCTGTTCTCTAGGGTTACCTCTCCCACTTACACCAATTCCTGGGTTCCTCTGCGGTCTTCCTCTGACCATACTCCCTGATCTTGGGTTCTGAGTTCTCTCTTCTTTTGTCGTCTTAGGACAATCCTTTATGTAGTGGTCTTGGGAACCACATCTAAAACATGCATTTTCATGTGCCCGGCATTCTCCCAGATGACGTTTACCACACTGTGGGCATTCAAGTCTATCCAATCGGATGTTCCCGACACTAGCAACTGAAGTCATCTGTGCTTTATTTCCCGAATATTGCTTACTCTTTTCCTTTCTTGAAAACCCAATGGGAGTAGCCGGCCGGGTGGAGAAATCTCTTAACTTCTTGGATGAAGATTGGAATGACTTATTCCACTGTCTCTTTCTAGAGTCACGAGACTCTATTTCAAATTTTCTCTTCTCCTTTACTAGCTCTTCGGCTTTACAAGCCCTCTCTACTAGCACAACGAATTCCTTCAGTTCTAGGATAGCAACAAACAATTTAATGTCCTCATTTAGCCCATCTTCAAATCTCTTACTTATGATGGCCTCGGTGGACACGTATTCTCTAGCGTATTTGCTGAGTCATACAAATTCACGCTCATAATCAGTCACAGACATCTTGCCTTACCTTAACTATAGAAATTCCTTTCTATTCTGATCGACAAATCTATAACTCTTCTTGGAAGAATTCCCAAGTGATCTTCTCTCTTGGGACTACCAATACCAAGGTGTTCCACCATTGATAGGCAGAATCTCTTAAAAGAGAGACTACGCACTTCATGCATTCTTCAGATCTGCATGACAACTCATTAAATACCCTAATGGTATTTTCTAACCAGAATTCGGCCTCCTCTGGATCGTCATCTCTTTTAGCCCGAAATTCTTCTGCCCCATGTTTCCTAATTCTATCAACTAGAGGTTTGTCTCCTCTTACCACCTCTACTTCTTGAGGGGCTACAAGGATAGATTGTGGAATAGGCGGGGGTGTAGGGGGTTGTGTATTCGGGTTCGTACGAACGAACTCCGTATACCATGTGTTCATCATATGGAGGAAGGTTTCTCTAGCCTCTTCTCCTCCTCCTTGACTCACCGTAGTGGGTCTATTCTCATTCTCGTTTGGCATCGTCCTTTCAATGGGAGCCGGCGTGTTACTTTCTACATCATCCGCCACAGCTCTTTCGGGATCCATTTATTATATGTATAAACATAATTTAAGTCGTCAAAAGTTGTCACACTATCATTATAAAAACATTCTTACGTATGGCATGTATATCTAGACTCGTGCTCATCTTACGTTAGTCCTAAAATCGACTAAATCGTAGCTCTGATACCACTAAATGTAACACCCCATACCCGAGTCCAAGGTTAAGACCAGATACGAGACATTACTATGCTTGAACTTTCTTAAACATGCACTTATGGGCAATAAAATTTTGTTCCGAATTAAAAACTTCTCTTTCTTAGTCTAATCATACATTTCATAGGCCTACAAGGCCTTAAACACATATCTGGAAACTTACAAAACTTAATCGAAAACTTTTCTTTAAAACAAGGTCACATGCCCATGTGGCTTGGGACACGCCTGTGTACCCCTTAGACACGCCTATGTCTTCCAACTGTGGTCGACACTGACTATTTTCACACGGCCTTGACACGCCCGTGGACTTAGACCGTGTGCTATACCTTGATATACTGACTTATTCACATGGCCTGGGGCACATGCCTATGTTCTGACCGTGTGTCACACACGGTCTATACAAACAGGCGTGGGATTAGCCCGTGGTCTATACTAACTTAAGGTACTAAGGTGCAAGGGACGCACGGCCTAGACACACGCCCATCTGTCTATTCGTGTGGGCACTTGAAGGCTATTTACCAAGCCAATTGCCACCCTGAAATCAAGATCAATCTCATATTCAATTCAACAACTCAAATTACTACATCTTTCATGAACAATACTACATGCTTCAATGATATCAATAAACATACATACTTAGTCAATCTTGGCCAATCACTTAGACATATACAAAAGAATAATAAACTTGATAGCCCATAATTTTGCCCTTTTTAAGACATTTTCTCAAAATGAAATGTTTCCTATATATGCCATACTTAATATAACATCTTGGCTATACCAAAATTGCGATTGATAGTGTGCTCTGAGCTCCGATGATGATGATCCACGAGATTAGCTTGGCGGGACAAAATGGAAAGAGAGAATAAAAGACATAAGCATTTAGCTTAGTAAGTTTGCATATAATGCACATAGCAAAATACTTGTTTAACATAAACCATTTGGCATAAACAATGGCATCATAATTTCAGCTATTTAAGCTTACTTACTCTTACTGATTCTTACATATCTCGTGATACTTACTAGTCTCATGCTCGTGAGGTAAACAAGGTACCTGTATCACTTGATCACATAGATCAGCATACTTTACTATAATAATAATCTCTAATTCATCATTCATAACATGAATAATACTCATTTTCAACTTGATAATAACTTTACTTACTTAATTTTCTTGCTATCTTATTTAAGCTTTACTCATTTGCCGGATGAATTTCTATGAATAACCAAGGATACTGAATCTCATCCCACATATCCTCGATATGGTCTTACATGGGATCTCTCATCTTGGTATCGATGCCACGTCTTGACATGGACTTACTTAAAGTCTTCCTTGTGTATTCCCTTAGGAGCTTACCATTGCCATGTTTTGACATGGTCTTATTTGGTATCTTACTCATGAACTGGTCAATGCCGAGCTTTGGCTTGGACTTACATGAAATCTTTCTTGTTACTCACCAATGCCATGCCTTGGCTTGGACTTACATGGGATCTCTATCTCATGATAGCTTTTCAATGCCAAGACTTGTCTTGGACTTACATGACATCTTTGCTTGGAGACTCACCAATGCCTTGCCTTGGCTTGGGCTTACATGGGTCTTTATCTCATAATAACTCTTTAATGCCAAGACTTGTCTTGGACTTACATGATAACTTGCTTGATTGCCGATGCCATACCTTGGCTTGGTCTTATACGGACTTTCTTATCTCATGTGGTAGATCGAGTATCCTAAGTAATTCAATTTCAATCGGGACTTTCTCATGCTTAATCTTATTGATTTCTTTATTTAACATAGCATTAAGCATTTCTATGGTAATAATGTACATTATACTAAGCAATTCAATGATAGTAATCATAAAGCTTAGAAATCATACAAACTTACCTTGATATACAAAATGTATGTAGATATGCAAATTTAGTCGTCGACTTTGTTCTTGCCTCGATTTTAATCCGAGCTTCGTTTTTCTTGATCTATAATAATAATTTAGATCATTTAATACTCACATTGACTAAATTGACTCTTAACTCATACTTTGGCAAAATTACTACTTTGCCCCTAAACTTTCTCATAATTACACTTTTGCCCCTAGGATCGTAAAGTGATTTTCATACCACTTTCTTAAACTTCATGCTTAGCTGATTCATTATCTCAACTATAGCAATAACAAATTCTCACTATTTCTACCATGTATGACAAATTTCATAATTATTACAAACTAGTCCTTACTAGCATTTTTCATGAAATTCATTTAGGAAAAGATGTTTATCTAACATCAAACTCTCATAATCTTCCATAAAACATCATTTTATAAACATATCATATCATGGGTAGATTTTTGGACATGCATCTTAGCTCATCTTATAGCTAAAAATAGCTAATTCATGTTACGAGGAATCCAAAAACAATAAGTATTAAAAACAGGGCTAAAATGAACTTACTAACAAGCTTGAAAAATTGAAGAACCCTAGCTATGGCTTCCTTCAAATTTTCGGCACTTGGGGAAGAAGATGAGAATAATTTTTGTCATCTTTTTCCCTTATTAATCATTTAATTGATAAATGACCAAAATGTCCTTCTAATTAAAAATTCACCATTTACTAACTCATGTCCATTTTTGTCCAAAAATTATAATTTGGGAAAATTGCTATTTAAGGACTTCTAATTAATATTCTAAAGCTATTTAATACAAGAAGCTTCTAGAAACTCATATTTTGCAACTTTTACAATTTAGTCCTAATGGACCCTTTAATAGAAATTTTCATAAAATTTCTACATTAAACTTTCATAATATCATGCAAACATCTCAAAACCTTAAAAACTCATTTTACTAACTCAGATTTGTGGTCTCGCACCACTATTCCAGCTAGGCCCTATATCGGGCTGTTACAATGGTTGTTGGCGATTGGAGCGGCATTTTCGAGCAACTGTTAGGCAAGGTGCCAGACAAGTTTTTTGATAGCCAAATAGAAATGAAATGGTTGCAAGAAAATTTCCAATATCTTCATGAGAGTTCTAGTCCCCTTGAAAGAGAACAACACACCTGAGAGTACATCCTGAGGTTAATTGGAGGTGTTCCAATGTCCGATAAATCTCAAACTCTTGTACATTTAAGGTGGTTGCTACAACTCGTCAACTTGAAAGAAGCGGTCTAACTCAATTGGGGATCAATTGTGTTGACGACGTTATACTGAGAGATGTTTCGAGCAATGCAACCACAAAATATTAAAATTGGTGGTTGCAGACTCCTTCTGCAATCATGGGCATGGTTTCGGCTACCATTTTTACATCTCCGAGCCAACTAACCTTCTATTTTCTCACTCGTAACAAGGTAAAATTAATTCGATAATATAGTTATCATAATATTATTTCATTATTATATTTTTGAAAAACATATTACTTTAATAGGTGGAACCATACCCAAGTTATGTGGGACTACCCAAGAAATCCGGCTACTATTAGATCAACGATTAAAAGCCAAGGTTAGCTTTTTAAAATTTCTAATTATATAATATTTATGTAAGGATTTCAAAATTGATATTAAGCACATAATGAACTTTATTATTTCGTACTATAGTTGGAATGAATGTCATACTCTAATCTGAGAATTCAACAACACTTCCCTTCCAAAATGTTGGTTAATCCTAATATTTGGCACGTGAAGGTGCCATTGATAGCTTACGCTATGGTGGATATGCATGAATCTGGTCAAGTGATACGGTGATTCAGGTTTAGGAAAACTATTCTGCCGCCACCCCAAAACACCGAAGCACTGAACAAGGTCGATTTACAAGGGAGAACCGACAGAGATTGGCCTAAATTCCACAATGAATATATATCAACATTTGGGAGCGTAGGTACAATTTCATACTTATTCGTGAACCAATTATCACTTGGGAATTAGCCACCGCTCCGGAGTACTTGCCATGGTTTAGACACCATAGCAAGCCATATCTACAGTTAGAGGAGACGAGAGGTAGGCAATGTCCAATTAAATAATTTTTTGGATCATGAGACAAACTTGATCCAACTCAAAAATTGGTCAGCAAAATTGGACAGTCTGTTAAGGAGAAAAGAGCCCGAATTGTCCACAAATGAAGAAAGGGCCCAACTGTCCATGCATGTGCCCAAATTATCCATCCAAGGCTGATTAAAACATTTAAAATCAGCCACAAAAAAATTCCACATTCACGATCCAATCCCTCTTCCCTTTTCAAGCTTCATTCCCTCATGAATCATGCATAAATTAGCTATTTTTAGCAAAGTCTTCCACCCATTCTCCTTGAAGCAAGGGTCAGCCATTGAGAGGAGAAAATCAAGGACTCCAATTTGCTAAAAATAGCCAGCCTCCTCATGTATAAATAAGCCCTAAATGATCCCTCATTTCATTCATCCGTCACACACCATCTCTTCCTCTTTTCTCTTTTTTCACTTCCCATTTCTCATTTTCTTCAAAAGAGTTTTGCAAGGCTTTGAGAGCAGCCACATTTGGCCATATTAGAAGCATTCAAGCTTGGTAGTCACGACAAGAAGCGAAGAATGAAGGAGAAGCGAAGTGAGTTGTACCTTAAAGAACCATCGAAAATGGCTTTGCATTTCTTTACTCTTCAATCTTTTATTTTTGTTCAATTCAAAAAACATGATTGCAATTGAGTTTTTTTTCTTTTAATATAATCATGGTTGCTTAATTTTGTTGATGTTAGAATGATTTGAGTTCTCTAGCTTAGATTATTTAATTTTGTTCATGATGTTATGTGCCTTGTTTGCTTATTCGTTCAGATAAAATCATGAATATGTTATTTGTGTATTATAAATGTAGGGATGCAATTGAACTAATTATTAAATTAGAGCCAGATTGTAATTAATTGATACAATTTATGACTGGTGCATGTTTGATCTTTTTATGAAATATTAGGCCAAATTTGTAATAATATTGAAAGAGTTTTATTACCTTGCATAACCCTAGGATTTATGTGATTAAACTATTCCAATATAGAAATATTATTGTTACCTCACATATTCTATTTTTTCTTATTAAAAATATTAAGTTGTTGACATAGGCATATACTAGACTTAATAATTTAGTAAGTGTGAATTATTAGACGATGCCTGAAAATGTAACCTTGAAGTCGGAATAAACATAGAAATATGCAGACAAGAGGTTAAACTTAGGACTTCGAGAGAAGTCAAAGTACTTGTAATTAAAATAGGGTTAATAAATAGCTGAGTTGCTAGGGCTTTTTCTGTAACATCATCAGAATTATTTAAATATTTCTAAGTTAGGAACGAAAATTATTCTAACACATGCATGCTATTATGATTACTCTTAAAACTTGCATACTTATTTCTTTCTTTGTTTAATTTAATTTTAAACATACTTAGGTTAGTTTAATATAATTAGAAATCCATCACTCTTAATTTATTTTCATCACTAACCAATTTGCTGAGTAATTAATTTTGCAATAATTGATTTGCATAAACAATCTATGTGGAGATGATAAATTTTACTCACTACTTTATTACTTGTCAACGATTGTGTATACTTGCACATCAATCAAATTATCTCGAGACAATTGGATGCCCCTTCGCCGATGCAAGTTGTAGGAAGTAAATCATCTCATGTTGTATACATGTCATTTCAACCAAAATCACTTGCGGATTACCAACTTGTGTAACTTGATAGCATAGTCTATTGGAAAAACAGGTTTAAAAATGCAGCAGAAAATAAGTTTAAGGGAAAAACTAAAGTTTCAATTTTTTTTCCAAAAACAAGAACTTGGTTGTGATATCTAAAGCAATAAACACTTAATCAAAATTGTACATTTTCAATTCGTATAGGATGAACATTTCAACCGGATAGTTTTCTCCGCTATTCTCAAGCTCACATTTGCCAAGTGTGGGTTCGCTTCGAATAAAAAAAATTCACAAAACTACTAGTGGAGTAATTTCACAATTTCTCTAAACTTCTGGGTCAAGTTATAAATAAGAAAAATATCTTTAGAAATCTTCTGAAATAATTTTTTTCATAGAATTTTCTCTTTACAACATTATCTTGAACTCAAGTCTGTGAAAAATAATGACTCATGATTCTCTTTATATAGGGAGAGTTTAAAGAGTTCAACTATGATTAAACTTAATCACTTTAATATTAAATTAATATAACACTTATCAAGATAAATATTAGATTAAATTTAATATTAAATTTATTAAATTAATAGAATATTTATCTACAAAATAAATATTAAATTTAATTTAATATTTAGATAATACTTTAATATTAAATTAATAAAATACTATTAAGATAAGTATTAAATTAAATTTAATATTAAACTATTAAACTATTATTATTTTTAGAATAGTTAATTTGAAATCAAATTATCCAATAGAGTCCTAGTAGAAGTGTGATTCCTCCACTGCTCAACTATCGAAGGACCACCCGTCGATCACCAAAATGTCACAGCTGCCACCACAAGCACTGTCGTGTCCTGTAGTGCCATCATAGGTGCAACACCCTCACGGCACCGTGAGCCAGTTTAGTCTGCACCAGTTATAGCCCGATCGGTCTGGTCCCACCAATTAGATCGTCAGCCCGGTTCGATTAATTTTTGGGTCTCGGTCTCACTTCGGGGTTCTCTGGCTCAATTTTCGATCTCTAGTCCAATTTTTAAGTTCAATTACCCATTTGGCCAATTGTTTGACTTGAAAATTGATTTTCAAAAATATCATATTTATTTTAATTAATTTGATTAATTTAATTTTACTTGATCAAAATTAATTTTCCAAAAATTCACTAAGATTTTCCAAACTAATTTTTCAAGAAAACTCTTTAGTCAAATTCTCTTGTTGAACAATTCTTGCGACTACCCAATTTAATTCCATATTAAATAAATCGACTAGATTAAATTGTAACACTCTTTATCCGATTCGATCGTAGGGTGCGGGTACCAAGTGTCACAAGAACAAAACCCATTCTATTTAGCAGTATTTTAACCAATTTATTCAAGAGTTATACCAAATCAAGATTAGAATGCAACCCCTACTGCAACTCGTACTATGCGTGAATTAAAAATTCTTACAAAAGTTGGTGCCTTATTAAGCTTGACATTTATTTACAGTTTTGAA
Organism: Gossypium bickii; assembly: GCA_025503065.1. NCBI lineage: Eukaryota > Viridiplantae > Streptophyta > Magnoliopsida > Malvales > Malvaceae > Gossypium > Gossypium bickii. The sequence continues at coordinate 100,734,501 of CP106715.1, forward strand.
TCTATTCTTTATTACAAAGATGACTAACTTTAACCCCGATGCGTGGCCTTTAAGGGTGCCCCTTAATACGCATGGACGACAATTACACCCCTCCCCTAAATTGGCAATGTCTGGCTTAGTTTGTAACTCGTTTTTCAGTTGTGTCAGAAATAGTGATTTTGGGGGCACAAATCCAACGAGTAAGTTCGTAAATGTTATTATTCAATATTTGAAAGTCAAATATAGTATCAAAATGAATTTTGAATTGGCAATTTATGCTATTTGAATGAATAATTAGGTTCAAGTGGTATGACCCTAAAGTCTAGTAGTTTTAGAAAATGAGGTATCAAGACCTCGTTTCTATAAATCGAGCCGTAAATATTTAATAAAATATTTACAGAGTGTTATTAAGGTTGTATTAAAATTTGGTTAAGAAATTTTAATGTTTAGTTCGTTAATTGAATAAAAAGGACTAAATTGTAATAGATGTCAAAACTCATTTCTTATTGAATTATGTGATTAAAGGAAGTAATTAGTAAAGGTGGGAAGATTTATGATGTAATTAAAGGGTAAATTGGTAATTTAATAAAAAAATTAGTAAAATAAAACAAAATTGGATTGTCATCTTCCTAATTGTGTTTGACCAAAATTGAGAAAGGAGAAAACCACCATTGAAAGTTGAAGGTTCAACCATCACATTTTCTTTGCATGTGAGTGAAATTTTCGCTTGTTTCTTGTATTTTTATGTTTTTGTGATCATTGTAATTAGGTCTAGTTAACTCGTACCTTTGTTTTTAAAACTATTAAGGATTAGATGTTTCCATTGATGATTTTTAGTTATTTTGATGTTAATTAGTGAAATTGAAATATTGATGATGGTTAGAAATAGTTTATTAAGTGATTTTTGATAGTTTTTAGTTAATGGGTTTAATTGATAAAATATTTAGAGTTTTATGGAATTTTTATAAATTGTGAAGAATTGTGGATTTTCATAGGAAGAAGTTTGGTTGACTTGGGAAATTGTAAAATATTGTTAAAATTTAGAATTTCGAGTTTAGGGACTAAATTGCATAAATGTTAAAATAATAGGGTAATTTTGTAAATTCACCTTAAAATTGATTACAGGCTTGAATTAATTAAGTTATTTGAATGGTTTAATTGAATATAAATTTATTATTTAGATTAAGAAACGAGGCAAACATATCAAAATTGATGAAAATTAAGTGATGGATTAGTCGTCGGCTTCGTTTTACAATTGTATTTATCGAGGTAAGTTCGTATGAACTATGACTGTTCTAATGTTAGTTAAATTAACCATTTATTATGTTGTTGTAATATAAATGAATTAGATTATAAATGTATCAATGATATGATGATTTCAAGGGTAACAAGTTTCAATTGAACCTTAAGAATTCTTAGGATACAAATGACATGTCATTAGGGATTTCATGTTTCAAGTGCTAGCCTTGAGTGTCCTACCAATGGCTAAGATACTGCATTTTTTGTGGATTCTCCACAACTCGTGTGAGCACATCGTGTAGCTCACATTTCGACCCACAGCTGGTGTGAGCAGGCCCATTTCACAGCTCGTGTGAGCGTTGATGTAAAGGAAAGGTTACAATTATTTGTAAAGGCACACTTTGTGTAAGCTTTCCCGAGTATCCGATGTATTTTCAGATGGTTCAATTGGTAAGAAAAAGAATGGAACGGTAAGTGACTTAATGGAAAGGTCCATGACTATATGAAAGGGTTGATGCTTATGTAATGTATCTTATGAAATTCTACGTATGACGTAAATGAGTTTTATGTGTTGTTGATGAACCTATTAACATGTGAGTTCGATGATGTTTGAATAGGCTTATACTAAACTCATGACATTAGTAATGGTTTATGTTTAATCTCTGAATTGTAATATTGTAATTAGTAAGTAAGTAAATGAATGAATCATGATCGTATGTAATGATAATGAATTAAATGCTATGTTTATACATGGTTGATTTCATATGTATCATGCACAAGTATACTAACTTATGAGTTTGATGGTGTTATATAGGCTTTTATTTAGCTTATGGAAGTGGTTAAGGTTTATACTTATTCTATAAATTTAATTACCGAAATGGTAAGTTATGTTTTAAGTTTATACGAGTTTACTAAGCATTCATTGCTTACGTAGTTATTTTCCTTGTTTTATAGATCATTGGAAGCTCAATTTGGTTGGAAGCTCGTCGAAGACCTAACACACTATCTAGTAGATAATTCGATAGTTTTTGAGCAATTTATCTAAGGTTTATAATGGCATGTGTAGGGTGAATTGTAATGGATTATGGTGTATGTGCTAATGGTGTTTTGGCATGTATAAGCTTTGGAAAGCTGTGTTGGTTTGGTATACTTTGATACCTTACCAAGTTATGTGATTTTGGTTACTTTAAAGTGCTTGTTTATAAGGTTATCTTGATATGTTGATGATGGTTTGGAAATGGTTACTTGTGGCATGTTTTAGCTCATATTTGAACTAGGTTATTATGAATGGAAATGGCAATATTAACATGTATAGGTTATTTTGTAATGGTATTTAGTGTATGAGTAAATGGTAATATGGTATGTTTGTGCCTTGAAACTTATGTATGGTTGATGGACTTGTAATGGTTGTTAAGATAAGTCTCTTTGATCACTTCTAGGTAATTGATGTGCATTGCATTTTGGCATATTGACTTTGGCTTAGAAATGATCATTTATGATGTGTTTTAGGCATATAGTGAAACTAGGTCTTTATGCATGGAGTGAAACAATGTTAACATGTTTTGGTAAATGGTGTTTTGGATGTACTTGTGATGCCTTTAAATGGCATATTGGTTAGGTAATTTAGGATGCTTGAAATGGTATGTTTATACAAGTTTGAATGGTGTTTAGGTTCCTTGAAAGTGTGCACAAAGGAATTGAATGTTTGTGCATGGTTAGGTTATGAAATGGCTTGACTTTAAGTGAATTTTGGGTTCACATGGCTTGGAACACGAGAGTGTCACACTATCGTATGAGGCACACGGCCTGGCACACGGGCATGTGGGGCAACTCAGAAAGTTACACGGCCTGGCACACGGGTGTGTGACACGACCGTGTGACCCTACTCAGTGAGTTACACGGGTGAGGACATGGGCTGGGATGTAACAGCCCGATTTTGGGTCTAGTCGGAACAGTGGTTTCGGGACCACAAATCCGATGTAGTAAAATTTATTTTTATTATATTTTTATAATCTACAGTTTTATGGAATGATTTCGTGAAAATTCCGTTCAAAAATTTTGATGTTTGGACACTCAATTTAGTTAAAAAGACTAAATTGCAAAAGGTACAAAATGTGTGTTCTAGAAGCTAAAAGTGTCCAATTGCTATGAGATCTTAAATTAGGGGTCCTTAGATGGTAATTAGACCATTATACTTTAATATGGACAAAAATAGACATCATTAGGTGAAATTTTGAAGTTAGGCATTAAGGGCATTTTGGTCATTTGGTAAATAAAGCCAAAATAACTAAAATAAAAGATGTTCATCTTTCTAATTTCATCCCTTAGTTCCAAAAATTGAAGGGTCTCCATAGCTAGGGTTTTGGCCAATTTTCAAGCTCGATTGTAGGTCCGTTCTAGCCCCATTTTTCATGATTTTTATGTTTTTGAGATCCTTGCAACCTAATCTAGCTATTTAAGGATAATTTGAAAGAAAATCAAAGTTTAAAATTTTACCCATGTTAGATATTTGTGTATTTTGATGTCTAATGGTAGATTATGTATGTTTGATGTTAGATAAACAACTTTTACTAAGTGATTTTTGATGAAAATACCTAAAAAGGACCTATTTGTAAAAGTTGTAAAATGAGTGTAAAAATGTGAATAAATGAAAAGTGTGGGCTACTATGAGCATGAAAAAGATTCAGCTAGTCTTGGATTTTGAAGAAATTGACTATATTTCGTTTTACGAGCCTAGGGACTAAAATGTAAAATTTTGAAAAGTTAGGGGCAAAAAAGTAATTTTTGCCATAAGGTGTTTTTGGGACTAAATTGAATAATATGATAATTTAATAAGCTAAATTTGATATTATAGATCAAGAAAGGCGAGGTTTTGACCTAGACCGAGGAAAGAATAAGATTGTGGACTAAATCGAACAATTATCCATTTTGTGCCAAGGTAAGTTCATATGTTCAAAATAAGCTTTAAAATAATTGTATCTAAATTCTTTAATATTGCATGAATTGTATGTTTGATTTTGTGAATGAGTATAATCCTACGAACGAGTCCGAAGATGAATCGACAAGCAAGAAACCCCGTTTGAGCCTTAGGAATAGGTTAGGATACAAGTGACATGTCACTAGGGTCATTATGTGTTATGTGATTATGTAATCCGGGTGCTGGTCTCGTACATCCTATCGGTGACTGAGTATACCGGCATATGTTGCGGATACTTGACAGCTTGTGTGAGCAGCAGCGTGTAGCTATGTATGGACTGACAGCTTGTGTGAGCGGGCCGTCGATAGCTCGAGAGCGAGCGATTATGTGATATGAGATTTAGGTAGCTTTGGCTACATATGTGGCACTTAGTGTGCAAAGTTTCCCGAGTATCCGACATTGTTATTCCGAGTGGTTCACGGGTATGTCACAGATGAAAGTATGTGTACATTTATTTTGAGATGGCTCAGGTATATATGTAAAGCTTATGCTTATTAAATGTGTGAATTGATGAATATGAGGTAAGTTTTATGATGGGATAAATTGTGATATGAAACTATGGTAGGTTCATATTTAATTATGTTATGTTATTTGAACTATTGTGTGTGGTAGGGTTGCTTATTTTTTGCATATGAGCTTACTAAGCTATATAGCTTACTCCGTTTATTTTCCATGTTTTTATAGTGTCGCCAAGCTAACCCGAAAATTGGAGATCGTCAGAGATTCAGATCACACTATCAAACTCTCATCTTCGGTATTGATGATCTTGGTATTTTGAATGTATGGCATGTATAGGGACTTGGCCATTTTGTTGTATGTGTCATTTGCAATGTGGCCAAATGTATTGGCTTATGTTAATGATTTCATTTTGTATATATGGCCATAAATGATGGCTAATATTGGTATAAGCATATTTATATGATAATGCCTTTCATGAATTTGGAAACTTGCATGATTTGAGTTCATAAATATGGAATGTTTATGTATGATGGATGTAGCATGTGAATGAGGTGTGGATGTCTTGGTTGTGGATGTTTAATTGCCTAAGTATGTCATGAATTGTGCCATTGAATTGGTGTAAGTGTAGGTGTAAATGAGGGTGGCAAATGGCTTGGTAGATAGCCTTTATTTTGTCCACACGGTCAGACACACGGATGTGTGTCTAGGCCGTGTGCCACACACGGGTTGCCCCACGGGCGTGTGTATTGGTCGTGTATCCCCGACACCTTAATGAATAGAATGTCCAAAATTGAGCACACGAGCAGAGACACAGTCGTGTGTCTCGGCTGTGTGTGTTATACGGCCTTGAACACGGCCTAGCACACGGTCGTATGGCACGGCCGTGTGGCACAAGTCGTATGGCACGGGTGTGTCTTTGGGTCACACAGGCATGTCCTCACACAGGCGTGTCCCTTGAACCATACGGGTGTGTGACCCCTGTAACATGAAAAATTTTCTAAGTTGTGTAAAATTTTCTAAAGTTCTCTGTTCAGTCCCGAACCACTTCCAAAGCATGTTTTGGGCCTCGTAGGCTCGTATAAGGGACTTTATGATTGAATATGAATTGTTTTAATTTAAACGCAAATTTATAACTCGAAATTATATAAATGCTTGTGTTATAAGTCTGGTAATGCCTCGAGCCCTGTTCCGGTGTTGAATGCGGGTAAGGGGTGTTATATGGGACATAGCCGTGTGTCCCTGGTTTGAAAGTTACACGACTTGGGGTGATTCCACACGGCCGTGTGACCTCTATTTCCAATTTTTGCAACATTTTCCTAAACTTTTCACTTTGTTTCAAATCAGTTTTGAATTGTTTCTAAGCTATTTTTAGGGCCTCGATGGCTCAATTTAGGGACGAAATGTATGAGAATGAATGGTTTGTGATATAATTAAAGTAATGAATGTTGTGATGTTTAAAATGTTTTCGATTGTAAGGTAATGATCCATAACCCTAATCTGGTAACGGGGATGTGTTAAGGGTGTTACATGGTCGCCTCACTTGATTCTTGAGACAAACTTTATCATGCAAAGAAGTAGTAAAATTTGTAAGTTTCGAATGAACTTAGTGAAAATCTGTAAGGCGACACTATAGAAATAATTTAGAAACTTTAAGGAACAAAGTTTTAAATAGGGACTTCAACTCTCTGATCATCCATGGCCTTCCACATATTTCACCGTTGCCGGACTTATACTCTATTTGAGACATACGTGTGTTCTTTTACAGTAACGATCTTTTGGTGGTACAAGCTTGATTTTGTCGTATCCCAAATTCCTTTACACCTTAACTAGCTTGCCTTGCGCAATTGGTTGTAGGTTCATCTGTCTGCCTTTAACTAACTTCCATTAATAATCTCATAGATCTCGCTCCTTACCCTTACAATTTGGCCCCAAGCTTTTAGCTCATCTCTATTCCATCTTTTGGATAACAAAAATTAACTTCTAGTTTTTAACAAACTGTAATCTACCACTTTTCAACGGATGATCTATTTCAAGTAGCCCTTGGTGGACTCTTTTTTTTTAGCCTAAGTGATTGCACTTCGATTTCTCTCTTCCTTTGTATTGTTATCTTCCTAGCCCAATATTTTTTGCAGACTTCACCTGTCACCATAACTGAGCCACGATCTTACCCAGCCTAAACCCATGTTTAATGTCCTAGTGGACTATAACGGTTGCCAAAGTCAAGCTATGGTCTTACACCTTATAACCCCATGTTTAATGTATTGGTAGACTTTCCCATGTTTACTGTCCCGACGAACTCTCTACGTTGTCATAGTCAAGCGATGGTCTTACACAATATACCCCATGTTTAATGTCTTGACGAACTTTATTGGTCACCATAGATGAGCTATGGTCTTACACTTCAAACTTCTTCTGAGGCGTCACCTCAAAAGACCTTATCACTATCGTGGTGCCACCCCATAGAGCTTACTGACTGTTGTTGGGGTGTTTCTATATGGAACCTAATAACTGTCGATATCAATTCATCTCATATCTAGCCTTGATGCTTGATCACTATAATGTCTCCTCCGTAAGGCCTAGAGCTTTGCACATCATAGTTTTCCCTCAGCAGCACTGTATGGTGGTATCTTAACGAAATTCTATTTTCCCTATCTATCCACCCATTCCTCAATTTTTTGTTCCTAACTTTAATGCTCGAACACCGCAATGTCTCCTCCACAAGGCCCGGAGCTTCACACATCACGATTTACACTCAACAACACTATATGACGATATCTAACAAAAATTCTCATTTACCAAATCCCAACTTCATCTAACTCGTTAATGATTTCCCCTCGCATTACGCATACGTTACTCAAGCATATCATACAATTTATCCTTAAACATATATCACGAGAAATTATCTATCATCAACTATTTACCATAAAACAACCAGCAGACAATGGTAAAATCTCACACAATATTGTACACACACACACAATCTTCTTTTTCTTCAAGCACATACACACAATAACTTAGGTAACCTCGATACATCATCAACGTGATATATGCAAGTTATGCAATATCATCTATCATCTGGAAGGCAATGTGCAGAAACTCACATGGATTCTTTTATCCTCATAAACTTAGCTTGTCCAAACGCTAAAGCCTTCTTTGTTCTGGAAGCTAAGCATGGCAATCATTTATTGGTTAAACTAAAGGTGTTCAACCTTTTAAAAAACCCAGAATCCATAATTATGTAGGAGTTTTGTCTAATGACTTCGTCATGTGTGTGTTACCCTCATATGATATCCTTGATTCCTTTCAATTAAATATGTTCACTCAATATAATTATATTTTATCTAATTGTCACCATTATATTTTCTTAATGATTAATATTATCACTGTCAACAAATGACTATGATAAATTACTCATTTGAGAACAAACAACCCGTGTCCACGTTTCATATTTATCAATCCACACAATGTCAATGAGAGGATATCGTTAACTTTTTAATTGAGTTATGAATTCCATTGTTGCTAGTAAAGCCATGTCATACACAAGTCATGTACCCAACATACTAGCTATGGGCTCGATCATCTTTAGAGCATAAGCCTCCACTTATATCAAAGTACATGAGTTACATACACATGGTCAGTGACTAACTCAGGATTTATGTAAATCACACCATGAACGTTACAAGTGAATTAATTCATAAATGGATTCAAAATTAATACATCTTGGGTTCAGTCCAATGTATCACTCTTTCAATAAATATATTTATGTCTCTACCCGTGAAATCAACTGCTCCGATAGCCAAGACTAATCATCTCCCTAATTGGAATTGTAAACTGCATACTAATCCTTCTAAGTATTTGAATCAAATGCTCACTTTGGTTCTTTTACAGGATTACGAACTCGTTTAGATTATCTATTGAAGTAAGTTTTCTTTCTCACAATGTAAACGTTCTTATAGTGCCACTTATCATTAGTTTAAACTTAGACAATCAATGAGCTAATATTTGCTTGTCACAGTTTCACTATGTATGCAAAACATGAAACACAAACAAAAAAAAGACATAATAGTGAAATGTGAAATTAACTTTATTTATTAATCGTTCGAATACATAGAAAACAATTACAGCTTTACTACAATATTGGAACATTTCCCTACATATTTGTATAAGTGTTTTTCGCATAAATCATCGGTGTCTGGAAGTTGAAATCAAAAGCACTAACAAAATGCCATGTCAGGGTGTCAAAGTTTTAGTTACCGACAAACCTTGATTGGTGGATTTACAGTGTGCCAAAGTTGAAATATTGGGCTGAAAGTGATGGATGTTTTTTCCATTGATGATTTTGAGATTTCATAATGAAGCTTTGTAACAAAGTCATGAACCCACCGTACCACAGTGTGGTTGAATTTTCAGCTTCTTGTTCTGTTCTGGCATTAATTGGAACAATTGTCGACCTTCGACCACCTTCATCGACGTCGACAAACTCAACATATAACTCAAGTATAGGTGATCTAGTAGCATTATGCATCTGAGCTATTGCCTCAATCGCCACTAGGCCTCTAACATTAAATATTTCATATTTCACGAGGTCATCTGATGCTAAATATCTATAGTTCAAGGACAATCTTTTGTTGCTTGAAATGCCCACTTTCCACCTAATTCTTGCGCAGAGCTTCGACAATTGAATGTTCAGGTTGAAAGTAAATTGCATTGTGTAGGCTGATGAAAAAATGACCCCAATATCGGTGTCACAAATTTCACAGTCATAATAAACAATAGCATTAACTCGTCCACTCATTTTCAACATATTTAAAACCAAAACATTATGCAGAAAAGTAAAGTACTAATTATCCATTAACAACAATAACGAAACTTACTTGATATAATTACGTATTTTGGGTCAATTTATGAAATTTAATTCTTTCACATAAACAACCTTATCCTTGAGCAAATCTCATTCTAGCAACAGTCTACTCGAAATTTCAGGTTGAAACATCTCTAGCAAAATGGCCACTCGCTTTATAGCAAACACTACCCCAGATATCGATCATAACTTGACATGAGTAGAACAGTTTGGACATGACAATTTTGAGAGGTTCTGTAACACCCTTTACCCGCATTCGACGCTGGAACAGGGTACGAGGCATTACCATACTTATAAGCAAGCAATCGCACAAAACCAAAACATGATTTTTTTTCCACTCAAATTTAAAACTTTTCATAAACATTCATATTACTCCTTTAATGAGCTTACGAGGCCCGAAACATACATATAGAGTGGTTCGGAACTGAATTGGAAACTGACGAACACTTAGAAAATTTTTGCTCAAAACAGGGCCACACGTCCGTGTGGAAAGGAACACGCTCATGTGGAAAGGCCGTGTTATCACACACGCCCATGTCCCTAGTCCGTGCGGATTTTATTGTTCACTTCGAACCTACAGGGTTTTCACACGACCTTACACAATGCCCGTGTTCCTCACACGGCTACGGCACGCATGTGTCTTAGCCCTGTGTGGAAACCTTGACATTATATTTATGATGTCATCAACTTAATAAAGCCACACGACCAAGGCACACGCCCATGTCCTTAGGCCGTGTGGCGAATTAAATTCCTAAAATCAAGTGCAGACTTCACACGGCCTGGGCAGATGCCCATGACCTATGGCCGTGTCTTCCACACGGTTGAGACACACGGCCGTGCCTTAGCCCGTGTGAATACTACTAGACATTCTGTTTTGCCAACTTAGGGTGCAGGGGGACGCACGGTCGGACTACACGTCTATGTGGCAGACCGTGTGTCACACACGGCCTAGACACACGCTCGTGTGTCACACACAGCCTAGACACACGCCCGTGTGTCTACCCGTGTGGACAAATAAGGCTATTTACCAAGCCTTTTTTCCACCCATACTTGCACCAACCTACACAACATCAAAACCACTCCATTCCAAATATATGTATATATATTCAAGGCACTTAATATGACATAACTAAGTGCTTCACCATCATCAATCATCCATACCCACATGCAACACATCATCATTCAACCATCAATAACCATAGGCCATATCATAATGGCATTGGCACATGCATGCATATATAAATAGATTTATATCCAAATAGTCATTATGAGCTACTTCTCATGGCCTTATATAAAATGAATCAAATATCATCATAAGCCAACACATTTGGCTAAACCAATATGACATATAACCAAAAATACCAAGTTCCTATACATGCCATAATCCAATGTAAGTTTCAATATACCAAAATGTGTGGATAGTGTGAGTGATCCTCCGACGGTCTCCATATTCTGAGCTAGCTTTTTGACACTATAAAACAAGGAAAAAGAGAAGGGAGTAAGCTTTAAGCTTAGTAAGTCTATATGTAAACAATGAACATCATACCACATATTTATCAATCAACAGCATTACATACAAATCAAGAACAATTCAAATCATTGTAGTTGTACTTACTCATTTTCCAAATCTTACCACATTCCAAATACATATCATAAACATATCTCATGTTTACATGCACTTATACCCTGCACTTGTCATCACACAATCACAAGTAATCTTGCTTAATCAAAGTTTCTCGATGAACATTTCGGAACAATACCGAATACACGGTGGTTTCGCACACAGCCCACCATTAACAAATAACCCGGTGGTATCGCACACAACCCACCAAATATAATAAATTTGGTGGTATCGCACACAACCCACCAATAATAACTTATTCTCGATTTTTATCCGTATCATTTTCCCCATTTCGAAGGTTCATCCGAGAATTTCCTCACTTTCTATAATTTCAATAGATATCCATAATATTCGTTCACATTTCACATCATACATTAATATGTGAAAACATAAATAAAAAAGATGTATCATTTACATATAAACTTACCTCGATACAAAATACGTCAATTTGCAATTTAGTCTAAAACCTTGTCTTTTCCTTGATCAAGGTTGATTCCACGTTCTTCTTGATCTATAATGACATATTTAGCTTATTAAATAACCACATTAATCAAATTACTCCAAAATTCCTATTTTGGAAAAATTACCATTTTACCCCTAGACTTTTACAAATTACAATTTTGCCCTTAGGCTCGTAAAATGAAATGTGTTCATTTTTCACACACCCAAGTCTAGCCGATTCATATTCCTTCTTATAGCATCTCACGTTTCCAATTATTACACACATTTACCACCTATTTTACAACCTTTACAAAAAGGTCCTTTTAGGTGTTTTCATGGAAACCCCTTTCACAAAAGTTGTTTATTTAACAACAAAGATTCATTTTGTTCCATAAAATTTTAGAAATCAACATGAATATTCACATGGAAAAACCCTAGAATCTTAACTATTTTGCAAATTAGTCCCCTCATTAGCTAGATTTTGCTACAAGGGTCTCAAAAGTACAAAAATTATTAAGAATGACTACCAAAATCACTTACTTGCAAGGAGTGTAAGTTGCTGAAAATTTCAAGCTTCCAAACCCTTATGCTTGAGTGAAAAACCGGTGGAAGAAGAAGATGATAGGAAAAAAAATATGATAGCTTTCTTTCTTTGTTTTATTTTATTTTATTCATTTAGTCACCTAATGTCACCAAACATTGACTAAATTAAATCTCTTGTCCCCTATGGCCGGCTATCACCCTTAGAAAAGCCTAATTGCACATTAATGACCTCCAGTTTAAGGTTCTATAGCTATTTAACACATCTAGCTTATAAAATAAAACTTTCGCACTTTATGCGATTTAGTCCTTTTTTGCAATTAAGCATGAAATCACTAAAATTAATTCACCAAAATTTTCATGCACTCATATAATCATACTATAACATATAAAATAATATTAAAAATAATATCTCTGACCTTGAATCAGTGGTTCCGAAACCATTGTTCCGACTAGCTCCTAAATTGGGCTGTTACAGGTTCTTAACAAAACGAGTGGGCAGCGAGTAGGGAGAGCAAAACCCCCCATTTATATAGGCAGCTAGGTGGGCAACGAGTGAAAAAGAAAACAAAAATGTGCCTCGGTTAATCAAATAAAACCTCAAGATTCCTGGGACATTTAAAAAATAAGGATCGCGATTCTAGGGATATCTAAAACATGAGGACCGAGATTCTTGGGTTTTAAAAACTTTTCAAGGGGGTTGAAATTAAGAGGGGGAAAATGCCCCACTAGGCATGTGTTTTCAATGATATGGCAGAAAGATGCATTGAAAGCGCGTCTTGGGCAGATTTTTTTCCCTACCATTTTCAACCCCCTGAAAGTTTCCAGAACCTGAGAATCTCGCATTAACATCCGTCAACTAGGAGCCTTATTTATACTACAATCGGTGACCATATAAACACATCGAACTTTGGGCCTGAGTTGCAATATGATAGGCTTCTAAGGCAATGGTTTCATCCTGATATGACAGTAGAAATGTATAGGTTTCCCAGTGCTATCGTATCACCGTCAACTGAAATATACCTTTAAGCTTTCACACTGTCTACCTCAAACATGAACACAATTAAATCGGTCTCTCCATATTTTCAACCGTAAACCATAAATACCCTAAACTCAATCGAGGAGAGAGAAGGTGAAAACGCATTCAACAGGACGCGTTTTGATGATTGTGCAAGAAAGCGCGCCCCATTAAACGCGTTTTCTTGCAAAGTCAGCTGAAACCACATCTACCTTCTCTCTCCAAAATCTGCTTATTCTGATAAATATCACAGAAATCGACCTATTCCTTTAATTTTTTTAAACTAACTATTTTGGCTAATTTAGCCCAAAAAGAACATTATAATTTAAAGCTTAATTTAATAAAAAAAAGCATTCTTTATTAAACAAGGAAAAGGGAAGCCATTAAACAAGGAAAAGGAAAGCCAAATCCATTTTAGATATGATTGCTAAATTTAGTGTGTCCACCAACGCAATTAAAGAACAACAGGTTTAAGATTTTTTTTTAAAAAAGGAAATCAGATGATTATCTTTATTAAATTTAAAATAATAACTTAAACATATTATCATCTATATGTATCATTGTAATCCTTGCTAGCTTTATTAACAGAAGCCAATGAAAACTGTTTTTTTTTTTTAAAAATTCAAGAAAATAAGTGTTCAGGTTTACTGCAAAAATGCTAATTAATCACACACTTCCATCCAAATAAGGTGCAGATATGAAATTCCCCCACATAATTGCAGTGAAAAAAAACAAGAAAGAAGAAAACAAAGCTGACAAAGTTAAAAATTCTCACAAAAGAAATGCTAGCAGATTACTAGATTCTGGAAAAGCTATCAATGCAAATTCAGGATTTGTACACTTTCTGCTATGGATATAGAAAAGGGTAGTTAGGAATAATTATGCCTGCAATAGTATACACACTTTATTATAAAGTTTCTATTGTGTTTGTGTAGTAGGTTAATTGATTGGTATCATTAATCGGACAATATACTCTTTAAATTAATCTGTGTTATCTATTATATTTTTATCTTTTCATATTTTTTATAATCTTTAAATAAAATAATTAAAAATTACACATGTTTAACCAAATTTATAAATAATTTTTTTACTACTCCATTTATAATCATTGTTGAATAAATTTTAAAAGAAATTTTTTCTACATAAAATATTTTCTTTCACCATATCGTGAATGTAACATAATCTAATATATATATATATATGAGTATCTTTTTTATTCCACAAGCAGCTCTAAAAAAAATTAACACGTGTCTTTTTTTTAAATATCTATTTTTTAATATTTTATTATATTTTATAAAACACTTGGCAACCCCTAATTTTGCTTGTGGAGTAATATACCAAACATTTTCCTTTTATGGATGCTTATTTGATAAATAAACTAAGAATATTTTTAACTCTACAAATAATATTGAAATTTTACCATATGTCTTAAAATTTTTAAAAGAACAAATAAAATATGTGACAAATTCTCAATCCCGATATAAACCTTAACTTTTCATGACCAATGTATCAAATAATTATGTAATGATAAGGTATTATATTTTTATTATTAATATATATATTTATAGTTTGAACGTTTTTGAGCTGCGCAAGATCGTTAATGTTTTTTTTTTTTTAAATAAAAAATGAAAAAGATTCTTTTGCATTTATCTTAGGGAAAATTTCAGGGGATTTTACATGTTCAAACATGTGGACTAGGATTTTCTTTCAGAAAGTAGTTTAACTAGAAATGAAAGTTCCTGCTATAATATTAAATGTTAAGGTATAAATTTAGTCCAACTCCCTATTATTACCACTTTTACCTAGTATTCAAATCTAGGAATTGAAATTGGAAAAATAAAAACCCGAATTATGTGACATTTATTGACGAATTTATTGTATAATTAAAAGAAAAAGAAAGTGTAAGTTATGAGTCAAGAAGGGGTTCATTGAATTAAACAAAGGTTAATTTGTTTTCCTTCGTATGGAGTTAACAGTACACTAAATTAATAAAATATAAAAAAGTTCTATCTAAAAAATGAAATTAGTCTTCGATATTTTTAGCATTAAAACTAATTAATAATAATATGAGTTGGGGGAAAACACAAGGAAATTGCTTTGCAATATGGACACAAAAAAACTGGGGAGGTCCAAGTCAAGGTCCCAAGTCCCAACTTCAAATCCAAGTTGATGATTAAATTTCTTTTGCCACCTAAAACATGCAAAACCCCTGGAATGTGCAATTGACTAATTTTATATGATCAGTCAAATTTGGCCACACCTACACTTTGCTTCATTTGTCCCCTTTTCCTTTCGTTTCTATATTAGTGAGTCAAACCATGAGGTTAATTTTAATTCTTCACTAAATAATTAAACCATTTTTCTTTAATAATCTTTTGGTTTATCATTTCTTTTTCTTTTTCATTTATGGTAATTCACACAGTTGATGAATTAATTATCATATGTTTTCATTTTAGGTAATCAAAATTAAAATAAAAATTGGCAATTTAAGTACCGGCATTAACAACCACTTTTAGTTTAGTCATTCAACTTAAATAAGTTCTTAGTTTAGCCACTCACTTTAATTAAATGTTATTGTACATTCATTTTAGTTACTAAACTTTAATAATTTTCATTTTAGTAACTCATTTTATCTTTTGCAAAATTAATTTTATTTTGCTTCAAAAAAATATCTAATTTTGAGTTATTTAGTTGTAGAGATAAAACCCAAGTAATAATAAAGTAAATTAAAAAATAAAATAATTCTAAAAAAGAAAAAAATTAAATAAATAAATAAATTGATTTTTCCCTATAAAAACTTATATACAATGCGATTAGTGCAATTCGAATCTAAGCCATATCTTAAGCAACGAATACCTTTAACCATCATGCTATTACATGGGATTGAGGCTAATTTAACATTAAAAGGTTGGTTTAGAAAAAGAAAAAAGTTTTTAAAAAACGCGTATTTAAAATGTAGTGCGGGAAAGATGTGAGTTTGTAAGTAGGTGCATTACAATGAAAAAGTTTGTAATAAATTGAAATATATAAAAAATTAGATATATGAGGATACCAAAGTCATTTTATCCTAAAGCTAATTTTCAAAAGCAAAAACATATATTTCTTAAACTTTTTATTTGCCAAACCATTTTTTTTTATTTTTTACTTTTGGTGAAAGCCAAACCATTATTTTAATAACAAAAGCTAAAATGTTTTAGCTGGTTTCGCATTGATTTTCTTGTGAAGCAAGAGCTTCTTGACATGGATGAGCATTGATCTGGGGTTTTATGAATTCGGATTTAATAACTGAAAAAAAAAAATTATTTTTATAAAACGCTTTTAATATATTTATTAATTTTACAAATAAAAATTCAATGAATTGGACCAAACTTGACAAAATTTAGAGTGTGGACAAATTTAACCTTAGTTAAAGATTAATCAATAACATTCAATCCTTTAATTTTGCATTTATTACATATCAATTACATTTTCTTTTTTCAATAGTATTAATTCTTTTTATGTGGATGTTATATGAAATGATAATTGATGAGTTATTTTATAAAAGGATTAAATCTCTGACTATATGATTAAGAAATGAGATGAATAATTTTTACGCCACACTTATCAATTATAAATTTGGTTGGTGTGCTTTTATTTTGGTAAAAAAAAAATCTTTACAATTTTATCACCCAATTCTTAGGGAATTTTCATTTTAGTTACAAGTGTTAAATCCTTAAGGATGCTAACAATATATGTCAAATCATGTCCTCATCATGTTTACACTTTCATTTTAGTCATCCAATATCTAGGTCTCTTTCATTTTGGTCACTGAAAAAAATATTTTAAAGTCTTGATCGGGGTAAAAAAAGTAAGGATTAAATTGAAAAAGCGGTAAAAGCTAACATAATGCATTAAAATTGTGCTAAATTGTATTTATTTATCTCATTGCTTAAAATTCTAGTTTTTTTAATATTGAAATTTTAAATTTTAAAATATCAAAATCAGTTAAATATATTGTTGAAATTTTTTATCTATTGATAATTTTAATGGAATTGTTACTATAATATTAAAATTAATTAAATTTATTTATTTTAAAATTTAAAATTTTATTTTATGTTTACAAAGTATCTTTAACGAATCAACTCAAATAATTCATATTGAAAATTGTCTAGGAGACTTAATTTTATTATTATATAATTTTGAATTTTTCATGCTAAGTTAAAAGGAAAAATTGCAATTAATTAAATTAATTGCTTGTTATTTGTTAAAAAAATGATGAAAATAACTATGGATTTTGTTTGGTATGGAAGATAAAATTAATTAATTTAATTAATTGTAATGATTTTTCTTTTCTTTTAGCTTAGCATGGAAGATTCAATATCATATAATCACAAGAAATTTGGGTTTTGTAGACAATTATTAAAGATGAATTATTTGTTTTGATTTTAATTTGGGAACATAAAATAAATTTTAAATTTTAGAAGAAGATTAAATTAATTAATTAATTTGAATATTGTAGTAACACATCCTCTCACACCATCAATGGATACGAAATTTCAAACACTTATTCAATTGATTTTGATGTTCTAAAATTTAATCTTTCAATATAAAAAAATAAAATTTTCGGTAAGGGAGTAAAGACAAATTTTAATGCATTATTGTTGTTTGTAACATTTTTAAAATTTAATGTTTAATGTTTATTTTACTCCGATCAATACTTAAATATTTTTAAATAAAAGGAACTAGAAATTAGATGAAACATGATATGACCTTAGAGATTTAATGCTTAAATAACTATAATGAAAGAGGTAGATGATTAATGATATAGTAACCTAATTTGTTATTATACTTACCAACTCCACAAAACATTGAAT
This sequence comes from Gossypium bickii, assembly GCA_025503065.1. Lineage (NCBI taxonomy): Eukaryota > Viridiplantae > Streptophyta > Magnoliopsida > Malvales > Malvaceae > Gossypium > Gossypium bickii. The sequence goes on from CP106715.1 coordinate 100,752,489, forward strand.
AACGTTTTTCTCCATTAATGGATGAAACTTACCAAATGAATGGAAAGTTTTGAAAGAAATATACAAGTTAATAATTGTTGTAGAATTAAGTATGGGTGTAAAAAGGTAGAAGTAATAAAGAAGAGTGAGAGAGATCCCTAAAACATAAACAAAAATAGTCCTAGGCTTACACAGCCCTTACCCCTTGTTTCCTCCCTCCCATTTAATGTCTTTTAATTTGTTTCCCCATTCTTCTCCCTTTTGCATTTATGCTCTAATACGTTACAATTCCTCAGTACACCCTTCCAACATCATTAATTTGCCCCCTCCTCGCAATAATTATTCATTTGACACTTTCTGATTATTAAAATCATTCATTGATCACCAAAAAGGTCAGGCAAATGAATGGCCCAGATGCCTCCATCACCATGAAGATGTAACGAGGCTGAGGTGTAGGGTATAGGAAGGGCACCCCCAAACCAATAGGCTCCCCAGTCTAAGCTCCCAATCATTTTAAGCTGACTTTTGAACCCAACAATGAGACTCCTCACTTTATAAACAGCGAAACATACCCCTTATTGTACTACACCACCTAAGATTTTCCAATATCTATCTGATATGATACGTGTCTCACATCAGATGGGGTCAGGCCTTTGACTTTGATGACCACAGTCAAAAACCCTAGCTAATTATAATATTTTTATTTTGCTTTCCTTTTTCCTCATTAAAATATTTTTATTATTCATTTACTGTATCTATTTATTACTTAAGACTTTTATATCTATCACACCATCCCCCCCATCTTTTTCCTCCTTCCTTCGTTTCTTTTCATATTCTTGTGCTTGTTATTTGTCTCTTTTTGTTTCCCTTTTATTTATTTATTTATTTTTATCTTTTTTATAAACTTTACCTTTTATCTCCTTAAAATCAATCGTTATCTTTCTCTTCTTTGTTCTTCTGCAACTTTCATGGCTGTTTTACCCACCAGCTCTTCACACTTGGAGTTGACGATATCTGTTCCTGGTTTCGCTTCTTCCCCTTCTTTCCCTTCTTCTGGTAAGCCAAAAATATTGTTTGCTTCTTAATACTGATAAACATAGACACACACACACATATGTCAAACCTTTTAGTATCATCAGTCTTTGATCTTATGCTATACCCGTATTCCATGCATGGTTTCCAGAAAAATGTTTTTTTTTTTCTTTTTTTTCTTATGCTTTTTAAGATGGTCGTCCCCATGGGTGATGAAGATAGATTGATTTTGCATCAAATTTGATTTATTTACCTCGTTTCTTTTTAATATTACGTTAAAGGTGATCAAGGGGGTTGTACGATGAGAGATTTGGATATAAACCAAGTACCAGCAGAAGATGAATGGATCACAGCAAGCATGGAAGATGAAGAAGAAAGCTGCAATAATGGTGTCCCTCCTCGAAAAAAGCTTCGTCTTACAAAAGAACAGTCTCGCCTTCTAGAAGAAAGTTTCAGACTAAACCATACCCTAAACCCTGTATGTAAAAATTTCAAACTAGTACCCTACCCTTTCCAAACTTATTAATTAACACCAAACTAACATTTTCCCTCTTTTAACATAAAAAATACCCCATAAATTCATCACACCATCTCTTTCATTTAATGTCTTTTTGGATTTTTGTGTTTTCAGAAGCAGAAAGAGGCATTGGCTTTGCAGCTGAAGCTTAGGCCAAGGCAGGTTGAAGTTTGGTTCCAGAACCGTAGGGCCAGGTACCCTATACGTATACATATATGCATATACATAAATTAATATATATATTTACATTTAAATGAATTCTCATTCTTTTTTTTTCCTTTACAATGAATCATTATTTCGTTGGTGGGTGTTACTAAAGTAGCTTAGGGTAGATATATATAACAGAATAAATAAAACTTAATCAATAATTCCATCGGTATATTTTTCTAACACTAATGATGTAGGTAGAAATATTTGACAAAAGATTTTGTTTCAAAGATTTAGTTATTAGAGATATAATAATTTATGATGCTAATCAGTCTTAGGCCTGTTTCTAAAAGCTTAGATTCATTTTTATGGGGTTCTCTTGTCATTTCCCTGACAAAACGGTTGTCTTTGGACGTTGATATATCACTATCACTCTGTGATATACATTTTATTAGAGTAATTAAAAGCAAGCTATATATACAACACCACGTTGTCACCGTAAAATTCTATGAATTTATTCATATTTTTAGGGCCTTCAAACAACTTGGAACAAGTTACAGGATAACTATTATTATTATTTTTTATACTATATATCATTTTTGGTCGTGTATGCATGACATAATAAGCAAAGCAAACATTTTGCCATTTGTTGCCTTTATGGCCTTCCTCACTTATCTTTCACCTAAAATTTCATATGATTTTATGCTGCAAAATGAAGTTGCAGTTTCTTATTTTCATCAATATAATTTTCTCATTGCAAAACTTAATTAGCATAAAATTTAAATGAATATAAAAATAAAGTAAGCGATAAAACCGGGTAGATAGATAGATGTAGAACTATTTCATTAAGTCCTTTTTCTTATTATTTCATAGACGCAAAAGCAATCATCCATGTATAAACACAAAACCAGGTTATAGAAACAAAAAACGACACACGACCGAAAAGCAGATCAACGGACTTATGAAGAACTAATGATGTGGTCTGATTTCATAAGCTGATAATAGAGAGCATGGGGGACTAAAAAAAAAAAAAAAAAAAAGAAGAAGAAATGGGTATTATCACAATGATGACAGCAAATTAAGAAATATTGCTTGTCTGCTTCAGGCCCGAATGGTAGTCAGATCATCATCATCATCATCCCCCTTTTCTCTAATAAAGTCGTGGTTTGACCCATCATTCTTTGGACTTAGCCATGCATTGATGAATTATTACATACGTGTATTACATTATTGAATGAAATGAGTGAAGGGAAAGATAGGTTGGTATATTATAATCATGCATTTTCTTTTGTTTGATCAGAATTGCAGTTTGTTTTGAGTGATAATTGATTTGCCTGTATGTAATGGTTAGCATTTAATAAGATAATAAATGAACTTGAAATAGATACGAGTAAAATCCAAGCTTGAATTTATTACTCTCCATTCATCATCAGTTTAAAGGAAGGGGAAAAAATGGGTAAAAGAAAATCACAAGAAAGATTTTACTTATTTGGGAACTTTGGTACCTAAATTGGGTATCTGTTGTTCAGTTATTATTTGATACTTATTTAGGTTTATGACGCCACATGAAATGTAAAATACTTGGCACGTCAGGAAAGTTAGATAGCGGTTATTATCTTGGTTACAACTTATTAATTAATGACTAAAACCAAAATGAATAAATATGCAGGAGCAAGTTGAAGCAGACAGAGATGGAATGTGAGTACCTGAAGAGATGGTTCGGATCACTGACGGAGCAAAACCGAAGGCTTCAAAGGGAGGTGGAAGAGCTTAGGGCCATGAAAGTAGCACCACCGACCGTGATATCGCCTCACAGCTGTGAGCCTCTGCCTGCGTCCACCCTGACTATGTGTCCTCGGTGCGAGCGTGTGACCACCACCACCACTGCTGCCATCGAAAAGGGCTCCGCCAAAATGACTGCTGCCACCACCCCCACCGCCACCACATTGTCCTCTAAAGTAGGAACATCAGCCCTCCAATCAAGGCCATCTTCGGCGGCTTGTTAGCTAGTCAGGCTTAATGACCCACTTTATCAACTTAATTTAAAAAAGGGGAAATGATTTAGGGAATGTTCATATTAGTTTACACACAATTGTAAGGGATAGATACTACATATCGGCATCTAATCTACATAGGGATTTTACTTTGTTTTTTCTTTCTCTTTATTTTATTGATCAATATTTTATTATTGCCTGCCTATTTACATATCTACTTTTTAAGTGCCATTAGCCGACAACAACCCCACTCCCCAAAGCCGAAAAGTTGTTCGAAAATCTCCAACTTTTTACTTGTGATCATTATTTTGCTTAAAAAAGCAAATAAAATACAACCCCCCCAACCCCCCCCCCCAAAAAAAAAGTTAGGATTAGGAATAGGAAAAAAAAAGAACTCAAATTGGTTTTGGGTTTTAAAATTGGGAAAAATAAATAATGTAGATATAAATCATGCTATTTTTAATCAATCAATCAATTCATTGGTGCTAAGTCAAAATTATTTATGCCTTGCTTTCATGAGCCAAATTTCAATCGAGATTGAGGCTATACGAATTACGAACCATTGTAATTAAGTCAAAAATTGGTAGCCAAGCCTTGAAATTAAGTCTTGATTAGTCATCAAGAGCACTTTCAAAGGAAAGAAAAAAAAAAAGAAAAGGGTTTGGTTGGCATCGCAATAATGAGTGACGGCAAAAAGATGAGCAATGCTACTTTCAAATGATTTTGGCAGAAGAATATGCTTGCACTTGGTCGAACATCTCTCGTGTGGTGGACTATATCATGCTATAATTTCCATATATATATATATATACACTATAATTAATGTCTAAAGCTTATTTCGTCAAGATGGTTTTAAGCTTTAAACTTCTGTCGGCTAATTAAATCTTATTTGAAAAGTTTGAATTGATAAAATTTAAATCAGGCTTTCCACCGAGAGACGAGTGAGGTTTATAAGATTTGTTAAGGCATTGTCCCCAGCAGCCAAATTTGAAGGTAATAGCTTCTCACATCTTTGAGCGGGGGGTATATATATAGTCAAAGAATTTGTTGCATTGCTTCATATATAAATAAAGGAAGGATCGGAGGAGATTCAACTTCAGCTCCACTTGAGCAAGTCCATATATATATATGTGTGGGTAAATGGAGCATAGCTTTTGATTTTAATTTCTACAATTTAGAGAGATCGAGAATTGATGGGTAGCTGAAGAAGCCAGCAAGCAATAGCCCATCTCACTGGAACCCAAAATCTTAAGTTAGTAGGCCGAAGATCTAATACTATCATTGCGAGATTTAGAAGGACAGTGACAGCTGGTTCAGATACCGAAACTTCCTAATTAAGTTACAAAAGCACCAGTGCTTTATATTTTTATTTTCATATTTAATCTCTTAATAAATACAAAGATTATTATAGGGTAAATTATCAAATAATGTCCTTTTTTTTTCAAAATTTACGGAAAAGATATTTTTTTCAATTATTTACCGGAATGAGCCATTTTCTCCGAAAGTGCGTCCACGACAGCGCAATGGCAGGGGATGCAGCAGGAAAACGCGTCCCTGAAAAAGCGTTTTTGCCACATCAGTAGAAAACGCTTCCTTGAGGGCGCGCTTTGCTGATGTGGCAAAAAGCTCCCCCAGGGACGCGTTTTAGCTCATGTTTTTTTCCAAAAAAAAAAACTATTCTCAAATTAAATTTTCAAAAAATGCAATTTTTTAGATATTATAAAAATAGATCAATTTTTTTTAAAAAAAAAAATTTACAATAGTAAACCTTTATAAAGGCTCAAAGTGATAACACCATTTTTTTTTTTGAGGTGTCACCAATTAATATAGAAATATAACTTACAAAATAAATCTTTATATAGACTCAAAGTCTCATTTGCCTTGTTTTCTTGAGCAATGTGGGATATGAGATATGTGTATATATAGAAAATGCTTCCTTGAGGGCGCGCTTTGTTGATGTGGCAAAAAGCTCCCCTAGGGACGCGTTTGATAACACCATTTTTTTTTTAGGTGTCACCAATTAATATAGAAATATAACTTACAAAACAAATCTTTATATAGACTCAAAGTCTCATTTGCCTTGTTTTCTTGAACAATGTGAGATATGAGATATGTGTATATATAAACTCATGAATAGTTTTACAGCTTGTTCTTAAACAATATGGGATTCCTTCCTCTTTTAACTAACAACATGAGATTAAAGGCTACACTATATTTGATATTTTTTTACTTAGAGTTTAATTTTTTTTACAAAAAGTTAGCATTTGTTAAATTATAAATAAAACTTTTAAACTTTATAAGTAAAAAAATATATAAAATATAAAATGAGTATGGTAAAATATTAAAAATAAATATTTAAAAAATTACTAATAGTTAAGTGACTATTAATGTAATTTAATCTAGATATAAAATATGAAAAATAATTATTATATTTTATGTATATTATATATTTCTATAAAAAGAACTTATTTAACATAATTATATACTATGTTTAAATAGATTATCTATCTAGTCAAAATATATCAGAAATAAATTTATCGACATTCATTAGGTGATGAAAATTAAATTAAAATTAGAATTAAAAAAATTAATTAGTATAGTAAAATATTAAAAATAAATAAATATTTAAAAAGATATATCAATTTTTTAAACTTATAAAAAAAATACTATTTCAGTACCAAATACTCACCATTTATTTATTAATCGAACATTCATAATATAAAATAAAATAAATAATAAAAAAATTAAAAGTATAACTTCTAAATTTAAATAATGGAAAATTATTTTAAAAATTAGAATTACATTGATATTAACTTCAAACATTTAAAATTGAATAGAAGATTATTGCATGTACAAGTTTCATATGTGCAATTTGTTCTCTCTTTTTTAATAGTTCTTTTATATATGTTAACAATTCTAAAATGCAACAAGATTAAAGATCTCAAAAGATAATTTTATAATATGAGAAAATGTTAACAAAATATAAAAAAATAGAAATTATTTTGTAAAAAAAAAAATCAAATATAGTGTCGCATTTAATCTCATGTTAGTTAAATAATAAATTGTTTTCTGCTGATGTGGCAAAAACGCTCCTTCAGGGACGCATTTTCCTGCTGCATCCCCTGACATCGCGCTGACGTGGACGCGCTTTTGAGGAAAATGGCCCATTCCGGTAAATAATTGAATAATAGGTCTATTTCCGTAATTTTTGAAAAAAAAGAGCATTTATTGGTAACTTGCCCATTATTATATATACTATAATTATTTTGTCTATTGTTTATGGATGGGCTGGATTCGGGTCTAAGTATAATATTAATATATTTTATTTTTATTCAAATTCGGTTTGATTAAAAATATGTGCATAAAATTTTTTCAAATCCGTCTATATCTACTAATAAAAATTAAAACATGTATTGATATTATTTTAATTTAATATTTAATATTTGTATATTTTATATTTATTAAAATTTTATATACAATTATCTTAACATTTTCCCTTTTATGTTCATATTTTTTAATGGTTACATTATAGTAGTATTATATATTACTATAAATTTAATTTTTATGTATTATAAATTAAATAATATAAAATATTATAAACTTAAAAATAGGTGGAGTCAAACTAGATTCCTACCTTTAAACCTTGCCAAACATATATAAAAGTCAATAATTTGATAAATTAAAGTTGAGTTTTTTAATTATACGGGCGAGGTTAAAAAATTGCCATATATAATTAATTCGTATTTAAAAAATAATTTTTTTATTCTATTTGTAAATTAAAAAAATAGCCATATTAAAAATGAAGTTGGACCAAAGCCTTTTATCTACCGAGGCCTGTGTATCCGTTGGATAATAAAGCATGGTGTAAACTAATTGGACTACACTTTAAAAATATTGAGGCCTTTTCCTTCAACAGAGATTGAGGCCTTTTCCTTCAACAGAGAAATCTTGTAGGACAAGTACTGTACATTTTATTTTAGGGTTTGGACTTATGAGAGAGGTAGTGTACAAGCCCCCACAAATCTTTGATAAATGAGAGTTGAGTTGGGCAATAACAGCTTGCAAAACAGGAGAGGTTTCCCAAGGAGACACCCTTTCATCCAGTGTGGGGACAAACACCTCACCTGTTTGAAATTTATTCATTTGATTCATACCATAATTTCAAAAGATAAAATTCATTTGAATTTGAATTCTAACATTTATGGCATTGTTTTTCTTCTCCTATCCATATTTGAACTCTTTCTTTGTAAAAGAAAGTCATATTTTTATGTGACATAGCCTAAAATTAAAGCTTCCTGATTTCTTGGACACTGGTTTCCTTGTTCCCTTTGTGTAGGTTTCTCAGAGCATCTTCATTTCAACTGACAATCTCAGTTAATCCGGACTCCCTCCAACCAAACATATTAAGGTCAGAAACCAAATCACATGGGCCTCAACACTTTGACTTGCGCCTTACTCTCACTACAATAGGGGCATGCCGCGCTGAAAAACTATGCCACCAAATTAATCACTCTTTACCTTCCCAACCCAACCCAAAAACAAAAACTCATCATGTCCCCAACTCCCATCAAAGATGTCCCATATTTTTCTCAATTAAAATCCAAGTGGGTAAAATCCAATGGAAATGACATTGTTCAATATAAGCCTTAGCTGTCTTTTGGAAATTGCTCCTCCTCTTCCTTTTTGGAGGAACACAGAGAAAGATGAATTATGACAAATGCTAATTGTGGGAGAAACCAATAATAAATAAATAACAATATAGCCTAACATTTTGCCATAATGGCAGGGTTTTTTGTTGCGGTCGGAGTGACACTATCTTAAAAAGAATGTTCTTTCACATGGAATGCTTTGGACTTAATAAACAATGATGATTAAAGCAATGCTCCACCTTTGCATGCAAACCTCCATAACCCAACTCCTACTTTCCATACGTGTATCTCATTGGCGTTATCCATGTTTATTAATCCCACAATCTTCTTCTTTCATATTTAATTATATGTTCACCTAGTTATGTCTAAACCCTATCCGAATCATGATCATGGCTCGAGATTGATGTCGAGTCAACTATTTGACGAAACACGTGCTGAACCTGTACCGGTGGTTTAACTGTCCACATAACTATGCATGTGAAAATGGTGAGGCCTTTGGTCCCTTACATAGCATGCCTATTAAGAGGGGAGGTTGGACCAAATCAAACTAACATATATTTATTTGGGAATCATGAAAATTGGACCCCAGGGATTTCATCCTCGGTTCAAACGACAAAATATGAACAAGCCCCAATGAAGGAAGGATCCGTTCCTTGACGGGTGGGCTGCTTGTTTGCAATTAGTTTTGCACGTGCACGTGCATTTGTTGAATGTCCAAGTGCTGCATTTGGTCCCTTACATAGCATGCCTATTAAGAGTTCATTAGTAATATCAAAAACAAGAAAGTCATTAATTAGATTATTATGCGTAAAAGTATCACAAAATTCTTTGTACTATACTTTGTATTGTATTTTAGCTTCTCTATTAAAAAATAAGTAAATTAGCTTTTGTATGTTAAATGAATAAGTAAAGTAGTCCGTTCGTTAAAATTTGAGGTTTATATATAAAGTATAATAACAAATTTAGCTCTCAATCATTACACATTTATTCGATTTGACCCTTATTTTTTTATTGGAAGTAAATTATAAAATTTTGAAACTAATAAAGCTAAATGGTGAAAAAGGCCTTAGAAACAAATTAAAAAAAATCAATTAGGCCCTTTTGAAATTTAGAAATAATTAAAAAATCATAAATAAAATTTATAATAGAAAGTTATAAAAATTTTGAAGTTATAAAATTTTTATTAATAAATAACAATACTAACCCATTAAAATCTAATGATTATAAGCTTATAAAAATTTTGACCCCAACTTCTTTATTGGACTGATATTGTTATTTTTTAATAAAAATTAATTATAAGTTTTTTATAAGTTTTTTTTTATAATTTTTATGATTTTAAATAGATATTTTTAAAATTTTAAAGGGTTAATTGATTGTTTTTATTTTTTTACTAAGCCCTTTTTGACCTTTTAACCTTATCAGTTTCAAAAATTCTTATTTACTTCCAATAAAAGAGTAGGGTCAAATTAAATAAATGTGTAAAGGTTGAGGCCTAAATTTGTTATTATAAACACCAAATTTTAACAGAGGAGCTATTTGCTCACTTATCTAACATACAAGGCTAATTTGCCCATTTTTCAGCAGAGGGGCTAAATTGCAACACAAGGTATAATACAGCGGGTTTTGTGGTACTTTTACCAATTATTATGTTTGGGGTAATTTTATTGTTCAACCAATAATCTTTTCGAGCAAAATTAGGAAAATTTTTTAGGCTAAATTTAATTAAAAAATTTATGAGAGCTAAAATGTAGTTTTATCGTCGTATTAACTAACTTTACTAATTTTAATAAGGAGTAAATCGAAATTTTATTATTCTTGGAGGAGACAATGTGTAAGTTTACTATATTAACTTACAGTTTATAAATTTTAAATGCTTAAAAGAAAAAAAAATTCCTATTTGATGGGGTTGGGCCGTTGCCAATTTTAACACCCCTTACCCGTATTCAACATTAGAATAGGGTTACGGAACATTACTGGACTCACAACATATTTATACATACTTTTCACATACATTTAATCAATTCCTACAATCATCATTCAATCTCAATAAAATTGTCCCTAATACGAGCCCACGAGGCCCTAAATATACATTGGCAGTGGTTCGGGACTAAACCGATAACTTTTAAAACATATGGAACACTTAGAAAATTTTGCTCAAAAGAGGGGACACACGCCCGTGTGGCCAGGTTGTGTGTCTCACATGGCCACCAGACATGCCCATGTCACAGGCCCTGTGAACATTCGAAATGGGAGCACATGGCCGTGTCCTAGCTCGTGTCTGACCTCATGTAACTCTTTGACTTGGGTCACATGGCCGACACAAACGCCTGTGTGGCTAGGCCGTGTACTAGGCCGTGCCAAACCTGTAGGGTATACTGACTTATGCCACACGACCAAGTCAAACGCCCGTGTGTGAGGCTGTGTGGAGCATACTGACTTGATTTCAATTTCAACACCAGAGGACACACGACCGTGTAACATAATCGTGTGTCACACACATGGCTGAGACACACGCCCGTGTGGACAAAAATAGGCTATTTACCAAGCCAATTTGTCACCCCAAACTTAGGCACACCTACACAACCATATGGCAAAAAACATAGCATCAATAGACATATAATTCAACTCCAAACTAAGCATGATTTATACCATTTCTAATACCAATTAATACAAAACATAATACCACATTATGCCAATTAAATTCATACCATTCCTTATCTTCTCAAATCATCAAAATGACCATTAACAAATGTGCATTATTTGGCCTAATATCACAAGCATACCAATATCCACAATTCAACCATTTGGACACCTATAACATCTATAACCATCAAACATCACCCAACCATCATACCATTCATATCACATAACATAAACACATATATCAATACATGATTCAACCATACCAAAATAACCCCAAATAAGCTATTACTCAAGGCTATATATGTACAAACCAAAACATGTAAATTTGCAAGCCAATTCAATTGGCCAAAATCATTACCAAAACATAATCAACATGACTCAAAGTCCCTGTACATGCCATATACTTAAAATACCAAAGTTCATAGGTCCCGAGTGATAGGTGGATAGTGTTATCAAGCTAGCTCGGATTCGGGGATCATTTTGGATAGTGTTATCATGTACGTACCTGTACCATCTCATATCATTCTTATAATCATATATTTCGTTTACCCGAAGCCAAATTAGCAGATATTCATGGCCCGAAGCCACATTGGTATAACTCGCACTCGAAGTGCTAATATCATGGCCCGAAGCCAAATCAATGAAGCTCCTAATGACATGTCACTAGTATCCTAAACTATTCCTAAGGTTCAACTGAGATTTTGAATGCCGAATTTCCATTGAGTCAATGTCGAACTTATCCAAAGTCTCTTATTCACAACTTATACAATATCAAAGCATTTAAAATACACTTATAATAAAATTTATCATATACAAACTTACATCGGATGTGAAAATGACAAAATAAGTCGATTAGTCGATAACTTTAGTTTTTCCCCGATCTAGATCCGAATTCCACTTTTCTTGATCTAAATATATTCAAAATTAAAATCATCTATTTATTCAATTCAATCCAAAATATATATTTGAGCTATTTTACACATTAACCCCTAAAAGTTCACATTTTTACAATTTAGTCCTTATTTCATAAAATCACAAAATAATGAAATTCAAAATAAACCCATGCTAGCGAATTACTATTATGCCCCTAGAAGCCCATATTTATTGATCATAGAAATTAGAGTTTTAAAATTTATAAAAGAATGATCAAAACTCGAAAACTAACTCTGACAATGATTAAAGGCAAGTGTACCTATCGAACAATAGTATAGCTTAGGCAAGACTGGATATCAAACCCAAATGAACTAAGAGTACTAATACTAACTTTCTTTTTATTATTTAGCCTTAAAATTAGAGCGAAGTTGCTTTTGACGAAGACTAAACTAAAGACACAAAGACAAAAAGGACGAATAGGAATATAACTTTGAAGGAAAACTCAGTTGGTTATGACGATACCCTCAGGAAGAATCCACCTAGACTTCACTTGTTATTTAACCCTAAATTATATGATTTCTTTTACTTAGCTTGATCCGTAAGACTCCCTAACCTATATTAAACCCTCTCTCGAGACGAATAATGTCTAACCCTAGGTTAATTAGTGGAACTCTCGTTCGCTTATAATAACCCCCTAGGATAGCAATAAATCGATCAATGGACTCCCATATTAGGTTTCACCCTAATCCGGCAAAATCTCGTAACTCTATCTCTAGGCGTTCGATCAACTCCGCTTAATTATGTTTGATCTACTCTTAGGTAGGGTCTATTCCTCCTCCACCTAAACACATTAGATTTTGGATTAAGCAACATAATTAAGAACAAACCAAGTAATTATCATATAACTTAAAAATCAAATAAAAAGATTCATCTAGGTTTCATCCCCTTCAGGTATCTGAGGGGTTTAGTTCATAATGAATAAACAAAACATCGCAAGAGAAAAGATAAAACAAAACGTAAGAAATTCCTAAAACTCCCTGAAGGGATTGAAGGAGAATTCCACCGCCTTGAGTATAATTCCGGCTTCTTAGGATGGATCAACTGGCTACCCTCGCGTTTTTCCCTAATCTCGGCTTGGCTCATTGGCCTAGCTTTCGATCCCCCCTCAAAGGTGATACTTGGGGGATATATATATGCTTTTGGAATGCAATTCTTTCTCCCTAAGTATCCTTTTCCGACTGAAATTGCTCTTTCCAGCGACAGAGGCACGGCTATGGCACACGCCCGTGTGGATCGAGACCAGACCGTGTTCGGATTTCTAACTTAAGGCACGACCGTGTGTTACGGAGTTGAGGCTGTGCTCTAGGTATTCGTCAAGGCACTACCATGTAGACTTTGGGCCAAGCCATGTCAATTTCGTGTTAAGGCCCATTTACTCCATTTTCGGCCCGTTATGTGTTCTTTTCATCCTCGAGTGCTTTCCTGGGTATAAGACATGAAAAGAAAGGATTAAAAGCACCTTTTTATAAAAATCAAGGAATAAATCATCAAAAAGCATATTAAATGTGGGATTAAAATATGTTACTTTTACGGTTTATCAAATACCCCCACACTTAAGCTTTTGCTTGTCCTCAAGCAAAATTCTCAACTTACAATTAAAACGAACTTTCCATGATTCATAATTCCTATCAACAATGTCCTATCCTAATTCATAAATAATTTATACATGGATAATTTGATTCAAGTGTCCTAAAGATTCAAATGGGATAAGTCATGATTTTGTACTTTGAAAACATAGGTGTCTCCCCTCTTTTAAATAACTACCTTTTCAATTCAAAACTGATAAGGATTGATATCCTCACTTAAGATTCACTCAAATCACTTTAAAGTGTTTAAGGTTTAGAAAAAGATCGCTCATAAGCCGAACCTGAAAAGTTAATCCCATAAGCTTGCCTGAAAATCAAATCTCCACCACTATAATATGATATGACAAACAGATCAAAAGGTCTTTGTCAGGGTTGTAACGGGGCTAGGGTTAAAGGTGTGGTCACAGGCTGAAATTAGAGGGTTAGAATCGAGATTGAATTGATAAGTACCTACCTAAAATCTTTGGAATTCCATAAATTGAAAATAATAATGAATCTACTAATACGAGCTTTTCTTAAGCTCACTTTTCATACTACTAATATTTGAATTTTTTTTTAAGAATAAACTAAGTACAAGATAAATTTAACCACCAGAATAATATACTTAGGTAACTAATTCAAATCAAATCTCGATTAAGGGGTTGTCAAAAGAAATGGTGATAACAAATACAAAGGCCTTGGGTTAATATTAGTAGGTGAGTCAATAAAAAGGGTTTGTTAGGATCAATGGGGTTCACTAGGGGTCAATTGTAAGGGTAGGTTATTTAGTGGAATTAGTGGGTTAGAACCTAGGTGCCTTTATCATCTCTGTATATCAAATCAAAAGTGTGGTCTCGACATGTAAAAACGAGGCAAGTTCTAGAATAACAGTTCATAGTTGACACATTCATAATAAAAAAAATGAGCACGAAAAAGAATGTATGCTCTATAAGGTTCAAATACTCACAAAAATTATGGGTGTTTTGACATCATCCTTATAAAATTCGAATTTCAAGGTGATATTCAAAATTGGATCAACAACTTAGCAAAAATTTTAATTCCTGAAAAATAGACTTATCATGCTTGATTCTATAGTATTTTTTAAATTTAATTATCAGTGTACAATTAACTATGACTTATTCTAAAACATGTCAATAATCATCACAAATAATCAGAAATTTCATCCTAATTAGTAATATGAGAAAATTACTTTAAAACAAGATTAAATTCAGGGATTTGATAACAATGCAGAAAGTTAGGCATTTTTATCCTCAGAGTTTGAGAATAATGAAAAAAAATTAGGCATTTTCTTAGAATAACTATTCACCCCCCACACTTAAGATGTACACCCTCAATGTACAAAGATAGAGAATAACATTCAATGGAGAAATCAAAAGATAAGGGGAAAGAATTACTCCCTGAGTTTTGGATGTTTTCCCGGATGAGTGTCTTTGGTGGTGGTGATGGTCGGTCAGGATGGCGAACCTGCGCTAGATGAAGAAATTGGGTAGCGCCTTGAGAAGTAGCAAGATTTTATTAAGACCTAATAAAAGTAAACTAAATATGAAATTAAAGAAAAACAAACTAAAGGGAAGGAGACTAAGAAGAAAACTAAAATGAAAAGAAAATATTAATGGACTGTGAAGTCCTTATTGAAGGATGGTTCGCAAGGTGGGTGTGATTTCTAGAAAATTTGGGAGGTCTTTGGCGGTGGCACAAGTGAAGAGGTTATCGTGGTGGTCGGCGTGATTCCCAAGCAGCCTTTCGAACCTGACTCTACGAAACTAAATAAAATTAAAATAAAATAAGATTATTAAATAAAAGGAGAATGAAAGGAAAGAGAAATGGAAAATAAAAAACTAATTGGTCTCAAAGATCCTTGGCTTGGTGTTGAGACGAAGCTGCCGACATGAACTCATGTTGATCGTTCTTTGTTAAGGAGCCTATGCTTAGCTTCCTCCGCTTCTTCGGCATGGTGTTGGCTTGCTCAAGGATCTAGAGTCTTTAGTAAGTGGAGAATCTACGATGGAGAAGAGTGAAAAGCAAAGAAAATAGGGATGAAATCAGATAGAGGGTAGGGGGAGAGTTGAGGGGTTTAAATAGAGGTTCAAATTTGGTGCTTCCCCACAGCCGTGTTCCTAGGGTGTGTCGATTTACATAGCTTCCTCACACGGTCGTGTTATAGAGGGTGCTGTCACCCTATGCCCGTGTTTGATCCCTCCATGCCCGTGCTTGTAAAGTTTTCCTTTTGGCAGGGTCATTTTGCACGGGCGTGTCTTACCCGTGTTCGATAAGTCAATAGCTTCACACGGTTGAGGGCACGGCCGTGCCCTCTCTGTCGGTGCCCATGGGAGGGGTGGTTGGATCTGTGACGTTGGGAGGTGGTTGGACTGAATTGCATAGCCTCTGCCCTGTCAGGGTGGTGGTTCAGGTGGTCCACACGGCCACGGACACGGTCGTGTGGTCTGGAATTCTGCACTTTTGATTAGTTAAAAATAAGAAGAAAAAGAAAAAGAAAATAAAATTTAAACAAATGCAAAAAGAAATATGGTTAGTACTCGGGTTGCCTCCCGAGAAGTGCTCATTTATAGTCTTAAGCTAGACTTTTCCTCGTATTTTAGGGAGGTTTAAAGGTTTGAATATCTTCCCTCATGCTTATGGTTTTATTCTCTTGACAAAGTTGAAGTTGAGAAGCGTTTACCTTGAAATTGCCGAGTATCAGATTGCTTACCTTGATTATTCCTTGTGGGAAGATATCGTGTATCTTAAGAATAAATTCTCCTTTTGCCTTCAGGTCTGTTGTGGCGATGTGAGGATTGGCTTTGTCTAACAGTACCTGGTCTCCTATTTTAAAGTGATTTGAAGTCCCCACGAGCTCTTCTGTTGGTTCCTCTGGTTTTACTTCGTATGGATCCGGCTTTTCTTTGACGTGTGTCTGTTGTTTTTCTAATTTCTCGACCCTAAAGCTTTTCTCATTGTATAACCCTAGTTTCTCCTTGAAATGTGTTTTCCACTCGTCTAAGTTATTGGATTGAATCTTTTGCCCCTCGTGAGTTATTTCTTTGTTAGCACGGAACTGAGGATCCGGTTCAATCGTTCCTTTTTCCGGTGGTTCTTGAAAAGAGGGTGTAATTGGATAGTTATCAAAAGAATTTTCTTTCTTACCTTCGTTCTTTAATGTCCTGGCTGAGTCGAGGGCTTGAAGACTAATTGAGTTTTCTCTTACACAAAGTATGAGCTCGCCTGTGGCAATATCAATTTTAGTTTCGGCGGTTGCTAGGAAAGGTCTTTCTAAAATTAAGGGGATTGAATTATCCTCATCCATGTCTAAAATAACAAAATCTACTGGGAAAACAAATTTATCGATCTTTGCGAGAACATCTTCAATAATGCCCCTAGGAATTCTAACAGTTTTATCAGCTAATTGAATACTCATCCTAGCTTGCTTTGGCTTTCCTAAACCTAGTCGTTTAAACAGTGAATAAGGCATGACATTTATGCTTGCCCCTAAATTAGCTAACGCATTATCAATAGTTAAACTACCAATTAAACATGGAATTGTAAAAGTCCCTAGGTCTTTTAATTTCTGTGGTAGTCTATTTTGTAGAATTGCTGAGCACTTTGCGTTGAGTTCAATGTGTGGCTTTTCATCTAATTTGCGTTTGTTTGTCAGGAGCTGTCTTAAAAATTTCCCCACGTCTGGCATCTGAAAAAGGGCTTCAAGAAGAGGCAAGTTAATGTGTAATTTCTTTAAAAGTTTAAGAAACTTACAAACTGTTCTTCTGAATCGTCTTTTTTTTAATGCTTCGGGATAAGGAATGCGAGGTTGGTATTCTTTGATTACCGATTTTGGCCTTTCCTGTGTACCTCTACCTTTCCTTCGTCTACCTTGTCTTATTGTTGCGAGATGGGTTCGTCTATCTCTGCATTTTCCTGAGCTACTATGGCTTGAATTTGCTCCTTAGGATTAATTTCAGTGTTACTTGGTAGGCGTCCTTGCAGTAGTTCTGACATGAGTTGTGCGAGTTGTTTGACTGCATTTGTAACTTCCTTTACTGATTTAGCAATTTCACTAATTCGACTCTCGTTGCTTTTAATGGTTCTATCAATATCTTGTAGGCGTTCTTCTGTGTTTGCCGATTTTGTTAGCTCCCCCTCGTGGATTGGTTTCTTTTCTTGTGTATAGGGTTGATTTCAGAAGTTTTAAGGAGGTTGTTGCCTTTAATTTCCTTGATTGCCTTGACCTCCCTATGAAAAATTTGGGTGGTTCCTCTAACTTGGATTGTAAGTGTTACTATAAGGATTATTGTTGGATCGAAAATTATTACCTATATAGTTCATCTGTTCATTTTCTGCTTCCGATTGGTAGGGTGGGTACTCAGGATTTGCCACTGTTCCACTTGCGTCGCATTGTATGACTGGATGTATCTGCGAAGAACACATACTATCAAGCTTTTTATTCATCATCTCAAGCTGCGTTGATAGCATGGTCATGGTGTCGACGTTAAAAACTCCTGCCGATTTTATCGGTTTGGTCCTTGAAGCTTGCCACTGATAATTGTTTAATGACATCTCCTCAATGAACTCGTAGGCTACTTCTAGAGTTTTGTTATTCAGAGTTCCACCGGCGGCTGAATCAATCAGTTGCCTTGTTGAGGGATTTACACCGTTATAGAACATTTGGACTTGTAGCCATAAGGGTAAGCCATGGTGTGGGCACGTCCTCAAGAGATCTTTGAATCTCTCCCATGCATCGTATAGCATTTCTAAATCCATCTGCACAAAAGAAGAGATATCATTCCTTAATTTGGCTGTTTTGGCCGGTGGAAAATATTTCATTAAAAACTTTTCAGCCATCTGATCCCATGTAGTGATTGAGCCTCGTTGTAATGAGTTTAACCACTGTTTAGCTTTATTTCTCAATGAAAAAGGGAATAACCGAAGACTTATGGCATCATCAAAAACGCCATTTATTTTGAAGGTACCACAGAACTCTAAAAAGTTAGCTATATGCATGTTTGGATCTTCATCCTGCAAACCATCAAATTGAACAAACTGTTGAATCATTTGTATTGTGTTAGGCTTTAATTCAAAATTATTAGCAGCTAAAGCAGGCCTAACAATATTCGATTCTGCTCCTGTTAAATGTGGTTTAGCATAATCAAACATTGTACGTAGAGCGTTGCGATCTCCCACATCGCGTGGTGGTGGGTTGTTTTCGTCTATCCCTTCAGCAGGATTGGATCTGTCTTCTTCCTCCCTTTCTTTATAATGTAGGGCTCGCCTGGTTTCCCGACGATTCCTTCGAGCGGTAGCTTCAATATCACTTTCGTATGCTAAAGGTCCTCTCGGGTTCCTTCTAGTCATAAACTAGAGGTACCTGGAAAGAAAGAAAGAAAAATTAGCAAAATTTAAAAATTAAATTAAAAACAAAGTAAATTATTGAAAATAAAATAATGGCTAAAGTAATAAAAATAGAGTTTTCTTAATATTTTAGTTCCCCGACAACGGCGCCAAAAACTTGATCGCTGAAATCAGAGTTTTAAAATTTATAAAAGAATGATCAAAACCCAAAAACTAACTCTGACAACGATTAAAGGCAAGTGTACCTATCGAACTATAGTATAGCTTAGGCAAGACCGGATATCGAACCCAAAGGAACTAAGAGTACTAATACTAACTTTCTTTTTATTATTTAGCCTTAAAATTAGAGCGAAGTTGCTTTTGACGAAGACTAAACTAAAGACACAAAGACAAAAAGGACGAATAGGAAGATAACTTTGAAGGAAAACTCAGTTGATTACGACGATACCCTCAGGAAGAATCCACCTAGACTTCACTTGTTATTTAACCCTAAATTATATGATTTCTTTTACTTAGCTTGATCCGTAAGACTCCCTAACCTATATTAAACCCTCTCTCAAGGTGAATAACGTCTAACCCTAGGTTAATTAGTGGAACTCTCGTTCTCTTATAATAACCCCCTAGGATAGCAGTAAATCGATCAATGGACTCTCATATTAGGTTTCACCCTAATCTGGCAAAATCTCGTAACCCTATCTCTAGGTGTTCGATCAACTCTGCTTAATTATGTTTGATCTACTCTTAGGTAGGGTCTATTCCTCCTCCACCTAAGCACATTAGATTTTGGATTAAGCAACATAATTAAGAACAAACTAAGCAATTATCATATAACTTAAAAATCAAATGAAAAGATTCATCTAGGTTTCATCCCCTTCAGGTATCTGAGGGTTTAGTTCATAATGAATAAACAAAACATCGCAAGAGAAAAGAGAAAACAAAACATAAGAAATTCCTAAAACTCACTGAAGGAATTGAAGGAGAATTCTGCCGCCTTGAGTATGATTCCGGCTTCTAGGGATGGATCAACTGGCTACCCTCGCGTTTTTCCCTAACTCTAACCTTCTCGGCTTGGCTCCTTGGCCTAGCTTTCGATCCCCCCTCAAAGGTGGTACTTGGGGGATATATATAGGCTTTTAGAATGTGATTCTTTCTCCCTAAGTATCCTTTTCTGACTGAAATTGCTCTTTCTAGCGACAGAGGCACGACCATGGCACACGCCCGTGTGGATCGAGACCAGACCGTGTTCAAATTTCTAACTTGAGGCACGACCATGTGTTACGGAGTTGAGGCCGTGCTCTAGGTATTCATCAAGGCACGACCGTGTGGACTTTGGGCCAGACCATGTCAATTTCGTGTTAAGGCCCATTTACTCTGTTTTCGGCCCGTTTTGTGTTCTTTTCATCCTCGGGTGCTTTCCTGGGTATAAGACATGAAAAGAAAGGACTAAAAGCACCTTTTTATAAAAATTAAGGAATAAATCATCAAAAAGCATATTAAATGTGGGATTAAAATATGTTACATTTACGATTTATCATTTATCAATTTTTCACACATTTAACCACACAATTTTACATTTTCACAAATAAATCCTTATTTTTCATTTTTACTCAAACTCACTTTACAAAACTTGTATATCTAACAACAAACATTAAAAATCTATCATCAACCATCAAAGAACACACATTTTCATTAGTAGAAACTATCAAAATCTTTAATAGTTTTGCAAAACAATCCCTAGGCTAGATAGTACTAGTTGTAACGATCACAAAGACATAGAAATCATTAAAAATCGAGTCAAAATCACTTACTAATTTAACCTTGCAATTGTCAAACCCTAAAACACAATAATAGAGTTTCTCCTTTCTTATTTTTGGTGGACAAATGAAGATGACAAGATTAAAATTTTGTTCTTCATACTTTAACTTAGTTTATTTGTCATTTACTAAATTAACCTTATTATTAAACATTAAAACCATATAATGCATGCCTATCTTTGCCCAATCACAATTAAAATGGTCTAATTACAACATAAGGACCTTAACTTTAAGGTTATATAGCTATTAGACACCTTTAGCTATTAGAACTCAAGTTTTACGCTTTACGCGATTTAGTTATTTTTATCAAATTGACCATTCAAACGATAAAATTTCTTAACGAAATTTTCACACAATCACTCAATCATGCTGTAAACATTAAAATAATAAGAAAATAAATATTTTGACTTCAGATTTGTGGTCCTAAAGTCACTGTTCCGATTTGACTAAAAATGGTCTGTTACAACTCTCTACCCTTAGGGATTTTCGTCTTCGAAAATCTTACCAGTGAACAGGTTAGGATACTCTTTTCTCATAGCTTCCTCAGGTTCCCACGTAGCCTCTTCAAAACTGTGACATTGCAACAAGACTTTTACTAAAGTTATACGTCATATCAGGTTGAATCTTAATCTCTGACGGAGAAATTACATGTGATAGATCCGATCTATATCGACGCAACATCGATACATGAAACACATTATGGATCTTTTCTAACTCAGTCAGTAACACTAGTCGATATAACACTAGACCTATTCTTTCGATGATCTCATACAGCCCGATAAATCATGGACCACTTTACCTTTACGACCAAATCGAAGGATTTTTTCCGCGGAGATACTTTCAGTGTAACAGCCCGATTTTGGGGCTATTCGAAACAGTGGTTTTGAGACCACTAACTCGAGGTTGAGGAAAATTATTTTCATATTATTTCATGTGTTGTAGCAAGATTATATGGATGCATGAAAATTTTGGTGCTTTAATTTTAACAATTGTATGTGTAATTGTGAAAAAGGACTAAATTGCATAAAGTGTGAAAGTTCTATTTTACAAGGTAGAGGTACCTAATAGCTATAGAATGTTAAAATGGAGGTCTTTAAGGTGAAATTAGGCCAATATAGGAGTGTTGGGCGGCCATATGGTATAGGGAGACAAGAGCTTTGATTTTTGGGTCAAAATTGGGTGAATTAGGTGAGAAAAGATGAATAAAATATGGTAAAAAGAAAAACTATCATCTTTCACTATTCAATCTTCATCTCCACCAAAAATTTCATGCTTAGAGGGGTTTTGAAAGCTTGAAAATTTTAGCAACTCATCTTCTCTACAAGTAAGTGATTTTGGTGGTGTTACTTGATAATTTTTGTACTTTTGGAGTCCTCAAAGCTTAGTCTAGCTAATGAGAGGACTAATTTGTGATATGGTTGAAAGTATAGGGACTTGCCATGAGAATAGTTATGTTGTTAGCTGAGTTTTTATGGAAGAAAATGAATGTTAGGGAGATGAGAAACAACTTTTGTGGAAGGTGTTAGCATGAAAACACCTAATTAGGACTTGAATGCAAGGAATAAAGTTGTGTCATAAATGCATGAAATAGATGGAATTGTGGGTAGTTGTAAGAGAAATAAATGTTCAGCTAGGCTTGTCTAATGAGAAAATGTGTTGAAAAATGATTTACGAGCCTAGGGGCAAAATCATAATTTTGCCATTATAGAAGGGCAAAATGGTCATTTTTGCCTAAGTGTAGATTTTGATGCATTATGATCATAGAATGATCTAAATGAGTGAAATTTATTGTTATAGATCGAGAAGAGCACGAAATTAACCTTGATTGGGGAAAAGGTAAGGCTACGGATTAAATCGCAAATTGAAACGTTTTGCACCGAGGTAAGTTTACGTGTAGACAATGCATTTTATATATACATTGTTGTTGCTAATTAGTGCATGGCACAATTGAGAACATGTATGATTCAAGTGGATTGAATGTGGTAGTTATTGAATAGTGTTCGTATGAATGATGAATTAGATATGTAAATGTGTAACACCAATACTTGACAGTGGGCTAAGTGCGATACCATCTTAATACTTAATTACGATGGGTTGTGTGCGATACCATCGTCTATTTATCATTTGGTGTGCTATGTGTGGTACCACCATAACTATCCTTTTGGTGGGCTATGTGCGATACCACCCTAATAAAGACTGGTGGTGGGCTAAGTGCGGAACCACCGAGTGTTTGGATTATGAATGGTTGATTAAGAAATTGTGATGTGTTGTAATATGTGAAATTGTGGTGCAAAGTGCAGGGAAGCATATTAATGAATGTAAGCATTAAACTTCTGATATGGTTGGAAGGTGGTAAGGGAAAAAATGAGTAAGCATGATTATGAATACGGATTGTTCTTGTTTAGTATATAATGCTACATATTGTTTAGCACATATTATAATGTTATTTGTTTACATGTAAACTTACTAAGCTCAAAGCTTACTCCCCTGTTCTTTTCCCTTGTCTTATAGAGTTAAAGAGCCGGGTTGGGATACGAAGATAATTGGAAGATCGCCCACACTATCAGCTCACCTCGGTATATCTAGACTTAGCACATTTGAGTATGGCATGTATAGGGCTAGACTAGGTTATTGTTTTGTTATTGTGGCCAAGAGTGTGTTTGCCCCTTTGTTGAGAAACTCTTGTGTATATAACCATAGTTGTTGGCTCTTTGTTACATATATGAAAATATGAAGTTATTCATGGAAGTTTATATTGCAAAATATGAGTTGTTTAGTGATATGTTGAATGGATTCATGTTGTGTGAGTTAGAAGGATGGCAAGAGCTTGGCAAATAGCCTTATAATGGATTCATGTTGTGTGAGTTAGAAGGATGGCAAGAGCTTGGCAAATAGCCTTATTCTTGTCCACACAGGTAGGCACACGAGCGTGTATCTAGGCTGTGTGTGACACATGGTCAGTCCCATGGGTGTGTGACTTGGCCGTGTGTCCTCTGCATGTTGGTGTTGTAAGTCATTGTCGACCACGGGTTAGCCACACGGGCGTGTGCCTAGGCCACGTGACCTTTATAAGGTTGTTGACATTACAAACAGAATACCCAACTTTTTATACATGGGCAAGGACACGGGCGTGTCTAGGCCGTGTGGAGCACACGGGCCAAGCATTCGGGCATGTCACCGGCCATGTGAAAACCCCTGTAGGTTTGAAATGAAAATAAATCTCACACGGGGTAGGGACATGGGCGTGTGTGACCACACGGCCTGCCCATACAGGCGTGTCCTATTTCATACGGGTGTGTGGCCCCTGTTTAGGTGAAAAAATTTTAAGATCGCAAAAGTTTCCGGTTGGGTTCTGAAATCCCTATGTTTAAGGCCTCGTAGGTCCTTAATGAAGTTGTTGTGATGAAGATAGAGATATGTCAAGTTGGGACTGAAAGTTTATAGACTAAAGTTGTTGATTAAGTATGGTAATGCCTCGTGCCCGGTTCCAGAATAGGATATAGGTAAGGGATGTTACATTTAGTGGTATCAGAGATATGGTTTAGTCAGTTCTCGGACTATCATAGCGTGTGTGGGAGTCTAGTTATACATGCCATAAGCGTATAATGATAGTGTGGTGGCTTTTGACAATTTTATACTTTGTTTTATATAGAAAACGAATCCCAATCAAGCAGCTACTGATGACGTAGCTAGTAATGCATCGGCTCCTGCGCTAGGGACCGCGTCAGTTCAGAGTGGACCCGAGACTAGGGGTCAGAGGGAAGAGGTTCGGGAAGCCTTTCTCCAAATGATGAGTAACTGGTACACGAAGTATGTGCGAACAAACCCTAATGCTCAACCTCCTCCACCCCCTCCTATACCTCAGCTAGTTCCTGTGGCTCCCCAAGATATAAAATTAGTGAGGACAACCAAGCCCCCGGTAGACAAAATTTGGAAGCAAGGGGTTGAAGAGTTTAGAGCTAAAATAGATGATGACCCTAAGAGGGCGGAGTTCTGGCTTGAGAACTCGATGAGAGTATTTGATGAACTCTCTTGTACACCTGAGGAGAGCTTAAAATGTACTGTGTCCTTGCTGAGGGGCTCAGCATACCATTGGTGGAAAATGTTGACATCAGTGGTTCCGAAGGAGAGAGTAATGTGAGACTTCTTTTTGGAAGAGTTCCAAAAGAAGTATATAAGTCAGAGGTTTGTGGACCAGAAATGGAAAGAATTCCTTGAGTTAAAGCATGGAAAACTGACTGTGGTGGAATATGAGTGCAGATTTGTTAGGCGTGAATTTGTTGTAGTGGAAAGAATTCCAACACAGTCAGTTTTCCTTGCTTTAACTCAAGGAATTCTTTCCGTTTTCAGTCCACAAACCTCTGATTTATATACTTCTTTTGAAACTCTTCCAAAAAGAAGTCCCACGTTACTCTCTCCTTTGGAACAACTAACATCAATGTTTTCCACCAATGGTATGCCGAGTCCCTCAGTAAGGACACGGCACATTTTAAGCTCTCTTTAGGTGTACAGGAGAGTTCATCAAACACTCTCATCGAGTTCTCAAGCCAGAACTCTGCCTTCTCAAGGTCATCATCTATATTAGCTCTAAACTCATTAGCCCCTTGCTTCCGAATCTTGTCTACAGAAGGCTTGGTTATTCTCATTACATCTACACCTTGAGGAGCCAAAGGAACTGGCTGAGGTATAGGAGGGGGTAGAGGAGGTTGAGCATTAGGGTTTGCTTGTACATACTCCGTGTTTTAGTTACTCATCATTTGGAGAAAGGCTTCCCGAGCCTCTCCTCGTTAACCCCTAGTCTCGGGTCCACTCTCTATAAGCGCGGTCCCTTGTGTGGGAGCCGATGCATTACTAGCTGCATCATCAGCAGTTGCTCGATCGGGATCCATTTACTATATGAAACAAAGTTTAGAATTATCAGAAGCCACCACAATATCAATATACGCTTATGACACGTATAGCTAGACTGTGACACACACTACGATAATCCTAGAATCGACTAAACAATAGCTCTGATACCACTAAATGTAACACCCCTTACCTGTATCTTACGCCAGAACCGGGCACGAGGCATTACCGGACTCAACTCACTTGGTCATACAACCTTGGGTTATCAAAATCTATTCTAAATTAAAAATTTTCCATTCTCATATCTGACATCCTTATAATATGCCTACAGGGCCCGAAACATACTCCCGGAAGTTTTAAAAATAAATCGAAAACTTTTACACACTTAGAAAAATTTTACCTAAACAGGAGCCACACGCCCGTGTGAAATGGGACATGCTCGTGTGGGCAGGCCGTGTGGTCATTCACGCCTATGTCACTCACCCGTGGTCGACACTGACTTATTCCACACGGCTGGACACATGCTCGTGTCCTTGGCCTGTGTCCCCCACACGGGGTCAACACGCCCATGTCTTAGCCCGTGTGCCAAAACCTTAGCATTCTGTTTATGACGTCATCACCTCACTATGGTCACACGGCCAAGGCACACACCTGTGTCCTTGGACCGTGTGTCGAATTAAATTCTAACTTCAAGGTGCAAACTTCACATGGTCTGGGCACATACCCATGTCTTTGGCCGTGCCTCCAACACAACTAAGACACATGGCTGTGTCTCAACCCGTGTGTTTACTACAAAGTTTACTGACTTACAAAACTAGCATGCAGGGGACACACTGTGTGTCACACACCCATGGGACTGACTATGTGTCATACATGGCCTAGACACACGCCCGTGTGCCTACCCGTGTGGACAAGAGCAAGGCTATTTACCCAGCTCTTTTCATCCCTCTAACTCACACAACAAAAATCCATTAAACATATCACTAAACAACATAGATTTTGCAATATGCACCTCCATGAATAACTTCAATTTTTCATATATATAACCAAGAGCCAACAACTATGGCTATATACACAAGAGTTTCTCATTAAAAGGGCCAACACACTTTTGACCAAAATAACAAAACAATATACCTAGTCTAGCCCCTATACATTCCATACTCCAAAAACACTAAGTCTAGATATACTGAGATGAGCTGATAGTGTGGGTGATCCTCCAATTATCTTCGTATCTCGACTTGACTCTTTAACTCTATCAGACAAGGGAAAAAAAAAGGGAGTAAGCTTTGAGCTTAGTAAGTTTACATATAAACAAATAAAATCATAGTAGGTGTTAAACAATAAAGAACATTATATACTAATTAAAGCAATCCATATTCATAATCATGTTTACTCATTTCCTGTTTTACCACTTTCCAAGCATATCACAAGCTTAATGCTTACATTCATTAACTTGCATCCCTGCACTTAGCACCACAAATTCTCATGATACAACACATCATAATTTCTCACTAAACCCATCATAATGCCAATTCACTCAGTGGTTTCGCACTTAGCTCACCATCAATCTTTGATAGGGTGGTATCGCACATAGCCTACCAAAATGATAGTTATGGTGGTATCGCACATAGCCCACCAAATAACAATATAAACGATGGTATCACACACAACCCATCGTAGTTAAGTAATAAGGTGGTATCGCACTTAGCCCACCGTCAAGTGTTGTTATTACACATATACATATCTATTTCGTCATTCATACAAAATTTATTCAATATCTACCAAATTCAATCTACTTGAATCATACATATTCTCAATCATACAACACACCAATAAGTAACAACATGTGTAATTAAGATGCATCATTTACACATAAACTTACCTCGGTGCAAAATATGTTAATGTGCGGTTTAATCTAAAACCTTGCCTTTTCCCCGGTCAAGGTTAATTCACTCATTTAAATCATTTTATGATCATAATGCATCATAATCTTTACTTAGGTAAAAATGACCATTTTGCCCTTGTATTATGGCAAAATTATGATTTTGCCCTAGGCTCGTAAATCATTTTTCAACACATTTTCTCATTAGACAAGCCTAGCTGAACATTTATTTCTCTTACAACTACTCACAATTCCAACTATTTCATGCATTTATGACACAAATTCAATCTTTGCATTCAAGTCCTAATTAGGTGTTTTCATGCTAACACCTTTCACAAAAGTTGTTTCTCATCTCCCTAACATTCATTTTCTCCCCTAAAAAATCAGCTAACAACATAAATACTCTCATGAAAAGTCTTTAGACTTTCAACCATATCACAAATTAGTCCCCTCATTAGCTAGCTTAAGCTTTGAGGACTCCAAAAGTGCAAAAATTATCAAATAACACTACCAAAATCACTTGTAGGGAGATAACTTGGCTGAAATTTTAAAGCATTCAAAAACCCTCTAATCTTGAAATTTTCGATGGAGATGAAGAGTGAATAGTGAAATATGATAGCTTTTCATTTTACCATATTTTATTCATCTTTTCTCACCTAATTTCACCCAATTTTGACTAAAATTAATGCTTTGTCCCCTTTGCTATCTATGGCCAGCTAACACATTATCTAGGGCCTAATTGCACTTTAAGGACCTCCAATTTAGTAATCTATGGCTACTGGACACCTCTATCTTGAAAAATAGAACTTTCGCACTTTATGCGATTTAGTCCTTTTTCACAATTAAGCATGCTATCGCTCAAATTAAAGCACCAAAATTTTCACATAGCCATATATTAATACCATAACACATAAAATAGCATCAAAATAATTTTCCTTAACCTTGCTTTAGTGGTCTCGAAATCACTGTTTTGACTAGCCCCAAAATTGGGCGGTTAGATTCGCTTTCCCCATGTTATAATCAATCACTAACTCGTAATCTTTAAATAACTCGAGCCATCTCTATTGTCGCAAATTCAAATCCTTTTGAGTCATTATATATTTTAAGCTTTTATGATTGGTAAAATGTGGCATTTTTCACCGTACAAATGATGATGCCAAATTTTCAATGTGAAAACTATAGTAGTCAATTCTAAATCGTGCATCGGATAATTCTTTTCATGTAGTTTCAACTGTCTGGAAGCATAAGCTATCACTTTTCTCTCTTGCCTCAACACGCAACCCAAACCGTTCAATGCCGCGTCGCTGTAAACTATGAACTTTTTACCCGACTCAAGTTGAACCAAAACTGGTGCTTCGGTTAGCAATGCTTTCAACTGCTCGAAACTCTATTGACATTTCTTGCACCACTTGTAATAGCCCGATTTAGGGGCTAGTCGGAATAGTGATCTTGGGATCACTAATCCGAGGTTAGAGAAAATTATTTCCAAGATATTTTATGAGTTATAATGTGATGGTATAAGTGCATGAAAATTTTGGTGCTTTAATTTTATTGATTTCTTGCTTAATCGTGAAAAAAGACTAAATCGCATAAAGTGCGGAAGTTCCATTTTATAAGCTAAAGGTGCCAAATAGCCATTGGTTGCAAATTAGAGGTCTTTAAAAGGGAATTAGCCCTATGATAATTAGTTGGCCGTCCATAGGGGATCATAGGAGACAAAGATGGACAAATTAGTCAAAGTTGGTAAAAGTTGGTGACTAAATTGACTTGTATTTATAAAATAAAGAAGAGAAAAATATCATCTTTTCTCTCTTCTCCTCCACTGAAATTTGGTAGCCAAATAGGGGTTTTGAAAGCTCAAAATTACAGCAAACTCTTCTCCTTACTAGTATGTGATTTTAATGGCTTTTCTCGATGATAGTTGTACTTTTGGGACTCACAAAGCTTAAGCTTTCTAATGAGGGGACAAATTTGTAATATGGTGAAGAGTTTAGAAATTTGCCATGAGAGCTTTCATTGTTAATTTGTAACAGTCCGAATTTGACCCTAACCGGAACGGTGGTTTCAGGACCATGAATCTGAGTCTGAAAATTTTTTTAAATATTATTTTGGTGCTAATTATATGTGATTTATGATGTGTGAAAGTTTCGTATAAAAATTTTATCGTTTGAGTGTTTAATTTAACAAAAAGGACTAAATCGCGTAAAGTGTAAAAGTTGCATACTATAGTGAAAAGTGCTAGAAAGATAATGGCTTTTTAATATACGGTATTAAATGGGTAAATAGCCCATTTTAAGTTAGTGGGTGGTATATGACAAGATTAACCTTAAGTTTTATATTATATAATTTTATAATATAAGGTTATATAAGTAAATAGTTAAATAACATAATATATGATAAATAAAACATAAGAAAAAGTATTATAATCTTTTAGTTCCTTAAGGCCGAATGTGTTAAAGAAGAGAATAGTTTTCAAGCTTCAAATTCGGCACTTGTGAGCTAAAATTGAAGATCAAGAACAAAGAAAAACGGATTTGGATAGAGGAAAGGCGAAGGTTATCGAATAGCCGGTCTACGTTGTCCGTCGATAGTCGAGGTAAGTTCTTAAGCAAATATACATCAAAGAATTATTTATGAATGTAGTAAATGAATGAATGTAGTAATTTTAAGCATAAATGTATGAGTTAGCCGAATGTAAGGGTATTATATTGGACAGAATATATTTTGTTAACGTGATATGAATAAGTATATTCGATTTTATATGTGAATGTAATATGAAGTAAATGATTTGTTTGTAATGTTAGCATTAAGAAATGTGTATTGAAGGATTAATTATGTTGATATTCGGGCTTCGAGCCTAGCAGGCCTTGTACCGGTGATTTATTTCGGGCTTCGAGCCTAGTAGGCCTTGTGTCGGTGAAATAGTTCGGGCTTATTGCCTAGCAGGCTTACTGCCAGTGTTTAACTTCGGACCTTGGGTCTAGCAGGCCTAGTGCCACTGTGTGAGATTCGGACTCATGTCTAGCAGGTTCTAACCCGGTGAGTTGCCATTTCAAGCTTAGATTATGTGGTAATAAAGTCATGAGATAAATCATGTATGTCTAATCATATGGAAGTGAATTTTTTAATTTGACTACAAGGTATGTATTATTCATATTCATGTATTATATGTACATGTATGTGTACGATGCTATTAAGTAAATGAAATGATGTGAGAAATGTGATATACAATTGATAGGTGGGAAATGAAATATGAACTATGCTATGAGAAAATTTGGTTATATGAAAGCATAAGTGGTTAAAGTTATTCGTATAAGTATACTGATATGTATGGTGTTGCGTTATGTATATATATATGTACATAAATATTCTGTAATGCTGTACCTTGGTAAATAAATGAAAGTTGACAGGTTAAGTGAGGTAGAATATTCGGCTTTGATGCAATTATAATTTAAGCCATGTTATTCAATGTCATGAATTGGTTGTTTAAAATGCTTGGATAATTGAATGATATAATGTGGTTGCTTAAGACTTACTAAGCTAGTGAGCTTACTTTGTTTGTGTTTATTGTTCGTTTTATAGATTTCATTCAACCTTCGAGCTCTGGGGATCGTCACTGAAGTCATTCACACTATTCGGCTCATGTTGGTACCTATAATGTTTAGACTTTTGTTCTTAAGGCATGTATAGGTTAGCTAAGTTTTTAAATGATATGTGGATAATGTATCTAAGCCATGCGAAAGTGGCTAGTTGTTAAAAAATTATGTCGATGGTATACCTTATCTTTAATGTATTTTGTGTATGCTTTGCTTGGACAACAATTGAGGATGTGGTATAAAAGTTCATGCTAAATCGCTATGTTTATATATATGATGTTTGTCTTGAGGTCCTTTATTATATGTGTTTTGTTAACTTTTGAAGGGAGTACATGAGTAGTGAAATGTCTGGTATGGGATGAGTATTGATATGTAAGACTTTCGAATCATTTAGTAAATTAGAGCATTAATAAAGATTAAATGCATGAGTCAAGGTAGCTATGTGTTAGCCGAGGATCATTTGAATTCGTATGTGTGTGTGTGTGCCAACTTTAATTGAATTACAAAGTGTGAATTATACTGTGAGTTGCATGTATGTATATTCGGCCAAGCCTATGTGTTATATTCAAATATAGTTAACATGCTTAAGGAATTAGTTGTTTTGGTTCATAGCCGAATATGGAAAAATGTGCATAACTATGATGTATACAATTATATATATGTATGTATTTGGCTTATGAGATTGCTTAATTTAAATTGAGTGTATGATATTATCAAACTTGGTTTGTGATATGTAACGAACATGAAATTCTTTGAATGAGACCTTGTATATTCGGCGTAATAAATAAGTGTGTATGTAATGTGTAATGAGTTTGCATATTTTCGGCTATGTGGAAGCAAGATTCAAGCCATATGAATTTGGTATTAATAGGAAGTTATTATGAGGTGACAATTAGATCATGCTTATTTTATCTATTTAACACGAATAATATAATAGTTCAGGTACTTTATAAAATTTTAAATAAAATAGGATAATTGGGGTTTATAGTTTTTATATGTTGGTATGTAATAATAATATGTATATGGTGCTACTGATTATGTTCATCAATGACTGCAATATTTTCATAACCTAGTTTAACATATTAAGTATGTTTTACACATATGTGACTACTTGTTTATGATTGTACCTTTTAATAAGCATGTTTGACCAAGACTGATTGACTGTATAAGAATTGTAGCTTTTCTAGTAATGCCCATAACCCTAATCCGGCGACGGATACGGGTTAGGGGTGTTACATAATTGCTGCATTTTTATGAAAGAAAAGGAGTCTTTGTTGTTAGATGAACAACTTTTGTGAAAGGTGTTGCCATGAAAACACCTAATTGAACCTTGTTGTAAAGGTTATAAAGTTTGTAGTAAATGTGCGAAATGTTGGTTTTTGATGATAGCCATAAGAGAATTAAATGTTCACCTAGGCTTGTTGAAGGTAGAAACATGATTAGAATCGATTTCCGAGCTTAGGGGTAAAATGGTCATTTTACCAAAGCCTAAGGGCAAAATAGTAATTTTTCCAAAGCATGATTATTAAAATGCTTTTATTAATGTGATGATTGAAAAGAGCTAATTTGCTATTATAGAGCAAGAAGAACCAAGAGTTTACCTTGATCGGGGAAAGAATAAAGTCTCGGACTAGATCGATGATCTAACTTATTTTGAAATCGAGGTAAGTTTGTATGTGATAAATTCAACATTATGTTAGCACATTTGAGAATAATTGGTATATTGATACATGATGTTCTGCTAAATTGAGTAAGTTGAGATGTTGAAGTCCTAGTGGACTATAATGAATGTAAAAATGCTATCATCGAGACATGAAATGGATAAGATTCTGTATAAGACCATGTCCGAGACATGGCCTCGGCACCTGATCGCTATTTTCGCAATGTCAAAGTCTTAAAATATATATAAAGAATGATCGAACCTGGAAACTCACTATGACAATGATTTGAGGCAAGCGCACCTATGGAACAGTAGTATAGTTAATGCAAGACCGTAATGTCGAATCCCAAAGGAACCAAAAGTACTAATACTAACTCTCTTTTTATTATTTAGCCAAATAATTAAATAGATTTTTATCTAATCTAAAATTAATTAACTACTAAACTAAAGACTCTAAGACAAAGAAGAATGAAGTTGGGAAAATAACTTGGAAGAAAAAGCAATTGATTAAGATGACACCCAAGGAAGAATCCACCTAGACTTCACTTGTTATCTAACTCTGAACTAGATGATTTATTCATTTGACTTGATCCGTAAGATTCCCTAGGTTATATTAATCCCTTTCTCGATGTGACTAACGTCTAACCCTAGGTTGATTAATTGAAATCTCTTTCTAATTAAAACCCTTAGAATCGCATTAACTCGATCTATGGACTCCCATATTAGGTTTCACCCTTATCCGGCAAAATCTCCTCACCCTATCTTTAGGCGCGTGATCAACTCCGCTTAACTATGCTAGATCTACTCTTAGGCAGGGACTTTTTCTCCTCCACCTAAGCACATCATACTTGAATTAATATCCCGGAAATATCAACACAAGAATTAAGAACACATAATTAAGAACAAGTCAAATATTAATCATATAGTTCAGCAAACAATTACAAGATTCATCTTAGGTTTCATCCCCCTCAGGTATCTGAGGGTTTAGTTCATAATGATAATAAAAGAAAACATCTCAGAAGAAAAGATAAAACAAAAGATAAGAAATCCCTAAAACCCCCTAAAGGAATTGAAGGAGAGATCCTCCGTCTTGAGTATAACTTCAGCTTCTTGAGATAGATCAACTGGCTATCTTCAAGTAAATCCCCACAAATCTGCCCTCTTTGGCCTAGCTGGACGCCCCCTGACTAAAGTCGTGGGTTCCCCTGAAAAAAGCCCTGGCAGAAGGCTTCTGCCAAACTCCCCGCTTAAGTTGCCCCCTAGGGTGTTTATATAGACTTTGAGATGCCTTACTTGGCCCCTAAGTATCCTAATTCAAGTAGAATTCCTACTAGGGTGTTTGAATAGGCTTTGGAATGAGTTTCTTTGCATCCAAGTATCCAAATCCAAGTAAAACTCCTCTTGGCCGTGGCAGGGACACGCCCATGGCACATGCCCGTGGAAGTCGTGGCCAGGCCGTGTTCAGGTTTGAGAAGGAGGCACGATCGTGTGGTCTTGGGTCCAGGCCGTGTCGATTTCGTGATATGGCCCATTTACTCTGTTTTTGGCCTGTTTTTTGTTCTTTTCGTCATCCGGTGCTCTTCTGAGTACAAAACATGAAAACAAATGATTAAGAGCACCAAATTACACAATTCAAGGCTTAAATCATCCAAAAGCATGCTAAATGTGGGATTAAAATATGTTACTTTTACTCTTTATCAAATACCCCCACACTTAAGCTTTTGCTTGTCTTTAAGCAAAATTCTCAACTTACAATTAAAACGAACTTCCTTGATTCATAATATTTATCAATAATGTTTTATCATAATTTAGAGATAATTCATACATGGATAATTAATCTCAAAGAGTCCTAGAGATTCAAACAATCAAAGTCATACATTTATAGCCTGAAAACGTTAGCTGTTTCCCTTTACCTAAATAATTACCTCTAATTCGAAATTGACAAGAATTGACATCCTTACTAAAGATTCACTCAAATCACTCGAAGTGTTTAAGGTTCAGAATTAAGTATTCAAAAACAAACATGAAAAGTTAATCCCATAGGCTTGCATGAAAATCAAATCTCCACCACTGTAAAAATGAGATGATACACAAATCAAAAGGTCTTTAAAAAGAGTTGTAACGGGGCTTAGGTTAAAGGTGTGGATAAAGGCTGAATTATCTGGTTAGAATCGAGATTGAATTGACAATTTACCTAACTAGAAAAATGAACTAATCCTAAATAATTACATCAAATGAAAACTAATAATACGAGCTTTTTTTTTTCAAGATTAGAAATTTAAACATGTAAGCTCACTTAATTATAGAACTAATAATGAATATACTTTGTTTTTTTAGAACAAGTCAAGTAATACTAGGAAAGAGCTTTTACAAATGAAATATAAAACATAGTTAGGCAACTACTCAAAATCAAATCTCGACAAAAAGGGAGTCAAGGAATGGTGATAATAAATACAAAGGGTTCTGGGTTAATATTAGCTGGAAAGTCAATAAAAAGGGTTGTTAGGATCAAAGGGGTTCACTAGGGGTTAATTATGAGGGTAGGCTTTTAGTGGAGTGAGTGGGTTAAAACCTAGGTGCCTTTATTATCTCTATATATCAAATCAAAGGTGTGGTTTCGACATGTATAATCGATGCAAGTTCTAGAATAACAAATCAATGTTGACACACTAATAATAAAAAAAATGAGCATAAAAGAATTTATGCTCTATAAGGCTCAAAATCTCATAAAAATTATGGGTTTTTGATGACAATCTTGTAAATTTCAAACTTCAAGGTAACATTCAGATTGAGGTAGACAACCTAGAAAAATTTAAATTTTGAAAAATAGACTTATCATGCTTGATTCTCTAGTATCCTTCAAATTTAATCATCAATGCACAATTATCAATGACTTAATCCAAAACATATCAATAAAACTCATAAATCAAAGGAATTTTCATTCTAATCATAATATGAGAAACTTACTTAAAGACAAGACATAATTCAGGGATTTGAGAATAAATAACTATTCACCCCTCACACTTAAGATGTACATTGCCCTCAATGTAAAAAGATAGATAATATAAAAATAATCATAAAATCATAAGATGGGGAGAGAAGTGAAACTTCCTGAGTTTTGGATGAAGTCAATGAAAAGAAACCGGATAGGATTGGAGGTGAACATGGGGAAGCGTCTCGAACCATTTGAAATTGAGTCCTTGAAGCACCGTCTTGATTTTATTGTATCCTAAGCTAAATCTAAACGGTACGAAGAATAAGAAGAAAATAATAAAGAAAATAAAAAAATAAAAATAAAAATAAAAGTAAATAATGGAAAATGAAAGAAGAAAGATAACGGGAAAAGGAAGGGAAGAGGGGGTTAAATAGAAATTATGGATCTGGTAGTTGCCCCCGCCCCTGCACCTTCCTGTGGTGGCCACACGGCCACGGCCACGGTTATGTGCAAGGTCGTGTGATATGGAAATCTGTACTTTGGTTAGTTTATGGTTAAGTGCTATAAAGAAAGGATAAAATAAAATAAATAATATAAAAATGTAGAAGTTAATGGGGTTAGTACTCGGGTTGCCTCTCAAGAAGCGCTCGTTTATAATCTTAAGCTAAACTTTACCTCTCATTCGTATGGTCATGGTGGTTTGAGGAGGTGAAAATCCTTTCTCATACGATCAATTCGGTTATTGATATAAAATTTAAGTCGAGTAGTATTTACCTTAAAGGTACTGATTTTAGGACTAGTTTCCTCGACTGTTCCATCTGGGAAGATTTTGAGTTCCTAATCTCCTATCTTAAGCTGGGTTGTCCCATCATTAATTTCATCGTGGAGTTGCCTCATTTTTGCTTCGTGTGTTTTTAGTCTCTTCTTGAAGTGTGTCTTCCACTCTTCTAGTTCATCGATCCAAAGCCTTTGTTCCTCATGAATTTCTTCTTTATCGATACGAGGTTTAGGATTTGGCATCTGCGAAAGAGCTTCAAGAAACGGCAAGTTAATATGAAATTTCTTTGAAAGTTTAAGAGACTTACCGAATTGTTCCTCTGTGTGGTCTTTGTTTATCGTATTGGGGTATGACACATGAGGTTGGTACTCTGTACTTACCGATTTTGGTACATCATGGCTTACCTCAACCTTACCTTCACTTACCACAGGCTCTTGCCTTGGGTCAGATTCCACTAACCTTTCACTGTCATGAGCAGTTATGGCTTGAATTTGCTCCTTTGGGTTAGTCTCGGTGTTGCTCGGTAGTTTTCCCTGTGGTCTCTCAGAGATCTGCTTAGCAAGTTGCCCGATTTGATCCTTGAGCTCCTGTGTTAATGCCTCAAGTTTTGTTTCTATATTTTGGAAACGTGTTTCTGTATTTTGGAAACGTATATTTGATGCTGCCATGAATTTTGTCAGCATTTCTTCAAGGTTCGGCTACTTTTCTTGTTGGTGAGGTGGTTGTTGAAAATTTGGAGGAAGTTCCAGTCTTTGGCTACTTTGATCATCCCACGGGAAATTGGGATGGTACCTCGAACCTGCATTATAAGTGTCACTATAAAAATTATGTTGAGGTCTAGAATAGTTACCCATATACTAGACTTGTTCATTCTCCATGCCATATCCTGCGAGAGACTATACAAACCATCAATCTTTTATTCATAATCTCTAGCTGGTTAGATAACCTGGTGACCACGTCGAGGTTGAAGATACTGGCTGCTTTAGTAGGAATTGTCATCATGACTTGCCATTGATAATTATTCAGTGCCATCTTCTCTATAAAGTAAAATTATCTTCCAAAAACAAATAGAGGAAAAATTAGCAAAGAAAAAAAAATAATAATAATGAAAATAAATTGCAATAAAAAAATGGCTAAAGTAATAAAAATTAAGCGTTCTTAATATTTTAGTTCCCAGGCAACGGCGCCAAAAACTTGATCGTTGTTTTTGCGATGTCAAAGTCTTAAAATTTATATAAAGAATGATCGGACCTGGAAACTAACTATGACAACGATCTGAGGCAAGCGCACCTATTGAATAGTAGTATAGTTAAGGCAAGACCGGAATGTCGAATCCCAAAGGAACCAAAAGTACTAATACTAACTCTCTTTTTATTATTTAGCCTAAGAATTAAATGGATTTTTATCGAATCTAAAATTAATTAGCTACTAAACTAAAGACTTTAAAACAAAGAAGAATGAAGTTGGGAAAATAACTTGGAAGAAAAAGCAATTGATTAAGACGACACCCAAGGAAGAATCCACCTAGACTTCACTTGTTATCTAACTCTGAACCAGATGATTTATTCATTTGACTTGATCCGTAAGATTCCCTAAGTTATATTAATCCCTCTCTCGAGGCGACTAATGTCTAACCCTAGGTTGATTAATTGAAATCTCTTTCTAATTAAAACCCCTAGAATCGCATTAACTCGATTTATGGATTCTCATATTAGGTTTCACCCTAATCTGACAAAATCTCGTCACCCTATCTCTAGGCACGCGATCAACTCCGCTTAACTATGCTAGATCTACTCTTAGGAAGGGACTCTTGCTCCTCCACCTAAGCACATCATACTTGAATTAATATCCCAGAAATATGAACACAAGAATTAAGAACACATAATTAAGAACAAGTCAAATATTTATCATATAGTTCAGCAAACGATAACAAGATTCATCTTAGGTTTCATCCCCCTCAGGTATGTAACATCTCGAAATAGGGCCTATACGGAACAGTGGTTGTGAAACCACGAATTCGAGATAGAAAATTTTATTATGATTAATTATTATGATTTATCGAGTGATTAGATGCATGTGTTAGAATATCGATAGAAAATTTCTTCAATTGCATGTCTAATTTGGCTATTAGGACTTAATTGAAAAAGTTGATAAATATGAGTTTTAGATGTTAAAGGATTTAATTGAAGAGCATAATTGAAGTAGAGGCCCTTAAATGGTAATTATACCATTAGGCTTTCATGGACAAAAATGGACATATATAGGTAGAAAGAACCAAAGTTTTTAATGAAGGGTAATTTAGTCATTTGGTAATAAAAAGATATTAAAAGGGAAAAAGAAGGCAAAATATGCTCATCTTCTTCATTAGGCTGAATTTTCAAGGGTTCACCATAGTTGGGGTTTGTTTCAAGCTTCCAAGCTCCATAGTAAGTGATTCCAAGCCCCGTTTTTAATGTTCTTTACATTTTTGAAGCCCCGGTAGCTCAGTTTAGCTTATTCTATCAATAATTCATGCTAGGGTTCATATTTGGAAAAATACCCATAGGTGAAATGTGTTTATTTTGATATTTTATGATAGAATATGAAGTCTAAAATTATGTTAGACAACTTTTTCTAAGTGATTTTAAGTAAAAACGAGTAAAATGGCTTAATCGATAAAAATACCTAATGTTCATAAGTACATGTTAGAGTGAGAATTTGATGTTGTCATAGAAGGGAAAAATGACCAGCATGTCATAAAACATAAGAATAAGGGATAAAGTTTAACTTTCGAGCTTTGGGGCAAATGTTTAAATAT
This sequence comes from Gossypium bickii, assembly GCA_025503065.1. Taxonomy (NCBI): domain Eukaryota; kingdom Viridiplantae; phylum Streptophyta; class Magnoliopsida; order Malvales; family Malvaceae; genus Gossypium; species Gossypium bickii. The sequence goes on from CP106715.1 coordinate 100,791,622, forward strand.
GTAAAAGTTTAGGGGCAAAATCATAATTTTGCCAACGTTAGAGTTAAGGACTGTTTTGGTAAATGTGAGTATTAAATAAGCTAAATTTTCTATTATAGATCAAGAAGAACGAAATCTGGAGTTATATCGAGGAAAGAAAAAGATAGTGGACTAAATCGATATAGTTTATCGTATTTTGTTTCGAGGTAAGTTTGCGGTAAATAAATGCAATATTCTATTATTTTACATTTAATATTATTAAATTCCAGCATTTACATATTTATTCTGTAAATTTATTATTTAAAGACTCAAGCATGAATTGACGGAGAAACAATCTCAGAAAGTTCCGGTTGAACCTTAGGAATGTGTAGGATAAAAATGTCATGACATTAGGGTTTAAGGAAATCATGTAAGACCATGCCAAGGCATGGCATTGGTGAATTTATAAGGCAAAGATCCCATGTAAGACCATGCCAAGGCATGGCATTGGTGAATTTATAAGGCAAAGGTCCCATGTAAGACCATGCCAAGGCATGGCATTGATGAGTTCATAAGGCAAGGATACCACGTAAGACCATGTCAAGACATGGCGATGGTTAAGTTTCATAAGGAAAGGTACCCGCGTATCCTTAGTATTCCAAAGAGTATACCAAAGGAAAGGTAAGACAAGTTCATGTTAAAAGGTACAGGTAAGAATGAAATTTTAAGTACATTGAGTTAAAAGCTTAAGTGATCTTGATAAGAAAAGAATAAAATAATTTATTATGAATGTTGTTATTTATTTACATGCAAACTTACTAAGCTTAATGCTTACTCCCATTATTTTCTCTCTTTTTATAGTATTACAAGCCAACTCGGGGATCGAAAGGACGTCGGAGATCGTTACACACTATCAAAGGATTATATTGGTATTTTGTGACTCGAATGTTTTAAGTTATGGCATGTATAGGGACTTAGCCATTTTGTGTGTATGACCTTATGATATGGCTTAAGATTGGCTTGTAAGTGCTTGGTAATAATTAGCTACTAAAATGGCTAATTAAGAGCATGTTTTGTAATGCCTAATTGATAGTTATTATGGAGAAATCATGTAATTATATGCAGGGGAACAGTTTGGACAGCAACTGTGACGTGATTTTGAAAAATCATTAAAAATAGTATAAATGGAAATATGGTGTGAATGAGATATAGAATTAAATCTTATTGAGTCTATTTTTATATGAAAGAAACAGTGTAGGCAAAATAGTTGTATATTATGAGATAATTGATCTTTTGTGCAGAGGGGTCAGAACTGTCGAACTATGTAACAGGGGAGACTTTAACTAATAAACTGTACTAATTGGCCATACCAAAAATTCTGGAAAAATTATAGTAGGAAGATATATGAGTCTAGTTTCAGGAAAAATTTACGGATCTAAATTTCGAGTTTCGTAACTCGAGTTATAGTCAATTTACTGAACATGACGCAAATGGGCAGTTTCAATTTTTATGCCCTAATTTAGTAAGTTAAGTCTAATAATGGCTCGTGCTCGACTCCATCAACGGTCTCGGGTAAGGGGTGTTACATTTATTGGTATCAGAGCCAGAGTTTAGTTGGCTCTCGGAATATTCAGTATGAGTAAGAGTCTAACTATACATGCCATGCTTATATTTTGATAGTATGACGACTCCTGACGATTTTAAAATGTTTTTCTTTTATAGTTATGGATCTCGAACGAGCTGGTGCAGATGATGTAGAGAGTAATGCACCCGCTCCCGCAGAAGGGACGGTGCCACCAGATAGTAGTGAAAGGCCCGTTACAGTTAGTCAGGGAGGAGGGGCTCGAGAAGCCTTCTTCCAAGTTATGAATGAATGGTTTGCTGAGTTCGTTCGTACGAACCCGGCCGTTAGACCTCCACCCCCTCATGATCCTCAGACCACTCATGTAGCTTCCCCAGTTACAGATACAATCAGAAGAGAGAAACCACCCGTTGACAAGATCAGAATACAAGGGGCCGAAGAGTTTCGGGCTACCAAAGATGATGATGCAGAGAAAGCTGAATTTTGGCTCGAGAACACTATCAGAGTTTTTGATGAGTTATCCTGCACACCGGAAGACTGTATTAAATGTGTAGTGTCACTTCTTAGAGATTCGGCCTACCAGTGGTGGAAGACACTTGTGTCAGTAGTACCGAAAGAAAGAGTTACTTGGGATTTCTTTCAGGATGAGTTCCGTAAGAAGTACATCAGTCAGAGGTTTATTGACCAGAAAAGAAAAGAGTTCCTTGAATTAAAATAGGGTAAGATGACTGTGACTGAGTATGAACGTGAATTTGTCAAACTCAGCAATTATGCTCGAGAGTGTGTCTACAGAGGCTATCATGTGCAAAAGATTTAAGGATGGGCTCAATGATGATATCCGACTGTCAGTTGGTGTTCTAGAGATAAAGGAGTTTTTTGTTTTAGTTGACCGAGCCTATAAGGCAGAGGAGTTGTTTAAAAGAAAGGGTAAAGCTGAAATTGATATGCAAGATACGAAGAAAAGACAGATGAGCAAATCGTTTCAGTCTACATCCAAGAGGCCTAGAGAGTTTTCTACGAGATCTAATTTTTTAGCCGGGTATTCTAGCTGAAACAGAGGTAGAAGATTTATGGATCGAAAAGCTCAAACCACTTCGATTGCGAGTGTTGGCAGTATTCAGCCTGATAGACCCGAGTGTCCTTAATGCGGCCAATGTCATCCAGGTCAATGTCGAGCAACTGAGACTGGTTGTTTCTGATGTGGTGCACCGAATCATTTCATTTGGGAGTGTCCCGAAATGGTTAAAAGAGAAGTAATACCGAGTGCAAGATCAGGCAATACCCCCGTTAGAGGCAGATCTCAGAGAAATCCCGAAGTAGGGGCAGGTAGAGGAACATTTAGAGATACAACAACGAGATCAGATGTTAGAGCACCCGCAAGGACTTATGCTATCCGTGCTCGTGAAGAGGCATCTTCCCCCGACATAATTACGGGTACATTTTCTCTTCATGATGTTACTGTTATTACTTTGATTGATCTGGGTTCAACCCATTCCTATGTTTGTATGAAATTGATGCCTAGTATGAACATGCCCATAGAGTTTATGGAATTTGTGATTAAAGTATCGAATCCATTAGGTCAGTATGTGTTAGTAAACAAAGTATGTAGAAATTGCCCTTTGATGATTAGAGGTTACTGTTTTCCAGCCCTTTGATGTGATTCTTGGTATGGATTGGTTAACTGCACATGATGTGATAGTGAATTGTGGAAAGAAATTCATTGAGTTGAAGTGTGAAAATGGTGAGATTCTTCGGGTTAATTCAGATGAGTCAGGTAGTTCAATTTCCATGATTTCTGTTATGTCTGCTCAGAAATGTTTGAGGAAAGGATATGAAGCATATCTTGCTTTTGTGTTGAATACTAAAGATCCAGAGTTGCAAAATTAAATCAGTGCCTGTGGTAAATGAGTTTCCTGATGTGTTCCCGGAAGAACTACCAGGTTTGCCTCCTATCAGATAAGTTGAGTTTGGTATTGAATTGATTCCAGGTACCACACCTATTTCTATTTCTCCTTATAGAATGGCTTCAATAGAATTGAAAGAATTGAAAGCTCAGTTATAGGAATTAACTGATAAAGGCTTTGTAAGACCTAGTTATTCACCATGGGGAGCACCAGTGTTATTTGTGAAAAAGAAGGACGGTTCCATGAGATTGTGTATAGATTATCGGTAACTTAACAAGGTAACCATCAAGAACAAATATCCATTACCTAGAATAGATGATTTGTTTGATCAATTAAAGGGAGCCACTATGTTTTCTAAGATAGATTTGAGATCCGGATACTATCAGTTGCGATTTAAAGAGTCAGATGTTCCGAAAACTGCTTTTCGAACTAGGTATGGTCACTATGAGTTTCTTGTGATGCCATTTGTCTTAACCAATGCTCCTGCCGTTTTTATGGATTTAATGAACCGAATTTTTAGACCTTATTTGGACAAGTTTGTAGTTGTATTCATTGATGACATCTTGATTTATTCTCATGATGAGATTGAGCATGCAAAGCATTTGAGAATAGTTTTACAGATTTTGAGAGATAATCAGCTTTATGCCAAGTTTAGCAAAAGTGAGTTCTGGTTACGGAAAGTTTGTTTTCTTGGACATATTGTCTCAGTTGAAGGTATTAGAGTTGATCCGAGTAAGATTTCACCTATTGTTGATTGGAAGCCTCTCAGGAATGTATCAGAGGTCAGAAGTTTTCTTGGTCTTACCGGTTATTATAGACGATTTGTAGAGGGATTTTCCATGATAGCTACTCCATTGACAAGATTGCTACAGAAAGATGTCAAGTTTGAATGGACTGAGAAATGTCAGCAGAGTTTCGACAAGTTAAAGGCATTGTTGACTAAAGCTCCTGTCTTAATACAACCAGAACCGGGTAAAGAGTTTGTGATATACAGTGATGCATCCTTAAATGGACTAGGTTGTGTACTTATGCAGGAAGGAAGGGTAATTGCTTATGCCTCTAGACAGTTAAAACCACATGAAAAAAATTATCCGACACATGATTTAGAGCTAGCTGCTATTGTATTTGCATTAAAAATTTGGAGACATCACTTGTATGGTGAGAAATGCCGAATATTCACTGATCATAAAAGTTTGAAATACTTGATGACTCAGAAAGATCTAAACTTGAGGCAAAGAAAATGGTTAGAGTTAATTAAAGATTATGAGCTAGTGATCGATTATCAACCGGGTAAGATAAACATTGTTGCTGATGCTTTGAGTAAAAAATCATTATTTTCCTTGAGAGCTTTGCACACTAGTTTGGCCTTATCAGATGATGGTTCTATTTTAGCAGAGTTGAGAGCTAAACCAACGTTTCTTGAAGAAATTTGTGAAGCTTAGAAGAATGACAGTGAGTTGCAAGCCAAAAGAGTTCAGTGTGAGTCAGGTGTAGAGTCTGATTTTCAAATTGGTTCTGTCGATTGTTTGATGTTCAGAGATAGAGTATGTGTACCCAAGAATGATGAACTTATTCGGAAAATCTTACAGGAAGCACATAACAGTTCTTTGTCTATTCACCCAGGTAGTATAAAAATGTACAATGATTTGAAGAAAATGTATTGGTGGACAGGAATGAAAAGAGATATATCAGAGTTTGTTTCTAGATGCTTGATTTGTCAACATGTAAAGGCCGAACATCAGGTACCTTCAGGTTTATTGCAGCCTGTATTAGTTCCCGAATGGAAACGGGACCGAGTTACTATGGATTTTGTGATAGGATTGCCTTTGACACCGAGAAAGAAAGATGCAGTATGGGTTGTGATTGATAAGCTAACGAAGTCCACTCATTTTATTCCAGTTCGTATGGATTATTCACCTGACAAGTTGGCTGAGTTGTATATTTCAAAGATAGTTAGACTACATGGAGTACCGTTATCGATTATCTCAGATAGAGATCCGAGATTTACTTCACGGTTTTGGAAGAAATTGCAGGAAGCTTTAGGTACAAAGTTGAGTTTTAGTACAGCTTTCCATCCTTAGACTGATGGTCAATCAGAAAGAGTTATTCAGGTACTTGAAGATACGCTTAGATGTTGTGTATTGGAATTTCAAGGTAGTTGGGAGAAATACTTGCCGTTAATAGAGTTTGCCTACAATAATAGTTATCAATCGAGTCTGAAGATGGCACCTTACGAAGCTTTGTATGGACGTAAATGTCGCACACCTTTGTATTGGACAGAGCTTAAGGAAAATTAGATTTACGGGGTTGATTTAGTCAAAGAAACAGAAGAGAAAGTAAAAGTCATCAGAGATTGCTTGAAAGCAACTTCAGATAGGCAGAAATCCTATGCAGATTTGAAAAGAAAAAAAATTGAATTTCAAGTTGGTGATAGGGTATTCTTGAAAGTATCTCCGTGGAAGAAAGTTCTCAGATTTGGCAAGACAGGCAAATTAAGTCCCCGTTTTATTGGACCGCTTGAGGTGATCGAGAGAGTTGGGCCATTGGCATATCGATTAACTTTGCCGACTGAGTTAGAGAAGATTCATAATGTGTTTCATGTGTCTATGTTACGTCATTATTGTTCAGATCCATCGCATGTGATTCCGCAAACAGAGGTTGAGATTCAGCCAGATATGACTTACGGTGAGGAACCGGTAAAAATTCTAGCTCATGAGGTTAAACAATTAAGGAACAAAAGTATTGCACTTGTGAAAGTCTTATGGAATAGGCATGGGATAGAAGAGGCTACATGGGAACCCGAAGAGACTATGCGAAAACAGTACCCAAATCTCTTTACAGGTAAGATTTTCGGGGACGAAAATCCCTAAAGGGGGAGAAATGTAACATCCCGAAATAGGGCCTATACAGAACAGTGGTTGCGAAACCATGAATTCGAGATAGAAAAGTTTATTACGATTAATTATTATGATTTATCGAGTGATTAGATGCATGTGTTAGAATATCGATAGAAAATTTCATGAATTGCATGTCTAATTTGCCTATTAGGACTTAATTGCAAAAGTTGATAAATATGAGTTTTAGATGTTAAAGGGTTTAATTGAAGAGCATAATTGAAGTAGAGGCCCTTAAATGGTAATTATACCATTAGGCTTTCATGGACAAAAATGGACATATATAGGTAGAAAGAACCAAAGTTTTTAATGAAAGGTAATTTAGTCATTTGGTAATAAAAAGATATTAAAAGGGAAAAAGATGGCAAAATATGCTCATCTTCTTCATTAGGCCGAATTTTCAAGGGTTCACCATAGCTAGGGTTTGTTTCAAGCTTCCAAGCTCCATAGTAAGTGATTCCAAGCCCTGTTTTTAATGTTCTTTACATTTTGAAGCCCTCAGAGCTCTCGGTTTAGCTTATTCTATCAATAATTCATGCTAGCGTTCATATTTGGAAAAATACCCATAGGTGAAATGTGTTTATTTTGATATTTTATGATAGAATATGAAGTCTAAAATTATGTTAGACAACTTTTGCTAAGTGATTTTAAGTAAAAACGAGTAAAACGGCTTAATCGGTAAAAATACCTAATGTTCATAAGTACATGTTAGAGTGAGAATTTGATGTTGTCATAGAAGGGAAAAATGATCAGCATGTCATAAAACATATGGATGAGGGATAAAGTTTAAAGAAATCATGTAAGACCATGCCAAGGCATGGCATTGGTGAATTTATAAGGCAAAGATCCCATGTAAGACCATGCCAAGGCATGGCATTGGTGAATTTTATAAGGCAAATGTCCCATGTAAGACCATGCCAAGGCATGGCATTGATGAGGTCATAAGGCAAGGATACCACGTAAGACTATGTCAAGACATGGCAATGGTTAAGTTTCATAAGGAAAGGTACCCGCGTATCCTTAGTATTCCAAAGAGTATACCAAAGGAAAGGTAAGACAAGTTCATGTTAAAAGGTACAGGTAAGAATGATATTTTAAGTACATTGAGTTAAAAGCTTAAGTGATCTTGATAAGAAAAGAATAAAATAATTTATTATGAATGTTGTTATTTATTTACATGTAAACTTACTAAGCTTAATGCTTACTCCCATTCTTTTCTCTCTTTTTATAGTATTACAAGCCAACTGGGGGATCGAAAGGACGTCGGAGATTGTTACACACTATCAAAGGATTATATTGGTATTTTGTGACTCGAATGTTTTATGTTATGGCATGTATAGGTACTTAGCCATTTTGTGTGTATGACCTTATGATATGGCTTAAGACTGGCTTGTAAATTAATTAGCTACTAAAATGGCTAATTAAGAGCATGTTTTGTAATGCCTAGTTGATAGTTATTATGGAGAAATCATGTAATTATATGCAGGGGAACAGTTTGGACAGCAACTGTGACGTGATTTTGAAAAATCACTAAAAATAGTATAAATGGAATTATGGTGTGAATGAGATATATAATTAAAGCTTATTGAGTCTGTTTTTATATGAAAGAAACGGTTGTATATTATGAGATAATTAATCTTTTGTGCATAGGGGTCAGAACTGTCAAACTGTGTAACAGGGGAGACTTTAACTAATAAACTGTACTAATTGGCCATACCAAAAATTCTGGAAAAATTATATTTGGAAGATATATGAGTCTAGTTTCATGGAAAATTTACGGATCTAAATTTCGAGTTTCATAACTCGAGTTATAGTCAATTTAGTGAACATGACGCAGATGGATAGTTTCAATTTTTATGCCCTGATTTAGTAAGTTAAGTCTAGTAATGGCTCGTGCTCGACTCCATCAACGGTCTCGGGTAAGGGGTGTTACAAGGTATCTGAGGGTTTAATTCATAATGATAATAAAAGAAAACATCCCAGAAGAAAGATAAAACAAAACATAAGAAATCCCTAAAACCCCCTGAAGGAATTGAAGGAGAGATCCTCTGTCTTGAGTATAAGTCTGGCTTCTTGAGATGGATCAACTGGCTATCTTCGAGTAAATCCCCACAAATCTTCCCTCTTTGGCTTAGCTAGATGCCCCCTGACTAAAGCCGTGGGTTCCCCCGACAAAAGCCCTGACAGAGGGCTTCTGCCGAACTCCCCGCTTAAGTTGCCCCCTAAGGTGTTTATAAAGACTTTGAGACGTCTTACTTGGCCCCTAAGTATCCTAATTCAAGTAGAATTCCTACTAGGGTGTTTGAATAGGCTTTGGAATGTGTTTCTTTCCCTCCAAGTATCCAAATCTGAGTAAAACTCCTCTTGGCCGTGGCAGGGACACGCCCATGGCACACGCTCGTGTAAGTCGTGGCCAGGCCGTGTTCAGGCCTGATAAGGAGGCACGGCCGTGTGGTCTTGGGCCCAGGCCGTGTCGATTTCGTGATATAGCCCGTTTACTCCATTTTGGGCCTATTTTTCGTTCTTTTTGTCATTTGGTGCTCTTCTGAGTACAAAACATGAAAATAAAGGATTAAAAGCACCAAATTACACAATTCAAGGCTTAAATCATCCAAAAGCATGCTAAATATGGGATTAAAATATGTTACTTTTACGGTTTATCAAATACCCCCACACTTAAGCTTTTGCTTGTCTTCAAGCAAAATTTTCAACTTACAATTAAAACGAACTTCCTTGATTCATAATATTTATCAATAATGTTTTATTATAATTCAAAGATAATTCGTACATGGATAATTAATCTTAAAGAGTCCTAGAGATTCAAACAATCAAAGTCATACATTTATAGCCTGAAAATGTTAGGTGTTTCCCCTTACCTGAATAATTACCTCTGATTCGGAATTTACAAGAATTGACATCCTCACTAAAGATTCACTCAAATCACTCGAAATGTTTAAGGTTCAGAATTAAGTATTCAAAAGTAAAACATGAAGAGTTAATCCCATAGGCTTGCATAAAAATCAAATCTCTACCACTGTAAAAAAGAGATGATACACAAATCAAAAGGTTTTTAAAAAGAGTTGTAACGGGGCTTAGGTTAAAGGTGTGGATAAAGGCTGAATTATTTGGTTAGAATCGAGATTGAATTGATAATTTATTTAACTAGAAAAATGAACTAATCCTAAATAATTACATCAAATGAAAACTAATAATACGAGCTTTTTCTTCAAGATTTGAAATTTAAACATGTAAGCTCACTTAATTATAGAACTAATAATGAATATACTTCGTTTTTTTTAGAACAAGTCAAGTAATACTAGGAAAGAACTTTTACAACTGAAATATAGAACATAGTTAGGTAACTACTCAAAATCAAATCTCGACAAAATGGGAGTCAAGGAATGGTGATAACAAATACAAAGGGTTTTGGGTTAATATTAGCTGGTGAGTCAATAAAAAGGGTTGTTAGGATCAAAAGGGTTCACTAGGGGTTAATTATGAGGGCAGGCTTTTAGTGGAGTGAGTGGGTTAAAACCTAGGTGCCTTTATCATCTCTGTATATCAAATCAAAGGTGTGGTCTCGACATGTATAATCGATGCAAGTTCTAGAATAACAAATCAATGTTGACACACTCATAATAAAAAAATGAGCATGAAAGAATGTATGCTCTGTAAGGCTCAAAATCTCACAAAAATTATGGGTTTTTGATGACAATCTTGTAAATTTAAAATTTCAAGGTAACATTCAGATTCAGGTAGACAACCTAGAAAAATTTAAAATTTGAAAAATAGACTTATCATGCTTGATTCTCTAGTATCCTTCAAATTTAATCATCAATGTACAATTATCAATGACTTAATCCAAAACATATCAATAAAACTCATAAATCAAGGAATTTTCATTCTAATCATAATATAGGAAACTTACTTAAAGGCAAGACATAATTCAAGGATTTGAGAATAAATAACTATTCACCCCTCACACTTAAGTTGTACATTGCCCTCAATGTACAAAGATAGATAATATCAAAATAATCATAAAATCGTAAGATGGGGAGAGAAGTGAAACTTCCAAAAATTTGGATGAAGTTAGTTGAAAGAAACTGGATAGGATTGAAAGTGAACGTGGGGAAGCATCTCGAACCGTTTGAAATTGAGTCCTCGAAGTAGCCGTCTTGATTTAGACATGGAACGTCAGAGTTCAAAAAGCACACTATCAACATCACTTTGGTATAACAATTTAGACATATTTTGAGTATGGCATGTATAGGACTTGGGTATTTTGTTAGGTCATAATTGTTAGCCAAAGTGTTGGCTATGTATGTTATTAAAGTCATTTTGTAAATAGTCATTGGAATTGGGCCAATACTTGATTAAGTATATATATATTCTATGAGGATGAAATTATGAAGTTTATGCTTGTGTGAATGTTTTGAATTGAGTTCCTGGATATGCCTTTGGGTTATGAGTTGTGTTGAGATGAGTTGGAATAAGTATGTTTGCTATGCAGGGTGGCATTTGGCTTGGAATATAGCCTTTTTAATGTCCACATGGGTAGACGCACAGTCGTGTGTCTAGGCCGTGTGAGACACACAGTCAGCCTTATGGGCGTGTTGATCGGCTGTGGTCCCCTTGCATGCTAGGCTTGCAAGTCAGTATGCTCAGTAGTAAACATACGGGCAGAGACACGACCGTGTGTCTCAGCAGTGTGGGAGGCACGACCTTGGACATGGGCGTGTGCCCAGGCCGTGTGAAGTCTACACTTTAAATGTGGAATTTAATTCGACACACGGTCTAAGGACACGGGCGTGTGCCTTAGCCGTGTGACCATAGTGAGATGATGACATCATAAACAGAATCCCAAGGTTTTGGAACACGGGCTAAGACACAGGCGTGTCGAGGCTGTGTGAGGGACACGGGCCAGGGACACGGGCATGTGTTTGGTCGTGTGGAATAAGTCAGTGTTGACCACGGGTGAAAGACACGGGCATGTCTTAGGGGCACACGGGCATGTCCCTAGGACAACATGGGCGTGTGGCCCCAGTTTTTGTTGAAGAATTTTCTAAGTTCGCAAAAGTTCCCGGTTTATTTTTGAAACCTCTCAGAAGTATGTTTAGGGCCTCGTAGACTGAGAATGGGTAGAATATGGGTTTATATGGAAACTCTTTATGGTAAAAAGAATTTTATAGCCCAATGTGATATTTTTAAGCAAGTTAAGTTAGGTAATGCCGCAAATACGGTTCTGGCTTCGAACACGGGTAAGGGGTGTTACACCACTCAAACTTTACATCTTTCTGCAGTAGTCTGGTCATCGGTGTAGCAATCATCAAGAAACCTTTTACAAAACGTCAATAGTAACCAGCCAATCCCAAAAAGCTTCTAACCTTGGATAAATATCTAGGTGGTTTCCAGTCAATAACTGCAGAAATCTTATTTGGTTCCACTCGAATGCCATCTGTCGAGACAATATGTCCTAAGAATCCGACTTCCTGGAGCCAAAACTCACATTTACTGAATTTAACATATAGTTTCTTATCTCATAAGATTTGCAACACAATCCTCAAATGCTCGGCATGCTCAGACTCATCTCGAGAATAGTCAGAATTTCATCAATGAACACAACAACAAATCTATCTAAATACAGTCTAGAGATCCAATTCATCAAATTCATAAAAATAGCAATAGCATTAGTTAATCCAAAAGGCATTAGTTAATCCAATTCAGAACTCACCTCGTTCTGAATGCAGTTTTTGGCACATCTGAGTCTTTAACTCGCAACTAATAATAGCCAGATCTCAAATCAATCTTTGAAAATATTGTTGCACCTTTCAAATGATCAAACAAGTCATCTATTCTCGATAGCGGATACTTATACTTTATTGTAACCTTGTTGAGCTGACGATAGTCAATACACATTCTCATGGACCTGTCTTTCTTCTTAACAAATAATACTGGCGCACCTTAGGGTGAAAAACTCGATCGTGCAAAACCTCTATCTGTTAACTCTTTCAACTGAGCTTTCCACTCTATCGACGCCATTTTATACGGAGCTATAGATATCGGTGATGTTCCTGGTATTAACTCAATAGCAAACTCAACCTCTTTGACTAGTGGCAACCCAGGCAATTCTTCTAGAAATACATCCGAATATTCACAAACTACAGGCATCGATTTAACCTTCTTTTTAGATACTTTGGCATCTAAAACATATGCTAGGTACACATCACAACCTTTTCTCACATATCTCTGAGCCGACATCGACGAAATCACTATAGGCAATGATCCTGACTCATCAAGTTGAATTCGAAGAATTTCATTATTCTAACATTTCAATTCTATAATCTTTCGTCTATAGTTCACAACGGCATCATGTAGAGTCAACCAATCCATACCCAAAATCACATCGAACTCATCAAATGGTAAAAGCATCAAATCAGCTGGAAAACAGTAACCCCGATTCATTAAAGGACAGTTCTTGTATACTTTGTCAACTAGAACATACTTGCTTAAGGGGTTTGATACTTCAGTTACAAATTCTATAGACTCAACAGACAATTTTTTACTAGACACTAAATTTTCACAAACATATGAATGTGTTGATCCAGGATCAATTAAAGCAATCACAATAATGATGTAAAGAGAGAATGTACCAGTAATAACATTTGGGGAGGACGACTCTTCGCGAGCGCAAATAGTGTAGGATCTAGCAGGTGCTCTAGCCTCGGATCTCATAGCTGAGCCTTTTGTCGCTCATTTTTCACTGGATACATTTTCCACATTCCTCGTTGGTATTCCTGATAAACCGTAATATATACATATTTTAATCCCACATTTGGCATACTTTTGGATGATTTATCCCCTAAATTGTGGAAGTTGATGCTCCTAATCCGTTAATTTCATGTTTTATACTTAGGAGAGAACCGGGGGATGAAAAGAATGAGAAACGGGCCAAAAATGAAGAAAATGGGCCAAAGTACGAAATTCACATGGCCTGGAGAAAATGTTTTATACTTTCTTCTCAGATGTTTTCTTTTATAAACATGAACTAAACCCCTCAAATACCTGAGGGGGATGAAACCTAAGACGGATCTTGTTATTGTTTTCTGAACTGTATGATAAATACTTGATTTGTTTTTAATTATGTGTTCTTAATTCTTGCTTTGATATTTCAGGATATTGATTCAAGTATTGATGTGCTTAGGCAGTGGAGAAAAATTCCCTGTTAAAGAGTAGATGTAGCATAATTAAGCGGAGTTGATCGCAACCCTAGAGATAGAATGATGAAAATCTGCTGGATTAGGGTCAAACCTAATATGAGAGTCTATAGATCGAGTTAATGCAATTCTAGGGGTTTTAGTTAGAAAGAGATTTCAATTAATCAACCTAGGGTTAGACGTTAGTAGCCTCGAGAGAGGTATTAATATAAATTAGGGAATCCTACGGATCAAGTCAAGTGAATAAATCGTCTGGTTCAGAGTTATATAACAAGTGAAGTCTAGGTAGATTCTTCCTCGGATATTGTCTTAATCAATTGGTTTTCCCAAAAGTATTCTCTCCAATTCATTTTCTGTGTCTTAGCATCTTTAGCTTGTAATTAGTTAGTTCTAGATTAAACAACAATTCCCTTAATTCTTAGGCTAAATAATAAAAGGATAGTAATTACTAGTACTCTTGGTCCTTGAGGATACGATACTTTCGGTCTTGCCATATCTATACTACCAAATGATAGGTGTGTTTGCCTCAATCGTTGTCATAGTTAATTTCTAGGCTCGATCATTCATTATATAAATATTAAGACTTTTTGACACAATCAAGTTGTTGGCGCCGTTGCCGGGGACTAGGATACTAGGAACACTTGATTTTTATTACTTTAGCCATTACTTTTATTTATTTGGAATTTGATTTTTAATTTTTTTTTACTTTTCTAATTTTACTTTTCTTTTTCTTTGCTTCTGATAGGTTTTTCTAGTTTATGACTAGAAGGAACCCATCAGGACCCTTGATTTTTGAAAGCGATATAGAAGGTACCGTTCGTAGAAATAGAAGAGAAATAAGGTGAAGCTTACGATACATAGAAGAAGAGAAAAGGGAACGAAACTAATACTACCGAAGAGATGGCTGATAATAATCTGCTACCTTCGGTGGTTGCCGAAAATCATGCTCCTCGTACTATGTATGATTATGCTAAACCTAATTTAACAGGAACTGAGTCAAGTATTATTAGACCTACTATTGCTACAAATAATTTTGAACTGAAACCTAACACAATTCAGATGATACAACAATTTGTTCAGTTTGATGGTTTGCAGGATGAATATCTAAATAATCACTTGGCGAATTTCATAGAAATTTTGCGATACTTTCAAAATAAATGACGTTTCTGATGATGCCATTCGTCTTCAGTTGTTTCCCTTTTCATTGAGGAACAAAGGCAAAAAGTGGTTGAAGTCCTTACCACGAGGATCAATCACTACATGGGAACAAATGACCAAAAATTTTTTGTTAAAATATTTTCCGCTGGCTAAAATGACAAGGTTGAGGAATGATATCTCTTCTTTTGTACAGATGGATTTAGAAACACTTTACGATGCATGGGAGAGATACAAGGATCTATTGAGAAGGTGCCCATATCATGGGTTACCCTTGTGGCTACAGGTCCAGACCTTTTATAACGGTGTGAACCCCTCAACCAGGCAGTTGATGGATTCAGCCGCCGACGGAACCCTGAATAACAAAACACCTGAGGCTGCCTATGAATTCATTGAAGAGATGTCACTGAAAAACTATCAGTGGCAAATCATGAGGACAAGGCCAACAAAAGCCGCCAGTGTTTTCAACCTCGATGCAGTAACAATGCAATCATATCAGGTAGAGATGTTAAATAAAAAGATTGATGGATTGTATGGTTCTTCGTAGGTACATCCGGCTATGTAGTACGATACAAATGAAGGAGGGATGAACAATACAGAATATCCGTCCTACAACCTTGGCATAGAAAGCGAACAGATGAACTATATGGGTAATAATTCTAGACCTCAGAATAACCCTTATAGTAACACTTATAATCCAGGTTGGAGGAACCACCCCAACTTCTCATGAAGTGGCCAAGGAAATCAGAGACAACCACCTCTCCCAGGCTTTCAACAGCAACCCTACCCACAAGAGAAAAAGTCGAACCTTAAAGAGATGCTAACAAAGTTCATCGCGGTGTTAGAAACTAGTTTCCAAAACACTGAAACAGCACTCAAAAGTCAAGAAGCATCGATTCAAGGGATCAAAAACCAATTAGGACAACTTGCTAATATCATATCTGAATGACCACAAGGTAGCTTGCCAAGTAACACTGAAACTAACACAAAGGAGCAACTTCAAGCCATAACTACTCACGATAGCGAAGGGTTAGATGAACCCAAAGTAAGCCAAGAGAATGTGGTAGAAGAAGGTAAGCTTGCGGTAAGTCATGATAAGCCAAAATCGATAATTACAGAGTACCAACCTCGTGTGCCATACCCCAATGCGATGAAGAAAGACCACACAGATGAACAATTTGGTAAATTTCTTAAACTTCTTAAGAAATTACATATTAACTTACCGTTTCTTGAAGCTCTTTCGTAGATGCCAGATTTAAGGAAATTTTTAAAAGAGCTTTTGACAAACAAACGGAGATTAGACGAGGCGTCACATGTGGAACTAATCGTAGTATGCTCAGCAATTCTACAAAATAAATGACCACGAAAGTTAAATGATCCAGGGAGTTTTACAATTCCATGCTTAATTGGTAATATATCTGTTGATAGTGCTTTAGCTGATTTAGGGGCAAGCATAATTGTTATGCTTTATAAAATGTTTAAACAGCTAGGTCTCGGGAAACCCAAACAAACTAGGATGAGCATTCAATTAGCTGATAAAACTATTAGAATTCCTAGGGGTATAATTAAAGATGTACTCGTGAAAATTGATAAATCCATATTCCCAGTAGACTTTTTCGTTTTAGACATGGATGAGGACAATAATATTCCTTTAATTTTAAGAAGACCCTTTTTAGCAACTGACAGAACTAAAATTGATGTTGGTACATGTGAACTCATACTTCGTGTAGGTGACGAAACGATCACTCTACAGGCTCTTGACCTGGCTAGGACATCAAGTAATCAAGGTGAGAAAATAAATTCTATTAATGACCATTTGGTTAAACCTTCTTTTTAGGAAGCACCGCAGAACTACAAAACTAAGCCAGATCCTAAACCTCATGCCAACAAGGAAATAACTCATGAGGAACAAAGGCTTCAGATCGATGAACTAGACGAGTGGAAGACACATTTCAAAGAGAAACTAGGAATACACGAAGCAAAATCGAAGCAACTCCATTATAAACCTAAAGATGGGACAAACCAATTTTAGATTGGGGATCAGGTATTGTTGGCTAAAACAGACCCTCGGATCGCCACCTCAGACCTTGATACAAACAAAAAATCCCTTTTAAGGTAGTCAATGTCTTCCCTTACGGAACAATCGAGGTAAGTAATCCTATATTTGGCACTTTTAAAGTAAACGCTACTCGACTTGAACTATATACTGATAATAGAACTGATAGCATGAGAAAGGATTTTCAACTCCTCAAACCACCATGATTATGTGAATGAGAGGTAAGTCTAGCTTAAGACAATAAACGAGTGCTTCTTGGGAGGCAACCAGAGCACTAACCTCATTAATTTTCATATTTTTATTTTCATTTTTTACTTTCAGCAACTAACTACAAACTAACCAAATTAATAAAACACAGATTTCCATACCACACGGCATTACACACGGGCGTGGCCATGGCCGTGTGGACACCACAAATTTCCATACTAGCGTGGTAGAGATAGTGCGAAACAGGACGAAAAATATCTTCAAGCCAAGGGCTCCGACTAAACACCACGGCTGTGCAGTATGGTCGTGGTCGACACTGTTTTATCAACACAGTTGTGGGAGAAACGAAGCACAACACGAACGTGCGATACGGCCATGTGACCCAACATGCCCAAGGTACACAAGCACGGGAAATATCGGTCCCCCAACTTCTATATAAACTCCCTTTTCTTCTCGCTTTCTCCACCAAACCCCCTCTCTCTCAACCCTAGCCACCATAAATTTTCTTCATATTTCAACATCCTTACTACTATCACTCAATACCCAAAGGCAAGGCCAACATTACCATTACCATGTTGAAGAAGCGAAAGGACCCCAGCATAGTCTCCCTATGTGAGACCGATTTACATGAGTTCATGCCGACCGCTTCAGTGACCCGACAAGCCAAGGGCATTTGAGTCCATTTAATTTGTCTTTTTCTTTTCCCTTCTCATTTATTTTCCTACTTTTTATTTCTCT
This sequence comes from Gossypium bickii, assembly GCA_025503065.1. Classification (NCBI taxonomy): domain Eukaryota; kingdom Viridiplantae; phylum Streptophyta; class Magnoliopsida; order Malvales; family Malvaceae; genus Gossypium; species Gossypium bickii. The sequence continues at coordinate 100,809,330 of CP106715.1, forward strand.
TCTGCTTAATTTAGTATATTTTATTTTAGGATATTGATTTTAGGTTTTAAAGGCTGCTTGGGAATAACTACACCACGCCCTTAGAAATCACACCCACCTCGCGAACCATCTAACGATAAGGACTTTTCAGTCCATTAATCTTTTCTTTTAATTTTATTTTACTTCTTACACTTTTTCTTTTTATCTTTCTTTTCTTTAAATATATTGTTAGTATATTTTGAATTATTCCTATTATTTCCTGGCTAATTCTTCACGAGTTTCCCAATTTTTTCATCTAGCACAGAGATCGTTAGCGACCACCATACCACCACCAAAGACGCCTCCTCCAACTTATCTTTCACCTCCGAATCAAATTTCTACACTTCCAACTCAAGGAATCCATCCGAAATTCAGGAAATTTCACTTCTCCCTATCTCTTATGACTTCATGCTATATATATCTTTGTACATTGAGGGCAATGTACATTTTAAGTGTGGGGGGTGAATTTTATTTTGAAAAGTTCCTAAATTTTGGCATTATTCTCAAATCCCTGAATTATGTCTTGACCTTAAGTAATTTTCTCATATTACTATTAGAATGAAATTTGCTTTGATTCATGATTTTTATTAATATGTTTTGGATTAAGTCATTGATAATTGTGCAGTGATGATTTAAACTTTAGGAGAGAATCAAGTATGATGAGTCTATTTTCAAAAAATTAAAATTTTGTTAGGTTGTCTACCTGTAACACCCCAAGCCCGGTCCAAACGTTACGACCAGATCTGGTATGTTACGGGAAAAAGGGTGTTTTAAGAAACTTGAGATATTGTGGAAACCCGAAAGTTTGAAGCTCTTAATTAGGTGAGATTTTGGAAAGTGGTGGTTTGCAGCTTAAGAAAATCCTGGATTTAATTAATCGTCAATTTGTTATCTTTGTTAGCATTTGAGGAAAACGGTTGCTTCATGTGTCTTACTTTTTAAGAAAAACTCCATTTTTATCAATCACGTTTAGGAGAAATACGACTACATCATACCATATTTGATCCGCAAAATGTCAAACCAACTAGTGAGTTAAGAGGCCTTATTACATCAAATGAAAACAACTCAAATCAGCAAATTAAAACAGTTCTGAAGAGAAACTAAGTTTAATAAAATTTGCATGCTATGGCCTCCACTCCCGAGTCCGCCTCAGCTTCCAAGTCCACATCTCACTGATCACCTGCAAGGTTAAGTAGAGGGGGTGAGTCACCAAGACTCAGTGTGTAATTTCCCCTCCAAGTAGCATGCTAAAATATGAAATGCAATGCACCCAGCCCAACCTAAGTTTCCATCCTCTACACACCACCCGTACCAATCGATCACTCCGTTGGGATTTCTACAATCAACCCTCTATCCGCTACACTCCATATGTGGCACCTAGCCACTGGTGACATAGTCACAAGATATCATATGTGGGGCCAACCCATATGTGGTACCAAAACACTAGTGACAATCCCGAATAATCATATTATGGGGCCAACCCACTGTGGTACCAAACCATTGGGACGAGTCGCAATCATACATTTATGTGGTTCCAAACCACTGGTGGTTCCAAACCACTGAGACTTAGTCATGAATCAAGAATATGGGGCCAACCCACGTGTGGTACCAAACCACTAGTGACAGTCTTACATTTCCCCTTTCACATCATATCCAACCGATGCATACAAGGGTCAAATGAACGCAACATGCTGTCAAGTGCATAATATCATCATGGCATACATTCATCAGCGCACACAAAAACAACTAGGTTCTTACCTGGTATTTCGGTCATGCCCATAATGGCATAACACTTGCTCATCTAGTCGTTTCGGCTTTTCAGCCCCAAATAGTTAATATCACATAGTAATATTAAAGTGTGTACATGTTACACACCTGATTATACGCAGTACCACACTATCTATGTCGACACTATCCCTTTTGGAAACTACCGCTATCTACCTCTTGTTCTGCTCAAAAGTCGGCCCATAACCTAATGGCCAATCCCGAATGGCTGACACCGTGCGCTTCTTCAACTTAAGGGTAGGGACTGTGAGTCCAACCCCCTCCTTTGATTGGATACGATTTGGTTCCATGAAACGATCTTGGTCAGAAAATCAGGTTAAGACATTGAATCAGAGAATCATAAAAGTAACATTCAAGCAACCAACCAATATAACATTTTCTTACCCAAGTCGACAGGATCCAAAGGCTACTGCTCTTGGATTAACAGATCACTTGATTGATCGGTTTCGATTGATCCGAAGGTACTCCTCCACTGTCGACCAAAGCAAAAGAAACGCAAGAACCAAGTCCCTCCTATATTCGGCCAAAACCCCCCCATGAAACAGGATTAATGTCATCTTAATTCGGGCAAACAAAAGACAATAGAGAAAGGTGATAAAGAAAGGAAACAGTTACCCCACTTAAGAGAAAACCGATTGGGAAGACTGAGAGGAGAAGTGACGGTCACCTTCTGAGATAATTCGGTCAAGGGATGAAGTTTGAGAAGTAAGCAAATATGAAAACAAAATGGAGGAGAAGTGAATTGCTTCGGCTTTTGTTGATGAACCAATAGAAAGAGTTTGGGTTCCAAGTGTTCAAGTGATGAGCCAGGAATATGAACAAGAGAAAAAAAATGAAAGAGAATGAGAGAGAGAGTGTGTTGAGGTTCAACCTTGATGGAAGAAAGAAAAAGAAGAGATTTGGTAAGTCTCAAAAGGATTCGGCGATACCAGAAAAGAGAAGAAGAAGAAGATGTGATAGCTAAATAATGAGTGAGAGTAAAATGAGAAAAGAAGAAGCAATTAGGAAGCAAATAGATTTCGGTTTCGGCTTAAGAAAAGAAGATAAGAAATGGAACTTGCTAGGAACCCACGGCATATGGGAAAAAAAGAAAGAAGGAAACCTTAAATGCCGAAAATGGAAAAGAACTCTCACCTTGACCACTCAATATTTCGACACTCACCAATCTACAAGCTGAAAATGCACGATTTGAAAACAAAACCCAAGCTTCCAAAGCTGAAATTCGGCACACCTTAGCCACACAAAAACCGATTTCCCCCTCCTACCATGAGTTTGAAATTCAGCCAACACTGAGCTCCAATGTCCATCCCTTTCTTTTCTCCTCAATTTTCTCCTGATCAACCATTTGAATTATTTGAATAAGTCAAGCTCCTGTATTTTCTCTCAGCCACACATTTAACTATTTTGACCCAATCAACACTCCATCCTGAAGTGTCTAAGCTGAACTCTGCCTCTGCTCTCTCTGACGCCAAAAACAATTCCCGAAATGAGCTTCATGCGACTTGAACCTGCTTCCTCTCTGCTACCTTGTGGCGTCACCTACTAGCATCTTAAGTGGCGCCTCCTTGCCACTCTGCCACTCCTCTCCTTGTGTCAAATATTCACACGCAACAACCCTTAAGTCTCATACCATTCAGCTCTCCCTTAGAGTGCCCAAAAAGCAAATTTTTACTAAAGTTTCGGCTTACCCCCAAGTCACTCCTGGACCCCAATGTACCCTAAACTAACCTGTCAAGCATAGCATTCACACCCAAACTCATAAAATGCAAAGTCCCTAATTTAGGATGTGACAGTTCTACCCCACTTTAGAATAATTTCGGCCTCGAAATTACCTGATCAAAAGGGTTGAGGATGTTGCTCTCGCATCGTTTCCTCTGCTTCCCACGTAGCCTCCTTAGAATCGTGATTATGCCACAACACCTTAACTAGTGGAACCGTCTTCTTATGCAATACCTTGACATCACGATCCAGAATCCGAACTGGTTCCTCTTTAAAGGATAGATCAGACCTTACTTAAATTTCTTCTACTGGTACCACGTGAGATGGATTTGAATGATAGCGTCCTAGCGTCGATACATGAAACACATCATGAATTTGGCTTAACTCTGCAGGTAACTCGAGTTGATAGGCTATTGGTCCCACACGCCTCACTACACGATAAGGCCCGATAAACCTGGGGCTCAGCTTGCCCTTCCGTCCAAACCTTAGCACTTTCTTCCACGGTAATACCTTTAAGAAAACCCGGTCCCCTATTTCAAATTCTATGTCCCTACGCTTCAGATCGGCATAGGACTTTTGTCTATCCGAAGCTTCCTTCAATCGAGTCTTGATCAACTTAATATTATCCTCCGTTTCAGAAACCAATTCTAGACCCAACATTTGACGCTCACCCAACTCTGTCCAACACGTAGGAGTGCGACATTTTCGACCATACAATGCTTCGTATGGCACCATCTGAATACTAGACTAATAGCCGTTGTTGTACGCGAACTCTGCCAACAGTAGGAACTCTTCCCAACTACCTCTGAAGTCTATGATACAGCCTCTCAACATATCTTCTAGGATTTGGATTACCCTTTTTGACTGTCCATCAGACTGCGGATGAAATGCTGTACTGAAGTCTAACTTTGCACCCAATGTTGATGCAATGCCTTCCAGAATCTTGACGTAAATCTGGGATCTCTGTCCGATATGATCGACACTGGTACCCATGCAACCTTACAACCTCTGCTATGTATAACTTAGCCAACCTCAGAAGAGAGTAGTCCATACGCACTGGTATGAAATGAGCATACTTTGTCAAACGATCAACAACCACCCAAACTGAATCCTTCTTAGTGGGTTAAGAGGAAGCCCACCAACGAAAGCCATTGTGATCTTTTCCCATTTCCACTGTGGAATCTTTATAGGCTGCAATAATCCTGACGGCAACTGATGTTTTGCTTTCACCTGCTGGCACGTCAGACACTTACTCACAAATTTAGTTATTTCATGCTTCAAACCCGGCCACCAAAATTTTTCTTGCAAATCTCGATACATCTTACTTCCTCCCGGATGCATAGCGTATGGGCCACCATGCGCTTCTTGTAAAATTCTATGCCTCAACTCTGAATCCCTCGGCATGCAAATCCTTCCTTGAAAATATTGAACCCCCTCACTGTTCAGATTATAATCCCCTACCCCACCATTCTACACCTGCAGTAATCGAGCACTCAAGTTATCATCCAACAACTGCTTCCCTTTAATCTGACTGATCCACGTGGGTCTCACTTGAAGCTCAGCTAACAAACTCCCATCCTCGTACAGTCTAAGATAGGCAAACATCGCTCTTAGATCCGAGATCACCCGACGACTTAAGGCATCTGCCACCACGTTAGCTTTACCCGGATGGTATTCCATTGAACAATCATAATCCTTTAACAATTCGACCCATTGCCTCTGCCTTAAATTCAACTCCTTCTGGGTGAGAAGGTATTTCAGGCTCTTATGATCTGTGTAAATGACAGACTTCTCCCCGTACAGCTAATATCTCTAGATTTTTAAGGCAAAAACTATAGTCGCCAACTCCAAGTCATGTGTGGGATAATTTAACTCATGTGGTCTTAACTGTCGAGACGCATACGTAACAACCCTTCCGTCTTGCATCAACACACATACTAAACCCGTGTGTGAAACATCACAATAAACCACGAACTCCTTTCCAGCTTCCAGCTGAATCAACACCGGGGCCTCCGTCAAAATCCTCTTTAGCTTCTCAAAACTTTCCTGTTGCTTGTTAGCCCAAACAAAAGGTACTCCTTTTTGCAACAACTTGGTTAAAGGAGCCGCTATCAGGGAGAATCCCTCTACGAATCTTCTATAATACCCAGCCAAACCAAGAAAACTCCTAATTTCTGCCACAGATTTAGGTGTCTTCCAACCCAGCACAACTTCGACCTTTCGAGGGTCAACCCTAATCCCCTCAGCAGACACCACATGACCCAAAAAGGATAACTTCTTTCGACTAGAACTCACACTTGCTGAATTTGGCAAACAAGTGCTTTTCCTTCAGAATCTGTAAAACCACCCTAAGATGCGAATCATGCTCCTCCTCTGACTTTGATTAAACCAGGATATCATCTATAAAAACTACGACGAATTGGTCCAGATAAAGTTGAAAAATCTGATTCATCATGTCCATGAACGCTGCTGGTTCGTTAGCCAAATCAAAGGACATGACCAAAAATTCATAGTGGCCATAGCGAGTTCGAAATGCCGTCTTGTGAGTGTCCGCCTCCTTGACCTTAAGCTGATGATAACCTGACCGCAAATCTATCTTTGAAAAGACCGAAGCCCCCTTCAGTTGGTCGAACAAGTCGTCAATTCTCGGCAGCGGGTACTTATTCTTGATCGTCAATTTATTCAACTGACGGTAGTCAATGAACAGACGTATTGATCAATCTTTCTTCTTGACGAACAGCACCGGCGCTCCCCAAGGTGATACACTCGGCCGGATAAAACCTCGATCTAAAAGTTCGTTGATCTGGGCTTTCAATTCCATCAATTCCTTGGGTGCCATCCTATATGGGGCAATCAAAACAGGCGCTGTCCCTGGGTAAAGGTCAATACCAAATTCTACCTCTCGATCCGGGGGTAATCCTGGAAGCTCTTCTGAAAAAACATTGGGAAATTCCTTCACTGTTCTAACATCCCCCACAGACAAACCCTTGCCTTCCAAGGCACAAACCAGTGCTATAAACGCCTCACAACCCTTCTTCACCATTCGCTCAGCCTTCAAAGTAGATATTACGTTAGACAGATAGTTCCTTCTCTCACCTATTACCACCACCTCTTCATCCTCAAGAGTTCTCAATACCATGCGCTTGGTAGCACAATCCAGATTTGCCTGATACTTCACCAGCCAATCCATACCCAAGATCAAATCGAACTCCCCGAATAGCTGTTGCATCAGATCAGCCAGAAAAACTACCCCTTGAACTTTTAGAGGTACATCCCTATAAAGTCTATCCACCACTACCGATTGTCCTAACGGGCTAATTACAGTCATCTCCCTAGAAATAACTTCAGAGTCTATTCCTAGAGTTTTAGATACTCCACTACAACATAAGAATGTGTCGATCCTATTTCGATTAATGAAGTATAAGGCAACCCATAAATAAGGAACGTGCTGGTTATGATGTCCGGTGCATCTCCCTTCTCTTGACGTCTGGCTGCATAGACCAGCCCAAGTCGCCCTGCATCACTGCTCCCAGCACCTCTGCTTGGTGCTCCACGTCCCCGACCAGAACCATTACCCCCTCTGACTGAACCATGACCCCTCTGTGGTTGCTGACCAACTCTACCTGACTGAGCATAACCCTGACCCATCAGTTGCGTTCTGCCCCTTTCCTGTGGACAATCCCTTATTCGATGTTTTGTAGATCCACACTTGAAACAACCTCTGTTACCAGCCCAACACTCACCAAAATGGAATCTATCGCAACGAGCACACTCGGAGGCCGACTTTCAACAGCAGGTCTCACGGCACGATTCGGCCCCTCAACCCTAGGTCTCTTCTGAAACCGTCCAACTGATCCTGACGAACCAAAGTTCCTTTTGTTTCTATTCCTCTCCTGATTCTGCCTTTTGGATCGCTTTACCTCCTCGGCTATCTTAGCCTTTTACACCAGGACAGTAAATTCCCTCTCTCGCTGTGGAGCTATCAGCACACACAGGTCATCTCTCAACCTATCTTCGAACCGAACATAGCGCTCGTGATCGGTGTCCGCAATACCCCAGGCATAATGGCTAAGACGTAAGAATTCTACCTCATACTCAGCCACCGACTTGATCTCCTGTACCAGGTTTAAAAATGCCCTTCGCTATGCATCCACATAACTCGACCCAATGTACTTACTCTGAAATGACATCTTGAAGAATTCCTAGGTAATACGGTCAGCCGTAGCACCATCTCTGACCGTAAGCCACCATTGATACGCCTCATCTCGCAGAAGAGACAAAACACCTTTCAACTTTTCCTCCTCTGTGAAGTCTAGATCATCCATTATGTGCTCACTTGCTTCCAACCAATATTCAGCTGTGCTAGGGGCTACGCTTGAGACACCCTTAAACATCTCCGCTCCATTGGTTTGGAGTTACTCAAACACAGATTTTCGGGCGGCAGTACCCATGTTTGCCCCCGCAACTCTCTCCAAAACCTGTAACATCGCTTGAGACACCTCATCTTCTCCACCCATTTGATCCTGAAACTCTGCTTCCGCGGCTGGCGGCAGCGGCATCTCATTCCTTGACCCATGACCAGATCCTACTGGTTACGACACAACAATCCTGCCTCTACCACGCCCACGCATATTACGTCCACATCCCCTAGTACTCATGTCTACTTTCGCGTCTAAATCTGATTAAAATTTTTATGCGTTAATATCCTTTGCTTGTTCATTACAGAGCAGTTTTCTGAGAGATATCTTTAAAGGGTAGTTTTCGCAGAACACAACACAACCTAGAGGTTCTCTATCTCTAAAGTGTAAATTCCTAAGATTAACAGGCATATTTCTTCATGCTAACAATTATTCTATACGTACAGCATCAAATGATTAGATTACTTACCTGGGTGGATCAAGTGCCGACGGACTCGGATGCCATGCTCCAATCAAAACATTTCCAAAAATCATTTAGACCAACTTGATAAAATATTAGTGAACCCATTTTCACAGCCCAACTTTTGTAACCTAGGCTCTGATACCAAGATTGTAACACCCCAAGCTCGGTCCAAATGTTACGACCAGATCTGGTATGTTACGGGAAAAAGGGTGTTTTAAGAAACTTAAGATGTTGTGGAAAGCCAAAAGTTTGAAGCTTCTAATTAGGTGAGATTTTGGAAAGTGGTGGTTTGCAGCTTAAGAAAATCCCAGATTTAATTAATCGTCAATTTGTTATCTGTGTTAGCATTTGAGGAAAACGATTGCTTTATGTGTCTTACGTTTTTAAGAAAAACACCATTTTTATCAATCACGTTTAGGAGAAATACTACTATGTCATACCATATTGATCCGCAAAATGTCAAACCAACTAGTGAGTTAAGAGGCCTTATTACATCAAATGAAAACAAATCAAATCACAAAATTAAAACAGTTCTGAAGAGAAACTAAGTTTAATAAAATTTGCATGCTATGGCCTCCACTCCCGAGTCCGCCTCGGCTCCCAAGTCCACATCTCACTGATCACCTGCAAGGTTAAGCAGAGGGGGTGAGTCACCAAGACTCAGTGTGTAATTCCCTCTTCCAATAGCATACTAAAATATGAAATGCAATGCACCAAGCCCAACCTAAGTTTCCATCCTCTACACACCACCCGTACCAACCGATCACTCCGTGGGGATTTCTACAATCAACCCTCCATCCGCTACACTCCATATGTGGCACCTAGCGGCTGGTGACATAGTCACAAGATATCATATGTGGGGCCAACCCACTTGTGGTACCAAACCACTAGTGACAATCCCGACTAATCATATTGTGGGGCCAACGCACTGTGGTTCCAAACCCCTAGGACGAGTCACGAATCATACATTTATGTGGTACCAAACCACTGGTGGTTCCAAACCATTGAGACTTAGTCACGAATCAAGAATGTGGGGCCAACCCATGTGTGGTACCAAACCATTAGTGACAGTCTTACACTTCCCCTTTCACATCATATCCAACCCATGCATACAAGTGTCAAACGAATGTAATATGCTGTCAAGTGCACAATATCATCATGGAATACATTCATCAACGCATACAAAAACAACTAGGTTCTTACCTGGTATTTCGATCATGCCCATAATGGTATAACACTTTCTCATCTAGCCGTTTTGGCTTTTTAGCCCCAAATAGTTAATATCACATATTAATATTAAAGCGTGTACATGTTACACACCTGATTATACACAGTACCACACTATTTATGTCGACACTATCCCTTTTGAAAACTACCGCTATCTGCCTCTTGTTTTGCTCAGAAGCCGGCCCACAACCTAATGGCCAATCCTGAATGGCTGACACCGTGCCCTTCTTGAACTTAGGGGTAGGGACTGTGAGTCCAACCCCCTCCTTTGATTGGCTACGATTTGGTTCCATGAAACGATCTTGTTCAGAAAACTGGGTTAAGGCATCGAATCAAAGAATCATAAAAGTATCATTCAAAAAACCAACCAATATAACGTTTTCTTACCTAAGTCGACAGGATCCAAAGGCTACCACTCTTGGATTAACAGATCACTTGATTGATCGGTTTCGATTGATCCGAAGGTACTCCTCCACTGTCGACCAAACAGAAGAAACGCAAGAACCAAGCCCTTCCTATATTCGGCCAAAACCCCCCATGAAACAGGATTAATGTCCTCTTGATTCAGGCAAACAAAAGAGAAAAGAGAAAGGTAATAAAGAAAGGAAACACTTACCCCACTTAAGAGAAAACCGATTGGGAAGACTGAGAGGTGAAGTGACGGTCACCTTCTATGATAATTCGATCAAAGGATAAAGTTTGAGAAGTAAGCAAATAGAAAAATGAAATGGAGGAGAAGTGAATTGCTTCGGCTTTTGTTGATGAACCAATAGAAAGAGTTTGGGTTCCAAGTGTTCAAGAGATGAGCAAGGAAAATGAACAAGAGAAAAAAAATGAAAGAGAACAAGAGAGTGTGTGTGTTGAGGTTTGGCCTTGATGGAAGAAAGAAAAAGAAGAGATTTGGTAAGTCCCAAAAGGATTCGACAATACTAGAAAAGAGAAGAAGAAGAAGATGTGATAGCTAAATAATGAGTGAGAGTAAAATGAGAAAAGAAGAAGCAATTAGGAAGCAAATAGATTTCAGTTTCAGCTTAAGAAACGAAGATAAGAAATGGAACTTGCTAGGCACCTACGATATATGGGAAAAAGAGAAAGAAGGAAACCTCAAATGCCAAAAATGGAAAAGAACTCTCACCTTGACCACTCAATATTTCGGCACTCACCAACCTAAAAGCCGAAAATGCACAATTTGAGAAAAAAACCCAAGCTTCCAAAGCTAAAATTCGAAACACCTTAGCCACACAAAGACCAATTTCCCCCCTCCTACCATGAGTTTGAAATTCGTCCAAGACTGAGCTTCAATGTCCATCCCTTTCTTTTCTTCTAAAATTGCTCCTGATCACCCATTTGAATTATTTGAAGAAGTCAAGCTCCTGTATTTCCTCTCAGCCACACATTTGAATATTTTGACCCAATCAACATTCCATCCTGAAGTGTCCCAGTCGAACTCTGCCTTTGCTCTCCCTGACGCCAAAAACAATTCCCAAAATGAGCTTCATGCGACTTGAACCTGCTCCCTTTCTGCTACCTTGTGGCGTCACCTACCAGTATCTTAAGTGGCGCCTCCTTGCCACTCTGCCACTCCTCTCCTTGTGTCAAATATTCACACGCAACAACCCTTAAGTCTCATACCATTCAGCTCTCCCTTAGAGTGCCCAAAAAGCAAATTTTTACTAAAGTTCCGGCTTACCCCCAAGTCACTCCTGGACCCCAACGTACCCTAAACTAACCTGTCAAGCATAGCATTCACACCCAAACTCATAAAATGCAAAGGCCCTAATTTAGGATGTTACACTACTTGAATCTAATTATTACCTTGAAGTTTGAAATTTACAAAGTTGATATCAAAAACCCATAATAATTTGTGAGATTTTGAGCCTTTTAGAGCATACATTCTTTTCTTGCTCACTTTATTGATTATGAGCGTGTCAACATTGATTTGTTATTCTAAAACTTGCTTCGATTATACATGCAAGACCACATCATTGATTTGATATATAGAGATGATAAAGGAACTTAGGATTTAGCCTACTTACTCCACTAAAAGCCTACCTTCATATTTAACCCTTAGTAAACCTCTTTCATCCTAACAAACCGTTTATTGACTCACCCACTAATATTAACCCAAACCCCATCTTGTATTTGTTATCACCGTTTCTCTTGACTACCCTTATATCGAGATTTGATTTGATCAGTTGCCTAACTTTATTCTTTATTTCAATTGTTAAAATATATTTATTTGATTTGTTCTTAAAAAATGAAGTATATTCATTATTAGTTCTATGTTAATTGATCTTATATGTTTAAAATTTCATATATTGAGAAGAAGCTCGTGTTATAAAAATTTTAATTGATGTAATTATTCGTGTAACATCCTAAAATAGGGATTATTTGTCTTTGAATTAATTTGCTTGTGATTGAATTACTGTGGTGTTATTCATAGTGTAAGAAGGCTTAATTAGGGGTCTTGAGTAGGCTCGGAATAGTAGAAAATTTTATTTGGAAGCTTTAAAGGTAGGGAGCCTTAGTAAGTAGGGGTTACAAGGTAAAACGAGGGATCATTTGACACTAAAAAGGCCTTTGAAAAGTGGCAAAAGGGAGGCCACTTAAGAGCTGGAGTTGACGCCACAGGGGGAGCAAGGGGAGCTTGTGTTCGAGTCGCGGAAATCCCCTTTTTCTCTCTATTTTGGACGGCAATAGGGGGAGAGAATTTCTCAACTTTAAACTTCAGGATAATGATGATATTATTAAGGATTTTAATTGGATTATTATGGGATTAATTTATAATAGTTGGCAGAGGAAAAATAGGCATGTGGTTAATTCAAATTATTTTGAATTAATTCAAATGAGTGGTCTAGAGTGAATTAAGGAATTTGCCAAAAATTGAACTCTTTGTTCAAGGAGAGTGGACGGCAAGGAAGACTAGGAGAGGGGGAGGGTGCCGAATTTTCCTTAAGGCACCCATTCATCTTTTATTTTTTCTTTTCTTTGGCAATAGCCGAATTTTCCCTACACTCTCACCTTCTCTCTTTTTCTTTTGTTTTCCTCTCCTTTCTTATTCTCTCAAAGTCGGATCCTCCATTGCCATCCTTCTCTTTTCTTCTCCATTATTACTAAACCGAAAACACTTTCCTCTCAATACCCACACCTTTTGGCTGAAACCCCTATCTCTCTTTTACTCAATATTCTTCTCTATATAGCCGAATTCTTTTCTCCCTATTTTGTGTAGTCTTGGCCGAATATCAAAGCAAGGGTGGTCTCCTCTATCTTTTTCTCTAATCGGTTGGTGAGGTAAGTGATGGCCGAATGCCTTTTATCCTGTTCTCTTGTTTCTTTGTCGACTTGGATCTAATGGGAAGAGCCAAAATACATTAATGGCTAATTAGTGTTGAAACCGATTTGTTATAGGGTCTTCGGGATTTGGGAGTGAGCAAGTGAATCCATCATCTTTGATCAATCGGTTTTGGTAAGGTGGAAAGGATCTATTTTATTTAGTATTCGATTAAGCCGAAGGCTATTAATATTGATGATGGCCGATTGTAGGAGGTGAAGCGGAATCGCATATCGTGTGCTGAAATTAGTACTCAAAGGCGTTAGGTAAGGTTTTCGGGTTCAAATATTAACCCTTTGGATATGTTGGTTTGGCCGAATGGCCTAGGACACTAAAACCCTTGTGTTTGGCCGAATATAGGGACAAGAAAGCAAGGGTGACCGATTGACTCTTTGGGATTTGGAGTTAGCGTTAGAATCAGGTGTGTACATACACACTTTATGACTAATTAAATGCTAAGTATTCTGTGTATGCTAAATCTGATTTGTAGATTTGGGGATTTAATACTATAAACGGTATAAGCAAGGAATTCAGGTAAGTCCTTATTGTTATGATGGTTTTGGGAAGCATGAACTATGTGGTATGTGTGGCATATAACATATGGTTGTTTATAAATCTATTCGATGATTGATTAAAAAACCTATGAGCATGAGATCTATTATATGCATATGTATGATTGATGTGGGATGTATGAGTGGAGGGGGAAGTGATATACGTGTCGACGGACACCAGTGGTTTGGTACCACATTTCGTGACTACGGTCACCAGAGGTTTGGCACCTCATAGCATCTCGTCCCCGTGGCTTAGCACCACAGTGGGTTGGCCCCACGGATTATAGTAAGGGATTGACGCCAGTGATTTGGTATCACACGATGGGTTGGCCCCATCATTGGATTGTGACTTCGGGTCACTAGTGGTTTGGCACCACAAGTATTGACGGATATCGTGACTATAAGTCACCAGTGGTTTGGCACCACCAGTGGTTTGGTACCACACGGGTAGAGAAAGGTGTTACAGATGGTTAGGTTGGGTGCATGATTTAGTGCATGTTAATTTGTTATAAACTGTGTATGATGTGGCATTAAACCGGGGGAAGGGTTACACATTGAGTTTTGGTGACTCACCTTCTCCTTTAATTTTTCAGGTGACTCGTAGATCGCGGATGAGGAGCCGGATGGACTCGAGGTGGCCATGCAGTGAAATTAGGGATTTAATGAACTTTGAATTTTATTTATTTTTCTGTTGGTTTTAATTTAATCAAGTTGTAATAAGGCCTCTTAGAATTATTTTTATTACTTATATTTTACATGTTTCGAATAATTTGGTTAAACTATTTTGATGATATTAAAATAAGTACACATGTATTCTCGAATTCAAACGAAAAATGTTTTAGCGTGCCATCGGGTGCTTTCGAAATCGGTAACAACTTGATTTAACAGATATTTGTTTTTAAACAAAACTAGTATGGTTTTAACAAGGCAATTGAAAATGAAATGTTTTTGACGAAATTTAAATCGGTTTAAAGGGATTTCTCAAAACGTTTTCCTCTGTAAAAAACCAAATTCGGTCATAATGTTTGGGCCGGGTTTAGGGTGTTACAAAATTGGTATCAGAGCCAGGTTCAAAGCTCGGCTGTGGGGGCCCAAGCCCAAAACTGATTTGGTCGGCCTTTTTGAAATATTTTTGGTTTTGGAACAGCATGGCACCGAGTCTCCGGCACCAATCCGTCCAGGTAAGGACTTCTAACTTTTTGTTTGAATTATTACTTGTAGAAAGGGTAGGAATGGAACATAGAATAGTCTGATAGGAACTTGAACCCTAGGATTAGAATACTCAAACACGAAGCACATAAGACTTAATGCACTAAACCAACCTATGACTAAGTCACTGAGCTAGGGTGTGGTAACCCCTGTACGCATGTCTAGGATTAGATCTAGAAGAGCACGGTATTTAGCGATCCTAGTGACTCACCTCCTCTTCGCAGTATCCTACCAGTGCGTAACCGGTTCACCCTAACTCAGAGGGCTCAGTGGTGTGGCAACCTCTGTGCGCATGTCTAGGAATGGTTTCGGTGGGAGCTTGGTATTTAAGCAATCCGCGTGACTCACCTCCTCTCTACTCGAATCCTACCTGGTGCGTAGCTTTGGTTCACCCTGACCAAGAGGGCTCGGCCATAGGCTGAACATAATGACTAAAACCCGAAAAGGAACTAGCCATGTTTTTAGAAAAAGAAGAAAACAACAAAACCCTAGTTTTTTCAAAACTTTTAAAATCACTCTTTCAAATTGAGAACAACCATCTTTACAACATTTTCTGAAAAATTTGATTTGTGAAAATTACAAAAATGCCCTTGGGGGGTAAAATTACCAAAATGCCCTTGGTTCATAAAATACCAACTACTCAATGGTTTTGGCCAAAATTTCATTATGTTATAAATATTCAAAAACCCTACTTTGCAAATAATTAAAAATACTTTGGTTTTGGAAAATTACGGAAAATGCCCTCAACTTGCAAAATTACCGAAATAACCCTGATTTCTGAAATTTTTGCAACAGCATCGTTTCAAAAAGGGAAACTCTCAAAAAGGAATCCTCAAAGTTTTACAACTGTTAACATATCCCTGATTTATTAAATTTACAAAATTACCCCTGATTGGCAAAATTACCAAAATACCCCTAGTTCCCAAAAATTTTGCTATACCTTTAATTTGCGAAATTTTTGAAAATACCCTCCGATCATGGGAAATTTCAAAATGTCTTGATTTATTAAAGTTTTAAAATGTCTTTTATTACGAAAATACCCCTATAGGAAAATAACGAAAATACCCCTGGGATAGAATCGGACAGAAATGCCCGAAGAGTGAATAAGTATGAAAGGTATTAGGGAATGGATGAGCTCTTCTGTGTGAACTAGGATAGAAGACTTAAAACTTTGATTGTTCAGAAGAATCCCTGTTAAACTCTTCTCATAAAATTTCTTCGCGAATAACCAAGTGGAACAACGTACTAATCCATAAAAATTTCTTAATCAGATTAAAGCGCGATAGTTAGAATGAGCTCTAGAGGACGTGGACGACGTGGACGCAGAGGGGCAGGATGTCCATGTCAGAACCCGTTAGGTCGGGTCAGGGGTCGGAGAATGAGGTACCTCCGCCACCACCACCCCCAACTTTTGGAGCTGAGGAGCAGGATCAAACAGGGGGTGAGGCAGTATCGCAAGCTATATTGCGAGTCCTTGAGATGGTGGCTGGGGCTAGTGGAGGAATGGGAGCTCAGAAATCTGTTCCCGAGCGACTCCGATCCAATGGAGCTGAGGTATTCAGGGGTGTATCGGGAGTGGCACCCAGTGCGGCGGAATATTGGTTAGAGTCGACTGAGAAAATCATGGACGATCTCGATCTGACAAACGAGGAGACGCTGAAAGGAGCGGTGTCGCTTCTAAAGGATGAGTCATATCAATAGTGGCTCACGGTTCGAGATGGTGTTACGGCAGATGATCTGACTTGGGAGTACTTCAAAACTGCTTATCAGAAGAAGTATGTGGGCACCAGCTACACTGATGCTCAGAGGAAAGCTTTTCTAGGGTTAGTACAAAGGAAATAAGTCTGTGTCTGAGTATGAAGCGAAATTCTTGAGGCTGAGCCGTTATGCTCGGGGAATCGTGTCTACTGAGCATGATCATTGTGTCCGCTTTGAAGATTGACTTCGGGATGAGTTAAGGTTGCTGATTGCTCCATAGTAGGAGCGGGAGTTTGCGGTTTTGGTGGAAAAGGCTAAGGTGGCCGAGGGAGTCAAGGAGTCTGTGAAACAGAATTATGATAGGAATAAGCAGAAAAGAGGCTTTGGGTCAGCTGGATCGGGTAGTAATGTTCAGAAAAGGGCTAGGCAAAGTGGGCCAAATCAGACACGGAGGCCCATGGGTACTAATCAGAGACCAGCTCAGTGTAATCGTTGTGGGAAGTCACATTGGGGAGGTTGTTAGACCGGTGAGAGGGGATGTTTTGAATGTGGATCTTTGGATCACCGTGTAAGGGACTGTCCTCGGAAGTTAGCTAAGAATCAGTCAGAGGGTCAGAACGTTGCTCAGGTTAGAAATGTAGGACCACCACAGAGGGGTCGTGGTAATGGTAGAGGAGACAATGGTGCTAATCAAGGTCGCAGAATTCCGGGCAGAGGGGCAGGCAACACAGAGGCAAGGCAGCCTAGTTTAGTCTATGCGTGAGGCGTCGCGAGAGGAGAGTGGTGACGACCGAACGTCATAACGATGCGTTCCTAATTTTTGGTCTTCCATATGTTGCATTAATTGATGTGGGTTCGACGCGCATTCATACGTTGCTAGTAGTGTGATAGAGACTATGAACTTAGACTTTGAGGCGCTTTCGAGGAGATGGCGTAATTAGCCCTTTAGGCCACTCTGTAGTTGTAAACAAGCTATATAGAGATGTACCCTAGAACTCCAAGGGGTAGTGTTTGTGGTCGTGTCGATGGAGCGCCTTTTGGGGAGTTTGATTTGATCCTTGGAATGGACTGGTTGGTTAAGTATCAGGCGAGGTTGGATTGTGCTGCTAAGCGCATGGTTCTTAAGATGGCTGAAGGTGATGAAGTGGTGATAATAGGTAATAGAAGAGATTACCTTTCCAACATGGTCTCTGCCTTGAAAGCTGAGAAAACGGTCAAGAAGGGTTGTGAGGCATTTTTGGTTCAAATTTGTGCGTTGGAGGCTAAGGAGTCAGCAGTTGAGAAGGTCCGAACAGTAGGGGAATTTGCCGATGTGTTCCCAGAGGAAATTTCGGGTCTGCCTCCAGATCGAGAAGTTGAATTCGGTATAGACTTGTTACCCAGAACGGCACTTGTGTCTATAGCACCGTACCGAATGGCACCAAAGGAATTGGTGGAGCTGAAGGCTCAAATTTAGGAGCTCTTGGATAGAGGGTTTATTCGACCCAGTATATCTCCTTGGGAAGCACCTGTGTTGTTTGTCAAGAAGAAGGACGGTTCAATGAGGATGTGTATCGATTACCGCCAGCTAAACAAGTTAACGATCAAGAACAAGTATCCGTTGCCTTGGATTAATGACCTGTTTAATCAACTGAAGGGTGCATCGGTGTTCTCGAAGATAGATCTTAGGTCAGGTTATCATCAACTTAAGGTGAAGGAGGTTGATGTACACAAGACGGCGTTCCGAACTCGGTATGGGCGTTACGAGTTTCTAGTGATGCCATTTGGGTTGACCAACGCACTGGCAGCATTCATGGACTTAATGAATAGAGTGTTCCAGCAATACTTGGATCAATTTGTCGTAGTGTTTATAGATGACATATTGGTCTATTCAAAGACGGAGGAGGAGCATGACATGCATTTGCGGATAGTTTTACAAGTACTGAGGGAGAAACAGTTATATGCCAAATTCAGTAAGTGCGAATTTTGGCTTAGGGAGGTGGCTTTCTTAGGTCACGTAGTGTCGGTGGAAGGGATTAGAATGGACCCTCGCAAGGTGGAAGCGGTGTTGGATTGGAAACCGCCTAGGTCGGTGGCAGAAATTCGAAGTTTTCTAGGTCTGGCAGGATACTATCGGAGATTTATGGAAGGATTCTCTTTAATTGCAGTGCCATTGACTAAGTTATTAAGAAAAGGAGTTCCATTTGTTTGGTCGGAGAAGCAGCAAGAAAGTTTCGATAAGCTAAGGAAGATTCGGCGGAAGCTCAGGTTACGATGTACGACTTGAAGCGGGAAGTTGTTTCTGATTTCTTGTGATCGTCTCATACAAGCTTAGGATGTGTGTTGATGCAGGAAGGGAAGGTAGTGGCCTATGCATCCCGTCAGTTAAGACCGCATGAGGTTAACTATCCAACGCATGACTTGGAGTTAGCGGCGGTAGTCTTCGCTTTGAAAATATGGAGACATTACTTGTATGGGGAGAAGTCAATAGTCTACACGGATCACAAAAGTTTGAGGTATCTTTTGACTCAGAAGGATTTGAATTTGAGGCAGCGTCGATGGATTGAGCTGTTGAAGGACTACGACTGTTCAATTGAGTACCATCCGGGTAAGGCTAACGTGGTGGCTGACGCGTTGAGCCGGAAGGTTGTAACGGACTTAAGAGCGACGTTTGCTCACCTCAGTCTATACGAGGATGGAAGTCTTTTGGCGGAACTACAAGTTAAGCCGACTTGGATTGAGGAGATTAAGGAAAAGCAGTTGGTGGATGATAGTTTGAATGCGCGAAGGGTGCAAGTTTAGGATGGTGGTTTGGAAGGGTACAGGTTGTCTAGTGATGGAGTGCTATGTTTTCAAGGGCGAGCTTGTATGCCGAAGGATGTGGAATTGAGGCGAAGAATTCTCCTAGATGCACATAGCAGCCCATACGCTATGCATCCGAGAGGAAGCAAGATGTATGGGGATTTACGGAAACAATTCTGGTGGCTAGGGTTGAAGCGTGAGGTAACCGAATTCGTGGGAAGGTGTCTGACGTGCCAGCAGGTGAAGGCTGAACACCAGTTGCCATCATGGTTACTTCAACCAGTGAAGATCCCCCAGTGGAAATGGGAGAGGATCACTATGGATTTCGTCAGTGGGCTACCCCTCACGCCCAGCAAGAAGGACGCAGTTTGGGTAATTGTGGACCATCTGACTAAATCAGCTCACTTCATACCGGTGAGAATGGATTATTCCCTTCAGAGGCTAGCAAAGTTGTATGTGGCGGAGATAGTAAGATTGCATGGTGTGCCTGTATCAATTATCTCGAATAGGGATCCGAGGTTCACGTTAAGGTTCTAGAAAGCATTGCATCAGGCCTTGGGTACACGATTGGATTTGATCTGACATTCCATCCTGATCGGACGGGCGATGAGAAAGGTCATCTGATTTTAGAAGATATGCTAAGAGGATGTGTTTTGGATTTGATGGTAGTTGGGAGGAGTATCATCTTGTTGGCGGAATTCGCTTATAACAATAGTTATCAAGCGAGTATTCGAGATGGCACCATCATCTGAAGCAATCTTGTATGGGCAGAAATGTCGTACTCTACATGTTGGACGGAGTTGGGTGAGCAGCGAGTTTTGGGTCGAGAATTGGTGGTGAAACCGAGGATAAAGTGAAGGTGATTCAGGCTCGTCTCAAGGAAGCGTCAGATAGGCAGAAGTCCTATGCTTAACTTAAGCGCAAGGAAATGGAATACGCTGTAGGGGATAAAGTCTTTCTGAAGGTGTCACCTTGGAAAAAGGTATTGAGATTTGGGAGGAAAGGGAAGCTAAGCCCAAGGTTCATCGGCCCATATACAGTGGTAAAGCGAGTAGGACCGGTAGCTTATCAGCTCGAGCTGCCGGCAGAGTTGAGTCAGATTCATGACATCTTTCATGTGTCGATGCTTAGACGGTATCGGTCAGACCCATCACACGTTGTACCAGTGGCCGAGATTGAGGTAAACTTAGACTTATCCTTCGAGGAAGAACCAGTTCAGATCTTAGATCGAGATGTTAAGGTTTTGCGTAGGAAGTCAGTGCCTTTGGTGAAAGTGCTATGGCGAAACCATGGTGTAGAGGAAGCTACGTGGGAACCCGAGAATGTGATGTGGCAGCAATACCCCCATCTCTTCTGATCAGGTAATTTCGAGGCCGAAATTATTTTTAAGGGGGGTAGAACTGTAACATCCTAAAATAGGGGTTATTTGTGTTTGAATTAATTTGCTTGTGATTGAATTGCTGTGGTGTTATTCATAGTGTAAGAAGGCTTAATTAGGGGTCTTGAGTAGGCTCGAAATAGTAGAAAATTTTATTTGGAAGCTTTAAAGGTAGGGAGCCTTAGTAAGTAGGGGTTACAAGGTAAAACGAGGGATCATTTGTCACTAAAAAGGCCTTGGAAAAGTGGCAAAAAGGAGGCCACTTAAGAGCTGGAGTTGACGCCACACAGGGGAGCAAGGGGAGCTTGTGTTCGAGTCATGAAATCCCTTTTTCTCTCTATTTTGGACGGCAATAGGGGAGAGAATTTCTCAACTTTAAACTTCGGGATAATGATGATATTATTAAGGATTTTAATTGGATTATTATGGGATTAATTTATAATAGTTTGCCAGAGGAAAAATAGGCATGTGGTTAATTCAAATTATTTTGAATTAATTCAAATGAGTGGTCTAGAGTGAATTAAGGAATTTCTTAGAAAATTGAACTCTTTGTTCAAGGAGAGTGGACGGCAAGGAAGACTAGAGAGGGGAGGGTCTTGAATTTTCCTTAAGGCACCCATTCATCTTTTATTTTTTCTTTTCTTTGGCAATAGCCGAATTTTCCATACACTCTCACCTTCTCTCTTTTTCTTTTGTTTTCATCTCCTTTCTTATTCTCTCAAAGCCGAATCCTCCATTGCTATCCTTCTCTTATCTTCTCCATTATTACTAAACCGAAAACACTTTCCTCTCAATACTCACACCTTTTGGCCAAAACCCCTATCTCTCCTTTACCCAATATTCTTCTCTATTTAGCCGAATTCTTTTCTCCCTATTTTGTGTAGTCTTGGCCGAGTATCAAAGCAAGGGTGGTCTCCTCTATCTTTTTCTCTAATCGGTTGGTGAGGTAAGTGATGGCCGAATGCCTTTTATCCTGTTCTCTTGTTTCTTTGTCGACTTGGATCTAATGGGAAGAGCCAAAATACATTAATGGCTAATCAGTGTTGAAACCGATTTGTTATAGGGTCTTCGGGATTTAGGAGCGAGCAAGTGAATCCATCATCTTTGATCAATCGATTTTGGTAAGGTGGAAAGGATCTATTTTATTTAGTATTCGATTAAGCCGAAGGTTATTAATATTGATGATGGCCGATTGTAGGAGGTGAACCGGAATCGCATATCGTGGGCTGGAATTAGTACTCAAAGGCGTTAGGTAAGGTTTTCGGGTTCAAATATTAACCCTTTGGATATGTTGGTTTGGCCGAATGGCCTAGGACACTAAAACCCTTGTGTTTGGCCGAATATAGGGACAAGAAAGCAAGGGTGACCGATTGACTCTTTGGGATTTGGAGTTAGCGTTAGAATCGGTGTGTGTACATACACACTTTATGACTAATTAAATGCTAAGTATTCTGTGTATGCTAAATCTGATTTGTAGATTTGGGGATTTAATACTATAAACAGTATAAGCAAGGAATTCAGGTGAGTCCTTGTTGTTATGATGCTTTTGGGAAGCATGAACTATGTGGTATATGTGGCATATAACATATGGTTGTTTATAAATCTATTCGATGATTGATTAAAAAACCTATGAGCATGAGATCTATTATATGCATATGTATGATTGATGTGGGATGTATGAGTGGAGGGGGAAGTGATATACGTGTCGACGGACACCAGTGGTTTGGTACCACATTTCGTGACTACGGTCACCAGAGGTTTGGCACCTCCAGAGGTTTGGCACCTCATAGCGTCTCGTCCCCGTGGCTTAGCACCACAGTGGGTTGGCCCCACGGATTATAGTAAGGAATTGACGCCAGTGATTTGGTATCACACGATGGGTTGGCCCCATCATTGGATTGTGACTTCGGGTCACTAGTGGTTTGGCACCACAAGTATTGTCGGATATCGTGACTATAAGTCACCAGTGGTTTGGCACCACCAGTGGTTTGGTACCACACGGGTAGAGAAAGGTGTTACGGATGGTTAGGTTGGTTGCATGATTTAATGCATGTTAATTTGTTATAAACTGTGTATGATGTGGCATTAAACCGGGGGAAGGGTTACACATTGAGTCTTGGTGACTCACCTTCTCCTTTAATTTTTCAGGTGACTCGTAGATCGCGGATGAGGAGCCGGATGGACTCGAGGTGGCCATGCAGTGAAATTAGGGATTTAATGAACTTTGATTTTTATTTATTTTTCTGTTGGTTTTATTTTAATCAAGTTGTAATAAGGCCTCCTAGAATTATTTTTATTACTTATATTTTACATGTTTCGAATAATTTGGTTAAACTATTTTGATGATATTAAAATAAGTATACATGTATTCTCGAATTCAAACAAAAAATGTTTTAGCGTACCATCGGGTGCTTTTGAAATCGGTAACAACCTGATTTAACAGATATTTGTTTTTAAACAAAACTAGTATGGTTTTAACAAGACAATTGAAAATGAAAGGTTTTCGACGAAATTTAAATCGTTTAAAGGGATTTCTCAAAACGTTTTCCTCTGTAACAAACCAAATTCGGTCGTAATGTTTGGGCCGAGTTTGGGGTGTTACAATTCGAGTCTTTGTTCATCTTTTTAAGTTAGGTAATTTGTTAATTCAATCTCGATTCCAACCCTTTAATTCAACTTTTATCCATACCTTTAACCAAAGCCCTGTTACAGCCCTTAAAAGACCTTTTGATCTGTGTATCATTCCATTCTATAGTGGTGGAGATTTGATTTTCATGTAAGCCTATGGGATTAACTTCTCATGTTTGACTTCTGAGTGCTTAGTTTTGAACCTTAAACACTTTGAGTGATTTGAGTGAATCTTTAGTGAGGATGTCAATTCTTGTCAGTTTCGAATCAGAGGTAATTATTTAGGTAAGGGGAAACACCTATGTTTTCATGCTACGAAAACTATGACTTTGACTGTTTGAATCTTTAGGACCCTTCTACTTAAATTATCAATGTATAAATTATCTATGAACTATGATGAAACACTATTGATGAATATTATGAATTGAGAATTTTGCTTGAGGACAAGCAAATGCTTAAGTGTGGGGGTTTTTGATAAACCATAATATATACTTATTTTAATCCCACATTTGGCATACTTTTGGATGATTTATCCCCTGAATTGTAAAATTTGATGCTCATAATCCTTTAATTTCATGTTTTATACTTAGGAGAGCACGGAGGATGAAAAGAATGAGAAACGGGCCAAAAACGGAGAAAATGGGCCAAAGTACGAAATTCACATGGTCTGGAGAAATCCACACGGCCTTGCCTCTTTACCAGATTTGAACACGGCCTGGGCTCGATTCATATGGGCGTGCCACATGGGTGTGCCACATGGGCGTGTCTCGGACGTGACCTGTTTTAATTTTAATCGAAAAAGGATATTTAGAGGCAAAGAAAGACATTCCAAAAGTCTATATAAACACTTTAGAAGGCAACCTAAAGGGAGGCGTTCTGGTAGGCCGAGGAGCCAAGCCAGGTAGGCCGAGGAGCCAAGCCAGAGAGGCCAAATTGTGGGATTTACTCGAAGACAGCCAGTTGATTCATCTCAAGAAGCCAGAATCATACTCAAGACGGAAGATCTTCCCTTCAATTTCTTTCAAGGGGTTTTAAGGTTTTTCTTATGTTTTGTTTTATACTTTCTTCTGAGATGTTTTCTTTTATAAACATGAACTAAACCCCTCAAATACCTGAGGGGGATGAAACCTAAGATGGATCTTGTTATTTTTTCTGAACTGTATGATAAATACTTGATTCGTTCTTAATTATGTGTTCTTAATTCTTTCTTTGATATTTCAGGACATTGATTCAAGTATTGATGGCTTAGACAGTGGAGGAAAATTCCCTGTTTAAGAGTAGATCTAGCATAATTAAGCGGAGTTGATCGCAACCCTAGAGATAGGATGACGAAAATCTGCCGGATTAGGGTCAAACCTAATATGGGAGTCTATAGATCGACTTAATGCAATTCTAGGGGTTTTAATTAGAAAGAGATTTCAATTAATCAACCTAGGTTAGACGTTAGTAGCCTCGAGAGAGGTATTAATATAAATTAGGGAATCCTACGGATCAAGTCAAGTGAATAAATCGTCTAGTTTAGAGTTAAATAACAAGTGAAGTCTAGGTGGATTCTTCCTCGGGTATTGTTTTATTCAATTGGTTTTCCCAAAAGTATTCTCTCCAATTCATTCTCTGTGTCTTAGCATCTTTAGCTTAGTAATTAGTTAGTTTTAGATTAAACAACAGTTCCCTTAATTCTCAGGCTAAATAATAAAAGGATAGTAATTACTAGTACTCTTGGTCCTTGAGGATACGATACTTCCAGTCTTGCCATAGCTATACTACCAAACGATAGGTGAGCTTGCCTCAATCCTTGTCATAGTTAATTTTTAGGCTCGATCATTCATTATATAAATATTAAGACTTTCTGACACGATCAATTCCTCTCACAGTCGTGTTGCTCGGTCTTGCATTCTGAAATTTATCTTTATCGGATAACTCTGGGGAATCTCGAATAAATTGATCTGGCGAACCACATTTAAAACAAGCTTTACTACTTTTATTCCAGCAGTCTCCAAAATGTTTCTTACAACATTGTTGACACTCGGGTTTGTTATCTCTCACACTGCCAACGCTCAAGACCGAAGTAGCTTGAGCTTTAGGACTCACATATTGATTTCCATGATCTCTTTTCTGCTATCCCACTAATGTATTTGATCCACTATACGAATCTCGGGATTTCTTTAATGAAGCATGATAAGGTTTATTCATCGGCCTTTTTCACAAATCTCTGGCCTCTAAATCAACTGTCCTCTTTTGTTGGCTAAAGTCTTCGGCTTTACAAGCCCGATCAACTAATTCAACAAATTCTTTCAAATCTAAAATTCCAACCAGAAGTTTAATGTCTTCATTCAAACCGTTAACAAACCACTTGCACATGATCTCTTCAGTAGAAATATACTCTCGAGCATACTTGCTCAACCGTATAAATTCTCTTTCATACTCGATTATAGTCATGCGACCCTATTTCAATTCTAAAAACTCTTTGTGCGTTTGATCCAGAAACTATTGGCTTATATATTTCTTCCTAAACTCAGTCTGAAAAAATTCCCAGGTAACCTGTTCTCTAAGTACAACAGATACTAGAGTATTCCACCACTGGTATGCGGCGTCCCTCAAAAGCGATATAGCACATTTTAAACACTCAGCTAGTGTATAAGAAAGCTCATCAAATACTCTTATAGTGTTTTCAAGCCAAGACTCGGCTCTCTTAGGATCGTCAACATTATCTCTGAACTATTCATCCCCGTGTTTACAGATCTTATCAACTGAAGGCTTATTCAATCTTAAAAGTTCTATACCTTGAGGAGCCACGGGAACCGGTTGGGGATTAGGAAGGGTGGAGGTTGTTGTGCAGTCGAGTTTTTTCGAATATATTGTGTGAACTACTCGTTCATCATTTGGAAGAAGGCTTCTTTAGCCTCTCCTCCTTGACTACCCGATACGGGTCTAGATTTAAAAGGCGTTGCCCCTTGAGCGGGAGCTGGCCCATTACTTTCAACCTCATTAGTTATAGCTCGACCGAGATCCATTTACTATATGAAAACACATTTTAAAATGTCAAGAGTCATCACTCTATCATAGTTTATATATGGCATGTATAGCTAGACACTCAGATACGTTACGTTAGTCCTAGAATCGACTAAATTGTAGCTCTGATACCAATAAATGTAACACCCCTCACCTGTATTCAATGTTGGAACAGGGTTACAGAGCATTATCAGACTTTTAACACATTTATACATACTTTTTCACACACATTTAATCAATTACTACAATCATCATTCAATCTCAATAAATTTGTCCCTAATACGAGTCTATGAGGCCCTAAACATACATTGGGAGTGGTTTGGGACTAAACCGATAGCTTTTAAAACATTTGGAACACTTAGATTTTCTTTTCAAAATAGTGGACACATGCCCGTGTGGCCAGGCTGTGTGTCTCACACTGCCACAAGACACGCCCAAGTCACAGGCCCTGTAGACATTCGAAATGGGAGCATATGGCCATGTCCCAGCCCGTGTCTAATCCCCATGTAACTCTCTGACTTCAGTTACACGGCCAATACACACGCTCGTGTGGCTAGCCCATGTGCCCTAAAAATGGCCATACACGCCCGTGTGTGAGGCCAAGTAGAGCATACTGACTTGATTTCATTTTCAACACTAGGGGACACACGACCATGTAACATAACTGTGTGTCACACACGGCTGAGACACACGCCCGTGTCTCTGCTCGTGTGGACAAAAATAGGCTATTTACCAAGCCAATTTGCCACCCCAAACTTAGGCACACCTACACAACCATATGGCACAAAACATAACATTAATAGGCATATAATTCAACTCTAAACTAAGCATGATTTATACCATTTCTAACACCAACTAATACAAAACATAATACCACACTATGCCAACTAAATTCATACCATTCTATATCTTCTCAAGTCATCAAAATGACCATTAACAAATGTAACAGCCTGATTTAGAGCCTAGTCGAAATATGGTACGAGACCACAAATTCGAGTTAGTAAAATGAGTTTTTAAAGTATTTGAGATGTTTGCTTGTTAATATGAAAGTTTCATGTAGAAATTTTATGGAAATTTCCATAGAATGGGTCCATTAGGACAAAATTGCAAAAGTTGCAAAATATGAGTTTCTAGAAGCTTTTTCTATGAAATAGCTTTAGAATATTAATTAGAAGTCCTTAAATAGCAATTTGCCCAAATTATAATTTTTGGACAAAAATAGACATGAGTTAGTAATTGGTGAAATTGTAAAGAGAAGGGCATTTTGGTCATTTATTAATTAAATGATTAATGAGGGAAAAAGATGACAAAAATCATTCTCATCTTCTTCCCCAAGTGTCAAAAATTTGAAGAAAGCCATAGCTAGGGTTCTTCAACTTTTCAAGCTTGCTAGTAAGTTCATTTTAGCCCCGTTTTTAATATTCTTCGTATTTTTAGAGTCCTCGTATTATGAATTAGCTAATTTTAGCTATAAGATAAGCTAAGATGCATGTTCAAAAATCTACCCATGTATGACATGTTTGTAAAATGATGTTTTAAGAAAGATTATAAGAGTTTGATGTTAGATAAACATCTTTCATAAATGAATTTCATGAAAAATGTTAGTAATGACTAGTTTGTAATAGTTATGAAATTTGTCATACATGGTAGAAATAGTGAGAATTGGTTATTGCTATAGTTGAGATAATGAATTAGCTAAGCATGAAGTTTAAGAAAGTGGTATGAAAATTATTTTACGAGCCTAGGGGCAAAAGTGTAATTATGAGAAAGTTTAGGGGCAAAATAGCAATTTTGACAAAGTATGTGTTAAGAGTCAATTTAGTCAATGTGAGTATTAAACGAGCTAAATTATCATTATAGCTCAAGAAAAATGAAGCCCGGACCGAAACCGAGGCAAGAACAAAGTCGAGAACTAAATTGCGTATCTACCTACATTTTGTACATTGCGGTAAGTTTGTATGGTTTCTAAGCTTTATAATTACTATCATTGAATTGCTTAGTATAATGTACATTATTACCATAAAACTGCTTAATTCTATGTTAAATACAGAAATCAACGAGATTAAGCATGAGAAAGTCCCGATTGAAGTTGAATTACTTAGGATACTCGATTTACCACATGAGATAAGAAAGTCTGTATAAGACCAAGCCAAGGCATGGCATCGACAATTAAGCAAAGTTGTCATGTAAGTCCAAGACAAGTCTTGGCATTGAAAATCTATCATGAGATAGAGATCCCATGTAAGTGAAAGCCAAGGCACGGCATTGGTGAGTAACAAGGAAGATTTCATGTAAGTCCAAGCCAAGGCTCGGCATTGACCAGTTCATGAGTAAAGATACCAAATAAGACCATGTCAAGACATGGCAATGGTAAATTCCCAAGGGAAAACCTAAGGAAGACTTTGAGTAAGTCCATGTCAAGACATGGCATCGATACCAAGATGAGAGATCCCATGTAAGACCATATCTAAGATATGGCTTTGGCATCGAGATATATGTGGGATGGGATTCAGAATCCTCGATTATTCATAGAAATTCATCAGGCAAATGACTAAAGCTTAAAAGAGATAGCAAGAAAATTAAGTAAGTCAAGTTGGAAATGAGTATTATTCATGTTATGAACAATGAATTAGAGATTATGATTATTATAGTAAAGTATGCTGATCTATGTGATCAAGTGATACAGGTACCTTGTTTACCTTACGAGCATTAAACTAGTAAGTATCATGAGATATGTAAGAATCAATAAGAGTAAGTAAGCTTAAATAGCTGAAATTATGATGCCATTGTTTATGCCAAATGATTTATGTTAAACAAGTATGTTGCTATGTGCATTATATGCAAACTTACTAAGCTAAATGCTTACATCTTTTATTCTTTCTTTCCATGTAGTCCCGCCAAGCTAATCTCATGGATCATCTTCATCGGAGCTCGGAGCACACTATCAATCGCTATTTTGGTATAGCTAAGATGTTTATATTAAGTATGGCATGTATAGGAACATTTCATTTTGAGAATATGTCTTAAAAAGGGCAAAAGTATGGGCTATCAAGTTTATTATTCTTTTGTATATGGCTAAGTGATTGGCCAAGATTGACTAAGTATGTATGTTTATTAATATCAATGAAGCATGTAGTATTGTTCATGAAAGATGTAGTAATTTGAGTTGTTGAATTGAATATGAGATTGATCTTGATTTTACGGTGGCAGTTGGCTTGGTAAATAGCCTTCAAGTGCCCACACGGATAGACACACGGGCGTGTGTCTAGACCGTGCGTCCCCTGCACCTTAGTACCTTAAGTTAGAATAGACTACGGGCTAATCCCACGACCGTTTGTTTAGGCCGTGTGTGACACACGGTCAGAATATGGGCGTGTGCCCCAGGCCGTGTGAATATAGTCAGTGTCGACCACGGTTTGAGTCCAAGGGCATGTCAAGGCCGTGTGAATATAGTCAGTGTCGACCACGGTTGGAAGACATGGGCGTGTCCCAAGCCACATGGGAGTGTGACCCCTATTTTAAGTAAAAGTTTTCGATTAAGTTTTGAAAGTTTCCAGATATGTGATTAAGGCCTCGTAGGCCCATGAAATGTATGCTAGGCTAAGAAAGAGAAGTTTTAATTTGGAACAAAATTTTACAGCCCGTAAGTGCATGATTGAGAAAGTTCAAGCATAGTAATGTCTCATATCCGGTCTCAGCCTTGGACACGGGTATAGGGTGTTACATTTAGTGGTATCAGAGCTATGGTTTAGTCAGTTCTATTACTAACGTAGCATGAGCACGAGTCTAGCTATACATGCCAAACGTAAGAATATTTTTTATAATGATAGTGTGACGACTCCTGATGACTTAAATTATGTTTATACATATGGTAAATGTATCCCGAAAGAGATGTGGCGGATGACATAGAAAGTAACGCGCCGGCTCCCGCTGAAGGGACGGTGCCAAACGAGAATGAGAATAGACCCACTACGGTGAGTCAAGGAGGAGGAGAAGAGGCTAGAGAAGCCTTCCTCCATATGATGAACACATGGTATACGAAGTTTGTTCGTATGAACCCGAATGTGCAACCCCTCTACCCCCACCTTTTCCTCAACCTATCCCAGTAGCTCCTCAAGTAGTAGAGGTGGTAAGAGGAGACAAACCTCCAGTTGATAGGATCAGGAAACATGGGGCAGAAGAAATTCGGGCTAAAAGAGATGACGATCCATAGAAGGCCGAATTCTGGTTAGAAAATACCATCAGGGTATTAAATGAGTTGTCATGCACATCTGAAGAATGCATGAAGTGTGTAGTTTCTCTTTTAAGAGATTCTGCCTATCAATGGTGAAACACCTTAGTATTGGTAGTACCAAGAGAGAAGATTACTTGGGAATTCTTTCAAGAAGAGTTCAAGAAAAAGTATATCAGTCAAAGGTTTGTGGACCAGAAAAGGAAGAAATTTCTAAAATTGAAGCAAGGCAAGATGTCAGTGACTGATTATGAGCGCGAGTTTGTACGACTCAGTAAATACGCTTGAGAGTGTGTATCCACCGAGGCCATTATGAGCAAGAGATTCGAACATGGACTAAATAATGACATCAAATTGTTTGTTGCTATCTTAGAACTAAAGGAATTCGTTGTTCTAGTAGAGAGGGCTTGTAAAGTCGAAGAGCTAGTAAAGGAGAAGAGAAAATCTGAAATGGAGTCTCATGACTTTAGAAAGAGGCAGTGGAATAAGTCATTCCAATCCTCATCCTAGAAGTCAAGGGATTTCTCCACCCGATCGGCTACTTCCACTGGGTTTTCAATGAAGGACAAGAGTAAGCAGTATTTAGGAAATAAAGCACAGACGACTTCAGTTGCTAGTGTGGGTAACATCCGATCTGATAGACCCAAATGCCCACAGTGTGGCAGACGTCATCTGGGAGAATGCAGAGCACATGAAAATGCATGTTTTAGATGTGGTTCCCAAGACCACTACATAAAGGATTGTCCTAAGACGACAAAAGAAGAGAGAACTCAGAACTAGAGATCAGGGAGTATGATCAGAGGAAGATCGCAGAGGAACCCGGAAAGTGGGGCAAGTGGAAGAGGTAACCCTAGAGAACAGGCTGTGAGACCCGAGGGTAGGGCGCTTGCGAGAACTTATGCCATTCGCGCCCGCGAAGAGACATCTTCCACCAATGTTATTACGGGTATCTTTTCTCTTCATGATATTAAAGTTATTGCTTTAATAGATCCGGGTCCACACACTTTTACATTTGCATGAAACTAGTATCTAGTATGAGCATGCCTATAGAGTCTACAGAATTTGTGATTAAGGTGTCCAATCCTTTAGGCAAAAGTGTTTTAGTTGGTGAAGTATGTAATGATTGCGAGTACGTATAATATTTTAATATTATATCTGTGCCGTTGATATATAATTAAGCATGTGTTAAAGTTTCGTAAGTTAATTTATCTGTTTGTGTTTAATTTGACAAAAGGATGAAATTACATTAGATATGAAAGTTGTATGCTATATGTTAAAGTGCTTATGTGTTATGGCTTTTTGAATATGAGGATTTATGTGGAAATTTGGCCATTTCCATGGTTAATGGATGGCTAAGGTCATAAACGACCTTGTAACTAAGAGGTTATTTTTGTACATTAATAATGTATTTCATGTTAAACAAAATCAATTGAAATTCATGTTCATCTTTTTTTCTTATGACTGAAAATAAGAAAAAAGAAAACAAGGTTTTGAGCTTTGTATATTCGGCTACTTTCAAGCCTTAATTCAAGGTAAGTTTTTGATCCGTTTTTGATAATTTCTACGTTTTTGTAATCGTTGTTTCGTCTACTATCAAACCCATGTTTCAATTTTGCGTATTGGTGATGTTTGCAAGTTATGCCATTGATGCTATGTTGAGTTTTGTGATGCTTTAAGGTGTTAAATGATAGACTCGTGGTAGATGAACATGTTTTGTTCTTGAAGTTTTGATGAATTTAGCTTAATAGGGCTAAATTGAGAAAATGACAAATTGTGGGACTAATTTGTGAATTTGATGAAAAATGTGAGTTTGTATGTGATATATATGTATTCGGCCAAGCTTGTGTATAAGTAGATTTTGTGAATTTGATGTTTTGAGAAAAATAGACTAAATTGCTAAGTTGTGCAAATATGAGGGTTATTTTGCAAATGACCCTAAATGTGTGTCTTTGGATTGAATTGAATTAACTAGTGAATAAAAGGGTTAATTCTGAATATGTTTAGATCAAGAATCGAGGAAAACGGATTTAGATCGCGGGAAAGCGAAAGTTATCGAGTAGCTATTTTCTATTTCGATAAACCGAATATGAGGTAAGTCACTATACAAATAAATGAATATGTATGCAATTGTAATTGTTCATATGTTTAATGATGATAATGAATGTTTATGAGAAACTCTATAATTGAATTCCGAGATAAGTTCAGTATATTGACTAAGTTTGAGGAGCCTTGTATGAACCTTGACATAGGTATCTGTTCTGTTTTATCATGTAAGACCATGTCTGGGATGTTGGCATTGATTTGAGATTCGTGTAAGACCCTATCCGGGACAGTGGCGTCCATATCTGATTATGTGTAAGACCACGTCTGGGATGTTGGCATCAATATAAACTTTACGTATAAGACCACGTCGGGGACGTTGGCATCATTATGTCATTTACGTGTAAGACCATGTCTGGGACATCGGCATCGTTTTGATTCGTATAAGACCCTGTCTGGGATAGTGGCATCGATATCCGAGTGCATGTAAGACCTCGTCTGGGACGTTGGCATTATACGATTATTCTGAGCTTTTTGAGTATCCCATTGGATTTATTACTGTTCAACGGGCAAGTCTATGATACTGATTGCAAATCCGAGCTATGAACAAATATGTGATAGTAAACTCAATTCAGGTATGTTGATTATACACTAATTGTGTATACAAGGTAAGCATCAATATGATCTTATTATAATGCTATGAATATGGAATTGATGATATGTTCTAGAAGGTTTTGATGAAATGAGATATGTGTTTATATGATCTTTGAATTGGGAATATGGTTAATGTGGTCAAAAGTGTATGAATCAAAGCAAACATATGCATTTTATGCTAAGTTGTCGTATATTGACTTACTAAGCTTTTGGAAAGCTTACTCTGTATGTGTTTAATCTGTTTTATAGGTCGTCAAAGCTACTGAAGGCTCGGGACCGTTAAGGATCGTCATCACACTACTAATACCATTTTGGTACACTTTGGATATGTATATAGCTAGATATGGCATGTATAGGCTAGTTCTTGTGATGTTTTGCAAAGTGAACTTAGCCATGTGATTTGGCTAGTTATGTTTTGGTATCATGCTTAGATGAATGTGATATGTGAAGTTGTTATGATATGGTTAGTTGATATATGGAATGGTTATGAGATGGTAAGTATATAGACAAATGGTGCATAGGTATAATTGAGTTTTAGTTATGCAAATTGGTATGTTTAGCATTGGTTTTGAATGTATATATATATTGAATGAAAATTTAATGTATAGTTGTGATTATCTTAGTGATCAAATGTGCATGATTTGGATGGCTATTTGTTTGTTTTTGGTTGCCATATATGCTTGATATGTGTTGGTAAATGATGCTTATAGGTATGAACCTTTTGGTTGGCATTTTGGCCTTGTAAATGGCCTATAATTTCACACGGTTGTGGCACACGGGCGTGTCTTAGACCATGGGTAAAATGGTAGGATTTAGCCTAAAATCACACGGCCTCGACACGGGCGTGTCATCTGGCCGTGGTGTGCAAGTCAGTAGCTAACATAAAAATACACGGCCTCGACACGGGTATGCTTGGTGGCCGTGGTGGGGAAGTCAGAATTTGGCCTAAAACTACACGGCCATGGCACACGGGCATGCCTAATGTCCATGTTGGTAGTCAGTATAAACACGGATGGTTACACGGGGGTGTATAGAAGCCGTGGAGGGCACACGGTCTCCTCCCACGGGCGTGTCTCCCCTGTCTTTTAGAAAAGTTTCAAATTTTCAAGGAATTTTGTATGTGTTTCAGTTTAGTCCCGACTCAGTTTATAATCATGCTTAAGGTCTCGAGGACCCGATTAAGGGACATTATGTTTGAGAATGATGATTGAATGTATGATTTTGTCTGTGAATGTTTTCGATCTGTCCGGTAACGCTCCTAACCTTAATCCGATGACGGACTCAGGATAGGGGTGTTACAAGAGAGGTTGAGTTCAATATTGAGCTAGCTCCCGGTACTGTACCAATATCTATTACCCCTTATAGAATGGCTGCAACGGAATTAAGAGAGTTGAAGATACAGTTGCAAGATTTGACAGATAAAGGCTTTGCAAGATCAAGTTGTTCACCATGGGGTGCTCCAGTTTTATTCGTGAAGAAGAAAGATGGCACCATAAGATTGTGCATAGATTACCATCAGCTTAATAAAGTGACGGTGAAGAACAAGTATCCATTGCCAAGGATTGATGATTTGTTCGATCAATTGAAAGGAGCCACTATGTTCTCCAAAATAGACTTGAGATCAGGGTACTACCAGTTGAGAGTAAGGGATTCAGATGTTTCTAAGACCGCCTTTCGAACAAGGTATAGGCATTATGAATTTTTAGTCATGCCCTTTGGATTTACCAATGCTCCTGCGGTATTTATGGAACTAATGAACCGCATATTTATGCCATACCTTGACAAGTTTGTAGCGTTTTTATTCATGACATAATGATTTATTCTCGAGATGAGATCAAGCATACTGAGCACCTGCGGACAGTTTTACAGATTCTACGAGAAAATCAGTTGTATGCCAAGTTCAGTAAAAGTGAATTTTGGCTTAAGAAAGTAGGATTTCTGAGACATATTGTCTCAGGAGATGGAGTCCGAGTGGACCCAAGTAAGATTTCGGCTATAATGGACTGGAAACCACTGAGGAATATCGCTGAGATTAGAAGTTTCCTAGGCCTAGTCGGCTATTACAGATGATTCGTCAAGGGGTTTTCCATGATTGCAACCCCGATGACAAAATTATTACAGAAAAATGTGAAGTTTGAGTGGACAGAAAGATGCCAACAAAGTTTCGAGAAACTAAAAGCATTGTTGACAGAAGCTCCAGTTTTAGTACAACCCGAGACGGGGAAAGAATTCGTAATTTACAGTGATGCATCCTTAAATGGGTTAGGCTGTGTGCCTATGCAAGAGGGCAAAGTGATTGCTTACGCCTCAAGACAGTTGAAGCCTCACGAGAAGAATTATCCAACACACGATCTAGAGTTGGCTGCCATAATCTTCACATTGAAGATATGGAGACACCATCTATATGGTGAAAGATGCTGAATTTTCACTGATCACAAAAGTTTGAAGTACTTGATGATGGAAAAAGAGTTGAACTTAAGGCAACGGAGATGGTTAGAGTTAATAAAAGACTATGAGTTGATCATTGGCTACCATCTAGGAAAGGCGAATGTGGTTGCTGATGCTTTAAGCAGAAGGTTCCTATTTACATTAAGGGCAATGAGTTCACGGATGACTTTATCCGATGATGGTTCTATTCTAACTGAGTTAAGAGCTAGACCAATGTTCCTCCAAGAGATCTTTGAGGCTCAGAAAGAAGATAATGAATTGCAAGCCAAGAGAGCTCAGTGCTGGTAAGATTTTGAGTCCGATTTTCAGATTGGTTCAGATGGAAGTCTGATATACAAATATAGAGTTTGTGTACCAAGAAAGGAAGAGCTTATTTAGAGAATTTTGCATGAGGCACATAATGGATGTTTATCTATAAATCCGGGTAGTACAAAGATGTATAATGATTTGAAGCAACAGTATTGGTGGCCAAGAATGAAGAAAGATATTTCAGAGTTTGTTTCCAAATGCATGATTTGTCAGCAAGTAAAGGCTGAACACCAAGTACCTTCGAGTTTGCTTCAACCCATTCTGGTTCCTGAGTGGAAATGGGACCGTATCACTATGGATTTTGTAATGGGTTTATCATTGTCACCAAGCAAGAAAGATGCTATATGGGTTGTAGTTGATAGACTCATGAAGTTAGCCCATTTTATACCTGTACGAGTGGATTACTCACTCGACAAGCTGGCAAGCTTGTATGTTTCTGAAATAGTAAGACTTCACGGAGTTCCCTTGTCAATCATATCGAATAGAGATCCGAGATTCACATCCAGATTTTGGAAGAAGTTACAAGAGGCCCTGGGTACAAAGTTGAGCTTTATTACAGCTTTTCATCCTCAAACCGATGGACAATCGGAGAGGCTAATACAAGTACTCGAAGATGAGCTTCGGTGTTGTATTATTGAATTCCAAGGTAGTTGGGAAAAGGTTCTCCAATTGGTAGAATTTTCCTACAATAATAGTTTTCAGTCGAGCTTAAAGATGGCGCTTTATGAAGCTTTATACGGATGTAAGTGCCGAACGCCTTTATATTGGACTGAACTCAAGGAAAACCGGATTCACGGGGTTGACTTAGTTATAGAAACTTAAGAGAAAGAGAAAATGATTAGAGAATGTGTAAAAGCTGCCTTCGACAGACAGAAATCCTACTCAGATTTAAGAAGAAAAGAGCTACAGTATTAAGTCGGGGACAAAGTTTTCTTGAAAGTGTCACCATGGAGAAAAGTTCTAAGATTTGGCCGGAAAGGCAAGTTAAGCCCCCGTTTCATTGGACCAGTTAAGATTTTAGCCCGAGAAGTCAAGCAGCTAAGAAATAAAAGTATTGCCCTAGTGAAAGTATTGTGGCAAAAACATGGGATAGAAGAAGCTACATGTGAACCAGAAGAAAGCATGAGAAATCAGTACCCAAACCTATTTGCTGGTAAGATTTTCGTGGACAAAATATGGTGCGAGACCACAAATCCGAGTTAGTAAAATGAGTTTTTAAAGTATTTGAGATGTTTTCTTGTTAATATAAAAGTTTCATGTAGAAATTTTATGGAAATTTCCATAGAATGGGTCCATTAGGACTAAATTGCAAAAGTTGCAAAATATGATTTTGTAGAAGCTTTTTGTATGAAATAGCTTTAGAATATTAATTAGAAGTCCTTAAATAGCAATTTGCCCAAATTATAATTTTTGGAAAAAAATAGACATGAGTTAGTAATTAGTGAAATTGTAAAGAGAAGGGCATTTTGGTCATTTAATCAATTAAATGATTAATAAGGGGAAAAGATGACAAAAATCATTCTCATCTTCTTCCCCAAGTGCCGAAAATTTGAAGGAAGCCATAGCTAGGGTTCTTCAATTTTTCAAGCTTGCTAGTAAGTTCATTTTAGCCCCGTTTTTAATATTCTTCACATTTTCAGAGTCATCGTATTATGAATTAGCTAATTTTAGCTATAAGATGAGCTAAGATGCATGTTCAAAAATCTACCCATGTATGACATGTTTGTAAAATTATGTTTTAAGAAAGATTATGAGAGTTTGATGTTAGATAAACATATTTTCCTAAATGAATTTCATGAAAAATGTTAGTAAGGACTAGTTTGTAATAGTTATGAAATTTGTCATATATGGTAGAAATAGTGAGAATTGGTTATTGCTATAGTTGAGATAATGAATCAGCTAAGCATGAAGTTTAAGAAAGTGGTATGAAAATTATTTTACGAGCCTAGGGGTAAAAGTGTAATTATGAGAAATTTTAGGGGCAAAATAGCAATTTTGACAAGTATGTGTTAATAGTCAATTTAGTCAATGTGAGTATATAGCTCAAGAAAAACGAAGCCCGGACCGAAACCGAGGCAAGAACAAAGTCGAGAACTAAATTGCGTATCTACCTACATTTTGTACATTGAGGTAAGTTTGTATGGTTTCTAAGCTTTATGATTACTATAATTGAATTGCTTACTATAATGTACATTATTACCATAGAAATGCTTAATGCTATGTTAAATAAAGAAATCAATGCGATTAAGCATGAGAAAGTCCCGATTGAAGTTGAGTTACTTAGGATACTCGATTTACCACATGAGATAAGAAAGTCCGTATAAGACCAAGCCAAGGCATGGCATCGGCAATCAAGAAAAGTTGTCATGTAAGTCCAAGACAAGTCTTGGCATTGAAAAGCTATCATGAGATAGAGATCCCATGTAAGTCCAAGCCAAGGCATGGCATTGGTGAGTAACAAGGAAGATTTCATGTAAGTCCAAGCTAAGGCTCGGCATTGACCAGTTCATGAGTAAAGATACCAAATAAGACCATGTCAAGACATGGAAATGGTTAATTCCCAAGGGAAAATCCAAGGAAGACTTTGAGTAAGTCCATGTCAAGACATGGCATCGATACCAAGATGAGAGATCCCATGTAAGACCATATCTAAGATATGGCTTTGGCATCAAGATATATGTGAGACGAGATTCAGTATCCTCGATTATTCATAGAAATTCATCGGGCAAATGAGTAAAGCTTAAAAGAGATAGCAAGAAAACTAAGTAAGCCAAAGCTATTATCAAATTGAAAATGAGTATTATTCATGTTATGAACAATGAATTAGAGATTATGATTATTATAGTAAAGTATGCTAATCCATGTGATCAAGTGATACAGGTACCTTGTTTACATCAAGAGCATGAAACTAGTAAGTATCATGAGATATGTAAGAATCAGTAAGAGTAAGTAAGCTTAAATAGCTGAAATTATGATGCCCTTGTTTATGCCAAATGATTTATGTTAAACAAGTATGTTGCTATGTGCATTATATACAAACTTACTAAGCTAAATGCTTACATCTTTTATTCTTTCTTTCCATGTAGTCCCGCCAAGCTAATCTCGTGGATCATCGTCATCGGAGCTTAGAGCACACTATCAATCTCTATTTTGGTATAGCTAAGATGTTTATATTAAGTATGGCATGTATAGGAACATTTCATTTTGAGAATATGTCTTAAAAAGGGCAAAAGTATGGGCTATCAAGTTTATTATTCTTTTGTATATGGCTAAGTGATTGGCCAAGATTGACTAAGTATGTATGTTTATTGATATCAATTAAGTATGTATGTTTATTGATATCAATGAAGCATGTAGTATTGTTCATGAAAGATGTAGTAATTTGAGTTGTTGAATTGAATATGAGATTGATCTTGATTTCAGGGTGGCAATTGGCTTGGTAAATAGCTTTCAAGTGCCCACACGGATAGACACACGGGCGTATGTCTAGGCCGTGCGTCCCCTGCACCTTAGTTCCTTAAGTTAGAATAGACTATGGGCTAATCTAACGGCCGTTTGTTTAAGCCGTGTGTGACACACGGTCAAAACATGCGCGTGTGCCCTAGGCCGTGTAAATATAGTCAGTGTCGACCACAGTTGGAAGACATGGGTGTGTCTTAGGGGTACACGGGCGTGTCCCAAGCCACATCGGAGTGTGACCCCTGTTTTAAGTAAAAGTTTTCGATTAAGTTCTAAAAGTTTCCAGATATGTGATTAAGGCCTCGTAGGCCCATGAAATGTATGACTAGGCTAAGAAAGAGAAGTTTTAATTCGGAACAAAATTTTACAGCCCGTAAGTGCATGATTGAGAAAGTTCAAGCATAGTAATGTCTCATATCCAGTCTCAGCCTTGGACACGGGTATGGGGTGTTACAACAAATATGCATTATTTGGCCTAATTTCACAAGCATACCAATATCCACAATTCAACTATTTGGACACCTATAACATCTATAACCATCAAAGATCACCCAACCATCATACCATTCATGTCACATAACACAAACACATATATCAATACATGATTCAACCATGCCAAAATAACCCCAAATAAGTCATTACTCAAGGCTATATATATACAAACCAAAACATGTAAATTGCCAAGCCAATTCAATTTGCCAAAATCATTACCAAAACATAATCAACTTGACTCAAAGTCCCTATACATGCCATATACTTAAAATACCAAAGTTCATAGGTATCGAGTGATAGGCGGATAGTGTGAACCGATCTCCGACGATCCCCAAATTTGAGCTAACTTGATAACACTATAAAACACGAGAAAATTAAACAAAGTATGCTATAAAGCTTAGTAAGCTCGTATACAATAAACTGAATTCAATCTCAAGATTATAATCCAACAATTTGAATATATCAACATGTATCATATATTGGCTAACAAACCTTTCATATACACAATTAGAATTCAATCACAAGTTTCTCCGAACCAAAACTTATACATGTCATGTACGTACCTGTACCCTCTCATATCATTCTCATACTCAATCATATCTTTCATTTACCCGTTGAACCATTTGGAATAGAAGTCGAATACTCAAGGGTCTTTCACAATAAGTACCTATACCATGGCCCGAAGCCAAATCAAGGTAGCTTATCTGAATACTGATATCATGGCCCGAAGCCAAATCAGCCGATATTCATGGCCCGAAGCCAAATCGGTATAACTCACACCTGAAGTGCTAATACCATGGCCTGAAGCCAAATCAATGAAGCTCCTAATGACATGTCACTAGTATCCTAAACTATTTTTAAGGTTCAACCTGGATTTCAAATGCCGAATTTCCATCGAGGTAATGCTGAACTTATCTGAAGTCTCTTATTCACAACTTCTACGATATGAAAGCATTTAAAATACACTTATAATGAAATTTATCACATACAAACTTATCTCCGATGTGAAAACGACAAAATAAGTTGATTAGTCGATAACTTTAGTTTTTCCCCGATCTAGATCCGAATTCACTTTTCTTGATCTAAATATATTCAAAATTAACTTATTTAATCATCTATTTATTTAATTCAATCCAAAATATACATTTGAGCTATCCTACACATTAGCCTCTAAACTTTCACATTTTTATTAGTCCTTATTTCATAAAATCACAAAATAATGAAATTCAAAATAAACCCATGCTAGCCAAATGACTATTATGCCCCTAGCAGCCCATATTTATCAATTTTTCACACATTTAACCACACATTTTCACATTTTCACAAATAAATTCCTATTTTGCATTTTTACTCAAAATCACTTTACAAAACTTGTATATCTAACAACAAAAATTCAAAATCTATCATCAACCATCAAAGAACACATATTTTCATCAATAGAAACTATCAAAATCTTTAACAGTTTTGCAAAATAGTCCCTAGGCTAGCTAGTACTAGTTGCAACGATCACAAAAACATAGAAATCATTAAAAACTGAGTCAAAATCACTTACCAATTTAACCTTGCAATTGTCAAACCCTAGAACACAACAATGGAGTTTCTCTTTTCTTATTTTCAGTGGACAAATGAAGATGACAAGATTAAAATTTTGTTTTTCATACTTTAACTTAGTTTATTTGTCATTTACTAAATTAACCTTACTATTAAACCATTAAAACCATATAATGCATGCCCATATTTGTCCAATCACAATTAAAATGGTCTAAATACAACATAAGGCCTTAAATTTTAGGTTCTATAGATATTAGACACCTTTAGCTAATAGAAGTCAAGTTTTACGCTTTACGCGATTTAGTCCTTTTTATCAAATTGACCATTCAAACGATAAAATTTCTTAACAAAATTTTCACGCAATCACTCAATCATGCTGTAAACTTTTAAATAATAATAAAATAAATATTTTGACTTCAAATTTTTTGTCTCGAAACCACTGTTCTGATTTGACTAAAAAACGGGTTGTTACACCAATCCCTTATTGTCACCCTTGTTATTGAGGTTTGTGTTCACTATCAACAATATTGTCTTTAGAGTTTGAGTTTAGGCTCCGTTCGATTTCTATTTTTTTTCTATTTTTTCAGAAAATAGTTTATATCTTCTATTTAAAATAAATTTAAAAAACACGTTTGATAAATAAAAATAAAAATATATTTTCAATAATGGAAACATGAAAGTATGTTTGGTAACTATTTTTCTATAATAGAAACATGAGAAATAAAATAATTATTTTTATATTTATATGGATTCAAATTAGGGTACCAAATTTAATATTTGAAATACTATTTAGAAAGAATATTTTTGCAATTTTTTATATGAGTTGAAGTAGGGCTAATTCATTCAAAGTTAAAAACCCTTGTTTTCATCATTTTCAATTTTACAAAGCATTTTAAGTAAAAACAAAGAAAATGCTATAAAATATAGAATAAAAAGAAAAGCATATATGTATTTTTGTTCATCAATTAGGGATATTTGCAATGTTTCTCCAAAATCTATATTTATAGACATAAGAAGTATAAATGAAATAAAATTTTACTCTTAATGGGAACTAGATTCCTAAAGTACATGAAATTTCCAATCCTAATCGTAACATCCCAAAATTTCTAGTTGGGATATTTGAGAAAATTGAAAAAAAAAATTAGTTAAAAGAATTCCTATAAAAATTAAGTGATTTTGGGTTTAAGAATCAATGAAAAGAATATTAGAAGTGCGAGTGTGGAAATAGGACAAAATTACAAATTTGGAAAAAGTTTAACGACTAAAGTGCAAATACAACCAAAATAAGAAAAGTGAGTTAATAGTGATGAATTGACATAAGAATAAGTTGGAATATGTAATGGTATAATGAAACTCCCTTTTGGTACTAAATTGGAAAATACATTTACTAAATTGTAGATTTCTCAATTTTATTGAGAAAAAGGGAGAGATGTAATTTTCACCATCCATAGACTCACATTGAAGGATATAAGTTAATTTTGAGATTTGGTCTTATAATTGCCAATTATTGTGAAGAAATTGTATAAAGAGTAAAAAAAGGGCAAAATGGTAATTTTCTCATA
This sequence comes from Gossypium bickii, assembly GCA_025503065.1. Classification (NCBI taxonomy): domain Eukaryota; kingdom Viridiplantae; phylum Streptophyta; class Magnoliopsida; order Malvales; family Malvaceae; genus Gossypium; species Gossypium bickii. Next base: position 100,852,294 of record CP106715.1, read on the forward strand.
AAAAGATATTTTAATCATTTCTAAAAAATAATATGATGAAAATATTATTTTTATGACATATTTTATTTATGAAATTAATTTGGACCATTAGATGTGTTAGTGTGATGAAATGTGGACCACACAATTTTAATGGGACTTTTACCTACCTTTCAGCTTAAGATATTTTAATGTTATAAAAGAAAAAAATGAGGGCAAAAACACCCCATTACCAACTAGAATAGCCGGGGAAGCACGTGACACAAAAAAAAAAACTCTAAATAGAAATAAAGCTTAATATTATTATTACTCAATCAAGAGAATATAAAGCAACATAAATTAAAGTGCTACACTTTTAGCTCAGTGTAAGACATTTATTTATACTAAAAAACTTCCTAAAATTACTCCACTACTTTGGCTACAATAAGCTAACGTGCTCCTATTTTATTTGCACAAATAAATGATCAAATATGCTAACTGACTTTTAATAAAAATGAATAACTTGACCAATTCATAATTAGCAAAAAGTTGCACTAGATTTTGACACTCCCCCTTAGTGGAAACTTGCTGTTAATGGCACCAAGAACCTTACAAAAACTTTCAAACTTGGCCTTGGCAAGTGCCTTTGTAAATATGTCAGCAACTTGCTTTTTTGTTTTTATTTTCAGCAGCTCAATATCATGAGTTAACATTTTCTTTCGAACAAAATGATAATGAGTTTCAATGTGTTTTGTACGAGCATGAAACATTTGATTTCTAGCAAGATTTATTGCACTCAAATTATCACAATAAATCTGAATTGGATGATTGAGAGTAGACACCATTTCTCGAATAAGTCTCTTAAGCCACAAACATTCTTGAGTAGCTATTATAGCTCCTACTGTAACAACCTATTTTTAGTCAAATTGAAACAATGGTTTTGAGACCACAAATCTGAGGTCAAATAATTATCTTATTAATATTTTAAAATCTACAGCATGATAACATGATTGTGTGAAAGTTTCGTTTAGAAATTTTATCGTTTGAGTGTTTAATTTGATAAAAAGGACTAAGTCGCGTAAAGTGTAAAACTTCAGTTCTATTATCTAAAGGTCTCTAATATCTATAGAATCTTAAAGTGGAGGTCCTTATATGGTAATTATACCATTTCTTAATTGATTGGACATGTTATTAATTAAGGTTAAAATAGTAAATTAGGAAATAACTTAGTAAAATAATAGAAACATGAAATAATCTTTAATTTTCTATCATCTTCCACCAAAAATAAAATTATGAAACTCTATTGAAGGAGCTCAAGCATTCGACTATACAAGTTCATTGCATGGTATGATTTTTGACTCGGATTTTAATGATTTCTATGTTTTTGAGATCATTGCAACTAGGTCTAGCTAGCCCAGGGACTAATTTGCAAAATTTTTTAAGGTTTAGGATGTTGCCATTGATTAATAAGCATGTATTTTGATGATTGATGATAGATTATGAATGTTTAATGATTGTTATACAAGTTTTGTTAAGTGATTTTTAGTGAAAATGCAAATTAAGGATTAAATTGTGAAATGTGGAAGCTTTGTGGTTAAAATGCGAAATAAATGAAAAATATGGGCTGATATGTGTGGTAGAGAAATTCAGCTAGCTTGGGTTGGTATTAAATTGCATGAATTTGTGATTTTATGAAATAAGGACTAAATTGTAAAAATGTGAAACATTAGGGGCAAATGTGTAAAACTGTCTTAATGTGAATTTTGGATAAATTGAATAGAGAGATAATTAAATAAGTTAATTTTGACTACAGATAGATCAAGAAAAGTGAAATTTGGATCTAGATTGGGGGAAAAATAAAGTACTCTACTAATCGACCTATTTCGCCGTTTTTACATTTGAGGTAAGTTCGTATGTAATAAGTTTCAATATAAATGAATTTTAAATGCTTTGATATTGCATAAACTGTGAATACAAGACTACGAACATATTCAACAATGATTCGATGACAATTCAGCATTGGAAATCCCTGTTGAACCTTAGGAATAGATTAGGATACGAATGACATGTCATTAGGGGATTATTGTGATTATGCGATCCAGGTGCTGGTCCTATACGTCCTACCGGTGGCTGAGTATATTGTCATGTGTTGCGGTTACTTGATAGCTTGTGTGAGCAGCACTGTGTAGCTACGTCTTGACTGGCAGCTTGTATGAGTAGGCCCATTGATAGCTCGGGAGTGAGTATATATGTGATATGAGATTGAGATAGCATTGGCTATGTATGTGGCACTTTGGTACGACTTTCCTGAGTTTTCGATAGTATTTCAAATGGTTCAACGGGTAAATGAAAGACATGGTTGAGTATGAGATTGATTCGCAATGGTACATGTATGTACATGAACCGTATAAGCTTTAAATCGAAAAAATTGTGAAGTTTGCATATAATCTTATGATTAAAGATGTGAAAGGTTTGTTAGATAATATGAGTTACATATTGATATATTCAGTTTACTGAATTGTGTATTTATGATTACATTGAGTTTATGTTATACGAGCTTACTAAGATATAAAGCTTACTTTGTTTATTTTACCGTGTTTTACAGTGATTTAAAAGCTAGCTCAGATTCGAGGATCGTCGGAGACTTCATCATACTATCCTACTATCATTTTGGTACTTTTGAGTTTATGTTTTGGTTATATGGCATGTATAGGATTAAGGTTATTTTGGTTAAGAGTTGATAATGATTTTGGTCATTTGAAATGGCTTGTAAATGTTAAATGTTTTGGTTTGTATATAGCCATGATAGTTGGCTTATTTTGGTTGATGTGGTTATATATATATATATATCTATGTGCATATGGCCTGGTTATGTGAGTAAAGATGAGTGTGTTATGCTTGTTGATATTTGGCCATTAGGGGTGCTAAATGGTTGAGAATTAGATTTGGTATGTTATGAGATTAAGCTAGATGATGTATATTTGGAAGTGTATAATTAGTTGAATTGTATATGTGATTTTGGTATAAACGGTATGGTCTATTTTGTGACTTGTGAGTATTGAGAAAGGTAGTATAAAATATGCATGAATTAGGCTTGAATTGGTTAGTTTAAATGCCAAATTATGCTATGTTTTGGTGCCAATTGGGTTGATGTAGGTGTGCACAAGTTTGGATGGCAAAATAACTTGGTAAATAGCCTATTTTTGTCCACACAGGCAGAAACACGGGCGTGTGTCTCAGCCATGTGTGACACACGGTCATGTACATGGCCGTGTGTCCCCTGGTGTTGAATTAGTAACCAAGTCAGTACGCTCCAAACGGCCTCACACATGGGCATGTGACTTGGCCGTATGGCCTAAGTAAATATACCCTACAGGTTTGGCACGGCCTAGCACACGGCCTAGTACACGGGCATGTATGGACTTTTTTAGGGCACACGGGCTAGTCACATGGGCGTGTGTGTTGGTCGTGTGACCCAAGTCAAAGAGTTACATGGGTAGGACACAGGCTAGGACACGACCATGTGATCCCTTTTCAAATGTCCCCACAGCCGGTGACATGGACGTGTCTTTGGTCGTGTGAGACACACGGACGTGTGTCCCCTATTTTTGGAAAAATTTTCTAAGTGTTCGAGAAGTTTCTAAGGTTATCTATTTAGTCTTGAACCACCTCGATTGCAAGTTTTGGGCCTCGTAGGCTCGTTTTAGGACGAAATAAATGTTGTTGATTAATGATTATATGAAATTTTAAAATGTATGTGTAATTGTATGATATGTTCGGTAACACTTCCTAACCCTAATTCGGTGTTGAATACGGGCGAGGGGTGTTACATTTATTGGTATCAGAGCTACGATTTAATCGACTCTCAGACTAACGTAGCGTGTGTGAGAGTCTAGCTATACATGCCATATATAACCTATGATAGTGTGATGACTCCTGACTATTTAAAATGTGTTTTCATATAGTAAATGGATCCCAATCGAGCTGTAGCTGATGATGTTGAAAGTAATGCATCTTCCTTCATTCATGGAGTAGCGCAATCAGAGTCGAGACCCGTATCGGGTAGCTAGGGAGGAGAGGCTAAAGAAACCTTCGTCGAGATGATGAATGAGTGGTTTACGGAGTTCGTTCAAACAAATTCGACTGCTCAACAACCTCCACCCCCACCTAATCCCCAACCAATTCCAATAGCTCCTCAAGGTGTGGAACTTCTAAGATTAAATAGGCCGCCTGTTGATAAAATCCAAAAAATACGGAGCTGAAGAGTTCAAAGCTACTGTTGGCGATGATCCCGAGAGAGTTGAGTTTTGGCTTGAAAATACAATTCGGGTATTTGATGGACTTTCGTGCACGCAGCTGAGTGTTTAAAATGTGTCATTTCATTATTGAGGGACACTGCGTATCATTGGTGGAATACTCTAGTGTCAGTGGTGTCAAGAGAAAGAGTTACCTGGGATTTCTTTCAAGCTGAGTTCAGAAAGAAATACATAAGTCAATAGTTCATTGATCAAAAGCGAAAAGAGTTACTTGAACTGAAACAGGGTCGTATGTCTATGACAGAGTATGAGCGGGAATTTGTGAGACTCAGTAAATATGCTCGGGAATGTGTTTAATTGAAGCAATTATGTGTAAAAGACTCGAAGATGGGTTGTATGAGGATATCAGATTGTTGGTCGGGATTCTAGAGTTGAAAGAATACGTTGTGTTGGTTGATAGATCCTGTAAAGCCGAAGAACTTGGCAAAGAAAAGAGAAAGGTAGATTTCGAAGCTAGAGATTCGAGTAAAAGATCGATAAATAAATCAGAGCAATCTTCTTCAAAGAAATCACAAGATTTGTATAGTCACACAAATGCTTCAGTAGGATATTCAAACAGAGATCGTGGAAAACAATACTCAAGTCCTAAAGCCCAAGCTACATCAGTATCAAGTGTTGGCAGTGTGAGAAACTATAGACCTGAATGTCAACGATGCGGGAGATGACATCCTGGTGAATGTAGAATGGATGATTGGGCTTGTTTCAAATGTGGTTCGCCAGACCATTTTATTCGGGATTGTCTTGAGTTATCTGAGAAAGATAAATATCAGAGTGCAAGATCGAGCAATACAACTGCTAGAGGAAGACCACCTAGAAACACGAGAATGTGACCGGTAGTAAAGGAGCAACAAGGGACTCTGCTGTGAGATCCGATGCCAGAGCACCTGCTAGAGCTTACGCTATTCGCTCTCACGAAGATGAGTCATCACCCAATGTTATCACATGTACATTCTCTCCTTATGACACTAATGTGATTGCTTTGATTGATCCTAGATCGACTCATTCATATCTATGTATGAATTTGGTGTCTATTAAGAGTTTGATGTTAAGTCTACTGAGTTTTTGATTAAAATATCGAACCCCTTAGGTAAGTATGTTCTAGTTGATAAAGTTTGCAAGAACTGTCCTTTAATGATTCGTGGCTACTGTTTTCTGGCTAATTTAATGTTATTACTGTTTGATGAATTCGATGTAATTCTTGGTATGGATTGGTTAATGTTACATAATGCTATTGTGAATTGTAGACAAAAGAATATTGAATTGAAATGTCAGAATAGTGAAATCATTTGAATTGAATCAGATGAATCGAGTGAATTGCCTGTTGTGATTTCGTCTATGTCAGCTCAAAAATGTGTAAGAAAAGGGTGTGAAGCTTATCTTGCTTATGTTTTAGATACAAAAGTGTCTGAATCGAAAATTGAATCAGTACCAATAGTTTGCGAGAATTTGGATGTGTTTCCAAAAGAGTTACAGAGGTTGCCACTGATCAGAGAGGTTGAGTTTGCTACTGAATTGGTACCGGGAACATCACTGATATCTATAGCTGTAACAGCCCGAGTTTGGGCCTAGTTGGAATAGTGGTTTTGGGACTACAAATCCGACAAATAAAATTTAATTTTTATTATATTTTTATGGTTTACAATTTTATGGAACAATTTCGTGAAAATTTCTTTTGAAAATTGACTTTTGGGCACCCAATTTAGTCAAGAGGACTAAATTGAAAAAAGTACGAAAATTGAATTCTATATGTTAGAGGTGTCCAATTCCTATGAGATTTTAAATTAGAGGTCCTTAAATGGTAATTAGACCATTGGTTAAGTTGGTGGACAAAAATGGATATGGTTTGGTATGTTTTCAAAGTTTTTCATTAAAGGCATTTTGGTAATTTAGTAATTAAATGAATTAAAAAGCCAAATTAAAAGCCAAATTCTTCCTCATGGTCGAAACTTGTATGGAGAAGACATAGCTAGGGTTTTTCAAGCTTCCAAGCTCGATTGTAAGTCTGTTCTAGCCTCGTTTTTAATGATTTTTACGTTATTGAAATCCTCGTAACAAGATTTATCTATTTCTACAACTAATTTAGGACATAATCAAAGTCTAAAATTTTGCCCATGATGGATATTTGTGTATTTTGATGTTTAAGGGTGGAAAATGCATGTTTATGGCTTGTTAAGCGACTTTTGCTAAGTGATTTTCGATGAAAATGCCTAAAAGGACTTGTTTGTAAAAGTTGTAAAATATGTAGTAAAAGTGTGTTTTAATGGAAATTGTGGGCTGTTATAGTTATGAAAATGGTTTGGCTAGGTTTGTATATTAAATAAATTGAATAGATGTTATTTTACGAGCCTAGGGACTAAATTGTAAATTGTCAAAAGTTTAGGGTAAAAATGTAATTTTTTCATAAAAAGATTTTTGGACTGATTTGAATAATGTGAATAATAAATGAGTTAAATGTGATATTATAGATCAAGAAACACGAGGTTTGGACCTAGAACAGGGGAAAAATGAGTATTTGACGATTTAGCCCTTTTCGCCATTTTTATATCGAGGTAAGTTCGTGTGTAAGTAAAGGCAATGTTATAATTGTATTTGTATATGTTTTATTTTACATGAATTGTATTAATGACAATGTGGATACCTACGACGATGAAATGACCAGTGAGAAATCTCGTTCGAACCTTAAGAATAGATTAGGATACGAGTGACATGTCACTAGAAAACCATGTGATATATGTGATTTATGTGATCCGGTGCTGGTCTCGTATGTCTATCAGTGGCTGGGTAGTCCGGCATGTGTTGCGAATATCTGACAGCTTGTGTGAGCAACACTACGTAGTTACATCTTGACTGATAGCTTATGTAAGCAAGCCCTGATTAGCTCAAGAGCGAGCCCCCATGTGTTTTGAGATATGAGGTAGCATTGGCTACGTATGTAGCACTTATGTGCAAGAATTTTTGTGTATGCGATTAGTATTCCAAGTGTTCAACGAGTATGTCAAAGACGAGAAAGAGTATGATATGTTACGAGTTGGTACATGTATGCACAAAAACTCAAAGAAAATGAACTCAGTAAATGATGAACAATTGGTAAGATTATGATTCAGCAAGTTGTGCTTATGAAGCTATATGATATTTATGTTGATATGTGTGTTGTTATTCATATGATGAGCTATTGGTATATGACAATTATGTTGATATATGTTATGTTATTCATATGATGAGCTATGGGTAAGAATTTGATTGAGTAAATTATACTCATGAAGTTTAACGACATTTATGTTGAAAATGTTATTTTATTTATATAATGAGCTATTTGTAAGATTGGGATTGAGTAAATTGTGTTTATGAATTTTTAATGACATTTATTTTAATATTTGTTAAGTTATTTGTATGAATAATGTTTTGTATTATTTGCATATGAACTTACTAAGCTATATATATAGCTTACCCCCTTCCTTTCCCATGTTTTATAGTGTAATCGAGCCAGCTCAGGTTGGAGATCGTCGGAGATCCTATAACACTATCAAGCTACCATTTTGGGTACAAATGAATCCAAGCATTTTGAGTCTATGGCATGTATAGGGACTATGTCATTTTGTTATGTGTGTTATTATTAATTTGGCCATATATGTTAGCTTGTAATTGTTAATACTTCATCTTATATATATAGCCATGACTGATGGTTGATGTTGATCATAAGTTTATTCATATGTTAATGCCTTCTTGTGAATGTGAAATTAGAATGTTTTTACCGGGCTAAGTATGATGTTTTAAGCATGGTAAATGATGGTATAAGAATTGTGACATCCTGGAATTAGGGGCCTTGCATTATTGTATGTTGTTGTGTGGTTGGCATGTTTTGTTTGTTAATTTGGTGTGTTTGGGGCCCCGGGAAGGCTCGGGGTTAAGCTTGAGCCTTGGTGAAAATCCTATTTTTAGGCACTTTAGGGGGGAGCTAGCAGAAGCAGGTCTTAGGAATAAATACTTGTGTGTGGTGACACAAGAAGTGAGGTGGTAAAGTGGTAAAGGGACGCCACTTAGAGTGCAGGGAAGTGGCGTCACAAGGGAGTAGCAGCAGGGAGGAAGTTCGAATCCCACAAGCCCAAATTCAGGAACTGTTGGACCGGGGTTTTCTCTAACCCAGTGTGTCACCTTGGGGAGCACCGGTGTTGTTTGTTACGAAGAAGGATGGGTCGATACGGATGTGCGTTGACTATAGGCAGTTGAACAAGTTGACGATTAAGAACAAGTACCCGTTGCCTAGAATAGATGATCTGTTCGATCAGTTGCGAGGCGCTATGGTATTTTCAAAGATAGATTTGAGGTTAGGTTATCACCAGCTTAAGGTCAAGGAGGCAGATATCTATAAGACAGCTTTTCGAACTCGTTATTGTCACTACGAGTGCTTGGTGATGCCATTTGGGTTGACAAATACACCAGCTGCGTTTATGGAAATGATGAACCGGGTATTCTAACCCTATCTGGACCGACTTGTCATGGTGTTCATAGACGATATTTTGGTCTATTCAAGTTCGGAAGAGGAGCATGATTCGCATCTTCGGGTGGTTCTACAGATTCTGAGAGAAAAATAGCTGTACGCCAAATTCAGTAAGTGTGAATTCTGGCTAAGGGAAGTTACCTTTCTGGGACACGTTGTGTCTGCTGAGGGGATTAGGGTTGATCCTCGAAAAATTGAAGCCGTGTTAGACTGGAAACTGCCTAAGTATATGGCAAAAATTCGGAGTTTTCTTAGTCTGGCTGGGTATTACAGAAGGTTTGTTGAGGGATTCTCGTTAATAGCTGCACCGTTAACCAAGTTGTTACGGAAAAGGGTACGGTTTGTCTGGTCGGATAAGCAATAGGAAAGTTTTGAAAAGTTGAAAAGGATCTTGATTGAGGCTCCAGTGTTGATTCGGCCTGAGGCTGGGAAAGAGTTTGTTGTCTATTGTGATGCGTCGCACACAGGGTTAGGATGCGTGCTGATGCAAGGGGGAAGGTGGTAGCATATGCGTCTTGGCAGTTGAGATCGCATGAAGTGAATTATCCCACGCATGATTTGGAGTTAGCGGCGGTAGTGTTTGCTCTGAAGATTTGGAGACATTACCTATATGGGGAGAAGTCTATTGTCTACACGGATCACAAGAGCCTGAAATATCTCCTTACCCAGAAGGAGTTGAATTTAAGGCAGCGGAGGTGGATTGAATTGTTAAAGGACTATGATTGTTCGATTGAGTACCACCCGGGTAAAGCTAACATTGTGGCAGACGCGTTGAGTGGTAAAGTGATATCATACTTGAGGGCAATGTTCGCCCATCTCAGCTTGTATGATGATGGAAGTGTGCTAGCTGAACTACAAGTGAAGCCTTCTTGGTTCAGTCGGGTAAAGGAGAAACAATTATTAGATGAATCGCTAAGCCCTAAATTTCAGCTAGTGGCAGGTGGTGAGACAGAAGATTTCAGTGTGAACAGTGATGGGGTATTATGCTTTCGAGGAAAGGCTTGTATGCCGAAGGATTCTGAGTTAAGGTAGAAGATTCTGCAGGAGGCGCATAGTAGCCCATATGGTATGCATCCTGGTGGGAATAAGATGTTCCAGGATCTGCGAGAACAATTTTGGTGGCCGGGTCTGAAGCAGGAAGTGATTGAATTTGTAGGTAAATGCTTGACGTGTCAACAGGTGAAGACGGAACACCAATTGCCTTCGGGGTTGCTTTAGCCAGTAAAGATTCCACTTTGGATGTGGGAGAGGATAACAATGGACTTTGTGAGTGGGCTACCCTTGACGCCTACGAAGAAGGATTCAGTGTGGGTAATTGTCGATCGGTTGATGAAGTCTGCTCACTTCATATCGGTTCGGGTTGACTATTCACTACAGAAGTTAGCCAAACTTTATGTAGCAAAAATTGTAAGGATACATGGGGTACCGGTGTCTATCATATCAGACAGAGACCTCAGGTTTACGTCGAGGTTCTAGAAGGCGTTGCATCAAGCGTTGGGTACAAGACTGGATTTCAGCACAGCGTTTCATCCACAGACTGATGGTCAGTCGGAGAGGATAATTCAAATCTTAGAGGACATGTTGAGAGGCTGTGTCATTGATTTCAGGGGTAGTTGGGAGGAGTTCCTATCGTTGGCAGAATTCGCATTCAATAACAACTATCAATCCAGTATTCAGATGGCACCCTATGAAGCGTTGTATGGTCAAAAGTGCCACACTTCTACTTGCTGGACATAGTTGGGTGAGCGACAGTTGTTGGGTCTGGAATTGGTTTCGAAAATAGAGGAAAAGGTTAAGTTGATTCGGACTCGATTAAAAGAAGCTTCTAATAGGCAGAAATCTTATGCGGATTTGAAGAGTAAAGATATAGAATTTGCAGTAGGTGATCGGGTTTTCTTAAAAGTTTCACCGTGGAAGAAAGTTCTGAGGTTTGGACAGAGGGGCAAGTTGAGCCCTAGGTTCATCGGGCCTTCTCGTGTGTTGAAGCGTGTGGGACCAGTAGCTTATCAGCTCGAGCTACCTTTAGAATTGGGGCAGATTCATGATGTATTTCATGTTTCAATGTTAAGGCGCTATCGTTCGAATCCATGTCACATAGTGCCGATGGAGGAAATCGAAGAGAGACCTGATTTATTTTTTGAGCAAGAACCAGTTTAAATCCTAGACCAAGATATTAAGGTGTTGCGGAGAAAGACGGTTCCATTGTTTAAAGTGTTGTGGCAGAATCACGGTTCAGAGGAAGCCACGTGGAAGCCAGAGGAAGTGATGCGACAACAATACCCTCACCTCTTTTGATCAGGTAAATTTCAAGGCCGAAATTTCTTTAAGGGGGTAGAACTGTGACATCCTGGAATTAGGGGCCCTGCATTATTGTACATTGTTGTGTGGTTGGCATGTTTTGTTTGTTAATTTGGTGTGTTTAGGGGTCCCGCGAAGGCTCGGGGTTAAGCTTCAGCCTTGGTGAAAATCCTATTTTTAGGCATTTTAGGGGGGAGCTAGCAGAGGCAGGTCTTAGGAATAAATACTTATGTGTGGTGACATAAGAAGTGAGGTGGTAAAGTAGCAAGGGGACGCCATTTAGAGTGCAGGGAAGTGGCATCACAAGGGAGTAGCAGTAGGGAGGACGTGCGAATCCCACAAGCTTCGCTTTGAAGCTTTATTTTTCGCATCTGGATGGGGAGAAGGTGGTTTTGGCAAGGACTCTCCAAGGATGATTATTGAATGAGTCAACATATTCAAATGAGTGGCCATGAGGTGTTGGTGGTATTTGAATTGGTCAAACCAATTCAAATGGTTGTTGAAGAGTGAGGAAAGGAGAGAATCAAGGGATTTCAAGTTGGTGGAGTGATGGCCGGTTGTGGAAAGAGTGGAGAGGGGAAGGAATTGGTTTAGTGCTAAGCAAAAGGTGTGTGCCGAAATTTTGGTTGGGTGTTAAGCTTTCTACCTAGGTGCATTCGATCTTAGGGATTAGTATAGTGTTAGGGTGTTGGCCGAAATTTTGAGGTACATCTTTGTTCTTTCTTTTCATTTTTGGCAATCACTTTGTGTGTGAGCAAAAATAATTCTCTCCTTTCCCCTCTACCTGTGCTGAAACCATCATCAACTTGCTTCCCCTTTTTCTCTATAGCATAACCTTTCTTACTTCGACAAGCCATAGCCGAACCTCATTACTCCTTGTTTTTCTTTTCATTTTGTTTCGCATTGTATGATTCTCGTCTTTATTTCTCCTTCTCTGGCCAAAACTCCTTGAAGCCACCCTCTTGCCGAATTTCTTCTTCTCCTGGCTTATTCTCTTAAACCTCACAACCGAAACTTCAATCCCACTACCCTGTGTTCGTCTTTCTCCTTTACTTCTTCTTCTTTAGCGAAAACTCTGCATCATCCCCATTGACACTTGCCTATTTTCTCTTTAGCCGAATAGCTCCTTTGGTTAGGTGTATCAGTTTCACTCTGCTTTTGGATTGTTAAAGGTAAGATCTTCTTTACTCTTCTTGGTTGAAAGCCGAATCTTCTTTCCCTTCTTTTGGCTTCCTTCTCTTTTTCTTCTCTGTTATCTATATTCTTCTTCTCTAACTAAACCTCTGGTTCTTTGGCAATGCAAATCAATGCCGCCTGTGTAGCCTAAGGCGTGAAGGGGCTACTCGTTGCTACCAAAGCTAATCTTGGTTGTTTTTCATCAATATCATAAAGTAAGTAGGGTTATTCCATATCTTAATCTCCTTTCGGATTTTTATGGAAGCCAAAGCCGATGGCTATTGTGTTTCAATATTTAAGTTTTCGGCTAATAGTATCTCTTTACTCTCTTTCTGGAACGCTTACTCTGGGAAACCCCTGAAGCCAAACGTTTGGAGTTCATAGCCTAAGGAGCGGTTGGTTTCTGAACCTTACCTTCCATTCGAGTTTAAGGTAAGGAATCTCTGTTGTTCTTTGTGTAAATCCTTGTTCATTACTTGGCGTTAATTAAATCTTTTGGTAGCCAATCAAGGTTCTCTTTGACTCTGATCAAGTCGGTTTCGTGGATACAAGTACCACGGTGCTTGAAACCACGAATGATTTAATCAGTGACTTGTCTCGGTGGTCAAGTACCACAGTGGGTTGGCCCCACGATTACATGTTATAGTGACTTTGTCACGAGTGACTACTGTCACGAGTGGTCTGGGACCACGGTGGTCATGAACCACAGTGCCATAATGCCACGAGTGTTTGGACAGAGAGCTAGACTAGGTTGGGCGGCATTGCACACATGAGACATATGTTGTACTGAGCGGGCTAAGGCCCAGTTTGCGTTACACGGGGATTTACACACTGAGTCTCGATGACTTACCCCTTTGCTAATTTTGCAGGTTTTCAGTAGATGGTGGGTTTTTGGAGCCGGGACAGACTCGAGATCACCATGCATTTCAATTTCTTTAGTAAACTCAAACTTTATTTTAAATTTATTTCAATTTCGGGATTTTAATTTGTAATCGGTCGCCTTAACTTTATTTTTTTGGGGGTTTTGTCTATATGTTGATTTTATATATGTTATAAATTATAAAAAAAAATGGGGTTTTCTTAAAAACGTAAATAGAGGTTTTCCAAAATCTCAACAAATGGATAATAAGCCATAAATAATTAAAACTTGGGATTTTTTTTCTTAACATTACAAATAATATTCCCAAAAATCACGCACCTCAATATTCATTTCGATTATCATCTTTCAAACATTTTTTTCCAAGTTTGATTTTGATGAAATAAGAAAAAGCCTTTAACATAGATTCACCAAACAGTATAATTTCTCAAATCACGATGTTTTCTCAAAGTTTTCAAATCTACTTCCTGAGTAACAATCCAGATTAGGTTGTAACTTTTTGTCCGGGTTTGGGGTGTTACAAGAATGACATGTTATTGCCTTGGTTGTGGTTGTTTGGTTGCTATCATATACTGGAATTTGTGCCATGTAATGTTGTGTTGATATGTGTAAGTGTGGGTGGCAAAATGGCTTGTTAAATAGCTTTGTTTTTGTCCACATGGGTAGACACATGGGTGTGTGTCTAGGCCGTGTGTATGGTCTGCCCCAAGGGCATGTGTTCCGGCCGTGTGTGCCCTACATCTTAATTTTGAGAAACAGAATATCCAGAATTGAGCACACGGGTAGAGACGCGGGCGTGTCTCAGCCGTGTGTGCTATACGGCCTAGCACACGGGCGTGTGACACAGCCGTGTTGCACAAGTCAAAGAGCACCCCTAAATCAAACACGATCTGAAGCACGGGCGTGTCCCAGGGTAACACGGGCGTGTCCCTTGGACCACACAGGCGTGTGGGTCCTGTAGATAGCAAAAATTTTCTATGTTTTGTAAAAATTTCTAAAGTTCTCGGTTTAGTCTAGAACCACTTCCAAAGCATGTATTGAGCCTCGTAGGCTCGTTTTAGGGACTTTTCAATTGTATATGTATGGTTTTAATTTGTACGCAAATTTATGACTCGGGATTGTGTGATTGCTTGTGATGTGAGTCTGGTAATGCCTCGTACCCTGTTCCGCCATTGAATACGAGTAAGGGGTGTTACATTTAGTGGTATTAGAGCTATGGTTTAGTCGATTCTCGGACTAACGTAGCGTATGTGAGTTTAGCTATACATTCCATATTAATACCTGTGATAGTCTGATATCTCTTAGCTCTAATGAAAATGTTTTGTTGAGGCAGGGATGCTTTCCAACCGAGCTATTTTCAACAATGCTGAAAGTGACACTAAGATATTTGAAATTGTGTTTGTGATGAGTCGAAACTTGGAAAGGTATGAATAAGAGTCCATGATATGTATGTGATGATGTACAAAATGAAATAACCATAATTTGAGAAATATGGATAAAATGTCATTGTTCTGGTTGAATGTTGTATTTCAATGGAATATGGTGATTTTATGAAATAGAGAAAATGTTTTAAATATTGTAAAAAGGATTTAGCCGGGAAGGGTAATCCTGAATTAAGCCCTCTCGATTATATGTTATGAAATGGATTTACCCCAGACGAGTAATTTAGAATAAGCTCTTCAGAGCATACGTTACTGAAAGGATTTAGCTTGAACTGGCAATCCTGTTATATCATATGTGGCTCGAGAGTGTGCTCTATGAATATATGCAAAAATGACACTTTTGAATATGAATTTACAGATTTTTGACTTGCATACCTTGAGTATACTACCCGAGTATCCATCGAAATTACAATAGTTCAATGGGAATTATTCTTGAAATATGGAAAGGTGAAATGAAATGAAAGTTTATATTGTGATAAGCTCATCTATGTTTATTTGGTATTCATATGATATTATGCGCCTAATTTGTTGATTAAGTGAATGTGATAAGTAAACTTACTCAAATTTATGGAATGTATGTTTAAGTGCACTTGTTTGAATAAAGATAATCGGAAAGTTCGTGTAACATAAATATGTATGTTAATTAACTTGAAGTGAATTATATGATTGTGAAGATATTATGTTGACGATGACTACTAAGTTATATGTATGTATTTATGAGAGCCGAGTTAGAGGCTTTACAACCTAACCCCCTTACCAATGTGGTATTTTATAACGAAATTTCACGAGATTTAAGTTGAATGAGCTTAGAAGTAAGAGACCAAAGAGTTCAGTAGTGGAATGACTAATAATGTGGTCAAAGTTAAGAATAGTTTGACAAGTGAATACAGTTTTGGAAAAGATGCCAGGTTATTCTAAAGATCATTTGGATTTCGCGATGTCACGGTTAAAGAAAAAGTTAATCTCGGCTAATCGACTCATTCAGGTATGATGTCTAAAGTATGTATTTGCTGGAATTTCTTCCGAATTGACTGTCATTAGTGAAAGGAATAATACGGGACTAGTGATGATAGAATTATTCAGAGGAATGATATTTGAATCGTAAAGATGTCTGAGTGTATCATTTGTAATTGAATAGATTATGATGATCTCTCCTTGGTATTTTATTACTCATTTATCCTTAGAGATATATATGATTGTTCATTTTCTGATGAAATTCTTATCGTATGAGAATGCTAGCTGATTATAATGTTAGATGAATGCATTGTTGGTCTGGTTGGTTGATGATCAGCATATCTTATCTCTCTCTCTCTCTTTGGGATTCTATTCTATTATGTTTGAAAAAAAAGTTGATGGTGAAAGTTTATGTGAGGCTATTGTTCTGTTTCTACTAGATGTTGTTTTGTAATATATATATTTGGAAAATGTATTATCTCTGTTAAAATTGATTCCAGAGCATATAAGCATTGTTCTTCTTCTGGTTTTCTCTGAGGAATCATCAAGATCTTTATTATTTTCTTATGAGTTATGTTCTTGGAGTTCCGGTGTGGTATCATATCTTGGATTTCTTTATCTCAGTTTTCTTGTCATCCTTATTTCATAAATTATCAATCATGGCTCATCTTTAAAGTATGTTCTTAGGCTTGTGATAACTATGTCTATTATGGTTGTATTTCTGGTTCGATTATAGGAACATGGTGATTCTGGTATCAGGATTTCTCTAATCTTTGTGAAAGGAATTGACATCGGCAAAGTATAGATAGTGGAAGCTCAAGCTCAAATTGTACGATGGTTTTCTTGTAACAGCCTGAATTAGGGGCTATTCAGAACAGTGGTCTTGCGATGACTAATCCGAGGTTAGAGAATGTAACACCCCAAACCCGGTCAAAATGTTACGACCGAATTTGGATTACTACAGAGGAAGTAGATTTAAAAACTTTGGAAGACTTCGCGACTTGAGAAATTAACATGTTTGGAGAATCCAGGTTAAGAGCCTTTTTGTTAATCAAAACTGTTTTGTTAATACAAACCTTACCATTTTTTTTTAAAAATTGAATAGGTTCTAAAGCAGGCTTATTTCGTCAAAACCAAACCTAGAAGAATGTTTGAAAGGGGATAATTGAAATGAATATTGAGGTGCTTGATTTCTTTGAACATATTATTTGTAATGTCAAGAAAACTCCAAGTTTTATTTATTAACGACTTAATGTTCATATGGCGTAAATTTGAAAAACTTCTTTTTATACTTTTTAAGAAAACCTCGTTTTTTTTCAAAAATTCATAGCATGAGTAAAATCAGCTTATAAACAAATCCCGAAAATAAAGTTTAAGCGGCCTGATTACAAATCCAAAATCCCAAAATAAAACTAAATTAAAGATAAAATACGAGTTTACTAAAGAAATCGTAATGCATGGCCACCTCGAGTCAATCTCCGTCCAAAACCCGCCATCTACTGATCACCTGCAAAATTAGCAAAGGGGGTGAGTCATCGAGACTCGGTGTGTACATTTCCCAATGTAATGCAAATTGGGCCTTAGCCAACCCAGTACAATTCATGTAATGTGCATGCAATGCAACCCATCCTAAATCAGCTCTCCATCCAAATCACTCGTGGCATTATGCCACTGTGGTTCATAACCACCATGGTCCTAGACCACTCGTGACCGTAGTCACTCGTGACAAAGTCACTGTAATAATATCGTGGGGCCAACCCACCGTGGTCATAGACCACCGTGGCGATCTCTAGCAATATTGCATACGTGGGACCAAACCACTATGGTCATAGACCACCGAGATAAGTCACTGTTATAAGCAATCGTGGTATTAACCACCGTGGTACTTAGACCACTCGTGACCGTAACCACTCGTGACATTAGTCTCTTTTCTCCCTCCTCATTTCAACCATTCCTGAGCCCATGCTCTTTCATATCATGCGCATTATGTATGCAACTTATTTCACAGTGAATAACAGATCATTTACATGCATAATATCCAAAATATACGTACATACAGATTAACAACAATAACAGTATCGAGAACTTACCCGGCGTCTCCAACCTTACCCATAAGAGTAGTTAACCTTTCATAACAGTTATTTTGGCTTCTCACCCTTTTCAGTTAATAACGCAATAACAACAACAATGAAGGCGTGCGAATAGTACACACCTAAGAACGCGTAAGATAATACCCTCTACGTCGACACTTTCACTCGTAGGAACGACAGCTATCTGTCTATCCCAAACAGTCGTTGGCTCTCTCCCACAGCCCAGCGAAAAATCCTGAACCGTCGACACTGCACGCTTCTTGAACTTTGGAACAGGGGTTACGAACACACTCCCCTCCCTGGCTTGATCGTTTCTTGCATCCATGAATAGCCTTGATCAGTTACTTAGAAGAAAAAGAACGCTGATTACTAAATCCAAAAGATTTGATTTAGGAAGGGCATCACGAATGAATCCCTGCCAAACAGAATAACGAAAGATTCCTTACCTTGATTTCTAGTGAATAACACTAACTGATTCGGCTTGCAGCTTCAGGTGATCCCCTAAACATTTCGTGAGTTAGAGGATAGTGCTTCAAAAATGATTAAGAAATGGCCAAATGGCCTAAAAAGAACCTAAAGGAGGGCCTTCCCCTTATTCAACTATACACACTTAACAAAGGACTTTTGAAGATCATCACCGCAAGAACGATGATCGATAGTAGGGGTGCTTATATTCGGCCTTTCACAAGTCGACTGCTAATCAGAGAAGAGAACGATGGGGCAAGGGATATTCGGCACTTAACAAGGATGAAGATAGAGGATTCGAAGAAGAAAAGAAGAGGATAGCAGGGTTTAGGTTGTGGCATCAAATAGCAAATAAGACAGGGAATGGGAAGGTTCGACCAAGTATTAATGGTGTAGAAGGAGGATGCAAACAGAGAAAATGAAAAGAAGTGATTTGAGTTTCAGCTAGCACTCAAATGGGAGAAAAGAAAGATGAAGGAGACGAATGCACGAGTGGACCACTTCCAAAGGTTTGGCTAGTGCCCAAAATAGGAGAAAAGATGAAAAACAATGAGACTATTTACTTGATTCAGTAAAACAAAGGAGAAATGGGGTGAGAGTTTCGGTTTTGGTTAGGAGAGAAGTGGAGAAAATGTTTAAAAGAAGGAAAAATGCCAAAAAGGGGAGGAAATGTTTTGCTTTTAGAATCGGTTTTGACCCTTAGGAGAAAACGGCACCAATGATACCCCTAAGACCAATTGAACCACCACCAAAAGAGGGACCAAGTGCCACTAGCCTAAAGATTTCGGCACACATCCAACTAGACCCCAACTGAAACCTCTCCCCCTTTCACAAGCTTCCCACAACCAACTATTACCTCGATCCACTTGAAAATCCCTTACTTTGCTCCTATATTCACTCTTGATCATCCATTCAAAATAGTTTGAATAATTCAAACTCATCCCTTTCCCCACGGCCTCTCATTCAAATCATTTGACTCATTCCACACCTGTCCATGCAGTGCCCTTGCCGAATCCACCACCCAAGCTCCCTAGGCGCAAAAATAAAACTTCACACTGCTGACGGCGCGACTCGAACCCCTTCTCCCTGCAGCTTCTCCCATGTGACGCCACCTCAAGCACCCTAAGTGGCGCCTCCATGCCACTTTACCACCTCCTTATTTGTGTTAACAAAATACAATTAATTCAGGCCTGCCTCAACTAGCTCTTCCCCTAAAGTGCCTAAAAATAAAATTTTCACCAAGGCTCAGACTTAACCCCAAGCCTTCCCGGGACTCCCAAACATATCAAAACAACAATAAAAAACATATCAACACACATAAATACACAATAATGTCAAGCCCCTAATTCCAGGATGTTACAGAGAAAATTTATTTTAATTTTATTTTATTGGTTATAGTATGATTATAAGGATGCATGAAATTTTTGGTGCTTTAATTTTAGCGATTTCATGCATAATCGCGGAAAAGGACTAAATCGCATAAAGTGCGAAAGTTCTATTTTAATTGCTAGAGGTGCCAATTAGCTAATATTAATGGGAGGTCCCTAATGTGCAATTAGGCCTTTTTTAATGTAGTGGCCGGCCATAAGGACAAGAATTGACATGGTCAAGTGGTTAGGTGGGGTTTTGGTGACTTATTTGATAAATTAAAATAAAATAAGAAGAAAGATGATAACACCTATCATCTTCACCATTTTTCCACTGAAAATACCAAAAAAGAGAGGGTTTTGAAAGCTTGAAATTTTCAGCAACTCATCTTCTCTACAAGTAAGTGATTATGATAGTTTTACTTGATAATTTTTGTACTTTTGGAGTCCCCAAAGCTTAAGTTAGCTAAGGGGACTAAATTTCTAAACGGTTGAAAATCTAGGGACTTGCCATAAGAGAGTTTATGTTGTTGCTGAGTTTTTATGGACGAAAATGAATGCTAGGGAGATGAGAAACAACTTTTGTGAAAGGTGTTATCATGAAAACACCTAAATGGGACAAAGTTGTAAATGTTGTAATTTGGTAATAAATGCATGAAATAGTTGGATTTGTGAGTAGTTGTAAGAGAAATAAATGTTCAGCTAGGCTGGTTTAATAAGAAAATGTGATGAAAAATGATTTACGAGCCTAGGGGCAAAATCGTAATTTTACCATAGTACAAGGGCAAAATGGTCACTTTGGCCTAAGTAGAGATTATGATGTAATATGATCATAAAATGATTAAATGAGTAAAATTTATTGTTCTAGATCAAAGAAAATAAGATTCGGACCCAGAACGGGAGAATAGAGAAATATAGACATAGATCCCTTTATACCCTTTTCGATATCGAGGTAAGTTCGTGTGCTCATAACGCAACTATAATGAAATATTTAATATTTAGATGATGTATGAATTGTATATTGACTCTATGAATATATTAAATATGTTTTGACGAGATGTTAAGAATTGAAAGTCTTAAATTGAATCTGAGAATAGAGGGAATGCAAATAGCATGATACTATGATAATTAAGGTCCCGTGTAAGACCACATTTGGAATATGGCCTCAACGTGAGATTTCGTATAAGACCATGTCTGGGACATGGCATCGATATGATATTTCATGTAAGACCCTATCGGGGGTATGATGTTGCTATGATACTAGATGTATGAGTCACAAGAGTATTCTTTAGTATTTTGAACATTTCAACAAGTATGTTGAAAATGAGAAAGTATGTGGTTATATCATGAGAGGTACATGTATGTGCCAGAACTAAATTGAGGTGAATTCGGTATATGATGAACCCATGGTGAATTATGTGTAAATGATGCATCCTGATTTCATTTGTTATATTTATTAATGCATTGCGTGAATGCAAATGATTATTGTAGAAATCTATTTAAGATTGATAATGTGTAAGGACATTCTTGGATGAACATTTGAAATATGAAAAGGTGTGTGGATAAATATCTATGAATGTGTAATCGATGGTGGGCTGTGTGCGTTACCACCTTATTAATTGTTAGCGATGGGCTGTGTGCGATACCATCGCCAATATTATTAATGGTGGGCTGTGTAAGTTACCACCTTATTATTTGTTACCGATGGGCTGTGTGTGATACCATCGTGCTTAGTGTTAAATGGTGGGTTATGTGCGATACCACCTTATAAATTATTAAATGGTGGGCTGTGTGTAGAACCATCGAGAGTCTGGTATTATCTTAAATAGATTATTGAGAAATTGTTTAAGTAAATGTTTCATGGATTATTATGATGATAGATACAGGGATTATGCGCTAATAAATGAGAGTGCTATAATTTTCACATGGTTAGAATGTGGTAAGAGACGGAATGAGTTAGTATTATAAATGATTGAATGGGTAACCATGAGTTTAAGAGTAGATCTCATTAAAATACATTTGTGGTTGAGTATAATCAATGAATGTCAATACT
Organism: Gossypium bickii; assembly: GCA_025503065.1. Lineage (NCBI taxonomy): Eukaryota > Viridiplantae > Streptophyta > Magnoliopsida > Malvales > Malvaceae > Gossypium > Gossypium bickii. Next base: position 100,873,785 of record CP106715.1, read on the forward strand.
TGATTATTATTTCTATATGAACTTACTAAGCATTATTGCTTACTCCTCTTCCTTTCCTATCTCTTATAGGTTAACCTAACTAGCTCAGATTGGAGACCACCGGAGATGTTTTCACACTATCGAGCAGACACTTGGGTATGAGATCCAAGTAATCTTGAGATATGGCATGTATAGGGATCTTATTTTGTTTTAATTAAGTCATAGTTAATGTAGCCAAAGGTGTTGGCCAAAAAGAGTTTATGGATTGGTTGTGTATAGCCATAGATGACGGCTCAAGTCGATTGTAATTGTACTAGTAATAGTTTCCCCTCATATATGGGATGAAGATTTGATTTTCATGATTGAAATGTGATAATTAAAGAGTTATAATTGATGATTTGGAAATGTTATGTGATAGTGTGTGAATGTGTGCAAGTGAGGATGACTAATTGGCTTGGAAATAGCCTTGAATTGGTCCACACAGGTAGGCACACGGGCGTTTGTCTAGACTGTGTGTGACACACGATTGGCCCCATGGGCATGTGACTTGGCCGTGTGTCCCCTTGCATGCTAGAAATGCAAGTCAGTAAGCTTAGCAGTAAACACACGGGTAGAGTCACGGCCATGTGTCTCAGCCGTGTGGGAGGCACGACCTTGGACATGGGCGTGTGCCTCAACCGTGTGGAGTTTGCACTTGAATTTAGGAATTTAATTCAACACACGGTCTAAGGACACGGGCGTGTGCCTGGGCCGTGTGACCATAGTGAGGTGATGACGTCATAAACAGAATGCCAAGGTTTGGGCACACGAGCTGAGACACGGCTTGTCGAGGCCGTGTAAGGGACACGAGCGTGTGTCCGGCCATGTGAAATAAGTCAGTGTTGACCACGGGTGAGGGGCATGGGCGTGTGTGACCACACGGCCTGCCCCCACGGGTGTGTCCCATTTCACATGGGCGTGTGGCCCCTGTTTGGGTAAAATTTTTCTAAGTGCGTAAAAGTTTATGATTTATTTCTGAAACCTTCCGGAAGTATGTTTAGGGCCTCGTAGGTCCATTATAAGGAGGTTAGATATGAGAATAGAAAATTTTTAATTTGGAATGAAATTTTGTAACCCAAAGTTGTATGACCATGTGAGTCAAGTACAATAACTCCTCGTACCCGGTTCCGGCGTAAAATATGGGTGAGGGGTGTTACATTTCTTTTCTCAAGTAAGTTCGATTAAAGTCATCGAGTTCAATTAGAATATTTTGTTTCCTTGAGCTAAAATGATTGTAAAGATTTTTGACTAGCATGTGAGGAAATTTTGAAAACTTGTATGTTTGAGCTGTTTTAACAGCATGAAGAAGGAAGTATTTTGGTATGATATTATTTGACAGTTGAGGTCAACTCAGTTGTTTTTATCTGGGTGAGCTGGTCAATTGAAAAGTAATTTGAGTTATATGCATTTAACTTTATCCTTAGGTAAAAAAATAAAATCTTGTACATTTATGGGAGAATAGATGGACAGTTTGAAGGAAGAATTCATATTCCAGAAATTATGATACAGAGATATACTTATTAAATTTGTTTTAATCGAATGATGTAGTTATGAGTTAAAACTATTCCAGTTGATAAAGTTATCACATCTGTGAAAGTTTGAATGGTCTATTGAGTGTTAGCAAAGTTGAAAATAGTTGAAGGTATTGCTAACCGAAACACTGATTTTGGGTTCAGTTTAAATTGAGTAAAGAATTTGTGATTTTTCAGCAATGCACTATCGAACGGATTGGAATGTGTCTTAATACAAAAATGTAAAGTGATAGTTTATGCTTTTAAACAGTTAAAGTCACATGAAAGAAACTTTTCGACGTGTGATTTAAAGTCAGCCACTTTTATGTCTGTGTTGAGAATTTGATGTTGTCGATTTTCCAACGAAAAATGTCATATATTTCCTGATCCCAAGAGTTTAAAGTATCTAATGTTACAGAACGATCTAAATTTAAAACAACATAGATGGCTTGAACTATTGAAAGATTGTGCGCAATTATCAATTAACCTTTGGGAAAGTAGATATAGTTGCAAATGCTTGAATGGAAAACCTTTGATTATTTCATGAGTAATTGATACATGATTAATCTTATTTGATGATGGTTTGAATCTAGCTAAATTAGAAGCTAAAGCTATGTTTTCTTTGCAAGATTGAGAACCTGAGGAATGTGATAATGAGCAGTAAATTAAACGAGTACAGTGTGGAACAACTTTTGATTCTGATTTCTGTTATTATTACTCTGATATAAAATTTGCGCGCTGAGTAATTTAGAGCTTATGCCTGAAAAATTTTGTACAAAGCTCAGTAGTAGCTCGTTTGTTCATTCAGGGAGTAATAAAATATACAGTTATTTAAAATTAATGTTCTGGTGATTGGGTATGTAACATGATAGATTAGTTGAGTTATATGTTTCTGATGTCCATCTAGTCAAAAATTGTACACGAAGTAAAAGTGATTCGTGGCAGTTTAGAATCCACTTCAGGTTGCCAGAAAACGTATGTGAATTTGAAACATGGGGATATGAAATTCTTGTTCAGTGATAGCATGATTCTGAAAGTATTGCCTTGGAAAAAAGATTCAAAATGTGCTTTGTGTATCTATAGTGTGAGGGTACCGATTGGACACTTTGGATATGAATTCTCCGATAGAGATTCAGTCGAGGTGTTGTATAACGAAGAATCGATCGAAATTTTGACACGAGAGATTAAAAGTCAAGAAATAAAAGCATAACCTTAGTGAGAGTTCTTTGGCAGTGTCACGAGATACAGGAGTCTACATGGAAATCGAATTTATCTTCCGATAAGATTTTCGGGGACGAAAATCCCTAAATGGGGAGAGTTGTAACAGCCCGGTTTTGGGTCTAGTAGGAACAGTGGTTTCGAGACCACAAATCCACCGAAGAGAATTTTATTTTTATTATATTTTTATGGTTTGAAATTTTATGGAACAATTTCTTGAAAAGTTCGTTCGAAAATTTTGACGTTTGGGCACTCAATTTAGTTAAAAGGACTAAATTGCAAAAAGTGCAAAACTTGAATTCTATATGTTAAAGGTGTCCAATTGCTATGAGATTTTAAATTAGAGGTCCTTAAATGGTAATTAGACCATTGGTTAAGTTGGTGTACAAAAATGGACATGGTTTGGTATGTTTTCAAAGTATTTCATTAAAGGTATTTTGGTAATTTGGTAATTAAATGAATTAAAAAGCCAAATTAAAAGCCAATTTTTCTCCATCTTCTTCCTCATGGCCGAAAATTGCATGGAAAAGACATAGCTAGGGTTTTTCAAGCTTCCAAGCTCTATTGTAAGTCTGTTCTAGCCCCATTTTTAATGATTTTTACATTATTGAAATCTTCGTAACATGATCTATCTATTTCTACCACTAATTTAAGACATAATCGAAGTCTAAAATTTTACCCGTGATGGATATTTGTGTATTTTGATGGTTAATGGTGGAAAATGCATGTTTATGGCTTGTTAAACGACTTTTGCTAAGTGATTTTCGATAAAAATGCCTAAAAAGACTTGTTTGTAAAAGTTGTAAAATATGTAGTAAAAGTGTGCTTTAATGGAAATTGTTGGTTGTTATAGTTATGAAAATGGTTCGGCTAGGTTTGTATATTAATGAAATTGAATAGATTTCATTTTACGAGCCTAGGGACTAAATTGTAAATTGTTAAAAGTTTAGGGGCAAATTGTAATTTTTCCATAATAAGATTTTTGGACTGAACTGAATAATATGAATAATAAATGAGTTAAATGTGATATTATAGATCAAGAAACATGAGGTTTGTACTCAAAACGGGGGAAAAATGAGTATTTAACGATTTAGCCCTTTCCACCATTTTTATGTCGAGGTAAGTTCGTGTGTAAATAAAGGCAATGTTATAATTGTATTTTTATATGTTTTATTTTACATGAATTGTATTAATGACAATGTGGATACTTTCGATGACGAAATGACAAGTGTAAATCCCGTTCGAACCGTAGGAATAGATTAGGATACGAGTGACATGTCACTAGGAAACCATGTGATATATGTGATTTATGTGATTCGGGTGCTGGTCTCCTATGTCTATCAGGGGCTGGATAGTTTGGAATGTGTTGCGGATACCTGACAGCTTGTGTGAGTAGCATTGCGTAGTTACGTCTTGACTAACAGCTTGTGTGAGCAAGCCCGTGATTAGCTCGAGAGCGAGCCCCCATGTGTTATGAGATATGATGTAGTATTGGCTATGTATGTGGCACTTATGTGCAAGACTTTCCATGTATCCAATTAGTATTCCAAGTTTTCAGCGAGTATGTCAAAGACGAGAAAGAGTACGATATGGTATGAGTTGGTACATGTATGTACGAAAAACTCAAAGAAAATGAACTTAGTAAATGATGAACAATTGGTAAGATTGTGATTGAGCAAGTTGTGCTTATGAAGCTAAATGACATTTATGTTTATATGTGTGTTGTTATTCATACGATGAGCTATTGGTATATGACAATTATGTTGATATATGTTATGTTATTCACATGATGAGCTATGGGAAAGAATGTGATTGAGTAAATTATACTCATGAAATTTAATGACATTTATGTTGAAAATGTTATGTTATTTATCTAATGGGCTATTGGTAAGATTGGGATTGAGTAAGTTGTGTTTATGAATTTTTAATGACATTTATATTAATATTTGTTAAGTTATTTGTATGTCTAGTGTATGAATAATGTTTTGTATTATTTGCATATGAACTTACTAAGCCATATATATAGCTTACCCCCTTCCTTTCCCATGTTTTATAGTGTAATCGAGCTAGCTTAGGTTGGAGATCGCCGGAGATCCTATCACACTATCAAGCTATCATTTCGGGTATAAATGAATCCAAGCATTTTGAGTCTCTAACATGTATAGGGACTATGTCAATTGTTATGTGTGTCATTATTAATTTGTCCATATGTGTTAGCTTGTAATTGTTAATGCTTTATCTTATATATATAGCCATGACTGATGGCTTCTGTTGATCATAAGTTTATTACAATGTTAATGCCCTCTTGTGAATGTGAAATTAGTATGTTTTTATTGGGCTAAGTATGATGTTTTAAGCATGAAAAATGATGGTATAAGAATGACATGTTATTGTCTTGATTGTGGTTGTTTGGTTGCTCTTATATGCTGGAATTTATGCCATGTGATGTTGTGTTGATGTGTGTAAGTGTGGGTGGAAAATTTGCTTGGTAAATAACCTTGTTTTTGTCCACACGGGTGGACACACGGACGTGTGTCTAGGCCGTGTGTGACACACGGTCTACCCCATGGGCATGTGTTTCGGCCGTGTGTTCCCTGCACCTTAATTTTGAAAAACAAAATGTCCAGAATTGAGCACATGGGTAGAGACACGGGCGTGTCTTAGCAGTGTGTGCTACACGGGCTAACACACGAGCGTGTGACACGACCGTGTGGCACAAGTCAGACAGCACCCCTAAATCGAACACGGTCTGAAGTACGGGCGTGTCCCATGGACCACACGGGCGTTTGGGCCCTGTAGTTAGCAAAAATTTTCTATGTTTTGCAAAAATTTCTAAAGTTCTCGGTTTAGTTCTGAACCACTTCCAAAGCATGTATTGAGTCTTGTAGGCTCGTTTTAGGGACTTTATAATTGAATATTGATGGTTTTAATTTGTACGCAAATTTTTGACTCGGGATCGTGTGATTGGTTGTGATGTGAGTCAGGTAATGCCTTGTACCCTGTTCTTGCATTGAATACGAGTAGGGGGTGTTACAATAGCTCCTTATAGAATGGCCCCGACAGAGTTGAAAGAGTTGAAAGCTCAGTTGCAGGAATTAACGGATAGAGGTTTTGCACGACCTAGTTTTTTGCCCTGGGGTGCACCAGTGTTGTTTGTAAAGAAGAAAGACGGATCTTTGAGAATGTGTATTGATTGTCGACAAATCAACAAGGTTACGATAAAGAAAAAGTATCCTTTGCCGAGAATAGATGACTTGTTTAATCAGTTGAAAAGGGCAACTGTATTCTCAAAGATTCATTTGTGATCTGGCTATTATCAGTTGCGAGTTAAAGATTTAGATGTGCCGAAAACTACGTTCAGAACAAGGTATGGACATTATGAATTTCTTGTTATGCTTTTTGGATTAACTAATGCTCCTGTAGTTTTTATGGATGTGATGAATCAGATTTTTAGATCGTTTTAGACAGATTAGTTGTTGTATTTATTGACGACATTCTGATCTATTCTCGAGATGAGTCTGAGCATGCCGAGCATTTGAGGATTGTGTTACAAACCTTGAGAGATAAGCAATTGTTTGCTAAATTCAGTAAATGTGAGTTTTGGCTCCGAGAGGTTGGATTTTTGGGACACATTGTCTCAGCGGAAGGTATATAAGTTGATCCGAGCAAGATTTTCGCAGTTGTTGATTGGAAACTACCGAGAAATGTATTCGGAGTGAGAAGCATTTTAGGATTAGCTGGTTACTATCGACATTTTGTAAAGGATTCTCGATGATTGCTACATGGATGACTAGATTGCTATAGAAACATGTGAAGCTCGAGTGGTTAAAGAAATGTCAATAGAGTTTTGATTAGTTGAAAGCATTGTTAACTGAGGTACCAGTTTTGGTTCAACCTGAGTCAGTAAAGAGTTTGTACAGCGATGTGTCATTAAACGGGTTGGGTTGTGCTTTTATATAAGAAAGAAAAGTGATAGCTTATGCCTTCAGACAATTAAAGCCGCATGAAAAGAATTATTCGACGCACGATTTTGAGTTGGCCATTATTGTTTTCGTATTGAAAATTTGATGACATCATTTATACGGTGAAAAGTGCCACATCTTTTCTGATCACAAAAGTTTAAAGTATATAATGACTTAGAAAGATTTTAATTTGCGTCAACAAAGATGGCTAGAGTTGCTAAAATACTATGAGTTAGTGATTGATTATCATCTGGGAGTGAATGTAGTCTTGGAAGCTTTGAGTAGAAAATCATTATTTGCTTTGAAAGTGATGAATACACAGTTAACCTTATTTGATGATGGTTCGAGTCTAGCAGAGTTGGAAGGTAAACAAGTTTTTCTTCAGCAAATTTGTGAAGCTTAGAAGTGTGATAATAATTTGCAAACCAAAAGAATGCAATTGGGTCGACTAGTGATTCAGATTATCAGATCGGATCCGATAATTGCTTATTGTTTCGAAGTAGAGTTTGCATACCGAGAGATCTAGAGCTTATACAGAAAATTCTAAATCAAGCACATAGTGGTTGTCTATCTGTTCACCCGAGGAGTACTAAAATGTACAATGATTTAAAACAGTTGTATTGGTGGTCGGGTATGAAACGAGACATTTCAAAGTTTGTATCGAGATTTTTGGTTTGTGAACAAGTAAAAGCTGTACATCAAGTGCCTTTGGAATTACTACAGCCTGTGATGATACCAGAATGCAAATGGGATAGAGTTACGATGGATTTCGTATCAGGTTTGCCCCTATCTCCAAAGAAGAAAGATTCTGTTTGGATTGTAGTTGATCGACTGACGAAATTAGCACACTTCATTTTGGTACGTACAGATTATTCACTTGATAAATTGGCAGAATTGTACATCTTTGAGATCGTTAGATTGCATGGGGTGCCAGTTTCAATTATTTCGAATAGATATATGAGGTTTACATTGCGATTTTGGAAGAAATTGCAAGAAGCTCTAGGTATGAGGTTGAATTTTAGTACAACATTTCATCCGTAAACTGATAGTTAGTCTGAGAGAGTAATTCAAATTCTCGAAGATATGAATCATTGTTGTGTTTTAGAGTTTGAAGGCAATTGGAAGAAATATTTGTCGTTGGTTGAATTTGCATATAATAACAGCTTTCAATCGAGTATAAAGATGGCACCATATCAAGTTATGTATAGTCGCAAATGTCGAACTTCATTGTATTGGACCGAGCTAAGTGAGAAAAAGATTCACAGGGTTGATTTGATTCAAAAGACTGAAGAAAAAGTTAAAATAATTCGTGACAGTTTGAAAGCAGCTTTAGATCGACAGAAATCTTATGCAGATTTGAAACGAAAAGACATTATATTTCAGATCGGTGATAAAGTATTTCTGAAAGTATCTCCGTGGAAGAAAGTTCTTCAATTTAGTCGTAAAGGCAAATTGAGTCCGCGATTCATCGGACCGTATGAGATTATTTAACAAATAGGGCTAGTAGCATATCTTTTAGCTTTACCGTCATGATTAGAAAAGATCCACAATGTGTTTCATATGTTGATGTTGCGTCGTTATAGATCAGATCCATCACACGTAATTTCTCCTACAGATATTGAGATTAAAACTGATATGACGTATAACGAAGAATTGATCAGAATTTTAGCTTGAGAAGTTAGAGAGTTGAGAAATAAACGCATAGCTTCGGTGAAAGTTTTGTGGCAACGGCACGGTGTCAAAGAAGCCACGTAGGAACCTGAGTAAGCTATGAGAAAACAGGACCCTAACCTTTTGCTGGTAAGATTTTCGGGGATGAAAATCCCTAAGGGGGAGAGTTGTAACAGCCTGTTTTTAGTCAAATCATAACAGTGGTTTTGAGACCACAAATCCAAGGTCAAATAATTATCTTATTAATATTTTAATATCTACAGCATGATAATATGATTGTGTGATAGTTTCGTTTAGAAATTTTATCGTTTGAGTGTTTAATTTGATAAAAGGACTAAATCGTGTAAAGTGTAAAACTTGAGTTCTATTAGCTAATGGTGTCTAATAGCTATAGAACCTTAAAGTGGAGGTCCTTATGTTGTAGTTATACCATTTCTTAATTGAGTGGACATATTATTAAGTATTTTGATGGTTATTAATTAAGGTTAAAATAGTAAATTAGGAAATAACTTAGTAAACTAATAGAAACATAAAATAATCTATAATTTTCTATGATCTTTCACCAAAAATACAATTAGGAAACTCCATTGAAGGAGCTCAAGCATTCGGCTACACAAGTTCATTGCATGGTATGATTTTTGACTCAGTTTTTAATGATTTCTATGTTTTTAAGATCGTTGCAACTAGGTCTAGCTAGCCTAGGGGCTAATTTGCAAAACTGTTTAAGGTTTAGGATATTGCCAGTGATGAATAAGCATGTATTTTGATGATTGATGATAGATTATGAATGTTTAATAATAGTTATACAAGTTTTGTTAAGTGATTTTTAGTGAAAATGCAAATTAGGGATTAAATTGTGAAATGTGGAAACTTTGTGGTTAAAATGTGAAATAAATGAAAAATATGGGCTGATATGTGCACTAGGGAAATTTGGGTAGCTTGGGTTGGTATTAAATTGCATGAATTTGCGATTTTATGAAATAAGGACTAAATTATAAAAATGTGAAACATTAGGGGCAAATGTGTAAAAGTGTCTTATTGTGAATTTTTGACTAAATTGAATAGAGAATTATTAAATAAGTTAATTTTGATTACATATAGATCAACAAAAGTGAAATTCAGATCTAGGTCGAGGGAAAAACGAAGTATTCGACTAATCAACCTATTTCACCGTTTTTACATTCGAGGTAAGTTCGTATGTAATAAGTTTCATTTTAAATGTATTTTAAATGCTTTGATATTGCATAAACTGTGAATACGAGACTATGGACATGTTCGAAAATGATTTGACGACGATTCGGCATTGAAAATCCCGGTTTAACCCTAGGAATAGATTAGGATACGAATGTCATATCATTAGGGGATTATTGTGATTATGTGATTCGGGTGCTGGTCCTGTACGTCCTACCGGTGGTTGAGTATACCGACATGTGTTGCGGTTACTTGACAACTTGTGTAAGTAGCACCTTGCAGCTACATCTTGACTAGCAGCTTGTGTGAGTAGGCTCGTTGATAGCTCGAGAGTGAGCAAAATATGTGACATGAGTTTGAAATAGCATTGGCTATGTATGTGGCACTTCGGTGCGAGTTTCTCGAGTTTTCGATAGTATTTCGAATGGTTCAACAGGTAAATGAAAGATGTTGTTGAGTATTAGATTGATACGAGATGGTACATGTATGTACATGAACCGTATAAGCTTTAAATCGAAGAAATTGTGAAGTTTGCATATAATCTTATGATTAAAGATGTGAAAGGTTTGTTAGATAATATAAGTTACATATTGATATATTCAATTTGTTGAATTGTGTATTTATGATTACATTGAGTTTATTTCATACGAGCTTACTAAGCTATAAAGCTTACTTTTTTTATTTTACCGTGTTTTATAATGATTTGAAAGCTAGCTCGGATTCGGGGGTCAGAGACTTCGTCACACTATCCTTGTAACACCCCTAACCCGTATCAGGTGCCGGAATAGGGTTACGGAGCATTATCGTATCTATAACTAAATCATTCAAAGATCTTATAAACAAATTTCATTCAAATAAAAAACCATTCAAATTCATTCATATAGTCCCTAATACGATCCCTGAAGGCCCCAAATAGACATTAGAAGTGGTTTAGGACTAAACCGAGCACTCAAGGAATTTTTTATGAAACCATGGAAAAATTTTCAAAGTGCAGGGGTCACACGCCCATGTGGACAGGGGACACGCCTGTGTTACTATGGAACACACCCGTTTTACAGGCCATGTCCGACCCCGTGTAACTCTCTGACTTTGGTCACAAGTGCAGACTACAAGCCTGTGTGCAAGACCGTGTACCCTTCGAAATGGCCTCACATGTTCGGGTGCCAAGCCGTGTGTTAGGTCATGTGAAAATTGGAGGATATACTGACTTGTGCCACACAGCCAATGTAACACCCCTCACCCGTATCCAACTCTGAGATAGGGTTCAAGGCATTATCGGACTTAAACATTCACAATCATACAAAACTGGGTTACCAAATTTCACCCAAAATTTCAACTTTTCAAATACATGCATTTGACCTTGTCATCTATTTAATCACTTATACCACATAACAATACATTAACACATACCATGGATAAATAGGCTTACAAGCCAAAATCATCATAAGCCACATCTCATGGTTATAATCAACAAATCACTATAAGCCAATACATTTGACTAATCATAGCAACATCCATCATAGAAAAATTAAGTCCCTATACATGCCACTCACTTGAAACCATTTAACATACATATGCCAATACTCCAAGGATAATGGCTCGATAGTGTGATGCTGCCTCCGACGATCTCCAACCCTGAGCTGACCTAACAAGACTAAAAGAAATAGAAAGGAGGGAGTAAGCTTTACGCTTAGTAAACTCGCATAAAAATAATAAGCAATGTGATAACATTTTCATATTCTTCCTATTTATTCAAATTCCAGTTAAGCTGTTTTCTTGAGTCATAGTCATTAAATTATTTATACCTGGAGTTAAAGAACTCCAAATTAAAATCCATAAATTTTTCATGAAAATAGACTCACATATCTTCTTATCATAAAATTTATAGAATTTTTGGTTTAGCCAATCAATAGAGTTTATTAATTAAAGATTCCCCTATTTCACTATTTTACTATTCTGAACTCTCTTCACTACGAATCAATATTCTCCTCGTACGGAGTTTAGTGACCTCCTTATTTGGTTCATTTGAAAATAAACTCATTCACTATTTCAGGCATATAAATTATATCCCACAATTAGTTTTGTACAATTTTTAATTATTTTTCCAAGGCAAAACAGGGGATCACCTAATCATTCTGAACCAGTCTCACAGAAATTCAAATATCTAAAAATATACGAATCATTTGTTTGCTATGTTTCTTTTATATGAAAATAGACTCAATACGCTTTAAATAAATATCTCATCCAACTTATAATTCAATTTCTACTATTTTTGGTGATTTTTCAAATTCACATCACTACTACCATCCAAAGCAGTTCTGTTGTAAATTTTTGCTCTCTCTCACTTTAGTTGTATTCATCACTTGCCTATACCAATCTTTCCAATTTCCAATTACATATCTAGTATATTGTTCATACGTATATTTTCCACATTTCTCAATTGGTCACATTCACACTTGCACTTATTCGTAACATGATCGCACCAATCGTCATTAGTAAATTATCTCGTTGAACCCCTTCGAAAAACGCCCGATACTTGGTGGTCTCAGCACATAGCTCCACCTACACATAATTTGGCTTTCTTGTACACATGGTGAAGGTCCATTATCACCATGTGACCTACCCATTCCATCTTGTAGCTTTATTGTCTACATGGTGTCCAACACTAGGAACCACTCATGTGACCTAGCTACTCATGACCCGTAACTTTCTTGTACACATGGTATACACACAGTATTATACATGTGACCTAGTTACATATGAAATTATTATCCCATCGCTTTCTTGCACACATGGTGAAAGTCCCTTATCATCCATGTGGCCTAACTACATATCAAATTTTGCCATCTAGTAGCTTTCTTGTGCACACGGTGAAGGTCCCTTATCACTCGTGTGACCTAGCTACATATTGTCTGTATCTCTCAGTTTTCCGAAGGTTCAATCGAGAATTTCCATTTCCATACATTTTCATATTTTAGTTATCACCCAATAATTTGCATAATATCTGGCAAAATAATTATTGTACAAGTAAAATAAATGCATTATTTACATATAAACTTTCTTGTCAAAATCTCGTCAGGTACAACCATGTAGCAACTCATACAACCCATGGAATATTAATTTAACATTCAATTCTTGTAACATTAATTTGCCATTCAATTTCACATGACATAACAAACATCACATTTTCCATTCCGTACATACCATCCATCAACTTCTCCTAAACATATTAAATCATACAATTTATGCCATATCTGTAACACCCCTTACCCGTATTCGATGCCGGAACAAGGTACGAGGCATTACCGAAACACATACACTTGTAAATGCATTAAACCAAGTCATAAAATTTCATCCAAATTATGCATCATCACAAACATACAACTTGAATAACACTAGCCAACATCAATGCCCTTGTACAAAATAAACTACTAAATATTAAAGGCCAACATTTTAGGCCAAACCAATTATGACATATACAAATGACTAAGTCCCCTATACATGCCATAAACTTAAGAGGTTTGGATTCACTTTTACCCCACGATGATAGCTTGATAGTGTGGTTACATCTCCGGCGATCTCCAACTCGAGCTAGCATACAATCCTATAAGATATGGGAAAGGAAGGGAAGTAAGCTAAAAAGCTTAGTAAGTAAGTATGTAAATAATTAATAATGGATTTATTAAGTTTACAAAACAACACAATCAAATCTAAAATCAATTTCATCATTTATTCAAGTTTGGAGCAAGCTATCTATTCAAGTCACAGTCACTAAATTATTTTTATCTAAAGCTACAAAACTCCAAATTAAGATCCGTAAGTTTTCCCTGAAACTAAACCCATTTATCTTCTCACCATAAAAATTTTATAATTTTTTGTCTTACCAATTAGTACAGTTTATTCATTAAAAATTCCCCTGTTTTGCTGTTCGACTGCTCTGCCACTTTTCACTACAAACCAATTTTATCATTATACCGAATTCATATAATGATAAAATTTATTTTATTTGAAAATAGACTCATTAAGGATTTCAATCATATAACTTATACCCCATAATTATTTTTTTGGAATTTTTAATGATTTTTCCAAGACAGAATAGGGGATCAAGTAACCATTCTGAACCAGTCTCACAAAAGTTTAAATATCTCAAACTATACAATTCCTTTGCTTTCTCTGTTTCTTTTATATAAAAATAGACCCAATAAGCTTTAAATAAATATCTCATACAACTTATAATTCTATTTCTACCATTTTTGGTGATTTTTCAAATTCACGTCACTACTGCTGTACATAACAGTTTTATTATGAATTTTTGCTTTCTTTCACTTTAGATGTATTCATTACTTACCTATAGCAATCATTCCAATTTCCAATCACATATGGAGCATATTGCTCATGCATTACACATACATATACATATACTCATCACTAAAACATCTCACATAATTTCATTTAGTCAGTTTTCCCGTTGAACGCTTCGGAATAATAACGAATATGCGGTGGTTTCGCACGCAACCCACCTTTGAAATCGAAGCTCTCTTGTACACATAGTGGCCTTCACCCAGTACCACTCATGTGACCTAGCTCGATTGTACTCATAATTCTGGCTCTCTTGTACATATGGTGGCCTTCACTTAGCACCACTCATATGACCTAGCCTTCTCGTAGCTCTCTTGTACACATAGTGGCTCACACCATATACCACACATGTGACCTAGCTACATATAGCTTTCTTGTACACATGGCGTACTCTTGGTACTACACATGTGACCTAGCTACGTATACAAAATCTCTTGTAGCTCTCTTGTGCACATAGTGGCCTACACTTAGTACCACTCATGTGACCTAGCTACATGCCAATTACATCTTTCGATTCCGAAGGTTCAAATGGGAAGTAACTCACTTTTTTTAACACTTTATTTCATTCTTTCAATAGTCAATTATGATCCAAAAATTAGATACAATACATTAAACATGCTAAAATATAAACCATCAATAAAAATAATGAATTATTTACATACTACTTACCTCGTATTTTTTTATCTATAATAACATATTTAACTCATTTAATACTCACATTATTCAATTTAGTCCAAAAATCACACTATGACAAAATTACATTTTTGCCCTCTAACTTTCATAAAATTACGATTTTACCTCTAGGCTCGAAAATTAAACTTCATCCTATTTTCCTATATTTTAGGACATGCTGAACATTTTTCCCTTCTACGGCAACATCAAATTCTCACTCTAACATGTACTTATGAACATTAGGTATTTTTACCGATTATGTCGTTTTACTCGTTTTTACGTAAAATCGCTTAGCAAAAGTTGTTTAACATAATTTCAGCCTTCATATTCTATCATAAAACATCAAAATAAACACATTTCACCTATGGGTCTTTTTCCAAATATGAACCCTAAGTTAAAATATTGCTAGAATAAGCTAAACCAAGTTACCGGGATTCCAAAAACGTAAAGAACATGAAAAACGGGGCTTGGATTGACTTACTATGGAGCTTGGAAGCTTGGAAACCCTAGCTATGGAGTCCCCCCTTGAAATTTCGGCCTAAGGAAGAAGATGACAACCTTTTTCCATCTTTTTCCCATTTAATTTCCTTTTTATTACAAAATGACTAAATTACCCTTCATTAAAAACTTTGGTTCTTTCTACCTATATTTGTCCATTTTTGTCCATGAAAGCCTAATGGTATAATTACCATTTAAGGACCTCTACTTCAATTTAAAATTTCATAACAATTGGACACCTCTAACATGTAGAACTCAACTTTTGCACTTTTTACAATTTAGTCCTTTTGACTAAATTGAGTGCCCAAACGTCAAAATTTTTGAAAGAGATTCTCACGAAATCATTCCGTAAAATTGTAGACCATAAAAATATAAATAAAACAAAATTTTCAACATCGAATTTGTGGTCCCGAAACCACTATTCTGTTTAGGCCTTATTTCGGTATGTTACAATATCAATAGAAAATTACAATTCAAGCATGGTGTTGCATTATTATTAACACACGAACTTACCTCAAATACCAAAACAACCATTTTACCAACTTTCCTAAATTTCGATTTTCCTCCAGTTCTAGGTTCAAATCTTATTTTTCAGGGTCTAAAACATCACATTTCACTTATTTAATTAATGTACTACTCAAAACAGTCCCTAGCTCAAGCTTTGGAAAAATTACAATTTTGCCCCTAAACTTTTGCATAATTACAATTTTGCCCCTAGGCTCAAAAATTAAACTTTATTCCTTTTTATTATGTTTTATGACATGCTGAACATTTTTCCCTTCTATAGCAACTTCAAGTTCTTACTATAACACATTATTATGAACAATAACAACTTTTACCAATTAGCTCGTTTTACTCGTTTTCACCGAAAATCACTTAGTAAAAATCATTCCTCTACTCATAAACATGCATAATCTACCAGAAATAATCAAAATACACAATTATTCAACATGGGTCAATTTTTAAATTTAAACTCTAGCTCAAAATAATGGTAGAAATAGCTAAACTAAGTTACTGGGATTTCAAAAAATCGATGAACATTAAAAACGGGGCTTAGAAACACTTACTATGAAGCTTAAAAAGCTTGAAACCCTTAGCCATGGAGTCATGAAATTTGGCAGCAACTTGAAGAAGATGAGCAGATTTTTTTCTTGTATTTTGTCTTTTTTTTATTCATTAAAACACTAAATGACTAAAATACCCTTAAGGCTTTTCTTTCAATTTTGTCCTATTCATGCCGATTTTTGTCCATCGAGTTATTCAATGGTCTAATTACCTTTTAAGGACCTCCAATTTAAAACTCATAGCAATTTGATGCCTTTAATGTATAGAACTCAACTTTTGCACTTTTTACAATTTAGTCCTTTTGACTAAATTGAGTGCCCAAACGTCAAAATTTTTGAATGAAATTTTCACGAAAACTTTTCATGAAATCGTAGACCATAAATAGTAAAAATAAAATTTTCCTCATCGGATTTGTGATCTCGAAACCACTGTTCTGACTAGGCCCTAATTCGGGATGTTACAGCCAAGCGACACGCCCGTGTGCTAAATCGTGTGAAGCTAGTGCCTTAGTTTCTAAATAGTATCAGGGGACACAAGGCCATGTCACCTAGCCGTGTGTCACATACGTCTGAGACACACGTTCGTGTCTCTGCCCGTGTGGACAAAAATAGGCTATTTTCCAAGCCACTTTTTCTCACCCAAAGTGGTGCCAGCCTACACAAATCAATATGCATACAAGCAATGTCAAGTTTATATCATGTAATATCAACACAAACAAGTATGGTTCTATAGGCATTTCAATTAGCCATTAAAACTCATGCCAAATCTGACATCCGAATTTTCTTAAAAGGTCAAACACATGTATGAAACATTGTATAACTTAGCATGTATACACATTCTCCATTTTCAACCATTTGGTACCTTATGTACCAATTCACAAAACATGCATTCACATAGTAAATATACATATCATATAATAAGGCCATTTACAATTATTTACATATCCAAAGTATACCAAAATAAGTCAAATCACATGGCTAATTTCATAACTAAGACAATAAAAGACATATAGGTCACCTTAGCCAAAACACTTATACATGCCATTTAACCCAAAATGTAAAGTCTAAACACTAAAATAGAGTTTGATAGTGCGACGCGATCTCCGATGATTTCCAAATCGAGCAAGCTTCCGAAATACTATAAAACATAAACAAATAAACTAAGTAAGCAATTAAACTTATTAAGTTTGTAAATCAAAGAATAGAACATACCATATAACTAAATTTTAAGTAAATACTCAAACATAACTCAATTCGATTTTGCCAAAGCCTATCATTCGACCCATAATCAAGTTAGTCATATATTCACATAAAACCAAAATCATATATCAAATTTCAACCATTTCCAGGAAAATACTTGTACTCGTCAGTTCGGACTTGTATAATCCCATAGTAATACCATACCCATTGAACCATCTAAAATATCGTAGGATATGCGGGTGGTACACACAAAGTGTACTGAACGGTAAACCATTGATTGTTATACATGTAAGCTCATACGAGCGATAAATGGTAAGCTCATCCGAGCTGAATCGATAAGAATCGATAAGATCATATGAGCTGCGGTGAGTCCGCAACACATGTAGGATTTTGACCAAAATCGGTAACCCTAATGACATAACACTTCATTTGTATCTTACGAATTTCTAGGGTTCAAATGGGGCTCTGTATTCTTAATACTATATCCATTATGTATTCAATGTTTACACACCACAATTTCTAAATTTTACATACACGTAATTCAATTAAAGTATGTAAATACACAATGTAATTATACGAACTTACCTCGAATAAATACGGAGTAAGTCGACCTTTCAATCCACTACTTTTTCCTTTCCCCGGTTTAGGTCCGAACGTGGCTTTTCTTGATCTATATAATATCAATTTAACCAATTTAATAAATATTCTATTCAATTCAATCCAATTTCATAATATGGCAAAATTACCATTTTGCCCCTAACAAGTGACTTCTGTACAAATTGGTCCCTAGACTCATAAAAATGAAATCCATGCAATTTCATCTATACACAAGCCTAGCTGACTTTCATATATACCTATATCAGCCCATAAACCTCAGAATTTCACACATTTAACACATAAATTTCACATTTCTCATTTTAGCCCTTAATTGACAATTTTACTTAAAATCTCTTAATAAAAGTTGTTTATTTAACAACCAAATTCATTTCCTTCCATTAAACTTCAAAAACAACCAAAATTATCTCATGGAAAAACCCTAGACTTCCCATTATCTTACAATTTAGCCCCCTAATTAGCTAGCTTAAGCTACAAGGGTTCCAAAAATAAAAAAAAAAAAAAAAAAAAAAACACCAAAATGACTTACATGCTAGAGGTTTATGTTGCTCAAAATTTTAATCTTCCCAAGACTCTTTCTTGCTGGAAATTTCGGTGGTAGGAGGAAGAAGATGAAGCTTGTTCTTTTCTTTTTATTATTTTATCAACCTATTACCTAATATCAACTTACTTTGACCATTTCATGATTTTCTTTTTACTGCATGTACATCCACTAACTCCATTAGTGGTATAATTATTCAATAAGGACCTCTATTTTAAAGTTCTATAGCTATTTGACACATTTAGCTAATAGAATAGAATTTTCACAGTTTATGTGATTTAGTCCTATTTTTAAAATTGAACATACTAACGATAAAATTTCTTAATGAAATTTTTATACCATAATTCTAACATGATATAGACCACAAAATAATATTAAAATAAATTTTATGACTTTATATTTATGGTCTCGAAACCACTATTCTGATTTCACCGAAAACAGGTCGTTACAATCCTACTATCACTTTGGTACTTTTGAGCTTATGTTTTGGTTATATGGCATGCATAGGATTAAGGTTATTTTGGTTAAGAGTTGATAATGATTTTGGGTCATTTGAAATGGCTTGTAAATGTTAAATGTTTTGGTTTGTATATAGCCATGAGAGTTGGCTTATTTTGGTTGATGTGGTTATGTATATATCTATGTGCATATGGCTTGGTTATGTGATTAAAGATGAATATGTTATACTTGTTGATATTTGGCCATTAGGGGTGCTAAATGGTTGAGAATTAAATTTGGTATGTTATGAGATTAAGCTAGATGATGCATATTTGGAAGTGTATAATTAGTTGAATTGTATATGTGATTTTGATATAAATTATATGGTCTATTTTGTGACTTGTGAGTATTGAGAAAGGTGGTATAGAATATGCATGAATTAGGCTTGAATTGGTTGGTTTAAATGCCAAATTATCCTATGTTTTGGTGCCAATTGGGTTGATGTAGGTGTGCACAACTTTGGGTGGCAAAATGGCTTGGTAAATAGCTATTTTTGTCCACACGGGCAGAGACACGGGTGTGTGTCTCAGCCGTGTGTGACACACGGTCATGTACATGGCCGTGTGTCCCCTGGTGTTGAATTAGAAACCAAGTCAGTATCATCCACATGGCCTCACACACGGGCGTGTGACTTGGCCATGTGGCCTAATTCAGTATACCCTACAGGTTTGGCATGGCCTAGCACACGGCCTGGTACACGGGCGTGTATGGCCATTTTCAGGGCACATGGGCCAGTTACACAGGTGTGTGTGTTGGTCGTGTGATCCAAGTCAGAGAGTTACACGTGGTCAAACACGGGCTAGGACACGACCATGTGCTCCCATTTCGAATGTCCACAGTGCATGTGACACGGGCGTGTCTTTGGCCGTGTGAGACACACGACCGAGCCACATAGACGTTTGTCTCGAATTTTTGGAAAATTTTTCTAAGTGTTCGAGACGTTTCTAAAGTTATCTGATTAGTCCCGAACCACCTCGAATGCATGTTTTGGGCCTCGTAGGCTCATTTTAGGGACAATATGATTGTTGTTGATTGATGATTATATGAAATTTGAAAATGTATGTGAAATGTATGTGTAATTGTATGATATGTTCGGTAACATTTCGTAACCCTATTTCGGCATTGAATTCGGGTGAGGGGTGTTACACCTACATGTTCTACTTCACAACTTGAAAGAGCCACAATGACTTTTTTTACTGCACCAGGAAATTACAACTGAACGTGTTGTAAAAAAAAAAGCTTGTTGTGGAATGTCTGTCATTAACGTCACTAGCCCAATCTGTATCTACGAAGCCACTTCAAAAATGACTTAGGTTGTTCATACATCAATCCATATCTTAGAGTGTCCTTTACATAATGAAGAATCCTCTTTTCTGCAATTAAATGAATCTCACATTGTTGATCCATGAATTGTGAAATAACTCTTACCGGAAATGCAATATCGTGTGATAGTTAAATAGAATAAACTACCAACAATTTGTCGAAAAAGTGTCATATCTTCTAACAACTTTCCTTTTTTTTTAGCTTACTTATGATAAGGTTACATAGGAGTAATTTTTGCACTTGACTCATATATACGAAACAACTACAATAAACGTGCTACATATCTTTTTTTAGAGACAAAATAACCATCACATTTTTTAATTTCGAAACAAAGAAAACAACTAGCTTTGCCCAAGCTTTTCATTTCAAAATGAACCGACAAATCATATTGAAAATTGTTAATTTCAGCACTATCATCACCCGTAATAATCATATCATCCACATAAAGTAAGAGCAAAGTGCACAAAGTGGGTGTTTTCTTAACAAATAAGCTTGGATGAACACATGAAGATTTAAAGCCACAAAAAACAAGATATTGAGAAATCTTACCAAACCAAGCATAAGATGCTTGCTTGAGGCTATACAACACCTTATTGAGCCATAATACATGATTTGGGTATTCCTTAGAGATAAATCTTTGTGGTTGTTCCATCAAAATCTCACGATCTAACTCACCATAGAGAAAAAAACATATTTTTACATCTAGCTGCCATAATTTCCAGCCTTTACTAGTAGCCAAAGAAATGATTGTTTGAATAGCTATCATTCTTCCGACGGGGCTAAAATCTCATCATAATGACGACCATATTATTGGGAGAAACTATGAGAAGTAAGGCAAGCTTTGTACCTCTCGATTGTACCATCAACTCATTTCTTAAATTTGTAAACCCATTTACAGGTAAATAAATTAGCATTTGTAACACCCAAAACCCGGTTGAGGTAGTTTGACCTGAATCTGGCGTGCCACATTAACCACCGAGGTGACTCTCTATTTAACTCCCAACTAATCCTTCATGTAACGCCCAAAAAAAATCCATGTTTTGATTTTATGTGTTTTGACTTTAATAATGGACTGTTTGAGTGGTTTAGGAGTGGTTGAGAGTCTCTGAGAAACTCTGGGTTCGAGTCTTTTCTTTAGAAAAAATGTGCTTTTCTTAATTAAAGGGGTTGAGCATTAGCAGATAGGCTTCATAAATAATTGTAGGGGAAAAGAGACACAAGATGAGCTTGTAGTCCAGTGGCAGTGGCGTGATTAAGGTGGCAAGGGAGCTTGAGTTTGAGTCTCCTATTACTCAAAGGAGTATTTATTTTACTTCCTTGCCGCAATGAGTAGTGGACTTTGATTAGAACTCTGCAAAGTTGGAATTTGAATTGGTCAAGGAGAAGTTGGTGGAGAGGATTGTGGAGAAATTTGAATGAAATTCAAATTTGATGGCTGAGTGATTTGTGGAGAGATTTGTGGAGGGATTTTGGGAGAGATTGAGGGAGAAAAAAGAGGAATTTGAAGGGGAGTAGAATTGTGCTGAATGGGTAATTGGAGGCTCATGAATTCGGCTATGATTGAAGGCTGATTGTAGTAAATATGCGTTCAGGTTTTTTCATTTTAGAACCCTTCTTGTTTACTCTTTGGTAATCGATTTCCTTCTCCTTTGTACCGAAGTTTGTGAGGGACTTCAAGGGTCATTCGGTTTTAGCAATTCTCTTCCTTTCCTTGCATCTAGAGTTTCTTTTGGGTCAATCCTCTCTTCTTTTCTCCCCCAATCTTGAGTTTTGGTGACTTCATTTTTCCCTCTCGCTTAAACATTTTGCTTTGGCCGATTATTTCCTCTCCTCCTCTTTTAATTTCTTTCAGCTTTGGCCTTGGTACATGACCGATTCTTTCCTTCTTTAGCCTTTACTTCTTCATTTTGGTTTTTGACTTGACATCTATTCTCTGGCAACCGGTGAGTATTCTTGACTCTTTCTTGTATTTTTATCAATCTTTTTCAAACCATCTCTCTTTACACTGTTGAAAGCCGAATACTTCTTCCTCCTCCTGATTCTCTTATTGCCGATTGTGTTCTTCAGGTTATAGAATTTCGCAAAGAGTGAAGGAGTACTTAAGAAATACTGAAGCATTTTGAAACGTTCTTATCATCATTCGTCTGAAGGTAACCCTATTGCTATTATTGTGCTCTATTTAGAGTGTGTTGGTTGTATACATTGTTGTGGTCGAATATTTCTTTCCTTTACCTAGGGGTTTTGTGAGTATGATCAACCTTTGGGTTAGGCAATCGGGTCTAATACGAGTGCACTTGTAATGCAGATATTTAGCAAGCAACGGCTGATCAATCCTAACCAGCGATCTAAGTGGGCTAAGCCACATTTGTAGATCAAGGTTTGGAGTTCTTGTGGATCTTAGCACATTTTTGCAAACAAGTGTGTAATCACACTATCGTTTCTATGAGTCAGCAAAAGTCGAAAAGCTAAAACTTCGGCATTTGAGGCCTCATGAGCGTACGATTGCTCGTGTGGTAAATCGAGCCTACAATAATGGCGATAGACTGTAGAGGCCACCACGAGCGTCCTAGTGCACTTGGGCTGTTATGGGCCTCGTTTGGCTAAAATGGACTGTGTGGGCTCAATGGGCTTGCAAGCCCCACACAGAATAAATCCACGATAAGTGAAAAATACTGGACTGGGCTATATCGTTCACATAGCTGTGACTGAAATTGGGCTGAATGAGCCACACGAGCGTGCAGGCCCACTTGGGCCGAATATTGGGCTTTGGGCCCATTTACACCGTTGTGACCATATATGTTACCTGTGTTGCACGAAGCGATTGTAGACCTTCGAGAAGGTTGTTAAATGACTAAAATACCCCTAAAGAGTAAATGACTAAAGTACCCCTAAGGAGTAAAATGAATGATGTGTTCATGATTTGTATATGATTATTACTGAGTATGACCTTCTGCATATACGTATGATTTATGACATGACATATTGCATGGGGGTGGGATACTGTTATGGAGGAAGTATACTATACTGGTGGCTCTGCCACATATACTGTTACAAGTGGCTTTGCCTAATCGTTGTTTTATACAATGTCAAAGTCTTAAAATTTATAAAAAGAATGATCGAACTTGGAAACTAACTATAACAATGATTTGAGGCAAGCGCACCTATCGAACAATAGTATAGTTAAGGCAAGACCGGATTGTCGAACCCAAAGGAACCAAAAGTACTAATACTAACTTTCTTTTTATTATTTAGCCTAAGGATTGAATGAATTTTTATCTAATCTAAAATTAACTAACTACTAAACTAAAGACTCTAAGACAAAGAAGAATGAAATTGGGAAAATAACTTTAAGGAAAAACCAATTGATTAAGACAATACCCAAGGAAGAATCCACCTAGACTTCACTTGTTATCTAACTCTGAACCAGATGATTTATTCATTTGACTTGATTCGTAAGATTCCCTAAGTTATATTAATCCCTCTCTCGAGGCTACTAACGCCTAACCCAAGGTTGATTAAGTGAAATCTCTTTCTAATTAAAACCCCTAGAATTGCATTAACTCGATCTATGGACTGCCCTATTAGGTTTCACCCTAATCCGATAAAATCTCGTAACCCTATCTGTAGGCGTGCGATCAACTCTGCTTAATTATGCTAGATCTATTCTTAGTAGGGACTTTTGCTCCTCCACCTAAGCACATCACACTTGAATTAATATCCTGGAAATATCAACACAAGAATTAAGAACACATAATTAAGAACAAGTCAGATATTTTTCATATAGTTCAGCAAACGATAACAAGATTCATCTTAGGTTTCATCCCCCTCAGGTATCTGAGGGTTTAGTTCATAATAATAAAGAAAACATCTCAGAAGAAAAGATAAAACAAAACATAAGAAACCCCTAAAATCCCCTGAAGGAATTGAAGGAGAGATCCTCCGTCTTGAGTTTAACTCCGGCTTCTTAAGATGAATCAACTGGCTTTCTTCGAGTAAATCCCCACAAATGTGCCCTCTTTGGCCTAGCTGGACGTTCCCTGACTAAAGCCTTGGGTTCTCCCCTTTTAGGTCATACTTAGGGTGTTTATATAGGCTTCTGAATGTGTTTCTTCGCCCTTAAGTATCCTAATCTGAGTGAAATTTCTCTTAGTTACGATAGGGACACGCCCATGGCACACGCCCGTGTGAATTTTGGCCAGGCCGTGTTTGGGACTGTTGAATGAGGCACGGCCGTGTAGTCTTGGGCCCAGGATGTGTGGATTTCGTGATATGGCCTATTTTCTCCGTTTTGGGCCTGTTTTTCGTTCTTTTCATCATTCGGTGCTCTCCTGAGTGTAAAACATGAAAACAAAGGATTGAGAGCACCAATTTACACAATTCAAGGCTTAAATCATCCAAAAGCATTCTAAATGTGGGCTTAAAATATGTTACTATTACAGTTTATCAAATACCCCCACACTTAAGCTTTTGCTTGTCCTCAAGCAAAATTCTCAACTTACAATTAAAATGAACTTCCTCGATTCATCATAATTCAAAGATAATTCATACATTGATAATTTAACTCAAAGGGTCCTAAAGATTCAAATAATCAAAGTCATACATTTATATCACGAAAACATAGGCGTTTCCCTTTACCTGAATAATTACCTTTGATTCAAAATCGACAAGGGTTGACATACTCACTAAAGGTTCACTCAAATAACTTGAAGTGTTTAAGGTTCAGAATTAAGCACTCAAAGGTCAAACATGAAGAGTTAATCCCATATGCTTGCATGAAAATCAAATCTCCACCACTGTAAAATGATATGATACACAAATCAAAAGGTCTTTAACAAGGTTGTAATGGGGCTTGGGTTAAAGGTGTGGATAAAGGCTGAATTAGAGGGTTAAAATCGAGGTTGATTTGACAAATTACCTAACTAGAAAAATGAACTAATCAATTGAAATCAATTGATAGTTTGCAGGATGTGCCTGCGAAAAACCGTATGAACCATCAAATTTTTTATGTAACATCTCTACCTGATTTGATAGCACGGTTACTGCATCGAGGTTGAAAACTCCGGCTGCTTTTGTTGGTCTTGTCCTTGTGACTTGCCACTGATAGTTATTCAGTGACATCTCTTCTATAAACTAGTAGGCCGCTTCAGGATTTTTTTATTTAGAGTTCTACCGGCTGCTGAATCGATTAATTGCCTTGTTGAAGGGTTCACACTGTTGTAGAAAGTTTGGACCTGTAGCCACAAAGGTAATCCGTGGTGTGGGCGCCTTCTCAACAAATCCTAGTATCTCTCCTATGTGCCATAAAGTGTCTCTAAATCCATCTACACAATAGAAGAGATATCATTCCTTAAATTGGCCGTTTTAGCAGCCAGTGGAAAATATTTTAATAAAATTTTTTCGGTCATTTGATCCCATGTAGTGATTAACCCTCGTGGAAGAGAATGCAACCACTGTTTGGCTTTATTTCTCAAAGAAAAGGGAAATAATCGAGGACAAATGGCATAATCAGAAACACCATTTTTTTTGAAGGTATCACAGAATTCTAGAAAATTTGCTAAGTGTGTATTAGGATCCTCATCCTGCAAACCATCAAACTGAACAAACTATTGTATCATCTGTATAGTGTTAGGTTTCAGTTCAAAATTATTTGCAGCAATAGTAGGCCTAACAATACTTGACTCAGTTCCAGTTAAACTAGGTTTAGCATAATCAGACATAGTTCGACGAGCATGATTTTCGGCCATCCTTGGAGGTGGCGGATGATTTTCAGCCATCTCTTCTATAGTATTGATTTCGGCTTCTTGCTCTTCTTCTATGTAGTTTAAGCTTTGCCTTATTTCTCTGCGATTTCTGCGAATGGTACCTTTAATATCACTATCGTAAAGTAGGGGTCCTGTCAGGTTCCTTCTAGTCATAAACTAGAGGTACCTGAAAGGAACAAAAGAAAGAAAATTTAGCGAAGTTAAAAATAAAAATAAATTGCAAAAAATAAAAATGGCTAAAGTAATAAAAATTGAGCTTTCTTAATATTTCTGTTCCCCAGCAACGGCGCCAAAAATTTGATCTTTGTTTTATGCAATGTCAAAGTCTTAAAATTTATATAAAGAATTACTGAACCTGGAAACTAACTATGACAATGATTTGAGGCAAGCGCACCTATCGAATAATAGTATAGTTAATGCAAGACCGGATTGTCGAACCCGATGGAACCAAAAGTACTAATACTAACTTTCTTTTTATTATTTAGCCTAAGGATTGAACGAATTTTTATCTAATCTAAAATTAACTAACTACAAAACTAAAGACTCTAAGACAAAGAAGAATGAAATTGGGAAAATAACTTTGAGGAAAAACCAATTGATTAAGACGATACCCAAGGAAGAATCCATCTAGACTTCACTTGTTATCTAACTCTAAACCAGACAACTTATTCATTTGAGTTGATCCGTAAGATTCCCTAAGTTATATTAATCTCTATCTCGAGGCGACTAACGTGATGCTCTGGTATATACTGCTCATCGCCGAGAGGATGGTGATGCTCCAGATGTTATAACCGGTCATTCCTAATACATAATGTACCTTACACTGCTTTGATTGATATAAGGTCTACGCATTCATACATTGCACGCATTGTGGTTGGCATTTTGGGTATCATGTGTGAGAGTACTGTTAATGAAATGACGGTGTTAAGTCCACTGGGACAGTCGGTTAGGGTAGACAAATTGTTCAGAAATGTGCCCTTAGAGGTTCAATGGGTTGTCTTTCTGGCAGACTTGATAGAATTGCCGTTTCGTGAATTTAACTTTATACTGGGTATGGATTGGCTGGTGAAACATCGTGCAAGTTTGGATTGTGCTGCAAAGCGTATGGTGTTGAGAACTACTGAGGATGAGAAAGTGGCGGTAATTGGGGAACGAAGGGACTTCCTGTCTAATGTGAATTCTGCACTAAGGGTCGAAAAACTAGTTCGTAAGGGTTGTGAGGCGTTTCTAGCCTATGTTTGTGTATCTGAAGCTGAGGGTCCTTCCGTTAGAGATATCAAAACAGTTAAGGATTTTTCGAATGTGTTTCCTGATGAGCTCCCTGGGACGTAGGCATCATTATCTGTTTATATGTAAGACCTCATTTGGGACGTAGGCATCATTATATGTTTATATGTAAGACCTCGCCTGGGACGTAGGCATCATTATCTGTTTATGTATAAGACCTCGTCTGGGATGTAGGCATCATTATCTATTTATATG
Source organism: Gossypium bickii (assembly GCA_025503065.1). Taxonomy (NCBI): domain Eukaryota; kingdom Viridiplantae; phylum Streptophyta; class Magnoliopsida; order Malvales; family Malvaceae; genus Gossypium; species Gossypium bickii. The sequence continues at coordinate 100,901,370 of CP106715.1, forward strand.
TAAGACCTTGTCTGGGACGTAGGCATCATTATCTGTTTATATGTAAGACCTCGTCTGGGACGTAGGCATCATTATCTGTTTATATATAAGACCTCATCTGGGACGTAGGCATCATTATTTGACTATATATAAGACCCTGTCTAGGACAGTGGCACCTATATCTGAGTGCATGTAAGACCTCGTCTGGGACATTGGTATTGTACGACTATTTCAAGACTATTTCAAGCTTTCTGAGTGCCCTACTAGATTCTTATTGGTTCATTGGATAAGTATATGTTATGAATTTTAAATCCAAGCTATGAACAATTATGTGATATTAAATCCGATTCAGGTACGTAGTTTGTACACTATTGAGTATATAAGGTAAGCATCTAAGTGATCTTATTATGATGATAGGTATATGAAATTGACTATACACTATGTAAAGTTTGACTACAGTTGTGTGGCTAGATGAATTATGTGTTCATATGATTTTTGAATGGTGAAAATGACTAAGTGATTGATATGTGCCAATGTATTTATTTGCAAATGTGCTTTTCCTACCAAGTTTATTTGTATATGATTTACTAAGCTCTTGGAAAGCTTACTCCGTGTGTGTTTAATTTGTTTTATAGGTCGTTAAAGCTACCGAAGGCTCGGGACCATCACAGATCGTCATCACACTACTAAAACTTATTTTGGTACACTTTGCGAATGTATATAGCTCAATATGGCATGTATAGGCTAGTTTTGGTATGAGTTGTATAATGAACTTAGCCATGTGATTTGGCTAATTATGTTTTGATAATATGTCATAATGAATGTGATATGTGAAGTGGTTTTGGCATGCTTAGTTGTTACATGAAATGGTTATGAGATGGTAAGTATATATGGATGAAAGGAGCTTGGTATAATTTAGATTTAGTTATGCAAATTGGTATGTTTGGAATTGGTTTGAATAGTTAGATTGAATGAATATTGAATGGATTGTAGCGCAATTACTTTAGTTAACAAATATGCATGAGATATCTTGTTGTATATGGCTTGTAGGTATGAACCTTTTTGGTTGGCATTTTGGCCTTGTAAATGGCCTATAATGTCACACGGTTTGTAACACAGCGTGCCTTAGGCGTGGGTAAATTGGCGAGGATCTGACCTAAAATCACACGGCCTCAACACGGGCGTGTCATCTGGCCGTGGTGTGCAAGTCAGTAGCTAACATAAAAATACACGGCCTCGACACAGGCGTGCTTGGTGGCCGTGGTGGGGAAGTCAGTATATGGCCTAAAAGTACACGGGCATGGCATATGGGCGTGCCTAATGACCGTGTTGGAATAGTTAGTATAACAAGGATGGTTGCACGGGGGGTGTCTAGAAGCCGTGGAGGGCACACGGTCTCCTCCCAGGGGCGTGTCTCCCCTGTATTTTAGAAAAGTTTCAAATTTTCATGGAATTTCATATGTGTTTCAGTTTAGTCCCGACTCGACTTATATGTATGATTAAGTTCTCGAGGACCCAATTAAGGGAAATTAGGTCTGAGAATGATGATTGAATGTATGATTTTGTCTGTGAATATTTCCGATCCGTTCGGTAACGCTCCTAACCTTAATCCGGTGACAGACTCGGGATAAGGGTGTTACACTGGCAGGGTATTACAGACGTTTTGATGAGGGGTTTTCCTTGATTGCTGCACCTCTGACTAAGTTGCTGCATAAAGGGGTACCATTTAACTGGAATGATAGGCAGCAAGAAAGTTTTGAGAAACTGAAGAAAGTTCTGACTAAGGCCCCTGTCTTGATATAGCCAGAGTCTGGGAAGGAATTTACTGTCTACAGTGATGCATCACAAATTGGATTGGGTTGTGTGCTGATGTAGGAGGGTAAGGTGGTTGCTTATGCGTCTCATCAGCTTAAGCCTCACGAGGTGAATTATCCAACTCATGACTTGGAGTTAGCCGCGGTAATATTCGCACTGAAAATTTGGAGGCATTGTTTATACGACGAGAAGTGTATTATCTACACAAATCACAAGAGCCTCAAGTACCTCCTCACTCAGAAGGAGCTGAATCTTAGGAAGTGAAGATGGATAGAGTTTCGTAAGGATTACGACTGCTCGATTGAGTATCACTCGGGTAAGGCTAATGTGGTAGCAAACGCACTGAGCCGTAGGGCTGTATCCTACTTGAGAGCAATGTTTTCTTGTCTCAGCTTGTATGATGATGGTAGCTTGTTAGCTGAGCTTCAAGTGAGACCGACATGGACTGAGAAAACTAAGGGGAAACAATTGTGGATGAGTCACTGGTTTCTCGTTCCTGACAAGTTGAGAATGGAGAGACTACAGATTTTGGGTTGAATGGTGAGGGAGTACTATGTTTCCGTGGGATAGTCTGTGTACCGAGGGATTCTGATTTAAGGTAGTCTATACTACGAGTGGTGAATAGTACTCTATACACTATGCATCCTAGAGAAAACAAGTTATACCGAGATCTTGTGAGTTGTATTGGTGGCCAGGACTGAAACGCGAAGTTACTGATTTTGTGAGTAAGTGCTTAACATGCCAGCAAGTTAAAGTTGAGCATCAACTGCGTTTAGGGTTACTGTAGCCAGTTAAGATTCCACTTTGGATGTGGGAGAGAGTAACCATGGATTTTGTGACTGGGCTGCCCATAACGCCTACTAAGAAGGTTTCGGTATGGGTCATTGTAGACCGGTTGACTAAATCTGCCCATTTTATACTAGTTCGCACTGATTACTCATTGCAGAAGCTGGCAAAGTTGTATGTGGCTGAGATTGTGAGACTACATGAGGTATCGATTTCCATCATATCTGACAGAGACCCTCGATTCACATCTCGGTTCTGGAAGAAATTACATGAGGCTTTGGGTACTAGGTTGGACTTCAGTACTACGTTTCATCCTCAGATATATGGTCAGTCAGAGAGGGTGATTCAGATACTGGAAGACATGTTAATAAGTTGTATCATTGATTTTCAAGGCAGATGGGAAGACTATTTGCCACTAGTAGAGTTCGCATATAATAGCAGCTATCAGTCCAGTATTCAAATGGCACCATATGAGGCATTGTATGGTTGTAGGTGTCATACTTCTACCTGTTGGACTGAGCTGGGCGAGCGGCGAGTTTTAGGGCCAGAGTTAGTTTCTGATACCGAAGAAAAGGTAAAATTGGTTCGAGATCGATTGAAGGAAGCGTCTGATAGGCAGAAGTCTTACGCAGATCTGAAACGCTGAGAGATTGAGTATTTCGTGGGAGACTTGGTATTTCTTAAGGTCTCTCCAGGGAAAAAGATACTGAGGTTTGGGCGAAAGGGGAAGCTTAGCCCTAGGTTCATTGGGCCTTATCGTCTATTGAAGCGTGTGGGACCAATCGCCTATCAACTTAAGTTGCCTCCAGAATTAGACCGGATTCACGATGTGTTCCATGTCTCCATGCTGAGGTGTTATCGCTCTTATCCGATACATGTAGTACCAGTCGAGGAGATCGAAGTTAGGCCAGATCTGACCTTCAAGGAAGAACCAGCACAGATATTGACCGAGAGGTTAAGATACTAAGTAAGAAATCGATCCCACTGGTTAAAGTGCTTTGGCGATATCAGGGTACCAAGGAAGCCACATGGGAACCTAAGGAGGCGATGCAACAACAATACCCTTACCTATTCTGACAAGGTAAATTTCGAGGCCGAAATTTCTTTTAAGGGGTTGAATTGTAATTTTGATTTTATGTGTTTTGACTTGATAATGGACTGTTTGAGTGGTTTATGAGTGGTTGAGAGTCTCTGAGAAACTCTGGGTTCGAGCCTTATCTTTAGCAAAAATGTGTTTTTATTAATTAAAGGGGTTGAGCATTAGCAGATAGGCTTCATAAATAATTGTAGGGGAAAGGAGACACAAGATGAGCTTGTAGTCCAGTGGCAGTGCGTGATTAAGGTGGCAAGTGAGCTTGAGTTCGAGTCTCCTGTTACGCAAGGGAGTATTTATTTTACTTCCTTGCCGCATGAGAAGTGGGCTTTGACTAGAACTCTGCAAAGTTGGAATTTGAATTGGTTAATGAGAAGTTGGTGGAGAGGATTATGGAGGAATTTGAACGAAATTCAATTTGGATGGCTGAGTGATTTGTGGAGAGATTTGTGGTGGGATGTTGGGAGAGATTGAGGAAGGAAAAAGAGGAATTTGAAGGGGAGTAGAACTGTGCTGAATGGGTAATTGGAGGCTCATGAATTCCGCAATGCTTGAAGGCCGATTGTGGTAAAGGTGCATTCAGATTTTTGCATTTTGGGACCTTTCTTGTTTATTCTTTGGTAATCGATTTCTTTCTCCTTTGTATCAAAGTTCGTGAGGGACTTCAAGGGTCCTTCAGTTTTGGCAATTCTCTTCCTTTCCTTGCATCTTGATTTTCTTTTGGGCATATCCTCTCTTCTTTTCTCCCCCACGCTTGATTTTTGGTAACTTTGTTTTTCCCTCTCACTTAAACACTTTGCTTTGGCTGATTATTTCCTCTCCTCCTCTTTTAATTTCTTTTGGCTTTGGCCTTGGTACATGATCGATTCTTTCCTTCTTCAACCTTTGCTTCTTCATTTTGGTTTTCAACTTAACATCTATTCTCTGGCAACCGGTGAGTATTCCTGACTCTTTCTTGTATTTTTATCAATCTTTTTCAAGCCATCTCTCTCTACACTGTTGAAAGTTGAATACTTCTTTCTCCTCCTGATTCTCTTGTTGCCGATTTTGTTTTTCAGGTTCTAGAATTTCGCGAGGAGTGAAGGAGTACAAGAGAAATCAAGCAGCATTTGAAATGTTCTTATCGTCATTAAATGCTCAAGGTAACCTGTTTCTATTATTGTGCTCAATCTAGAGTGTGTTGATTGTATATTTTGTTGTGGCCGAATATTACTTTCCTTTACCTAGGGGTTTTGTGAGTATGATAAACCTTTGGGTTCAACAATTGGGTCTAATAGGAGTGCACTTGTAACGCAGATATTTGGCAAGCAACGGGTGATAAATCCTAACCAGCGATCTAAGTGGGCTAAGCCACATCTGTCGATCAAGGTTTGGAGCTCTGGTGGATCTTAGCACATTTTCGCAAACAGGTGTGTAATTACACTATCGTTTCTGTGAGTCGGCAAAAGTCGAAAAGCTGAAACCTCTGCATTTGAGGCCTCACGAGCGTCTTCTTGCTTTTAGGCCGTTAAGGGCCTCGTTTGGATGAAATGGGCCATGTGGGCTCAATGGAAAATACTGGACTGGGCAATAACATTCGCATAGCTGGGACTGAAATTGGGCTAAATGGGCCACACGAGCGTATAGGCCCAATTGGGCTGAATATTGGGCTTTGGGCCCATTTACACCGTTTTGACCATATATATTGCCTGTGTCTCGCAAAGCGACTGTAGACCTTCGGGAAGGTTGTTAAATGACTAAAATACCCCTAAAGATTAATTGACTAAAATACCCCTAAAGAGTAAATGACTAAAATACCCATAAGGAGTAAAATGACTGATGTGTTCATGATTTGCATATGATTATTACTGAGTATGACCTTTTGCATATACGTATGATTTGTGACATGACATACTACATGGGGGTGGGATACTATTATGGAGGAAGTATACTGTATTGGTGGCTCTACCATATATACGATTCTTGCGACCTTCTTTGTGTTACTATTATGGTGGCTTTGCCACATATCGCATTCTTGGCGGCTCTGCTGCGTTATTGTCTGAAAAGCTATCTTTGCCGCAATATTGGTGTGTTGGTTCGGTGGGTCAGGTTTATCCCCACATGGTGTGTTGGTTGGTATGGGTGGTGTGTTGGTTGGATTGGAGAGGGTTACATATGTGCACCATATTGATTACTATAATGGGCTAAGGCCCACACTGTATTGTTACTGAATAGGGCTCAAGCCCAGACTGTTACTACATGATAGGGGATAACACATTGAGTTCTCGTAACTCACCCTTTTCTTTTAACTGTACAAGTAAACCCCAGCCTTAGATGATTTGGAGCTGCGAGGGACTCGGAGGTGGCCACACATTCACTAATGTTTTATTTTAGACCGAGTTATTTAAATTTTTATATTGGGTTGATTTTATTTAATAAGGCCTCTGGTGATTTTAATTTCTTTTAATTGGGTTTATTTTCTTATTTTGAAACTGCCAAACTGATACAAATAAGTTTTTAAAAATAATAACTTGTTTAAAAGACAAACACATAATTTCAAACTTCAAAATGACATTAATTAGAGTAGCTTTGGTAGGTTTTTAACCAACTAAGAAACCAACAGTAACAAACATTGCTATCATTTAAAAACAACTTTCTCTCAACAAGCCTTGATAAATGATCGCGGAAATCAAAGTTTTAAACTTTATAAAAGAATGATCAAAACCTGAAAACTAACTCTGACAACGATTAAAGGCAAGTGTACCTATCGAACAGTAGTATAGCTTAGGCAAGATCGGATATCGAACCCAAAGAGTTAGCTATATGCATGTTTGGATCTTCGTCCTGCAAAACATCAAATTGAACAAACTGTTGAATCATTTGTATTGTGTTAGTCTTTAATTCAAAATTATTAGCAGCTATAGCAGGCCTAACAATACTCGATTCTGCTCCTGTTAAATGTGGTTTAGTATAATCAAACATTGTACGTGGAGCGTTGCGATCTCCCACATCGCATGGTGGTCGGTTGTTTTCGTCCATCCCTTCAGTAGGATTGGATCTGTCTTCTTCTTCCCTTTCTGTGTAATGTAGGGCTCGGCTGGTTTCCTGACGATTCCTTCGAGCGGTAGCTTCAATATCACTTTCGTATACTAAAGGTCCTCTCGGGTTCCTTCTAGTCATAAACTAGAGGTACCTGGAAAGAAAAGAAAGAAAGAAAAATTAGAAAAATTTAAAAATTAAACTAAAAACAAAATAAATTACTAAAAATAAAATAATGGCTAAAGTAATAAAAATAGAGTTTTCTTAATAGTTTAGTTCCCTAACAACGACTTAAAAACTTGATCATTTGAAACGAGTTTTAAAATTTATAAAAGAATGATCAAAACCCGAAAACTAACTCTGACAACGATTAAAGGCAAGTGTACCTATCGAATAGTAGTATAGCTTAGGCAAGACCGTATATCGAACCCAAAGGAACTAAGAGTACTAATACTAACTTTCTTTTTATTATTTAGCCTTAAAATTAGAGTGAAGTTGCTTTTGACGAAGACTAAACTAAAGACACAAAGACAAAAAGGACGAATAGGAAGATAACTTTGAAGGAAAACTTAGTTGATTAAGATGATACCCTCAGGAAGAATCCACCTAGACTTCACTTGTTATTTAACCCTAAATTATATGATTTCTTTTACTTAACTTGATTCGTAAGACTCCCTAACCTATATTAAACCCTCTCTCGAAGCGAATAATGTCAAACCCTAGGTTAATTAGTGGAACTCTCGTTCACTTATAATAACCCCATAGGATAGTAGTAAATCGATCAATGGACTTCCATATTAGGTTTCACCCTAATCCGGCAAAATCTCGTAACCCTATCTCTAGGCCTTCGATCAACTCCGCTTAATTATGTTAGATCTACTCTTAGGCAGGGTCTATTCCTCCTCCACATAATCACATTAGATTTGGATTAAGCAACATAATTAAGAACAAACTAAGAAATTATCATATAACTTAAAAATCAAATAAAAAGATTCATCTAGGTTTCATCCCCTTCAGGTATCTGAGGGGTTTAGTTCATAATGAATAAACAAAACATCGTAAGAGAAAAGATAAAACAAAACATAAGAAATTCCTAAAACTCCCTGAAGGAATTGAAGGAGAATCCACCGTCTTGAGTATAATTCCGACTTCTTGGAATGGATCAACTGGCTACCCTCGTGTTTTTCCCTAACTCTGACCTTCTCGGCTTGGCTCTTTGGTCTAGCTTTCGATGCCCCCTCAAAGGTGGTACTTGGGGGATATATATATATAGGCTTTTGGAATGCAATTCTTTCTCCCTAAGTATCCTTTTCTGACTGAAATTGCTCTTTCCAGTGACAGAGGCATGGCCATGGCACACGCCCGTGTGGATCGAGACTAGACCGTGTTCAGATTTCTAACTTGAGCCACGACCGTGTGTTACGGAGTTGAGGCCATGCTCTCAATATTCGTCAAGGCATAGCCGTGTGGACTTTGAGGTAGGCCGTGTCAATTTCGTGTTAAAGCCCATTTACTCCGTGCCCGTTTTGTGTTCTTTTCATCCTCGAGTGCTTTCCTGGGTATAAGACATGAAAAGAAAGGATTAAGAGCACCTTTTTATAAGAATCGAGGAATAAATCATCCAAAAGCATATTAAATGTGGGATTAAAATATGTTACTTTATTCCCACATTTAATATGGTTTTGGATGATTTATTCCTCGAGTCTTATAAAAAGGTGCTCTTAATCCTTTCTTTTCATGTCTTATACCCAGGAAAGCACCCGAGGATGAAAAGAACAAAAAATGGGCCCAAAATGGACCAAATTGGGCCAAGAAGAAATCGACACGGCCTGGACCAAAGCCTACACGGCCGTGCCTTGCCGATCATCTAGAACACGGCCTGAACCCCGATTACACGGCCGTGCCTCAATTAAAAAGTCCGAACACGGCCCAAAGACTCGTCACACGGGCGTGTGACATGGCCGTGCCCCTTTCGTGGCAAAGAGCAATTTCATTCGGATTTGGATACTTTGGGGGCAAAGAAACCTATTCCCAGAGCCTATATAAACCCTCTAAGGGTCAGTTGAAAAGGACAGTTAGCTATGCCAAGGAGCCAAGCCGAAAAGGTCAGAATTGTGGGAATCACTCGAAGATAGCCAGTTAATCCATCTCAAGAAGCCGAAATTCTACTCAAGACGATAGATCTCTCCTTCAATTCCTTCAGGGAGTTTTAGGGATTTCTTATGTTTTGTTTTATCTTTTCTCTTGAGATGTTTTCTTTATTCATTATGAACTAAGCCCTTCAGATACTTGAAGGGGATGAAACCTATGATGGATTTTGTTACTATTTTCTGAATTATATGATAATTACTTAGTTTGTTCTTAATTATGCAAGCTTAATCAAAATTTGGTGTGCTTAAGTGGAGGAGGAATAGACCCTGCCTAAGAGTAGATCTAGCATAATTAAGCGGAGTTGATTGCACGACTAGAGATAGGGTGACGAGATTTTGCCGGATTAGGGTGAAACCTAATATGGGAGTCCATAGATCGATTTACTGCTATTCTAGGGGGTTATTATAAGAGAACGAGAGTTCCACTAATTAACCTAGGGTTAGACGTTATTCGCCTTCAGAGAGGGTTTAATTTATGTTAGGGGGTCTTACGGATCAAACTAAGTGAGTAAATCATATGGTTCAGGGTTTAATAACAAGTGAAGTCTAGGTGGATTCTTCCTGAGGGTATCGTCTTAATCAACTGAGTTTTTCCTAAAGTTATTTTCCCAATTCATTCTTTTTGTCTTTGTGCCTTTAGCTTAGTAGTTCGTTAATTTTAGATTAAAAAGAACTTCACTTATTTCAGACTAAATAATAAAAAGAAAGTTAGTATTAGTACTTTTTGTTCCTGTGGGTTCGACAATCCGGTCTTGCCTAAGCTATACTACTGTTCGATAGGTACACTTGCCTTTAATCGTTGTAAGAGTTAGTTTCCAGGTTCGATCATTCTCTTTATAAAATTTTAAAACTCTGATCACAGTGATCAAGCCTAATTTCGGTGCCGTTGCTAGGGAACTAAAATATTAAGAAAACTCTATTTTTATTACTTTAGCCTTTATTTTTATTTTTTGCAATTTATTTTCGTTTTTAGGATAAATTTTAATTTTGCTAACTTTTCGTTCTTCCTTTTTTTTTCAGGTACCTCTAGTTTATAACTAGAAGGAACCCGAAAGGACCTACTAAAGAGATGGACGAGAGTAATCCACAACCACATGATGTGGGAGAAAATAATGCTCCACGTACTATGTTTGATTATGCTAAATCGCATTTAACAGGAGCGGAATCGAGTATTGTTAGGCCTGCTATAGCTGCTAACAATTTTGAATTAAAGCCTAACACAATACAAATAATTCAATAATTTGTTCAATTTGATGGTTTACAGGACGAAGATCCAAATACACATATAGCTAATTTTTTAGAGTTCTGTGATACCTTCAAAATAAATGGTGTTTCTAATGATGCCATACGTCGTCAGTTATTTCCCTTTTCATTAAAGAATAAAACCAAACAGTGGTTAAACTCGTTACCACGAGGGCCAATCACTACATGGGATCACATGACAGAAAAGTTTTTAATAAAATATTTCCCACCAGCCAAAACGGCCAAATTACGAAATGATATCTCTCCTTTTCCTACTAAAGAGATGGACGAGAATAATCCACAACCACATGATGTGGGAGAAAACAATGCTCCACATACTATGTTTGATTATGCTAAATCGCATTTAACAGGAGCGGAATCGAGTATTGTTAGGCCTGCTATAGTTGCTAACAATTTTGAATTAAAGCCTAACACAATACAAATAATTCAACAATTTGTTCAATTTGATGGTTTACAGGACGAAGATCCAAATACACATATAGCTAATTTTTTAGAGTTCTGTGATACCTTCAAAATAAATGGTGTTTCTGATGATGCCATACATCGTCGGTTATTTCCCTTTTCATTAAAGAATAAAACCAAATAGTGGTTAAACTCGTTACCGCGAGGGTCAATCACTACATGGGATCAAATGACTTGTAATATCCCGAAATAGGGGTTGCGAGTTTGGAAAATAACTCGAGTATTAGGCCTCAATAGTGGTTTTGATGTGTTTTTGGAGTTCCTAAAACTCCCGGAATAAAATGGGACACTTTTGAAAATTTTGAAAATTTTGGGCTAAAAGTGAAATTTTGCTGAGGGAGGCCTTAAGTAAAAATTTTGTAAGATTGAGGCATATAAAATGCCCTGGCCGAGTGGCTTCTATGCGCCACTTAAAGGTCAGCGCCAATTTTGGTCGGGGTTGAGTGGCATGGGCGCAAAAGTATTTTTTTTTATTTTGAAAAAGGTCGTTGCTTTAAAAGAGGCTTTAAAATAAATCGCTATGGGTTTATGACATCAATCAGCTAGTAGTAAAGTGGCTTAGACGCTTTCAGCAAGAGAGATTTACGAGGACTCGTGTTCGAGTCGTGCTGGAAGTGCAAGGTGAGTTTTTATTTTTGAGTAAAAGGGAAGCTAACAGAAAGAGGGGTTAAAAGAAAATCGTGATGCTTTAATGTCATGAATTAAACACTGGCGGAGTGGTTAAAACGTTTGCAACCAGGCACCTTCTCGAGGACTCGTGTTCGAGTCTTGGAAGAAGCGCATAAGGTGCTTTATTTTTATGATTAGCATCTAGACCTGGGAACTGGCGAAAGTAAGGGTTAAAAGAATTTCTGATACGATATATGTCATGAAATGCTTAAAGGCCGAGTGGGTGGGGCGTGGATATGTCTTCTCGTGTCTCGAACTCGAGACACAGAAATTTGCACTTGGGATTTTCTTTTTTTGCCAACGTGGAAGAAGAATTTGCATGGGTATTAAAAGCATGCAAAGCATCCACGCATGCTGACATGAGAGCTCATTACTTGTTTTATTTTATGTATATCAAGAATATGGGGCACTATTTTTATTATTTTTGTTATTTCAAAGATGCTAGAACATGGGAATGAACCATTTAATTGTATTATTTTTATATTTGCTTAGAATGACGAGTTAAAATATATTTATAACATTTTATTATTATCATTTTCTATGAAAATGTGGGAAAGGTGATAGGATTAATAATAAACAATTTTGATTTTTAACAAAAAGGAGAGCATGCGGCATTGGAATTTCAAATCTATGACCAGCCTTGGTCTTGTGATGCAAAAAGCATGGTCAAATTGCATGCTTGGAATTTCTTTTCCATTCCTTGTTGTTGGCCGATAGAAAAAGGAAAGGAAGGAAGGATTATTATTATTACTTTTGTGATGGAAGATGGAACAATGGTTATAGTATTATTATTTTTATTATCTTATCTTTTTTATTATTTTAATATGCATGAGGTATGGGATTGAAATTAAAAGGTGAGGGAAGATTAATTAAAAAATGCTTTCTCTTTTCTCTATAGTTATGGGCGGCTTTGAGAGTGTCAAAGCTTGGTAAAGCAAAATGTTGCAAAAATTTGGCCAAATTCTCGGATTTTTTTTTTTGGTTTATGATTTTCTTTGCATTTGTGTTTGGACGAAAATGGTGAATCCTTTGGGGAACCTTCATTCGATTTTAAGTGCAAGAAAGAGTGTTGAAATTCTTGTTTGTTTTCTTGGCCAAACATGAAACACTTCTCTAAGGACTTTCTTTCGGCTTCAAGTTATCAGGGAGTGCCGAATCTCTTTACCTTACTTTCCTTCTTCCTACATGGTTGCATGGCCGATTGGAGCTTGCTACAAGGTTTAGCATGCTAGGTTTTCAAGTAACAAGTGAGGTGGCCATTGTGTTGCTTTGTTTCCTCTTCCTCCCTTTTGTGTTCTTGACCGAGAGAGAGAGAGAGAGAGAGATAGAACAAGTTTGGGCTTAGGTTTTGAAGAAGCTAGAGAGAGTATTTTTGACTAGTAAATGTTGCTGCCTTGATTGTTAGCCGCATGCTTCATTCACACTGGAACCATAGCCGAATCCTTAAAGGTAATCAAAGAGGTAAATTCGACCAAAGGGCCACTTTATTTAGACTATTGTTTGAGCCATTTCTAACAAAGTTGTTAGTAGGGTTTCGTTAACACCAAACACAAGTGATAGTTCAGATCTTTTAGCAAAGGTGAGTGATTATAGACCTTCGGTCATAGACTAAATTTGGGCTTTGTGATAACTGAATATTGAGCTTGGCTTAAGGGATGACCGAATATGTATATAAGACCATAATGATGTGTTCTTTTTTTGTGAAGCTAGTATTGAGTGCATTAAAGGAGCCTTTTTTGGGTTTCAGCTATTCAAGGAATATTGGTAACTACTAAGGCATGCAAATCTTTTGGGACTTGGAAAGCTAGGTAAGTGTTATATGCAATATTCGGCCTAAGGCCATGTTATTGGTACTAAGTGTGACCGATTTCGGTTATGTGTTCTAGGGGCAAATCGAAAGAAGTAACTGAAGCTTTTGGTTAATTGATATTAGATTGATAGATCAAAATCTCGCTAAAGTCAGGTGCGTAGTTATCGCACTGTACTCTTGTTTGTTATTCATGATATGTGTTGTTTTATGTAAACGAATATGTTATGCATGTTAGCCAAAATAAAGGCTAAGAGTAGGGATACCAAGGTAAATGATCGATAAATCAAGTTAATGGTTATAATATTAACTTTTGGTGATGTGCAATTATAAATGATTATCGATAAGTGTAAAATAAAATGATGTCATGTAATGTATATTGTTATGAGTAATATGTGACCATGGTATAAAATATACATATTTGTTTCAGCATTTAAATGTTGTTATGGTACATATACATACGCATGAGACTTGTGATGTGACTATTGGAGATAGGTGTACACTATGAGTGTTCTAATGCTAGCCTCATGCTACATTCGTGATTGTTGATTTGTGAACCGATTGATATGTGAGATTTCTATGGGATCGGTGGCTTAGCCACGACCTTAAGAAATAATGTGCAAAAAGGAGGATATATGGATCACTTTGTGGATTGGACTTCGTAATTGTATATTCGTAATCTTATTTATAATATTGTGTATTCAAATTGCATATTTATAATTGTATGTATATATACATTTGGATTGTGCGGATATGGGCCAAGCCCATATGTGAGGACATGTGTTTTAACTATGCACTGAGTCTTGGTGACTCACTCTATATTTATTAAACCTTTCAGGTGGCGCGTAAAGCTTGGACCGGGTCGGAGAGGATACAAGGGTGGCCATGCCAAAGTGGATTTTCATGCAAAGGAATCTCTTGTTTAATGATTTAAATATTTACATTATCCGTATTTTGATTAAGTGTGTATTGTAATAAGGCCCACTAAAGTATTTCAGTCCATTTATTAAGTATTGTTATTATTATGCCCTAATATGAAAGGTTGATTGCAAACGGTTTTATGTCCTTGAGCAAAGCTCGAATACGATATTTTTATAATAAACTTCGATTTTCACTTAAAATATTACAAGTCACGAAAATGTTTTATTAAAGGAACAAGAATGCTTTTGAAAGTATTCCGCGGTGACATTCAAATTCGGCCGGAGTAAATGAGCTGGGTTTGGAGTGTTACATTTTGGTATCAGAGCATGGTTCAAAACTCGGCTTTGAGGTTTTGGGCCCGAAAATAGTTTTCGAAAGTGGGCTTTTCAAAATGTAAACTTTTATTTTGGGCTTCTTCTGGCATGGCACTGTACTTAGGCATTCAAGTCACACAGTAAGTACCTCTGACTATTGAGGTGTATTGAATATGTGAATTGTATGGGCATAATTGGGCTTGTAGATTAGAAAATTTGGGCTATCGAACCCTAAGACTAGTCTATTCAAAAACAAGTGCATAAGACTTGAAAACTGAAATGACCCTAGAGGTGTAGTGAATGAATGTGTCCTTGCTTATGAATGTGTGTGTGACTTTCTGAATAAGAAGTAGCGAACTTGAACCGAACCTATGTGTGATCGAAAGAACCACTTCTAAATACTTTATTTCATAAAATTGTTCGTGGATAATCAAGTGGAACAAATTTATGATGCATAAAACTTTCTAAGTCGGATTGTGCGATAAGAGATGAGTCCTAGAGGACATGATCGAGGCAAAAGGGCCATACCGAAACTCGTTAGATCGGGTTAAGGGTTGATAATAAGGTATCACCTCCACCACCTACTTTTGATAATGAGCAGCGCAAGATTAGGCGAGGGACAATCTTTGTATTGCATTGCAAGTTTTAGAGATGGTGGTTAGAGAGGAGAAAATATGAGAGCTCGAAAATTTGTTTAGAAGCGACTTTGAGCCAACGGAGCGGATTTGTTCTGTGATGATATATCAGGCGTGGCACTCAGTACGGTCGAATATTGGTTGAAAAACAACCAAGTGAGTTATGGATGAGCTCGTTTTGAGCCCTGAGGAAAAAGTGAAAGGAATGGTGGCGCTACTTCGCGACAAGACGTGTCAATGGTGGCTCACAGTTCGAGATAGTGTCCCAGTGGAGGACCCCACTCGGGAGTATGTCAAGATGACATACCGGAAGAGGTATGCAAGATTTACTACATTGATGCTCGAGGAAATGTGTTTTTGGGGCTGGTTCAATAGAACGAGTCCATGGCAAAATACGAGCCCGAATTCTAAGGTTAAGCCAATATGCTCAAGGAGTAGTGGCTACGAAACATGAATGATGCGTCCGGTTTAAGGATCGGGTTAAAGGACGGCCCGAGTCGTTGATAGTTCCTCAACGAGAGCAGGAATTTCTTTGTGTTAGTCGAAAAAGTTAAGATAGTTGAGGAGATTAAGAACTCGATGAGATAAAATAGAGATAAGGATACAAACCGTGATAAGAGAAATTTTAAATTGTTTAAATTATTTGAGGATCTTGGAAAAGATCGAGGTTAAAAGTTTTGCTCATGTGATTAAACCCGACCATGGGAAATCGGGACCGTCCGTGTGTGCTCGGTGTGGAAAATACCATGTCGGCGAGTGTTGGAACGAGAAATTGAGAATGTTTTAAGTATAAGTCCATAAGCATTTGAATATTGTTAAGGTTAGTTATAACCTTGTGCACATGTGGGGTTATGGAACCACAGTTATAAATATAGTAAAAAGCCATCGTGGATAGACTATCTTTCATGAAATATTATTGAGGTGATAAATGCAAGTGATGTGAATTATATATGGTTTATAATTTTGGTCCGCTTGTAATGTGATTGAGATGATGATAATCTCGTAATTAGGCTTCAAACCAGCTTGGAGCCTTGTCTTGGGTGTATTGTATTTCGGGCTTTCAACCCTAGCAGGCTTGTCTTAGGTGTATTATATTTCGAGCTTTGATGCCTAGCGTGCCTTGTGCGGTGTATTATTTGAGCTTTCAGCCCTAGCGGTGCCTTGTGCTGTGTATATTTCGAGCTTTGATGCCTAGCAGAGCTTAATCTGGTGATGTGTTATAATAGAGATTTCATGAATCACTTACAAGATGGAACATGTTTATTACCATAAGCTAAATGTTCGGATAAGTGCAAGTCTTTCGTACTTACAAGGAATAAGGAAAGTTAGTGAGTTCCCATTTGGATTAAGTAAGATGTGATATAGTTAAAGCTTGGTAAGACTTTTAATATGTGCAATTGATCTTACGGTGATGTGTATGATATCTATAATGGAATTTAAGCTTGAATATGCTTGTGAAGAAGTGGCCATATGTGAAAATCTTTGAATGTGAAAAAGTTTGAATTGTGTTTGCATATGTGTATAATTGGGAATATGTGATTAATATGTAGTGAATTGAAATGTACGGATATTCGTTCGTAAGTAATTTCGAGGACGAAATTATTTTAAGGGGGGTAGAATTGTAATATCCCGAAATAGGGGTTGCGAGTTTGGAAAATAACTCGAGTATTAGGCCTCAATAGTGGTTTTGATGTGTTTTTGGAGTTCCTAAAACTCCGGAATAAAATGGGACACTTTTGAAAATTTTGAAAATTTTGGGCTAAAAGTGAAATTTGGTGAGGAGGCCTTAAGTAAAAATTTGGTAAGATTGAGGCATATAAAATGCCCTGGCCGAGTGGCTTCTATGCGCCACTTAAAGGTCAGCGCCAATTTTGGTCAGGGGTTCGAGTGGCATGGGGCGCAAAAGTATTTTTTTTTATTTTGAAAAAGGCTGTTGCTTCAAAAGAGGCTTTAAAATAAATCGCTATGGGTTTATGACATCAATCAGCTAGTAGTAAAGTGGCTTAGACGCTTTCAAAGAAGAGAGATTTACGAGGACTCGTGTTCGAGTCGTGGCCTTTGAAGCGCAAGGTGAGCTTTTATTTTTGAGTAAAAGGAAGCTAACGAAAGAGGGGTTAAAAGAAAATCGTGATGCTTTAATGTCATGAATTAAACACTCGCCGAGTGGTTAAAATGCTTGCAACCAGGCACCTTCTCGAGGACTCGTGTTCGAGTCTTGGAAGAAGCGCATAAGGTGCTTTATTTTTATGATTAGCATCTAGACCTGGGAACTGGCGAAAGTAAGGGTTAAAAGAATTTCTGATACGATATATGTCATGAAATGCTTAAAGGCCGAGTGGCTGGGGCGTGGATATGTCTTCTCCAGGTCTCGAACTCGAGACACAGGGAATTTGCACTTGGGATTTTCTTTTTGCCAACGTGGAAGAAGGGTGCATGGGTATTAAAAGCATGCAAGCATCCATCCACGCTGACATGAGAAACTGTTACTTGTTTTATTTTATGTATATCAAGAATATGGGGCACTATTTTTATTGTTTTTGTTATTTCAAAGATGCTAGAACATGGGAATGAACCATTTAATTGTATTATTTTTATATTTGCTTAGAATGACGAGTTAAAATATATTTATAACATTTTATTATTATCATTTTCTATGAAAATGTGGGAAAGGTGATAGGATTAATAATAAACAATTTTGATTTTTAACAAAAAGGAGAGCATGCGGCATTGGAATTTCAAATCTATGACCAGCCTTGGTCTTGTGATGCAAAAAGCATGGTCAAATTGCATGCTTGGAATTTCTTTTCCATTCCTTGTTGTTGGCCGATAGAAAAAGGAAAGGGAAGGAAGGATTATTATTATTACTTTTGTGATGGAAGATGGAACAATGGTTATAGTATTATTATTTTTATTATCTTATCTTTTTATTATTTTAATATGCATGAAGTATGGGATTGAAATTAAAAGGTGAGGGAAGATTAATTAAACAATGCTTTCTCTTTTCTCTATAGTTATGGGCGGCTTTGAGAGTGTCAAAGCATGGCCGGAAAAATGTTGCAAAAATATGGCCAAATTTCTGGATTTTTTTTTGGTTTATGATTTTCTTTGCATTTGTGTTTGGACGAAAATGGTGAATCCTTTGGGGAACCTTCATTCGATTTTAAGTGCAAGAAAGAGTGTTGAAATTCTTGTTTGTTTTCTTGGCCAAACATGAAACACTTCTCTAAGGACTTTCTTTCGGCTTCAAGTTATCAGGGAGTGCCGAATCTCTTTACCTTACTTTCCTTCTTCCTACATGGTTGCATGGCTGATTGGAGCTTGCTACAAGGTCTAGCATGCTAGGTTTTCAAGTAACAAGTGAGGTGGCCATTGTGTTGCTTTGTTTCCTCTTCCTCCCTTTTGTGTTCTTGACCGAGAGAGAGAGAGAGAGAGAGAGAACAAGTTTGGGCTTAGGTTTTGAAGAAGCTAGAGAGAGTATTTTTGACTAGTAAATGTTGCTGCCTTGATTGTTAGCCGCATGCTTCATTCACACTGGAACCATAGCCGAATCCTTAAAGGTAATCAAAGAGGTAAATTCGACCAAAGGGCCACTTTATTTAGACTATTGTTTGAGCCATTTCTAACAAAGTTGTTAGTAGGGTTTCGTTAACACCAAACACAAGTGATAGTTCAGATCTTTTAGCAAAGGTGAGTGATTATAGACCTTCGGCTATAGACTAAATTTGGGCTTTGTAATAACTGAATATTGAGCTTGGCTTAAGGGATGGCCGAATATGTATATAAGACCATAATGATGTATTCTTTTACTGTGAAGCTAGTATTGAGTGCATTAAAGGAGCCTTTTTGGGTTTCGGCTATTCAAGGAATATTGGTAACTACTAAGGCATGCAAATCTTTTGGGACTTGGAAAGCTAGGTAAGTGTTATATGCAATATTCGGCCTAAGGCCATGTTATTGGTACTAAGTGTGACCGATTTCGGTTATGTGTTCTAGGGGCAAATCGAAAGAAGTAACTGAAGCTTTCGGTTAATTGATATTAGATTGATAGATCAAAATCTCGCTAAAGTTAGGTGCGTAGTTATCGCACTGTACTCTTGTTTGTTATTCATGATATGTGTTGTTTTATGTAAACGAATATGTTATGCATGTTAGCCAAAATAAAGGCTAAGAGTAGGGATACCAAGGTAAGTGATCGATAAATCAAGTTAATGGTTATAATATTAACTTTTGGTGATGTGCAATTATAAATGATTATCGATAAGTGTAAAATAAAATGATGTCATGTAATGTATATTGTTATGAGTAATATGTGACCATGGTATAAAATATACATATTTGTTTCGTACGAAATGTTGTTATGGTACATATACATACGCATGAGACTTGTGATGTGACTATTGGAGATAGGTGTACACTATGAGTGTTCTAATGCTAGCCTCGTGCTACATTCGTGATTGTTGATTTGTGAACCGATTGATATGTGAGATTTCTATGGGATCGGTGGCTTAGCCACAACCTTAAGAAATAATGTGCAGAAAGGAGGATATATGGATCACTTTGTGGATTGGACTTCGTAATTGTATATTCGTAATCTTATTTATAATGTTGTGTATTCAAATTGTATATTTATAATTGTATGTATATATACATTTGGATTGTGCGGATATGGGCCAAGCCCATATGTGAGGACATGTGTTTTAACTATGCACTGAATCTTGGTGACTCACTCTATATTTATTAAACCTTTCAGGTGGCGCGTAAAGCTTGGACCGGGTCTGAGAGGATACAATGGTGGCCATGCCAAAGTGGATTTTCATGCAAAGGAATCTCTTGTTTAATGATTTAAATATTTACATTATCCGTATTTTGATTAAGTGTGTATTGTAATAAGGCCCACTAAAGTATTTCAGTCCATTTATTAAGTATCGTTATTATTATGCCCTAATATGAAAGGTTGATTGCAAACGGTTTTATGTCCTTGAGCAAAGCTCGAATCTGATATTTTTATAATAAACTTCGATTTTCACTTAAAATATTACAAGTCACGAAAATGTTTTATTAAAGGAAAAAGAATGTTTTTGAAAGTATTCCGCGGTGACATTCAAATTCGGCCAGAGTAAATGGGCCGGGTTTGGAGTGTTACATGACCGAAAAGTTTTTATTAAAATATTTCCCACCAGCCAAAACGGCCAAATTACGGAATGATATCTCTTCTTTTGTACAGATGGATTTAAAAACATTATACGACACATGGGAAAGATACAAGGATCTCTTGAGAAGGTGTCCACACCATGGTTTACCCTTGTGGCTTCAAGTCCAAACTTTTTACAATGGTGTGAATCCTTCAACGAGACAACTAATCGACTCAGCCACCGGTGGAACCCTGAACAATAAAACTCCTGAAGCAGCCTACAAGTTTATCGAACAGATGTCACTGAATAACTATCAATGGCAAGTTACAAGAATGAAACCAACAAAATCAGCCGGAGTTTTCAACATAGACATAGTGACCATGCTATCAACACAAATGGAGATGATGAATAAAAAGCTTGACAGTTTGTGTTCTTCACAGGGACATCCAGTCATACAGTGCGACGCAAGTGGAACTGTGGTGAATCGTGAGTACCCACCCTACCAATCGGACACAGAGTGAACAAATGAACTATATAGGTAATAATTTCATATCTAATAAGAACCCTTATAGTAATTCTTATAATCCAGGTTTGAGGAACCACCCAAATGTTTCATGGGGATGACAAGGAAATCAAGGAAATCAAAGACAACAACCTCCTCAAAACTTCCAAAATCAGCCATATCCGCAAGAGAAGAAGCCAAACCTTGATGAGGTGCTGACAAAATTTATGGAAAACACAGAAAACCGTTTCCAAAAAACTGAGAAAACACTTAAAGATCAACAAGCGTCAGTTGAAAAATTTACTGAGTCAGTCGAGGAACTCACCAAGTCGATTGGACTACTCACTGAGATGATCTGTGAAAAACGGGCAGAGACATTTTCTAAAGGAACAGAACAGGTAAAGACAGTTACACTAAGAAGTGGCAAGGAATTAGTCGAACCAAAGAAAACAATACTATACGAAGATAACAAAGCCAGAGATGAGGGAGTTGAGGATGTAAAACCAGTACGCAAAGAAAGTAAACCACCAATCCCATATCCAGCAAAGTTAAAGAAAGAACGATTAAATGCCCAATACGGTAAGTTTCTCGAAATTTTTAAACAAATACATATTAACTTACCTTTTGTTGAAGCTATTTCACAGATGCCGACGTACGCAAAATTCTTAAAGGAACTCCTGATGAATAAAAGAAGCTTGAAGAAGTATCAGCCGTGGAAATGAAGAATGTTCAGCTATTCTCCCAAACAAGTTACCAACCAAATTAAAAGACCCAAGAAGTTTTACTATTCCTTGTTTAATTGGTAGCTTAAATATTAAGAAAGCATTAGCTGACCCAGGCGCTAGTATTAACTTAATGCCTTAATTTTAGGGCGTCCTTTTTTAGCTATGGCTAGGGCTATTATTGATGTAGGTGACAGTAAACTCGTATTCAGGATAGGCGATGAGGAAATTATTTTTCAAATTTATGATGCCATGCAATATTCTAGAGAACAAGATGATTCCTATTATTTTGTTGATACTACTGATCATATTAATCAAAATTCATTACAGGAAATCATACATGACAACACGATGGAACTGTGCTTGACTCAAGAAGAGAGGGAAGAAGATGAAGGAGATGAGACGAACTTGAATGCATCTCCATTTAGACAAATGAAAGAAGAAAACATTAAAGTCAATGATGAACTAAAACAAAAACCCTCCATCGATGAGTCACCCAAATTGGAATTAAAGCAATTGCCAAAACACTTAGAGTATGCATTCCTCAGGGACAATTCTACGCTACCAGTAATTATTTCTTCAGAACTAGAACCCAAGGAAAAAGAGGAGTTGATACAGGTACTAAGAGAACATAAAAGAGCCATAGCTTGGAAAATTTCTGACATCAAGGGTATAAGCCCATCATTCTGCACCCACAAAATTCTAATGGAAGAAGAATACAAGCCGTGTGTGTAACATCCTGGAAAGAGCCTATGCATTTTCGGTTTAATTGTACGAAGTGACATGTTTTATGTACTAAGAATAAATTTTGAATATTTTTGGAAACCCAGAAATGAATGAAAATGATTTGGAAATGAACATTTTTGGAAACCTAAAAATGCATGGAAATGATCTGGAAATGAACATTTTTGGAAACTTGAAAATGTATGGAAATGATCTGGAAATGAACATTTTTGGAAACTTGAAAATGTATGGACATGATTTAGAAATGATTCAAAAGAGGAAAGTGAACATTTCTGGAAACTTGGAAATGTAAGGAAATGATTCAAAAGAGGAAAGTGAACATTTCTGGAAACTTGGAAATGTAAGGAAATGTCAAGTTTACAGAGCCAAACGAAAATTTTTGGAAACTTAGAAATGACTTAGAAATGTCGAGTTTTAAAGTTTAAAAGAGGAAATTAAGGCAAGATGGCCTTAAAAGAAAAAAGTTTGTGAAATTTGACACACAAACAGGCTTGGAAAAGTGGCCTGAAGATGCCACTTAGGGCCTATGAAAATGGCGCCACATGTAAGGTGTTGGGCCTGAGTTCGAGTCACTTGGGAAGCAAATAAAGGAAGTTTTATTTTTTGCTTCCAGAAGCCTAAGGTGGACGGCACAAGCCTTCTAGAAAAGAGGAGTTTTATTTTCATAAATATTCGATTAATAAGGTGATAAATAAGGGATTTAATTTGGATTATTTTTAAAGAGATAACAAAGGATTATTCTCTAATTATTTTAAATTAAGGAGATAAACTTATCAATAAAGAAGAGTGGTGGCCAAGTAAGGGATTCTGAGTAGTAGTTTCGGCTATAAAAGGAAGAAAATAGGGCTACTCATCAATTTTTCTTCCTCCTCTTCTCTCTGCCGAATTTCTGAGTGCTCCCTTCTCTTCTCTTCTCTTTTGTCAAGCCAAATCTATAGTCCACCATTGTCAAAATTCTCAAGTTTTCTTTTCTTCCTATTTCTTCTTACCAATCCATTCAAAAGTCGAATCTTGGAAGGGCTTCAAGCATAGGTCTTTGTTGATTTCTTCAAAGGTAAGAACAAGTTTGATTTCCATTCTTTTCTTTTAGATTAGCTGAGAGATAATCTAACCCCATACATATTATGGTTGCCGAATATGGAAGGATCTTTCGGGATTATCAGAGTAGTCGACTAAAAGGAGGAGTATTTGGGATTTCTAAGATTAAGGTAAGACATGTGAATATTCGACCAAAGGCCTTGATTTATGTTTCGATGATTAAGATTAAGTCTAACGTAAGGTTTTAGGGATTTCGACATTCCTAGGGAAACAAGGAACAGTTTCGGGATTTGTTGGTGTTCCAATCGGCAACAAGGTAAGAATACTAATTCTACTAGGATTTGGAATTTTGGCCGAATGGCTTTTTATTAAGGTAATAAGTGATAAATCAATGCAGGGATTAAGGATCTAAGCATTAGATCAAGCTTTTCGGGATCTCAAGGAAATTTTAAGCGAATCAGGTGTGTACCCCACACTATTTTATAATACGTTTTATGGCTATGTTAATTAAAATATGTGATATTAAGAATATGAAAGTGGCTAAAGTACCATGTTATGGTACAAAGTACCCAGGTACGTTTCCTACTCCTACTAGGAATATGAAAAATGTTACTAGTAACATGAGAATATGATAAGAATGTGAACTCTGGCATATTTATGCATATTATTATTATATGGGGCATATGGGTTTGTTTGAAAGGGGAAGTGAACGTGGTGACCTAAGACCACAGTAATCTGAACGTGGTGACTTAAGACCACGAATGCGGTGACCTAAGACCACAATTTGGTGTGTAGCGAAAGGAGGGTCGACTTAGTAGTCCCCATGGTGTGTTTGGTGGAGTGCGGGGTGTGTAGCGGATGGACAATTAGGTTTGGGTTTGGGAATGCATCATAACTTGTATTCATTGTTCTGAATGTGTAACTCTTGTATGCCTAATTCTATTATGATTTAGTATTGTGTACACATTGAGTCTGTTTGACTCACCCTGTTGTGGGACCATGTTTCAGGTGATGAACAGTGATGGACCGAGACAGGAGAACTTGTGGTGGCCATGCTCAACATGAAGTCTTTATTTTTATGGAACTATTAGTTTTTAAGTACTTGAATTATTTGGAAATTATTTGTTGTAATAAGGCCATAAGGCCATAGTTGAATCATTTTACATTTATTATTTATTATGTTTAAAAACCTTATTTATTAAAGTTTAAGTAAAAATTTCTTTACACAAAATCCTAAATGTTTTATCACTTAATATTAAAAAGGGGTTTCCAAAATAAAATCGAGGGTGATGATCAATAATGGACCGGGTCGGCAGGAGCTCAGTGGTGGCCATGCCCAGCAAGGAAATTATTATGTGGACTCTTTATTTTTTTTTCTAAGTACTTTAAATTTCATTTTGGGTTTTTATTTGATGTAATAAGGCCTTAGGGAAATATTTTATTCTGTTTTATTTATTTATCATGTTGCGAACTTTTTGTTAATTAAAGACTAAGCAAATTTACTTTAAAATAAACTTTAAATATTTTGTCACTTGAAATAAATGGGTTTTCAATAAAAAAAATAAACTTGTTTTCACATTGAGCCCAACCCACAAACAAACTTTCTTCAAAACACACAATTTTTCCAAAGTAACAAAAGAATTTTGAATCGGTTTACTTCGAGGAACATACCAGATCCGGTCCAGGCTCGTGGGCCGGGTATGGGGTGTTTCATTCAGATTTCCTTTTAGGGCTTGATGACTGTTTAATGTTTCGTGATAGAATATGTGTACCAAGAAATTCTGAGCTCATTCAAAAGATTCTAAATGAAGCACATAGTAGTTGTTTATCAGTACATCCGGGAAGCACGAAAATGTATAATGATTTGAAATAGCTTTATTGATGGCACGACATGAAACGAGACATCTCAAAATTTGTTTCAAAATGTTTAATTTTTCAGGAAGTCAAAGCTGAGCATCAAGTTCTGTCAAGTTTATTACAGCCTATTATGATTCCTAAGTAAAAGTGGGATAGAGTAACAACTGATTGCATATCAAGTTTGCCCTTATCTCCAAAAAAGAAAGATGCGGTCTGGGTTGTTGTTGACGGATTGATGAAAACAACCCATTTTATACTGGTACGTACAGATTTCTTGCTTGATAAATTAGTTGAGCTGTATATTTCTGAAATTGTGAGATTACATGGTGTTCCCCTATCTATTGTTTCAGATAGAGATCCAAGATTTACTTCGTGATTTTGGAAGAAATTGCAAGAAGCTTTAGGTTCAAAGTTGCATTTTAGCACTGTGTTTCATCTGCAAACAGATGGTCAATCCGAGCGAGTTATTCAGATACTTAAGGATATGTTGCATTGTTGCATTCTTGAGTTTGAAGGTAGCTGGGAGAAATATCTACCACTGATTGAATTTTCTTGTAATAATAGTTTTCAATCGAGTATTAAGAAGGCACCGTACAAAGATCTATACGGTCGTAACCATCGAACACCACTGTACTGGACTTAGCTTAGTGAGAACAAGATTCACGGGATTGATCTGATCAGAGAGACTGAAGAAAAAGTGAAAGTAATTTGTGATAGTTTGAAAGCAGCTTCGGATCGACAGAAATCATAAGCAGACTTGAAACGAAAAGATATTGAGTTCCAAATCGGGGATGAAGTGTTTTTGGAAGTTTCTTTATGGAAAAAGATATTACGGTTTGGTCGGAAAGGGAAATTGAGTCCGTAATTCATCGGACCGTATGAGATTACTGAACGAGTTGGGCCAGTGGCATATCGACTATATTTACTGTATTAGTTAGAGAGAATACATAATGTGTATCATGTTTCGATGCTTCGATGATACCGATCTGACCCTTCAAATGTCATTTCCCCGACCGAGGTTTAAATTCAGTCTGATATGTCATATGATGAAGAATCGATTCAAATTTTAGCTCGTGAGATCAAAGAGCTGAGAAATAAGAGAATCGCAGTAGTAAAATTATTATGGCATCGACACGGGGTTGAATAAGCTATGTGGAAACCCTAGGAAACTATTCGAAAACAGTACCCAAGCCTATTACTCGTAAGATTTTCAGGGACGAAAATCCCTAAGGGGGAGGGTTATAACAGCCCGTTTTTCTTCAAATCAGAACAATGGTTTTGGGAACATAAATCCGAGGTTAAAATATTTATTTTATTATTATTTTAATGTTTAAAGCATGATTGAATGTTGGTGTGAAAATTTCGTTAAGAAATTTTATTGTTTGAATGCCTAATTCGGTAAAAAAGACTAAATCGCGTAAGGTGTAAAATTAGTGTTCTATAAGTTAAAGGTGTTAAATATCTACGGAACCTTAAAGTAAAGGTCCTTATCTGGTAATTAGACCATTAATTAGATAGTGGATGATAATGGCTTGGCAAAATTGAAATATTGAATTAGTAATAAGGTTAATTAAGTCATTTAGTAAATAAATGATAATTAAAAAAACAAAAAGCCATTTTTTTCATTATCATCTTCTTCTAACTGAAATTAGGGTGGAGAAAAGCCATTTTCAAGCTTTCAAAGTTTTGGCTACTTCATTTGGCTAAATTGGTATGTATTTTGTTCTGTTTTAAATTATTTCTATGTTTTTGAGATCATTGTAGCTAGTACTAGCTAGCCCAGGGACTAATTTGCAAAATTGTTAAAGATTTTAAATGTTCCCATTGATGAATATGTATGAGTTTTGATGTTTAATGATAGATTATGAACATTTGATGTTAGTTAAACAGGTTTTGTTAAGTGATTTTTGGTGAAAATGCAAATTAAGGGCTAAATTGTGAAATGTGAGAAATGTGTGGTTAAAATGTGAAATAAATTAGAAATATGGGCTAATATGGACACTAGTGAAATTTGGCTATCATGAAATTCGATTAAATTGCATGAAATTGTGATTTTATGAAACAAGGACTAAATTACGAAAAATGTGAAAGTTTAGGGGTAAAAGGGTAAATATTCCTTCAAGTATGTTCTGGACTAAATTGAATGAATAGATGATTGAATAGTTTAATTTTGAATACATTTAGATCAAGAAAAGTGGAACTCGGATCTAGATTAGGGAAAAATGAAAGTTATCGACTAAACGACTCGATTCGCTGTTTTAGCATCCAAGGTAAGTTTGTATGCAATAAGCATTGTTATAATTATGCTTTTTAATGCTTTGATATTGTATAAATTGTATATACGAGACTACATTTACGTTTGACAACAAATTAGCTATTTGTGGCACTTAGTATGCAGTTCGATATAGCTTCGGGTAAATACGGCACTTATTGTACGATTCGATATAGCTTTAGCTAAATATGGCACTTAGTGTGTGATTTGAGATAGCTTCGGCTATTTATGGCACTTAGTGTGTGATTTGGAATCGCTTCTGCTATATATGGCACTTAGTGTGCGAGATTGAGATAGCTTCGACTATGTAAGGCACTTAGTGTGCAAGATTATAATAGCTTCGGCTATGCGATGGCACTTAGTGTGCGAAACACCGAGTATTCGATAGTGTTACGAGAAGGTATGAGTTCATTATGAATTTGTACAGGTATGTACATGTAAGGATGAAGTTCAAATAGAAATGGTTATGACTTTTCATATAAGTATATGAATAAGCTTATGGAAGGTTTGATATTATCATGAATTATACATTAACTTGTTCAAATTGATGATTTGTGTTTTATGAATTATTGAGTATATTTAGTACGAACTTACTAAGCTTTGTAGCTTACCTTATTTGTTTTTTCCGTGTTTTATAATGAATTCAAAGCTAGCTCAGATTCGTGGATCGTCAGAGACTACGTCACACTATCCAACCATATACTTTGTACTTTTGAGTTGTGTATATATGGTATATTGTAACAGCCCGATTTTGAGCCTAATCGGAAGAGTGGTTTCGTCACCACAAATCGATGAGAAAAAAATTTATTTTTGTTACATTTTTATGGTCCACGATTTTACGAACTGATTTCGTGAAAATTTCGTTCGAAAATTTTGACGTTTGGGCACTCAATTTAGTCAAAAGGACTAAATTGTAAAAAGTGCAAAAGTTGAGTTCTACATGTTAGAGGTGTCCAATTGTTATGAAATTTTGAATTTTAGGTCCTTAAATGGTAATTAGACCATTGAATAATTTTTTGGACAAAAATGGATATTAAATAAGTGAAAAATATTATTTTTAAGTTAGGAGCTTTGTCATTTAGTGATTAAATGACATAATAAACAAAAGAAAAGCCAAATTTTTGTCCATCTTCAACCCATGGCCAAAACGTGTATAGAGAAACTATGGCTAGGGATTTTCAAGCTTCCAAGCTCGATTGTAAGTTCGTTCTAGCCCCGTTTTTAATGATTTTTACGTTTTTGAAATCCTCATAACAAGATCTATCTATTTCTACCAATATTTTGGGATATGGTTAAAGCCTAGGGTTTTTTACCCATGATGAATAATAGTGTATTTTGATGTTTAAAGATAGATTTGCATGTTTATGGTTAGAGAAACAACTTTTACTTAGTATTTTCGGTAAAGATGCTAAAAAGGACTAATTTGGAAAAGTTATAAAAATTTTCATAAAAGCGTAAATTAGTGGAAATTATGGGTTTTTGTAGTTATGAAAATGGTTCGGCTAGGCTTAAAATACAAAGAAATTGAATGAAAATCGTTTTACGAGCCTAGGGGCAAAATGTAAATATGTGAAACTTTAGGGGCAAAAACATAATTTTTTCATAATATGATTTTTTGGGTCACATTAAAAAACGTGACTAATAAATAGACTTAATGTGATATTATAAATCAAAGAAAATGAGGTTCGGACTTAGAGCGAAGGAAAACAAAGAATATGACGAATAAGTACTTTTTACCGATTGTGCTACTGAGGTAAGTTTTATGTAAATAATGCATCGCTTTTACTTATGCTTTCATATTTTGATAAATGGTCTGAATTATGGCTGAATATTTGATGTAATTGACAAAATATCGACAAGTGAGAAATTTCTCGGTTGTACCTTAGGAATAAAAATGGATACGAGTGACATGTTCACTAGAAACCTATGTGAAATCTAAGTGAAATAAGTGATCCGAGTGCTGGTCAGTACGTTCTATCGGTGGCTGAGTTATCCGGCATGTGTTATGGATATTCGACAGCTTGTGTAAGTAGCACCGTGTTGTTTCGTCGTGATCGACAGCTTGTGTGAGCAGACCTGAGATTGTAACTATGCGAAACATGTGCTGGTCTTATAAGTTCTACTAGTGGTTGGGTAATCCGGCATGTGTTGCGGATACCTGACAGCTTGTGTGAGCATCACTTAGTAGTTACATATGATTGACAGCTTGTGTGAGCAGACCCGTTAATGTGATTAGCTCGAGAGCGAGCCTATGTGAAAAGTGTGATATGAAGTATCTTTAGCTACAACTATGGCACTTATGTGCAAATTTTCATGTATCAGTTATTATTCCTATAACACCCCAAACTCGGCCTAGAAGTTAGGCTAGAATCCAGCGTGTCACATTGAAGTGTTTTTGCAAAAACATTGTTTTCATTGAAAACCCTTTTAGAGAAAAGTTAAATAAAATCCAGTTTGCTTTCAAAATGAGGTGTATCCAAAAAACCATTTCCTTGTTACTATGTAAAAAAAATTTCCTTTGACAGTGGAAGCTCATTCTTTAAAACACAATTATTTTCAAAAATTTGAAATATGTTTAAAAGAAATAAATCTAGGTTCCGTTTCAAAATTTCAATGCATAGTGGAAGTAATGGAATAATAACTAGAGGGAAAGCCTTATTACAAACTGAAATAAAATAACTTAACATAAATAACTTCAAATCTAGAATTTAGATATTAAGAAAACCAGGTCTAATCGTCTTGCTAGTTGGCCACCTCTAAGTCCCTCCATCCGTCGAACCGCCTATTGAGGATCACTTGAAAAAAATAAAAAAGGGAGTGAGTTTTTGAAAACTCAGTGTGTACGACCATCGTCAAACAAAAAACATACATATCATAATAATAACATAATAATATCATACATGCAATGCAGTTCAAACCCTCCCCAAATAATCCATCCGGTACACTGCATCACCGTCCAACCAAAACACTTCTGTGGGGATTTCTAAATTGACCCACCCATCCGATACACTTCAAGGATAGCCCGGTTGCAGTACTACCTAACATTGCAGCAAAGCTGTTAATCATATAATGGGCTTAAAAAGCCATCGGTGGATCTACGGTCGTCAAGCAACCATGCGATCCTCATATACTTCTTCCGTTCCATAATTTCCCAACCCATATGCAACCTAAACAGAATATCATATGAATGTAGCAAATGTACATGTAACATCCATAAATCTTACATTCAACACAGGGTATTTTAGTCATTTTCGCCCTTAGAGGCATTTCGATCATTTCTCATTGTTATGGATCTATTACTTACTTAGTCATTAAGACCGCTTAAGTACCAAGCTCTCCCTAGATCCAATCTTAGACATACATTTACCCATTGCCACACCTTAACCTTATGACATGTCCACGGTCACAATTAGTTAATTATTAAAGTTCTATGCAAGGTTAAGCGATTTACCAAATACTAAGCCCAAGACCTCTTACAAAACCCAAATAAATTCACATACGTTCATATGGCCCACCAAGCCCAATCTCATTCGTATGGCCCATTAGGCTCAAATCACATTCATATGGCCCATTAGGCTCAAATAACATTCATATGGCCCATCTGGCCCAATCATATTCTTATGGCTCATTAGGCCCATATCATATTCATATGGCTCATCTGGCCCAAATCAATTCCAAGCCATGTAACCAGTATGACTAGTTCATCACTTATTACCAAATAATCAAATTCGCCTATTTTGAACATACGACCCATTGGGCCCATTTTGGCAATTTTGGCCCAGCTGGCCACAACACGACCCAAGTCCAGTTATCAATTCCATTTCCCCCATACGAGTGTTCGCACACTCGCAAGACTACCAAAGCCAAACTTTTGGGATTTCCAGATTTCCCAATCCATTGTGTGTATAGTGTATGTACACACCTGATACAAAACGCGTTGCGATCTCCTTAGCCATGATCCTACAAACAATGTCACTCAGTAATTAATCACATATACTTATCGAATACCTTACTAAAAGCCGAAGTCTCACCTCAACCTTACTTGCAACACCAAGCCTTAATAGCTTTCCCTCGATCACTAATCACGAGTACTTCTTAAATTTGCATCAATCTTAATTATTAAAAACTGAACCATAAGTGATTTATATCCATCTTAAGTCACCCTTACATTACTTACGACCATTCGGCCAACCTTCAAAACCAAAAGTGAAGAATACTGATCGCTGAAATCAGAGCTTTAAAATTTATAAAAGAATGATCAAACTTGGAAACTAACTCTGACAACGATTAAAGGCAAGTGTACCTATCGAACAGTAGTATAGCTTAGGTAAGACCGAATATCGAACCCAAAGGAACCAAAAGTATTAATACTAACTTTCTTTTTATTATTTAGCCTTAAAAATAAAGTGATGTTTGTTTTAATCTAAATTTGACAACGACTAAGCTAAGGACAAAGACAAAAAGAACGAATTGGGGAATAACATGGAGAAAGACTCAGTTGATTACGACGATACCCTTAGGAAGAATCCACCTAGACTTTACTTGTTATCTAACCCTGAATCATATGATTTATTTACTTAGCTTGATCCGCAGGACTCCCTAACCTATGCTAAACCCTCTCTCGAGGCAAATAATGTCTAACCCTAGGTTAATTAGTGGAACTCTCATTCTCATATAATAACCCCCTAGAATAGCAGTAAATCGATCTATGGATTCCCATATTAGGTTGCACCCTAATCCCGTAAAATCTCGTAACCCTATCTCTAGGCGTTCGATGAACTCCGCTTAATTACGCTAGATCTACTCTTAAGCAGGGTCTATTCCTTCTCCACTTAAGCACATCAGATTTGGATTAAGTATGCATAATTAAGAACAAACTGAGTATTTATCATAAAATTTATAAATCAAATAACAAGATTCATCTAGGTTTCATCCCCTTTAGGTATCTGAGGGGTTTAGTTCATAACTAAGAAAGAAAACATCTTAAGAGAAAAGATAGAACAAAACATAAGAAATTCCTAAAACTCCATGAAGGAATTGAAGGAGAATTCCGCCGTCTTGAGTATAATTCCGGCTTCTTGGGATGGATCAACTAGCTAACTTCAAGCATGAAACACCCCACACCCGGCCCACGAGCCTTGACCGGATTTGGTATGTTTCTCGATGTAAACCGGTTAAAAATCCTTTTGTTCCTTCGAAAAATAGTATGTTTTAAAAGAAATATTGTTTTAGGTTGGGCTCGAGAAGAAAACAAAAATTGTTTTATAATAAAAACCCTTTTTAAATTTTAGGTGATAAAACATATAAAGTACATTTAGAATAAATTACTTAATCTTTAACTTAATAAAAATTTGTAAACATAATGAAACAATGAAATAATTCAACAGTGGCCTTATTACATCAAAACAAACCTAAATAATTATAAGGTACTTAAATGAAATAAAATGTCCAAATAAAATAAAACTTCAAAGTGAGCATGGCCACCACAAGTTACGTAGTGGGACCATCACTTGTTCATCACACGAAACATGTTCCCACAAGGGTGAGTCAACAGACTCAATGTGTAACCAACACTAAAGTTAACAATTCAGGCTTACATAATCATATCACATATCAATACATATAACAGATAAAAATAATGATGCAACCCGAACCCAAACCTAATTGCCATCCGCTACACATCACCCGTACCATCTTGCACACCGTGGGGACTACTAAGTCAACCCTCCATCCGCTACACACCATCGAAGGCAGTCGCTGCAGTCGACGTGCTCATCGCCCTTATAAATATTTGTGGCATAGCCACCAGATTAAATAATTGTGACCGAAGTCACCAAATTCAGATATCGTGGTCTTAGGTCACCACATTCAGATAGCGTGGTCTTAGGTCACCACAATCAGATATCGTGGTCTTAGGTCACCACATTCACTTCCCCTTTTCAATAACCCATATGCCCAATATCATATATTATGCATTAAGATGCCAAATTTCTCATTCTTATCACTTATCACATGTTAAATATAACATATTTCATAATCTTAGTAGGAGTAGGAAACGTACCTGAGTACTTTTTACCATAACACTTTCATATTAATACATATATCAAGTTTACGCCATAAATCTATTAAGATTAGTGTAGGGTACACACCTGATTCGCTTAACAAATTCGTTGAAATCCCGAAATCCGATCTACTGCCTTAGATCCTTAATTCCCTACATTCGGCCATCACTTTAAAAATTTAATGAAGACCATTCGGCCATAAAACCAAATCCTATTAGGATTGTTATTACTCAAAACTTACCTTGGTGCCGATTTCACTACTTAATCGAGTCTCGAAATCTTTGCTATGCTCCTTCTTGTATTCGGCCAAACACTAGATCTCTTCATAGGTTAGTTTTCGGTTTTTAAGTAAATAAGAATTAGATCTTAAATCACTAATATACCTTGGCCGAATATACACATGTACTTACCTTATGATTTGAAATCCTGAAATATCCCTTCTTCAAGTCAACAACACCTAAATCCTGAAACTTCCTTCAAGTAGTCGGCCATAGAGCAACAGTAGAGATTAGATCTTAGACTTCGATAAGCCTAATAGAAAAAGAATGAAAACCGAATTGGATCTTACATTCTCTTGAAGAAATCGACAGCACTATGCTAGACGCCACAGGAATTGGGTTTTGAGACTTGGAGAGTAGTTGACTATGGCCTAGAGAGATCTTGCTTTCGGCTTTTGAAAGATTATAAAAGAAGAAGAGAAAAGGGTTGAGCAATTTGGTAATGAAGTTTCGGCTACACAAGGTGTATTTTCGGCTTGGCAAAACAATGAAGAAAGGAGATATTTGCTAGAGAGAATTCGGCAGAGAGAGAGTTGAAAGAAAGAATGAATGGCCCTCTTTCCTCTAGTAGCCGAAATTACTAACTCAGAATCCCTTACTTGGCCATCACTCTTCTATTTTGATAGCTTTATCTCTTTAATTATCACCTTATTAAAATTAATAAAAAATTAATCCCATAATTATCTCTCGTCTCTTAATAAAAATAATACTATTAATAATCCATCATTATCTATCTATTTGCCAAATTTTATAGAGAATTAAACTCCTCTTTGGTCCTTGTAGCAAAATAAAATTCTTTTATTTGCTTCCCATGCGACTCGATCCTTGGCCCATTTGCCTATGTATGTGGCATCACTTGCTAGGCCCTAAGTGGCGCCTTGTAGCCATTTTACCAAGGCTATTTGTATGTCATATTTCACATACATTTTCTCTTAAGACCACCTTGCTTCATGTCCCTCTTTTAAACTTTAAACTTGACATTTCTAAAGCATTTCCTTACATTTCTAAGACATTTCCTTACATTTCCAAGACAAGACATTTCTTGACATTTCTAAGTCAAGACATTTCCTTACATTTCCAAGACAATACATTTCCAAAAAATGTTCACTTTCCTCTTTTAAACTTAACATTTCTAGGTTTCCAAAAATGTTCATAATACATTTATAACACATAAGACATGTCATTTCATATAATTAAATCAAAAATGCATAGGCCCATTTTCAGAATGTTACAGTTCTACCCCCTTAAAATAATTTCGTCCCCGAAATTTCCTGGCTAAAATAAATGAGGGTATTACTGTCGCATTGCCTCTTTGGCTCCCACGAGGCTTTTTCCGATCCATGGTTTCGCCATAACACTTTGACTAGAGGAATTGACTTCCTCCGTAACACTTTCACGTCTCGTTCCAAGATCTGAATCGGCTCTTCTTCGTAGGTCACATCTGGCCTTAGCTCCACCTCTTCAACCGGTACTACGTGAGATGGATTCGATCGATATCGACGTAGCATGGAAACATGGAATACGTCGTGCATCTACTTCAACTCCGGTGGCAACTCTAACCGATATGCCACTGGTCCAACTTGCTTCAACACTCGATAGGGCCCTATAAACCTTGGGCTTAACTTCCCTTTCTGACCAAACCTCATCACCTTCTTCCAAGGCAACACTTTAAGGAACACTTGATCCCCCACTTCAAACTCTATTTCCTTCCGTTTGAGGTCTGCGTACGACTTCTACCTATCCGATGCTTCCCTTAATCATGCCCGAATTATCTCAACCTTTTCCTCAGATTCTGCCACGATTTCTGGACCCAAAACTCGACGTTCTCCCAATTCTGTCCAACACGTAGGAGTTCGACACTTCCGGCCATAGAACGCTTCATACGGTGCCATCTGAATACTAGCCTGATAGCTGTTGTTGTAGGCGAACTCTACTAAAGGGAAATAGTCTTCCCAACTTCCTCGGAAATCCATCACACAGCCTCTCAACATATCCTCCAACACTTGTATTACCCGCACAGACTGCCTGTCTGATTGTGGATGAAAGGCCGTAGTAAAATCCAACTTAGTGCCTAAAGCTTGATGAAGTGCCCTCCAAAACCGAGAAGTAAATCTTGGGTCTCTATCCGAAATGATTGACAATGGCACTCCATGTAACCTCACAATTTTCGCTACATATAATTTGGCCAACTTCTGAAGAGAATAATCAACTCTTACCGGGATAAAGTGTGCGGACTTGGTCAGACGGTCCACTATTACCCATGCCGAGTCCTTCTTAGTAGGCGTAAGGGGAAGCCCACTAACGAAATCCATGGTAATTCTTTCCCAGTTCCATTGCGGAATCTCGATTGGCCGAAGTAATCCTGATGGAACTTGGTGTTCAGCCTTAACTTGCTGACACGTTAGACATTTTCCTACGAATTCAGTAACTTGCCGTTTAAGATCAGGCCACCAAAACTGTTCCCTTAGATCCCTGTACAACTTAGTGCCTCCGGGATGCATAGCATAAGGGCTACTATGCGCCTCTCGAAGAATCCTTTGTCTTAACTCCTCGTCCTTTGGCATACAGACCTTTCCCTTGAAGCACAATACTCCCTCATCGTTAACACCATAATCTTCTAACTCTCCATTCTGTACTTGCTGTAGCTTAGCACTTAAGTCCTCATCCAACAATTGACTTTCCTTTACCTCATTCAACCACGTGGGTTTGACTTGCAATTCTGCCAGCAGACTTCCATCATCATACAAATTTAAGTGTGCGAACATCGCCCTCAGATCTGACACTACCTTTCGACTTAGAGCATCTGCTACCACATTCGCCTTACCTGGGTGATACTCGATCGAACAATTATAATCCTTTAATAGCTCCACCCACCTTTGCTGTCTTAAGTTTAACTCTTTCTGAGTCAACAGATACTTAAGACTTTTATGGTCTGTGTAGATTATCGACTTTTCTCCGTAAAGGTAATGCCTCTACACCTTAAGAGCGAAAACCACTGCCGCCAATTCCAAGTCATGAGTTGGGTAGTTAACCTCATGAGGCCTTAGTTGTCGAGACGCATATGCGACTACTTTTCTATCTTGCATTAGAACACAGCCTAATCCCGTATGCGAAGTGTCACAGTACACCACAAAATCCTCTCCTGCCTCAGGCTAAATCAAAACTGGAGCTTCCGTCAAGACCTTATTAAGCTTCTCAAAGCTCTCCTGTTGCTTATCTGTCCATACAAAGGGTACTTCCTTCCTCAATAACTTTGTCAAAGGCGCGGCTATTGACGAGAACCCTTCCACGAACCTCCTGTAATAGCCTGCCAAACCTAAGAAACTTCAGATCTCAGCCACGGACCTGGGTGGTTTCCAATCCAACACTGCTTCGATCTTCCTAGGATCCACCCTTGTTCCCTCTGCGGATACCACATGTCCTAAGAATGCCACCTCCTTAAGCCAAAATTCACACTTGCTGAATTTGGCGTAGAGCTTCTTCTCCCTTAATACTTGTAACACTATCCGTAGGTGCTCATCATGCTCTTCCTCCGACTTTGAATACACAAGGATGTCATCGATAAACACGACGACGAACCTATCCAAGTAGGGTTGGAAAACCCGGTTCATCATATCCATGAACGCTGTTGGTGCGTTCGTCAATCCAAACGGCATTACTAAAAACTCATAATGGCCATATCTTGTCCTAAAGGCGGTCTTGTGGATATCTGCCTCATTTACCTTCAACTGATGATATCCCGACCGTAGATCTATCTTCGAAAACACAGCTGCCCCTTTAGCTGATCGAACAAGTCGTCTATCCTTGGCAAAGGATACTTGTTCTTGATGATCAGTTTATTCAACTGACAGTAGTCTATGCACATTCGCATAGTTCCATCTTTCTTTTTCACAAACAGGACCGGTGCTCCCCACGGAGACACACTGGGTCAGATGAACCCACGATCCAGCAATTCTTGAATCTGAGCCTTGAGCTCCATCAACTCCTTTGGTGCCATTCTGTACGGGGCAATTGACACAGGAGCTGTACCAGGTAGCAAATCTATTCCAAATTCCACCTCCCTATTTAGGGGTATTCTTGGTAATTCCTCTGAAAACACATCCACGAAGTCCTTTACCGTTCTAACTCTACTGACACCTTCTTCTTTTCCATCTATCGCACTTACGAAGGCTAAAAACGCCTTGCACCCTTTCTGAACCATCTTTTCAGCCTTTAGCGCCGAAACTACATTAGACAAGTAGTTCCTTCTTTCTCCTACCATGATAACTACCTCACCCTCCGGGGTTCTTAGTTCCATTCATTTAGCCGCACAATCCAACACGGCCCGGTGCTCTACTAACCAATCCATACCAAGTATGAGGTCAAATTCTCCGAAGGGTAACTCCATTAAGTCAGCCCAAAAGTTCACTCCCTGAATTTCTAGGGGTACATTCCAAAAGATTTTATCTATCACTACAGTTTGGCCTAATAGGCTTACTACAGTCATCTCCCTATCAGAAAGTTCAGAGTCTAGGCCTAGTGTTTCCACTATACTACATGCAACATATGAATGGGTCGAGCCCACATCAATAAGAGCAAAATAGGGCTTGCCATGAATAAGGAACGTACCGGTTATGACGTCCGGTGCGTCCCCATCCTCCCTCCGGTGAACTACATAAACCAAACCCGGTTGCCTTGCCTCAGTGTTTATAGCACACTCTGCACGGTGTTCCACGTCCTCCAAAGCACCATTACCTCTATTATTCAGACCACGACCACGTTGAGGCTGCTGTCCACCTCTACCAGCCTGATTAACGTTCTAAGCTGCTGGCCGACTTCCCTCCGGTTTCATTGGACAATCCTTAATCATATGGTCCTTGGAGCCACACCTGAAACATCCTCCTGTCCTCTTCCAACACTCTCCCAAGTGTCTCTTCCCACACTGATCACAAGGACGATACTGCCCTCCTGCACCAACTTGCTGACCTCGCGGCCCACCAACTCTGCGCCTTTTCTGCACACTCCCAGACGGTCCTGACGACCCATAACCCCTCTTGGGTCTATTCCTATCAGAACTCTGCTTTACCGAGTCCTTGATTCCCTCGGCTACCTTAGCCTTTTCCACTAACGCGAAAAATTCCCGTTCCTGATGTGGGGCTATCAACAACCTTAAATCATCCTTCAAACCATCCTCAAATTGGACACACCGTTCATGCTCCGTAGCCACCACTCCTTGGGCATAACGGCCCAGCCTCAGAAACTCAGCTTCATACTCTGCCACGGACTTGTTCCCTTGAACCAGCCCCATAAATGCCTTCCTTTGCTCATCACTATACCGGGTACTGACATACTTCCTCTGATAAGCCGTCTTAACATACTCTCACGTCAGATCCTCAGCTGTGGCACCATCACGAACTGTGAGCCACTATTGGTACGCTTCATCGCGTAGGAATGCCACCATTCCTTTCAGCTTCTCCTCAAGGGTCAGATCTAGTTCATCCATAATCCACTCAGTTGATTCCAACCAATACTCAGCGGTACTGGGTGCCACTCCTGTCACACCACGGAACACCTCAGCTCCGTTGGCACGAAGTCGCTCAGGTACCGACTTCCGAGCTCCCGAATTTCCTCCTGCACCAGCCACCAAGTCAAGAACTCGCAGCACAGCCTGCGACACCGCATCATCCCTCGTCTGAGCTTGCTGCTCAAAACCAACAGCTGGGGGTGGTGGTGGCTGTGGTACCTCGTTGTCAGACCCTTGACCCGACCTAACAGGTTCCGACACAGTCATCCTACCTCTACCGCGTCCTCACACGTTTCGACCACGTCCCCTAGAGCTCATTTCTACTACCGTGCTTTAATCTGATTAAGAAATTTTATGAATTAGTACTTGTTTCACTGATTATTCGCGAAGAAATTTTATGGATAGAAGCTCAGTAGTGGTTCTTTCGATTCAATCAAAGTTTTCATGTCTTCTAT
Source organism: Gossypium bickii (assembly GCA_025503065.1). NCBI lineage: Eukaryota > Viridiplantae > Streptophyta > Magnoliopsida > Malvales > Malvaceae > Gossypium > Gossypium bickii. The sequence continues at coordinate 100,940,847 of CP106715.1, forward strand.
CCTAATTCAGAGAAGTACATTCATTCAAACATTCATTCAGTGACATCCATTCCATAGTATCTCCCATACACATTCACTCTTCGGACATTTCTGTCCGTTCCTAGACCAGGGGTATTTTCGTCATTTATCCTACAGGGGTATTTTCGTAATTTTTTTCAAAATAAAGTTCCTTGGTGATTTTGTCAATAAGGGTATTTTGGTAATTTTACGTTCTCGGGGTATTTTTGGAAATTTTGAAACCCAGGAGTATTTCGGTAATTTTGAAACTCAGGGGTATTTCAAAATTTGCAAACCTTTGAGGGTTCTTTTTGTGAATTTGCTTCCGATTTTGGTGATATTGTAAAAATTTTGGAAGTTAGGGTCATTTTGGTAATTTTGTAAGTTAGGGGCAATTTCGTAATTTTCCAAAATCAAGGTATTTTTGATAATTTACAAATTAGGGTTTGTTGAACATTTTATAAAGTACTAAAAATTTTGATAAAAACTGTGAGTATTTTGGAAATTTCATAAACCAAGGGCATTTTTGTAATTTCACAATCAGGGGTATTTAGGTAATTTTTATAAATTGGAAATTTTTCAGAAAATTTTGTAAAAATAGTTCTCACAAATTGAAGAGGTAATTTTAAGAGTTCTAAAACTAGGGTTTTTATAAAAACAGGGCTAGTTCCCTTTTGGGTTTTAGTTATTGTGTTTAGCCTATGACCGAGTCCTCTTGGTTAGGGTGAACCGAAGCTACGCACCAGGTAGGATTCCAGCGAAGAGGAGGTGAGTCACTAGGATCGCTTAAGTACTGTGCTCTTCTCGGATCCAATCCTAGACATGCGCACAGGGGTTACCACACCCTAACTCGGCGATTTAGCCATAGGGTTGTTTAGTTAGGCACTTAAGTCTTATGTGTTTGTTGGGGTAAACTAGTCCTAGGGTTCACATACTTAACAGTCTAATCTACATTCCATTTCTACCCTTCTACAGATCATTCAATAAATCACACAAATGGATAGAAGTACTTACCTGGTGGACTGCGGGTCGGAGACTTAGGTGCCATGCCAGAAAAATCTGCTTATTTCCAAAAATATTTTCATAAAACTTAATTGGGCTCAATTTGAAAATGTTTTGGGCCTTAAACCACAGGCCGAGAGTTTGAAACGGGCTCTGATACCAAACTAAAACACCCCACACCCGGTCCACGAGCTTTTACCGGATCTGGTATGTTTCTCGATGTAAACCGGTTAAAAATCCTTTTGTTCCTTTGGAAAATAGTGTGTTTTAAAAGAAATATTGTTTTGGGTTGGGCTCGAGAAGAAAACAAAAATCGTTTTATAATAAAAACCCTTTTTAAATTTTAGGTGATAAAACATATAAAGTACATTTAGAATAAATTACTTAATCTTTAACTTAATAAAAATTTGTAAACATAATGAAACAATGAAATAATTCAACAGTGGCCTTATTACATCAAAACAAACCTAAATAATTATAAGGTACTTAAATGAAATAAAATGTCCAAATAAAATAAAGCTTCAAGCTGAGCATGGCCACCACAAGTTCTACCGTCCCGGACCATCACTGTTCATCACCTGAAACATGTTCCCACAACGGGGTGAGTCAACAGACTCAATGTGTAACCAACACTAAAGCTAACAATTCAGGCTTACGTAATCATATCACATATCAATACATATGACAGATAAAAATAATGATGCAACTCAAACCCAAACCTAGTTGCCATCCGCTACACATCACCTGTACCATCCTGCACACCCTGGGGACTACTAAGTCAACCCTCCATCCGTTACACACCATCAAAGGCAGTCGCTGCAGTGGACGTGCTCATCGCCCTTATAAATATTTGTGGCATAGCCACCAAATTAAATAATTGTGACAGAAGTCACCAAATTCAGATATCGTGGTCTTAGGTCACCACATTCAGATATCGTGGTCTTAGGTCATCACATTCAGATAGCGTGGTCTTAGGTCACCACATTCAGATATCGTGGTCTTAGGTCACCACATTCACTTCCCCTTTTCAATAACCCATATGCCCCATATCATATATTATGCATTAACATGCCAAATTTCTCATTCTTATCACTTATCACATGTTAAATATAACATATTTCATAATCCTAGTAGGAGTAGGAAACGTACCTGAGTACTTTGTACCATAACACGGTACCTTAGCCACATTCTTACACTTTCATATTAATACATATATCAAGTTTAAGCCATAAATCTATTAAGATTAGTGTAGGGTACACACCTAATTCGCTTAACAAATTCGCTGAAATCCCGAAATCTGATCTACTGCCTTAGATCCTTAATTCCCTACATTCGGCCATCACTTTAAAAATTTAATGAAGACTATTCGGCCATAAAACCAAATCCTATTAGGATTGTTATTACTCAAAACTTACCTTGGTGCCGATTTCACTACTTAATCGAGTCTCGAAATCTTTGCTATGCTCCTTCTTGTATTCGGCCAAACACTAGATCTCTTCATAGGTTAGTTTTCGGCTTTTAAGTAAATAAGAATTAGACCTTAAATCACTAATATACCTTGGCCGAATATACACATGTACTTACCTTATGATTTGAAATCCCGAAATATCCCTTCTTGAAGTCAACAACACCTAAATCCCGAAACTTCCTTCAAGTAGTCGGCCATAGAGCAACAGTAGAGATTAGATCTCAGACTTCGATAAGCCTAATAGAAAAAGAATGAAAACTGAATTGAATCTTACCTTCTCTTGAAAAAATCGACAGCACCTATGCTAGACGCCACAGGAATTCGGTTTTGAGACTCGGAGAGTAGTCGACTATGGCCTAGAGAGATCTTGCTTTCGGCTTTTGAAGGATTATGAAAGAAGAAGAGAAAAGGGTTGAGCAATTTGGTAATGAAGTTTCGGCTACACAAGGTGTATTTTCGGCTTTGGCAAAACAATGAAGAAAGGAGATATTTGCTAGAGAGAATTCGGCAGAGAGAGAGTTGAAAGAAAGAATGAATGGCCCTCTTTCCTCTAGTAGCCGAAATTACTAACTCAGAATCCCTTACTTGGCCATCACTCTTCTATTTTGGTAGTTTTATCTCTTTAATTATCACCTTATTCAAATTAATAAAAAATTAATCCCATAATTATCTCTCATCTCTTAATAAAAATAATACTATTAATAATCCATCATTATCTATCTATTTGCCGAATTTTAAAGAGAATAAAACTCCTCTTTTAAGAGCCTTAATGCCGTCCACCTCTCTGCTCCTTGTAGCAAAATAAAATTCTTTTATTTGCTTCCCATGCGACTCGATCCTTGGCCCATTTGCCTATGTATGTGGCGTCACTTGCTAAGCCCTAAGTGGCGCCTTGTAGCCATTTTACCAAGGCTATTTGTATGTCATATTTCACATACATTTTCTCTTAAGACCACCTTGCTTCATGTCCCTCTTTTAAACTTTAAACTTGACATTTCTAAAGCATTTCCTTACATTTCTAAGACATTTCCTTACATTTCCAAGACATTTCCTTACATTTCCAAGACAAGACATTTCCTTACATTTCCAAGACAGGACATTTCTTGACATTTCTAAGTCAAGACATTTCCTTACATTTCCAAGACAAGACATTTCCAAAAAATGTTCACTTTCCTCTTTTAAACTTAACATTTCCAGGTTTCCAAAAATGTTCATAATACATTTATAACACATAAGACATGTCATTTCATATAATTAAATAAAAAATGCATAGGCCCATTTTCAGGATGTTACAAAGCAATTCCCACAATTCTGGCCTTTCCGGCTTAGCTCCTTGGCCTAGCTCGCCTCCTTTTTCGGCTTCTGCCGAACTCCCCCTTCAAGTTGCCCCATTGGGTGTTTATATAGGCTTTGAGATGCCTTACTTGGTCCCTAAGTATCTTAATTTAAGTAGAATTCCTACTAGGGTGTTTGAATAGGCTTTAGAATGTGTTTCTTTACTTCCAAGTATCCTTTCCCGAATGAAATTGCTCTTTCCAGTGACAGGGGCACGGCCATGGAACACTCCTGTGTGAATCGTGGCTAGGCTGTGCTCGGACTTCTTTAATGAGGCACGACCGTGTGAGTCGAGATTAGGCCATGTTCTTGATGACTGGCATGGCACGGCCCTGTGGTCTTGGGCCCAGGCCGTGTCGATTTCGTGATATGGCCCATTTACTCCATTTTGGGCCCATTTTACGTTCTTTTTATCCTCAGGTACTTTCCTGGGTATAAGACATGAAAGAAAGGATTAAAAGCACCTTTTCACATAAATTGAGGGATAAATCATCCAAAAGCATACTAAATGTGGGTTAAAATTAGGTTACTTTTACGGTTTATCAAATACCCCCACACTTAAGCTTTTGCTTGTCCTCAAGCAAAATTCTCAACTTACAATTAAAACGAACTTCCTCAATTTATAATATTCATCAATAATATTTTATCATAATTCAAAGATAATTCATACATGGATAATTCAACTTAAAGGGTCCTAAAGATTCAAACAATCGAAGTCATATATTTATGGCACAAAACATTGGTGTTTCCCTTCATCTAAAGAATTACCTCTGATTCGAAATCGTCAAGAGTTGACATCCTCACTAAAGATTCACTCAAATCACTCGAAGTGTTTAAGGTTCAAAATTTAAGCACTCAAAAGTCAAACATGAAGAGTTAATCTCATAGGCTAGCATGAAAATCAAATCTCCACCACTGTAAAATGTGATGATACACAAATCAAAAGGTCTTTAGTAGGGTTGTAACAGGGCTTAGGTTTAAGGGTGTGGATAAAGGCTGAATTAGAAGGTTAGAATCGAAATTGTCCTGTCAAAGTACCTAACTAGAAATATGAACTGACGATAAGTAATTGCATCAGATGAAAATTTGTAATACTAATACTCTAATACGAGCTTTTTCTTCAAGACTTGAAATTTACATGCATAAGCTCTCCTAACATAGAACTAATAATAAATATACTTCGTCGTTCTTTTTTAAGAACAAATCAAGTAATAAAGGATAAATTCAATTTACTGAAATAATATAATTAGGAAACTAATCAAGTCAAATTTCGATATAAGGGTAGTCAAGGAATGGTGATAACAAATACAAAGGGTTTTGGGTTAAAATTAGTAGGTGAGTCAATAAAAATGGTTGTTAGGATTAAACGAGGTTCACTCGGGGTTAATTATGAAGGTAGGCTTTTTAATGGAGTAAGTGGGTTAGAACCTAGGTGCCTTTTTCATCTCGATATATCAAATTATAGGTGTGGTCTCAACATGTATAATAAATGCAAGTTCTAGAATAACAAATCAATATTGACACACTCATAATCAATAAAGTGAGCAAGAAAAAGGATGTATGCTCTATAAGGCTCAAGATCTCACAAAAATTATGGGTGTTTTTGACATCAACCTTGTAAATTTCAAACTTCAAGATAACATTCAAATTCAGGTTAACAACCAGTTTTTTTCTTTTTTTAAAAAACAATTAGACTTATCATGCTTGATTCTCTAGTATTCTTCAAATTTTATCATTAATACACAATTGTCAATGACTTACTCTAAAACATATCAATAAAAATCATAAATCAAAGAAAGTTTCATTCAAATTGTAATATGAGAAATTTACTTTAAGATCAAGGCATAATTCAGGGATTTTCAGATAATACTATCATTAACCCCCCCACACTTAATATGTACATTGCCCTCAATGTACAAAGATAGATAAAATGACAATGTAGTGAGAAAATCAAAAGATAGGGAGAGATGTGAAACTTCCTGAATTTTGGATGAAGTCGATAAAAGAAACTGGATAGGATTGGAGCTGATCGTGGGGAAGCGTCTTGAAGCGTTTGAAATTGAATCCTCGAAGCAGCTGGTCGAATTTTATTGTGTCCTAAGTAAATCTTAAATGACATAAATACTAAAAAGAAAATGATAAAAATAAAAGCATAAACAATAAAAATAAAAATGAAAATGAAAATAAGGGTGAAAATAAAAATGAAAATAAAAATAAAAATAAAAGTAAATAATTAAATAATGATATGGTCCACGCCCTTGTGCCGACCCGTGGTGTTCACACGGCCACGGCCACGGCCGTGTGGGTATATAAACCTGCATCTAAATATGAAAAGAAATTAAACTTAAACTAATTAGTAGAGTTAGTGCTCGGGTTGCCTCTCGAAAAGTGCTCGTTTATAGTCTTAAGCTAGACTTTACCTCTTATTTGTATGGTCAAGGTGGTTTGAGGAGGTGAAAATCCTTTTTCATGCGATCAATTTGGTTATGGATATAGAGTTTAAGTCGAGTAATGTTTACCTCAAAAGTATTGAATTTAGGATTGCTTACCTCGACTTTACCGTATAGGAAGACATTAAGTACCTCAAAAGTGATTTCTTTGTTTGCCTTGAGGTCTGAATTGGTGATTCGAGGGTCTTCCTTATTCAACAATACCTGATCCCCTATTTTAAAGTGATTTGTTGTTCCTATCAGCTCGTTTGGGGTCTCCTTCAGTTTCACTTCATGTGGTTCCTGTTCCTCTTTGATTTGTGTTTCCTTCTCTTTTAGTTTGTCAACCCTAAGGCTTTGTTCCTTAAGTATTTCTTCTTTGTTGGCATGAGGTCTAAGATCTAGATCAGCTAAGTGATTTCGTGATGCTTCCTGTAAAGAAAGTTGAACCAAATGATTATCAATAGAATTCACGTTCGTACCTTTATTACTCGATGTCCTGGCTGAGTCAAGAGCTTGAAGAGTGATTGTTTCGTCGTCTACACGAAGGGTGAGTTCACCGAATTCTTCTTCTGTGTGGTCTTTCTTTATTACATCGGGATATGGCAGACGAGGTTGGTACTCTGTAATTACCGGTTTTGGTAAATCATGGCACACCTCAACTTTACCTTCACTTACCACAGGTTCTTCCCTTGGGTTTGGTTCGTCTAACCCTTCACTATCATAATTGGCTTGCTTTTGCTTTCTCGGGTTAGTTTCAGTATAGCTTGGCAAGCTTCCTTGTGGTAATTCTGAGACTAGCTTGGCAAGTTGTCCAACTGTCTTAGTGAATTCCCGGACTGACTCAGTGAGTTTATCAACCGATGTTTGTTGGCCTTTAAGTGTTTTCTCAGTATCTTGGAGACGATTTTCTGTGGTTTCCATGAATTTTGTTAGCATCTCTTCAATGTCTAACTCCTCTTCCTGTTGATGAGGTGGTTGTTGAAAATCTAGAGGAGGTTCCGGTCTTTGGCTACTTTGATCATCCGATGAGAAATTGGGATGGTACCTCCAACCTGCATTATAAGTGTAACTATAAAAATTATTTTGAAGTCTAGAATAGTTACCCGTATAGTGAGCTTGCTCATTTTCCATACCATATCCGTAAGGTGGGTACTCAGGATTCACTACGCCTCTTAAGTTCGAGTCATATTGCATTACTGAGTGAACCTGCGAGAGACTATTCAAACCATCAATCTTTTTACTCGTCATCTCTATCTAGTTAGATAACCTGGTGACCACGTCAAGGATGAAGACACTAGCGGCTTTTGTTGGCGCTGTCCTCATAACTTGCCATTGATAGTTATTTAATGCCATCACCTCTATAGACTAAAGTTATCTGCCAAAAACAAATAAAAGAAAAATTAGCAGAATAACAAAAAAAAAAATAATGAAAGATAATAATGAAAATAAATTGAAAAAAAAAGAGGCTAAAGTAATAAAAACAGAGCTTTCTTAATATTTTAGTTCCCCAGCAATGGCGCCAAAAACTTGATCGCTGAAATCAGAGCTTTAAAATTTATAAAAGAATGATCAAACCTGGAAACTAACTCTGACAACGATTAAAGGCAAGTGTACCTATCGAACAGTAGTATAGCTTAGGCAAGCCGGATATCGAACCCAAAGGAACCAAAAGTATTAATACTAACTTTCTTTTTATTATTTAGCCCTAAAAATAAAGTGACATTTTTTTTAATCTAAATTTGACAACGACTAAGCTAAGGACAAAGACAACAAGAACGAATTGGGGAATAACTTGGAGAAAGACTCAGTTGATCACGACGATACCCTTAGGAAGAATCCACCTAGACTTCACTTGTTACCTAACCCTGAATCATATGATTTATTTACTTAGCTTGATCCGTAGGACTCCCTTACCTATGCTAAACCCTCTCTCGAGGCGAATAACGTCTAACCCTAGGTTAATTAGTGGAACTCTCGTTCTCTTATAATAACCCCCTAGAATAGCAGTAAATAAATCTATGGATTCCCATATTAGGTTTCACCCTAATCCGAAAAAATCTCGTAACCCTATCTCTAGGTGTTCGATCAACTCCGCTTAATTACGCTAGATCTACTCTTAAGCAGGGTTTGTTCCTCCTCCACCTAAGCACATTAGATTTGGATTAAGCATGTTCCTCCTCCACCGAAGCACATTAGATTTGGATTAAGCATGCATAATTAAGAACAAACTAAGTATTTATCATAAAGTTCATAAATCAAATAACAATATTCATCTAGATTTCATCCCCATCAGGTATCTGAGGGGTTTAATTCATAACTAAGAAAGAAAACATCTCAAGAGAAAAGATAAAACAAAACATAAGAAATTCCTAAAACTCCCTGAAGGAATTGAAGGAGAACTCCGCCGTCTTGAGTATAATTCAGGCTTCTTGGGATGGATCAACTGGCTAGCTTCAAGCAATTCCCACAATTCTGGCCTTTTCGGCTTGGCTCCTTGGCCTAGCTCGCCTCCTGTTTCGGCTTCTGCCGAACTCCCCCTTCAAGTTGCCCAATTGGGTGTTTATATAGGCTTTGAGATGCCTTACTTGGTCCCTAAGTATCCTAATTTAAGTAGAATTCCTACTAGGGTGTTTGAATAGGCTTTGGAATGTTTTTCTTTACTTCCAAGTATCCTTTCCCGAATGAAATTGCTCTTTCCAACGACAGGGGCACGGCCATGGCATACGCCCGTGTGAATCGTGGCCAGGCCATGCTCGGACTTCTTTAATGAGGCACAACCGTGTGAGTCGAGATCAGGCCGTGTTCTTGATGAATGGCGTGGCATGACCATGTGGTCTTGGGCCCAGGCCGTGTCAATTTTGTGATAAGGCCCATTTTACGTTCTTTTTATCCCCGGGTGCTTTCCTGGGTATAACACATGAAAAGAAAGGAATAAGAGCACCTTTTTACATAAATCAAGGGATAAATCATCCAAAAGCGTGCTAAACGTGGGTGAAAATTATGTTACTTTTACGGTTTATCAAATACTTACCCAAATCCTGAAACACATAAAGAGTAACTCGGTAGAGATCTGAAGAATAGAGATTCGATATCAATCCCCTACCAAAATCAATTTAGAGTGAGTGAGGGAGAGGAGAAGTCGGTTCTAGCAAGATCAATTGAAAGAGTAAAGTATTTACACAAAAATCGACTAGGTTGAAGAAATAGTGACGGCACAAAAAGAATTTCGGCAAAGGGACGATGGAATTATTCGGCTTTAGAGGGTTTGGAAAAGGTATCAAGAAGAAAAGGAAAAGATCAATGTGCTTGTGTGAGGGTAACTACAGGATATTCGGTAAAGAAAAGATAGACTGACCTATTTGCAAAACTCTCCAAATGCCGAAAGCCATAATGAAAATTCGTAATACCCCCTAAAAGTCCCAAAAATGACACTCATCTACCCTCCTAAGCCGAATTTATACACTTTCCACTTCCCAAAACGGCACCAACTCTTCACACTTCTCAGCTCCTAACTTTTCTCCCTGATGACTCCTCAATCTCATCCTAAATTTTCTCCAAGATAAGCTCCTACAATGTCTACATGACCATTTCAAACCTCTCATCCATCAGACTTTCCCTGCAACACAAACTCTAGCCATCCTGGTAGCAAAATAAATACCCCAATAAAATACTATGCCACAACTCGAACCTGGGACTCCCTTACCTGCTAATGACGCCACCTCCCTGCTCCCTAAGTGGCGCCACTTTGCCACTACACCACAAGCTTTTTTGTGTCATTTTTCTTCCTCATTTATTTAAAAGGCCTACTAACTGAAGTCCAAGTTCCCTTGGGATAAATTCAAAATTTTTCCTATTTAAAAGGCCTACTAACTGAAGTCCAAGTTCCCTTGGGCTAAATTCAAAATTTTTCCTATACCCTTACTTGATCCCAAGACATCTCCAACATCCCTAGATACTCCAAATTCGTTAACCCTCAAAGCCCACATGACAATTGTCATTTTCTCGCTCACTTAAAAAAAGATTTGAGACCCAAAGCCCAAAGCCCAATAGGTCCAATTCTACTAGGCCCAAATTCGGGGCGTTACAATTCCGATGCGCTCAACGGGAAATGACTAAGTATAAACGAATATGACTAAGTGATGAATAAGTGCAGGTATGTGTGTGTAAATTTATGGGCAATGTGCTCAATAGGTGATCGAACTTTGGTAAGTTTGATATGAGGTAAGTGTTATTATGAAATTTAATACAAAGAAATTATGAAAGAGTAAAATTTGCAATAAAATAGTTTTGGGACAGTAGCAGTTATGTGTCTTTAAAAAATCACCAAAAATGGTGGAAATTTAATTAGAAGTTGAATAAGATATGAAATTAATGCTTATTGAGTGTATTTTTGTATAAAAGAAACGGACGTGTAAGTGAAAGAATTTCATATCCTGAGATATTTGAATTTTTGTGAGACAGGGTCAGAATGATTTTGGAATCCTTTGTTCCAACTGGAAAATCATTAAAAATTGTATAAAAATAATTGTGGTTTATAATTTATATGCTTAAAATTCTTATTGTGTCTATTTTCAAAATAAATAAACAGGAACATCATCTGAACCCTGTACGAGGAGATAATTAATTTTTAGTTAAGAGGGATTAGAACTATCGGATAGCGAAATAGGGATGACTTTAATGAATAAACTGTACTTATTGGCTAAACCAAAAATTCTAAAACTTTTATGATAAGAAGATAGGTGAGTGTAGTTTCAGGGAAAATTAGCGGATCTTAATTTGGAGTTCCATAGCTCAAGATAGAAATAATTTAGTGACTGTAACTCGAGTAAACAGCTTGAGATGGACATGAATAAATAGTGGAATTATGTGCAATTATTATTGTATTATCTTGAGAACATATTGTGAGGATTGGTTAAAAAAAATCAATTAATTACTTATTATTTACATGCTAACATATATATAGCTTACACCCCTTCCTTTCTTTTAGTGTCACATATGCTAGCTCGAGTTGGAGGTCGCCGGAGATTCTATCACACTAAGAAGCTATGGATTGGTATCGATGATTTTTATTCTAGCTTTTTAAGTCTATGGCATGTATAGGGACTTGGTCATTTGTGTACATGTTATTATGAGTTGGCCTAGAATATTTGCCTATGCTATTTGATGGTCATTGTTGTATAAGGCCATTTGATGCGGCCAATGTTTGTTATGTTATAAGTCTATGATGAAGCATTACATGGATGTGCATGCTTGTTTGGGTTGGATGAGTGAATGTGTGATAATTATGTATGGAAAATACTAAATTTGAATGGATCAGTTATATGCTATGATTAGTTAAGTGTGTGTGTGGTTGTGCATGATGAATGTAATTTTTAAATGGTGTGCGAATGCCATGATGTGGTTATTGGGATGCCTAAAAAAATGACATGTATGTATTGATGAACTTGGTAAAGGTATGCAAGAGTTTTTGGATGGAAAAAGGCTTGGTAAATAGCTTAACTCTCATCCACACGGATGGCCACACGGCGTGTGACTTGGCCGTACGATCCTAAATGGTTGATGTCATCATAACAGAGAGTTACACGGGTCAAGGACACAAGCGTGTGGCCCTGTTTTGTGGTAAAATTTTCTATGTATTTCAAAGTTCCTGGTTTAGTCCTGAACCGCTTGGAAGGTATGTTTTGGCCTCGTAGGCCCGTAATAGGGACATTATGATTATGAATGAAAATTTTTAAATTTGAATGGAAATTTTTGACTCGAAAATGATCGGTTATATGTGATTAAGTCTGGTAATGCCTCGTACCTATTTCGGTGACGGATATGGGTAAGGGGTGTTACATATATGGCATGTACAGGCTTGAGTCATTTTGGTATGTTTGTTGAACATGTATTTTGGGCTATTTGAGTTGGCTTATGATAATGAAAGTTGATGATGTTTATAAATGTGCAAATGGTTCTATTTTGAGTTTGGTAATTGACCTATATTGTGTGGTTGAGTTGAATCTATTATGCTAAATGATATTAGGTAATTTGGAAAGCTATGTGCTTGAGAATTGAAGATTGATAATGTATGTATGGAATGGTTTAGTTTATTGAATTTCATATGTGAATTTGGTATGAAATTAGATGATAAAATGTAGCGTATTTGTAAATTATATTGATGGTGAAGAAAGGGTATGATTTGAACATTGGTTGAGGTTATTTGGATGCATATTAGTGCCTTGAATTGGTACTATTTGTGCTTGTGTAGGTATGTGCAAAACGGGGTGGCAAAATGGCTTGGTAAATGGCCTATTTTTGTCTACAAGGGCAGAGACAGGGGCGTGTGTCTCAGCTATGTGTGACACACGGTCATGTTATACGGCCGTGTGTCCCCTGGTGTTGAAATTAAATTGAAGTGAGTATGCTCCACACGGTCTCACACACGGGCGTGTGACTGGCCGTGTGGTACAAGTCAGTATACCCCCTAATTGGCACATGGCCTAGCACATGGGCGTGTGACTTGGCCATGTTGCATAACTCAGTATACCTTACAGTTTGGCACGGCCTAACACATGGCCTGGAACACGGGCGTGTGTGGCCACTTCGAAAGTTAGACCGGCTAGAGATATGGGCGTGTGGTCGGCCGTCGGCTGTATGACCCAAGGAAGTATGTATCCCTCTGTTTTCACACAGCCTGAGACACGGGCATGTCTACTAGCTGTGTGAGGCACACAACCTATTCACACAAGCGTGTGACCCTTGTTTACAAGAAAAATTACTGTGTTTCCAGAAGTTTCATATGATTTTGATTTAGACCCGAACCAATTCTAAAGCATGTTTAAGGCCTCGTAGGCCTTTATAAGGGATAATGTCATTGTGTTGAATGATTTATGAGAATGAATACTTATCATTGCATAAATGTTGCTATATGTGTTGTGAATTGATCGGTAATACCTCGTAACCCTATTCTAGCGTTGAATACAGGTGAGGGGTGTTATAGAGAACCTCAAGAATGTGATAGTGAGTGGTAAACTAAATGAGTACCGTGTGAGACAAATTTTGATTCTGAATTTCAGGTCGGACCTGATGACTGTTATCATTATTCCGAGATAGAATTTCTGCACTGAGTAATTCAGAGCTTATGTAGAAAATTTTGTACGAAGCTCAGTAGTAGCTCGATTGTTCATTCAGGGAGTAATAAAATGTATAGTTATTTGCAATAGATGTTCTGGTGATCGAGTATGTAACATAATAGATTAGTTGAGTTATATGTTTCAGAGACTATCGGATCAGAAATCGTACAGAAAGTAAAAGTGATACGTGGCAGTTTAGAATCCACTTCAGATTGTCAGGAAATGTATATAAACTTGAAACATGAGGATATGATATTCCCATTCAGCGATAGCATGCTTCCAAAAGTATTGGCTTGGAAAATGACATCTAAGTCCTCTTATTATCTTTAATTTTAGTTTTCTCTTCTTTATTTTTAGTTCTTAGTTTTAATTCCTATTTTTATTTTTATTTATTTAGACTTGCTGCATTTTATATTTCAAACTTTTAGTTCATTCAAGATATCATTGGCTATCTAACCTTCGAGTACTACTAACAACCACTTGTTTAATCATGCCACCGAGACATCTAACTAATGACTTTGCAGTTTCAATTGCACACTCCAAATAACGAACAAATCGCTAGGAGTAATTCAATACTACATAAGTCATCATCTTTTCACCTCCGACTCAAGGAAATCATCCATAATTCAGGAAGTTTCACTTCTCCTCTTCTCTTTTGATTATCTCTTAAATGTTATTATATATGTTTGTACATTGAGGGCAATGTACATCTTAAGTATGGGGGGTGAATAGTTATTTTGAGAAAATGCCTAACTTTCTGCATTATTCTCAAATACCTGAATTATATCTTGTTCTTAAGTAATTTCCTCATATTACTAATTAGAATGAAATTTCTGCTGATTTATGATTTTTATTGAGATGTATTTAAGTAAGCCATGGTTAATTGTGCATTGATGATTAAATTTGAAGAATACTAGAGAATCAAGCATGATAAGTCTATTTTTTCAGAATTAAAAAAAAATTAGGTTGTCTACCTGAATCTGAATGTTATCTTGAAATTTGAAATTTACGAGGTTGATATCAAAACACCCATAATTTTTGTGAGATTTTGAGCCTTATAGAGCATATATTCCTTTTCTTGCTCACTTTATTGATTATGAGTGTGTCAACATTGAACTGTTATTCTAAAACTTGCCTCGATTATACATGTCGAAGCCACACCTATGATTTGATATACATAGATGATAAAGGCACTTTGGATTTAACTCACTTACTCCACAAAAAGCCTACCTTTATAATTAACCCTTAGTGAACCCCGTTTAATCTTAACAACCTTTTTTATTAACTCACCCATTAATATTAACCCAAAACCCCTTGTATTTGTTGTCACCATTCCCTTTTGACTACCCTTATATCGAGATTTGATTTGATTAGTTACATAATTATATTATTTCAATTTTGATTTGTTCTTAAAAAAAATGAAGTATATTCATTATTAGTTCTATAATTAAGAGAGCTTGCATGTTTAAATTTCAAATCTTGAAGAAAAAGCTCGTATTATTAAAATTTTCAATTGATGTAATTATTTAGGATTAGTTCATTTTTCTAGTTAGGTAATCTATCAAGTCAATCTCGATTCTAACCTACTAATTCAGCCTATATCCATACCCTTAACCTACCAGATTTACAACCCCTGTATGGACACCTTTTGATCCATTTTATCATCTCATTTTATAGTGGTGGAGATTTGATTTTCATGCAAGCCTATGGGATTAACTTTTCATGTTCGACTTGTTGAGTGCTTAATTTTGAACTTTAAACACTTTGAGTGATTTGAGTGAATCTTTTGTGAGGATTTCAATCCTTGTCGATTTTGAATTAAAGGTAATTATTTAGATAAGGGGAAACACCTACGTTTTCGTGATACAAATGTATGACTTGTATTGTTTGAATCTTTAGGACCCTTTGAGTTAAATTATCCATGTATAAATTATCTATTAATTATGATAAGACATTGTTGATAGGAATTATATTCATGGAAAGTTCGTTTTAATTATAAGTTGAGAATTTTGCTTGAGGACAAGTAAAAGCTTAAGTGTGGGGGTATGTGATAAACCGTAAAAGTAACATATTTTAATCCCACATTTAGCATACTTCTGGATGATTTATCCCTTGATTTATGTAAAAAGATGCTCTTAATCCTTTCGTTTCATGTCTTATACTCAGGAAAGCACCTGAGGATAGAAAAAATGAGAAACAGGCCTAAAACGGGCCAAATTGGGCCAAAGTGGAAATCGACACGGCTTGGACTTAAGCCCACACGACCGTGCCTCCTTGAGAAACTAGAACACGGCTTGATCTCGATTCACACGGTCGTGCGTCATTAAAGAAGTCCGAACACGGCCTAAAGACGATTCACACGGGCGTATGCCATGGCCGTGTCCTTGTCGTGGAGAAGAGCAATTCTAATCGGAAAAGGATACTTAGGGGCAAAGAAACCTATTTCAAAAGCCTATGTAAACCCCCTAAGTGTAACCCTAAAAGGGGGCGATTAGCTACGGCAATGAGTCGAGCCGAAAATGTCAGATTTGTGGAAATCACTTGAAGATAGCCAGTTGATCCATCTCAAGAAGCCAAAATTCTACTAAAGACGGCATAATTCTCCTTCAATTCCTTCAGAGGGTTTTAGGGATTTCTTATGTTTTGTTTTATCTTTTCTTCTGAGATGTTTTCCTTTATTGTTATGAACTAAATCCTTCAGATACCTGAAGGGGATGAAACCTAAGATGGATCTTGTTATTGTTTTCTGAAATATATGATGAATACTTGATTTGTTCTTAATTATGTGTTCTTAATTATTGTGTTGATATTTACGGGATATTAATTCAAGTTGGATGTGCTTAGGTGGAGAAGCAAAAGTCCCTGCTTAAGAGAAGATCTAGCATAATTAGGCGGAGTTGATCGTACGCCTAGAGATAGGGTGACGAGATTTTGTCGGATTAGGGTAAAACCTAATATGGGAGTCCATAGATCAAGTTAATGTGATTCTAGGGGTTTTAATTAGAAAGGGATTTCAATTAATCAACCTAGGGTTAGACGTTATTCGCCTCGAGAGAATCATACGGATCAAGTCAAATGAATAAACCGTCTGGTTCTGTGTTAGATAACAAGTGAAGTCTAGGTGGATTCGTCATAAGGGTGTCGTCTTAATCAACTAAGTTTTTCCAACAATATTTCCCCAATCATTCTTTTTGTCTTTGCGTCTTTAGCTTAGTAGTTAGTTAAATTTAGATTAAATAACAACTTCATTTATTTTAGGCTAGATAATAAAAAGAAAGTTAGTATTAGTACTTTTAGTTCCTTTGGGTTCGATAATCTGGTCTTGCCTAAGCTATACTACTGTTCGATAGGTGCATTTGCCTTAAGTCGTTGCCAGAGTTAGTTTCCAGGTTCGATCATTGTCTTTTTATAAATTCTAAGACTCGACAGCTATGATCAAAACTCAATTCATACCATTTCAATAGCAACCATTTCAAGCAATTACCATAACACACCAATCAATTTCATACCAAACTCATTTTTACAATACAACAAAGTAACCAATTCCAAATATGCATTTACAACTCAACCATTTACTATCCATATCATCAATTATTAACAAGCATCATATAACCAACATCCAACACATCAAACAAACTATATGCACATATATATACACATGATCAACTATGTAACGCCTCAAATTTTAGACCTAGATAAATTGGGCTTTGGGTCTCATAAATTTTTTTAAGCAAGAAAATGACAAATGACATGTTGGCTTTAAGGTTTTAAAAAACTTAGAGTGTCTAGGGGTGTTGGAGAAGTTTTGGTTACGAACTTTAAGGAGAAGGAATTTTTAATTAATTATTAAAGGAACCAAGGCGGTGAGTAGATGGGCTTTCAAATAAAAATAAGGAAAATGGCATCAAAGAGCCTTGTGGTGGAGTGGCTAAGTGACACCACTTAGGGTATAAAAAGGTGGCGTTATGGGCTAGCAAGGAGATCCTATGTTTGAATCCTAGCTTAGTATTTTTTTAGGAGTTTAATTTTGGCCTTCTAGAAGGTTAGAAGTGGTGTGATGATGGACTCTAAGGACAGTGATCAGAAGAGAAAATTTAGGAAAAGGATTGAGGAGTTATCAGAGAGAAAAACGAGGAGATAAGATAGGGAAGAGTTAGAGCCGATTGGGTCTTTGGGGGGTAGGCAGAGTTTCGGTTTTGTGTATAAATAGGGGGTGCCGAATTCCCTCTGTGCTATTTCGGCAATTGGAATTCCCTTTGTGCTATTTAGGCAACTATAGTGCTCTGCCGAATTCTCCTTCACTTTGCTGTTCTAAACCTCGCCTCTTCCTTATGTGATTTCTTTTCTTCTCTCCTAAAGCCTTAAATCGAATACTATTCTCTTCTTCCTCCATTGCTTGTGTCATCCCACCTTCATCTTAATTGTTGGGGACCGAATATTCATAACTTCAAAAGCCGAAAACCTTTGCTCTTGGAGCCGATTTCTTCATCACCCCAAACCTTGTGCCGAATACTCTAGTGACCAAATCTCTATCGTGTTGTCATCATTCCTTTGATTTTTGGTGGATCGGATCTTGGAAAATCGGAATCAAGCTTGGATCTACAAGTCTCTGCCGAAAAGCTATCCATACGTTTTGGCTTTTGGGTAAGTGTTCTGGATTTTGGGATAAGTTGGCCGAATAGTATATAGTAAGGGAAAAGGGTGACTTAAGTGGATACAAGTCACCTATTATTTTTTCTTTAACGATTAAGATTGATGCAGATCTTGGGGATATTCGTTTGTAGTAGCTAAGGAAGGGCTATTAGGACTAGTGGCACACGGTAAGGTTAAGGTAAGGCTTCGGTTTTGGTGAATATTGTGGTTAAGTGTGTGATTGATTGTAGGATGGTATTGGTTGTAGGTTCAAGGCTGAGGATAGTGTAACACGTCTCATTTACCAGGTGTGTACATACACTTCACACAAGAAAAATTGACAAAAGCTGAAATCCCTAAAAATCGGAATGCCGAAAAGTCAAAAAGCCGAAAGGTTGGCGCCGGCAACCGCACGAGCATGCAAACATTTGTGTGGGAACACCAATATGAATACCGGGACCAAGAGAGCGATCTCATGGTCTCGGGCCACTGTTTTGCCAATCGGGCCATAAGGGGCTAAATGGGCCTACAGAGCTCGTGGGCCCAAATCAACAAGAATTGATATGTGAAATTGAATGATGGATTGATATGGATGGTTGTATGATTTGATTATGATCGGGCCTAATGGGCTACATATACATGATTGGGCTTAATTGGCTATATGCACATGATTGGGCTTAGTGGGCCTTATGGGATTTTAGAAATGCATGCTAAGGTTTTAATGGACTCTAGGCTCAGTTTTGATGGATTCTTAAATAGCATAAAATGTAATTTAGTAATCAAACATGTCTATGGACAAGTCACTAGGGTAGAGTGTGGCAACGGACATATGCATGTCTAGGATTGGATCTAGGGAGGGCTTGGTACTTAAGCAGTCCTAGTGACCCACCTCCTCTTCTCTGGAATCCTACCTGGTGCATAGTGTTTGTTTACTTTAGCCAACGAGGACATGTTAACAGGCCAAAAGTTCGTAATTTAAAACCTATTATATGATAAGCAGCTTTGCTGCAATGTTTGGTAGTACCGCAACCGGGCTACCCTTGAAGTGTATCGGATGGGTGGGTCGATTTAGAAATCTCCACAGAAGTGTTTCGGTTGGACGGAGATGAAGTGTACCGGATGGATTATTTGGGGAGGGTTTGCACTGCATTGCATGTATGATATTATTATGTTAATAATATGATGTGTATGCTATTTGTTTGTCGAGGATCGTACACACTGAGTTTTCAAAAACTCACTCTCTCTTTTATTTTTCTCAGGTGATCCTTAGTAGGCGGATCGACGGATGGAGGGACTCAGAGGTGGCCAACTAGGAAGACGATTAGAACTATTTTGCTTAATATTTAAATTCTGGATTATTTACTTGAAGTTATTTATTTTAAGTTATCTTATTTCGAATTGTAATAAGGCTTTCCCTCTAGTTATTATTTCATTACTTCCACTATGCATTGCAATTTTGAAACGGAACCTAGATTTATTTCTTTAAAGCGAATTGCAAGTTTTTGGAAAATAATTGTGTTTTAAGATCGAGCTTCCGCTGTCAAAGGAAATTTTTACATAGTAACAAGGAAATGGTTTTTGGCTACATCTCGTTTTTAAAGCAAACTGGATTTTACTTAACTTTTCTCTAGAAGGGTTTTCAATGAAAACAAGGTTTTCGAAAAAACACTCCAATGTGACATTCCAGATTCAGGCCTAACTTCTAGGCTGGGTTTAGGGTGTTACAAAACCAAAATTTAGACATTTACAAGCCAATTCAAATGGCTAAACTCACTACCAAAATACATATCAAAACAACCATAATCCTATACATGCCATATAACCAAAACATAAGCTCAAAAGTACCAAAGTGATAGTTGGATAGTCTAAAACAATCTCCGACGAACCCCGAATCTGAGCTAGCTTTGAAATCACTATAAAACATGGAAAAATAAACAGAGTAAGCTTTATAGCTTAGTAAGCTCATATGATTAATAAGTATAATTTTCCAACTCATTCACAATTTAAAGAACATAAGTTAATATAAGTAATACATTCAATTCAACAATTTTCACATTGCCATAATTCTATGTATCATGTATAATTTCATCAACTTTCACTTACTTTTCATATAAACTTATCAATTATCACTTACTTGCCAAACTTATCACGAGTACCTGAATTGATCCTTATCATTTATCACATCCCCGTACCATCATCTTTTCTCGTTAAACCATTCGAAATAATATCGGATACTCGGGAATCTTGCACTGAAGTGCCACATACATAGCCAAAGCTATCTCTATCTCATATCGCATATATGCTCACTCTCGAGCTATCAATGGGCCTCCTCACACAAGCTATCGGTCAAGACGTAGCTACACGGTGTTGCTCACACAAGCTATCAAGTAACAGCAACACATGCCGGTATACTTAGCCACCGGTAGGAAGTACAGAACTAGTACTCGAATCACATAATCACAGTAACTTCGAATGACATGTCACTAGTATCCTATCTATTCCTAAGTTTCAATCAGGATTCTCACTGTGTCAATGTAACAGCCTATTTTTAGTCAAATTGAAACAATTATTTCGGGACCATAAATTCGAAGTGAAAATATTTATTTTATTATTATTTTAATGTTTATAGCATGATTGAATGGTTGTGTGAAAGTTTCAAAATTTATCGTTTGACTAGTCAATTTGATAAAAAGGACTAAATCGCGTAAAGCATAAAACTTGAGTTCTATTAGCTAAAGGTGTCAAATAGCTATATAAACTTAAATTTAAGGTCCTTATATGGTAATTAGACCATTAAATAGATAGTGGATGATAATGGCTTGGCATAATTGAAATATTGAATTAGTAATAAGGTTATTTTTGGTATTTAGTAAATATAGTTAATTATAATATAAACAAAAGCCATATTTTGAAGTTATCATCTTCCTTCAACCGATTCTAACCTAGAGAAGCCATGGATATGTTTGGTCAACCTTAGTAACTTAATTGGTGAGTGATTTTTGTTCCGTTTTTAATTATTTCTATGTTATTAAGATCGTTGTAGCTTAGTCTAGCTAGCCCAGGGACTATTTTGCAAACTGTTAAAGATTTTGAATGTTTCCATTGATGAATACATGAGTATTTTGATGTTTCTTGATAGATTATGAATTCTTTTTGATATATATAAGTTTTGTTAAGTGATTTTTAGTGAAAATGCAAATTAGGTTCAAAAATGTGAAAAGTGTAAATTTAGTGGTTAAAATGTGAAATAAATGAAAAGTATGGGCTACTAAGGGTATAATAGTAATTTTTCTAGGCTTGGGTTGTGATGAAATTGAATGAATTTTGTTTTACGAGCCTAGTGACTAAATTGTAAAAGTTATGAAATTATTAGGGTAAAGTGTAAATGTGCTTAAATCTGTGTTTTGGATTAAATTGAATTGATAGATTATTAAATAAGTTAATTTTGAATATATTTAGTTCAGGAAAAGCGATATTCGAATCTAGATCGAGGGAAAATGAAAGTTATTGACTAATCGATTTATTTCATCGTTTTCACATCTGAGGTAAGTTCCTATGTCATAAATTTCATTATATATGTATTTTAAATGCTTGGATATTGTATAAGTTGTGAATACGAGAATTCAGATAAGTTCGAAAATGACACGATGGTAATTTCGCATTCGAAATCCCGGTTGAACCTTAGGAATAGTTTAGGATACTAGTGACATCATTAGGGGATTCATTGAGTTGGCTTCGGGCCAAGATATTAGCACTTCGGGTGCAAGTTATACCGATTTGGCTTTGGGCCATGAATATCGACTAATTTGGCTTAGGGCCATGATATCAGTTTTTTGGATAAGCTACCTTGATTTGGCTTCGGACCATGGTATAGGTATTTATTGTGCGAGACCCTTGAGTATCCGACTTCGGGCCATGGTATAGGTTCTTATTGTATAAAGGAAGTGTATACTCTCATAATTGAGTGTTTGAAAGGTTTGTTAGTGAATGAAAGCTATATGTTGGTGTATTCAAATTATTGAATTATATTTGTGAGATTTCATTGAGTTTATTTCATACGAGTTGACTAAGCTTTATAGCTTACTTTGTTTGTTTTTCTCGTGTTTTATAGTGTTATCAAAGCTAGCTCAGATTTGGGGGTTGTCGGAGATCGCTTCACACTATCTACCTATCTCTTGGTACCTAAGAACTTTGGTCTTTTAAGTATATGGCATATATAGGGACTTTGGTCATGTTGGTTATGACTTGATAATGATTTTGGCTATATGAATTGGCATTGTAAATGTTCATGTTTTGGTATGTATATATAGCCATGTGTAATGGCTTATTTTGGTTTATTTGGTATGTTTGGATCATGTGCATTCGTTAGTTCGAAAGGCGTAACTAAAAATTCATAGTGACCATACTTTGTTCTAAATGTAGTCTTTGGCACATCTAATTCTTTTACTCGTAACGGGTAATATCCCGATCTCAAATCAATTTTCGAAAACACTGTAGCCCCTTTCAATTGATCAAACAAATCATCCATTCTGGGCAGAGGATACTTATTCTTGATCATCACTTTGCTGACCTTTTGATAGTCTATACACATTCTCATCGTGCCATCTTTCTTTTTCACAAATAATATTGGTACACCCCAAGGAGAGAAACTCGGTCTAGCAAAACCTTTATCTATCAACTCTTGCAACTGAGCTTTCAATTCTTTTAATTCTGCCAGGGCCATTTTGTACGGAGTTATCGATATCGGAGTAGTTCTCGGCACTAATTCAATGCCAAACTCAACCTCTCGGGTCGGTGATAAAGTTGGTAACTCTTCAGGAAGCACATCTGGATACTCACATACAACTGGCACTGGTTCGATCTTCTTTTCAGTCACTTTCTTATCAAGCACATAAGCAAAATAAGCTTCACAACCATTTTTCATATATTTCTAAGCTAAGATTGATGAAATCACTACTGGTAAACCATTCAAATCATTTGACCCAATCTAGATAATCTCATTATTCTAACATCTCAGATCAATCATCTTTCGTTTATAGTTTATTAGAGCATCATGTAGCGTTAGCCAATCCATACCCAAAATTATATCAAATTCATCAAATGGCAACAACATTAGATCAGCCAAAACACAAAAATCCCGAATCATCAATGGACAGTTCTTGCACACTTTATCAACAAAAACACACTTGCCTAAGGGGTTCGATACTCTAATCACAAATTCAGTAGACTCTACAGGCAAAGTCTTACTGGATACTAAATTTACACATATATACGAATGATTTTATCTTGGATCTATCAATGCAATCTTATTAGTATCATAGAGAGTAAAAGTACTGATAATAACGTCTGGAGATGACGCTTCTTTGCGAGCACGAATAGCGTAGGCTCGTGCAGGTGCTCTGGACTCTGACCTTATAGTAGAATCTTTAGTCACTCTCTGGCTACCACTAACATTTTCCGTGTTTCTGGGAGGTCTACCTCTAACTGCAGTATTACTTGGTCTCGTGTTTTGTACTGTATCTTGCTCAGCCAACTCAGGACAGTTATGAATGAAATGATCTAATGAACCACATTTAAAACAGGCTCGATCATTCAATCTACAATCACCGATATGCCATTTTCCATAATGCCTACACTCAGGTCGATTTTGTCTCACATTGCCAACACTAGAAATAGATGTAGCTTGAGCTTTAGAACTCACAGGTTGCTTTTCACGATCCCTACTTTAATATCCCATCGATGAATTGGAACGGTCGAACGAGTTTCAGAATTTCTTTGATACAGACTGATAAGAATTACTCGTCGATCTCTTTCTGGAGTCTCTAGCTTTAAAATCAGCTTTTCTCTTTTCTTTTCTGAGTTCTTTAGCTTTACATGCCCATTCGACGAGTATCACAAACTCTTTGATTTCCAGAATCCCAACTAATAGCTTGATGTTTTCATTTAAACCATCCTCAAATCTCTTGCACATAATACCTTCAGTTGAAACACATACCCGATGTATCTGCTCAATCTCAAAATTCTCGCTCGTATTTGGTAACAGACATACGGCCCTGTTTCAGCTCGAGAAACTCTTTGCGTTTCTGATCAATGAATCTCTGGCTAATATATTTATTCCGGAATTTAGTTTGAAAAATCTCTCAAATAATCTATTCTTTTGGAACCATCGATACTAATGTATTCCACCAGTGATACGCAGTGTCTCTTAACAAAGATACGACACATTTGATATATTCATCAGGAGTACAATATAACTCATCGAACACTCGGATTATATTATCGAGCCATAACTCATCTCGTTCAGCATCATCATCAATATTAGCCCGAAACTCTTCAGCCCATGTTTACTAATCTTACCAATAGATGGCTTACTCAATCGAATCGGGTATATCATTTGTGGCACAACTGGGACTTGTTGAAGAATAGGTAGGGGTGGAGGTTGTTGAGTAGTCGGATTCGTTCAAATGAACTCCTTGAACCACACACTCATTGTAACACCCCTAACCTGTATCCATCATCAGACTAGGGTCAAAGGCATTACCGGACAAATCAGAAACTTTTACAGACATTACACACAATCATATATCAATTATAATTAAATTGTCCCTTAAATAGGTCAACGAGACCTTAATCATGCTTTAGAGTAGGTCCGAGACCAAACCAAAAACACATGGAAATTCTCAAAAATTTAAAAATTTTCTAAGTTATGAAGGCCACACGCCCGTGTGCGAAGGCTGTATGCCTCCCACAGCTACTAGACACAATTGTGTGTCCTGGCCGTGCCAAATCAGGGCATGTATACTAACTTTTTCACACAGCCACTAGGCACGCCTGTGTACCATGGTCGTGTGCTCATAGGCCATATACTGACTTAATCCCATGGCTATCAGGCACGTCTGTGTGCCAAGGCCGTGCACACTTAGCTAGATCCTATCATTTTCCCACGGCCATTAGGCACGCTCGTGTGCCATAACCATGTTGGCAAAATAGGCCATTGTCAATGCCATAATGCCACCCACAAAATGGTCAATCCCTACAAGCAAATTACCAAATCATTTCATGCATATTTTGCAACCAAAACATATCAAAGAAATCATCAAATCCTCACTTACAATTTCAAATTCAATCATACCAAATTGTACAACTAAACACATAAGTAACTAAGCATGATTCATCCATTTATACTTTTCATCTATTCATTTCTTTGATCAATCAAACATATTCAGCAAGCATTCATATGCTCACCATATCTTTAACCATTTCATAAGCTATCATGCCATACCAAACATGCATCGTTTTCATATATACATACTTAAGCATATTACCAATACTTATCTAGCCACATCTCATGGCTATTATACACATTTCAAAAGATAACCAAAATGACTAGTCTATACATGCCATATCTAGCTTTATACATGTTTCAAAAGATACCAAAACAAGCTTAGGTAGTGTGATGATGATCCTCGATGGTCCCGAGCCTTCAGTAGCTATGACGATCTATAAAACAGAAAGAACACACACAGAATAACTTTCAAAAGCTTAGTAAGCCATATACAGATAAATATAACAAATGATACACATATTCAATTTGATAAACTGTCATTTATACCTCTCATAACAAATTCATCACATATTTATTGGCTCATATGCCTAGCCATATCATACCAAATTCTTCAACTCAAATATTACAAATACACATAGCTTATTTGAGCGTTTATTCACATATCATTCCATCCATTCATAGTACATAATCATCTTAGTAAGTTCATATAGATACTTACCTTCCATATACACTTAGTGTACAAAACAAACATACCTGAAATAGATTTACAAACCGCGTGATCATTTGTATCTCAGATTTGCCCGTTGAATCGTTCGAAATCTAATAGGAATTTTAGAGTGCTCAAAATATTTGTACAATGCCAACGTCCCAGACGTGGTCTTACATATAATCAAATGTCGATGCCACTGTCCCAGACAGGGTCTTACACGAATCAATACGATGCCGATGTCCTAGACATGGTCTTATACGTAGATCTCATATCGATGCCAACGTCCCAGACATGGTCTTATACGAAGTATCAAATCAATGCCAACGTCCCAAACGTGGTCTTACATGATATCGCATAACAGACACCTATGTCATGACATAACTAATCTTATCTATTCCTAAGTTCGTACAGGACTTCTCAGACATTGTCACTATATCGATCTTATTTTAGAATTCATGATCATCTCGTAAGCATTCATCATTATCATTAGTCATATGAACATACATAATTCAATACAAATTTGTTTATTTGTATAATGACTTACCTCGGATTTGGATATTCGCTCAGACTCGTTTATTCGACTATCTTCGCTTTCTCGCGATCTAATTCTTGATCTATACATATTCAAGTTTAAACCTTTTATTTAACAACACATTCAATTCAATCCAAATTTACATATTTAGGGCTATTTGCAACTTAGCCCTCACATTTGCACACTTTATCAATTTAGTCCATTTTTAATAAAACATCAAATGTACAAAATCAACATATACCCATATTTAGCCGAATACTCATGTATCCCATACAAGTCCAAACATTTTATCAAATTCACAATTTAGTCTCTCAAAATACTATTTTCACAATTTAGCCCTAATTAGCTAAATACATCAAAACTTCAAGAACAAAACATGTTCATTTAACACATATCTTTCATATTTCACTATTAAGCATCACAAATCACATGAGTTCATCAAAGTATCATTTCAAAAACATCATCAATTCTCAAAATTGAAGCATGGGTTTTGAAGTAGACAAAGCAACGATTACAGAAACGTAGAAATTATTAAAAACAAATCAAAACATACCTTAAATTTAAGCCTTAAAGTAGCCGAATAAGAAAAACTCAAACCCTTGCTTTCTCTCTTTTAACAATCAGTGGATGAACATAAAAAATGATGAAATTTTGGCTTTTGTTTTTGTTTATTAACATTATATTACCACTTTACCATTTTAACCCTTTTAAAACATATAAAACAAAATAAATTCTAAGGTTATTTAGTCATTTGTCCATCCACTAACCTTAATATTGGCTTAATTGCCACATAAAGCCATCACACTTATAAAAACATGACAAATAAGTATCTTTTCATAAAGCATGCAAATTTGCATCTCAATGCAATTTAATCCTTTTATCAAATTAAGTACACAGACGGACAAATTAACTCACGAAAATTTAGCACATGCTTAATCACATTCCAAAGACACAGAAAATAATATTAAAATATTATTCTAACTCGAATTTGTGGTCCAAAACCACTGTTCTGACTAGGGTCTAAACTGAACTGTTACACTCATCATTTGGAAGAAGGCTTGTTTAGCCTCTCCCTCGTGGCTATTAGTTGCAAGTCTAGAGTCAGATTGCACTGCCCTCTAAGCAGGAGCGGGTGCATTACTCTCTACACCGTCAGCTAAAGCTCTTTCAGGATCCATTACTATATGGAAACACAATTTAAGCTATCAAGAATCATCACACTAGCGCACAGTATATATGGCATGTATAGCTAGACTCTCACACATGCTACATTACTCATAGAATCGACTAAACTGTAGCTCTGATACCAATAAATGTAACCCCTAACCTTATCAGTCACTAAAATAAGGTTACGACGCATTACTGATCAATTCACAACATACAATATATATTTAACAAACGAAAATCCATTATCACATAAACATTAATCAAACATAATCACATAGTCACATGCCCGTGTGTGAGGCCGTGTGGAGCATACTGACTTCAAATTAGTTCCAACACCAGGGGACACACGGCCGTGTATCATGACCGTGTGTTGCACATGGCTGAGACACGCACCCGTATGGACAAGAATAGGCCGTTTGCAAGGCCAATTTGCCACCCTTTCTCATGCTCACCTAAACATCCAAAATAATACCATTTCAACACATTTTTAGGCAACCAAAACATGCTATTTCATATATTAATCATGCCATTTAAAATCCATCCATTATCTACTCAAATCATAATCCAAAACATACTAAAATAATATGTCATTACCAACAATTTCACTTATCTTCTCTATGCATTTTTCTCATAATCTTATCAACTAATTCATGTCATAAAACATACCAAATCATATGTTAAAATCAAGCCACAACATGCCATTTCATCTTCAACCATACCAAACATGCCAAAATACAAGGCCATATATACATCACATATCACTTACCAAATTCATAAATTTAGCCAACTCAAATGGCCAAATACACACCCACATTGTAACATCTCGAAATTGGGCCTAGAAGAATTGGGCCCAATGGGCTTTGGGCGAGGAATGTTTAAAATTTTTGAGAATATGAGAATGGCGTTATTGCAAATTGGACTTATTAGTTAAGTGAATTTGGAAGGTTACGAGGTTTCTAGGAAGTTCCGGGTTCAAGATGGGCTATAGGAAAAATGTTGTGTTTAAGCATTTAAGGAGACTAGGCAAGTAGCATCAAGACTTAAGGAAATAAGTGTGCATTTTGCTAGCACAAGGGGTCTATTGGTAAAGGTGGAAAGTGGCGTGTGGAGTGTACTAATGGTCTAAGGTTCGAATCCTTCTTGGTGCAAAATTTTGACTATTATTTTTGTACTCTTTCCCTAAGTGTCGTCCAAGCTTGTAAATAAGGCAAGTTGGACTTTTAATTTTGGCAAGGTGGCTAAGGAAATTAGGAAAGGATGAAGGTAAGGACAGAAATCAAAAGAAAGGGGAAAGTATAGGGGACATGTTGACACAAAGAGAGGAAAATGTTATGGAAAGTTTTGGATGGCAAATTTTGACTTTTTGCCAAGGCATGGAAGGTTTAGTGGAGGGGGAAGTATAGCCGAATTTTGCTTTGCCTTTTGGTAGAAACCTATGTTTTTGTTTTGGCCAAAATTTCTTTAGTATCAAATTGTGTCTTTTTCTCCAAAATTTTCTTCTTCTTGCTGAAACTCCAAGTTGTTAGTGAACATATTTTCTTCTTCATTTCTTCTTATTGCCGAATGTACCAAACCATTGAGACCAAATCATTCTCTCTTATCATCTCTTGAAAACCGAAACTAGTTAGCACCCATTTTCTCCCTTTCTTTTCTTTTAATCATCTTTTTGATCCTTCTTCCATTTCTTAAAAACAAAACTTCATCTTGATCAAATCCTTTTCTTTTATTCATTCTCTCCATAATTGAATTTAATAGCAACTTTTCTCTCCATTATCTCTTTTTCTTTCGTGTTTGGACACTATCTTCTTGACGAATCGGTGATTAATATTTTCTCTTCAATTTCTTCTCTTAAAGTCGAATATATGTCCTTGTCATGGGATGGTTCTATTAATCGGAATCATCATTCCTTCTCTCTCTCACAACGTGATCATTTTCTTTTCGTAGTGTTTTAAGTGGAAGGGCGTGTATCGTTCTAGCCCTAAGTCAAATGGTGGAAATTGGATCCAATATCGATAAGGTAAGGAATCCTTTATGGATTATTTGAAATCGTTATGTATTCGTTTAAGTTATTTTTAGGATAATAGTGGTTGTGACTAATCGATTTTGTTTTAGGCACTAAATCGCTCGATCGATCGACTTGTTGATCATATGATTATAATGGGTCAACGAAGAGTGGTTCTTTAGGAAATCAATAAGGTGTGTAATCCCGTACCTTCCGAATACATGTTTGAAATGGTGTGTAATCTCACACTTCTCTGAAAGTTTGCATGAAATATTCTGTGATTCGATCGATATACCAAAGAAAACCGAAAATCGACATCCGTGATCACTCGGGCATGCGTATGTCCGTAGTGGTAACCATAGTTTGCAATGAAATAGTTTTTGGTCAGTAACAGTGATGTGGTTTTGAAAAATCACGGAAAATAGGAGAAAAGGGATTAATAAGTGAGTAAGATATTAAATTAAAGCTTACTGTGTCTATTTTTATATGGAAGAAGTAGAGAAGGAAAAAAAATTTTAAATTCTGTGATATTTTAATTTTAGTGAGACTGGTTCTGATTGACTTCGTGGTTCCATGATCTGGCTTGGAAAAATCGTATAAAATTGTACAAAGTGAATTATGAGTTATAGTTTATATGTATAGATTCCTTAGTGAGCCTATTTTCAATAGAAACAAGTGGGAGCAGTATATGAAAATCGTACAGTGAGATATTTGAAATTAAGGTAAGAGTGGTCTGAATCATTGGACAGTGAAACAAGGGAAACTTTAAGGAATAAACTGTACTAAATGGCTAAGCCAAAAAAAACAAATTCTGGAAAACTTGTAGTAAGAAGATATATGAGTCTAGTTTCAAGTAAAGTTTACGGATTTGGATTTCGTGATTCCTAATTCGAGTTATAATGAATTTGGTCAGTATAACGCAGATGGACAGTTTCGATTTTTATGCCCCAAATTAGTAGTTAAATTTGGTTTGCGAAATTTACCAAAATACCCTTAGAGGGTAAATTACCGAAATACCCCTGGGTTGCGAGATTACCGAAATATCCTTAGTGGGTAGAACTTCTAAATTACGAAAATGCCCCTAATGGGCCGATTTACAAAAATGCCCTTATGGGCCGAATTATGGAAATGCCTTTAATGGCCCGATTTGATATATTGTTTAATGGGCCGAATTGATATATTGCTTAACGGGCCGATTTGATAAATTGCCTTTAAGGGCCGATTTGCAAAGCCTTAATGGGCCAAACTTTTGTTTGAATTAATTATTGTTGTTATAATTGTAAATATCATGATTTGCTATGTATGATGCATTTACATGATTTTACATTGGTTGGGAAAATGTTGAAGAGAAGAAATTCCGGTGGCACTGCCATAAATATGTTTGATAATATGATACTCTGTGATTCTGATGGCTTGCCCACAATTAAAGTTGTTATAAATGGCATAATGCATGCGATTGGTGTGCTGGCGGGGTGAGTTGACTTGATCCCCACAGGTGTGATGGTTGGTACAAGTGGTGTGTAGCGGATGGATAATTAGGTTGGATTGGGATTGCATTACATTCATTTGGTATATTCTGTTTTGTAAATGGGCTTTAGCCCAAAATTATGCTTTATGGGCTTCGGCCCAAGTTATTGTTATATGGGCTCAGGCCCAAATTTTTAATAAACGGGTTCAAGCCCAGTGGACAATAGTAAGGGGATTATGCACTGAGTTCTTGTAACTCACCCTCCTTTCTTTCTTAACCCTTGTAGGTAATGCTCAGTGACGTGGACTTGGGTCATGGATGACTCGATGGAGGCCATACTTCAAAAACGGTGTTCTTGAACTTTAGAATTTCTATTTACGTTACTTTATTACTTTTACTATTTTGGGTTTTAAGTTGTAATAAGGCCTCTGGACTATTTTTATTTTTGCTTTATAGTTGGGAATGTTTTTATTATTTTCCTTAAATTGTTTAAAAAGGGAATTTTCTAAAAACTTAAATGGATTTTATAGCAAACTTTTACAAATGATTTGACTCGGATTTTCTTTCAAAATTATCTGCGACATTTCAAAAGTCACGGTTTTAAAGTTCGCTACCTTGTTTTTTGATTCATCAAAACAGCCTTTCGAAAGTAGTCGTATTTTATCAAATATTTACATCCAAACTTGTTTATTAACAATAACCAAATAACATTTATTTTAGTACAAATCACAAGGATTTTATACATTTTCCTAATGTGACATGTCAGATCCGGTCGTAACGCATGGGTCGGGTTTGGGGTATTACACACATTACATTATTTATGAGCCAAATCTCATGGCTAATATCATAACTTAAAACATAACATCTTAATACTAGCCTATACATGTCATACACCATATAGACATAACATCAAAAGTACCAACAAGTTGATCGATAGTTTGACGATGTTCCTGTTGATCCCTGAGTTCGAGCTAGCTCCGATTATCTATAAAACAGGGAAAGAACAGACAAAGTAAGCTTTAAAAGCTTAGTAAGCCTTATACAAATAAAATTACCACCTGAATAAATATCATTTTCATTAATAGGCAAATCATGAATAAGTATATGAAAGCTCATAAACCTTTCCCATTCAACACATATTCAAATTCATAAGAGAATTCATCAAATACTTCCCTTTTCAATACACGTATGAATCTCGTATGTACCTGAGTCACTTAACTCATTCACACATTCTTTCTCGACTTGAATTTGCCCGTTGAACTACTCGAAATCGTTAAGGATACTCGAAAATCACATATAACTCATACAATGCCATATCTTGGATATGGTCCTACATGTTATCACATATCGATGCCACTGTCCTAGATAGGGTCTTATACGAAATCATATAACGATGCCAATGTCCTAGACATGGTCTTGCAAGTAATCACATCTTGGTAATCTTAATGTCATGACATTCGTATCCTATACTATTCCTAAGGTTCTTATGGGACTTCCGGATATTGTAACCTTGTCGATTCTTTCTCATATTTGATCATTCAACATTCATAGCAGTTCAATGAAAATTAAACAAACTGGATCACCTATTCGATAACTTTTGATATTCCCCGATCTAAATCTGATTCTTTCATTCTTGATCTATATAAATTAAAAATTAACTCATTTATTCATCAAATCACTCAATTCTGTCCACAAACACATATTTGGGCCTTTTTACACTTTAGCCCCTAAGGTTCCATATTTTTACAATCCCTATTTCATAAATACACAAAATTCACACAATTTAATTCAAATACATGCTAGCTAAATTTTCCTTGTGCACATATCAGCCCATATTTATTATTTATTCACACATTTAACCACACATTTTCACATTTTCACAATTAAATCCCTATTTGACATTTTTATCAAAAATTACTTTACAAAACTTGCGCAACTATCAACAAATATTTATTTTTCATCATCAAACATTCAAAAGCTCAAGCATTCATCAATAGCACTTCACAAAAACATTGACAACTTCAGAAATTAAGGTATAGGCTAGCTAAAATATAAAGCAACGATCTCAAAAATGTAAAGATCATCAAAAACCGAGCTCAAAACACATACCAACTAAGCTCCAAATTAACCGAACCCTAAAATGAACTAAATGTTTTCTTCTTCCACCATATTCGGTCAAAGAAAGATGAAATGAAGCTTAATTCTAGTTTTGTTTTAATTAATATACATTGTTTTATTTAATTACCAAATTAACCTTCGTTAAAAACCATTAAAAACATCCATTTAATGGCCATTTATTTTGAATTCCACTATCAATGATCTAATAACATCATAAGGACCTTTAATTTAATAAATCATAGAAATTAAACACATTTACCATATAGAATGCTACTTCTGCATTTTACGCGATTTAGTACTTTTATCAAATTAAGCATTCAATCGATAAAATTATATTATGAAACTTTCACACATATATAATCACATGCTATAGACACCAAAAATAATATTAAAATAATTTTCTAACCTCAAATTTTTGGTTTCAAAACCACTATTCTGATTTAGCTAAAACCGAGCTGTTACAACTCTCTTCCTTAGAGATATTCGTCCTCGAAAATCTTACTAGTGAATAGGTTCGGGTATTGATTTCTCATAGCATCCTCGGGTTCCCACGTAGCTTCTTCAACCCCGTGTCGATGCCATAATACTTTCACTAATGTGATTTTCTTACTTCTCAATTATTTGATCTCACGAGCTAAAATTTGAATTGGTTCTTCATCATATGACATATCTAACTGAATTTCAACCTTGGTCAGGGAAATGACGTGTAAAGGGTCAGATCAGTATCGTCAAAGCATTGACACATGAAATACATTATGTATTTTCTCTAACTCAGACGGTAGAGATAATCGATAAGCAACTGGTTCGACTCGCTCGATAATCTCATATGGCCCGATGAATCGCGGACTTAATTTTCTTTTTCGACCAAACCGCAATATCTTTTTCCACGGTGACACTTTCAAGAATACTTTATCCCCAATCTAAAACTCAATATCTTTCTGTTTCAAACCTGCGTAAAATTTCTGTCGATCCGATGCTGCTTTCAAACTATGACGAATTGCTTTCACTTTTTCTTCAGTCTCTCTGATCAAATCAATTCCGTGAATCTTATTTCGCTGAGCTCACTCCAATACAACGATGTTCAACATTTACGAACGTATAGAGCTTCTTACGGTGCCAATTTAATACTCAATTGAAAGCTATTATTATAAGCAGACTCAATCAGCGGTAGGTATTTCTCCCAACTACCTTCAAACTCAAGAATACAACAACGCAACATAACCTCAGGAATCTGAATAACTCGTTTGGATTGACCATCTATTTGCGGGAGAAATGCAGTACTAAAATGCATCTTTGTACCTAAAGCTTCTTGTAGTTTCTTCCAAAATTGTGATGTAAACCTCGGATCTCTATCCGAAACAATGGAAATAGGTACCCGATGCAATCTCACAACCTCGGAGATATATAACTTAGCTAACTTATCAAGCGAGAAATCCGTACGTACAGGAATGAAATGAGCTGATTTCGTTAATTGGTCAACAACAACCCAGATTGCATATTTCTTTCTCGGAGATAGGGGTAAACTCGATACAAAATCCATAGTCACTCTATCCCATTTCCATTCGGGAATTATGATTGGCTGCAAGAATCCCGACGGTACTTGATGCTCAGCTTTGACTTGCTGATAGATTAAACACTTCGACACAAACTCAGATATATCTCTTTCTATGTCGTGCCACCAATACAGCCATTTCAAGTCATTATACATTTTCGTTCTTCCCGGATGAACAGGTAAACGACTACTATGTGCTTCATTCAAATCATCTGAATCAACTCTAAATTTCTCGGAACACATATTTGGCCTCTGAATCTTAAACAATCATCAGAATCAACTTGAAACTCTAAATCAGGGTTCAAATCACATTGAGCTCGTTTTGCTAACATTTCATTATGCTTTACAAATCTGCTGTAAAACTAATGGTTTCCCTTTCATCTCGGCCACAATCAAACCATCATTACACAAAGCTATTTGAGTATTCATAGCATTCGGCTCAAAGCATCAGCAACGACATTAGCCTTTCCTAGATGTTAATCGATCACTATCTCATAATCTTTTAGTAATTCAAGCCACCTTCATTGTCGCAAATTCAGATCTTTCTGAGTCATCAAATATTTCAAAATCTTGTGATCGGTACCAAACAAATAATGACGCCAAATTTTTAACGTGAACACAATAGCTGCTAACTCCAAATCGCGCGTCAGGTAATTCTTTTCATACGGTTTCAATTGTCTCGAGGCATAAGCTATAACTTTGCCTTTCTGCATCAAAACACAACCCAGACCATTCAACAATGCATCACTCAACACTACAAACTTTTTACCTGATTCAGGCTGAACTAACACTGGTTCCTCTGTCAGTAAAGCTTTCAACTGATCAAAACTTTTCTGACATTTATCTAACCATTCGAACTTAACATCTTTTTGAAGCAATTTTGTTATCGGAGTCGCAATCATTGAAAAGCCTTTCACAAATCGTCTATAATAGCCGGTGAGTCTCAGGAAGCTATGGACTTCAGATACATTTCTCTGAGGCTTCCAATCTATTATTGCATAAATCATGCTTGGATCGACTCGAATACCTGATGCTGACAGAATATACCCTAGAAAACAAACCTCGCGCAACCAGAATTCACATTTGCTGAACTTTGCACATAACTGCTTATCTCGCAGAGTCTGTAGTATAATTCTCAGATGCTCGGCATGTTCGGATTCATCAGGTGAGTAAATCAAAATGTCATCAATGAAAACAACGACAAATCAATCTTGGTACGGTATGAAAATCTAGTTCATTAAGTCCATAAAGACAGCAGGTGCATTCTCTAACATCCTTAAATCGGGGTTTTTGCATTTTGTATGTGTGCATGCGTGTAGTATGGTTGTTATGCTGGTTTTGGGGTGTTTGGGGTCTAGGCATGAGTCAGTGGTAGGCCTGAGCCATAGCAAAAATTTCATTTTTGAG
The DNA here is from genome assembly GCA_025503065.1 of Gossypium bickii. Lineage (NCBI taxonomy): Eukaryota > Viridiplantae > Streptophyta > Magnoliopsida > Malvales > Malvaceae > Gossypium > Gossypium bickii. The sequence continues at coordinate 100,976,849 of CP106715.1, forward strand.
TACTTAGATGGGAGAGCGGGTTGAGTTAGGTGTTAAGGGAAATTAGTGGCATGGTTTGTCACAAGAACCCAAGTGGTAAAGTAGCAAGAGAGGCGCCACTTAGGAGGCAAGAGGGTGACGCCACAGAGAGCAGAAGGAGCCTTGGTTTGAGCTGCGGGAATCTCCTTTTGGGTATTCTTTGTGACTCCAGGAAAAGGGAGAGTTGCACTCAGGTAGGACTTTAATGGATCAGGATGGAAGAAGTCAAAAGATTTGAATGGGTGGATGAGAGAAATGTTAGGAGCTTGAAGTGTTCAAACTTGTTTGAATGGATGATCAGGAGAAAAACAAGGAGGAAAAAAGGGGATTGAGTTGGTGTGTGTTAGCTGAATTTTCTTTGGTGGCTATGAGGTGTTGGAGTATTCGGTTCTTGTGGAGTAGGAGTGTGCCGAATTTCTATAGTAGACTTAGGGGAGCATTTTCGGTTAGCTTGGAGGACATTCTTTTACTTCATTTCTTTTTGGTCAAAACTAAAATACCCATAGCATCTTGTTGCGTTTTCTTTTTCTCTCAGGAACCAAAACTGAAACTTTTTTCCTAAATCTCTGCTTATTTTTTTTTCTCTTCTCGGCTTCTTTTGTGTTTGGCCGAATCCACCTTACTCTCCACCCATTATTTGTGATCCATTTTCTTGCCATAACCATTAAGAACCGAAACCACATATACCATTCCTCCTCTTCGTCGTTCTTCATTTTTATTTTATTGTTAGCCGAATCCTTCTGAAGCCTCATCCTTTATCGAAACCTCTGCTACTCTTCTTCTTTCTCTTCCAACACCTTGGCCGAATACCAATTGTTGGAGATCGCTCTCTTTTCATCTTTTCTTTATTTTGTGGATCAACTTTGGCAATTGAGGGTAAGTTCTTGGCACTGTGGCCGAATCTCTCTCATCTCTTATCCTTTCCCTCTATCGTTTCATATGGAAACAAAAGCCAGATTTTGGCATCTGTTTTGTATGGTTCTTATTCTTCTATAAGCCGAATTCTCTTGGCATTCATAAGTGTTTTTTCGGGTTTTGTGACAGCAGATTCGTCGTTGGCTATTCTCCATCACCCCCAATCGATTTTATTAAGTGTGGCAATAAGGGTTCCTGCAGATTCAATCTTTTCTTCTTTTGTTAAATGCCGAAGGCAGTAACTAATCATATAGGTTCTTTGCCGATTGAAGGGGGACTCGTCTTCGCGTTGCTTCGGCTTTTGGCTTGTTGGTTAAAAGGTGATGAGGTAAGGGGCGATCATCTTCCTACGTTATCTTTTTCGGGATTTCATGACCATAGCCGAATGGCTATTTGCTTAATAGTGATGTGTTTGGCCGAATATAGGAAGGGAGTGACGCAAGCGTTTGGGTTCCCGAGATTTGCTCTGTTCATGGTTTAGATCTTGATCTTCGGGATTTGTTAATCTAGGTAAGAGATCTATCTATTCAAGTTTGATATCTCTATTCATAGTTATTCTCTGTGTTAACCTGATTTAGTGACCAAAGGTTTTATGGACCCTAATGTCAGCCAAACGTTCGGAGGGGTTGGATCTAAAACCCCAGCCCCTACGTTCAAGAAGAGGGCTATGTCGGCTGCTCGCGATTGGCCACCTGGTTGTGGGCGGGCATCTGAGCAAAGCAACAGGTAGATAGCGATAGTGTCGATTAACGACAGTGTCAACGTAGAGAGCGTCGTATTACGGGTAATCAGGTGTGTAACTCTTACACACTTCATTAGTTAATATGTTTATCATGTATACTGTCAGAAGCTGGATTTATCGATGAAACTGTTATGTTACTCATGTGAGTAAAAGCGAGGACTTTGGGTAAGTCCACTATTGATTGATTAATGATAAATGCCTCTATAATATTTGTATATGCCATGCCATGTGATGTTAGTATGTTAAGCATATTTGTTATGCCATGAAAATTATGTTCATAAAGTTGGGCATGGTGAGAGGAGGGGGAAGGCATGATTCTAGACTGTCTCCAGTGGTTTTCACCATACAGTGGGTTGGCCCCGCTTCCTATATTATTATGGTGACTAAGTCTCAGTGGTTTGACCACATATTTCTATCTTTGTGACTCGTCCCAGTGGTTTGGTACGACAGTGGGTTGGCCCCACATATCGGCATACGGGATTGTCACCAGTGGTTTTGACCACAAGGTGGGTTGGCCCCACCCATACTATTTGTGACTACGGTCACCAGTGGTTTTGACCACACATATATTATTTGTGACTACAGTCACCAATGGTTTTGACTAGCAGTGGTTTTGACCACACGGGGTAGATACAGGAGTTTAGGATGGTTAGGTTTTGTGTTGCATGACATGCTTATTGACTTATGAAATTGTGTAAGAGCATTAATATCTTCGGGATGGGGAGTTATACACTGAGTCTCGGTGACTCACCCCTTCCTTTACATTTTGCAGATGATGCATAAGTCGCGGATACGGAGCCGGGGCGGACTCGAGGTGGCCATGCACAATTTCTTTTTCGGGTTTTGTTTTAACTACTATTTCAGTTTTACTTTACTTTAAATTTGGTTTTGGGTTGTAATAAGGCCACTAGTTTTTATTTCTGGGATTTTTTATCGATTTTAAATTTTCACTAAATTTGGCCTAAGCTAAAATAAAACGGCATGCCTAAATAACCTATAAAATGAATGTTTTCCAAACTTTCACAAATTATCGAGATTTTTTTAAAACATTACCATCGGGTAATGGCAAACAAGTGGTAACAATAAGTTAACTCAGTTTTCCTTAAAACTAAATTGGAAATGTTTTAGCAACTAAACTCAAACTAATTCGGCTTTTCATAAAATCAAAAGTTTTCATAAGATAGAGTCGACAGCTTTTTTTCAAATACTGTTTTTACAAAATCTTAACAACAACTTGCTTTCTTCAAAAACGGCTTTTCCCTGTGACATGCCGGATTCGGTCATAGTATTTCAACCCGGTTTGGGGTGTTACAATTTTGGTATCAGAGCCAGTTCAAAAGCTCGGCTGTTGGCCCGAGGCCCAAAATGTTTTAATAAAGGGGTACTGGAATAACTTTGATGGAAAATGCATGAATTGGGAAAGCATGGCACCGAGTCTCCAGCACCGATCCGCACAGGTAAGTACCCCTAACTACTGTTGTGATGGTTTAAATGACTGGGATATAAGTGCTAGAATTCAGAAATTACTCTAGAGACTGAAACCTGTAGGATTGTGTGAACATATGAGAACAACTCCTATAATAAACTGTTCATAAAACTGTGCTGTAATAACAGTGGAACAAATGTAATGCATAAAATTTTTAAATCAGATTAAATCGTGAACAGTAGTCATGAGCACCCGAGGATGTGGGCGTAACACGCGTGGTCGTGGTAGAAGTAGGATGACTGTGTTAGAGCCAGTAGGGTCTGACCATGGGTCAGAGAATGAGGTGCCGCCACCGCCAGCTGAGGTCGCGGAGTTCCAAGGTCAGACGGGTGGTGATGACGCGGTGTCACAGGCGATGCTGTGGGTTCTGGAGAGAGTCGCGGGTGCAGGCGTTGGAATGGAGTAGAGGTATTCAGGGGTGTATCTGGTATGGCTCCCAATACAGCTGAGTATTGGCTGAAGGCGACAGAACGTATAATGGATGATTTGGACTTTACGGTTAAGGAGAACCTGAAAGGGATAGTGTCTCTTCTCCGGGATGAGTCCTATCAGTGGTGGCTCATGATCAGGGATAGAGCAATGGCTGATGACATCACCTGGGATTTCTTTAAGGTAGCTTATCAGAGGAAGTACGTCGGGGCTAGTTATATTGATGCACAGCATAAGGCGTTCTTGAATTTGGTCTAGAGGAGTAAGTTAATATCGGAGTATGAGGCAGAGTTTCTTCGGTTCAGTCGTTATGCTCGGGGTATCATGGCTACGGAACACGAGCGCTGTGTCAGGTTTGAGGACGAATTGAGAGATGAGCTGCGAATGTTGATTGCTCCACAGTAGGAAAGAAAATTTACGGTCTTAGTAGAGAAGGCCAAGATTGCCGAGGAAGTGAAATAGTCGGTAAGACAGAATCGGGATAGGAATTGGAATAAGAGGAGTTCTGGGTCCTCGAGTCCGCCAGAATCGCGAGAAAGGGGGAGATGATGATGGGTGAATCAAGCCGCAAGGCTCTTTGCTACTACTACTGATGGCCGCCACCGTGTGCTCGGTGTGGGAAGTCTCATTCGGGGGAGTGTTGGACAAGAAACAGAGGGTGCTTCGAGTGTGGGTCAATGGGGCACTGAGTAAGGGATTGTCCGCAGAGGTCAGCTAGGATCTAGTCTGAGGGTCAAGGCCGTACACAGTTCAGGAGGGATGATCAGCAACCACAGAGGGGTCGCAGTTCGGCCAGGGGAGGTAATGGTTCTGGATGAGGCCGCGGAGCATCGGGCAGATGTGCTGAGATCTCAGAGGCAAGACAGTCTGGGTTGGTCTAGGCAGCGAGTCGTCGAGAGGAGGGCGACGCACCGGACGTTATAATTGGTACGTTCTTAATTTTTGGACTACCTTATACTACTTTGATAGATGTTGGTTCGACACATTCCTATGTTGCCAGTAGTATAGTGGGAACTATGAACCTAGTCTATGAGATTTCTTCTAGGGAGATGACAGTAATTAGCCCTCTAGGTCACTTTGTAAAGGTAAACAAACTTTATAAGGATGTACTCCTAGAACTTCAAGGGGTAGTGTTTTTGGCCGATCTGATGGAACTGCCATTCGGGGAGTTTGATTTGATCCTTAGATGGACTGGCTAGTGAAGTACCAAGCAAGTTTGGACTGTGCAGCTAAGTGCATGGTATTGAGAACTGTTGAGGGTGAAGAGGTGGTGATGATAGGTAATAAAAGGGATTATCTATCCAATGTAGTATCCGCTTTGAGGGTTGAGAAAATGGTGAGGAAGGGTTTTGAGGCATTCATGGTTATTGTTTGTGCATTGGAGGTAAAGGAATCAACTATGGAGGACGTCCGAACTGTAAAAGAATTTATCGATGTATTCCCAGAAAAGCTTCCGGGTCTGCGTCCAGACCGTGAAGTTGAGTTTGGTATAGATCTGTTACCTAGAACCGCGCCAGTGTCTATTGCTCTATATAGGATAGCGCCGAAGGAGTTAGTGGAACTGAAAGCGCAGATTTAGGAATTGTTGGATCGGGGTTTTATACGGCCGAGTGTATCACCTTGGGGAGCGCCTGTGCTTTTTGTTAAGAAGAAAGACGGTACAATACGGATGTGTATAGATTACCGTCAGCTGAATAAGTTGACGATTAAGAATAAGTACCCATTGCCGAGGATAGACGATCTGTTCGATCAACTTAAGGGTGCATTAGTCTTCTCTAAGATTGATTTAAGGTCGGGGTATCATCAGCTTAAGGTAAAGGAGGCCAATACCCATAAGACGGCATTTCGCACTCGTTATGGGCACTACGAGTTCTTGGTAATGCCGTTCTGGTTGACCAATACGCCGGTAGCATTCATGGACATGATGAATCAGGTGTTTCAGCCGTACTTGGACCGGTTTGTCGTGGTTTTTATAGACGATATATTGGTGTACTCGAAATCTGAGGAGGAGAATGATGCGCATCTACGTGTGGTTTTGCAGATTTTGAGGGAGAAGCAACTATTCGTAAAGTTTAGCAAGTGGGAGTTCTGGCTGAGAGAAGTAACCTTCTTGGGTCATGTGGTGTCAGCTGAGGGAATTAGAGTGGACCCTCGAACGATTGAAGTAGTATTGGACTGGAAACCACCTAAGTCTGTAGCAAAGATTCAGAGTTTTCTGGGTTTGGCAGGATATTATAGAAGATTTGTGGAAGGGTTTTCTTTGATTGCAGCGCCGTTGACCAAGTTGCTGAGAAAAGGGGTTCCATTTGTATGGTCAGATAAGCAACAAGAAAGTTTTGACAAGCAAAAGAGGATTTTGACAGAAGCTCCGGTTTTGATTCAGCCTGAAGCAGGGAAGGAGTTTATGGTGTATTGTGATGCGTCGCATAATGGATTAGGGTATGTGCCGATGCAAGAGGGAAAAGTAGTGGCATATGCGTCTCGACAATTGAGACCTCACGAAGTGAATTACCCGACACATGATCTGGATTTGGATGTAGTGGTTTTCGCCCTGAAAATTTGGAGGCATTATTTGTATGGGGAGAAGTCTATAGTTTACACGGATCACAAGAGTTTGAAGTACCTCTTGACTCAGAAGGAATTGAATTGAGGCAGCGGATGTGGATCGAGTTGTTAAAGGACTACAACTGCTCGATTGAGTACCATCTAGGTAAGGCTAACGTAGTGGCTAACGCGTTGAGCCGCAAGGTGGTAGCGGACTTAAGAGTAATGTTTGTCCATCTTAGTCTGTATGATGACGGGAGCCTGTTAGCAGAATTGCAGGTAAAGCCGACTTGGGTAAATCAGGTTAAGGAGAAACAGCTAGTGGATGAGGTCCTATGTGCTCAGAGGTTGCAAGTGCAGAATGGGGGATTGGAGGGTTACAGCTTGAGCAGCGATGGAGTGTTGTGTTTCCAAGGGAAAGTTTAGATGCCGAAAGATGTTGAGTTAGGGCAGAGGATTCTTCAGGAAGCTCATAGCACCCGATACGCTATGCATCCTGGAGGTAGCAAGAGGTATTGGGATTTGCGGGAATAGTTCTGGTGGCCGGGTCTAAGGCAGGAGGTAACAGAATTTGTAAGTAAGTGTATGACATGTCAGCAAGTCAAAGCTGAACATCAGTTACCATCGGGTCTGTTGCAGTCGGTAAAGATTCCGCAGTGGAAGTGGGAAAGGATTACGATGGATTTTGTCAGTGGGCTACCCCTTACGCCTAGTAGGAAAGATTCAGTCTGGGTGATTGTTGATCGTTAGACAAAATTAGCTCATTTTATACCGGTTCGGGTTGATTACTCACTCCAAAGGTTGGCTAAGTTGTATGTAGCGGAAATAGTGAGGTTGCATGGAGTGCCAGTGTCGATTATTTCAGATAGGGATCCCAGATTCACGTCAAGGTTTTGGAAAGCGTTGCATCAGGCATTAGGTACAAGGTTGGATTTCAGCACGGCATTTCATCAGCAGTCGGATGGGCAATCAGAAATGGTGATTCAAATCTTGGAAGATATGTTAAGGGGTTGTGTTTTGGATTTTAAAGGTAGTTGGGAAGAATTTCTACCGCTAGCGGAGTTCGCGTACAACAATAGTTATCAGGCCAGTATCCAGATGGCACCATATGAAGCATTATACGGACGTAAGTGTCGTACCCCTACGTGTTGGACAGAGTTGAGTGAACGTCAGATGTTGGGTCCACAGTTGGTTGCTGAGACAGAGGATAAGGTTAGGTGATTTGAGCTCGTCTGAAGGAAGCTTCAGACAGGCAGAAGTCTTATGCCAATCTCAAGCGAGGGGATATAGAGTTCACTGTAGGTGACAAGGTCTTTCTGAAAGTGTCGCCATGGAAGAAGGTGCTGAGGTTTGGTCAGAAGGGCAAGCTGAGCCCTAGGTTTATCGGGCCTTATACAGTTTGGAAGCGGATAGGACCAGTAGCTTATCAGCTCAAGTTGCCATCAGAATTGAGTCAGATTCACGATGTATTTCATGTCTCCATGCTTAGGCGCTATCGTTCAGATCCATCGCATGTTGTGCCCGTGGGAGAGATAGAGGTGAGGCCGGATTTGTCTTTTGAAGAAGAACCAGTGCAGATTCTGGATCGGGATGTCAGGGTCATGCGTAAAAAATCGGTTTCTTTGGTGAAAGTGTTATGGCGGAATCATGGAACGGAAGAGGCCACGTGGGAACCAGAGGATGTGATGCGGCAGCAATACCCTCAACTCTTTTGACCAGGTAATTTCGAGGCCGAAATTATTTTAAGGGGGTAGAACTGTAACATCTTTAAATTAGGGTCTTTGCATTTTGTATGTGTGCATTCATGTAGTATGGTTGTTATGCTGGTTTTGGGGTGTTTGGGGTCTAGGCATGAGTCAGTGGTAAGCCTGAGCCTTAGCAAAAATTTCCTTTTTGAGTACTTAGAATGGAAAGCGAGTTGAGTTAGGTGTTAAGGGAAATTAGTGGCATGGTTTGTCACAAGAACCCAAGTGGTAAAGTGGCAAGGGAGGCGCCACTTAGGAGGCAAGGGGGTGACGCCACAGAGAGCAGAAGGAGCCTTGGTTCGAGCTGCGGGAATCTTCTTTTTGGGCATTCATTTTTACGCCAGGACAAGGGAGAGTTGCACTCAGGTGGGACTCTGGTGGATGAGGATGGAAGAAGTCAACAGGTTTGAATGGGTGGATGAGAGAAATGTTAGGAAATGTTAGGAGTTTGAAGTGTTCAAACTTGTTTGAATGGATGATCAGGAGAAAAGCAAGGAGGAAAAAAGTGGGATTGAATTGGTGTGTGTTAGCCGAATTTTTTTTGGTGGCTATGAGGTGTTGGAGTATTCAGTTCTTGTGGGTTAGGAGTGTGCCGAATTTCTATAGTAGACTTAGGGGAGCATTTTCGGTTAGCTTGGAGGACATTCTTTTGCTTCATTTCTTTTTGGTCAAAACCGAAATACCCAAAGAATCTTGCTGCGTTTTCTTTTTCTCCCAGGAACCAAAACCGAAACCTTTTTCCTAAGTCTCTGCTCATTTCTTTTTCTCTTCTTGGCTTCTTTTGTGTTTGGCCGAATCTACCTTACTCTCCACCCATCATTTGTGATTCGTTTTCTTGTCATAACCATTAAGAACCAAAACCACATATACTATTCCTCCTCTTCGTCGTTCTTCATTTTTATTTTGTTGTTAGCCTAATCCTTCTGAAGCCTCATCCTTTGCCGAAACCTCTGCTACTCTTCTCCTTTCTCTTCCAATACCTTGGCCGAATATCAATTGTTAGAGATTGCTCTCTTTTCATCTTTTCTTTGTTTTGTAGATCAACTTCGGTATTTGAGGGTAAGTTCTTGGCACTGTGGCCGAATCTCTCTCATCCCTTATCCTTTCCCTCTATCGTTTCATATGGAAACAAAAGTCAGATTTTGGCATCTGTTTTGTATGGTTCTTATTCTTCTATAAGTCGAATTCTTTTGGCACTCATAAGTGTTCTTTCAGGTTTTGTGACAGCAGATTCAATCTTTTCTTATTTTGTTAAATGACGAAGGCAGTAGCTAATCATATAGGTTCTTGGCTGATTGAAAGGGGGACTCGTCTTTGCGTTGCTTCGGCTTTTGGCTTGATGGTTAAAAGGTGTTGAGGTAAGGGGCGATCATCTTCTTATGTTATCTCTTTCGAGATTTCATGACCATAGCCGAATGGCTATTTGCTTAATAGTGATGTGTTTGGCCGAATATAGGAAGGGAGTGACGCAAGTGTTTGGGTTCCTGGGATTTGCTCGATTTGTGGTTTAGATCTTGATCTTCAGGATTTGTTAATCTAGGTAAGAGATCTATCCATTCGGGTTTGATATCTCTATTCATAGTTATTCTCTGTGTTAACCTGATTTAGTGACCAAAGGTTTTATGGACCCTAATGTCAGCCAAACGTTAGGAGGGGTTGGATCTGAAACCCCAACCCCTAAGTTCAAGAAGAGGGCTGTGTCAGCTGTTCGCGATTGGCCACCTGGGTGTGGGCGAGCATCCGAGCAAAGCAATAGGCTTATAGCGTAGTGTCGATTAATGACAGTATTGACGCAGAGAGTGTTGTGTTGCTGGTAATCAGGTGTGTAACTCTTACACACTTCATTAGTTAATATGTTTACCATGTATACTGTCAGAAGCCAGATTTATCAATGAAACTGTTATGTTACTCATGTGGGTAAAAGTAAGGACTTCGGGTAAGTCCACTACTGATTGATTAACGATAAATGCCTCTATAATATTTGCATATGCCATGGCATGTGATGTTAGTATGTTAAGCATATTTGTTATGCCATGAAAATTATGTTCATAAAGTTGGGTACGGTGAGAGGAGGGGGAAGGCATGATTCTAGACTGTCTCCACTGGTTTTGACCACACAGTGGGCTGGCCCCGCTTCCTATATTATTATGGTGACTAAGTCTTAGTGGTTTTGAGCACATATTTCTATCTTTGTGACTCGTCCCAGTGGTTTGGTACCACAGTGCATTGGCCCCACATATCGATATACGGGATTTTCACTAGTTGTTTTGACCACAAGATGGGTTGGCCCCACCCATACTATTTGTGACTACGGTCACCAGTGGTTTTGACCACACATATATTATTTGTGACTATGGTCACCAGTGGTTTTGACCACCAGTGGTTTTGACCACACTGGGTAGATGCAGGGGTTTCGGATGGTTAGGTTTTGGGTTGCATGACATGCTTATTGACTTATGAAATTGTGTAAGAGCATTAATATCTTCGGGTGGGGAGTTATACACTGAGTCTCGGTGACTCACCCCGTCCTTTACATTTTGCAGATGATGCGTAGATCGCGGATACGGAGCCGGGGTGGACTCAAGGTGGCCTTGCACAATTTCTTTTTCAGGTTTTGTTTTAACTACTATTTTGGTTTTACTTTACTTTAAATTTGGTTTTCGGTTGTAATAATGATGGAACGCCGGAACCCCATGGCGCAGCAGAATAAAATTAGATCCGGCGATCCAAATCAGGAATCCCTGTGTGAGGAACGAATCGGGGTGAAATAAAGGTTTCGAAATTACCAAAACTTCAATCTGAGTAGACAGTGACGCATTGGCAACAAGAGTTTTGATCTACTGTCGAATCAAGCCACAACCTTTTCCGATGTCGGCCTCTACGTGATCCACCTGGTTTGACTATGAACGAAAGAAATCTCCAAAACTATTTTGGAGGTTTATTTGCTTGACGGCTGCTAGACCTAGCAAGCAATCACATAGGGTTTGTCATTTCTTGCTTTGTCTCCTTTTAATACCTTTTATAATGGGTACCTTTCTCATTGGGCCTTTTATAATAGGTATCCTTTTAATTAGGCCTTTTATAATTGGTATCTCTTGAATGGAAACCCAAGCTTAGATACGCTTTCAATATAGCCAATCATCTTAAGGACATGAGATCCTACTGGGCTTCCTTTAGCCAACTTACATTGGAATAGGGCCTTAGAGATATCAAACCTCTCTTGCCGTGCTTGCCCCTGATAAAGTTCTTTCAGGTGCTCGATCATATCATAAGCAACCATGTCCTCATGTTGCTTCTGACGTTCAGGATTCATAGTGGCAAGCGTAAGACATCCAACATCTATCATGTCATCGAGATACTTCTTGTAAGCATCTCTATCAGTCCTCAAGGCATTAGCGGGTGGTTCATTAGGAAGTGGTTGTTCAATGACATATAATTTCCGTTCTTGTTTAAGGACAATTCTCAAGTTACGGAACCAATCAAGAAAATTCAAACCATTCAATTGTCCTTCTCAAGGACCGATTGCAATGAGAGTGTGCTAGTGTTTGCAGCCATAATATATCTACAACAATTAAATATGCATGTGAGTAAATTTACCAATTTTATAACAATCATTAAAAACACTTTATTAAATGATATTCCCACTATTTTATTTCAAAATTAATAACCATCGTATATTAATTTCGAAAAAACTTTCTCAAAAGTATTTCTAGTAGGTTAAGGATCCATATTTCACCACATCTTAAGTTAGCTTTGGCTTTACTCTTAAGATCATGGTTATTTAGGTAAGCAACATTTGCTAGTAGGTTACGGATCCATATTTCACCGATTTAGATGGAACACGATTTAGTGTGAAAGCGGCTGTCTCAAGTGCATGTCCCTAAAAGGAAGTCGGTAGATCAGCATGACTCATCATGGATCGAACCATGTCTAATAAAGTTCGATTTCTTCTCTCGGATACTCCATTCCATTGAGGAGTACCAGGAGGAGTAAGTTGTGAGACAATCCCACATTCTTTCAAAAGATCATCAAACTCTAGGCTCAAGTACTCTCCACCTCACTTGATAGTTTTGCCTAGTTGATTTTGTACTTCATTTTTGAATTCCTTGAACTTTTCAAGGGACTCAGACTTATGGCGCATGAGATAAACATACCCATATCTCTGAAATCATCGGTGAAAGTAATGAAATCTTGAAATCCACCTACGCCTGTGTATTTATTGGTCCACGTACATCAGAATGTATTAGGTCTAATAAATCACTAGCTCGTTCACATTTACCAGTAAAAGGAGATTTAGTCATTTTTCCCAATAAGCAAGATTCACATACTTCAAATTGTTCAAAAACAAATGAATTCAAGAGACCATCTTTATGGAGTTTGGATATGCGTTTCTCACTTATGTGGCCCAAAAGACAATGCCAAAGATAAGTTTGATTTGAGTCATTTATTTTAGATCTTTTAGTATTTATGTTGTAAATGGGATTCGTTTGATCTAAAATATAGAGGCCATTAATTAATTGTGCCGAACCATAGAAAACATTATTGAGATAAAATGAACAACAATTATTCTTAATAATTATCTCAAAGCCAATTTTGTCTAAACAAGAAATTGAAATAATGTTTTTAGTCAAACTGGGCACAAAATAACAATCCTCTAAACATAAATCAAGTCCACTAGGCAAAGATAAAGTATATGTTCCCACGATTAATGCAAGCAACTTTTGCTCCATTTCCAACTCGTAGGTCCACATCTCCTCTAGCCAAAGTCCTACTCCTTTGTAGTCCCACATGCGATGAAGTACAAATATGAGAACCACAACCAGTATCTAATACCCAAGAAGTAGTAGTTGATAAATTAATATCAATAACATAAATACACAGAAGCGGACATTCCGCTTGCTTTAGCCTTCTTGACTTCTTCAAGATAGACAGGCGATTCTGTTTCCAATGTGCGATCACACCACAATGAAAATAGTTTCCTTCCTTAGACGCCCACCTTTAGGTTTCAGCGACCTTTCCTTTTCCAAATTTGGGCTTACCTTTGCCCTTAGGCTTTGTTTGAACTTTGGCCTTTCCCTTGCCCTTGTTATTACGGACCATCAGTATGGGCTTGGGTCCAACCTTTTTCAAGTTGCCTTTAGCAGTTTGTAACATACTGAGCAATTTTGGTAGAGTCTTGTCAATTTCATTCATATTGAAATTGAGGAAAAACTGGCTGTATCTATCCGGCAATGATTGTAAAATAACATCAGTGGCCAACTCTTGGCTCAATGGAAACCCAAGCTTAGATAGGCTTTCAATATAGGCAATCATCTTAAGGACATGAGGTCCTACTGGGCTTCCTTCAGCCAACTTACATTGGAATAGGGCCTTAGAGATATCAAACCTCTCTTGCGTGCTTGCCCCCTCGATAAAGTTCTTTTGGTGCTCGATCATATCATAAGCAACCATGTCCTTATGTTGCTTCCGACGCTCGAGATTCATAGTGGCAAGCGTAAGACATCCAACATCTATCATGTCATCGAGATACTTCTTGTAAGCATCTCTATCAGTCCTCGAGGCATTAGCGGGTGGTTCATTAGGAAGTGCTTATTCAATGACATATAATTTCTATTCTTGTTTAAGGACAATCCTCAAGTTACGGAACCAATCAAGAAAATTCAAACCATTCAATTGTCCTTCTCAATGACCGATCGCAATGAGAGTGTGCTAGTGTTTGCAGCCATAATATATCTACAACAATTAAATATGCATGTGAGTAAATTTACCAATTTTATATCAATCATTAAAAACACTTTATTAAATGATATTCCCACTATTAATTTCAAAAAAACTTTCTCAAAAGTATTTCTAGTAGGTTAAGGATCCATATTTCATCACCTCTTAAGTCAGCTTTGGCTTTACTCTTAAGATCATGGTTATTTAGGTAAGCAACATTTGCTAATTACATCATATGTAACTCCTAATATTTGGTGAGCAACTCTTGTTCTAATCATCTTATGATTTATCCAATTTACTTGCCTCTAGGTTTTTAATCCTATTAGAGTAACCTAGTTAAGTCATTAGCCATTTTTTTAACCAGCGAATATGACTTGTTTATTCTTCGCGTTTAACCAAGATAAACAATAGTATTTCGCTTTGGCAGAACCTACATAGTATTGATCGAGGCCTTAACGAGGGCAAAATTGGAAGGCCATGCTGACTTAATATTTTAATAGAGGGATTTTATTAAGGTTGTTGCATCTCACCAATTATGGTCTACTTTAGCCCATTTAGTCTTCTAATCGATCTCATCAATTAATAGGGTTTATTTTCTTCAAGTTTTAATATATATAATTGGCATGCTTTAGACATCCATAGCATCTCATACATGAATAAATAAAGCAATAAATAAATGCAATAGTTATAGCCCATAAACTAAGGTGGTTCAACCCAAGCCAATGGGAAAACCAAAAAGAAACCTAAAAGTGTAAGCCATTTCACAAGCTATCATTCTCAATCATTGTCCCACCGTCCTTCTCGTTTGGCCCACAGCAATTCTTGCAAATTACAATATGCAAAAACTCATTTTACATACGAGGGAATAAGATGAGAAGAGAAATACAAGAGAATAGTAGTAAGGCATGACACGCAGGCCGTATTAAAAAAAAATACAACCTTTTATCGAATGGGTCATTGGGCTATAACTATGCATTTCAAACACCGTGCATGTCAAAAATAGCATACATAATTCAATATTTTTTTTAAGATGAATTATAAAATATCCTTTCAACCTTTTGTGGCCTATCAAGTTTATAAATTTCTTTTATTAACAAAATTTTTTGCGAGGGTCTGAGGAGGTCGGAGGAAGCGGGCGAAGGCATGTCGAATTGCATACCCTGTGGTGCGAGGCGAGCCTCACAGTCGAATCGCATACCCGGTCAAATGAAACCTCACGATTTGATAACTTTTATCAACGAGAATCGTGTTTTTAGGATTTTAATCCTTGAGGTTTCATATCGGAACAACCCTTGTTCCACTAGCCAGTTAACACTTACTGGAAACTATAAATACCACCGTCGCATTATTACAGATTTGTTAATAGTTAACGATTATTATCATAAAATCAAGTAGGCCACAACACCATGATTAACATTTACTCAATTCACAGAAAAGAACAGTTTATCGAGTTATGCTTAAATGATTTAAACAATCGAAAATACAATAAGATCAAAACATGAATCTCATACAATTGCATCACCCAAGTATTTAAACTTGAGTTCGTATCACACAAGTGGCTCGATACCCTTTGTTGGAACGCACGAAACCCCATGCGTGATGAGAATAAAATTAGATCCGGCGATCCAAATCAGGAATCCATGTGTGAGGAACGAATCGGGGTGAAATAAAGGTTTTGAAATTACCAAAACTTCAATCTGAATAGACAGTGACGCCTTGGCAACAAGAGTTTTGATCTACTGTCGAATCAAGCCACAACCTTTTCCGATGTCGGCCTCTACGTGATCCACCCGGTTTGACTATGAATGAAAGAAATCTCCAAAACTATTTTGGAGGTTTATTTGCTTGACGGCTGCTAGACCTAACAAGCAATGACTTAAGGTTTTTCATTTCTTGCTTTGTCTCCTTTTAATACCTTTTATAATGGGTGCCTTTCTCATTGGGCCTTTTATAATAGGTATCCTCTTAATTGGTATCTCTTGAACGCATTACAAGATTAAATAAATACAATAAAGTTTTTAACCGAAAATTATAATTACGTTAATTATATCTGAAAATTATAATTACATTAATTATAATAAGGATTTTGGTAAACTATATTTATTTAAATTTATATATGAATCAAATTCATATATTAATAAAATTATATTATCATTATGTGTACAACATCCTTGTACATATAATATGTTCAATATTTGATTGCCCAATTAAATTAATTCTTTAATTAATTTAATTCATGTGACAACAAACACAATACCAACTATATTTTATTCCGTTCATTTCAACCATAGGGTGTGACCACAGTGAGGTTCTTACAATGTTAGCGATAATAATAGAATGATTCTCATCATGCAGGACAATGAGTGGCATCTAGCAATGCATCATTGCTACCTAAGTTACAAGAAGTCATGATTTGACATAACCATTCGTGATTAACCTTTCATGCATTAATCCTTAAGTCCTTTATCTCTGGAGCGGATACAAGTCATGGGATAGTCACACTTGCATAGTCCATCCCATGTTTCTTGATATCTTGAGTAGACTATGATATACAAATTAGTATGACATCTCATATCAACTTATTTGAGCATGGCCATGCATTTCTAGTCTCACTCAATCAAGTGGCCTAAAATATTACTCCTGTTATGTAGGAGGGACTTATCCTTTATTGATCAACCATATCCTCTACATAGATTGTGGTATATCCAACATCGGCCTTTATAGAATAACTTTTATTTACGATTATGCGTTTGATTGTATCAAAATATACAACTCACGATCTTTGGGATGATAATGATCTCAAGTCCGAGGATCATGTACATATTAATCACTATGAGTAATGTTGTGACAATTACATAATAATCCAAGAAACATACTCATAGCGGGTCAATCCAATATGTTGTTCTCTAACACACATATTCATGCATTGATTTTGACACTCCATATCAATGACAACTCTTTATCATCAATCAACTACATGTTTGTCTTAATGCATTATTGTTGTCCTAGTCAACAATAATACTCGACTAAGGATCTTTTAAGAATAATCATATTATTCTCGAGGACATTATTATAAAGCAGTTTATTTATACACACGTAAAGAAAAAGCGAAATAATAATGACAACGCTTTATATTAATAAACATGGTAAATTAAGTATGTTATTACAACCATCTCATGATTGATCTTTGGGCATACTCTTACAATCTCCCACTAGCACTAAGACCAATCACTCATATATCTAATACCAAGTGACTTAGTGTGACGATCATGCCTGGCGTGTCGAGAGGCTTGGTCGGAGGATCAACAATGTTATCATCCGAAAGGTACTCTGCATATCTCTACATCCCCTCGATCGATAATCGCTCAAATAAGATGGTAGTGTCTAAGTATATGTTTGGATCGCTGGTGAGATCTGGGTTCCTTAGCTTGTGCAATAGCTCCATTGTTATCACATCGGAGCTCTATAGCATCTGATATGCTAGGCACAACCCCTAGTCCAATAATGAACTTCTTGATCCAAACCGCTTCCTTTCTTCGCCTCACTTTGGGTGCAATATACTCACCACTGTTGTTGTAGAATCACATCTTGTACTTTGCTTTGAACTCTTCCAGCTCATAGCACCACCATTAAGGCAAAACACAAAATCTGATTGCGATCGAGAATCATCCTTGCCGGTTTGGAAGTTGGCATCAGTGTAACCTTTTACACTTAACTCTTCCTCACCTCCATATAATAAGAACGTATCCTTAGTTCTTCTTAAGTACTTAAGGATACTCTTGACTGTGGTCCAGTGACCTTCACCGGGATCTATTTGATACCTGCTCGTCATACTTAAGGCATACGAGACATCTGGACGGGTACATAACATAGCATACATGATAGATCCACTAGCGGAAGCATATGGAATTTTATTCATACGTTCTCTCTCTTGTGGAGTTGAAGGACACATTTCCTTCGAGGGTGAAATACCATGTCTCATAGGTAGAAATCCTCTTTTAGATTCTTCTATACTGAACCTTTTCAGTACTTTATCTATGTATGTACTTTGGCTTAGACCTAGTAGTCGTCTTGATCTATCTCTATAGATCTTGACTCCTAAGATATAAGTGGCTTCGCCCAAGTCCTTCATAGAAAAACAACTTCTTAACCAAGTCTTAATAAACTGCAAGGTAGGTATGTCATTTCCCATGATAAGTATGTCATCCACATATAGTACCAAGAATGTGATAGTGCTCCCACTAACTTTCTTGTAAACACATGGTTCATCTTCATTTTTGACAAAACCAAACTCTTTGATTGCATCGTTAAAACGAAGATTCCAACTTTCGAGAAGCTTGCTTTAATCCATAAATGGATCTTTGCAGCTTACATATCTTTCTAGCATCCTTTGGATTTACAAAACCTTCAGGTTGTGTCATATACACATCCTCTTCAAGTTTCCCGTTAAGGAAAGCTGTTTTGACGTCCATCTGCCAGATTTCATAATCATGAAATGCAGCTATGGCGAGCAAGATCCTGATGGATTTAAACATAGCTACAGGAGAAAAGGTGTAACATCCTAAATTAGGGGTTATGCGTTTGGAGCATAACTCAGGTGATTAGTAGGCTTTATGTGTGGTTGGATATATTTTAGGAGTTTTTGAGAACTTTAGGTGAAGGGGAAAAACTTTGGAAAATATTAGAATTTTAAGTGAAAAGGGGAAACTAGGCAAGAAGGCCTTAAAAGAATTTTGTGGAGTTTAGGACACAAGAAATTAATTGGCAAAGTGGCTTGAGGCGCTAAGGTGCAAGGGAGTGCAGGAGGGAAGAGGTTCGAGTAACGCGGGGCGCATCAAAGACTTTTTTTTTTTTTGCGTCAAAAAGGGAGCTGGGCTACAAAGGCCTTAAAAATAAATGGCAAGGTTTTAGGACATAGAGATGGGCTTGGAAAAGTGGCTTAAGGACACCACATAAGGCCTAGGAATGACGCCAACAAGGGTCTGGAGTTCGAGTCTTGTTGGCAGCAGGAAGGAGTTTTTATTTTGCAAGTTGGCGTTAAGGGTAAAGGAAGTCTTAAAAGAATTTATGGCAGGTTTATGTCATAAAACCGCCACGGCAGAGTGGCTTGGAGCGCTATATGCAGCTTGCAGCAACAAGGGCCTTGGTTCGAATCCCGTTGGCGGCAGGGGGCGTGTTTTTATTTTGCTTTGGAGTTAGGACAAGGGGGAGCTTGGGAAAGAGGTGTTAAAAGAAGTTCAAGGTGAATTATATCACAAAGAGGCGTCTTGGCAGAGTGGCTGGGGTGTTATCTGCAGTGAAGCTCTAGCAGGTCCCGGGTTCAAGGCGCGGGAGCAGTAGTTGGGTGTTTTAATTTTGGCTTTTGGCACCAGGAAAGAAGGAAGCAGTGGACGGCACTTGGGACTTCCAATTGGAGGAGGATTCTAATTCTTCTATCAAATTTCGGCTAGATAAGTAGTAGATAATTGTTAATTTATTTTTATTTAGATTATTCTTTTCTAGGTAGATAAGAGATGATTTAGGAGGGATTAATGATGGATAATTTTTATTCTATTAATTAAGGTGGATTTATTTTAAGTTGATAAATAGAAGATAATTATAGATTTGTTTTATATATTTTGAATATGTATTCAAGAGTTATTATAGGAGAAGGAAGTGGAATTTGAGAGGAGGTAGGAGTGCCGAAATTGAGTAGTATAAATAGGGGTGACCATCCTTTAACTATTCTTTTCTTCATTTTATTTTTCCTTGGCCGAAAATTGTTCCTCTAATTCTCTCTTTGAGCCGAATTGCTTCTCACTTCTTCTCCCTATTCTTTCTCTTTTCTTCAACTTTCATTCTACATATTTTCTTGGATAGCTGAATAACCTCTTGCCATTTAGAAGCCATAGCCGAATTCCATAGTGTCCTCATTCTCTCTTCTTGTCGCAAGACTTAAGAGCCGAAAGCGTTAGTGTGAGTCTTTCTTCTAGCCTCTTCAAGTAACGTGTAGTGGTAAGTGCTTTCACCTTTCATAATGGGCTTTCTTTTCTCTTCTTGGTGGTGCCGAAATCAAGGGCAGGACCTTGATTTTTAGGAGTTGCCGAATGGGCTTAGGGCCTTATTAATGCGTTTCTTTTGTGTGTCGACGTTAGGGACCGTTAACGAAGCTTATAAGGATTCGACTACAGCAAGGTAAGCCATTGTAGTTTCTGCCTAAGGCCATATTTTGTCTTATAAGTGTGACCGATTTGACTATGATGGAATAGGGACAAATCGACTGTGGTTAAGAGGAACTTTCGGGATTTCTATTCGTTTTGGGTAAGATTATTCGATAAGCCCTTGGATTCGTTATGTTAGATTATAATATGGATGATTAACCATTTGATGCTAATTAAGTGTTGTTGATGGATTCGAGTGCTAGTCAAGGAGGACAAGGGATAACTCATATCCCTAAGTTTAAGAGAGAAGAAGATCTCTGCGATTCGGGATTATTGCGGGGTGTGGACCAGCGTTAGAGCAGCAAAATAGGCATATAGCCGTAGTATCACTTAATGATAGCGTCGATCTTGAAAGCGTAGTTCTACAAGTAATCAGGTGTGTGATTAACCCACCGTTTTCCAGGTTTTTGTGTTATATCTATATGTGTTTAAGTTGTGCTAACTAGTGCAGTGGAAATTGTGATATGGATACCCTCAAGGGGTATGTCGATAATACGGTAAGTACCGAATCTGATGAACTGTGATTATTGATGTGAATATGTGATAATATGCTAAATGACATGTACATATATTATCGTGGCATTATTTTATGTTGCATGTGCATGGGTGGGATATGAAAGAAGGACAGGGTGTACTTCGAGTACGTGGTTTGATGTTAGCCTTGAGCTACATCGTGGATTGACATTGACTGAGGTCACGTTGTGGATTAATTGCGATTAAGTTCGCGTGGTTTGATGAGTAGCTCTGTGCCTCATCGTGGTCGATATAAGCTATGTGCTATATCGTGGTTGATGAGTGACTATGTGTCCCACCGTGGTTTTGGTGTTAGCTACGGCTACATCGTGGATTGGCGCTGACTGAGGTCGCGTTGTGGATTATTGTGCTTAATTGCACGTAGACAGCATTGAATGCCTTTTGGAGTGAAAAGGAGAGGGCGATTTAATAAATCCCCTAGTGTGTGGTAGGCTGGATAAGGGTTGTGTAGAGGATGGATCCTAGGTTTGGGTTGGGCTTTATAATTGCATGATTTCGTATGAGAACATATGTGGAAATGGGCCAAGCCCAATATGATATGTGGATTAATGTGATATGAGTATTTAATGTGAAAATGGGCCAAGCCCAATGATATGTGGGTTAATGTGAAAAGGGCCAAGCCCAGTATATGAATGTGGATCAGTGTGGAAATGGGCTAAGCCCAGTATGTGGAAATTATGTGGTTAACTACCCTATTATATGAATGTGATATGAATATGGGACAAGCCCAGAATGTGATAATATGTGAATATGTTAATTTTTATCTGATATATGGGATAATATGTGGTTAACATGTGGGTGGAATTCAGTGGTTTAATTACACCGTGTATGCAGTATGACTCACCCAATTATTTATCAAACATCGCGGTGATATGATGATCGGACCGGGTTGGAGTGGATACGAGGTGGCCCATGCGAGAAGATGTTTTGATTATTTCAATCGATTTATTATTAAGTATTTTGGTTTAATTATTTATTGTAATAAGGCCCATTAAAGTATTTAAGTATTTTTATTAAGTATTTTTATTATTATGTTCCATTATGGATTGACAAATTAAATATTAATTGCAAATGATTTTATTTTCTTAAGTATGTATAATAAAGTTTTGAATCCGGTATTTTTAGAACAATTTAATTTTTACTTAGAATATTTTAAGTCACGAAAATGTTTTATTAAAGGCAACAAATTTTTAACGGTTTTTACTCTTAAGTAAGAATATTTTCGAACGTGTTTCGCAGTGGCATTTCAAATTCGGTCGTAGTGAATGGGCCGGGTTTGGTATCAGAGCCCGGTTCAAAACTCATCTTTGAGGGTTTTGGGTCCATAAATGTTTTCAAAAATGGGCTTTTTGAAAATATGGGGTTTTATGAATTATTTTCGAGTTATTACGGCATGGCACTTTGTATCTCCTACCGAAGTCCACCAGGTAAGTACTTCTGAATTCTGAAGTGAATTGTGTATATGTGAATTATGTGGGCCTTAAGGGATCGTAGATTAGTGTTGAACCCTAGGACTAGTCTACTCAAACACATGCATAAGACTTAAGGACTATCAAACAAACCTGTGACTAAGTCGCCGAGCTAGGGTGTGGTAACTGTTGTGCGCATGTCTAGGAGTGGATTCAGTAAGAGCTTGGTACTTAAGCATTCCTAGCGACTCACCTCCTCTTTACTCGAATCCTACCTGGTGCGTAGCTACGGTTCACCCTAACCAAGAGGACTTATTCATAGGCTAAACCCAATAACTAAAACCCGAAAGGGACTAGCCGTATTTTTTTTTATAAAAACCTTAGTTTTTAAATCCTTAAATTACCCCTTCGATTTGTAACAAAATCTATTTTGAAAATTTCTCGAAAAATTTTCTGAATTGCCAAATTACTAAAATGCCCCTGTGTTGTTAAATTACTAAAATACCCTTAGTTTTAAGATTTTCAAAAATACCCTCGACGTTTGCTAAAATATTTCTACTTTACAAAAATACCAGAAAATTCTATTTTTGCAAAATGTTAAGATAACTAGATTTGGAAATTTACTAAAATACCCCTGACCTCCAAAATTACCAAAATAACCCTGATTTTTGAAATTCCCGCAATACTTTTGATTTGGAAATTTTCAAAATACCCTTAAGTTTTGAAAATTTTAAAGTAACCTTTGATTTGTAAAGATTTTGAATTGATCCTGATTTATTACCAAAATACCCCTCGGATAGAAACGGGCAGAAATGTCCGAATAGTGAATGTGTATGGTAGATACCACTAAATGAATGTGATCTTGTTGATGAATGAATGTGCCTCTATTGAGGAATGAATGTGACTCTCTGAATTAGAGTAGTGAACTTGAACTGAAACTTTGTTCGATTGAAAGAACCACTTCTAGAAATTCTTTTCATAAAATTGTTCGCGGTTAAATAGTGGAACAAATACTAATGCATAAAACTTTTAATCAGATTAAATCGTGATGTTAGAGATGAGTTCTAGGGGACGTGGTCGTCGTGGGACTTGATAGAAGTAGAATGGCGATGATCGTAAGCGGCAGTGGTCCGCCATGGGTCAGAAAATGAAGTGTCGCCGCCAGCAGTGGGCGTGGAGGAGCAAGATCAGATAGGAGAAGATGGTGCAGTATCGCGGGCCATGTTACGAGTGCTAGAACGTGTGGCAGGAGCTAATGCGGGAAATGGAACTCGAAAGTCAGTATCGGAAAGGCTTAGATCGAACGGAGTCGAGATCTTTAGAGGAGTGTCAGGAGTAGCTCCGAATGTAGCGGAGTATTGGTTGGAGGCAGTCGAAAGAATCTTGGACGATTTGGACTGTACTCCTCAGGAAAAGCTGAAAGGTGCTGTCTCGTTGCTTCGAGATGAAGCTTATCGATGGTGGCTCTCTGTCAGGCAAGGTGTTCCGGCAGATCGAGTGGATTGGGAGTATTTTAAGCTTAAGTTTGAAGGGAAGTATGTAGGAACTAGCTATTTAGACTCGTAGAGGAAGGCGTTTCTAAACTTGGTTCAAGGAAGCAAGTCGGTAGCAGAGTATGAAGCTGAATTTGTGCGGTTAAGTCAGTACGCCAAAGGAATCGTGGCTACTGATTATGAAAGGTGTGTTCGATTCGAAGACGGATTGCGGGATGAGTTGCGAAAATTGATTGCTCCGCACAGAGAAAGAGACTTCGCCATTCTGGTGGAGAAAGCTCAGTTTGCTGAAGAAGTTAAGAGGACTGTAAGAGAGAACCGAGATAAGAATAGGAACGGGAATAAGAGAAGTTTTAGACCATCAGCATCGTTTGGAGATGCTCAGAAAAGACCAAGGATCGAGAATTCTGTACGTGCACCTGTACCAGTTGCTGAGACTCGGAGTCGTTTATGTGCCCAGTGTGGAAGAGCTCATTTAGGAGAATGTTGGGGAAATAGAAAGGAATGTTACCTGTGTGGGTCTAAGGCTCATTTGGTTAAGAAATGTCCTCAAGTGATGGATAGGGCTCGAGGTCAAGGTCATGGAACGCCAAGCGATGGTGCTGAAGGTTCGGATGTGAGGCAACCAAGGTTGGCTTAGGCAACCAAGGTATGTTCCCTAACCCTGGAATCTCTTTATTGACTTGATTGTTATGAGATAGTTCGAGTTTGTATGCTAGCAAAGTGTATAGAACCTTGAATGCGAATCTTGAGATAGTATCTAAGGAATGTGTTAGTTTTGTTAAGATCAGAGTGCGCAGCGGTAGAGTAGCGTGATGAGTTAAGAATGCACGATTGCTTGATAGTAAGTAATTTCGAGGACGAAATTATTTTTAAGGAGGGTAGAATTGTAACATCCTAAATTAGGGGCTATGCATTTGGATCATAACTCAAGTGATTAGTAGGCTTTAAGTGTGGTTGAATATATTTTAGGAGTTTTTGAGAACTTTAGGTGAAGGGGAAAAACTTTGGAAAATATTAGAATTTTAAGTGAAAAGGGGAAACTAGGCAAGAAGGCATTAAAAGAATTTTGTGGAGTTTAGGACACAAGAAATTAATTGGCAAAGTGGCTTGAGGCGCTAAGGTGCAAGGGAGTGCAGGAGGGAAGAGGTTCGAGTAACGCGGGGCGCATCAAAGACTTTTTATTTTTTTTGCGTCAAAAAGGGAGCAGGGCTAAAAAGGCCTTAAAAATAAATGGCAAGGTTTTAGGACATAGAGATGGGCTTGATAAAGTGGCTTAAGGGTGCCACTTAAGGCCTGGGAATGATGCCAACAAGGGTCTGGAGTTCGAGTCTTGTTGGCAGAAGGAAGGAGTTTTTATTTTGCAAGTTGGTGTTAAGGGTAAAGGAAGTCTTAAAAGAATTTGTGGCGGGTTTATGTCATAAAAACTGCCACGGCAGAGTGGCTTGGAGCGCTATATGCGGCTTGCGGCAACAAGGGCCTTGGTTCGAATCCCGTTGGCGGTAGGGGGCGTGTTTTTATTTTTCTTTGGCGTTAGGACAAGGGGGAGCTTGGGAAAGAGGTGTTAAAAGAAGTTCAAGGTGAATTATATCACAAAGAGGCGTCTTGGCAGAGTGGCTGGGGCGTTATCTGCAGCGAAGCTCCAGCAGGTCCCGGGTTCAAGGCGCGGGAGCAGCAGTTGGGTGTTTTAATTTTGGCTTTTGGCGCCAGGAAAGAAGGAAGCAGTGGACGGCACTTGGGACTTCCAATCGGAGGAGGATTCTAATTCTTCTATCAAATTTCGGCTAGATAAGTAGTAGATAATTGTTAATTTATTTTTATTTAGATTATTCTTCTATAGGTAGATAAGAGATGATTTAGGAGGGATTAATGATGGATAATTTTTATTCTATTAATTAAGGTGGATTTATTTTAAGTTGATAAATAGAAGATAATTATAGATTTGTTTTATATATTTTGAATATGTGTTCAAGAGTTATTATAGGAGAAGGAAGTGGAATTTGAGAGGAGGTAGGAGTGCCGAAATTGAGTAGTATAAATAGGGGTGACCATCCTTTAACTATTCTTTTCTTCATTTTATTTTCCTTGGGCGAAAATTGTTCCTCTAATTCTCTCTTTGAGCCGAATTGCTTCTCACTTCTTCTCCCTATTCTTTCTCTTTTCTTCAACTTTCATTCTACATATTTTCTTGGATAGCCGAATAACCCCTTGCCATTTAGAAGCCATAGCCGAATTCTATAGTGTCCTCATTCTCTCTTCTTGTCGCAATACTTAAGAGCCGAAAGCGTTAGTGTGAGTCTTTCTTCTAGCCTCTTCAAGTAACATGTAGTGGTAAGTGTTTTCACCTTTCATAATCGGCTTTCTTTTCTCTTCTTGGTGGTGCCGAAATCAAGGGTAGGACCTTGATTTTTAGGAGTGGCCGAATGGGCTTAGGGCCTTATTAATGCGTTTCTTTTGTGTGTCGACGTTAGGGACCGTTAAAGAAGCTTATAAGGATTCGACTGCAGCAAGGTAAGCCATTGTAGTTTCGACCTAAGGCCATATTTTGTCTTATAAGTGTGACTGATTTGACTATGATGGAATAGGGACAAATCGACAGTGGTTAAGAGGAACTTTCGGGATTTCTATTCGTTTTGGGTAAGATTATTCGATAAGCCCTTGGATTCGTTATGTTAGATTATAATATGGATGATTAACCATTTGATGCTAATTAAGTGTTGTCGATGGATTCGAGTCCAAGTCAAGGAGGACAAGGGATAACTCCTATCCCTAAGTTTAAGAGAAGAGCAGTCTCTGCAGTTTGGGATTGGCCACCGGGGTGTGGACCAGCATCAGAGCAGCAAAATAGGCAGATAGCCGTAGTATCACTTAATGATAGCGTCGATCTTGAAAGCGTAGTTCTACAAGTAATCAGGTGTGTGATTAACCCACCGTTTTCCAGGTTTTTGTGTTATATCTATATGTGTTTAAGTTGTGCTAACTAGTGCAGTGAAATTGTGATATGGATACCCTCAAGGGGTATGTCGATAATACGGTAAGTACCGAATCTGATGAACTGTGATTACTGATGTGAATATGTGATAATATGCTAAATGACATGTACATGCATTATCATGGCATTATTTTATGTTGCATGTGCATGGGTGGGATATGAAAGAAGGACAGGGTGTACTTCGAGTACGTGGTTTGATGTTAGCCTTGAGCTACATCGTGGATTGACGTTGATTGAGGTCACGTTGTGGATTAATTGCGATTAAGTTCGCGTGGTTTGATGAGTAGCTCTGTGCCTCATCGTGGTTGATATAAGCTATGTGCTATATCGTGGTTGATGAGTGACTATGTGTCCCATCGTTGTTTTTGTGTTAGCTACGGCTACATCATGGATTGGCGCTGACTGAGGTCGCGTTGTGGATTATTGTGCTTAATTGCACGTGGACGGCATTGAATGCCTTTTGGAGTGAAAAGGAGAGGGCGATTTAATAAATCCCCTGGTGTGTGGTAGGCTGGATAAGGGGGTGTGTAGAGGATGGACCCTAGGTTTGGGTTGGGCTTCATAATTGCATGATTTCGTATGAGAACATATGTGGAAATGGGCCAAGCCCAATATGATATGTGGATTAATGTGATATGAGTATTTAATGTGAAAATGGGCCAAGCCTAGTGATATGTGGGTTAATGTGAAAAGGGCCAAGCCCAGTATATGAATGTGGATCAGTGTGGAAATGGGCTAAGCCCAGTATGTGGAAATTATGTGGTTAACTACCCTATTATATGAATGTGATATGAATATGGGCCAAGCCCAGAATGTGATAATATGTGAATATGTTAATTTTTATCTGATATATGGGATAATTTGTGGTTAACATGTGGGTGGAATTCAGTGGTTTAATTACACACTGAGTCTGTATGACTCACCCAATTATTTATCAAACATCGCAGGTGATATGATGATCGGACCGGGTTGGAGTGGATACGAGGTGGCCCATGCAGAAGATATTTTGATTATTTCAATCAGTTTATTATTAAGTATTTTGGTTTAATTATTTATTGTAATAAAGCCCATTAAAGTATTTAAGTATTTTTATTAAGTATTTTTATTATTATGTTCCATTATGGATTGACAATTTAAATATTAATTGCAAATGATTTTATTTTCTTAAGTATGTATAATAAAGTTTTGAATCCAGTATTTTTATAACAATTTAATTTTTACTTAGAATATTTTAATCACAAAAATGTTTTATTAAAGGCAACAAATTTTTAACGGCTTTTACTCTTAAGTAAGAATATTTTCGATCGTGTTCCGCAGTGGCATTTCAAATTCGGTCGTAGTGAATGGGCCGGGTTTGGGGTGTTACAAAAGGTTTCATCATAGTCAACACCATGAATTTGGCGAAAACCTTTAGCGACTAGTCGCCCTTTGTATGTTTGTACATTACCATCCATGTCGATTTTCTTTTGAAAACCCATTTGCACCCTATAGGTTTAACCCGCCCGGGTGGATCAATCAAAGTCCATACTTGGTTTTCATACATGGAATCCATCTCAGATCTCATGGCCTCAAGCCATTTCTCAGAGTCTGGGCTCGTCACCGCTTCTTGATAAGTCCTAGGCTCTTCTTGATCTATAAGAAGAACATCACCATGCGTTGTAATGAGAAATCCACATCTCTCAGGTGCACGGCGTTCTCTTAAAGATCTGCGCGGTGGTTGTGTTTCTACAGCAGTTGTTTGTTCCTCAATTTCTTGTGGAATTTTTGTTGTTCAATCTACGGTTCGGTGGTATCTTGTGATTCTCGAATTTCTTCAAGTTCAATCTTTCTCCTCTTCCTTTTCTAGAAGTAAATTCTCTCTCCAAGAAGACACGATCCTGAGCAACAAGCGTTTTTGTTCTCAAAGTGGGATTAAAGAAATAATATCCTTTGGTTTCTTTTGGATACCCCACAAAAATACACCTTTTAGATCTGGGTTCAAGCTTAGTAGACGTCTGACGTTTAACATAAGCTTCACAGCCCCAAATTTTCATAAAAGACATACTAGGACGTTTCCCAGTCCACATCTCATATGGCGTCTTTTGAACAGATTTAGATGGAACACGATTTAGTGTGAAAGCGACTATCTCAAGTGCATGTCCCCAAAAGGAAGTCGGTAGATCAGCATGACTCATCATGGATCGAACCATGTCTAATAAAGTTCGATTTCTTCTCTCAGATACTCCATTCCATTGAGGAGTACCAGGAGGAGTAAGTTGTGAGACAATCCCACATTCTTTCAAAAGATCATCAAACTCTAGGCTCAAGTACTCTCCACCTCGATCAGATTGAAGTGACTTGATAGTTTTGCCTAGTTGATTTTGTACTTCATTTTTGAATTCCTTGAACTTTTCAAGGGACTCAGACTTATGGCGCATGAGATAAACATACCCATATCTACTGAAATCATCAGTGAAAGTAATGAAGTACTGAAATCCACCTCTGGCCTGTGTATTTATTGGTCCACGTACATCAGAATGTATTAGGTCTAATAAATCACTAGCTCGTTCACTTTTACCAGTAAAAGGAGATTTAGTCATTTTTCCCAATAAGCAAGATTCACATACTTCAAATTGTTCAAAAACAAATGAATTCAAGAGACCATCTTTATGGAGTTTGGATATGCGTTTCTCACTTATGTGGCCCAAAAACAATGCCAAAGATAAGTTTAATTTGAGCCATTTATTTTAGATCTTTTAGTATTTATGTTGTAAATGGGATTCGTTTGATCTAAAATATAGAGGCCATTAATTAATTGTGCCGAATCATAGAAAACATTATTGAGATAAAATGAACAACAATTATTCTTAATAATTATCTCAAAACCAATTTTGTCTAAACAAGAAATTGAAATAATGTTTTTAGTCAAACTGGGCACAAAATAACAATCCTCTAAACATAAATCAAGTCCACTAGGCAAAGATAAAGTATATGTTCCCACAGTTAATGCAGCAACTTTTGCTCCATTTCCAACTCGTAGGTCCACATCTCCTCTAGCCAAAGTCCTACTCCTTTGTAGTCCCTGTACAGAAGTACAAATATGAGAACCACAACCAGTATCTAATACCCAAGAAGTAGTAGTTGATAAATTAATATCAATAACATAAATACCTAAAGCAGACATTCCGCTTGCTTTAGCCTTCTTGACTTCTTCAAGATAGACAGGGCAATTCTGTTTCCAATGTCCAGTCACACCACAATGAAAACAGTTTCCTTCCTTAGACGCCCCACCTTTAGGTTTCGGTCTGACCTTTTCTTTTCCAAATTTGGGCTTACCTTTGCCCTTAGGCTTTGTTTGAACTTTGGCCTTTCCCTTGCCCTTGTTATTACGGACCATCGGTATGGGCTTGGGTCCAACCTTTTTCAAGTTGCCTTCTTGATTCGTAACATCTTGAGCAATTGTGGTAGAGTCTTGTCAATTTCATTCATATTGAAATTGAGGACAAACCGGTTTGTATCTATCCGGCAACGATTGTAAAATAACATCGATGGCCAACTCTTGGCTCAATGGAAACCCAAGCTTAGATAGGCTTTCAATATAGCCAATCATCTTAAGGACATGAGGTCCCTCTTGGGCTTCCTTCACCAACTTACATTGGAATAGGGCCTTAAAGATATCAAACCTCTCTTGCCGTGCTTGCCCCTGATAAAGTTCTTTCAGGTGCTCGATCATATCATAAGCAACCATGTCCTCATGTTGCTTCTGAAGTTTAGGATTCATAGTGGCAAGCATAAGACATCCCACATCTATCATGTAATCAAGGTACTTCTTGTAAGCATCTCTATCAGTCCTCGAGGCATTAGCGGGTGGTTCATTAGGAAGTGGTTGTTCAATGACATATAATTTCCGTTCTTGTTTAAGGACAATCCTCAAGTTACGAAACCAATCAAGAAAATTCAAACCATTCAATTGTCCTTCTCAATGACCGATCGCAATGAAAGTGTGCTAGTGTTTGCAGCCATAATATATCTACAGCAATTAAATATGCATGTGAGTAAATTTACCAATTTTATATCAATCATTAAAAACACTTTATTAAATGATATTCCCACTATTTTATTTCAAAATTAATAACCCTCGTATATTAATTTCGGAAAAAACTTTCTCAAAAGTATTTCTAGTAGGTTAAGGATCCATATTTCACCACCTCTTAAGTCAGCTTTGGCTTTACTCTTAAGATCATGGTTATTTAGGTAAGCAACATTTGCTAATTACATCATGTGTAACTCCTAATATTTGGTGAACAACTCTTGTTCTAATCATCTTATGATTTATCCAATTTACTTGCCTCTAGGTTTCTAATCCTATTAGAGTAACCTAGTTAAGTCATTAACCAATTTTTTAACCAGCGAATATCACTTGTTTATTCTTCGCATTTAACCAAGAAAAATACTAGTACTTCACTTTGGCAGAACCTACATAGTATTGATCGTGGCCTTAACGAGGGCAAAATTGGAAGGCCATGCTGACTTAATATTTTAATAGAGGGATTTTATTAAGGTTGTTGCATCTCACTAATTATGGTCTACTTTAGCCCATTTAGTCTTCTAATCGATCTCATCAATTAATAGGGTTTATTTTCTTCAAGTTTTAATATATATAATTGGCATGCTTTAGACATCTATAGCATCTCATACATGAATAAATAAAGCAATAAATAAATGCAATAGTTATAGCCCATAAACTAAGGTGGTTCAACCCAAGACAATGGGAAAACCAAAAAGAAACCTAAAGGTGTAAGCCATTTCACAAGCTATCATTCTCAATCATTGTCCCACCTTCCTTCTCGTTTGGCCCACAGCAACTCTTGCAAATTACAATATGTAGAAACTCATTTTACATACGAGGGAATAAGATGAGAAGAGAAATACAAGAGAATAGTAGTAAGGCACGACACGCAGGTCGTATTTAAAAAAAAATACAACCTTTTATCGAATGGGTCATTGGGCTATAACTATGCATTTCATACATCGTGCATGTAAAAAATAGCATACATAATTCAATATTTTTTTTTAAGATGAATTATAAAATATCCTTTCAACCTTTTGTGGCCCATCAAGTTTATAAATTTCTTTTATGAACAAAACTTTTTGCGAGGGTCTGAGGAGGTCGGAGGAAGCGGGCCAAAGCCCGCATGATTAATCGCATACCAGAAGTGCGGGGTAGAACCCTATGATGCGAATCGCATACCCCGGTCAAATGAAACCTCACGATTTGATAACTTTTATCAACGGAATCGTGTTTTTAGGATTTTAATCCTTGAGGTTTCATATCGGAACAACCCTTGTTCCACTAGCGATTAACACTTACGGAAACTATAAATACCACCGTCGCGATTATTACAGATTTGTTAATAGTTACTTGATAATAACATAAAATCAAGTAGGCCACAACACCATGATTAACATTTAATCAATCACCGAAGAAAGGAACAGTTATCGAGTTATGCTTAAACGATTTAGACAATCGAAAATACAATAAGATCAAAACATGAATCTCATACAATTGCATCACCCAAGTATTTAAACCCGAGTTCGTATCACACAAGTGGCTCTGATACCACTATTGGAACGCCGAAACCCCATGGCGCAGTGGAATAAAATTAGATCCGGTGATCCAAATCAGGAATCCATGTGTGAGGAACGAATCGGGGTGAAATAAAGGTTTCGAAATTATCAAAACTTCAATCTGAATAGACAGTGACGCCTTGGCAACAAGAGTTTTGATCTACTGTCGAATCAAGCCACAACCTTTTCCGATGTCGGCCTCTACGTGATCCACCCGGTTTGCTTATGAACGAAAGAAATCTCCAAAACTATTTTGGAGGTTTATTTGCTTGACGGCTGCTAGACCTAACAAGCAATCACTTAAGGTTTTTCATTTCTTACTTTGTCTCCTTTTAATACCTTTTATAATGGGTGCCTTTCTCATTGGGCCTTTTATAATAGGTATCCTCTTAATTGGTATCTCTTGAATGCATTATAAGATTAAATAAATACAATAAAGTTTTTAACTGAAAATTATAATTACATTAATTATATCTGAAAATTATAATTACATTAATTATAATAAGGATTTCGGTAAACTATATTTATTTAAATTTATATATGAATCAAATTCATATATTAATAAAATTATGTTATCATTATGTGTACAACATCCTTGTACATATAATATGTTCAATATTTGATTGCCCAATTAAATTAATTCTTTAATTAATTTAATTCATGTGACAACCAAACACAATACCAACTATATTTTATTCAGTTCATTTCAACCATAGGGTGTGACCCTGTAGGTTCTTGCAACGTTAGCAGTAATAATAGAACGATTTTATTGTCACAGACAATGAGTGGCATCTAGCAATGCATCATTGCTACCTAAGTTACAAGAAGTCATGATTCGACATAACCATTCGTGATTAACCTTTCATGCATTAATCCTTAAGTCCTTTATCTCTGGAACGGATACAAGTCATGGGATAGTCACACTTGCATAGTCCATCTCATGTTTCTTGATATCTTGAGTAGACTATGATATACAAATTAGTATGACATCTCATATCAACTTATTTGAGCATGGCCATGCATTTCTAGTCTCGCTCAATCAAGTGGCCTAAAATATTACTCCTATTATGTAGGAGGGACTTATCCTTTATTGATCAACCATA
Organism: Gossypium bickii; assembly: GCA_025503065.1. Taxonomy (NCBI): domain Eukaryota; kingdom Viridiplantae; phylum Streptophyta; class Magnoliopsida; order Malvales; family Malvaceae; genus Gossypium; species Gossypium bickii. The sequence goes on from CP106715.1 coordinate 101,009,784, forward strand.
TCCCTCTACATAGATTGTGGTATATTCAACATCAGCCTTTATAGAATAACCTATTACGGTGTACGTTTGACTGTATCAAAATATACAACTCACGATGCTTGGATAATAATGATCTCAAGTCTGAGGATCATGTACATATTAATCACTATGAGTAATGTTGTGACAATTACATAATAATCCAAGAAACATACTCATAGCGGGTCAATCCAATATGTTGTTCTCTAACACACATATTCATGCATTGATTTTGACACTCCATATCAATGACAACTCTTTATCATCAATCAACTACATGTTAGTCTTAATGCATTATTGTTGTCCTAGTCAACAATAATACTCGACTAAGGATCTTTTAAGAATAATCATATTATTCTCAGGACATTATTATAAAACAGTTTATTTATACACACAGAAAGAAAAACTGAAATAATAATGACAACGCTTTATATTAATAAACATGGTAAATTAAGTATGTTATTACAACCATCTCATGATTGATCTTTGGGCATACTCTTACAAATAAGGCCACTAGTTTTTATTTCTGCGATTATTTATCTGTTTTAAATTTTCACTAAATTTGGCCTAAGCTAAAATAAAACGGCATGCCTAAATAACCTATAAAATGAATGTTTTCCAAACTTTCACAAATTATCGGGATTTTTCTAAAACATTACCATCGGGTAACGGCAAACAAGTGGTAACAATAAGTTAACTCAGTTTTCCTTAAAACTAAATTGGAAATGTTTAGCAACTAAACTCAAACTAATTCAGCTTTTCATAAAATCAAAAGTTTTCATAAGATAGAGACAACAACTTGTTTTCAAATACAGTTTTTACAAAATCTTAACAACAACTTGCTTTCTTCAAAAACGACTTTTCCCTGTGACATGCCGAATTCGGTCATAGCGTTTCGATCGGGTTTGGGGTGTTACACATTCGTTAGTCCGAAAGGCATAACAAAAAAATTCATAGTGACCATACCTTATTCTAAATGCAGTATTTGGCACATCCGAGTCTTTTACTCGCAATTAGTAATAGCCCGATCTCAATTCTATTTTCGAAAACATTGTAGCCCCTTTCAATTGATCAAAAAATTCATCTATTCTGGGCAGAGGATACTTATTCTTGATTGTCACTTTGTTGAGCTGTCGATAGTCTATACACATTATCATCTTGCCATCTTTCTTTTTCACAAATAATACTAGTGCACCCCAGGGCGAGAAACTCGATCTAGCAAAACCTTCATCTGTCAACTCTTGCAACTAAGCTTTCAATTCTTTTAATCCTGTCAGGGCCATTCTGTACGGAGCTATCGATATCGGCGTAGTTACCAACACTAACTCAATGCCAAACTCAACCTCTCGGATCGGTGGTAAACCCGGTAACTCTTCAGGAAACATATTCGGATATGCACACACAACTGAAACTGATTCGATCTTCTGTTCAGTCACTTTCGTCTCAAGCACATAAGGAAAATAAGCTTCGCAAGCCTTTCTCATATATTTCTAAGCTAACATCGATGAAATCACTGCTGGTATTTTTATTTGGTCCAATTAGAAAATATTTTATCATTTTTATATTCGCAACTCAATATAGATGGGGATTCCATAACATATATATGTCCCTCTTACTCTCAGTTTTCTCAGGCAATTTGGTGGAATACTCGAAGGGTCGATTCTTTTTTTCGTCTTAGATTCTGTCTTTATGAATGAAAACAAAAGAAAGGAGTCTCTCATTATGATCTGGATTTCATTTCTATTGGTTGCATCTTTTTTCTTTAAATTCATTTTTATTCTTATCCTTTTATTAGACTATCCTATATAACCATAATAAGAATAAGATAACTAAAAAGATAAAAATGAAAATTGAATTTTTTTCATTATTAAGAATGAAAATGAAATTAATTGTTTCTTTTTATAGTATAATAGCTAGAACTAATTATTTCTATTTAATAACTATAACTAATTATTCCATTCATTTCTATTTCGAATTCGAAGATAATCCAAATTTTTGAGTCTAAAAAGAGTTTCATTCCAATTATCTAGACTTACAACGTATCATTTCATTTATAAAATCATAAATTATATAAATGCATAAAAAGATTTTACTGTAATTATCTCTATTTAGAACTCTAAACTAAATAGAAATAAATTTAATCTATATTAAATATATTAAATCGATCGATTAAATGAAATCTATAGAAAAAAATTTCTATATAATTTAGATGTAAAATATACTAAAATATAAAATAAACTAGCAAATAAAAATGGAGTCAGTAATATTAGTAATATTATATTACTATATTAATATAAAAGAAAAATAACTAAGATATAACAAAAAGATATTAAATATATAGATATATAATCAATATATATATATAGTTTAAATAAAATTATTATATTCTTAATTATTAGATTCTATCAACATTAGCTTGAATATTAGATTGAATCTATCATTATTATATTAAACATGTTATATTTATATATTTATGTTAAGTATGGCATTAAAAATTAGAAAAAATTCTACTTTTTCTAAATTCGAGTCTATAATTCATATTAATTACGAATAACTAATAGATAGTTAATAGATAAGATGCTAATAGTTTGCTTAATCCGTATGGGTACCAAATTTCTATTATTTGAGCCCGCTTAGCTCAGAGGTTGGAGCATCGCATTTGTAATGCGATAGTCATCGGTTCGATTTCGATAGTTGGCTTTCCCTATTTGTTTGCTTTTTTGCCTTTTTTACATAATATAGAATGTTTTTTTTTTTAAATCAAAGAACAAGCAGTGAAAAGCTTTTTCCCCTTTTCTTTCAAATTCTTTCCAAAGGTCAACAATCTGTTGATTATCTCGTCGAAACTTCCAATTAGGGATCAATTTGAGGAGTTAGATCTTTGCAGAATAAATCAAGAAAAAAAAGGAAACTCTTTTGGTTTAATTTATTTATATATTATATATATATTATTATATATATTCTAAATATTTTATATATATTTATATTTATTTATTATATATTATATATTATTATTTCTATTTTTTGTATACATTATATACAATACAAAAATGTAAAGTATGGATATTGATCCAATTCATCTCATTAATATTTGTAATACAATCCTTCAATCGATTTCACTTCATTTAGTTTAGTTTTAATTTCGGTTTATGAAATTTAAATAAAATTCAAATTAATAAGGAGTCCTTATGTCACGTTACCGAGGGCCTCGTTTCAAAAAAATACGTCGTCTGGGGGCTTTATCAGAACTAACTAGTAAAAGGCCTAGAGCCGGAAGAGATCTTAGAAACCAATCGCGCCTCTGTAAAAAATCTCAATACCGTACTTGTTTAGAAGAAAAACACAAAAATTGCGTTTTCATTATGGCCTTACAGAACGACAATTACTTAAATATGTTCTTATTGCAAGAAAAGCCAAAGGGTCAATGGGTCAGGTTTTACTACAATTACTTGAAATGCGGTTGGATAACATCCTTTTTCGATTGGGTATGGCTTCGACTATTCCTCAAGCCCGTCAATCAGTAAACCATAGACATATTTTAGTTAATAGTAGATATACCAAGTTATCTCTGCAAACCCTGAGATATTGTTTCAGCGAAGGATGAACAAAAATCTAGAACTCTAATTCAGAATATCTTGATTCATCTACCAATGAGGAATTACCAAAACATTTGACCTTTCACACATTACAATATAAAGGATTAGTCAATCAACTAATAGATAGGAAATGGGTTGGTTTGAAAATAAATGAATTGCTTGTTGTAGAATATTATTCTCATTAGACTTAAACCTAGCTAAAATAACAAAACAAGGGTTCTGCCCCCTTTTCACCTGAGTTAAGGTGAAGTAAAGGAAGACAGGGGAATGGGTTTGATTCAAAGATTTTTCTCCTATTCATGTATGATAGATACGTAAGGAGATTTTCATCCTCTGTATGCTATTTTATGTATTCCATATTAAAAAGGAATTGGGAATAGAGAATCTATACTAAAGAAGGGTCTAATTATTTAATATATGTTCTTATTTGATACATTGTAGTCAGTTACATTGGCGAATTAGGTGAAGGTGCGGAAAGAGAGGGATTTAAACCCTCGGTAAACAAGAGTCTACATAGCAGTTCCAATGCTATGCCTTGAACCACTCGGCCATCTCTCCTACATAATTATTATGGCCGATACCTCGAGCGAATAGCGAGTTATTCATATTAGATTGTTCGATAGGTTCAAACAATATCAATTCTAACTAGGAAATTTTCTATAAAAATAGAAAACTTTTCTTCACTTTTTCTTTAGACTCTGGGCTCGAAGAATTTAAAAAAAAATGGAATGGGTCTACTTTTATGTTATTTCGTATTGTACACTTCCTTTGTTCGTGAGATCATTTTATTTTCTCACGAGGGGTAATGAAAAGAGTTATAGAATGGATTGCTACCTATGCCTAGATCACAGATAAATGGAAATTCTATTGATAAGACCTTTTCAATAGTAGCCAATATCTTATTACGAATAATTCTGACAACTTCAGGAGCAAAAGAGGCACTTACTTATTACAGAGATGGTGCCATTTAATTATTATATATATATATATTACTTTATTTATTATTTACTTTTTTATTTACTTTACCACTCTCAGCCTTAGGAAAAAGACACATTATTCAGAATAGAAAAAGGCTATTGAAAACAAAAAAGAAATGTACACTTGTTGAAGGTGAAGTTTATAAATAAAGCAATTCCTTCTATCATGTATCCCCGATTAATGCAACCTCAGATGCTTTAATTGTTGACTGTATTGTGGGTCAACCCTACTACACTAGTACCAATAGGCGACATAGATGAAGAAGCACTATGCCTAGGAATCAACAACACGAAAACTTTGTTATTAATGATTCCCTTTCTTTATCAAGATCGGAACTAAGAGAAATGGTTAGGACAACAAACATTCATCTTGTTCGTACTTTGGATACCCAAGTAACCATCAAATATTGTTGAAGTGACTAATTCCTGGAAATTAAGGAGCATTGAGAACAAAGAAATTGTTGGAGTTTACTTTTTTATCTAGTATGAACACGCTTGATGGTAAGAAAAGATCTTTTGCATGAGGGCTGGCTAGAGATTTCTTGTAAAAACATTAGCCCCGCTCAGTTCATAATGACAATATTTCGACCTTTTTTTAATTCCATGGATTATTCTCATTATGCACATAAAGGAGGAGCCGTATGAGGTGAAAATCTCATGTATAGTTTTGGAATGGAGAATTCTTTGAATTGAATGACGACTGTAACGGATGTCGGCTCAATTTGAAGGCTTTACATAATTATTATGAAGCTTTGTGACTAGAAATTGATCCCTATGATCAAAGTTATATACTATATAACATAGGCCTTATCCACACAATTAATGGAGAGCGTACAAAAGCTTTAGAATTTATTTTCGAGCACTACAATGAAACCCGTTCTTACCACAAGCTTTTAATAATATGGATGTGATCTGTCATTACGTGTGACTATCTCCACTATAGATATAAAAAAAGGAAAGAAAGAGCAAATGCTCTAGTAAATAAATAGGCTAGTAAATAAAGTACTAGAAAAAAATAGGCTTTCTACATATTGCATCGTCCAAAAAATGATTTTTATCAGCTGTAACAAAAAAAGAAACTTCATAGAAGTCGAAATATGAAGAAATATATATATGCCTAGATACTTTATTATATGGATAAAAATCTAATTGATAGAGGAAGCGCCGTAAAGATCAATTAGCGAGGTTTTGAGCCGATACAATAAATAAATACTGCTTATTTATGTCATGATATGAGATAAAAATTAGGAATCAACTTATGTAATAGAGCCAATCCCCTAAGTTATTGAGTAGCAGCGTAGCATCAGATCCCAAAGACAGTAAGTCTTTTTTATGAGGAAGAAGTCTTTTTCAAGAATTCTATATAAATTTCTATATGATATGAACCCGAGATTATTACATTTCAGAAAAATCTAACGGACGACAGCCCCAAAATGCCTAGGCTTTATTTTTCTGAAGGTGGGAGAAAAGATAAAACTTATTATTAATTGAATCCAAATTAGAGTTTGAAACTCATGTAATTAACCCCTTTTGGTTAACTCGAGACAAATCGATAGATCTATGAGAAATCTCATTCAATTGGATATATGATAGGGTAAAAAAATGGGACACCAAAAGAATTGACTGTCGAGCTGTATGAGGTAGGAAACTCTCAAGTATAGTTCTAAGGGAAGGAATTGAACTCCCTATTTTGACCGGGGAGAACAGGCCATTCGACAGGGGGATTCTGAAATAGCGGAGGCTTGGTTCGATCAAGTCATTGAGTATTGAAATGTGCTATAGCGCTTACTCACGGTAATTATATTGAAGCGCAGAATTGGTTAAAGATCACGTGGCGTTTTGAATAAGAACAAGAGCTCTTTGTTTATTTATTATTATTTTAGTTTTAGGATTCGAAATTCGAATTATAAATTAAAGAATTCTATTAAATTCTATTCTTATTTTATTTAATTTCTATTAAATCTATTTATTTAATATTTAATTTAATTAAATAAATTACGGTACTATTTAAATTATTAAGTTTGATTTTCTAGTCAATTTGAATATTTAAATAGTAAAAAATATTATTTGAATTGGAATTTTTAATTGTGTAATGGTTTGGTTTTGTTGGACCCATGGGTCAAATAAAATGGAGCATTTCTCTCTCTGGGAAAACCCAATGAAAGAATTTCATTATATCCTTTCTCAAATTGTTCTATTTCGTTTGATATTTCGTAAGGATAAGTAATACACGGATATAACAAAATAAAATATATAATATATATTTTCTGCTTCTATTTCTATTAAAACTAAAACTAATAAAAAACCCCTCAAATGACTATCGATACTGGAGTATCCCGTAGTAATGAATGTACATGATTTGGGATAGAGTAATATTGTTTGTTCTATCTATGTAAGACAAAAAAAAAAAAATCCACCTCGGAACTTCTAATTGAGATATGAATACACTACACCAGTTGCACAAAAAAATGGGTTTTGCACCAATGTAAGTAAAGTCCGAAAAAGGTTTTATAAGATTAAAAAGGTCCGTTCAGTACCTCATGGATATGTCATAGTAGATCCGAACACTTGCCCCGGATCGACTTCCAGATCATAATTGCTCTAGTGAATAACTAAAGAAAAAATAGATAGATAAAAAATAGATAGATAGATGAGAGATAGAAGAGAAAGAAACTAATTATAAGCGTCTCTCATAGGTTCACTAATTACTGACTATTGGTGGGTCTCGTTGTATGTGTTGTCCGAAAAGAGGAGGACTCAATGATTATTCGTTCCTCGGAACCAGAACTAAAAATTTTGGTAGATAGGGATCCCCTAAAAACTACTTTCATGGAATGGGCTAGGCCAGGCCATTTCTCAAGAACAATAGCTAAGGGACCCAATACTACCACTTGGATCTGGAACCTACATGCTGATGCTTACGATTTTGATAGCCATACCAGTGATTTGGAGGAGATCTCTCGCAAAATATTTAGTGCCCATTTTAGCCAAGTCTCCATCATCTTTCTTTGGCTGAGCGGCATGTATTTCCACGGTGCTCATTTTTCCAATTATGATGCATGGCTCAGCGACCCTGCTCACATTGGACCTAGCACCCAGGTGGTTTGGCCAATAGTGGGCCAAGAAATCTTGAATGGCGATGTAGGTGGGGGTTTCCGAGGAATACAAATAACCTCTACTTTTTTTTAGATCTGGCAAGCATTTGGAATAACTAGTGAATTACAACTCTATTGTACCGCAATCGGTGTATTGGTCTTTGCGGCCTTAATGTTTTTTGTCGATTGGTTCCATTATCACAAAGCGGCCCCAAAATTGGCTTGGTCCCAAGATGTAGAATCTATGTTGAATCACCATTTAGGAGGGCTACTAGGGCTTGGGTCTTTTTCTTGGGCGGGGCATCAAGTACATGTATCTTTACCGATAAACCAATTTCTAAATGCTGGAGTAGACCGTAAAGAGATCCCACTTCCCCATGAATTTGTAACACCCCAAACCCGGTCAACACACCACAACCAAATCAGGTATGTTACGGAGTGAAACTGTTTGCATAAACAGGTTACCGGTTACATTTTGTTAAAACCTCTTTGCTGTTTTTAGTTTAGAAATCATAATATGAAGTGAAGTTTGAAATTATTTTTTTTTTAGTGTTACTTTAAACCTAGAAAACTCATGTTTAAAAAAATCTATTCGTTATCCTTAATATTAGAAAAATATCTGGTATTTATGAAAAACAGAGTGCGCCGAGTATAATCAAGTTTAAAATCATTTGCCTTTGAAGTTGTTTAAAAATTTGAAATCATAAAAACATTCAAGTTACCCTTCTTATTATTTTATGAACTTTGTTACTCGATGGTAACGTTTGGAAAACCCGAAGAAATATAACTTTGGAAACCATTGCTTTTTACCGGTTAATTTATCAAGTCATTACTTTCAACAAGTATAATATATTCAAAGTAAAAGCCAATTATAAAAACCAAAAGAATAAAACTTAGCGGCCTTATTACAAACCCAAAACCAAATTTAAAAGAAATAAATAAAACCGAAAATGTAGTTTAAAGTTAAACCAAACTAGGATGCATGGCCACCTCGAGTCCTCCCTGGCTCCATATCCGCGATCTAAGCCTCATCTGCAAAATATAAGGGAAGGGGTGAGTCACCAAGACTCAGTGTATAAATCCCCAACCCGAGTATTCAAGCACTTACACAAATCATCAGTATAACATGCTGATTATGCAACCCATAACCTAGCCATCCAATCTCCTTTAACTACCCCGTGTGGTCAAAACCACTGGTGGTCAAACCCACTGGTGACCGGTGAAACACCCCACACCCGGCCCACGAGCCTGAACCGGATCTGGTATGTTCCTTAAGTAAACCGGTTTCAAAATTCTTTATTACTTAGGGAAAATTTGTGTAATTTTAGAGAAAATATCGTTTTGGATTGGGGTTAGAGCGAAAACCCATTTATTTTACTTAGAAATCATTTAATTATGGTGACAAAACAATTTAGGGTTTATTTTTAAAATAAATTTAATTGAACTTAATTAAAATTAACTCGTGACATAATAATTAAAAATAAAAGCAAAGAAATAAAACTATCCAACTTGGCCCTTATGGCCTTATTACATCAAGCAACTCCCAAACTTAAAATAAAAGTACTTAGTAAAAATAAAAGTCCAAATCTTTAGATTTCTCCTTACTATGCATGGCCACCTTTAGCTCCTGCCGACCCGGTCCATTATTGCTCATCACCTGAAAAATATTTCCCACAACGGGGTGAGTCAAACAGACTCAATGTGTACACAACACCAAATCATAATAGAATCAGGCATACAATACATTCAAACATAAAATACAAGTTACGATGCATTCCCAAACCCGAACCTAATTGTCCATCCGCTACACACACTCCGTGCACTGCTAAACACACCGTCGCGGACTACTAAGTCGACCTCTCATACGCTACACACCAAATTGCGGGATTAAGTCACGCGTGATCTCGTGGTCTTAGGTCATCACTTTTTGACATCGTGGTCGTAAGTCACCACTTTTTGATTCATTGTGGTCTTAAGTCACCACTTTTCACTTCCCCTTTCAATATACAACCATATGCCCCATATATTAATATGCATAATATACGAGTTCACAATCGTATAATATTCTCATGTTACGAATAACATATTTCATATTCCTAGTAGGAGTAGGGAAGCGTGCTGTGTACTTAGTACCATAACATGGTACCTTAGCCACGTTCATATTTCCATTAACACATATTTTAATACATATAACCATAATTCATGGTACAAAGTAGTGTGGGGTACACACCTGATTCGCTTAATAATTTCTTTGAGATCCCGAAACACTGATCTTTGCCCTAAATCTGTTTACTCCTATATTCGGTCAATCATTTAAACACATCAATAAACCTATTCGGCTTAAAAACCAAATCCTAATAGGATTTGTATTCTAAAAACTTACCTTTGATGTCGATTTGATTATTCAAATCCCGAAATAGATCCTTGCTTCCTTGATGCTGTCAAAAATACTATAAGCACAAGTTAGATTGATTTCTAACACTTAATCATCTTTAAATGGCCTATGGCCGAATATTCATATGACTTACCTTGAGTCTTAGAAATCCCAAAACTTCGTTGTACTTCTCCTTGTAGTCGACAACTACTAGATCTCGAAGAAAACCTTCCAAATTTCGGCCATGGAATTCTAAAAGAGTTAGATTCCTATATTTCGGCTAAAGAGAGATTGAAAATCAAATAATAGCTGATCTTACCTTTTTGAATGAAATCGGCAACACCCTTCTGTCACAACAAAGATTCGGCTTTGGCAAAATTTCGGCTTGGTTGGATTGTGTTTTTGGTTTTGAATAAAAGAGATGAGAGGCTAGGGAATTCGGCTAAAAAAGAAAAGAGAAGAGGAGAGAACCCTAAGAATTTGGTGAGAGCGAGAGAAAAAAGAAAACTGATGAGTATCCCTCCTTCCTTCCTTTTATAGAAGAAATTATCAGCTAAGGAGTCCCTTACTTGGCCACCACTCTTCAATTTGATAGCTTTATCCTTTAATTATCATAAAATAAAAGAGTTTAATCCAGCCTTTATCTAATGGAAATTATGATAAATAAATTCCCTTTTGAAAATACTTAAGATAAATCATCATTTATCTCTCCAATTAAAAAAAAATCCTTTATTTATCCTTAATAGCCAAATTTTAAAGAGGATAAACCTCCCTTTTTCTAGAAGCCTTGCCGTCCACTCCTTGTCTTATTGAAGCAAAATAAAACCTCCTTTATTTGCTTCCCAAGTGACTCAAACCCAGGCCCATTCATCTTGCATATGGCGCCATTTCCATAGGCCCTAAGTGGCACCTTCAGGCCACTTTTCCAAGCCTATTTGTGTGTCAAATTTCACAAACTTTTTCTTTTAAGGCCACCTTGCCTTACTTTCCTATTTTAAACTTTAAATCTTGACATTTCTGCATTATTTCTAAGTTTCCTAAAATTTTCGATCGGCTCTGTAAACTTGCCATTTTCTAACATTTCCAAGTTTCCAGAAATGTTCACTTTCCATTTTTGAATCATTTCCTTACATTTCCAGGTTTCCAAAAATGTTCATTTCCATTTCCATTTCCATTTCCAAAAATGTTAGAAATTTATTCATAGTACTTAAGACTTGTCATTTCGTACAATTAAACCGGAAATGCATAGGCCCTTTCCAGGATGTTACAGTTCTACCCCCTTAAAATAATTTCGTCCTCGAAATTACTTACTAACGAATAATCGTACGGTCTAACTCACCCCACTACGCTATTTTGCGCGCTCTCGATCTTAAAGAACTATCATACTTTCTAGGCATATTCTCTAAGTTCACATCCAAGGTTTCAGTCACTTCACTAGCAATACAAGAATAAGCTAACCCTATAACAAGCAAAGCAATTAAGGGTATTCCAGAAATAAGGAACGTACCCGTTGTCACATCTGGCACATCTTCCTCCTCGCGACGGCCAACAGCATAAACCAACCTTGGTTGCCTCGCGTCTGCACCTTCAGCACCTCTTCTTGGTGCTTCACATCTATGGCCCGAACCATTTCCTCCATGGTTCGGTCCACGACCTTAATGAAGCTGCTGTCCACCTCTACCAGCCTGACTAACATTCTGAGTTGCCAGTCGACTTTCATCTAAGTTCTTAGGACATTCCTTGACCACATGATCCTTGGACCCACACCTAAAACATTCTCCTATTTTCCTCCAACACTCTCCCAAATGCTTCTTTCCACACACATCACAAGGTCGATACCGCTCGCCGATCCAAATTACGACCTCGCGGCCCATCAACTCTAGGCCTCTTATTCCCAGATGATACAGACGATCCAAAACCTCTTTTGGCCTATTCTGATCACTGTTCTGCCTTGCAGAATCCTTAATTCCTTCAGCCACTTTAGCCTTTTCCACTAACGCAGAAAATTCCCGCTCCTGATACGGTGCTATCAAAAATCTTAGATCATCTCTTAGCCGTCCTCAAAGCGGACCATGGCGCTCATGCTCGGTTGCCCACGACACCTCGAGCGCACTGGCTCAACCTCGTGAATTGACCTCATATTCTGCCACCGACTTATTTCTTTGGACCAGCCCCAGAAAAGCTTTCCTTTGCTCATCAGTGTACCTGGTTCCCACATACTTCTTTTGGTACGCTTCCTTAACGTACTCCCATGTCAGATCCTCAGCCGTGGCACCATCCCGCACAGTTAACCACCATTGATATGCTTCATCGTGTAACAGTGCCACCATTCCCTTTAACTTTTCATCAGGGGTCAGATCAAGCTCATCCATGATGCGCTCCGTTGCTTCCAACCAGTACTCAGCTGTACTGGGTGCCACACCAGATACTCCACGAAACATTTCGGCTCCATTTGCTCGAAGTCGTTCAGGCATAGACTTTCGATTCCCTGAATTTCCTCCTGCACCAGCCACCAATTCCAAAACTCGCGGAGACGACTGCGACACAAAGATCTTCCTCGTCGAGCTTGTTGCTCAACACCAACAGCTGGGGGTGGTGGTGGCGGTGGTACTTCATTATCTGATCCTTGACCCGATCTAACGGGTTCTGACCTAGTCATTCTTCCTCTACCTCGTTCACGACGTCCACGTCTTCTAGAGCTCATTTTCTAACGTCGAGATCTGATTAAAAAGTTTTATGAATTAGTCATTGTTCCACTTATTTACCCGCGAAGGAGTTTTATGAAAAAGGATTTAGGAGTGGTTCTTTCGTATTCATACAAGCATACAATCTTTCTATTCATTCATCCATCAAACAAGTATGAACTTTCGTTCATTCAGAGAAACGTTGTAGTTCTCATTGTTATTGTTTTTTCACTACCCAGGGGTATTTTCGTAATTTGTCCTACAAGGCATTTTCGTAATTTTTCAAAATAAAAAGTTCTTCGGTGATTTTGTCAAAAGTATTTTGGAAATTTCAAAGCCCCAGGTAATTTTGGAAAAATTTTGAAATCCAGGGGTATTTCGAAAATTTTTCACAAACCGGGGTAAATTTGTAAAAGTTAACAAATCAGGGATATTTTAGAAGTTGTAAAACTTTGAGGGTTCTTTTCGAGAATTGTACCTTTCAAAATGGTGATGTTTGCAAAGATTTGAAAATCAGGGTCATTTTGGTAATTTTTGCAAATTAAGGGCAACTTTGTAATTTTTCAAAATCAAGGTATTTTTTATAGTTTGCAAATTAGGGTTTGTGAACATTTATAAAAAAATGAAATTTTGGCAAAACTGTTGAGTAGTTTGTCATTTTGTAAATCAAGGGCATTTTGGTAATTTTACCACTAAGGGCTTTTTTTGTAATTTTCACAAATCAGAAATTTTTTGGAAAATTTGGTAAAGATGGGTTTAAAAGAAAGTTTTAAGAATTTAAAACTAGAGTTTGTTGTTTTGTTCTCTTTTTTTTTTATAAAGCAAAACGGCTAGTTCCCTTTTTGGGTTTTAGTCATTATGTTTAGCCTATTACCGAGCCCTCTTGGTCAGGGTGAACCAAAGCTACGCACTGCAGCGGGATTCGAGTGGAGAGGAGGTGAGTCACGCGGACTGCTTAAGTACCAAGCTCCCACCGAAACCATTCCTAGACATGCGCACAGAGGTTGCCACACCACTGAGCCTTTTGAGTTAGGGTGAACCGAAGCTACGCACCAGGTAGGATTCCTGCGAAGAGGAGGTGAGTCATTAGGGCGGCTTAAATACCAGGCTCTTCCGGATCCAATCCTAGACATGCGCACAGGGGTTACCACACCCTAACTCAGTGACTTAGCCATAGGTTTGTTTAGTGTATTAAGTCTTATGTGTTTTGTGTTTGAGTAGTCTAATCCTAGGGTTCAAGTTCCTATCATACTATTCTACGTTCCATGCCTTTTCTGCCCTTCTAATGTTCATAACATAATTCACATAATCACCCAAATAGTTAGGGGTACTTACTTGGTGGACTGCGGGTCGGAGGCTTAGGTGCCATGCCAGAGAACCTGTTTAATTTCAAAGAAAATCATTTGGCTCACTTTGAAAATGTTTTGGGCCTTAGCCCACAAAGCCGAGAGTTTAAAGCGGGCTCGATGATAAATCTGAAACACCCACACACCGGCCCACGAGCACAAGCAGGATCGGTATGTTCCTTAAGTAAATCGGTTTCAAAATTCTTTATTACTTAGGAAAATTTGTGTAATTTTAAAGAAAATATCGTTTTGGATTGGGCTTAGAGCGAAAACCCATTTATTTTACTTAAAAATCATTTAATTATGGTGACAAAACAATTTAGGGTTTATTTTTAAAATAAATTTAATTGAACTTAATTAAAAGTAACTCGTGACATAATAATTAAAAATAAAAGCAAAGAAATAAAACTATCCAACTTGGGCCTTATGGCCTTATTACATCAAGCAACTCCCAAATTTAAAATAAAAGTACTTAGTAAAAATAAAAGTCCAAATCTTTAGATTTCTCCTTGCTATGCATGGCCACCTTTAGCTCTCTGCGAGACCGGTCCATTATTGCTCATCACCGGAAAAATATTTCCCACAAGCGTGGGTGAGTCAAACAGACAATGTGTACGCGACACCAAATCGTAATAGAATCGGGCATACAATACATTCAAACATAAAATACAAGTTACGATGCATTCCCAAACCCGAACCTAATTGTCCATCCGCTACACACCCCGCACACGCCAAACACACCGTGGGGACTACTAAGTCGACCCTCCTTCCGCTACACACCAAATTGCGGGCTTAAGTCACCGCATCTCGTGGTCTTAGGTCACCACTTTTCGACATCGTGGTCTTAGGTCACCACTTTTCGGGACATCGTGGTCGTAAGTCACCACTTTTCGTAGAGTCTTGTGGTCTTAAGTCACCACTTTTCACTTCCCCTTTCAATATACAACCATATGCCCCATATATTAATATGCATAATATACCAGAGTTCACAATCGTATAATATTCTCAGGTTACGAATAACATATTTCATATTCCTAGTAGGAGTAGGAAACGTACCTGAGTACTTAGTACCATAACATGGTACCTTAGCCACGTTCATATTTCCATTAACACATATTTTAATACATATAACCATAATTCATGTTACAAAGTAGTGTGGGGTACACACCTGATTCGCTTAATAATTTCCTTGAGATCTCGAAAGACTGATCTTTGCCTTAAATCCGTTTACTCCTATATTCGGTCAATCATTTAAACACATCAATAAACCTATTCGGCTTAAAAACCAAATCCTAATAGGATTTGTATTCTAAAAACTTACCTTTGATGTCGATTTGATTATTCAAATCCCGAAATAGATCCTTGCTTCCTTGATGCTGTCGAAAATCCTATAAGCACATGTTAGATTGATTTCTAACACTTAATCATCTTTAAATGGCCTATGGCCGAATATTCATATGACTTACCTTGAGTCTTAGAAATCCCAAAACTTCGTTGTACTTCTCCTTGTAGTCGACAACTACTAGATCTCGAAGAAAACCTTCCAAATTTCGGCCATGGAATTCTAAAGGAGTTAGATTCCTATATTTCGGCTAAAGAGAGATTGAAAATCAAATAATAGCTGATCTTACCTTTTTGAATGAAATCGGCAACACCCTTCTGTCACAACAAAGATTTCTTGGCCATGAATTTGGCTTAGTTGGATTTTGTTTTGGTTTTAAATAAAAGAGAGGGGGCTAGGGAATTCGGCTAGAAAAGAAAAGAGAAGAGGAGAGAACCTAAGAATTTGCAGAAGAGAAAAAAAAAAAAAACTGATGAGTATCCCTCCTTCCTTCCTTTATATACTAAATTATCACCTAAGGAGTCCTTTACTTGGCCACCACTATTCAATTTGATAGCTTTATCCTTTAATTATCATAAAATAAAAGAGTTTAATCCAGCCTTTATCTCATGGAAATTATGATAAATAAATTCCCTTTTGAAAATACTTAAGATAAATCATCATTTATCTCTCCAATTAAAAAAATCCTTTATTTATCCTTAATAGCCAAATTTTAAAGAGGATAAACCTCCCTTTTCTCTAAGCCTTGCCGCCCACTCCTTGGCTTATGGAAGCAAATAAAACCTCCTTTATTTGCTTCCCAAGTGACTCGAACCTGTGCCCATTCCTCTTGCATATGGCGCCATTTCCATAGGCCCTAAGTGGCACCTTTGTGCCACTTTTCCAAGCTTTGTTTGTGTGTCAAATTTCACAAACTTTTTCTTTTAAGGCCACCTTGCCTTACTTTCCTATTTTAAACTTTAAATCTTGACATTTCTGCATTATTTCTAAGTTTCCTAAAATTTTCGATCGGCTCTGTAAACTTGCCATTTTCTTACATTTCCAAGTTTCCAAAAATGTTCACTTTCCATTTTTGAATCATTTCCTTACATTTCCAGGTTTCCAAAAATGTTCATTTCCATTTCCATTTCCATTTTCATTTCCAAAAATGTTAGAAATTTATTCATAGTACTTAAGACTTGTCATTTCGTACAATTAAACCGGAAATGCATAGGCCCTTTCCAGGATGTTACAGTTCTACCCCCTTAAAATAATTTCGTCCTCGAAATTACTTGCTAACGAATAATTGTACGGTCTAACTCACCTCACTACGCTATTGCTGCGCACTCTGATCTTAAAGAACTATCATACTTTCTAGGCACATTCTCTAAGTTCACATCCAAGGTTTCAGTCACTTCACTAGCAATACAAGAATAAGCTAACCCTATAACAAGCAAAGCAATTAAGGGTATTCCAGAAATAAGGAACGTACCCGTTGTCACATCTGGCACATCTTCCTCCTCGCGACGGCCATAAACCAACCTTTGTTGCCTCGCATCTGCACCTTCAGCACCTCTTCCTGGTGCTTCACGTCCAGGCCTGAACCATTTCCTCCATGGTTCGGTCCACGACCTTAATGAGGCTGCTGTCCACCTCTACCAGCCTGACTAACATTCTGAGTTGCCAGTCGGCTTTCATCTAAGTTCTTAGGACATTCCTTGACCACATGATCCTTGGACCCACACCTAAAACATCCTCCTGTTTTCCTCTAACACTCTCCCAAATGCTTCTTTCCACACACATCACAAGGTCGATACATCGCCCTTTTCCGATCCATCTCACGACCTCGCGACCCATCAACTCTAGGCCTCTTATTCCCGGATGATCCAAAGCGATCCAAAACCTCTTTCGGCTTATTCGATCAGCGCACGCCTTGCGAGAATCCTTAATTCCTTCAACCACTTTAGCCTTTTCCACTAACGCAGAAAATTCCGCTCCCGATGCGGTGCTATCAAAAATCTTAGATCATCCCTTAGCCGTCCTCAAAGCGGACACGAGGCTCATGCTCGGTTGCCACGACACCTCGAAGCGCTCGGCTCAACCTCGTGAATTGACCTCATATTACGCCACCGACTTATTTCCTTAGACCAGCCCGGTAAAAGCTTTCCTTGGCTCATCGGTGTACCGTTTCCACATACTTCTTTTGGTACGCTTCTTAACGTACTCCCATGTCGATCCTCACCGTGGCACCATCCCGCACGATTAACCACCATGATACGCTTCATCGCGTGCGATTGCCACCATTCCCTTTAACTTTTCATCAGGGTTAAGATCAAGCTCATCCATGATGCGCTCCGTTGCTTCCAACCAGTTCAGACTGTACTGGGTGCCACACCCAGATACTCCACGAAACATTTCGGCTCCATTTGCTCGGCCGTTCGAGCGCGTAATTTCGATTCCTCGAATTTCCTCCCGCACTGACCACCAATTCCAAAACTCGCGCAAAGACGACTGCGACACAAAGATCTTCCCGTCTCGAGCTTGTTGCTCACACACCAACGGGGGGGGTGGTGGTGGCGGTGGTACTTCATTATCTGATCCTTGACCCGATCTAACGGGTTCTGACCTAGTCATTCTTCCTCTACCTCGTCCACGACATCCATGTCCTCTAGAGCTCATTTTCTAACGTCGAGATCTGATTAAAAAGTTTTATAAATTAGTCATTGTTCCACTTATTTACCCGCGAAGGAGTTTTATGAAAAAGGATTTAGGAGTGGTTCTTTCGTATTCATACAAGCATACAGTCTTTCTATTCATTCATCCATCAAACAAGTATGAACTTTCGTTCATTCAGAAAAACGTTGTAGTTCTCATTGTTATTGTTTTTCACTACTCGTGGTATTTTAAGTAATTTGTCCTCTGAGGCATTTTCGTAATTTTTCAAAATAAAAAGTTCTTCGGTGATTTTGTCAAAAGTATTTTGAAAATTTCAAAGCCCCGGGTAATTTTGGAAAAATTTTGAAATCCAGGGGTGTTTCGAAAAATTTTCACAAACCGGGGTAAATTTGTAAAAGTTAACAAATCAGGGATATTTTAGAAGTTGTAAAACTTTGAGGGTTCTTTTTTTAGAATTGTACCTTTCAAAATGGTGATGTTTGCAAAGATTTGAAAATCGTGGTGATTTTGGTAATTTTCGCAAATTAAGGGCAATTTTGTAATTTTTCAAAATCAAGGTATTTTTGATAGTTTGCAAATTAGGGTTTGTGAACATTTATAAAATAATGAAATTTTGGCAAAACTGTTGAGTAGTTTGTCATTTTGTAAATCAAGGGCATTTTGGTAATTTTACCACTAAAGGCCTTTTTTGTAATTTTCACAAATTAGAAATTTTTCAGAAAATTTTGTAAAGATGGGTTGAAAAAAAAGTTTTAAGAATTTAAAACTAGAGTTTGTTGTTTTGTTCTCTTTTTTTTATAGAGCAAAACGGCTAGTTCCCTTTTTGGGTTTTAGTCATTATGTTTAGCCTATTACCGAGCCCTCTTGGTCAGGGTGAACCAAAGCTACGCACCAGGCAGGATTCGAGTGGAGAGGAGGTGAGTCACGCGGACTGCTTAAGTACCAAGCTCCCACCGAAACCATTCCTAGACATGCCCACAGAGGTTGCCACACCACTGAGCCTTCTGAGTTAGGGTGAACCGAAGCTACGCACCAGGTAGGATTCCTGCGAAGAGGAGGTGAGTCATTAGGGCGGCTTAAATACCAGGCTCTTCCGGATCCAATCCTAGACATGCGCACAGGGGTTACCACACCCTAACTCAGTGACTTAGCTATAGGTTTGTTTAGTGTATTAAGTCTTATGTGTTTTGTGTTTGAGGAGTCTAATCCTAGGGTTCAAGTTCCTATCATACTATTCTACGTTCCATGCCTTTTCTACCCTTCTAATGTTCATAACATAATTCACATAATCACCCAAATAGTTAGGGGTACTTACTTGGTGGACTGCGGGTCGGAGGCTTAGGTGCCATGCCAGAGAACCTATTTAATTTCAAAGAAAATCATTTGGCTCGCTTTGAAAATGTTTTGGGCCTTAGCCCACAGGCCGAGAGTTTAAAACTGGGCTCTGATACCAAACTGAAACACCCCACACCCGGCCCACGAGCCTGAACCGGATCTAGTATGTTCCTTAAGTAAATCGGTTTCAAAATTCTTTATTACTTAGGGAAAATTTGTGTAATTTTAAAGAAAATATCGTTTTGGATTGGGCTTAGAGCGAAAACCCATTTATTTTACTTAAAAATCATTTAATTATGGTGACAAAACAATTTAGGGTTTATTTTTAAAATAAATTTAATTGAACTTAATTAAAAGTAACTCGTGACATAATAATTAAAAATAAAAGCAAAGAAATAAAACTATCCAACTTGGGCCTTATGGCCTTATTACATCAAGCAACTCCCAAATTTAAAATAAAAGTACTTAGTAAAAATAAAAGTCCAAATCTTTAGATTTCTCCTTGCTATGCATGGCCACCTTTAGCTCCATAGGCCGGTCCATTATTGCTCATCACCAGAAAAATATTTCCCACAACGGGGTGAGTCAAACAGACTCAATGTGTACGCGACACCAAATCGTAATAGAATCAGGCATACAATACATTCAAACATAAAATACAAGTTATGATGCATTCCCAAACCCGAACCTAATTGTCCATCCGCTACACCCCGTGCACCGCCAAACACACCGTGGGGACTACTAAGTCGACCCTCCTTCCGCTTACACACCAAATTGCGGGCTTAAGTCATCTGATCGTGGTCTTAGGTCACCACTTTTCAGACATCGTGGTCTTAGGTCACCACTTTTCGATTCTTCGTGGTCGTAAGTCACCACTTTTTTGAGTCTTGTGGTCTTAAGTCACCACTTTTCACTTCCCTTTCAATATACAACCATATGCCCCATATATTAATATGCATAATATACCGAGTTCACAATCGTATAATATTCTCAAAGTTACGAATAACATATTTCATATTCCTAGTAGGAGTAGGAAACGTACCTGAGTACTTAGTACCATAACATGGTACCTTAGCCACGTTCATATTTCCATTAACACATATTTTAATACATATAACCATAATTCATGTTACAAAGTAGTGTGGGGTACACACCTAATTCGCTTAATAATTTCCTTGAGATCCCGAAACACTGATCTTTGCCTTAAATCTGTTTACTCCTATATTCGGTCAATCATTTAAACACATCAATAAACCTATTCGGCTTAAAAACCAAATCCTAATAGGATTTGTATTCTAAAAACTTACCTTTGATGTCGATTTGATTATTCAAATAGATCCTTGCTTCCTTGATGCTGTCAAAAATCCTATAAGCACATGTTAGATTGATTTCTAATACTTAATCATCTTTAAATGGCCTATGGCCGAATATTCATATGGCTTACCTTGAGTCTTAGAAATCCCAAAACTTCGTTGTACTTCTCCTTGTAGTCGACAACTACTAGATCTCGAAGAAAACCTTCCAAATTTTGGCCATGGAATTCTAAAGGAGTTAGATTCCTATATTTCGGCTAAAGAGAGATTGAAAATCAAATAATAGCCGATCTTACCTTTTTGAATGAAACCGGCAACACCCTTCTGTCACAACAAAGATTCGGCTTTGGCAGAATTTCGGCTTGGTTGGATTGTGTTTTTGGTTTTGAATAAAAGAGAGGGGATGCTAGGGAATTTGGCTAGAAAAGAAAAGAGAAGAGGAGAGAACCCTAAGAATTTCGGTAGAGCAGAGAAAAAAAGAAAACTGATGAGTATCCCTCCTTCCTTCCTTTTATAGACGAAATTATCAGCTAAGGAGTCCCTTACTTGGCCACCACTCTTCAATTTGATAGCTTTATCCTTTAATTATCATAAATAGAAGAGTTTAATCCAGCCTTTATCTCATGGAAATTATGATAAATAAATTCCCTTTTGAAAATACTTAAGATAAATCATCATTTATCTCTCCAATTTTAAAAAATCCTTTATTTATCCTTAATAGCCAAATTTTAAAGAGGATAAACCTCCCTTTTTCTAGAAGCCTTCCGTCCACTCCTTGGCTTATGAAGCAAAATAAAACCTCCTTTATTTGCTTCCCAAGTGAATCGAACCCAGACCCATTCCTCTTGCATATGGCGCCATTTCCATAGGCCCTAAGTGGCACCTTCAGGCCACTTTTCCAAGCCTGTTTGTGTGTCAAATTTCACAAACTTTTTCTTTTAAGGCCACCTTGCCTTACTTTCCTATTTTAAACTTTAAATCTTGACATTTCTGCATTATTTCTAAGTTTCCTAAAATTTTCGATCGGCTCTGTAAACTTGCCATTTTCTTACATTTCCAAGTTTCCAGAAATGTTCACTTTCCATTTTTGAATCATTTCCTTACATTTCCAGGTTTCCAAAAATGTTCATTTCCATTTCCATTTCCATGCATTTCTAGGTTTCCAAAAATATCCATTTCCATTTTCATTTCCAAAAATGTTAGAAATTTATTCATAGTACTTAAGACTTGTCATTTCGTACAATTAAACCGGAAATACATAGGCCCTTTCCAGGATGTTACAATCGGAGTCACAAATATATCGGTGTGGTCAAAACCACTGGTGATCGTAGTCACAAATCAGGTGATGGGGCCAACCCATCGTGTGGTCAAAACCACTGATGACAATCCCATAATATATCATGTGGGGCCAACCCACTGTGGTACCAAACTGCTGGGACATGTCACAATATCCATTTGTGGTCAAAACCACTGGTGACCGTAGTCACAAATATCAATAGTGTGGTCAAAACCACTGGTGGTCAAAACCACTGGGACAGTCACAAATAATCATAGTGTGGTCAAAACCACTGGTGACCGTAGTCACAAATCAAATGATGGGGCCAACCCATCTTGTGGTCAAAACCACTGGTGACAGTCCAAATAAATTATCCCCCCTCCTCTCATCAATCCCATCATCATCATGCTCATATCATACGTGTCATAATATCATGTGTCATGCAATAAGGCATAGCATAGCAATTAACATAACATGAATATTCATATATCGTGAATCACATAACAGCGGACTTACCCGGTTTCCAAGCTCATGCCTGTAAGGCACATTCACTGATTCAATAGTTATCACAGTAACATAATATACATATTATACTAATAAAGTGTGTAAGCGTTTTACACACCTGGCTATTCGTAAATTTAGGAGAATCCCGAAACTACGCAAACTAATGAGATCCCGAACGTTGCTCCCTCCTACAATCGGCCAACATTGGTTAGTAATCCAAAAGCCCATTCGGCTCTATTAGAAATCCCGAAGGATATGTCGCCCCAAATATAACACTCACCTTAAGCCGATTTGGTTTCTAACGAAATCCCGAAACCAAGTGATGATTTCCCTTACAATCGGCTAAACCTTAATACACACAAATGGTTAGTCTTCGGCTTTTGAACGATTGCAAAAAAGATCACGAAATGATAACACCCTCACCTAGATCGACCACCAAATCCTGAAGGCTCGCTGTATTCGGCTATAGCCCTCCCTGCATTCGGTTTTAACATTCCATTTAGAGACCAGAGGCCATTCGACCATAACATGAAACTCGAAACCACATAAGTTAGTCGCCCCTCACCTTGATGATTGATTCGGCTTCTATACTCCAAAGATCGACACTCCCTAATGATACCAGAAGTTTCGGCTACTAGCATGAAACAAATAAAAAATGGAAATTAATACTCAGATCCTTAATAGAAGAAAAGGTAGAAGAGCAGTGGGGTTTCAGCATTACCCCAAGTTGATCAAGAAGAGAAGAAGAATCTTACCAGGAGATTCGGCTATCCTCAAAAGAAAGAACTTAATTTCGGCACTTAAGATGATGGAGAAAACGCAAGGTAGGAGGGGTTTATGAACACAAAATTCGGCCAAAATTCTTGATGAAAACGAAAGGGACAACAAAGCTTTCGGCTTTTGTAGGTAATCAAGATGAAGAAGAAAAATGATAATGAGAAAGGAAGTATTCGGCTAGGGAGAATGAAAGAGATTTCGACACGATGAAAGGGGTTTTGAGAGAATGAAAAGAAAACATGCCAAATGGGGGTAAGATTGTTGGTTTCGGCTATAAGCAAAAAGAAGAAAGGAGAAGATGAACAATGGTGGTTTCGGTTTTGAAGAAAAATAAGAAAAAGAAGAAGTGACCAGAGTGCATTCGGCACAGAGAGAGTTTTCAGCTTTTCACAGGGGTTGCTAAAATGATTCGGCCAAGTGCCCAAAATTTGCCAAAAGAGAAAAAGAACGAAAAGTACTTAAGACCCGGGTTTTAGCACAAAACGCAAGAAGGGTGTAATATCCTGGATTATAGCCTATGCATTAGTGTGTCTTATGTGTGATGGGAGCATTTTTAGAATCTTGGAAATGTAAGGAAATGTCTTGGAAATGTAAGGAAATGTCTTGGAAATGTAAGGAAATGTCTTGTAAGGAAATGACTTGGAAATGTAAGGAAATGTTTTGTAAGGAAATGACTTGGAAAGGTAAGGAAATGTCTTGTAAGGAAATGTCTTGGAAATGTAAGGAAATGTCATGGAAATATACGTTCCATACTTAACATACTTAACATTCTAATCTACGTTCCATTTCTACCCTTCTACAAATCATAATATAAATCACACAAGAGATCGAAGTACTTACCTGGTGGACTTCGGGTCGGAGACTTGGGTGCCATGCCAAAAACCTGCTTATTTCAAAAAAATGTTTTCATAAAACTTATTTGGGCTCGCTTTGAAAATGTTTTGGGCCTTAAACCTCAGGCTGAGAGTTTGAAACGGGCCCTGATACCAAACTGAAACACCCCACACTCGGCCCACGAGTCTGAACCAGATCTGGTATGTTCCTCGAAGTAAACCGATTCAAAATTCTTTTGGAACTTTGGAAAATAGTGTGTTTTGAAAGAAATGTTGTTTTGGGTTGGGCTCGAGTAGAAAAAAAAATCGTTTTATAATAAAACCCATTTAATTTTAAGTGACAAAATATTTAAAGTTTAATTTAAATTAGATTGACTTAATCTTTAATAAATAAAATTACGTAACATAGTAAATAAAATAGAAAATAACATAGTTCACTATGGCTTTATTACATCAAATAAAAACCCAAACTGAAATTTAAAGTACTTAGAAGAATAAAGAGTCGACATAATAATTTCCTTCTTTGGGCATGGCCACCACTAAGCTCCTGTAGGCAGGTCCATTATCGATCGTCACTGAAAAATGTTCCCACAATGGGGTGAGTAAACAGACTCAATGTGTACACAACACTAAATCATAATAGAATCAGGCATAACAAATATTACACATTCATATCATAGCATACAAGTTATGATGCATTCCCAAACCCAAACCTAATAAGCCATCCGCTACACTCCCCGTACCAACTTTTGTACACAGTGGGGACTACTAAGTCGACCCTCCTTCCGCTACACTCCATATCGCGGTCTTAGGTCACCGCATTTGGGGTCTTAGGTCACCACATTCAGATATCGCGGTCTAAGCTCACCGCATTTGTGGTCTTAGGTCACCACATTCGGATATCGCGATCTTAGGTCACCGCGATTGGGACATCATGTGGTCTTAGGTCACCACATTCAGATACCACGGTCTTAGGTCACCGTGTTCGTGGTCTTAGGTCACCACATTCACTTCCTCTTTCAATAACCCATAAGCCCCATAACATATTATGCAATTACATGCCAAAGTTCAAATTCTTATTTTTATTCACATGTTACAAATAACATATTTCATATTCCTAGTAGGAGTAGGAAACGTACCTGAATACTTTGTACCACATTATGGTACCTTAGCCATATTCACATTCTTAATATCACATATATTAATGAAACATAGCCATAAAACATAATATGAAACAGTGTGGGGTACACACCTGATACACTTAGCCATATTCACATTCTTATCACTTACACATATTAAACATTGCCATAAATCTCATTAAAAGTTAGTGTGGGGTAATTTACATTAGCTTAACGAATTCCTTGAAATCCCAAACAACCGATCTATCACTTTAGATCCTAAATCCCTACATTTGGCCACATTTAGTATTTTAGGAAAAAGCCTATTCGGCTAATTTAATCAAATCCCGAAGGATTATCGTATCTACTTTCTTAGCTTGCTGCCGATTTGATAATTAATCAAATCCCGGAAACTTGTATTCTTCCCCTTTGAAATCGGCTAATCACTAAATCCCTTGAATCGGTTAACTTTCAGCTTAAAACACATAAAAATAGATCTAACTACTAAAATAGGCCTTGGCCGAATATTCATAGTCACTTACCTTAAGGATCTTAAATCCCGAAATTATCCCTTGGTTATAGCTTCTGTCGAAATCCCTAAAACCACATGTTAGATCAACTTATAACCTTTAATCACAATCAATGGCCCTTAGACAAATGTCAGATATGACTTACCTTGATGGTCAAATCCCGAAGATCTTTTCCTTTATAGTCGACTATGGCAAAAATCCCGAAAGAATCCTTCCAAATTTTGGCAAATATGAATATTGATGGGATTAGTCCTAGATTTCGACAAATCTAAAAGAAAAGAATAGAAATCAAAACTTGTTCTTACCCTTTCTTGAAGAAATCGACAGCACCTATGCTTGAAGCCCCTCAAAGATTCAACTTTTGATGGATTGGAAAGAAAAGAAATTAGCTAATGGTGATATCTTGAATTTTCGGCTTTGGCTAACAAAAAGAAGAAGAACAAATGCTCTAGGAAATTCGGCAGAGAGAAGGGTTGAGAGAAAGAATGATGAATGGCCCTCTTTTCCTTATATAGCCAAATTTACTAACTTAGAATCCCTTACTTGGCCATCACTCTTCTATTTTGATAGCTTTATCTCTTTAATTATCTCTTAAAATAAAAGATAATTCAGCAACTATCCTTACTTAGCCGAAATTATTAAACTCAAAGTCCCTTACTTGGCCATCACTTCTCCCTTATTTTCCTAATTAAAGAATAATTCCTCATTTATCTCTTGAAAATAATATAAAATAAATCCATTATTTATCCCTTATTTATCCACTATTTATCTCTTAAAAATAAAAGAATAAAAGCTCCTAAATTATAGCCTTGTGCCGTCCCGTGCTGCTAATCTCTGCGGCAAAATAAAACTTTTATTTTGCTTCCCTTGTAGCTCGAACCTTGGCCCAATACTCCTGTATGTGGCGCCATTTCTAGAGGCCCTAAGTGGCATCTCCAAGCCCGTTTGTGTGTCATATTTTCCCTACATTTTCTCTTAAGGCCACCTTGCCTTAGTTTCCTCTTTTAAACTTTAAAACTCAACATTTTCTAAGTCATTTCCTTACATTTCCAAGTTTCCAAAAACGTTCGTTTCCCTCCTTTAACCTAACATTTCCTTACATTTCCAAGTTTCCAAAAATGTTCACTTTCCTCTTTTAACTTAACATTTCCTTACATTTCCTAGTTTCCAAAAATGTTCACTTTCCTATTTTAACTTAACATTTCCTTACATTTCCTAGTTTCCAAAAATGTTCATTTTCCTCTTTTAAACCTAACATTTCCGTACATTTCCATGTTTCCAAAAATGTTCAAAATATATTCAGAACACATAAGACATGTCATTTCGTACAATTAAATCAAAAATACATAGGCCCTTTTTAGGATGTTACAGTTCTACCCTCCTTAAAAATATTTTCGTCCTCGAAATTACTAACTAACGAACCATCGTACGGTCTAACTCACCCCACTACGCTATTGCTGCGCACTCTGATCTTAAAGAACTATCTTACCTTCTGGGCACAGTCTCTAAGTTCACATCCAAAGTTTCAAACAGTTCACTTGTAACACAAGAATGAACTATCTCTAAAACAATAAATAGTACTCCAAAAACAAGGAACTTAACCGCTACCATATCCTTGGTTGTCTCACATCTGAACCTTCAGCACCTCTACCGGGTGTTCCATAACCATTTCCTCCATGGTTTAAACCACAAACCTTCATTGCCTGAGGGTAATTCATAACCAAATGATCCTTAGACTTACATCTAAAACATTCCCGATCCTGGTTCCAACACTCGCCAACATGATACCTTCCACACTGAGCACACGGACGGTCCGAATTTTTAGTAGTTGGCTTAAAAACACGAGCAGAATTCTCAACCTTCGGTCTTTTCTAAAGACTCTTAGACGATTCTGACGGTCCAAGACTCCTCTTATCCCGTCCACGACGACCACGTCCCCTAGAACTCATTTTCTAACGTCGCGATTTAATCCGATTAAAGAGTTTTATACATTAGTACTTTTGTTTCACTGATTAATCGCGAACAGTTTTATGAAAAGAGATGTTTAAAAGTGGTTCTTTCGATCAAACACAGTTCTCAACTCAAGTTCACTATTCAGAAAGTCATGTTCACGTTCATCAACCAATTATGAACTTTCGTTCATTCAGAGAAATGTTGTAGTTTTCATTGTTGTTGTTTTTCCACTACCCAGGGGTACTTTCGTAATTTGTCCAATAGGGGTATTTTTGTAATTTGTCAAAATAAGGTTCGTTGGTGATTTTGTCAATAAGGGTATTTATGGTAATTTTGAAATCCCGGGGCCTTTCAGTAATTTTGAAATTCCAGGGGTATTTCGGTAATTTTTCACAAACCAGGGTAAATTTGTAATGTTTAATAATTCAGGGGTATTTCAAAAGTTGCAAAACTTGGAGGTTCTTTTTGAGAATTTATTTTCTAATTCGGTAATGTTGCAAAAATTTTAAAAATCAGGGTCATTTTGGTAATTTTGTGAGTTAAGGGCAATTTCATAATTTTTCTCCAAATCAAGATATTTTTGATAATTTGCAAATTAGGGTTTTTGAACATTTTATAAAGTAATGAAAATTTGATAAAAACTGTGGGTATTTTGGGAATTTCATAAACCAAGGGTATTTTTGTAATTTTACCACTAGGGGTATTTTTGTAATTTTGTAAATCAAAAAATTTTTTGGAAAATTTTTGAAAAAATAGTCTTCACAAATTAAAAAGGAAATTTTAATAGTTTTAAAACTAGGGTTTTATAAAAACACGGCTAGTTCCCTTTCGGGTTTTAGTTATTTTGTTTAGCCGATGACTAAGTCCTTTTGGTTAGGGTGAACGGTTACTACGCAACAGGTAGGATTCGAGTAAAGAGGAGGTGAGTCGCTAGGATTTTGCTTAAATACCAAGCTCTTATTGAATCCACTCCTAGACATGCGCATGATTTACCACACCTAGCTCGGTGACTTAATCATAGGTTGGTTTAATGGTTCTTAAGTCTTATGCACTTGTGTTTGAGTAGACTAGTCCTAGGGTTCACATACTTAACATTCTAATCTACGTTCCATTTCTACCCTTCTACAAATCATAATATAAATCACACAAGAGATCGAAGTACTTACTGGTGGACTTGAATTCGGAGACTTAGGTGCCATGCCAAAACCTCGCTTATTTCAAAAAAAATGTTTTCATAAAACTTATTTGGGCTCGCTTTGAAAATGTTTTGGGCCTTAAACCTCAGGCTGAGAGTTTGAAACGGGCCCTGATACCAAACTGAAACACCCCACACTCGGCCCACGAGTCTGAACCGGATCTGGTATGTTTCTCAAGTAAACCGATTCAAAATTCTTTTGGAACTTTGGAAAATAGTGTGTTTTGAAAGAAATGTTGTTTTGGGTTGGGCTCGAGTAGAAAAAAAAATCGTTTTATAATAAAACCCATTTAATTTTAAGTGACAAAATATTTAAAGTTTAATTTAAATTAGATTGACTTAATCTTTAATAAATAAAATTACGTAACATAGTAAATAAAATAGAAAATAACATAGTTCACTATGGCTTTATTACATCAAATAAAAACCCAAACTGAAATTTAAAGTACTTAGAAGAATAAAGAGTCGACATAATAATTTCCTTGCTGGGCATGGCCACCACTAAGCTCCTGCCGACCCGGTCCATTACTGATCGTCACCTGAAAAATGTTCCCACAATGGGGTGAGTAAACAGACTCAATGTGTACACAACACTAAATCATAATAGAATCAGGCATAACAAATATTACACATTCATATCATAGCATACAAGTTATGATGCATTCCCAAACCCAAACCTAATAAGCCATCCGCTACACTCCCCCGTACCAACCTGTACACCGTGGGGACTACTAAGTCGACCCTCCTTCCGCTACACTCCATATCGCGGCCTTAGGTCACCGCATTTGGGGTCTTAGGTCACCACATTCAGATATCGCGGTCTAAGGTCACCGCATTTGTGGTCTTAGGTCACCACATTCAGATATCGCAGTCTTAGGTCACCGCATTCAGATTACTGTGGTCTTAGGTCACCACATTCAGATACCACGGTCTTAGGTCACCGTGTTCGTGGTCTTAGGTCACCACATTCACTTCCTCTTTCAATAACCCATAAGCCCCATAACATATTATGCAATTACATGCCAAAGTTCAAATTCTTATTTTTATTCACATGTTACAAATAACATATTTCATATTCCTAGTAGGAGTAGGAAACGTACCTGAATACTTTGTACCACATTATGGTACCTTAGCCATATTCACATTCTTAATATCACATATATTAATGAAACATAGCCATAAAACATATTATGAAATAGTGTGGGGTACACACCTGATACACTTAGCCATATTCACATTCTTATCACTTACACATATTAAACATTGCCATAAATCTCATTAAAAGTTAGTGTGGGGTACACACCTGATTAGCTTAACGAATTCCTTGAAATCCCAAACAACCGATCTATCGCTTTAGATCCTAAATCCCTACATTTGGCCACATTTAGTATTTTAGGAAAAAGCCTATTCGGCTAATTTAATCAAATCCTGAAGGATTATCATATCTACTTTCTTAGCTTGCTGCCGATTTGATAATTAATCAAATCCCGGAAACTTGTATTCTTCCCCTTTGAAATCGGCTAATCACTAAATCCCTTGAATCGGTTAACTTTCAGCTTAAAACACATAAAAATAGATCTAACTACTAAAATAGGCCTTGGCCGAATATTCATAGTCACTTACCTTAAGGATCTTAAATCCCGAAATTATCCCTTGGTTATAGCTTCTGTCGAAATCCCTAAAACCACATGTTAGATCAAGTTCTAACCTTTAATCACAATCAATGGCCCTTAGACAAATGTCAGATATGACTTACCTTGATGGTCAAATCCCGAAGATCTTTTCCTTTATAGTCGACTATGGCAAAAATCCCGAAAGAATCCTTCCAAATTTTGGAAAATATGAATATTGATAGGATTAGTCCTAGATTTCGACAAATCTAAAAGAAAAGAATAGATATCAAAACTTGTCTTACCCTTTCTTGAAGAAATCGACAGCACCTATTAAAGAATAATTCCTCATTTATCTCTTGAAAAGAATATAAAATAAATCCATTATTTATCCCTTATTTATCCACTATTTATCTCTTAAAAATAAAAGAATAAAAGCTCCTAAATTATAGCCTTGTGCCGTCCCTTCTTTGCTAATCTCTGCTGCAAAATAAAACTTTTATTTTGCTTCCCTGTGACTCGAACCTTGGCCCAATACTCCTGTATGTTGCGCCATTTCAAAAGGCCCTAAGTGGCATCTTCAGCCTATTTTCCAAGCCTGTTTGTGTGTCATATTTTCCCTACATTTTCTCTTAAGGCTACTTTGCCTTAGTTTCCTCTTTTAAACTTTAAAACTCAACATTTTCTAAGTCATTTCCTTACATTTCCAAGTTTCCAAAAACGTTCGTTTCCCTCCTTTAACCTAACATTTCCTTACATTTCCAAGTTTCCAAAAATGTTCACTTTCCTCTTTTAACTTAACATTTCCTTACATTTCCTAGTTTCCAAAAATGTTCACTTTCCTCTTTTAACTTAACATTTCCTTACATTTGTGGTGACCTACGACCACGATATCTGAATGTGGTGACCTAAGACCACAATATCTGAATGTGGTGACCTAAGACCAAGATACCTGAATGTGGTGACCTAAGACCACAAGATCTGAATGTGGTGACCTAAGACCACGAATTTTTATAAGGGCGATGAGCACGTCAACTGCAGCGGCTGCCTTCGATGGTTGTAGCGGAAGGAGGGTTGACTTAGTAGTCCCCACGGTGTGCAGGATGGTACGGGTGATGTGTAGCGAATGGCATATAGGTTTGGGTTCGGGTTGCATCATATATTTATATCTTATATATGAATGTGTATGTAATATGATAACGTATGCTTGAATTGTTAAATCTTAGTGTCGGTTACACATTGAGTCTGTTGACTCACCCCGTTGTGGGAACATTTTTCAGGTGATGATCAGTAATGGACCGGGTTGGCAGGAGCTCAGTGGTGGCCATGCCCAGCAAGGAAATTATTATGTGGACTCTTTATTTTTTTTTCCTAAGTACTTTAAATTTCATTTTGGGTTGCATAGTGAACTATTTTATTTCTGTTTTAATTATTTATCATGTTACGAACTTTTGTTAAAGACTAAGCAAATTTAATTTAAAATAAGCTTTAAATATTTTGTCACCTGAAATAAATGGGTTTTCAATATAAAATAAACTTGTTTTCAACTCGAGCCCAACCTACCATTTTGGAAAACAAACTTTCTTCAAAACACACAGTTTTCCAAAATAACAAAAGAACTTTTAACCGGTTTACTTCGAGGAACATACCAGATCCAGTCCAGGCTCGTGGGCCGGGTGTGGGGTGTTTCAAAGGGAAACCATCTAAGCTAGCCGATTTTTGCTACTACCCAAGGCACATTCGGCCAACACCCAAAAGAACCCAAACTGATTGCCACCCTTCAAGAGTTTGGCTACACACACAACATTTGCCGTCCCCCCTCTTTTCTCCTTGAATTCCTCTCATCAACTCATTCAAACAAATTTGAATGAGTCAAACACCAAATTTTCCTCCCTTCCATCCATTTCAAACTGGTTGACTCAATCCACATCTATCCATGAGAGTCCCACCAGAGTACACCTTTCCTTGCTTGTAGCGTCAAAAATAATGAGCAAAAAGGGATTTTTGCAGCTCGAACCAAGGTCCCCCTTGCTCCCTGTGGCGTCACCTCCCTTGCACCTGAGTAGCGCCTCCCTTGCCACTCTACCAAGGTAATTCTTGTGTCCAACTCCTCTAATTAATTCTTTTAACACCTACTCACCTAGCTCCCTCTTCCCAAACACTAAAACAAAATTCTTAGCCCTAACTCAGGCCCAACCTAGGGTTATAACTAGACCCCAAAACCTATTAAATCAACATTATAAGCAATTCATCACATGCAACACAAGCAAAATGCAGAACCCCGTTTTAAGGATGTTACAGAATTTATCTTGAATCGTGATCTTTTGGCTCAACTTTATCCCAGCTTTGCTGAGGGAGCAACCCCATTTTTTACCTTGAATTGGTCAAAATTTGCAAAATTTCTTACTTTTTGTAGAGGATTAAATCTAGTGACTGGGGGTCTATGGTTGATATTGCGCACCATCATTTAGCTATTCCAATTCTTTTCCTAATAGTGGGTCACATGTATAAGACCAAATGGGCATTGGGCATAGCCTAAAAGATATTTTAGAGGCTCATAAAGGTCCATTTATAGGCCAAGGGCATAAAGGACTATATGAAATCCTAACAACATCATGGCATGCTCAATTATCTCTTAACTTAGCTGTGTTAGGCTCTTTAACCATTGTTGTAGCTCACCATATGTATTCCATGCCCCCTTATCCATATCTAGCTACAGACTATGGTACATAACTGTCATTGTTCACACATCACATGTGGATTGGTGGATTTCTGATAGTGGATGCCGCTGCGCCTGCAGCCATTTTTATGGTAAGAGACTATGATCCAACTACTCGAGACAATGATCTATTAGATCGTGTCCTTAGGCATTGTGATGCAATCATATCACATCTCAACCGGGTATGTATATTTCTATGCTTTCATAGTTTTGGTTTGTATATTCATAATGATACCATGAGCGCTTTAGGGCATCCACAAGATATGTTTTCAGATACCGCTATCTAATTACAACCCGTCTTTGCTTAATGGATACAAAACACCCATACTTTAGCACCCGATGCAACGAGTCCTAGTGCAACAACGAGCACCACTTTGATTTGGGGAGGCGGTGATTTAATGGCAGTGGGGGCAA
This sequence comes from Gossypium bickii, assembly GCA_025503065.1. Lineage (NCBI taxonomy): Eukaryota > Viridiplantae > Streptophyta > Magnoliopsida > Malvales > Malvaceae > Gossypium > Gossypium bickii. The sequence continues at coordinate 101,043,445 of CP106715.1, forward strand.
AGTTGCTTTGTTACCTATTCCATTAGGAACCACACATTTTTTGGTCCATCACATTCATGTATTTACGATTCATGTGATGGTATTGATACTCTTGAAAGGTGTTCTATTTGCTCTTAGCTCATGTTTGATACCGGATAAAGCAAATCTCAATTTTTGTTTCCCTTGTGATGGGCCTGGAAGAGGGGGACATGTCAAGTATCCGTTTGAGATCATGTCTTCTTAGGATTATTCTGGATGTACAATTCAATTTCAGTAGTAATATTCCATTTCAATTGGAAAATGCAATCAGATGTTTGGGTTACTAGAAGTGATCATGGGGTGGTAACTCATATCACTGGACAGAATTTTGCACAGTGTTCTATTACTATTAATGGGTGGCTACGCGATTTCTTATGGGCACAAGCATCCAAAGTAATTCAATCTTATGGTTCTTCATTATCTGCATATGGTCTTCTTTTCTTAGGTGCTCATTTTGTATGGGTTTTTAGTTTAATGTTTCTATTCAGCGGACGTGGTTATTGGTAAGAACTTATTTAACCCATCGTTTAGGCTCATAATAAATTAAAAGTTCTCCTGCTACTCAACCTAGAGCCTTGAGCATTGTACAAGGACATGCTGTACGGGTAACCCATTACCTTCTGGGTAGAATTGCCACAACATAGGCATTCTTCTTAGCAAGAATTATTACAGTAGGATAATGGCTAGGAGGATTTGAAAAGCATTATGGCATTAAGATTTCCAAGGTTTAGCCAAGGATTAGGTCATGACCCTACTACTCATCGTATTTGGTTTGGTATTGCTACCGCGCAAGACTTTGAGAGTCATGATGATATCACTGAGGAACGTCTTTATCAGAATATTTTTGTTTCTCACTTCAGGCAATTAGCAATAATGTTTTTGTGGACTTCCAGAAATTTGTTTCATGTAGCTTGGCAGGGAAATTTTGAGGCATGGGTACATGATCCTTTACATGTAAGGCCGATTTCTCATGTAATTTGGGATCCTCATTTTGGTCAATCAGTGGTGGAAGCTTTTACTAGAGGGGGTGCTCCTAGTCTAGTGAATATCGCTTACTCTAGTGTTTATCAGTGGTGGTATACAATCAGGTTACGTACTAATGAAGATCTTTATACTGGAGCCCTTTTTCTATTATTTCTTTCTGCTCTATCCTTAATAGCGAGTTGGTTACACCTACAACTGAAATGGAAACCGAGCATTTCGTGGTTCAAAAACGCCAAATCTCGTCTCAATCATCATTTTTCAGGACTATTGGAGTAAGTTCCTTGGCTTGGACAGGACACTTAGTCCTTGTTGCTATTCCTGGATCCTGGGGGGAATATGTTCGGTGGAATAATTTCTTAGATGTATTACAGCATCCCCAAGGGTTAGGCCCTTTTTTTTTCATGTTAGTGGAATCTTTATGATCAAAACCCCGATTTAGTCATTTATTTGGTACCTCCCAAGGATCAAGAACTGCTATTCTAACCCTTCTCGGGGGATTACATCCACAAACACAAAGTTTATAGTTGACTGATATTGCAAACATTTAGTTATTGCAATTCTTTTCTTAATAGCGGGTCACATGTATAGAACTAACTTCGGAATTGGTCATAGTATAAAAGATCTTTTAGAAGCACATATTCCTCTAGGAGGACAATTGTGGCGGGGGCATAAGGGTCTTTATGACACAATCAATAATTCGATTCATTTTCAATTAGGCCTTGCTCTAGCTTCTTTAGGGGTTATTAGATCCTTGATAGCTCAACACAGGTACTCTTTACCTGCTTATGTGTTCATAGCACAAGACTTTACTACTCAAGCTGCGTTATATACCCATCACCAATACATCGTAGGATTCATCATGACAGGATCTTTTTCCCACGGAGCTATATTTTTTATTAGAGATTACAACCCGGAACAGAATGAGGATAATGTATTGGTAAGAATGTTAGACCATAAAGAAGCTATCATATCCCATTTAAGTTGGGCCAGTCTCTTTCTGGGATTCCATACTTTGGGACTTTATGTCCATAATGATGTCATGCTTGCTTTAGGACTCCGGAGAAACAAATTTTGATCGAACGAATATTTTCCCAATGAATCCAATCTGCTCATGGTAAAACTTCATACGAGTTTAATGTGTTTTTCTCTTCAACGAATGGCACAGCATTCAATGCGGGTCAAAGCATATGGTTGCCTGGGTGGTTAAATGTTGTTAATGAAAATAGTAATCCACTATTCTTAACAATAGGTCTTAAAGACTTCTTGGTTTATCATGCTATTGCTCTAGGTTTACATACATACAACTACATTGATCTTAGTAAAGGGAACTTTAGATGCGCACGGTTCCAAGATAATGTCGGATAAAAAGGATTTTGGTTATAGTTTTCCTTGAGATGGTCCGGGGCGAGGGGGTAATTGTGATATTTCAGCATGGGACGCATTTTATTTGGCATTTTTCTGGATGTTAAATACCATTGGATGGGTTACTTTTTATTGGCATTGGAAACACATCACATTATGGTAGGGTAACGTCTCACAGTTTAATAAATCTTTCACTTATTTGATGGGATGGTTAGGAGATTATCTATGGTTAAACTCTTCACAACTTATCAATGGGTATAACCCATTTGGTATGAATAATTTATCAGTTTGGGCATGGTTGTTCTTATTTGGACATCTTGTTTGGGCTATTGGATTTATGTTCTTAATTTCTTGGTGCAGATATTGGCAAGAATTGATTGAAACTTTAGGATGGGCTCATGAATGCACACCTTTAGCTAATTTGATTCGATGAAGAGGTAAACTAGTGGCTCTTTCTATTGTGCAGGCAAGATTGGTTGGATTAGCTCACTTTTCAGTAGGTTATATATTTACTTATACGGCTCTCTTGATTGCCTCTACATCGAGCATAGTTGGTTAATTCCTTATGTTATGCGCTGTATCTGTGATAATATCATCTCTTTCGATGGAGAAGGGGGTATGCCCCATTCTATTTCTACATCTAGGATCCGACTTGTATCATTGATAATAATAGGAACTGAACCATTATGGCAAAGAAAAGTTTGATTCATAGGGAGAAGAAGAGGCAACAATTGGAACAAAAATATCATTTGATTCGTCGATCTTAAAAAAAGGAAATAAGCAATGTTCCGTCCTTGAGTGAGAAATGGAAAATTCATGGAAAGTTACAATCCTCACCACGAAATAGCACACCTACACGTCTTCATCGACGTTGCTTTTCGACCAGAAGATCGAGAGCTAACTATCGAGACTGTGGACTATCCGGACACATACTTTGTGAAGCTAAATCTGGATAATCTCATTATTCTGACATATCAGATCAATCATCTTTCACTTACAGTTCACTATAACATTATGTAGTGTTAGCCAATCCATGCCCAGAATTATATCAAATTCATCAAATGGCAACAACATCAGATCATCCGAAAAACAAAAATCCTGAATCATCAATGGACAGTTCTTGCACACTTTATCAACCAAAACACACTTGCCTAAGGGGTTCGATACTCTAATCACAAATTCAGTAGACTCTACAAGGAAAGTCTTACTGTAACATCCTAAAATTGGGGTTATTCGTGTTTACATTATTTTGCTTGAGTCTGAATTGCTATGGTATTGATTGTGGTGTAGTAAGACTTAATTAAGGATCTTGAGTTGGCTCGGGATAGTAGAAAATTTAAATTGGGAACGTTAAAGACAGGGAGCCTTAGCAAGTAGGGGATACAAGAATAAATAGAGGATTTATTGACATAAAAATCAGCTTGGTAAAGTGGCAAAAGGAGGGCTACTTGGGAGTTACATGTGACGCTGCAAGGGATAAGGGAGAGCCTTGGTTCGAGTCAGAAAATTCTTCTTTTTGGCTCTTTGTATGGGCGGCACAAAGGGGAGAGCTTTTCTCTCTTTAAACTCTTTTATTTATTTATTTTGATAATAAGATAATAGAAGATAAATAGGGATATTATTTTGGATTATTAGGAGATTATTACTTGATTATTTGGGATTAATTCAAATTAATTTGAATTAATTCAAATAGGTGGCTAAGAGTGAATTGGGGGGTTGGCTAGAGTTTGAACTCCTTGTTGAAAGGAGTGGACGGCAAGCTTAAGGAGGGGGGTGCCGAATTCCTTTATAAGCACCTATCTACCATGTTGATTGTTCTTTTAGTCATTTTTGCAAGTAGCCGAATTCCTTCTCTTCTATTACTATTTTTCTCTCCACCCTCATCCTCTCAAATATACAAAAAACTCTTCTCTCCTCTTTGACCCTTGCCGAATTCCCATCTCCTCAATTCCCCTTTTCTTTTATTTATTTCTTTGCTGGCCGAACATCCACTCCTTATTGCTGAAACTCTAAACAACCTTTTCTCTCATTATTTTTCTCTCTAGCCGAACATACATCTCATCTTTGTGCCAAATATTCTTTCCCTTATCTTGAAGCACCTTGGCCGAATAATAAAAGTAGAATAGATCTCGTTGGATCCTCGTTGTCAATTGATTTGGTGAAGGTAAGATTATGCCGAAACTCCATGGTTTTCTCTTCTCTATTTTTACCGATTTCTATTAGGGGTAAGTGCCGATTTCGGCAATGGTTAACATGGCTTCTGAACGCTTTGTGGTAATCGATCTCTCCTAGGTACCCCAAGTTCGTGAAGCAGTCAATCAAAGCTCCTAATCTCTAGCAATCGATTTTGGTAAGTAGTGGTAAGAGTATTTCATTTAGTTGGTATTCAATTAAGCCGAAGGCTATTAGCTTTAGTTTGGCCGATTATAGGGACAAGTAGATCTAGGGTGGCCGACTTCTCTTTTCGGGATTTAGACTATTCAGTGGTGACAGGTGTGTACATACACACTTATAACAATTAATAAAATGTGCGAAATGCATGTTATGTGCTTTATGTAGATATGGATTAGTACCTTAATGGTACAAGCGAGGATCCCGGTAAGTCTCTGTCAGTATGAGATTGATTATAATGCTTTTGAAAAGCATGGCTTATTTGATACATGTGATAAATGTATGTTGGCATGAACTCTGCTTATAACTGTTTGATATGGGTTGATGAGAGGAGGGGGCAGTGATGTTAGTGTCGACGGACACCAGTGGTTTGGTACCACATTGTGACTTCGGTCACCAGAGGTTTGGCACCTCCAGAGGTTTGGCACCTTATAGCGTCTCGTCCCAGTGGCTTAGCACCACAGTGGGTTGGCCCCACAGATGATAAAACGGGATTGACGCCAGTGATTTGGTATCACATGATGGGTTGGCCCCATCAATCGATTTGTGTCTTCGGACACCAGAGGTTTGGCACCTCCAGTGATTTGGCATCACATCTATGACTATACGTCACCAGTGGTTTGGCACCACCAGTGGTTTGGTACCACAATGGGGTAGACAGAGGCGTTTGGTTGGCTAGGTTGAGTATATAACCTTATGCATGTTAATTGTTATAAAGTTTGTATGAAATTGCTTAAACCGGGGGAAGGGTTACATACTGAGTCTTGGTGACTCACCTTCTCCTTTTACATTTTTTTTCAGGTGACATGTAGATCGCGGATGTGGAGCCGGATGGACTCGAGGTGGCCATGCAGTGGAAATTCTGTTTAGATGAACTTGGATTTTGTTTATTTTGTTTTAAATGTTGGTTTCATTTTATTTAAGTTGTAATAAGGCCTCCTAGATATTTTTATTATTTTATGTTTTGAATTAATTTGTTTAAACTATTTCTTAACATGAAGTTAAGTACACATGTTTTCTAAAATCAAATCGCAAAATGTTTTATCGTGCCATCGGGCACATTTGCAATCTATCAACAACCTGACTTAATAAATATTTTTAAACAACACAAAATATGGTTTTTAACAAGAGACTTGAAAATGCTAGATTTTCGACAAAATGTAAATCGTTTTTTTTTTTTTAAGATTTCAAAATGTTTTCTCGGTAGCAAACCAAATTCGGTCGTAATGTTTGGGCCGGGTTTGGGGTGTTACACTTACTAGATACTAAATTCACACATATATACGAATGAGTTGATCCTGGATCTATCAATGCAATCACATTAGTATCATACAGAGTAAAAGTACCGATGATAACATCTGGAGATGACACTTCTTCGCGAGCGCAAATAGCGTAGGCTCATGCAGGTGCTCTGCCCTCTGACCTCAGAACAAAATCATTAGTCACTCTCTGGCTGCCACTACTATGTCCTGTGTTTTTGGGTGGTCTACCTCTAACTGCAATATTACTCGATCTCATGTTTTGTACTGTATCTTGCTCAGCCAACTCAGGATAGTTACGAATGAAATGATCTAATGATCCGCATTTAAAACAAGCCTAATCATTCAATCTACAATCGTAGATATGCCATTTTCCACAATGTCTACACTCGGATCGGTTTTATCTCACATTGCCAATACTAGCAATAGATGTAGCTTGAGCTTTAGAACTCACAGGTTTCTTTTCACGATCCCTACTTGAATACCTCATCGATGCATTGGAATGATCGAACGAGTCTAGGAATTTCTTTGATACAGACTGATAAGATTTACTCGTCGATCTCTTTTTGGAGTCTCTAGCTTCAAAATCAGCTTTTGTCTTTTCTTTTTCGAGTTCTTCAGCTTTACATGCCCGTTTGACGAGTATCACAAACTCTTTGATTTCTAGAATCCCAACTAATAGCTTGATGTCTTCATTTAAACCATCTTCAAATCTCTTACATATAATAGCTTCAGTTGAAACACATTCCCGAGCATATCTGCTCAAACTCACAAATTCTCGCTCGTATTCGGTAACAGGCATATAACCCTGTTTCAGCTCGAGAAACTCTTTGCATTTTTGATCAACGTATCTCTAGCTAATGTATTTCTTCCTAAATTTGGTTTGGAAAAACTCCCAAGTAACCTGTTCTTTTGGAACCACCGATACTAATGTATTCCACCAGTGCTACGCAGTGTCTCCTAACAAAGATACGACACATTTGATACATTCATTAGGAGTACAAGATAACTAATCAAATACTCAGATTGTATTATCGAGCCAGAACTCAGCTCATTTAACATCATCATCAATATTAGCCCGAAACTCTTCAACCCCATATTTACAAATCTTATCAACGAGTGGCTTACTCAATCAAATCAGATCTATCACTTGTGGCACAACTGGGACTTGTTTAGGAATAGGCGAGGGTGGAGGTTGTTGAGCAGCCAAATTCGTTGGATTCGTTCAAATGAGCTCCGTGAACCACTCACTCATCATTTGGAAGAAGGCTTGTTTAGCCTCTCCCACGTAGCTACTAGTTACAAGCTTAGAGTCAGGTTGCGCTGCCTTCTGAGCAAGAGAGGGTACATTACTCTCTACATCATCAGCTAAAGCTCTTTCGGGATCCATTACTATACGAAAACACAATTTAAGTTGTCAGGAATCATCAAACTATCACAGAGTATATATGGCATGTATAGCTAGACTCTCACACACACTGCGTTAGTCTTAGAATCGACTAAACCGTAGCTCTGATACCAATAAATGTAACACCTCTAACATGTATCCGCCACCGGAATAGAGTTACGAGGCATTATAAATCAGATCACAACATACAATATACATTTATAAAAAAAATCTATTATCACATAAACATTAATCAAACATAATCACATTGTACCTTATAAGGCTCTACGAGACCTCAAAACATGCTTGGAAGAGGTTCGGGACTAAACCACTAACATTTGAAACCTTAAGGAAACTTATAAAATTTTGATGCATACAGGGTTCACATGCCCATGTGAGACACGTCCGTGTCCTTAGCCGTGTGAAAATAGGGCATACATTCTAACTTAGGTCACACAGTTGACCACACGCTCGTGTGCCTTTCGAAATGGCTACACATGCCCGTGTGCTAGGTCGTGCCAATCTTGTAGGGTATACTGACTTATGCAACACGGCCAAGTCACATGCCCGTGTGCTAGGCCGTGTGCCATTTAGGGAGGTATACTGACTTGTGCCACACGACCAGTCACACGCCTGTATGTGAGGCCATGTGGAGCATACTGACTTAAAATTAATTCCAACACGAGGGGGCACACGGCCTTGTATCATGATCGTGTGTCACACACAGCTGAGACACACGCCCGTGTCTCTGCCTGTGTGGACATGAATAGGCCATTTTGCAAGGCCAATTTGCCACCCTTTCTTATGCTCACCTAAACCTCCAAAATAATACCATTTCAAAACATTTATAGGCAACCAAAAGCTTAGTAAGCCATATACAAATAAAATTACCACATGAATAAATATCATTTTCATTAATAGGCAAATCATGAATAAGTATATAAAAGCTCACAAACCTTTCCCATTGAACACATATTCAAATTCATAAGAGAATTCATCAAATACTTCCCTTTTCAATACTCGTATGAATCTCGTACGTACCTGAGTCACTTAACTCATTCACACATTCTTTCTCGACTTAACTTTGCCCATTGAACCATTCAGAATCGTTAAGGATACTCGAAAATCACATATAACTCATCCAATGTCATATCCCTGATATGGTCTTACATGTTATTACATATCAATGCCACCGAAACACCCCGAACCTGGCCCACGAGCCTTGACCGGATCTGATATGTTCCTCGAATAAAACGGTTCAAAACTTTTTGAGCTCTTTGGAAAAATTCGGAGGGTTTTGAAAGAAATTTTTACTTTTGGGTTGGGCTCGAGTTGGAAACAAGTTTATCTCATATTGAAAACCATTTGTTTTAGGGTGTCCAAAACAATTAGAGGTTATTTTTAAAAATTAATTTACTCAATCTTTAATTGGATAACAATTCGTAACACAATAAATAAATAAAAATGAAATAGTTCAACTATGGCCTTATTACATCAAAATTTAAAATCCGAAATAAATCTAAAGTATTTAAAATATATCATGTCCAGAATTAAATAAAAGAACGTCCAAATTTTAATAAAACTCTGAGTTGAGTATGGCCACCACTAAGTTCCTGCCGACCCGGTCCATCACTGATCGTCACCTGAAAAATATTCCCCAACGGGGTGAGTCAAACAGACACAATGTGTAACCAACACTAAGATTCAACAATTCAGTCATACATTATCATATCACATATAATTACATATAACAAATAGAAATAGTGATGCAACCCGAACCTAAACCTAGATGCCATCCACTACACATCGCCCGTACCAACCTGCACACTGTGGGGACTACTTAGTCAACCCTCCAACCACTACACACCATCGAAGGCAGTTGCTGCAGTCGACGTGCTCATCGCCCTTATAAAATTCGTGGCATAGCCACCAGATAAAATACTTGTGACATGAGTCACCACATTCAAATAATGTGATCGAAGTCACCACATTCAGATATCGTGGTATAAAACCACCACATTCACTTCCCCTTTCATAATCACTCATATGCCCCCATGTCATACAAATATGCATAAGCCATGTCATATTAGATATTCATATTCTTATAGTTTCACATATACCCTAACAGATCATATGATACTCCTAGTAGAAGTAGGAAACATACCTGAGTACTTTGTACCATAACATGGTACCTTAGCCATAGCTTTCACATCTTTATAACACATATATTAAATTTAATGCCTTAAATCTATTAAGTCTTAGGGAAGGGTACACACCTGATATATTTATCGGTTCACTGATTTCCCGAAAACCCGATCTAATGCTTTAGATCCTTAATTCCTTGTTGCCGATTTGATTACCAATCAAATCTTGTGGTGCTTTCCTCTTGTAATCGGCTAATCACTAGATCCATTGACTCAATTAGTTTTCGGTTTAACCAAATAAGAAACAGATCTGAAATACCAAAATAAGGCCTTGGCCGAATGTCAGATTCACTTACCTTATGAATCTTAATTCCCGAAAATTGTCACTTCTTTGTAGTACTGTCGAAATCCCTATAGATATGTGTTAGATCAATTTCTAATCATTTAATCATAACAAATGGCCCTTGGCCGAATATTACACATGCCTTACCTTAGATATTGAAATCCCGAAAACCTCCTTATAGTCGACAATAGCAGAAATCCCGGAAAACCCTTCAAGTTTCGGCCAAAGATCACTAATAGGATTAGTACCTTGATTTCGGTTAAAAGAAAAGAAATAGAATGGCAACAATAGGATCCCTTACCCTCAATGTTGTAGTCGACGACACCTCTGCCAAAACCCACAGTGATATTCGGCTAAGACTACTTGTTCAGCACTGAAATTTCAGCTTTTGGAAATATTATTAAAAGTAGAAGAGGAGGATTGATGATGAGTATTCGGCTACAGTGGAAGAGTATAGGACCAAGAATGAATCGGCAATGGTAATCTCTAGGGAGAGAAAGATTTTGGCTAAAACAAATAAAAGAAAAAGATGAAAATGATGAGATAGGTGTTTGGAGATATGAAAAGAAAAAGGGAAAAGTTGCAGAGAGAATTCGACAGAGGCTTCAAAGAAAAAGGAAAAATGCCGAATGGCCTCACTTTTCCTCCTTTTGCCGAAATTACTAGGCCTAGAGTCCCCTATTCGGCCATCACTATCGTATCCCTTACTTTTCTCTATTCCCTTTATTTAAAATTAATAATAATAATCCATCCTTTATCTTTTACCTTACTTAATTATCACCGTTTATCTCTTAAAAATAAAAGGATTAAAGCTCCTAAAATATTGCCTTAGTGCCGTCCCTTGCTGCTAATCTCTGCTGCAAAATAAAACTTTTATTTTGCTTCCCCTGCAGCTCGAACCTTGGCCCATTTACCCCTTCATGTGGAGTCATTTCCAGAGGCTCTAAGTGGCACCTCCAAGCCACTTTTCCAAGCCTATTTGTGTGTCATATTTCCCTTACAATTTTTCTTAAGGCCACCCTGCTTAGCTTCCTCTTTTAAAAATTTAAAATCGAATAATTTCTAAGGCATTCACTACACTCTAGGGTTCACAAAATTCATAGAACACATTCAGAATCTTCATTAACATGCTACTTCATCTAATTTAATGCATAAGCCATGATCCAGGATATTACAGTTCTACCCCCCTTAAAATAATTTCGACCTCGAAATTACCTGGCTAAAACAAGTGAGGGTATTGCTGTCGCATTGCCTCCTCTAGTTCCCACGAAGCTTCCTCCGATCCATGATTGCGCCATAACACTTTAACTAGAGGAACCGACTTCCTCCGTAACACTTTCACAACTCGTTCCAAGATCTGAATTGGCTCTTCTTTATAGGATAGATCTGGCCTTAGCTCCACCTCTTCAACCGGAACTACATGAGATGGATCCGATCGATAACGACGTAGCATAGAAACATGAAATACATCGTGCATCTGCTTCAATTCCGAAGGCAACTCTAACTGGTATGCCACTGGTCCAACTCGCTTCAATACTCGATAAGGTCCTATAAACCTCGGACTTAGCTTTCCTTTTCGACCAAATCTTATCACCTTCTTCCAAGGCGAGACTTTAAGAAACACATGATCTCCCACATCAAATTCTATTTCCTTCCGTTTAAGGTCTGCGTATGACTTCTGTCTATCCGATGCTTCCTTTAACCGTGCCCGAATTACATCAACCTTTTCCTCAGACTCTGCCACAATCTCTGGACCCAGAACTCGACGTTCCCCTAATTCCGTCCAACACGTAGGAGTGCGACACTTCCGTCCATACAGTGCTTCATATGGTGCCATCCGAATACTAGCTTGATAGCTGTTATTGTAGGCAAACTCTGCTAAAGGCAAATAGTCCTCCCAACTTCCTCCGAAGTCCATCACATAGCCCCTTAGCATATCCTCTAACACCTAGATTACTCGCTTAGACTGCCCGTCCCATTGTGGATGAAATGCCGTAGTGAAGTCTAACTTGGTGCCTAAAGCCTGATGTAATGCCTTCCAAAATCGAGACGTAAACCTTGGATCCCTATCTGAGATAATTGATACCGGAACTCCATGCAACCTCACAATTCCCGCCACATACAATTTTGCCAACTTCTGCAAAGAATAGTCAACTCGCACCGGCAAGAAATGCGCGGACTTTGTCAATCGATCCACTATTACCCATACCGAGTCCTTTTTAGTAGGCATAAGAGGAAGCCCACTAACAAAGTCCATGGTAATTCTCTCCCACTTCCATTGTGGAATCCTGATTGGCTGAAGCAACCCTGACGAAACCTGATGTTCAGCCTTAACTTGCTGACACGTCAAACACTTGCCAACGAATTCTGTAACTTCCCGTTTTAGACCAGGCCACCAAAACTATTCCCTTAAATCCCTGTACAACTTAGTACCTCCAGGATGCATAGCATAAGGGCTACTATGCGATTCCTGAAAAATTCTCCGCCTAAGTTCCTCATTCTTTGGCATACAGACCTTACCCTTGAAACACAATACTTCATCACTGGATATACTGTAATCCACTAAACCACCATTCTGAACTTGCCGCATCTTAGCACTTAGATCCTCATCAGCCAACTGACCCTTTTTTATCTCATTCAACCACGTCGGCTTGACTTGCAACTCTGCCAGCAGACTTCTATCGTCATACAAACTCAGATGTGCGAACATCGCCCTCAGATCTGACACCAGTTTCCGACTTAAGGCATTTGCTACTACTTTCGCCTTGCCCGGATGATATTCAATGGAACAATCGTAGTCCTTCAATAATTCCACCCACCTTCGCTATCTCAAGTTTAACTCCTTCTGAGTCAACAGATACTTAAGACTCTTGTGGTTTGTGTAGATCACTGACTTTTCTCCATAGAGATAGTGCCTCCATACCTTGAGAGCAAAGACCACTGCCACCAATTCCAAAACGTGAGTCGGATAGTTAACTTCATGCGGCCTTAACTGTCGAGATACATAAGCAACTACTTTTCCGTCCTGCATCAAAACGCATCCCAATCCTGTATGAGAGGCGTCACAGTACACCACAAAATCTTTCCCTGCCTCAGGTTGAATTAATACCGGTGCTTCAGTCAAAACCCTCTTAAGCTACTCAAAGCTCTCTTGTTGCTTATTCGTCCATATAAAAGGTACTTCCTTCCTCAGTAACTTTGTCAAAGGTGCGGCTATTGATGAGAATCCTTCCACAAACCTTCTGTAGTAGCCTGCCAACCCCAAGATACTACGGATCTCAGCTACAGACTTAGGTGGTTTCCAATCCAACACCGCTTCAATCTTTCTAGGATCCACCTTTATTCCTTTAGCAGACACTACATGCCCTAAGAATGCAACCTCTTTAAGCCAAAATTCACACTTGCTGAATTTGGCATAAAGCTTTTTTCTCCCTTAACACTTGCAACACAACCCGAAGATGCCCATCATGCTCTTCCTCAGACTTTGAGTACAGTAGGATGTCGTCGATGAACACCACGATGAACCTATCCAAGTACGGTTGAAAAACCCAGTTCATCATGTCCATGAACGCGGCTGGGGCATTGGTCAACCCAAACGGCATCACTAAGAACTCATAGTGCCCGTATCTTGTTCGGAAAGTCGTCTTATGGATATCTGCCTCCTTCACCTTAAGCTGATGATATCCCGACCGTAGATCTATCTTCGAAAATACTGCTGCCCTCTTCAGCTGATCAAACAAGCCATCAATCTTTGGCAAAGGATACTTGTTCTTGATGGTCAGCTTATTCAGCTGACGATAATCTATGCACGCATAGTTCCGTCCTTCTTCTTCACAAACAAGACCGGCGCTCCCCACGAAGACACACTAGGTAAAATAAACCCACGATCGAGCAACTCTTGAATTTGAGCCTTGAGCTCAACCAACTCCTTTGGTGCCATTCGATACGGGGCAATTGACACAGGGGCTGTTCCTGGTAGCAAGTCAATTCCAAATTCCACTTCCCTATCTAGGGGTATTCCAGGTAATTCCTCCGGGAAGACATCCACAAAATCCCTTACTGTCCTTACTCCACTAACTCCCCCTTCCTTAGCATCCAACGCGCTAACAAAAGTCAAGAAAGCCTTGCACCCTTTCCAAACCATCTTTACAGCCTTAAGTGCTGAAACTACATTAGACAAGTAGTTTCTTCTTTCTCCGATCATAACTATCACTTCATCCTCTGGGGTCCTTAAGTCCATTCGCTTGGCTGCACAATCCAACACAGCCCAATGTTCCACTAGCCAATCCATGCCGAGTATAAGATCGAATTCCCTGAAGAGTAGTTCCATTAAGTCGGCAGGAAAGTTCACTCCCTGAATCTCTAGAGGTACACCCCAAAAGATTTTATTCACCACTACAGTTTGACCTAGTGGGCTTACTACAGTCATCTCCCTAGCAGAAGGTTCAGAGGCTATGCCTAGGGTTTCAACTACTCTACATGCAACATAAGAATAGGTCGAGCCCACATCAATCAAAGCAACATAAGGTTTACCAAAAATAAATAACATACCGGTTATGACGTCCGGTGCGTCTCCATCCTCCCTCCGGTGAACCGCATAAACCAGACCAGGCTGTCTAGCCTCAGTATTACGAACACCTCTGCCAGGTATTCCACGTCCTCTACCAGCACCATTACCTCTACCATTCAGACCACGACCTCGCTGAGGCTGCTGTCCACTGCTACCAGCCTGATTAATATTTTGAGCTGCTGGTCGATTCCCATCTGGTTTCATAGGACAGTCCTTAATCATGTGATCCTTAGATCCACACTTAAAGCATCCTCCCATCTTTTTCCAACACTCACCTAAGTGCTTCCCACACTGATCACAAGTACGATACTGCCCTCCTGTAGCAGCTTGCTGACCTCGCGGCCCATCAACTCTAGGCCTCTTTTGAACATTCCCAGATGATCCTGACGATCCAAAACCTCTCTTTGGCCTATTCCGATCCGTGATTCTCGCTTCATCGAATCCTTAATCCCTTCAGCCACTTTAGCCTTCTCTACTAACGCAGAAAACTCCCGCTCCTGATGTGGAGCTATCAACAACCTCAGGTCATCCCTTAGTCCGTCCTCAAAATGGGCACATCGCTCATGCTCCGTAGCTACTACTCCTCGAGCATACCAGCTCAACCTCAGAAATTCAGCTTCATACTCTGCTACGGACTTATTCCGTTGCACCAGCCCCAGAAATGCTTTTCTCTGCGCATCAGTGTAACGCGTGCCAACATACTTCTTCTGGTACGTCGCCTTAACATACTCCCAGGTCAAATCCTCAGCTGTGGCACCATCCCTAACTGTGAGCCACCATTGATAGGCTTCATCACGTAGCAGTGCCACCATTCCTTTCAGCTTCTCCTTAGGGGTCAAATCTAGCTCATCCATGATTTATTCTTTTGCCTCTAACCAGTACTCAGCTGTACTGGGTGCCACGCCGGATACGCCACGGAATACCTCAGCTCCATTGGCTCGGAGTCGTTCGGGTACATATTTCCGAGCTCCCATATTTCCACCTGCTCCAGCCACCATATTCAGAACTCCCAGCACAGCCTGGGATATAGCATCATCCCCCATCTGATCTTGCTGTTCCACACCAACAGCTGGTGGTGGTGGCGGCGGTGGTACCTCATTATCAGATCCTTGACCCGACCTAACGGGTTCAGATATGGTCATCCTACCTCTACCGCGTCCTCGCACGTTACGGCCGCGTCCCCTAGAGCTCATGTCTATGTTCGCGTTTTACTCTGATTAAGAAATTTTATGCATTAGTATATGTTCCACTAATTATCCGCGAAGAAATTTTATGAAAGGAGTTTAATAGCAGTTCATTCGATCAATTAAAGTTTTCGTTCAAGTTTCCTATCCTAATTCAGAGGAGTACATTCATTCCAACATTCATTCAGTAGTACCTAGCACACACATTCACTGTTCGAACTTCCTTGTCTATTCCTATTTTCGTTCAAGTTTCCTATCCTAATTCAGAGGAGTACATTCATTCCAAAATTCATTCAGTAGTACCTAGCACACACATTCACTATTCGAACTTCCTTGTCTATACCTATCCCAGGGGTATTTTCGTCATTTGCCCTACAGGGGTATTTTGGTAATAAATCGGGGTCACTTCCAAAAATCCTTATAAATCAAAGGTATTTCAAAGTTTGCAAAACTTGGGGTTCTTTTTGAGAATTTGTTTTCCAAATCGGTGTTGTTGCAGAAATTTTTAGAAATCGGGGGTCATTTTGGTAATTTTGTAAAACAGGGGTAATTTCGTAAATTTCCAAATCTAGGTACCTTAGTATTTTGTAACGATAAAGTTTTTGGATATTTTTTCAAAATCAGAGAATTTTATTGAAATCGGGGTAGTTTGGTAATTTTGAAATCCAAGGGCATTTTTGTAATTTTACCACTAGGGGTATTTAGGTAATTTTGCAAATCGAAAATATTTTTGAAAAATTTTCAAACTAAGTTTGCTACAATTTAAAGGGGTAATTTGGTGATTTTAAAACCGAATTTTTTATGAAAACACAGCTAATCCCTTTCGGGTTTTAGTTATTGGGTTTAGCCCGTGAATAAGTCCTCATGGTTAGGGTGAACCGAAGCTACGCACCAGGTAGGCTTCCAGCGAAGAGGAGGTGAGTCACTAGGACTGCTTAAGTACCAGGCTCTTCCAGATCCAATCCTAGACATGCGCACAATGGTTGCCACACCCTAGCTCGGCGACATAGCCACAGGTTTGTTTACTAAGGCATTTAAGTCTTATGTAATTGTTGGGGTAACCTGGTCCTAGGGTTCAAGTACCTATCATACTATTCTACTTTCCATTTCTACCCTTCTACAGTTCATACTATAAATCACACAAATGAATAGGGGTACTTACCTGGTGGACTTCGGGTCGGAGACTTGGGTGCCATGCCAAAAAATCTGCTCTTTTCATAAAAATTTTCACAAAACTTCTTTTGGGCCTTATATTAAAAACATTATGGGGTTTAAACCCAAGGCCGAGAGTTTAAAACTGGGCTCTGATACCAAGCTAAAACACCCCGAACCTGGCCCACGAGCCTTGACCGGATCTGGTATGTTCTTCGAGTAAAACGGTTCAAAACTTTTTGAGCACTTTGGAAAAATTCGGAGGGTTTTGAAAGAAATTTTTACTTTTTGGTTGGGCTCGAGTTAGAAACAAGTTTATCTCATATTGAAAACCATTTGTTTTAGGGTGTCCAAAACAATTAGAGGTTATTTTTAAAAATTAATTTACTCAATCTTTAATTGGATAACAATTCGTAACACAATAAAAAAAAATGAAATAGTTCAACTATGGCCTTATTACATCAAAAATTAAAATCCGAAATAAATCCAAAGCATTTAAAATATAACATATCCAGAATTAAATTAAAAGAACGTCCAAAGTTTAATAAAACTCTAAGTTGAGTATGGCCACCACTAAGCTCCTGCCGACCCGGTCCATCACTGATCGTCACCTGAAAAATATTCCCCAACGGGGTGAGTCAAACAGACTCAATGTGTAACCAATACTAAGATTCAACAATTCAGGCATACATTATCATATCACATATAATTACATATAACAGATAGAAATAGTGATGCAACCCGAACCCAAACCTAGATGCCATCCGCTACACATCACCCGTACAAACCTGCACACCGTGGGGACTATTGAGTCAACCCTCCAACCGCTACACACCATCGAAGGCAGTTGCTGCAGTCGACGTGCTCATCGCCCTTATAAAATTCGTGGCATAGCCACCAGATAAAATACTTGTGACATGAGTCACCACATTCAAATAATGTGATCGAAGTCACCACATTCAGATATCATGGTATAAAACCACCACATTCACTTTCCCTTTCATAATCACCCATATGCCCCCATGTCATAAAAGTAGGAAACGTACCTGAGTACTTTGTACCATAACATGGTACTTTAGCCATAGCTTTCACATCTTTATAACACATATATTAAATTTAATGCCTTAAATCTATTAAGTCTTAGGGAAGGGTACACACCTGATATATTTATCGGTTCACTGATTTCCCAAAAACCCAATCTAATGCTTTAGATCCTTAATTCCTTGTTGTCGATTTGGTTACCAATCAAATCTTGTGGTGCCTTCTTCTTGTAATCGGCTAATCACTAGATCCATTGACTCGATTAGTTTTCGGTTTAACCAAATAAGAAACAGATCTGAAATACCAAAATAGGGCCTTGGCCGAATGTTAGATTCACTTACCTTGTGAATCTTAGTTCCCAAAAATTCTCACTTCTTTGTAGTACTATCGAAATCCCTATAGATATATGTTAGATCAATTTCTAATAATTTAATCATAACAAATGGCCCTTGGCCGAATATTACACATGCCTTATCTTAGATATTGAAATCCCGAAAACCTCCTTATAGTCGACAATAGCAGAAATCCCAAAAAACCCTTCAAGTTTCGGCCAAAGATCACTAATAGGATTAGTACCTTGATTTAGGGTTAAAAGAAAAGAAATAGAATGACAACAATAGGATCCCTTACCCTCAATGTTGTAGTCGACGGCACCTCTGCCAAAACCCACAGTGATATTCGGCTAAGACTACTTGTTGAGCACTGAAATTCTGGCTTTTGGAAATATTATGAAAAGTAGAAGAGGAGGATTGATGATGAGTATTTGGCTACAATGGAAGAGTATAGGAGCAAGAAGGAATCGGCAATGGTAATCTCTAGGGAGAGAAAGATTTCGGCTAAAATAAATAAAAGAAAAAGATGAAAACGATGATATAGGTTTTTAGAGATATGAAAAGAAAAAGGGAAACGTTGCAGAGAGAATTCGGCAGAGGCTTCAAAGAAAAAGAAAAGAATGCCGAATGGCCTCACTTTTCCTCCTTTTGCCGAAATTACTAGGCCTAGAGTCCCCTATTCGGCCATCACTATCGTATCCCTTACTTTTCTTTTATCCCTTTATTTATAATTAATAATAATAATCCATCCTTTATCTTTTACCTTACTTAATTATCACCGTTTATCTCTTAAAAATAAAAGGATTAAAGCTCCTAAAATATAGCCTTAGTGCCGTCCCTTGCTGCTAATCTCTGCTGCAAAATAAAACTTTTATTTTGCTTCCCCTGCAGCTCGAACCTTGGCCCATTTACCCCTGCATGTGGCGTCATTTCCAGAGGCCCTAAGTGGCACCTCCAAGCCACTTTTCTAAGCCTATTTGTGTGTCATATTTCCCTTACAATTTTTCTTAAGGCCACCCTGCTTAGCTTCCTCTTTTAAGACTTTAAAATCGAATAATTTCTAAGGCATTCACTACACTCTAGGGTTCACAAAATTCATAGAACACATTCAGAATCTTCATTAACATGCTACTTCATCTAATTTAATGCATAAGCCATAATCCAGGATATTACAGCCACTGTCCCAGACAGGGTCTTATACGAAATCATATAATGATGCCAATGTCCCAAACATGGTCTTACACGTAATCACATCTCGGTAATCCTAATGTGATGACATTCGTATCCTATACTATTCCTAAGGTTCTTATGAGACTTTCAGATATTGTAACCCTGTTGATTCTTTCTCTTATTTGATCATTCAACATTCATAGTAGTTCAATGACAATTAAACATATATAATTCAATTTAAAGACATTTATTTGCATATGAACTTAACTTTTGATTTTCCCAGATCTAAATCTGATTTCTTTCATTCTTGATCTATATACATTCAAAATTAACTCATTTATTCATCAAATCACTCAATTCAAACCGCAAACACATATTTGGGCATTTTTACATATTAGCCCTTAAAGTTCCATATTTTTACAATTTAGTCCCTATTTCATAAATACACAAAATTCACACAATTTAATTCAAATAAATGTTATTTGAATTTTCCTAGTGCACTTATCAGCCCATATTTATCATTTATTCACACATTTTACCACACATTTTCACAATTAAATCCCTATTCGATATTTTTATCAAAAATCACTTTACAAAACTTGTGTAACTCTCAACAAATATTCATTTTTCATCATCAAACATTCAAAAGCTCAAGCATTCATCAATGGCACATCGCAAAAACATTGACAACATGAAAAATTAAGGCATGGGCTAGCTAAAATACAAAGAAACGATCTCAAAAATTTAAAAATCATCAAAAATCGAGCTCAAAACACTTGCCAATTAAACTTCCAATTGATCGAGCCCTAAAATAAACTAAATGTTTTCTCCTTCCACCATATTCGGCCAAAGGAAGATGAAATGAAGCTTAATTCTAGTTTTGTTTTAATTAATATACATTGTTTTATTTAATTACCAAATTAACCTTAGTTAAAAAAAACCATTTAAAACATCCATTTAATGCCTATTTATGTCGAATTCCACTATCAATGGTCTAATAACATCATAAGGACCTTTCATTTAATAAAACATAGCAATTAAACACATTTAACATATATAATGCCACTTTTGCATTTTACGCAATTTAGTCATTTTATCAAATTAAGCATTCAATCGATAAAATTAAATCACAAAACTTCCACACATATACAATCACATGCTATAAACACAAAAAATAATATTAAAATAATATTTGTGGTTCCAAATCCATTATTTTGATTTAGCTAAAATCGGGCTGTTATAGATTCTCATCAACCTATGTGAGCAGCACCGTGTAGCTTCATCATGACTGTCAGCTTGTGTGAGCAGACCCGTTGATAGCTCGAGAGTGAGCATTATATGTGATATGAGATTGAGATAGCTTCAGGTATATATGTGGCACTTAGTGTGTGAGATTCACAAGTGTCCGATACTATTCTGAATGGTTCAACGAGTATATCAAAGTTATGAAATGGTGATAAATAGATACGTATCAGTACAGGTATGTACGAAAATTATATAAATATCGAATCTATGGAAATTGTGAGTTCATGGTTAATATTGTGATTGAATACATGTTAACAATGTGGTTAAATGTTTTGAAGTATGTAATGTTCATAGTTTTGAAGTATGTTATGTTCATATTATTGGGTGATAATTGAATGGCGAGCTTTGCTTATTATTTCATATGAGCTTACTAAGCTTTATAGCTTACTTTTTTTATTTTCTTTGTTTCATAGTGTTTTCGAAGCTATCTAAGATTTGGGACTTGTCGGAGATTGCATCACACTATCAAGCTAACACTTTGGTACTTTTGAGTTTATGTTTTGGTTATATGGGATGTATAGGAACTATGGTCCTTTTGATATATAGTTTGGTAATGAATTTAGCCATTTGGATTGACTTGTAAATGTTAAGTGTTTGGTTTGGTGTATAGCCATGTGAGATGGCTTATTTCGGGAATATTTAGTGATGTATATATATGTGCTAATGGTCTTTGTTGTGTGATTGGTAATTGCTTTATATATGCTTGTGGTAAATGCTTTTTGTGAATTGGTATTTGGAGTGTCATATAGTTGATAATTGAGAATTGGTATTTCTTGTGATTTAGGCAAACTGATGCATAATTGGAAGTGTCCACATTGATGATTTGTGAAAGTGAGGTTTGGTATGAAATTGAATGGCATATTGTGGTATTTGTGTGCCTTGTATATGTTGGTATTGAAATGGCATGAATTAAGCTTATTTGAGATTGGATGAATGCCTATTTGTCATGTTTGGTGCCATTTGTTTTGGTGTAGGTGTATGCAAATTTGGGTGGCAAAATGGCTTGGTAAATAGCCTATTTTTGTCCACACAGACAGAGACACGAGCGTGTGTCTCAACTGTTTGTGACACACAGTTAGGTTACACTGTCGTGTGTCCCCTAGTGTTAAATTAGAAATCAAGTCAGTATGCTCCACACGGCCTAGCACACGGGCGTGTGACTTGACCGTGTGGCATAAGTCAGTAGACCCTACAGTTTTGACACGGCCTAGCACACGGACTGGTACACGGGCGTGTAAGGCCATTTCAAAGGGCACACAGTGTAACATCCTGGAAAGGGCCTATGCATTTTCGATTTAATTGTACGAAGTGACATGTTTTATATACTAAGAATAAATTTTGAATATTTTTGGAAACCCGGAAATGAATGAAAATGATTTGGAAATGAACATTTTTGGAAACACGAAAATGTATGGAAATGATCCGAAATGAACATTTTGGAAACACGAAAATGTATGGACATGATTTAGAAATGATTCAAAAGAGGAAAGAGAACATTTCGAAACTTGGAAATGTAAGGAAATGATTCAAAAGAGGAAAGTGAACATTTGGAAACTTGGAAATGTAAGGAAATGTCAAGTTTGCAGAGAACGAAAATTTTTGGAAACTTAGAAATGACTTAGAAATGTCGAGTTTTAAAGTTTAAAAGAGGAAATTAAGGCAAGGTGGCCTTAAAAGAAAAAGTTGGTGAAATTTGACACACAAACAGGCTTGGAAAAGTGGCCTGAAGATGTCACTTAGGGCCTATGGAAATGGCGCCACATGCAAGGTGATGGGCCTGAGTTCGAGTCACTTGGGAAGCAAATAAAAGAAGTTTTATTTTTTGCTTCCAGAAGCCTGAGGTGGACGGCACAAGCCTTTTAGAAAGGAGGAGTTTTATTTTCATAAATATTCGATTAATAAGGTGATAAATAAGGGATTTAATTTGGATTATTTTTGAAGAGATAATAAAGGATTATTCTCTAATTATTTTAAATTAAGGTGATAAACTTATCAATAAAGAAGAGTGGTGGCCAAATAAGGGA
The DNA here is from genome assembly GCA_025503065.1 of Gossypium bickii. Lineage (NCBI taxonomy): Eukaryota > Viridiplantae > Streptophyta > Magnoliopsida > Malvales > Malvaceae > Gossypium > Gossypium bickii. Next base: position 101,066,111 of record CP106715.1, read on the forward strand.
TTTTGAGTAGTAGTTTCGACTATAAAAGGAAGAAAATAGGGCTACTCATCAATTTTTCTTCTTCCTCTTCTCTCTGCCAAATTTCTGAGTGCTTTCTTCTCTTCTCTTCTCTTTTTCTTTTGTCAAGCCGAATCTATAGTCCACCATTGCCAAAATTCTCAAGTTTTGTTTTCTTCCTATTTCTTCTTACCAATCCATTCAAAAGCTGAATCTTGGAAGGGCTTCAAGCATAGGTGCTGTTGATTTCTTCAAAGGTAAGAATAAGTTTGATTTCCATTCTTTTCTTTTAGATTAGCCGAGAGATAATCTAACCCCATACATATTATTGTTGCCGAATATGGAAGGATTTTTTAGGATTATCAGAGTAGTCGACTAAAAGGAAGAGTATTCGGGATTTCTAAGATTAAGGTAAGTCATGTGAATATTCGGCCAAAGGCCTTGGTTTATGTTTTGATGATTAAGATTAAGTCTAACGTAAGGTTTTAGGGATTTCGACATTCCTAGGGAAACAAGGAACAGTTTCGAGATTTGTTGGTGTTCCAATCGGCAACAAGGTAAGAATACTAATCCTACTAGGATTTGGAATCTTGGCCGAATGGCATTTTATTAAGGTAATAAGTGATAAATCAATGTAGGGATTAAGGATCTAAGCATTAGATCAAGCTTTTCGGGATCTCAAGGAAATTTTAAGCGAATCAGGTGTGTACCCCACACTAATTCTTAATAAGTTTTATGGCCATGTCTAATTAAAATATGTGATATTAAGAATAAGAAAGTGGCTAAGGTACCATGTTATGGTACTAAGTACTCAGGTACATTTCCTACTCCTACTAGGAATATGAAAAATGTTATTAGTAACATGAGAATATGATAAGAATGTGAACTCTGGCATATTTATGCATATTATTATATGGGGCATATGGGTTTGTTTGAAAGGGGAAGTGAATGTGGTGACCTAAGACCACGAACACGGTGACCTAAGACCGTGATATCTGAAAGTGGTGACCTAAGACCACAATAATCTGAAAGTGGTGACCTAAGACCACAGTAATCTGAACGTGGTGACCTAAGACCACCAATGGGATGACCTAAGACCGCAATTTGGTGTGTAGCGGAAGAAGGGTCGACTTAGTACTCCCCACGGCGTGACTGGCAGGTACGGGGGTGTGTAGCAGATGGACAATTAGGTTTGGGTTTGGGAATGCATCATAACTTGTATTCATTTTTCTGAATGTGTAACTCTTGTATGCCTAATTCTATTATGATTTAGTGTCGTGTACACATTGAGTCTGTTTGACTCACCCCGTTGTGGGACCATGTTTCAGGTGATGAGTAGTGATGGACCGGGACGGCAGAACTTGTGGTGGCCATGCTCAACATGAAGTCTTTATTTCTATGGAACTATTAGTTTTTTTTAAGTACTTGGATTATTTGGAAACTATTTGTTGTAAGAAGGCCATAAGGCCATAGTTGAATCATTTTACATTTATTATTATTTATTATGTTTAGAAACCTTATTTATTAAAGTTTAAGTAAAAATTTCTTTAAACTAAATCCTAATTGTTTTATCACTTAATATTAAAAAAGGGTTTCCAAAAATAAAATCGAGTCTGTTTCAACACAAGCCCAACCCAAACAATATTTTTTTTTACTCGCACAAGTTTTCTCTAAGTAACAAAAGAATTTGAAACCTGTTTTCTTGAGGAACATACCAGATCCGGTCAAAGCTCGTGGGCCGGGTTTGGGGTGTTTCACACAGGCTAAACACACGGGCACGTGGTCGGCCGTGTGTCCCAAGTCAGAGAGTTACACGGGGTTGGACACGGGCTAGGACATGGCCATGTGATCCCATTTCGAATGTCCACACGGCCTGTGACATGGGCGTGTCTTTGGCCGTGTGAGACACACGGCTAGGTTACACGGGCACGTGTCCCCTGTATTTTGAAAAATTTTCTAAGTGTTCGAAAAGTTTCCTAAGCTATCGGTTTAGTCCAGTAATGCTCCGTAACCCTATTCCGATGATGGATACAGGTGAGGGTGTTATATTTATTGGTATTAGAGCTACGGTTTAGTTGATTCTAGGACTAACATAGCGTATTTGAAGGTCTAGCTATACATGCCATATATAACCTATGGTAGTGTGATATCTCCTGGCAGTTTTAAATCGTGTTTTCGTATAGTAAATGGATCCCAATCGAGTTGTAGCTAATGATATTGAAAGTAATGCGCTAGCCTCCATTCATAGAGTAGTGCAATCGGAATCGAAACTCGTATCGGGTAGTCAGGGAGGAGAGGCTAAGGAAGCCTTCTTCCAAATGATGTACGAGTGGTTTATGGAGTTTGTTTGAACAAATCCGGTTGCTCAGCAACTTCCACCCCCACCTAATCCTCAACTGGTTCCCGTAGCTCCTCAAGGTATAGAACTTTTACAATTAAATAGGCCGCCTGTTGATAAAATTTGAAAATACGGGGCTGAAGAGTTCAGAGTTATAGTCGATGAGGATCCTGAGGGAGTCGAGTTTTGGCTTGAGAATACGAATCGGGTGTTTGATAAACTTTCTTGGACACTAGCCAAATGTGTAAAATGTGCTGTATCATTTCTAGGAGGCACTGCATATCAATGGTGGAATACTTTGGTATCCGTAGTACTGAGAGAAAGAGTTACCTGGGAATTCTTTCAAGCCGATTTCAGAAAGAAATACATTAGCCAGCGGTTTATCGACCAAAAGCGCAAAGAGTTTCTAGAGCTAAAACAAGGTTAAATGTCTGTAATCAAGTATGAGAGAGAGTTTATAAGACTTAGTAAATATGCTCGAGAATGTGTTTCAACCGAAGCAATTATTTGTAAACAATTTGAAGATGATTGAACGAAGACATTAGATTGCTAGTCAGGATTCTAGAGCTGAAAGAATTTGTGGTACTAGTTGGCAGGGCTTGTAAAACCAAAGAACTTGGCAAAGAAAAGAGAAAAGCTGATTTAGAGGCTAGAGATTTGAGAAAGAGGTCAATGAGTAAACCATATCAATCTTCATCAAAGAAATCACAGGATTCATATAGTCGTCCGAATATTTCAGTGGGATAAGTTAATAGAGATCGTGGGAAGCAATATTCAAGTCCTAAAGCTCAAGCTACTTCTATGTCAAGTGTCGGTAATGTGAGAAATTATAAACCTGAGTGTCAAAAATGTGGAAGGCAACATTTTGGAGACTACTGGATGAATAATAAATGTTGTTTTAAATGTGGCTCGCAAGATCATTTCATTCGAGATTGTCCTAAGTTACCCTAGAAAGATAGATATCAGAATGCAAGATCGAGTAATACAACTGCTAGAGGAAGACCACCTAGAAATGCGAGAAATGTGTCCAGTAGCAAAGGAATGACAAAGGACTCTACTGTGGGATCCGAAGCTAGAGTACCAGCTAGAGTTTACGCTATTCGCGCTTGCGAAGATATGTCGTCACCAGATGTTATCACCGGTACATTTTCTCTCTATGACACTAATGTAATTGCTTTGATTGATCTTGAATCGGCTCATTCATATATTTGTGAGAATTTAGTGTCTAGTAAGAGTTTGGCTGTTGAGTCTACTAAATTTGTGATTAAAGTATCAAACCCCTTAGGTAAGTATGTCCTAATTGATAAAGTTTGCAAGCATTGTCCTTTAATGATGCGAGGTTATTGTTTTCCAGGAAATTTGTTGTTATTACCGTTTGATGGATTCGATGTAATTCTGGGTATGGATTGGTTGATGCTACATGATGCTATTGTAAATTGTAGACAAAAGACTATTGAATTGAGTCGAGTGGATTACCTTTTGTGATATTATCAATGTCAGCTCAGAAATATGAGAGAAAAAGGTTGTGATGCTTATCTTGCGTATGTACTTGATACAAAAGTGTCTGAATCAGTACTAGTGGTTTGTGAGTATCCGGATGTGTTTCAAGAAGAATTACTGAGATTGCCACTGATTAGAGAGGTTGAGTTTGCTATTAAATTAGTACCGAGAACATCACCGATATCGATAGCTCCATACAGAGTGGCTTTGACAGAATTGAAAGAGTTGAAAGCTCAGTTGCAAGAGTTAACAAATAGGGGTTTTGGACGACCTAGTTTTTTGCCTTGGGGTGCACCAATGTTGTTCGTAAAGAAGAAAGATGGATCAATGAGACTTTGTATTGATTATCAACAGCTCAACCAGGTTACGATAAAGAACAAGAATCCTTTGTCGAGAATTAATAATTTGTTTGATCAGTTTAAAGGAGCAATAGTATTTTCAAAGACTGATTTGAGATCTGGCTATTATCAGTTGCGAGTTAAAGATCCAGATGTGCCGAAGACTACTTTTAGAACAATGTACGGGCATTATGAATTTCTTGTTATGCCTTTTGGATTAACTAGTGCTCTTATAGTTTTTATGGATTTGATGAATCGGATCTTCAGACCGTATTTAGATAGATTTGTTGTTGTATTCATTGACGACATTCTCATATATTCCCAAGATGAGTCTAAACATGACGTGTATTTAAGAATTGTGCTACAAATATTGAGATACAAGAAATTGTTTGCTAAATTTAGTTGATTGTCTGAGAGTTTTAATATTTATATAATGAATAATTGAGCCTAGAAACTAACTATCACCACGATTGAGGCAAGTGCACCTATCGAACAGTAGTATAGCTTAGTGGCAAGACCGGAATGTCGAACCCAAGGGAACCAAAAGTACTAGTACTGACTTTCTTTCTATTATTTAGCCTAAAATAAAAGGGATTTAATGTTTATCTAACTAATTACTAAGCTAAGGATGCCAAGACACAGAGAATGAATTGGGAAAATACTTCTGAGAAAACCAATTGATTAAGACAATACCTGAGGAAGAATCCAGTTAGACATCACTTGTTTATTTAACTCTGAACCATACGATTTATTCACTTGACTTGATCCGTAGGATTCCCTAATTTATATTAATACCTCTCTTGAGGCTACTAACGTCTAACCCTAGGTTGATTAATTAAAATCTCTTTCTAATTAAAACCCCTACGTTGCATTAACTTGATCTATGGACTCCCATATTAGGTTTGACCCTAATTCGGTAGATTTTCATCGTCCTATCTCTAGGAGTGCGATCAACTCCACTTAACTATGCTAGATCTACTCTGAAACAGGGACTTTTGCTCCTCTGAATAAGCACATCAATACTTGAATCAATATCATGAAATATTAACATAAGAATTAAGAACACATAATTAATAAGAAATCAAGTATTTATCATACAGTTCAGAAAAAAATAACAAAATCCGTCTTAGGTTTCATCCCCCTCAGGTATTTGAGGAGTTTAGTTCATGTTTATAAAAGAATACATCTCAGAAGAAATTAAATAACAAAACACAAAGAAAAACCCTAAAACCACCTGAAGAAAATTGAAGGGAAAATCTTTAGTCTTGAGCGTGATTCCGGCTTCTGATATGGATTAACTGGGTTTCTTCGTGTAATTCCCTAATTTCAGCTCTCTCTGGCTTTGCTCCTGACAGAGGACTTCTGTCCAACTCCTCTTTTAGGTTGCCCTCTAAGGTGTTTATAAAGGCTTTCGGGATGCCTTACTTGGCCCACAAGTATCCTATTCCGAGTGAAATTAAAACGGGTCACAGCAGGGACACGCCCGTGTGAATCGAGCACTGTCAGGCCATGTGGCACAAGTGGCACGACCGTGTGGCGAACTCCAGGCCGTGTGGATTTCTTACTTTGGACCATTTTCTCTGTTTTTGGCTCGTTTCTCATTCTTTTCATCCTCCTATACTCTTCTAAGTATAAAACATGAAATTAAAGGATTAGGAGCATCAAATTTCACAATTCAAGGGATAAATCATCCAAAAGTATGCCAAATGTGGGATTAAAATATGTATAAATTACAGTTTATCAAATACCCCCACACTTAAGCATTTGCTTGTCCTCAAGCAAAATCCTCAACTCACGATTAAAATTCATTCTTCTCAACTTATAACTCCTATCAATAATGTTTTGAAATAATACATAGGTAATCGTACATTGAAAATTCAACTAAAAGAACATCAGAGTTTCAAACAATCCAAGTTGAGCATTTTATTCATGAAAAACATAGGTATCCCCCCTTATCTAGGTAATCACCTTTGATTCAAAATATCACAGAGTTAACATCCTCGCTAAGGATTGACTCAAATCTCTCTAAGTGTTTAAGGGACCAAAAAAATTAAGCACTCAATAGTCAACATGAAAAGTTATTACCATAGGCTTGCATGAAAATCAAATCTCCACCACTATAAATTAGGATGATACATCAATCAAGAGGTCTTTAAAAAGGGTTGTAACGTGGCTTGGTTAGGGGGCATGATCATAGGCTAGAAGAGGAGGTTAGAATTGAGATCGAGTTGACAAATTACCGAACTAGAAAAATAGACTAATAATGAATAATTACATTAATAATATGAGCTTCTTCTAAAGATGTGGGATTTACTGTTTAAGCTCATAAAAACATAGAACTAATAATACTTTCAATTTTTTAAAGGACAAATCAAGTACAATAATAAGAATTTAACACCTAAAATGGAAAACATAGTTAGGCAACTTCTCAAATCAAACCTTGATAAAAAGGTTAATAGAATAGGAAAAATTTCTTTAATAAATCAAAAAGACTAAGTCTTGGGTTAATATTAAGGGTAAATCAAGAGACAGTTAATTAGGATCAAAGGGGTTCACTAGGGGTTAATTATGGAGGTAGGCCTTTTGGGAAGTAAGTGGGTTAAATCCTAGGTGCCTTTATCATCTCAGTATATCAAATCAAAAATGTGGTCTCGACATGTATAATTGAAGCAAGTTCTAGAATAACAGATCAATATTAACTCTCTCAAAGCAACAATAAAAGCGAGCACGAAAAAATGTATGCTCTAAAGGCTCAAAATCTCACAGAAATTATTGGTGTTAGATGTCAACCTTGTGAACTTCAAACTTGAAGATAGTACCTTAACTTGGGAAAAGAACCTAGCAAATTTTTTAATTTTCAAAAATCAACTTATCATGCTTGATTCTCTAAAGCCTTCAAGTTTAAACAATCAATGCACAACTGCCTATGTTTTAATTCAAGACATATCAATAAAAATCATAAATCAATCAGAGATTTTTCAACAAAATTCAAGGATTAAAAAGTTAGGGCTTAAAATTCACCCCCCACACTTAAGATGTACATTGCCCTCAATGTACAAGATAGATATTCTAGAGATTAATAGCATTAAATTAAGAGAGAAAGGGAGAGGGGAAACTTCCTGAATTTTGGATGGATTCTTTAAGTTGGAAGTGTAGAAACTTGATTCAGAGCTGTAGGATAAGTTGGAGGAGGTGTCTCTGGTGCTGGTATGGTGGCCGCCAACAACCACTTCTCTAGATGAAGAAATTGGGTAACTCGTGAAGAAATAGCCATGAAATAATAAGAATAATTCAAAATATACTAATTATCTATTTAAAGACAAGAATGATAAAGAGAAAGAGTGTAAAAATTAAAATAAAATTAAAGGAAAAGATCAATGGACTTAAAAGTCCTTATCGTTAGATGGTTCGCGAGGTGGGGGTGATTTCTATGGTCATGGTGTACTCTTGTGCTAGCTATATACATAGCCCGCGGTCACTAGTCACACCCGTGTGCCATGACCGTGTGACATTATAGGCCATTTTCAAGGCCAAAATGCCACCCACTAGGGTCATACATACAAGCAAGATTTACCAACACATTACATACATACTAGACAACCGAAACAACCATTCAATCTAAACATTCAATATCCATTTCAACCATGCCAACTTCCAAGATCAAAAGATATGTATATCAAGTATAATCCATCCAAATGCTTATCCAAAAACTTGACCAATTCACATGCTTCAACCATACCAAAGTATACTTCATATACCACATTCATTTAAACATAATACCAACATATAACTAGCCAAATCACATGGCTAAATTAACTTCATTTACAAATACAAAAGACTAGCCTATACATGCCATATCTAGCAAAATATATTTTCAAAATGTACCAAAAACAAGTTGTATAGTGTGATGATGATTCTTGACGGTCCTGAGCCTTTAGTAGCTTTTGACGACCTACTAAACAGAGTAAACGCACACACAGAGTAAGCTTTCCAAAAGCTTAATAAGTCAGAATACAGATAAATTTAACATGTAAAACATTTAAGCATATAGAAACATTGGCACAATTCCTATTCATAGTGTATTTCTCACATATATGCATTAAACCATATCCTTGGCCATATTTCCCACATTCATCAATTCAAGAATCACATGTATACACAAATCTCTTACAAAACTATTCTTGTATCTCATTCACATTCTCATATTCAATTGTACATTTCCTCAAATAAAAAATCACTTAGGTACTTACCTTTTTATACATATTTAGTGTACATATGAAACGTACTGATAAACCGTAAAAGTAACATATTTTAGGCCCACATTTAGCATACTTTTGGATGATTTATCCATTTATTTATGTAAAAATGTGCTCTTAATCCTTTCTTTTTATGTTTTATACTCAGGAAAGCACCTAGGGATGAAAAGAATGAGAAATGGGTTTAAAACAGACCAAATTGGGCCAAACTAGAAATCGACACGGCCTGGCCGCGATTTACACGGGCAAGTGCCATAGCCGTGTCCCTGTCATTGGAAAGAAGAATTTCATTCGGATTTGGATACTTAGGGGCAAAGAAACCTATTTCAAAAGCCTATATAAACCCCCTAAGTACAGCCTTAAAAGGGGAGGTTAGCTAGGCCAAGGAGCCAACCGAAAAGGTCAAATTTGTGGAAATCACTAGAAGATAGCCAGTTGATCCATCTCAAGAAGCCGGGATTCTACTCAAGACGGTGGATCAATCCTTTTATTCCTTCAGGGGGTTTTAGGGATTTCTTATGTTTTGTTTTATCTTTTCTTCTGAGATCTTTTCTTTTATAGTTATGAACTAAACCCTTCAGGTACCTGAAGGGGATGAAACCTAAGACGGAACTTGTTTTTGTTTTCTGAACTATATGATAAATACTTGATTTGTTCTTAATTATCTGTGCTTAATGCTTGTGTTGATATTTCTGGGATATTGATTTAAGTTGAATGTGCTTAGGTGGAGGAGCAAAAGTCCCTGCTTAAGAGTAGATCTAGCATAATTAAGCGGAGTTGATCGCACGCCTATAGATAGGGTGACAAGATTTTGCCAGATTAGGGTGAAACCTAATATGGGAATCCATAGATAGAGTTAATGCGATTCTAGGGGTTTTAATTAGAAAGAGATTTCAATTAATCAACCTAGGGTTAGACATTATTCGCCTCGTGAGAGGGTTTAATATAAATTAGGGAATCTTACGGATCAAGTCCAGTGAATACATCGTCTTGTTCAGTGTTTGATAACAAGTGAAGTCTAGGTGGATTCTTCCTAAGGGTATCGTCTTATTCAACTGAGTTTTTCCAACAGTATTTCCCTAATTCATTCTTTTTGTCTTTACATCTTTAGCCTAGTAGTTAATTAATATTAGATTAAACAATAACTTCACTTATTTTAGGCTAGATAATAAAAACAAAGTTAGTATTAGTACTTTTAGTTCCTTTGGGTTCGACATTCCAATCTTACCTAAGCTATACTACTGTTCGGTAGGTGCACTTGCCTACATCATTGTCATAGTTAGATTTCAGGTTCGATCATTCTCATTCATTATAAATTTAAAACTCTGACAAAACAACGATCACGTACCTAAAACAAACATACATTCAAGTATTTTTTCTTAGCTCGGAATTGCAATTCGTATCACAGACTTGCCCGTTGAACTGTTAGGAATCTAGTAGGATACTCAGAAAGCTCGAAATAGTCATAGAATGCCAATGTCCCAGACGAGGTCTTTCAGATATCAATGCCACTGTCCCAAATAGGGTTTTACACAAATCAATACAATGCCAATGTCCCAGACATGGTCTTACACGTAAAGCTCATATCGATGGCAACGTCCCAGACGAGGTCTTACACGAAATCTCAAATCAACACCAACGTCCCAGACGTGGTCTTACATTATAAAACAGAACAGATACCTATGTCATGACATAGCTAATCCTGTCTATTCCTAGCTTCGTACGGGACTTCTCAGATATTGTCACTAAGTAATACTTATCTCAAAATTCATGAACTGATCATATCATGAGTATTCATCGATAACAATAGTCATAAGAACATATATAATTCCATACGAATACGTTTATTTGCATAATGACTTACCTCGGATTCGATTTAATAGAAACGGAAACAGCTACTCGGTTACTTTCGCTTTCCCATGATCTAAGTTCGTTTTCCTTGGTTCTTGATCTTAATCAAAGAGTTTTATAGCTGAATGCCCTAGCTTCAGATTTCTTTCTCTCTTTTTTGGTATTTTCGGCTAGAATGGCTGAACACATCCACCAGCTTTTTCATTTGTTTTATTAATAATGTATTATTAATCCATTTACTATTGTATCCATTCAATTAATAATCAAAACAAACATATAATAAAAGAATATTTGTCTTTTGTTCATCCACCAACTAAATATTGGCATAATTGCCATATAAGGCCTCCACCTTTACAAAGCCACAACACATACGCACTTTAACAAATATCATGCAACTTTCACATTTTATGCAATTTAATTCTTTTTTGAAATTAAACACACAGACAGAAAAATTAGCATACAAAACTTTACCACATGCTGAGTCATTTATTGAAGGCACAGAAATAATTATTAAAATATTATACAGAATTTTTACTAACGGAATTTTCTTGTTTCTTAACTCTTTCACTTCACGAGCTAAGATACGAACCGGTTCCTCTTCATAAAACATATCAGATCAGATTTCAATTTCAGATGGGGCAATCACATGTGACGGATTTGATCGATATCCACGGAGCATTGAGACATGGAATACATTGTGTATCTTTTCTAGCTCACAGGGCAACCTTAATCTATATGCAACAGGCCCAACACGTTCAATGATCTCATACGATTCGATGAACCTCGGACATAATTTGCCTTTACGTCCGAATCGAAGCACTTTCATCCATGGAGACACTTTTAGAAATACTTTTTCGCTGATTTCAAATTCTATATCCTTTCGTTTCAAGTCTGCATAAGACTTCTATCGATCAGATACTGTCTTTAAACAATCTCGGATCAGTTTCACTTTCTGTTCTGAATCTTTTATCAAATTAACCTCATGTAGCTTATTTTTACTGAGCTCAGTCCAATACAGAGGTGTACGACATTTACGTCTGTACAAAGCTTCATAAGGTGCCATTTTGATACTTAATTGAAAACTGTTATTGTATGCAAATTCAATCAATGGCAGATACTGTTCCCACGTACCGTTAAACTCAAGTATACAACATCTTAACATATCTTCGAGAATATGAATGATCCGCTCAGATTGACCATCTGTTTGTGGATGAAAAGTTGTACAGAAATATAGTTTCGTGCCTAAAACTTCTTACAATTTCTTCCAGAACCTCGATGTAAATCTCGGATCCCTATCTGGCACAATAGATAGTGGCACCACGTGCAATATAACAATCTCATAAATATAAAGCTTGGCTAATCTATCCAGTGAATAGTCAGATCTTACCGAAATAAAATGGGCAGATTTCGTCAATCGGTCAACTATGACCCAAATCGCATCTTTCTTTTTCAGAGTCTAAGGCAAACCAGAAACAAAATCCATTTTCACTCTATCCCATTTCCATTCGGGAATCAAAATGGGTTTTAGCAACCCAGACGGAACTTGATGTTCGACTTTCACTTGTTGAAAGATTAAACATTTCGAAACAAAGTTAGAAATGTCTCGTTTCATATCAGACCACCAATAGCGTCATTTCAAATCATGATACATTTTCGTACTCCCCGGATGAACAGATAGATGACTGTTATGAGCTTTACACAAAATCAGCTGAATCAATTCTGGATTTCTCGAAACACAGAGACGACCTCGAAATCTAAAGCAATCATCAATAACTCAAAATTCAGATTCAGAATTTGAATCACATTGAGCTCATTTCACTAGTAACTCATTATCAGATTTCTGAGCATCAGATATTTGCTATATAAACAATGGTTTCGCTTTTAATTCAGCTAACACTGAACTATCATCAGACAAATCTAACTGAGCATTCAAAGCATGTAGTGCAAACAATGATTTTCTACTCAATGCATCAGCAACAACACTCGCTTTACCCAGATGATAATCTAACACAAGCCCATAATCTGTTAACAGCTCTAACCATCTTCTTTGACACAGGTTCAAATCATTCTGAGTGATCAGGTATTTCAGACTTTTATGATCTGAAAACACATGACATTTCTCACCATACAGATAATGGTGCCAAATCTTAAGTGCAAACACAATCGCAACTAGCTCAATGTCGTGAGTTGGATAGTTCTTTTCATGCGTCTTCAATTGTCTGGAGGCATAAGCTACAACTTGACCTTCCTGCATCAAAACACATCCCAGACCATTTAATGAAGCATCACTATATATAACAAATTCTTTACCCGATTCTGGCTGTACTAACACTAGAGCTTGTGTTAACAAAGTTTTCAACTTATCAAAATTTTTCTGGCATTTATCTGACCATTCTAATATAACATCTTTCTGAAGTAATCTAGTCAATGGAGTAGCTATCACTGAAAATCCTTTTACAAATCGCCGATAATAACTGGCTAAACCCAGAAAACTACGGACCTTAGATACATTTCTCGGAGGTTTCCAATCCAGAATAGCAGAAATCTTACTCAAATCCACTCAGATTCCAAAAGCTGACACAATATGCCCTTGAAAACTAACCTCGTGCAACCAAAATACACATTTTCTGAATTTCTCATACAATTGCTTTTCTCTCAGAGTTTGCAACAAGATTCTCAAATGTTCAGCATGCTCATTTTCATCACGTGAATAAATCAATATGTCATCTATGAATACCACAATAAATCGATCTTGGTACGGTCCAAAAATTCTGTTCATCAGATCCATAAAAATAGCAGGAGCATTGGTTAGTCTAAATGGCTTAACTAAGAACTCATAATGTCAGTACCTTGTTTTGAACGTCGTCTTCGGAAAGTCTGAATCTTTAACTCTCAACTGGTAGTATCCCGATCTCAGATCAATCTTGGAAAACACAGTAGCTCCTTTTAACTGATCAAATAAATCATCAATTCTGGGCAACAGATATTTGTTCTTTGTTGTCACCTTATTCAACTGACGGTAATCGATGCACATCCTCATTGTGCCATCTTTCTTTTTTACAAACAGGACAGGAGCACCCCAAGGTAAAAATATCGGTCTAGCAAACCCTCTATCAGTCAATTCTTTCAACTGTGACTTTAACTCCTTCAACTCTGTTGGTGCCATTCTATACGGAGCTATGGATATATGTGTAGTACCAGGCAATAGGTCAATACCAAACTCAACTTCCCGAATCGAAGGCAAACTCAGTAATTCTTCAGGAAATACGTCAGAAAACTTACAAACAATAGGCATTGATTCAACTTTCTTTTCAGATGCTTTCGAATCAATCACATAAGAAAAATATGCTTCATATCCCTTTTTTACATAACTTTGAGCTTTTATTATAGATATTGTAGCAGGCAATCCATTCAAATCATCAGACTCAATCCGTACAATTTCATTATTCGGACATCTTAAGTCAATAGTTTTTCTTTTACAGTTCACAATAGCATCATGCATAAACAACCAGTCCATACCCAAAATGATATCAAACTCATCAAATGGAAAAAGCATCAGATCAGCAGGGAAACAGATATCTCGATACATTAACGGACAGTTCTTGCATACTTTATCAACCAGGACACTTTTACCTAAGGGGTTTGGTACTTTTATAGCAAACTCAATAGACTCTACAGGAAAAGTCTTGCTAAATACTAAATTCATGCATATATACGAATGCGTAGAACCAGGGTCTATCATTGCAATCACAGAAGTATCATAAAGAGTAAAAGTACCCGTTATAACATCTGGAGCTGAAGCTTCCTTGCGAGCTCGAATAGCATACGCTCTGGTAGGTGCTCTAGCTTTGGATCTGACAACATTGTCTCTCGTAATTCTCTAACTACCACTGACATTTCTTGCATTCTTCGAAGGTTTACCTCTCACAGGTGCATTATCAGATCTCAAATTACGAGCGGTTGCATTATCGGATCTCAAATTACGAGCGATCTACCGTTCAACAGACTCAGGGCAATCACGAATAAAATGATCAAGTGATCAACATCTAAAGCAAGCTCTGTCATTTAATCTACAGCTTCCCGTATGCCTTTTTCCACAATATTTACATTCAGGTCTCTCAGATCGAGCATTACCAACGCTAGCCACTGAAGTTACTGGAGTTTTAGAACTCATTTGCGGTCTAGATTGATTTCTATTCGAATGTCCCACATTATCTCTGGAACGACTTTGATTATCTCTGAATCTTTTTGGAGCAGATTGAAATGATTTACTCTGAAATCTCTTTCTCATATCTCGAGCTTCAAACTCAGCTTTTCTTTTATCTTTTCCGAGTGCTTCAGCTTTGCACGCTCTATCAAAGAGTGTAACAAACTCTTTTATTTCTAAAATCCCGACTAACAAACGAATATCTTCATTAAGACCATCTTTGAACCTTTTGCACATTATCGTTTCGGATGATACACATTCCCGAGCATACTGACTTAGTCTCACGAACTCTCGTTCATATTCTGAAACAGTCGTTCGACCCTGTTTTAGTTTCAAAAATTTCTTTCGTTTCTGATCGACGAATCTTTTACTGATGTATTTCTTTCGGAACTCAATCTGAAAGAACTCCCATGTAACTTGCTATTTTGGAACAACAGAAATCAAAGTTTTCCACCATTGATAGGCTGCATCCTGAAGTAATGATACATCACACTTTATATACTCTTCTAGAGTCAAAGACATCTCATTAAATACTCGGATCATGTTTTCTAGCCAGAACTCAGCTTTTTCAGTATCATCATCATTAGTAGCTCGTTACTCTTCGGCCCCATACTTGCAGATCTTGTCAACCGGAGGCTTATTCCACGGATTCAGATTTGCAGTCAAAGGTATATCAGATGTTTGAGGGGGATTAACTGGGGGTGAGGGTTGTGAAACAGTCGGGTTATTCTTTACAATTTGAGTGAACCACTCACTCATCATCAGGAAGAAGGCTTGTTTAGCTTCTCCCTCTTGACCGCTTGTAGCCGGTCTCGAACCAGAGGGCGCTGTCCCTTGCGCGGGAGTAGGCACATTACTTTCTACATCGTCAGCTACGACTCTTTCGGGATCTATTACTATACGAAAATCACATTTTCAGAAGTTTATACATTCATCCATCAATCTCAAACATAATGTCCATTAATACGGTCAACGAGACTAAAAACATGCTTATAAACTGGGTCAAGACTAAACCGAAACTCATATGGACATTCTCAAAAATTTAAAACTTTTCTAAGTTTTAGGGGTTACACGCCCGTGTGGGCAGGCCATGTGCCTCCCACGGCTGCTAAACACCCTCGTGTATCCTCCTCGTGGTCGAAACTGACTTATCTTCCACGGCCACTAAGCAGGTCCATGTACCAAGGCCGTGGTCGATCATGTCAAAAATCACACGGTTACTAGGCAGTAGACATGTCCACGTGCCAAGGCCGTGTACTCTTGTGCTAGCTATATACTTAGCCCACGGTCACTATGCACGCCCGTGTGCTACAACCGTGTGACATTATAGGACATTTTCAAGGCCAAAATTCCAAGGGTCATACCTACAAGTAAGATTTACCAACACATTATATGCAGACTATACAACCAAAACAACCATTCAATCTAAACATTCAATATCCATTTCAACCATGTGAACTTCCAAGATCAAAACATATGTATATCAAGTATAATGCATCCAAATGCTTATCCAAAATCTTGACCAATTCACATGCTTCAACCATACCAAAGTATACTTCATATACCATATTCATTTAAGCATAATACCAACATATAACTAGCCAAATCACATGGCTAAATTCACTTCATTTACAAATATAAAAGCCAAGCCTATACATGCCATATCTAGCAAAATATATTTTCAAAATATATCAAAAACAAGTTGCATAGTGTGATGACGATTCTTGATGGTCTTGAGCCTTCAGTAGCTTTTGACGGCCTATTAAACAGAGTAAACGCACACACAGAGTAAGCTTTCCAAAAGCTTAGTAAGTCATAATACAAATAAACTTAACATGTAAAACATTTAAGCATATAGAAACATTGGCACAATTCCTATTCATAGTGTATTTCTCACATATATGCATTAAACCATATCCTTGGCCATATTTGCCACATTCATCAATTCAAGAATCACATGTATTCACAAATCTCTTACATAACTATTCTTGTATCTCATTCACATTCTCATTCAATTGTACATTTCCTCAAATCAAAAATCACTTAGATACTTACCTTTTTATACACATTTCGTATACATATGAAACGTACCTAAAAAGAACATACATTCAAGTATTTGTTCTTAGCTCAAAATTTTAATTCCTATCACAGGCTTACCCGTTGAACTGCTAGGAATCTAGTATGATACTCAGAAAGCTCAGACTAGTCGTACAATGCCAACGTCCCAGACGAGGTCTTATATGCACTCAGATATCAATGCCACTATCCTAGATAGGGTCTTACACGAATCAATATGACGCTAATGTCCCAGACATGGCCTTACACGTAAAGCTCATATCGATGCCAACGTCTCAAACGAGGTCTTACACGAAATCTCAAATCAACGCCAATGTCCCAGACGTGGTCTTACATGATAAAATAGAACAGATACCTATGTCATGACATAGCTAATCCTATCTATTCCTAGCTTCGTACAGGACTTCTCGGATAATGTCACTAAGTAATCCTTATCTCAAAATTCATGAACAGATCATATCATGAGTATTCATCGATAACAATAGTCATAAGAACATATATAATTCCATATGAATACGTTTATTTGCATAATGACGTACCTCAGATTCGATTTAACGGAATCGAAAATGGCTACTCGGTTACTTTCGCTTTCCCGCGATTTAAGTCTGTTTTCCTCGGTTCTTGATCTTAATTAAAGAGTTTTATAGCCGAATGCCCTAGCTTCATATTTATTTCTCTTTTCTTTGGTATTTTCGGCTAGAATGGATGAACACATCCACCAGCTTTTTCATTTCTTTTTTTAATAATATATTATTAATCCATTTACTAAAGTATCCATTCAATTAATAATCAAAACAAACATATAATAAGGGCATATTTGTCTTTTGTTCATCGACCAACTAGATATTGGCATAATTTCCATATAAGGCCTCCACCTTTACAAAGCCACAACACATAGGCACTTTAACAAATATCATGCAACTTTCACATTTTATGCAATTTAATCCTTTTGTCAAATTAAACATAGAGACAGAAAAATTAGCATACGAAAGTTTACCACATGCTGAGTCTTTTATCGAAGGCACAGAAATAATTATTAAAATATTATACGGGCTCAGATTTGTGGTCCCGAAACCACTGTTCCGACTAAGGTGTAAACCGGACTGTTACAAGGGGTTCACACCGTTGTAGAAGGTTTGAACCTGGAGCCACAAAGATAATCCATGGTGTGGGCACCTTCTCAATAGATTCTTGTATCTCTCCCATGCATCGTAAAGTGTCTCTAAAGCGATCTGCTCAAAAGAAGAGATATCATTCCTCAACTTTCCCGTTTTAGCCGGCGGAAAATGTTTTAACAAAAAGTTTTCGGTCATTTGTTCCCATGTAGTGATTGATCCTCATAGTAATGAGTTCAACCACTATTTAGCTTTGTTACTTAATGAAAAGGGAAACAACTGAAGACGAATGGCATCATCAGAAATGCCATTTATTTTGAAAGTATCATAAAATTCTAGGAAGTTCGCCATGTGATTGTTTGGATCTTCATCCTGCAAACCATCAAACTGAACAAATTACTGTATCATTGAATTGTTTTAGGTTTCAGTTCGATATTATTTGCAGCAATAGTAGGTCTAACAATACTTGATTCAGTTCCTGTTAAATTAGGTTTAGCATAATCATACATAGTACGAGGAGTAGGATTTTGATTCACTGGGTTTGCAGCAATCATAGGAGGTAGCGGATTGTTATCAGCCATCTCTTTGGTAGTATTGGTATCATCTTCTTGCTCTTCTTCTATGTATTGTAAGCTTCGCCTTATTTCTCTTATGTTTCTGCGAACGTTACCTTCTATATCGCTGTCAAAAATCAAAGGTCCTGGCGGGTTCCTCCTAGTCATTAACTGCAAAAACCTATCAGAGCAAATAATAGAGAGAAATCAGAAAACTAAAAAAAATAAAAATTAGAAAGAAAGAAATAAATAAATAAATAAAAATGGCTAAAGTAATAAAAATTGAGTGTTCCTAATATTTCAATTCCCCGGCAACGGCGCCAAAAACTTGATCGTGTGTCTGAGAGTTTTAACATTTATATAATGAATGATCGAGCCTAGAAACTAACTATCACCACGATTGAGGCAAGCGCACCTATCAAACAGTAGTATAGCTTAGTGGCAAGACCAGAATGGCAAACCCAAGGGAACCAAAAGTACTAGTACTAACTTTCTTTCTAATATTTGGCCTAATATAAAAGGGAATTAATGTTTATCTAACTAATTACTAAGCTAAGGATTCCAAGACACAGAGAATGAATTGGGAAAATACTTCTAAGAAAACCAATTGATTAAGACAATACCCGAGGACGAATCCACCTAGACATCACTTTTTTATTTAACTCTGAACTAGACGATTTATTCACTTGACTTGATCCGTAGGATTCCCTAATTTATATTAATAGCTCTCTCGAGGCTACTAACGTCTAACCCTAGGTTGATTAATTGAAATCTCTTTCTAATTAAAACCCCTATGTTGCATTAACTCGATCTATGGACTCCCATATTAGGTTTGACCCTAATCTGGTAGATTTTCATCATCCTATCTCTAGGAGTGTGATCAACTCTGCTTAACTATGCTAGATCTACTCTTAAACAGGGACTTTTGCTCCTCTGCATAAGCACATCAATACTTGAATCAATATCCTGAAATATTAACACAAGAATTAAGAACACATAATTAAGAACAAATCAAGTATTTATCATACAGTTCAGAAAACAATAACAAGATCCGTCTTAGGTTTCATCCCCCTCAGGTATTTGAGGAGTTTAATTCATGTTTCTAAAAGAATACATCTCAAAAAAATTTAAATAACAAAACATAAAGAAGCCCCTAAAACCCCCTGAAGAAAATTGAAGGGAAAATCTTTAGTCTTGAGCGTGATTCCGGCTTCTGAGATGGATTGACTGGCTTTCTTCGAGTAGTTCCCTAATTTCAGCTCTCTCTGACTTTGCTCCTGTCAAAAGCCTTGACAGAGTACTTCTCTCCAACTCCTCTTTTAGGTTGCCCTCTAAGGTGTTTATATAGGCTTTTGGGATGCCTTACTTGGCCCACAAGTATCCAATTCTGAGTGAAATTAGAACGGGTCACGGTAGGGACACGCTCGTGTGAATCGAGCCCTGGGCCGTGTTCAAGTCTACTAAAGTGGCACGACTGTGTGGCAAGCTCCAGGCAATGTGGATTTCTTACTTTGGTCTATTTTCTCCGTTTTGGCCCGTTTCTCATTCTTTTCATCCTCCAATGCTCTCCTAAGTATAAAACATGAAATTAAAGGATTAGGAGCATCAAATTCCACAATTCAACGGATAAATCATCCAAAAGTATGCCAAATGTGGGATTAGAATATGTATATATTACGGCTTATCACTAGTAATTGTGAGTTTTGGCTTCGAGAGGTCAGATTTTTGGGACATATTATTTCAGCGAATGGTATACGAGTTAACCCGAGTAAGATTTCAGTAGTTATTGATTGGAAACCACCAAGAAATGTATTTGAACTCAGAAGCTTTCTGAGATTAGCTGGCTACTATAGACGTTTTGTAAAAGGGTTCTCAATGATTGCTACACCGATGACTCGTTAGCTACAGAAAGGTGTGAAATTTGAGTGGTCCAAGAAATGTTAATAGAGTTTTGAAAAGTTGAAAGCATTGTTAATTGAAGCACCAGCTTTGGTTCAACCTAAGTCGGGTAAAGAATTTTTTATTTTTATTGACGCATCATTGAACGGTTTGGGTTGTGTTTTGATGCAAGAGGGCAAGGTGACAGCTTATGCTTCCAGACAGTTGAAACCACATAAAAAGAATTATCTGACGCATGACTTAGAGTTGGCCACTGTAGCTTTTGCATTGAAAATTTTGCGACATCATTTATACGGTGAAAAGTGTTATATCTTTACTGATCACAAGAGCTTAAAGTATATAATGACTCAGAAAGATTTAAATTTGCGACAATGAAGATAGCTAGGGTTGCTGAAAGACAATGAGTTAGTAATTGATTATGATCCGGGAAAAGTGAATGTAGTCGCGGATGTTCTGAGTAGAAAATCTTTATTTGCTTTGAGAGCTATGAATACTCAGTTAACTTTTTCCGATGATGGTTTGATTCTAGCAGAGTCAAAAGCTAAATCGTTAATTTTTTAAACAAATTTGTGAAGTTTAGAAATGTGATAATGAGTTGTAAGTAAAAGAGTGCAATGCAAGTAGACTTCAGACTATCAGATTGGATCCGATGACTGTTTAATGTTCTGAGGTAGAATATGTGTACCAAAGAATTCCAAGCTTATTCAGAAAGTTCTACTGGTCCTGAATGTCCTACCGATGGCTGAGTTCCAGCATTTGTTGTGGATAGTCGTAAGCTTGTGTGAGCGGCATCGTGTAACTTACATTTCGACCTTCAGTTTGTGTGAGAAAACTCATTTTATAGCTCAAGTGAGCAAGGATGTAAAGGAAAAGGAAAAGGAATGGTTTCGACCATATGTTTAGCACACTGTGTGAGCTTTCTCGTGTATCCGATATTATTCTAAGTGGTTCAACGGGCATGAAAAGGGAAGGAGAGGTAAGTGTTCCAATGGCTACGTTATGAAATATGAAAAGGTATGAAATGATAATGATTTATGAATGTATATCTATGTTTATGGAAAGTATAAATTCAATGGCATTATGTTCATCTGAATTTACCTTACCAAGTGATAAATCAAGTGAATTATGTACTAATGTACTAACAATTGTTGTTAATGATGCTTAGGCTTAAGCCAAGCTGTTGGTTGGATTATATCATGCTTAATTATAATTGTATTCATTGAAATGGCAAGTTTCCAAATAGAAATATGCTTATGTTAATGAAAAGCTGGTATGAATCAAAATATATATTTTCTAATGAAATGGTTTATCATGTGGTTGATCCCAAAAGATTTATGTATAAATGCATTAACTTGTGTATTGATGATTATGTTTAAGCTTTTGTCAAACTTGTGGTTATGGTTGATATTTAGGCTTATGTCTTGTATTATGCTAATGAAACAGGTAAGAAATGATAATCAAATGGTAAGTTCATATTGAGATGTAATTTGATGATATAAAAGGATTGATGAGTTAAATGACGTACTTATATGTGAGAAATCTACTTATGTTATGGATAAATACACTAATTCATGAATTGATAATGTTATTTAAGTTTATGCTAAGTAAATACAACAAAATGTAAATAAATGGAATGATAAGTAAATGGAGTGGTTCATAGTCTTATGAAAAGGTTAATGATTATGTAATATGTCTCATAAAATCCTATTATGTTAGGAATGAAAAGTACAAGTGATGTTGATGAACTTACTCATTTGTGAGTTGATGATCATATAGTTTGATAAATCATGTGGAATTGGTTTAGGTTTTTATTTATCCTATAAAGTTCATTATTGAAATGAAAGGTTATGTTTAAGTTTATACGAGCTTACTAAGCATTCATTTCTTATGTAATTACTTTCCTTTACTTTACAGATTATCGAAAGCTCGATCAGTTTGGAAGCTCATCGAAGATCTATCACACTATCCAGTGATTATATCGGTAGATTTTGATATGTTGATTAAGGTTATAATTGCATGTATAGGTGGACTTTTGGTTGATGTTTAGTTGAATGTTAGTTGATGAGTTTGGCATGTATATGTCATTTTGGTTGATGTAACCTTGATACTTTCCGTGTCTTGTTGTTGTGTGTTATTTTGACAATGTGTTAATGCATGTTTCAATGGCCAAAGTGGTATGTGATGGATTGACCTCAATATGGGCAAGTTATGGTATGCTTTGGAAAGGATTTAAATTAGATGTGCATGATTGAAAAATGGTATATATATTTGTTGGTTGCTTTATACTATTTGAAAATGATTGAATTGAGTCACTTATGTTCTTTTGATGCATGTGAGTAATGGTCCAAATGGTAAGTTTATATTGACATGGTTTAGGTCAAGTAATGTATGTTTTGAAATTGCAGCAATGTGATTAAATATACTTATGCTTAGGTATGTTAGTTTGATTGTGATTGAGGTGTCTATATGGCATATTGGTTGAGTGGAATTTGGTCATTTGAATTGGTCATTTTATGCATGTTTTGGTATGTTTTGATGCCTTGGTCAAAGGTGAAAACGGCTTGTAGGTACATGTTTGAAATAGGTGAAGGAAATGGCTTGATTTTGGCCACTTTCTTGTCCACATAGCCTCAGACACAGGCGCGTGTCTCAGTCGTGTGTGACACAGAGCCATGCAACACGATCATGTGTCACCTGTAGGTTTTAAAGGTTGCTTCTCAAAAGTTACACGACCTAGCACACGGGTGTGTGGCTTGGTTGTGCGACCCAAGTCAAAGAGTTACACGAGAACGAACACGGGTTGGGACATGATCGTGTGTCCCTATTTAGAATGTTACACGGCCTGAGACATAGGTGTATGTCTCAGTTGTGTAAGTCACAGGGCCTGGCCACATGGCCGTGTGACCCCTGCAGTGTGAATTTTTCTTACTTTTTCCTCAAGGTTTCAACTCTTCTCGATTGAGTCCCGAATTGTTTCTAAAGCATTTCTAGGGCCTCGAGGGCTCGAATAAGGGATGATTTGCAAGTGTATGAATGGATTATTCTATGATTAATGTAATGTTGGGAAATATATGTCTTTAAGTTATGTTTTTACAGTAATACTCCGTAACCTTATTTGTAATAGCCCAAACTAAAACAATGGTTTCACAACCACAAATCCGATGTCAGAAATTTATTTTAATATTATTTTAAGTGTTTACAGCATGGTAGCATGTATATGTAAAAGTTTCGTGAATTAATTTTATTGTTTGAATGTTTAATTCGGTAAAAATGACAAAATCGTGTAAAGCGTAAAAGTTACATTCTATTTGTTAAATGCACTAAATGACTATGAATATTAAATGTGGAGATCCTTGAGTGATAAATGGACCATTAATAGGGTAAGTGGACATTAATGGGCATGAAATGGATGGTATAAATGTTTTATCATTAAGGTTATTTTGGTAATTTGTAAATTAAAGTAAATTAAATAAAAGAAACAAAGGTATCATTTTTGTTTCTATCATCTTCAACCAAAAAACAAGAACGGATGAAGCCATTTTAAAGATATTAGGGTTCGGTCATTGTTCTATTCAATTATCAAGAAAGAAAGAATTCGGATTTAGATCGGGGGAAAAGCAAGGTTATCGACTAGTCGGACCGATCCGTCATTTCTGTATACGAGTTAAGTTCGTATAACTGAACTTAAATGTGTATCTATTTATTTGATGGATGAAATTGAGATAGTATTTATTCTATTAGATAAATGTGGAGATATTAGATTAAATGCACAGTTTAAGTAAACGAGTTGCTAAATAAGACATAGCTGGGCTATGGCAAAATCGAATAATAAGACCATAACCAGGTTATGGTAAGTGAATGAAAAACCACGGCAGGGCCTTGGCAATGTATGTGTAAGACCATAGTTAGACTATGGCATCGAAAAATCGACGTACTTATATCGTAAGAATTTATAAACTCGAAGTGATTCGATAAGCAAGTAATAGATGTATCAGTATAGGTATGTACAGAAATCTATTCGAATGATGAATTATAAGAAGATGAGAACCTATGAGATGCTTTATAGTTAAACTTTATGTTATCTCATTGATTGAGGTTTTAATTCCAAATTATGTATCTATTTGGAATTGTTCATGAATGATGTTGATAATTTCATATATACATATGAACTTACTAAGCTTTATAGCTTACTTTGTTTATTTCCTTCTATGTTTTATAGTAAATCGAAGCTAGCTCGGAACCGGGGACCGTCAAGAACTTGATATCATTATCGGACATCTATTTGGTTATTTTGAGTTCACTAAATATGTTATATAGCATGTATAGGCCTAAGTAATTTGGTATGTTTGATGGATATGTATTTTGGCCATTTGGGTTGGCATAAGATGATGAACATGATGATGTTATAAATGTGCAAATGGTTCTATTTTGAGTTTGGTAAATTGACTTGTGTTAGGTGATTGAAGTGGATAATTTGGAAGTTATGTGTGTGTGAATTAATGCTTGATAATGCATGGTTGAAATGAATTAGTAAATTGAATTGTATATGTGAATTAGGTATGCAATTAAATAGCAAGTTCTGACATATTTGTGACTTGCATGGTTGGAGATAGATATAACAAGATTTATGTATTGGTTAATGACTTTTGGCTGCATATTTGTGCCTTAAAATGGTACCATTTGTACTTGCGTAAGTACGTGCAAAATGGGGTGGCAAATTGGCCTTGCAAATGGTCTATTTTGTCCATACGGGCAGAGACACGGGGCATGTGTCTCACCCGTGTGTCCCCTGGTGTTGAAATTAAATTGAAGTCAGTATGCTCCACACGGTCTCACACACAGGCGTGTGACAGGCTGTGTGGTACAAGTTAGTATACCCCTAAATGGCACACGGCCTAGCACACGGGCGTGTGATTAGCGATAAACAGTAAAAGTAACATATTTTAAGACCACATTTAGCGTGCTTTTGGATGATTTAAGCGTTGAATTGTGTAATTTGGTGCTCTTAATCCTTTGTTTTCATGTTTATACACAGAAGAGCACCAGAGGATGAAAAAAATGAGAAACGGGCCCAAAACAGAGTAAATGGGCCAAATCACAAAATCCACACGGTCGTGCCCCATTCAACAGTCTCGAACATGGCTTGGCCACGACTTACACGGGCGTCTCGCAGGTACACCCAATAATGCATTATGACTCGAATCTAAGAGGCGTGGCGAATCCTAAGTACCCACCCTTTGGATATGGCATGGAGAACGAACAAGTCCACTATATGGGTAACTATTCTAGACCTCAAAATAATTTCTATAGTGACACTTATAATGCAGGTTGGAGGTACCATCCCAATTTCTCGTGGGATGATCAAAGTAGCCAAAGACTGGAACTTCCTCCAAATTTTTAAGAACCACCTCACCAACAGGAAGAGGAGTCGAACCTTGAGGAGATGCTGACAAAATTCATAGCAGCCACAGAAAATCCAGATTTTCAAAAACCACCTCACCAACAGGATGAGTCGAACCTTGAAGAGATACTTGTAAAATTCTTAGCAACCACAGAAACATGTTTCCAAAATATAGAAACGAAACAAGAAGCATCGATTCAAGGGATCGAGGATTAGTTAGGTCAGCTTGCTAAGCTGATCTTAGAACAACCACAAGAAAGCTTGCCAAGCAACACTGAAACTAACCCAAAAGAGCAACTTCAAGCCGTAACAGCTCATGACAGTGAAAGGTTAGTGGAATCTAACCTGAGGCAACAGCCTGTGGTAAGTGAAGGTAAGGTTAAGGAAAGCCATGATTTACCAAACCCGGTAATTACAGAGTACCAACCCCGCGTGCCATACCCCGATACGACAAAGAAAGACCACACAGAGGAACAACTCGGTAAGTCTCTTAAACATTCAAAGAAATTTCATATTAACTTGTTATTTCTTGAAGCTCTTTTGCAGATGCCAGATCCTAGACCTCGTGTCGATAATGAAGAAATTCATGAGGAACGAAGGCTTTGGATCGATGAACTAGAAGAATGGAAGGCACACTTCAAGGATAGGCTAAAAACACACGAAGTAAAAACGAGGCAACTCCGTGATGAGCTTAATGATGGGACAACCCAGCTTAAGATAAGAGTTCAGGTACTCAAAATCCTCCCAGATGGAACAGTCGAGGTAACTAGTCCTAAAATCAGCACCTTTAAGGTAAACACTACTCGACTTAAACTTTATATCAATAGCCGTATTAATCGCATGAGAAAGGATTTTCACATCCTCAAACCACCATGATTATGCGAATGAGAGATAATTCTAGCTCAAGACTTTAAACGAGCGCTTCTCGGGAGGCAACCCGAGCACTAACCCTACTAATTAGTTTAGTTTTATTATTTCCATGTTTAGGCACAGGTTTTCCATACTCACATGGTCTTGCACACGGCCGTGGTCGTGGACGTGTGGGCACCATAGGTAGGTAAAAGGACGTGGCCATAGACGTGTGGCAACAGGACAAAAAATTTTCCCAAAACATGGGTTGCATCTCTATTTAAACCCCCTTCTTCCTTTTTCTTTTCCAGTTGTCATTCTTCTTTCATTTTCCATTATTTACTTTTATTTTTATCTTTATTTTCTTTAATATTTTCTTCTTATTCTTTATGCCATTTAGATTTAGCTTAGGATATATCAAGTTGGCTACTTCAAGGGTTCAATTTCAAACGCTTCAAGGCGCTACCCCACATTCACCTCTGCCAATCCTATCCAGTTTCTTTTCAAATGATTCCATCCAAAATTTAGGAAGTTTCACTTCTCTCCCTATCTTATGATTTTATTATTATATTGCTATTATCTATCTTTGTACATTGAGGACAATGTACATCTTAAGTGTGGGGGGTTAACTATAGTATTATTTGAAAATCCCTGAATTATGCCATGAATGATATCTTATTCTAAAGTAAGTTTCTCATATTATGATTAGAATGAAATTTCCTTTGATTTATAATTTTTATTAATGTGTTTTGGATTAAGTCATTGATAATTGTGCATTGATGATTTAAACTTTAAGATACTAGAGAATCAAGCATGATGAGTCTATTTTCAAAAATTAAAATTTTGTTATGTTGTCTACCTAAGTCTAATTATTACCTTGAAGTTTGAAATTTACAAGGTTGACATTAAAAACCCATAATTTTTTTTGAGATTTTGAGCCTTTTAAAGCATACATTCTTTCGTGCTCACTTTTTATTATGAATGTGTTTGTTATTCTAGAACTCGCATTGATTATACATGTCGAGACCACACCCTTGATTTGGTATACAGAGATGATAAAGGCATATAGGTTTTAACCCACTCACTCCACTAAAAGCCTACCTTCACAGTTAACCCCTAATGAACCCTGTTGATCCTAACAACCCTTTTTATTGACTCACCTACAAATATTAACCCAAAACCCTTCGTATTTGTTATCATCATTCCTTGACTACCCTTTCTGTCGAGATTTGATTTGATCGGTTGCCTAATTATTTTATTTCAGTAGTTGAATTCATCTTTTATTATGTATTTGGCTTGTTCTTAAAAAAAATCGAAGAATATTCACTATTAGTTTTGTGATTAGGCGAGCTTATACGTTAAAATCCAATTATTGAAGAAGAAGCTCATATCAGAATATTATTTATGTAATTATTATCAGTTTGATATCTCTAGTTAGGTGAGTTTTTCAAGTCAATCTCGATTCTAACCCGCTAATTCAGCATTTACCCACACCTTTAACCCAAGCCCCGTTACAACCTTGTTAAAGACCTTTTGATTTGTGTATCATCTCATATTATAGTGGTGGAGATTTGATTTTCATGCAAGCCTTTGGGATTAACTCTTCGTGTTTGACTTTTGAGTGTTTAATTTTGAACCTTAAACACTTTGAGTGGTTTGAGTGAATCTTTAGTAAGGATGTCAACCATTATCAATTTTGAATCAACGGTAATTAATTAGGTAAGGGGAAACACCTAACGTTTTCGGGTTATAAATGTATGACTTTGATTGTTTGAATCTTTAGGACTCTTTGAGTTGAATTATCAATGTATGAATTATCTTTGAATTATGATGAAACATTATTGATGAATATTATGAATCAGGGAAGTTTGTTTTAATTATAAGCTGAGAATTTTGCTTGAGGACAAGCAAAAGCTTAAATGTGGGGGTATTTGATAAACCGTAAAAGTAACATATTTTAAGCCCACATTTAGCATGCTTCTGGATGATTTAAGCCTTGAATTGTGTAATTTGGTACTCTTAATCCTTTGTTTTCATGTTTTATACTCAGAAGAGAACCGGAGGATGAAAAGAATGAGAAACGGGCCCAAAACGGAGTAAATGGGTCATATCACGAAATCCACACGGCCTAGCCCAAGACCATACGGTCGTGCCCCATTCAACAGTCTCGAACATAGCCTGACCACGATTTACACGGGCGTGTGCCATGGGCGTGTCCCTGCCATGACAAAGAGAAGTTTCACTCGGATTAGGATACTTAGGGGCAAAGAAACGCATTCCGAAGCCTATATAAACACCCTGAGTATAACCTAAAATGGGGGAACCCAAGGCTTTAGTCAGGGGGCGTCCAGCTAGGCCAAAGAGGGCAGATTGGTGGGGATTTACTCGAAGATAGCCAGTTGATTCATCTCAAGAAGCCAGAATTATACTCAAGACGGGGGATCTTTCCTTCAATTCCTTCAGGGGGTTTTAGGGATTTCTTATGTTTTGTTTTATCTTTTCTTCTAAGATGTTTTCTTTTGTTGTTATGAACTAAACCCTCAGATGCCTGAGGGGGATGAAACCTAAGATGAATCTTGTTATCGTTTGCTAAACTATATGATAGATATTTGACTTGTTCTTAATTATCTGTCCTTAATTCTTGTGTTGATATTTCCGGGATATTAAATCAAGTATGATGTGCTTAGGTGGAGGAGCAAAAGTCCCTGCCTAAGAGTAGATCTAGCATAATTAAGCGGAGTTGATCGCGCACCTAGAGATAGGGTGATGAGATTTTGCCGGATTAGGGTGAAACCTAATATGGGAGTCTATAGATCGAGTTAGTGCAATTCTAGGTGTTTTAATTACAAAGAGATTTCAATTAATCAACCTAGGGTTAGACGTTAGTCGTCTCGAGAGAGGGTTTAATATAACTTAGGGACTCTTACGGATCAAGTCAAATGAATAAATCGTCTGGTTCAGAGTTAGATAACAAGTGAAGTCTAGGTGGATTCTTCCTTGGGTGTCGTCTTAATCAATTGGTTTTTCCTCAAAGTTATTTTCCCAATTTCATTCTTCTTTATCTTAGAGTATTTAGTTTAGTTTAGTAGATAGATAATTTTAGATTTGATAAAAATCCACTTAATTCTTAAGTTAAATAATAAAAAGGGAGTTAGTATTAGTACTTTGGTTCCTTTGGGTTCGACATTTCAGTCTTGCCTTGTGCTTGCCTCAAATCGTTGTCATAGTTAGTTTCCAGGTTCGATCATTCTTTATATAAATTTTAAGACTTTAACATCGCATAAAACAACGGTCACTTGGCCATTTTGCATAAGTCAGTATACCCTGGAGGGTTGGCACGGCCTAGCATACGGCCTGGCACACAGGCGTGTGTGGCCACTTCGAAGGGCACATGGGCTAGACACATGGGCGTGTGGTTGGCCGTGTGACCCAAGTCAGTATGTGTGCCCTATTTCCACACGGCTTGAGACACGGGCGTGTTTGGAGCCGTGTGAGGTAGACGGCCTGTTCACACTGGCGTGTTACCCCTGTTTGATTGAAAATTTTTTTAGGTTTCCAAAAATTTCTCAAGTTATCAATTTAGTTCTGGACCACTTCTAAAGCTTGTTTAAAGCCTCGTAAGCCTTTATAAGGGACAATGTGTTTATGATTAAATGACATTTTAGTATGAATGCAGAAATGTATGAGTTATGTGTGTTAAATGATATATATTGATCTCTAGTACCTCGTAACCCTACTCCGGTGACAGATACGGGTTAGGGGTGGTACATTTATTGGTATCAGAGCTATAGTTTAGTCGATTTTAAGACTAACGTAGCATGTGTGAGTGTCTAGCTACACATTCCATATATAACCTATGATAGTGTGATGATTGTTGACAACTTAAATTGTGTTTTCGTATAGTAATGGATTCCGAACGAGCGATAGCTGATGATGTAGAGAGTAATGTGCCTGCTTCTGCTCAACGGACAGCGCCTTCTGAATCTAGACCCATGTCTAGTAGTCACGAAGGTAAGGTTAAAAAAGCCTTTTTGCAGATAATGAACGACTGGTTCACTCAATACGTCTGAACAAATCCAGCTACTTAACAACCTCCACCCCCTCTTATTCCTCAATCTCTACCTGTAGCTCCTCAAAGAGTCAAGCTTTTAAGATTGAATAAGCCTCTAATTGATAAGATTGGTAAACACGGGGCTAAGGAGTTCAGGGCTAATGTTGATGATGACCCTAAGAGAGCTGAATTCTGGTTTGAAAATACTATTCGAGTGTTTGATGAACTTTTGTGTAAGCCAGTTGAATGCTTAAAGTGCGCTATTTCTCTTCTGAGAGACTCTGCGTATCGTTGGTGGAATACTTTAGTGCCGGTAGTGCCGAGAGAGAGAGAGTGACCTGGGAATTCTTTCAAAATGAGTTTTAGAAGAAATACACCAATCAACGATTCCTTGACTAAAAGCAAAAAGAATTTCTAGAATCAAAATAGGGCCGTATGACCATAACTGAATATGAAAGAGAATTTGTACGATTGAGCAAGTATGCTCGAAAATATATTTCTACTGAAAAGATAATGTGAAAGCGGTTTATTGATGGGCTGAATGAAGACATTAAACTTCTGGTCGGGATATTGGATTTAAAAGAATTCATTGTGTTAGTCGAACGTGCTTGCAAAGCTGAAGAACTGGGCAAAGAAAAAAGAAAGGCTGATTCTAAAGCTATAGATTCGAGAAAGAGATTGATGAATAAACCCTATGACTTTTCATCAAAGAAATCCCGAGATTCGTATAGTCGATCAAATGCACCAATGGGTTACTCTAATAGAGATCGTGGGAAGCAATTTACAGGTTCAAATTCTCCAACTATGTCAGTGGCAAGTGTGGGTAATGTTAGACCGAACAAACTTGAATATGGACGATGTGGAAAATGACATTTCGGAGAGTGTAAACTGAATGATAAAGCTTGTTTTAGATGTGGTTCGCATGAACACTTCATTCAAGATTGTCCTGAGTTAGATGAGAAAGATAAATCTCAAAGTGCAAGACAAAGCAACACGACTGTGAGAGGAAGACCATTGAAATATGATTGGTGGTAGAGGTACAACACGAGATACTGTTGTGAGATCCGAGGTTAGAATACCTACTAGAGCCTACGCTATTTGCACTCTCGAAGAAGAATCATCTCCAGATGTTATCACCGGTACTTTCACTCTCTATGATACTAATGTGATTGCATTGATAGATCCAGGATCAACTCATTCTTATATATGTATGAATTTAGTATCTAGTAAGTCTGCAAGAATTTTCTGTTAATATATCGGGATTTTTATTTTTTGTCTAATCTGATTTTGTTGTCATTCGATGAATATGATGTGATTTTGGGTATCGATTTGATAACGATGCATGATACTATAGTCAATTATAGACGAAAGACAATTAAATTTGTAATATCCTAAAAATATTAGAGCATCATGTTGTTACTTGTGATTACCTTGGATATGATTGTTATTGTATGCTTAGTATATTTGTGTGAAGGCTTGGAAATATTAGCTAAGCTAGAATAATTTTTAGTATGGAAAATTTAGTGAAGTGGATTAAGTGAGCCTGACACTTAAGTTAATTTAAGTGTTAAGTTAAAGCACATGAGGAGTTAGTGGCATAGTAGATAAGGAGCTTGAAAGGTTGCTTGAGAGAAGTGGTTCGAGTAGCATGGAAAGCATATTGAGGATTTTATTTTTTGTACATCCTAGCATTAAGTGTTGGCTCAGTTCAAATTATGGAAGGTTGGACTTTCAAATTTTTGGTAAGTTGAATATTGGTTTAGGAAAGTTTGTATTTTGGGAAAGGAATCTTAAGGTTATGGAAGGATGGGGGGACATAAGGCTTAGCTTAAGGAAGATGTTTTGGAAACTATTCCAAGGCCTTTAGTGAATGTATGTGGATGGCATGTATGGCTAGGGGGGTGGCCGAATATTGATAGGAGGTTTGGGGGGTATATTTGGCTAACTTTAGCATTTGTGCACCTTTTGGCATATTTTTCTCTTCCTCTCCAAACAAATCCCTCTTTGGCCGAATGCACCATAAGCATTTTGTGCAATTTTACTTTTGGTTTTAGCTCTCATTTTGTTTGAACCAAATACTATTTTCTTTCTCTCATTTTTCCTTTTGAAACCGAAAATTCATTTTTACATTTTGTGCACTTTTCTTTTCCGCAAATTAGGTGCTTGGCCGAACCTTTTTCTCCCATCTCTCTCTTTTTTTCTTTTGATATTTGCTCAACCACATTTCCTTTTCCTTTCATTTGGCCGAACCTTTTTCTTCTCCAAACTCACTTTTCTTTTCTTCAATTGTTGCTAAAACCGAATCCTCTCTCTCTCATTTTTATTCTCTTTTCTACTCACATACTTCCTTACTTTTTATACACATATCTTTCTTCTTTCATAACCATATTGCCAAAACTTCCCACTCCCTTTTTTGTATTGATTTGGCCGAATATCATCAAGGGTAGGCATTCATTTTGGTTCTCTTTAATCGGTTTTGGAAAAAGGTAAGTGTTCATGGCCATTTTTCCTTTGTTTCTTTCTCCTTTCTAAGTCATTTTCTTGTGGACAAAGGCTGAATCGTTGGGCATTTGTTTGCAAAGTTCTAACCATTTTTACGAACCGATTATTCTTTTAGGCTCTTTGGGACTTCGGAAGCAATTGATTTAAGCCTTTCTTTTAGCAATTGAAATTAGTAAGTCAAGTGGTAAGGATTCAATATTCTTTAAGTTGATTGAGAAAGCCTAAAGCTTTTAGGATTTAGAGATGATGTTGACCGAATGATGTTGCTTAAAGTTCTGTGATTTGACTGAATGTAGGACAAGGTGATCTAGTACGGTAGATCGGATCTTTGGATCTTAATACTTTCGTTGGTGTCAGGTGTGTACCTTACACACTTTATAACTCGGTTATGTATATGTATTTACAATATTAATTTACTAATCATATTATCAAAGTGGGAAAACGATGAGATTTTGATATGATACCATGATGGTATGAATGAGGATTCGAGTAAGCCCGTTTCCATATGTTGTTAATACATGTGGATTGAAATCATGATCTACGATTTATGATATATTTGTTATGTGATTCATAATAAAGTATGTTGACATGATTTGTTTATCTATTGCATTGGTATGGGCAATATGAGAGGAGGGGGAGATTGATATTCGTGTCTTCGGACACCAGAGGTTTGGCACCTCCAGTGATTTGGTATCACATTTGTGTCTTTGGGACACCAGAGGTTTGGCACCTCATAGCGACTCGTCCCTGTGGTTTAATACCACTGTGGGTTGGCCCCACTTTTGAGATATGGGATTGTCGCCAGTGATTTGGTATCACAAGTGGGTTGGCCCCACAACTTGACTGTTCGTGACTTTGGTCACCAGTGATTTGGTATCACATTTGTGTCTTTGGGACACCAGAGGTTTGGCACCTCATAGTGACTCGTCCCAGTGGTTTCGCACCACCGTGGGTTGGCCCCACATTTGATGTGTTGGGATCGTCACCAGTGATTTGGTATCACAGGTGGGTTGGCCCCACAACTTGATTATTTGTGACTTTGGGTCACCAGTGATTTGGTATCACAATATTGAATTTCGTAACTTTGGTCACCAGTGGTTTGGCACCACCAGTGGTTTGGTACCGCACGGGGTAGAAAAAGGAGTTGCGGATGGCTAGGTTAGGTGCATTATATATATATTGCTTGATTATAATTTGTGTAAGTACGTGGCAATTACCCGGGAGAGGGATTATGCACTGAGTCTTGGTGACTCACCTTCCTCACTTTTTCAGGTGATGCATAAATTCGTGGATGAGGAGCCGGATGAACTCGAGGAGGCCATGCAATAAAAGTTGGTTTTATATGAACTTCCATTTGGGTATTTCATTTTAATTTGGTTTTCATCTTTTTATGGATTTGTAATAAGGCCTGTTTAATTATGTTTTGGATTATTTATATGCTTTGGATTTGATTTAAATATGGCTTACAAATTATATGGTTTAATTAATGGTATGTGCACAAAGTTTTCTGAAATACAAATCGCGATATTTTTCAAACCGTTACCATCGGGTAACATAAAATTATTTGATAAAATTTAACATTTTAAGTGTTTTCGATAACTTATACTATTTTCCAAAACTTAAGTTTCCAAATTTCTATTAGATACGATTTTCAACCTAATTGCTTTAGTTTCTCTTTAATTCATAAATGGTTTACGAATCTAAGCTACGACTAAGTTTTCTTTTTAGATCTATTTACGAAATTTCAAAGTAATTTATCAATTTTCAATTTAATTTTCTACGAATTTAGAATCACAAAAAGTTTTTCACTAAAATTTAATCGTTAATTCGTTTTTCTTCAAAACGTTTTCCTTCGTGGCATGCCAGATTCGGTCATGGCGTATTGACCAGGTTTGGGGTGTTACAAATTCGTATCAGAGCTAAGTTCAAAAGCTCGTCTGTGGGCCCGAGGCCCAAAATGATTTAAAGTATGGTTTTAAAATGTTTTTGTTGAAAATTTTATGGTTGGAAAGGCATGGCCCCGAGTCTCAAGGCATCAATCCATACAGTAAGTACATCAAACTGTTGATTTTGATGATATGATATGATGATGTTGGCATGACTGAATAGTAGTAGGAACTACTCTAGAGACCCAAAACTATAGGTTGGATGTACTCACGAAACAATCTCTTATTAAAATAATTCATAAAACTTTGTTTTAAAGAAAGTGAAATAATGACTAATGCATAACACTTTTAAATCAGATAAGTCGAGATTTTAGACATGAGTACTCGAGGTCGAGGTCGTATTACTCGTGGACGCGGTCATGGTAGGATGGCTGTGTCTGAACCAGTGAGGTCTGGTCAAGGATCCGAAAATGAGGTACCCCCACCACCAGCGGTTGGAGTTGAGCATCAGAATCAAACGGGGGATGACGTAGTGTCTCAAGCGGTGCTGCGAGTCCTTGAGAGGGTAGCTGGAATGGGTGGAGGCACGGGAGCTCGAAAATCTGTACCCGAGCGACTCCGATTTAATGGAGCGGAGGTATTTCGAGGTGTTTCAGGTGTAGCTCCTAGTGCGGCTGAATATTGGCTAGAGGCGACGGAGCGAATCATGGATGACTTGGATCTGAATGCTGAGGACAAGCTGAAAGGGATAGTGTCGCTTCTTTGGGATGAGTCATATCAGTGGTGGCTCACAGTACGGAATAGTGCTGCAGCGGAGGATATCACTTGGGATTATTTCAAGGCAGCATATCATCGAAAATACGTGGGGTCTAATTACATTGATGTGCAGCGTAAGGCATTCCTGAGTTTGGTCCAAGGTAGTAAGTCCGTATCAGAATATGAGGCAAATTTTTTAAGATTGAGCTGGTATGCTGGAGGTATCGTAGCTTCGGAGCACGAGCGATGTGTTCGGTTCGAAGATGGGTTAAGGGACGAGCTGAGATTGCTGATTGCTCCATATCAGGAGCGAGAGTTTGCTACTTTAGTTGAAAAGGCTAAGATAGCCGAAGGGATAAAGGAATCTGGAAGGCAGAGTTACGACCGGAATAAGCATAAGAGAGGTTATGGATTATCCGAGTCACCGAGAATTCTCGTAAGAGGCTGATGCAGTGGGCGAATCGTGTCCGGAAGGCCTATTACTGCTAATCAGGGACCAGCACGGTGTAACCGATGTGGGATATATCATTGGGGCGAATGTTGGACCGGAAGGAAAGGATGTTTCGAGTGTGGCTCGCTGGATCATCGTGTGAGAGACTGTCCACGTAAGCTAGCCAGGAATCAATCTGAAGGTCAAGGTCGTGCTCAGTTCAGAAAGGAGGGACCGCCACCGCAGAGAGGTCGTGGTAATGGTAGAGAAGGTAATGGTTCTGGTCAAGGCTGTGGAGCATCGCGCAGGTAACCGCAACACCGAGGCAAGATAACCTGGGTTGGTGTATGCAATGAGACGCCGAGAGGAGGCGATGCACCGGGACGTCACACAGTGCGTTCTTAATCTTTGGTGTGCCATATACTGCTTTGATAGATGTGGGTTCGACGCATTCGTATGTTGCTAGTAGCATAGTAAAGACCATGAGCTTAGATTCTGAGACTACTTCTAGGAAGATGACCGTACTTAGCCCTCTAGGTCACTCTGTAGAAGTAAATAAGCTGAATAGATATGTACCCCTTAAACTTCAAGGGGTAGTGTCTGTAGCTGATCTGATGGAACTGCCATTTGGGGAGTTTGATCTGATTCTCGGGATGGATTGGTTGGTCAAGTACCAAGCAAGTTTGGATTGTGCTGCTAAGCGCATGGTTTTGAAGGCAGCTGATTGCGAAGAAGTGGTTATGATAGGTAATAGAAATGATTATCTATCCAACGTGGTATCTGCGTTGAAAGCTGTGAAGTTGGTCAGGAAGGGCTGTGAGGCATTTGTGGTCCATCTGTGTGCGTTGGAGGTTAAGGAGTCTACTGTAGAGAATGTTCGAACGGTAAAGGAATATGCTGACGTAATTCCAGAAGAACTTCCGGGACTGCCTTCGGATCGTGAAGTTGAATTTGGTATAGATCTGTTACCCGGAACTGTGCCAGTTTCTATTGCTCCGTATAGGATGACACTAAAGGAATTAGGGGAATTGAAGGCTCAGATCCAGGAGTTGTTGGATCGAGGTTTTATCCGACCAAGTGTTTCGCCATGGGGAGCGTCGGTACTTTTTGTCAAGAAGAAAGATGGTACGATGCGCATGTGTATAGACTACCGCCAGTTGAATAAGCTGACGATCAAAAACAAGTATCCTTTGCCGAGGATAGATGACTTGTTTGATCAGCTTAAGGGGGCAGCGGTTTTCTCCAAGATTGATTTAAGGTCTGGATATTATCAGCTAAAGGAGAAAGAGGCTGATATCCATAAGACGGCATTTCGCACTCGGTATAGGCACTACGAATTTCTGGTAATGCCGTTTGGGTTGACTAATGCGCTGTGCAAAGCATTCATGGACATGATGAATCGGGTATTCCAGCAGTTTTTGGATCAGTTTGTTGTGGTATTTATAGACGATATTTTGGTATACTCAAAGTCAGAGAAGGAGCATGATGCGTATTTGTGAGTAGTGTTGCAGATTCTGAGGGAAAAGCAGCTTTATGTCAAATTTAGTAAATGTGAGTTCTGGCTTAGGGAGGTGACTTTCTTAGGTCACGTAGTATCAGCTGAGGGGATTAGAGTGGATCCTCGAAAAATTGAGGCAGTGTTGGATTGGAAGCTGCCTAAGTCAGTGGCTGAGATTCGGAGTTTTTTAGGTTTGGCGGGGTATTACCGAAGATTTGTGGAAGGATTTTCTTTGATCGCTGCACCTATGACCAAGTTATTGAGGAAAGGAGTTCCATTTGTGTGGACCGAGAAGCAGCAACAAATTTTCGACAAGTTGAAGAAGATTCTGACTGAAGCTCCAGTTTTGATTCAACCTGAGGCGGGTAAGGAATTCACAGTGCCATCGTGATGCATCACATCTTGGTTTGGGATGTGTCTTTGATGCAAGAAAGGAAGGTAGTGGCTTATGCATCTCGACAGTTAAGACCACATGAAGTTAATTATCCGACGCATGACTTGGAATTAGCTGCTGTGGTTTTTGCTTTGAAGATTTGGAGACACTATTTGTACAGAGAGAAGTCGATAGTTTACACAGATCACAAGTCTTAAGTATCTTTTGACTCAGAAGGATTTGAACTTGAGGCAGCGTAGATGGATTGAGTTGTTAAAAGACTACGACTGTTCGATTGTGTATCATCCAGGCAAGGCTAACGTGGTGACAGACGCGTTGAGCCGTAAGGTTGTATCTGACTTAAGATCGATGTTTGCTCGTCTTAGCTTATATGATGATGGGAGTCTTTTGGCTGAATTGCAAGTCAAGCCGAGTTGGTTAGAGCAAATCAAGGAGAAACAGTTAGAGGATGATGGTTTGAATGATCAGAGGTTGCGGGTTTAGAACGGAGGTTTAGAGGATTATAGTTTGTCCAGTGATGGAGTTTTGTGTTTTAAAGGGAGAGCTTGTATGCCGAAGGATGTGGAGTTGAGGCAAAGGATTCTTCGGGACGCACATAGCAGCCCATACACTATTCATCCTGGGGGTAGCAAGATGTATCGGGATTTAAGAGAGCAGTTTTGGTGGCCAGGTCTGAAGCGGGAGGTAACTAAGTTTGTGGGCAAATGTCTGACGTGTCGAACAACTCAAGCTCGAACATCGCCATTCTTTATCTGGTTACTTCGGTGGTGAAGATTCCACAGTGGAAGTGGGAAAGGATCACTATGGACTTTGTCAGTGGATTACCTCTTACGCCATATAAGAAGGATTCAGTTTGGGTGATTGTGGATCGTCTGACTAAGTCAGCTCATTTCATTCCGATAAGGGTGGATTACTCACTTCAGAGGTTAGCTAAGTTGTATGTAGCGGAGATAGTAAGGTTACAAGGTGTACTAGTGTCGATCATCTCGGACAGAGATCCTAGATTTACGTCGAGGTTTTGGAGAGCGTTACATCGGGCTTTGGGTATGCAGCTGATTGGATTTGATCGCATTTCATCCACGATCGGCGAGGCGATCGGCACTTGGAAAGGGTTATTCAGATTTTAGAAGATATGTTGAGAGGATGTGTTTTGGACTTCAGAGGTAGCTGGAAGAGTTTTTACCGTTAGCTGAGTTCGCATACAACAATAGTTATCAGGCAAGCATTAAGATGGCACCATATGAGGCGTTGTATGGTAGGAGTGTCGCACACCTACATGCTGGACTGAGTTGGGTGAGCGTCAGATGTTAGGACCAGAGTTGGTTACAGAGACTGAGGATAAGGTTAAGATAATTCAGGCTCGTCTGAAGGAAGCTTCGGATAGGCAAAAGTCGTATGCCGATCTCAAGCGGAGGGACATAGAGTTTGCCGAGGGTGACAAAGTTTTTCTGAAGGTCTTGCCATGGAAGAAAGTGTTAAGATTTGGGAGAAAAGGGAAGTTAAGTCCAAGGTTTATTGGGCCGTATAAGGTGTTTAGACGAGTGGGACCGATGAGCTTATCACTCGAGTTGCAGAATCGAGTCGATTCACGATGTGTTCTATGTCTCCATGCTTAGACGCTATCGTTCTGATCCATCGCATGTCGTGGCAGTAGAGGAAATAGAGGTGAGTCCAGATTTGACGGTAGAAGAGGAACCTGTGCAGATTCTAGATCGAGACGTAAAAGTTTTGTGCAAGAAGTCAGTTCCTTTAGTGAAGGTTTTATGGCTAAATCATGGCGTGGAAGAAACTACTTGGGAACCGGAGGATGTAATGAGGCAGCAGTTCCCTCAACTCTTTTGATCATGTAATTTCGAGGACAAAATTTTCTTAAGGGGGTAGAATTGTAATATCCTAAAAATATTAGAGCATCATGTTGTTACTTGTGATTAGCTTGGATATGATTGTTATTGTATGCTTAGTATATTTGTGTGAAGGCTTGGAAATATTAGCTAAGCTAGAATAATTTTTAGTATGGAAAATTTAGTGAAGTGCATTAACTGAGCTTGACACTTAAGTTAATTTAAGTGTTAAGTTAAAGCACATGAGGAGTTAGTGGCATAGTGGATAAGGAGCTTGAAAGGTTGCTTGAGAGAAGTGGTTCGAGTAGCATGGAAAGCATATTGATTTTTTGTACATCCTAGCATTAAGTGTTGGCTAAGTTCAAATTATGAAAGGTTGGACTTTCAAATTTTTGGTAAGTTGAATATTGGTTTAGGAAAGTTTGTATTTTGGGAAAGGAATCTTAAGGTTATGGAAGGATAGGGGGACATAAGGCTTGGCTTAAGGAAGATGTTTTGGAAACTATTCCAAGGCCTTTAGTGAATGTATGTGGACGGCATGTATGGCTAGGGGGGTGGCCGAATATTGATAGGAGGTTTGGGGGGATATTTGGCCAACTTTAGCATTTGTGCACCTTTTGGCATATTTTTCTCCTCCTCTCCAAACAAATCCCTCTTTGGCCGAATGCACCATAAGTATTTTGTGTAATTTTACTTTTGGTTTTAGCTCTCATTTTGTTTGAACCAAATACTATTTTCTTTCTCTCATTTTTCCTTTTGAAACCGAAAACTCATTTTTACATTTTGTGCACTTTTCTTTTCCGCAAACTAGGTGCTTGGCCGAACCTTTTTCTCCCATCTTTCTCTTTTTTTCTTTTGATATTTGCTCAACCACATTTCCTTTTCCTTTGATTTGGCCGAACCTCTTTCTTCTCCAAACTCACTTTTCTTTTCTTCCATTGTTGCTAAAACCGAATCCTTTCTCTCTCATTTTTATTCTCTTTTCTACTCACATACTTCCTTACTTTTTATACACATATCTTTCTTCTTTCATAACCATATTGCCAAAACTTCCCACTCCCTTTTTGTATTGATTTGGCCGAATATCATCAAGGGTAGGCATTCATTTTGGTTCTCCTCAATCGGTTTTGGAAAAGGGTAAGTGTTCATGGCCCTTTTTCCTTTGTTTCTTTCTCCTTTCTAAGTCATTTTCTTGTGGACAAAGGCCGAATCTTTGGGCATTTGTTTGCAAAGTTCTAACCATTTTTAGGAATCGATTATTCTTTTAGGCTCTTTGAGACTTCGGAAGCAATTGATTTAAGCCTTTCCTTTAGCAATTGAAATTAGTATGTCAAGTGGTAAGGGTTCAATATTCTTTAAGTTGATTGAGAAAGCCTAAGGCTTTTGGGATTTAGATATGATGTTGACCGAATGATGTTGCTTAAAGTTCTGTGATTTGACCGAATTGGGACAAGGTGATCTAGTACGGTAGATCGGATCTTTGGATCTTAATACTTTCGTTGGTGTCAGGTGTGTACCTTACACACTTTATAACTCGGTTATGTATATGTATTTACAATATTAATTTACTAATCATATTATCAAAGTGGGAAAACAATGAGATTTTGATATGATACCATGATGGTATGAATGAGGATTCGGGTAAGTCCGTTTCTATATGTTGTTAATACATGTGGATTGAAATCATGATCTACGATTTATGATATATTTATTATGTGATTCATAATAAAGTATGTTGACATGATTTGTTTATCTATTGCATTGGTATGGGCAATATGAGAGGAGGGGGAGATTGATATTCGTGTCTTCGGACACCAAGGTTTGGCACCTCCAGTGATTTGGTATCACATTTGTGTCTTTGGGACACCAGAGGTTTGGCACCTCATAGCGACTCGTCCCTGTGGTTTAATACCACTGTGGGTTGGCCCCACTTTTGAGATATGGGATT
The DNA here is from genome assembly GCA_025503065.1 of Gossypium bickii. NCBI lineage: Eukaryota > Viridiplantae > Streptophyta > Magnoliopsida > Malvales > Malvaceae > Gossypium > Gossypium bickii. The sequence goes on from CP106715.1 coordinate 101,107,798, forward strand.
GTCGCCAGTGATTTGGTATCACAAGTGGGTTGGCCCCACAACTAGATTATTTGTGACTTTGGTCACCAGTGATTTGGTATCACATTTGTGTCTTTGGGACACTAGAGGTTTGGCACCTCATAGCGACTCATCCCAGTGGTTTCACACCACCGTGGGTTGGCCCCACATTTGATGTATTGGGATCGTCGCCAGTGATTTGGTATCACAAGTGGGTTGGCCCCACAACTTGACTATTTGTGACTTTGGGTCACCAGTGATTTGGTATCACAATATTGAATTTCGTGACATTGGTCACCAGTGGTTTGGCACCACGAGTGGTTTGGTACCACACGGGGTAGAAAAAGGAGTTGCGGATGGCTAGGTTGGGTGCATTATATATATATTGCTTGGTTATAATTTGTGTAAGTACGTGGCAATTACCCGGGAGAGGGATTATGCACTGAGTCTTGGTGACTCACCTTCTCCCTCACTTTTTCAGGTGATGCGTAAATTCGCGGATGAGGAGCCGGATGAACTCGAGGAGGCCATGCAATAAAAGTTGGTTTTATATGAACTTCCATTTGGGTATTTCATTTTAATTCGGTTTTCATCTTTTTATGGATTTGTAAAAAGGCCTGTTTAATTATGTCTTGGATTATTTATATGCTTTGGATTTGATTTAAATATGGCTTACAAATTATATGGTTTAATTAATGGTATTTGCACAAAGTTTTCTAAAATACAAATCGCGATAGTTTTCAAACCGTTACCATCGGGTAACATAAAATTATTTGATAAAATTTAACATCTTAAGTGTTTACGATAACTTATACTATTTTCCAAAACTTAAGTTTCCAAATTTCTATTAGATATGATTTTCAACCTAATTGCTTTAGTTTCTCTTTAATTCATAAATGGTTTACGAATCTAAGCTACGACTAAGTTTTCATTTTAGATCTATTTACTAAATTTCAAAGTAATTTATCAATTTTCAATTTAATTTTCTACGAATTTAAAATCACAAAAAGTTTTTCACTAAAATTTAATCGTTAATTCGTTTTTCTTCAAAACATTTTCCTTCGTGGCATGCCAGATTCGGTCATGGCATATTGACCGGGTTTGGGGTGTTACAGAATTAAAACGTCAGAATAATGAGACTATTAGAATTGAATCAGATGATTTGAATAGTTCACCAGTTGTGACTCGTCTATGTTAGCTCAGAGATTTGTGAGAAAGAGGTGTGAAGCTTGTAATATCCCGAAATAGGGGTTGTGAGTTTGGTAAATAACTTGAGTGTGAGTGAGCCTCAAGAGTGGTTTTGATGTGTTTTGGAGTTCCTAAAACTCTCGGATTAAAATGGGACACTTTTGGAAATTTTGAAAATTTAGGGTTAAAAGTGGAATTTGGCTGAGGAGGCCTTAAGTAAAAATTTTGTAAAGTTTTGGACATGAAAGTCCAGTGAGTAAAGTGGCTTCCGTGTGTGCCACTTAAGGGGGGCCGCCAAAACAAGTTAGTGGTTCGAGTCTAGGTAATGCGGCAAAAGCATTTTTATTTTGAAATATAGCTACCTTGCTTTGAAGGAGGGCTTAAAACAAATTATTGACGCGACATTAGCATGAATTGAACACTGGCCGAGTGGTTAAGGACTTGGCTTGAGAGCTGCGTCTAAGGGGACTCGCGTTCGAGTCATAGGAGTCGCACTGGAAGCCTTCTATTTTTGCTTCTAGCGCTAAAGCATAGGAGCCAGTGAAGAAGGGTTTAAAAGAAATTCAGCGTGTTTAATTGCATGAAATTCTAAGTGGCCGAGTGGCCAAGGACCTTGCTGGAGAACCACGACTTGAAAGACTCATGTTCGAGTCATGGAAATCGCGCATAAGGCGTTTTATTTTTATTTTAGCGCTAAAGTGGAGGGAGCCAAGGAAAATAAGGTTTAAAAGAATTTCTATGCGTTTATTGTCACGAAATACGCAAAGGATCAAATGGCAGGAAGCTTGAGAGCTTTCTCAGTCTCGGTTCGAGACACGGGGGCTCTGACTTGGCCTTTTTTATTTTGGCAGCGTGGGAAGCCCTCTCGCATGGCACATGCATGCAGACGCATGCAAGAAACAAAAGGTCGTTTTGTTCTTCTTATTTTATTTGTTTTAGAAGTATGGAGCATTATTTTTTTTTATTTTATTTGATTAAGTTATTTTATGTGGGAATAAACAATGTATTATTCTTTTCTTTTTCAATGAGGATGGGTCTTGGCCTTGGGGATAGAAGCATGTGCGGCATGGGTGGATTATTTTTACTATGTTTTATTAGTTTATTTTATGTTAATGATGGGCAAGTATGACAAAAGGAGAGAGGTGTAGCCGGCCTTGATTGGCAAAAACATGACCGTTGGAAGCATGAGAAGTATGGCCGGCCTTGTCTTTTGTTCTTGGCAAAATTTCTTGAATACTTGGCTTTCTTTTTCCCTCATTTTGGTGCTTAGCCGATTGAATCTCTTTAGGGGTTATCTTATTTGGTTTTCTAATAGCAAAAAGGTGTCAAAACTTTTGATATTATTTCCTTCCCTACCCAAGCTAAGCATAGCCGAATTTCATACTTTATTTTCATTCCTCTTTGTGTCTTAACCGAAAATAGAAGAGGGAGAGCATGGCCGTATATGTGGTCATCTTCTTTTAGAGTATAAGCCAAAACTCTAGAGAACCTTATCAACATTTCTTTTTGGCCTCAAGGGTTGAAGCATTAGAGAAGGTGCCTTCGACTACTTCCTTGTAATCTCTCTAAACAAACATTGGTAAGTACTCCTATTAAGTAGTTAGTTTCTTCTCTTTTCTTTTCGTATGCCGAAATCAAGGCTAGACTTGATTCTAAGAATGGCCGAATATGCCTAAGGCTATATTAATGTGTTTCTATTGTGCTAGTGTTAAGGAGTTTTTAAAGGAGCCTATGGGTTTCGGCTATACTAGGGGATTGGTAACTACCAAAGGCATGCAAATCTTTTGAGACTTGGAAAGGATAGGTAAGGTGCGTAATATTCGGCCAAGAGCCCTTGTTTGTAGAGTTGTGTATGAGCCCATTCTAACAACGTTTTAATAGGACATTCGATGACTTCGAGAGCTAATCTACGAGAACAAGTGGTGTTTCGGGATCGAAAGAAGCTAGGTAAATGACTCTTGGCATTCAGCCTAAGGCCATTTTGGTGCTAAGTGTAACCGATTTCGGTTATGTGTTTTAGGGGCTAATTGATAGAAGTAACAAAAGCTTTCGGGATTTTAGTCGATATTAGACTCGATAAGTCAGAATCTCACTATAATCAGGTGCGTAGTTATCGCACTGTTCTTTTGCTTGATATATGTATTGTAAGTATTATTTTATGTAAATGTATGAGTTGTGCATGTTAGCCAAAATAAAGGCTAAAAGTATGGATACTAAGGTAAGTGAACGAATAATCAGGTTAGTGATTATGATATTAACCTTTCAGTGATTTGCGATAATAATTGATTATTGATGAATGTAAAATAAAGTGATGACTTGTGATGTATGTTGTTTTGAGTAATGTGTGGTCATGGTATAATATATATAATTGTTTCGTACGAAATGTTGCTATGGTACATATACGTATGCATGAGACTTGTGATGTGACTATTGGAGAAAAGGGTGTACACTATGTGAGTGGTTAAATGCTAGCCTCGTGCTACATTCGCGATTGATGATCAGTGAACCGATTGATATGTGGATCACTATGTGATCAGTGGCTTGGCTACGACCTTAAGAAATAAGTGTGTCAAGGAAAGACATGTGGATCACTTTGTGGATTGGATTTCATATTTATAAATTGTATGTTTGAAATTGTATATTTAAAGTTTCATATTCCTAATTTTATATATTAATTATATATATGGATTGTGTGGATAGGGGCCAAGCCCACATGTGAGGACATGTGTATAACTATGCACTGAGTCTTGGTAACTCACTCTATTTTTCTTAACCCTTTCAGGTGGTGCGTAAAGCTTGGACCGGGTCGGAGAGGATACAAAGGTGGCCATGAGGAAGTGGATTTTAACAAAAAGGACATTTTGTTTGATTTATTAAGTATCTACTTTTTCATTATTCCGATTAAGTGTTTGATGTAAAAAGGCCCACTAAAGCATCTTTATTATTATGCCCTATTATGGAAAGATAGTTTAAATGTTGATTGCAAATGGTTTTATTGTCTCAAGTAAAGCTTGATTTCGATATTTTATAACAAACTTCGATTTTTACTTGGAATATTACAAGTCATGAAAATGTTTTATTAAAGGAAATAAATTTTCAACGGTTTATCTCTTAAGTAAGAATGTTTTTCGAAAGTGTTCCGCAGTGGCATTCCAAATTCGGTCGAAGTAAATGGGCCGGGTTTGGGGTGTTACAAAGCTTATCCTACTTATGTACTTGATACAAAAGTGACAGAAACAATGATTGAATCAGTGCCAGTTGTGTGCGAGTATCCAAATGTATTTCCCGAAGAGTTACCGGGTTTACCACCTATCAGAGAGGTTGAGTTTGGTATTGAATTAGTACCGGGAACAATGCCAATATCGATAGCTCTATACAGAATGGCTCCAATAGAGTTAAAAGAATTGAAAGCTCAGTTGCAAGAGTTGACAAATAAATGTTTTCCTAGACCGAGTTTCTCTCCCTAGGGTGCACCGTTGTTATTTGTGAAAAAAGAAAGATGGCACATTGAGAAAGACGGTTGTGTAACATGCCCAGGCACACTTCGAAGTGGCCCTTGAGCCACATGGCAGAGACACATACCCATGTCCCTTGGCCGTGCATGCAAAATAGGCCATTTGCAAGGCCAAAATGCCACCCACCCTTGGGTCATACCTACAAGCACATACAAGCCTATTTTCACACATAATTTGGCAACCAAATACATGTCAATTGATCTACATATCATCCCATCCAATCTCATTTCTAATCATGTCAACTTATATACCAAATTGCACAACTAAAACACATGCATAACCAAGCATGATTCATCTGCAATATCACTAGATCACAATGGCATCAATCCATCATTAAGCTTACCATCCATAAGACATTTTCATTACCATCAAGCCATACTAAAACATACTTCATAAACCATAATCATTCATGCATATTACCAACATTTATCTAGCCATATCACATGGCTATTTACACATCTCTAACATGTTTCAAAACAACTAGCCTATACATGCCATATTCAATTATACACATCTTCAAAAGTACCAAAATAGATTGCCGATAGTGTGATAAAGATGCTGACGATCCCAGGATCCGATCTAGCTTTACTGACACTGTAAAACAGAGAAACAAATCACAAAGTAAACTTTCAAAAGCTTAGTAAGTTCAAAATCTAATACAATTAACTCATTAACACAATTACATTATACAATTATAATCCATCACATAGATTAATTCACCATCACACATACCACACCATCCAAAGCTAACATGCTCAATTATATTCCATAAACACATTTATAATCTCATCAACCATATAGGTTTCGAACGTACCTTAGCCAACACTAAGTTATCGATCACACATGCTGCTTATTACTCAATATTTCATACTGTACAACTTTCGTTATTCTTTCAATTCTATCGCACACTTAGTGCCCAAATCATAGCCGAAGCTTAGGTAACATCGCACACTTAGTGCCGCTATATCAAACCAAACTTAAATCGGTATCACACACACAGTGCCAACTCATTAAGCCGAAGTTTCTATTGTTTCGCACACATAGTGCTAATCTTCTCTGTCTCGTTTCTAAATTAGCACACTTAGTGCCTCAATTCTCGAACTCATATATATATTTCACACATTTCCATTTCATTAATATACATTCATTCATTTCTCATCACATAGAGACAAGTTTAATGGCAAGTATTATATCTGAACTTACCTCGGACGTCGAAATAACAAAACGGTCGATTAATCAAGCTCTTTTTCTTTGTCTCGATCTCGATCCGAACCTCTCCTTTCTTGGTCTATACATATACAAAATTAACTCATTCAATCACCAATTCATTCAATTTAGTCCCAACACACATATTTTGGGCATTTTACAAAATAGCCCTCAATTTTCACCTTTCGACACTTTAGTCCCGGTTTCATCAAATCACCAAAATAAACACAATTTCAAATCACATATGCGTAGCTGAATTATTCCCATGCTAATACAAGCCCACACATTTCAGTTATTTCACATTTTAGTCCTTCAATTTACACTTTTCTCAATTTAACCCAAATTACTCATTTCACTAAAAATTCAAAGACAAAATATGTACATCCTTCACATAACTTTCGTATTTCATCATCAACTATCACAAAGCTCAAGCACTCATCAATGGCGTGTCTCGAAATCACCATTAAACTCTAAATTAAAGCATGGGCTAGCTAGAACACAAAGCAACGATCACGAAAACGTAGAATTTATCAAAAACTGATCAAAAATCATACCTTAATCAAGAACTCAATTTGGCCGAACCCTAAAGCTCTTTTCCTTTCTTTTTCTTTAGAAACTTTCAGCAATGGTGATGAAAAGATGAACAAATTGGTGTTTTGTTTTATATTTTATTATCATTAATACACCAATTACCATTTTGCCCTTAATGAAATTTAATAGTAACAACAAAACCATGCTATCATCTTCCACTAACTTAGAAAATGGGCTATTTGCATCATAAAACCTCCAAATTATAAAGACAACAACAATTAGGCACTTTAACAATCAGCACACAGCTTTTGCATTCTACGTGATTAAGTGCTTTTTGCTAATTAAGCACTCCAACCACAAAATTTTCACACAGCAATTTCACGCAGACTTAATCACATATTGTAAATATAGAAAATAATATTAAAATATTTTTTCGATCTTAGATTTGTGGTCACAAAACCACTGTTCCGACTAGGGTCTAAACTGGGCTGTTACAATGAATCTGAGCATGCCGAGCATTTGAAAATCATGTTACAAACTTTGAGAGATAAACAGTTGTTTGCAAAGTTTAGCAAATGTGAGTTTTGGCTACGAGAGGTTAGTTTTCTGGGACATATAGTTTCAGCTGAGGGTATCAAAGTTGACCTGCGCAAAATTTCTGCGATTATAGATTTGAAGCCTTCGAGAAATGTATCTGAAGTCCGTAGTTTTCTTGGACTAGCCGGTTATTAAAGAAGATTTGTGAAAGGCTTCCCGATGATTGTGACTCCGATGACACGATTGCTTCAAAAGGATGTTAAATTTGAGTGGTCAGAAATGTGACACCCCTAACTCGTATGCGTCACCGAAGTAGAGTTACAAGGTATTACCGATCAATTCACAACATATAGCATACTTTTATCAAACATAAACATTCATTCTCATAAATCATTCAACACAATCACATTGTCCCTTATAAGGACCTACAAGTCCCTAAATATGCTTTCGAAGTGGTTCAGGACTGAACCGATAACATACTAAAATTTTGGAAAATTTACAAATTTTTCATATAATCAGGTATCACACACCTATGTGAACTGGCCGTGTGCCTCTGATCGTAGTCTGAGAGTTTTAATAATTATATAAGGAATGATCGAGCCTAAAAACTAACTATCACCATGATTGAGGCAAGCGCACCTATCGAACAGTAGTATAGCTTAGTGGCAAGACCGGAATGTCGAACCTAAGGGAACCAAAAGTACTAGTACTAACTTTCTTTTTATTATCTAGCATAAAAATAAAAGTGATCAACGTTTGTCTAACTAATTCCTTAGCTAAAAATGCCAAGACATAGAGAATGAATTGGTAAAATACTCTTGAGAAAACCAATTGATTAAGACAATACTCGAGGAAGAATCCACCTAGACTTCACTTGTTATTTAACTCTGAATCAGACTATTTATTCACTTGACTTGATCTGTAGGATTCCCTAATTTATATTAATACCTCTTTCGAGGCTACTAACGTCTAACCCTAGGTTGATTAATTGAAATCTCTTTCTAATTAAAACCCCTAGGGTTGCAATAACTCGATCTATGGACTACCATATTAGGTTTGACCCTAATTCGACAGATTTTCATCGTCCTATCTCTAGGAGTGTGATCAACTCCGCTTAATTATGCTGGACCTACTCTTAAATAGGGACTTTTGCTCCTCTGAATATGCACATCAATACTTGAATCAATATCCAAAAATATTAAAGCAAGAATTAAGAACACATAATTAAGAACAAATCAAGTTTTTATTATACAGTTCAGAAAATAATAACAAGATCCGTCTTAGGTTTCATTCCCCTTAGGTATTTGAGTGGTTTAGTTCATGTTTATAAAAGACAAATTAAATAACAAATCATAAAGAAAAACTCTAAAACCCCCTGAAAGAATTTGAAGGGAAAATCCTCAGTCTCGAGCGTGATTTCGACTTTTGAGATGGATCAACTAGCTTTCTTCGAGTAATTCCCTATATCCAGCCCTCTCTGGCTTTGCTCTCCATCAAAAGCCCTGACAGAGTCTTTCTGTCGAACTCCCCTTCTAGGTTGCCCTCTAGGGTGTTTATATAGGCATTCGAGATGCCTTACTTGGCCCACAAGTATCCTATTCTGAGTAAAATTAAAACGAGTCACGGCAAGGACACGCCCGTGTGAAACACCCGTGTGAATCGAGCCCTAGGCTGTGTTCGAGTCCGCTAAAGTGGCACGACCGTGTGGCGAACCCCAGGCCATGTGGATTTCTTACTTTGGACCATTTTCTCTATTTTTTGACCCGTTTCTCATTCTTTTCATCGTCCTCTGCTCTCCTAAGTATACAAATGAAATTAAAGGATTAGGAGCATCAAATTCCACGATTCAAGGGATAAATCATCCAAAAGTATGCCAAATGTGGGATTAAAATATGTATATATTACGGTTTATCAGCCTTATACGACTAGTAGACAAACCCGTGTCTTAGGCCGTGTGGAAACAGGGCATACATACTGACTTGCTTTACACGGCCAAAGACACGCCCGTGTGCTAGGCCGTGTAAAAACTGGATGGTATACTGACTTGGGTGACACGATCGACCACACACAAGTGTGTTAGGCCGTGTGCCATTTAAGAGGGTATACTAACTTGTACCAGACAGCCTGTCAGACGCCTGTGTGTGAGGCCGTGTGGTGTATACTGACTTCACTTCAATTTCAACATCAAGGGACACACAATCGTCTAACGTAACTGTGTGTCACACACAGCTAAGATGCACGCCCTTGTCTTCACCCATGTGGACAAAAATAGGCTATTTACCAAGCCATTTTATAACCTATTTTACATATACCTATTCAAACTCAAATTGCACCATTTCAAGACACTAATATGCATCCAATTACCATCAAATACCAATCTCAAGTATGCTATAATTTGCCATCTAATTTCATACCTAAATTCACATATACAATTCAATCAAATAAATATTCCACACTTATATCAGCAAGCACAAATACACAAACACATAACTACTCAAATTATCAACTTCAATCACACCTTATAGATCAATTACCAAACTCAAAGTATAATCATTTGAGCAACTATAAAACCATAACCACATCCATGCCAAAATATACAAACCAAAACATATACATTTACAAGCCATTTCTAATGGCCAAACACACATCAATACTATCATTATTTACAAGCCAACTCTCACGGCTATAATCACAACCAAAATACCACATCTAGCTTATACATTCTATATACCATATATGTATAATTCCAAAGTACCAACCTAGATGTTTGATAGTGCGATGATGTTCCCGACGACTCTCGGATCCAAGCTAGCCATGATTCTCTATAAAACATAGAAAAATAACACGAAGTAAGCTTCATAGCTTAGTAAGCTCGTAGGTGAATGTAACAGACCGAATTTGACCTAAATAGAACAATGGTTTCGAGACCACGAATCCGAGTCTGAGAAATATTTAAATATTATATTTTGTTTTTATTATATGTGAATTAATGTGTGTGAAAGTTTCGTAGAAAAATTTAATCGTTTGTGTGTTTAATTTAGAAAAAGGACTTAATTGCGTAAAATGTAAAAGTTGCAAACTATAGTGCAAAGTGCTAGAATGATGATGGCTTCTTAATATGAGGTATTAAAAGGGAAAATAGCTCATTTTTAATGGTAGTGGGCGGCATATGTCAAAAATACCCTTATATGTATATGTTAACCTTATATTATAAAAAGGGCATTATGATGCATTAGTTTAAATTCTAATTATATCTTAAATAAAACATAAAATATAGCTTGGTTCTTCATTTCTTCAACACCGAATATAATAAAAAAAGAATAAGGGAGAGGGTTTGTTCATTCGGCCAACATTCAAGCTTAAATCGGGCATGTATTTTAGTCGATTTTTGATAATTTTTACGTTTTTGTGATCGTAGCTTCGTATACTATCCGACCCATGCTAAAATTTTTGAGATTAGTGTGTATATGACATTCGGCCATTGATGTGTTCATGACTTTTTGATGTTTGGTGATTTTAAATTAAAGCTATGTTAAAGATTAGTATGTTTTGTATTAGAAATTTTAGTGAATTTGAGTATTTTGGACTAAATTGCAAAAATGAAATTTTGAGGGGACTAAAATGTAAAATAAATGAAAGAAATGGTCTTGTATGGTCCTTGTGAACATTCGGCCCTAAGGTGTTGTAGTGAAATTTTGTGTATTTTGTGTTTTGTGTAAATAGGACTAAATTGTAAAAATATGAAACCCTAGGGGTAAAATGGTAACTTGCCCATTTATGTGTTTAGGGACTAAATTGAAATGAAATGTACATGAATGAGCTAAATTTTAATGTGTTTAGATCAAGAACAAAGAAAAATGGATTTGGATCGGGGAAAGACGAAGGTTATCGAATAGCCGGTCTACGCGGTCCGTCGACAGTCGAGGTAAGTCCTTAAGCAAATATACGTCAAAGAATTATTTATGAATATAATAAATGATGAAATTTGAGTATTTTAAGCATAAATATATGAAATGGCCGAATGTAGGGGTATGGTATTGGATTGAGTTTCATTTGTTGAAAGTAATGTGTAATAGATATGCTCGGTTGTTATGTGAAAGTGATAAGCATTACATAGGTTGTTTGAGATGCTAGTGTTGAGAAATTTGCATTGAACGATTTATTTTGTTGTTATTTAGGGCTTCGAGCCTAGCAGGCCTTATGCCGATGACTTATTTCGGACTTCGAGCCTAGCAGGCCTTGTGCCAGTGATTTAATTCGGGCTTATAGCCTAGCAGGCTTAATGGCGGTGTTTATACTTCGGACCTTTTGTCTAGCAGGCTTAATGCCGGTGGGTAATTCAGGCTTGAACGCCTAGTAGTCTAAATGCCGAGATACGCTATAAACGAAGAATTCGAGAATGAAATGGGGTATGGCATATTAAATGATATGTGTTAGAAGCTCGGGTAAGAGTTGGCTTATTGTATTAGTAAGAAATGAAGTAGCTCAGTTCATTACCATTTTACTTAAATATGGTGTGATGAAGTGAATGATTCATTAAGTATTTTATTTAGTGATGATGATCTTATCATTAACAGGTATGAACATTTAATATGTGAGAAGTTGAGATATGTATATATAACATATGGAAGATTCGGTTATAATGAAAAGATGAATGGTAAAAGTGTTTGAAAGTATTTGTAATTGATTTTGTTTGACTCCAAATATATGAATAAACATAATACTCAATGATTTGTTGGTATATGCGTTTATGATAACCAAGTGCTAATATTTAGGTCAAAGTATTACTAGTATTTGGCTAAGCATAATTTACATGTTGGAATGATTATATTCAATGCCGAAAGCATGGAGATTAATATGTTTAAATATACGTTTATTGCATTAATATTTGCTTGAGACTTACTAAGCTAGTAAGCTTACTTTGTGTGTTTTAATGTGCTGTTTTATAGATTTTGGGTCAACTACGGGCTCAGAGGATCTTCGGAGAAGTCAACCACACTATCAACTCTTTTGGTACTTATAAATCTAGTTTGATTCGAAAGGCATGTATAAGCTAAGCTATGTTGTTAATTAATGGTATTTAATCTTGTATATATATGTATAGCCTTGTGAAATGGCTATTACTCTTGGCTAAACTTTACTTATGTGTTAGATAGATTGGTTTGTATACTTGTTCTTGGTTATGTGCTTTTTGTTATGTTTTAAGTTTAGCTTGAAAGCATATATTATGACATTTATATTGAGAAGTTTAGTTATGAGCTGATGATGATAGTGAAAATGTTTATGCATGGATATTTGAAGTTGAGCATTGGAGTGTTTATTTGAGATTCGAGCATGTGGTCGAAGAATTGTTTATACTTATGCAACTCCGCTAGATATATTAGCTCATGTGTTTAGTAGGTTAATAGTATTTCTTTATGACCTTAGTATTCAATGTGGCTTTGATTAAATAAATTCGAAAAAGGGGGCTACGTTGTGTATTGTAAGGATGTATATTCGGCTAAGTCTATGTGCTATAGTCAAACGTAGTTAACATACTCAAAGAACTAGTTGGTTGGGCTCATGTTCGAATATGGAAATGTGTATAACTATGATATATATATATAAATGGCTTGTGAGATTGTTTAAATTTTACTAGGTGCAAGAAACTACCCAACTCGACTTGTGTTAGGTATTAAACATGAAATGTCATAAATGGGACCTTGTATATTCGGCCAAATGCTTAAGTATGTAAGTGATGTGTAATAAGCTGCTTGTAATCGATTATGTGGAATTAGGTTAAAGCTAAAAGAATTCAGTCTTAATAGGGTGTAATTATGTGATGACATTTTGATCATGCTTATATGTTTTTATATATATACTTATTGGACACAAATGATTCAATGGTTCAGGTACTATATAAATACTGAAAATAGGACAAATAAGGTTTATAGAATTATAGAATTAATATGTAATAGTAATGTGTACATTGAGTAACCAATCATGTTCATCAGTAACTATATTACTTATTTGCATGTCTTAGTTTATTATTATAAGCATGTTTTACACTTAAGTGATTATTTGTTTATGATCGTATCTCTTTTTAAGCATGTTTGATTAAGAATGATTGACTGAATAGGGGTTTTGGCTTTTCTGGTAATGCCCGTAACCCTAATCCGGCGATGGACTCGGGTTAGGAGTGTTACAGTGAATAACTCAATTCATCAAATAAATATAATTCAACCAATTACACATGACAAAATCATATCCACCTTATTTACAAACCTTTCTCATGTCTCAAAACATAATCGAATACAAACTCATCGAACATTCTGTATTTAATACTCGAATAGGTTCCGTACATACCTGTATTGCATACTAACCTCTTTCTCAACCACATCGTTCGTTTACCCGTTGATCCATTCAGAATAGAAATCGGATACTCAGGAGTCTCATACAATAAGTACCTATACCATGGCCCGTAGCCAAATCAAATTAACTTATCCAAAGAACTATTATCATGGCCATCCGATATACATGGCCCGAAACCAAATGCATGGCCCGAAGCCAAATCAGTAAAATACGCACCCGAAGTTCTAATATCATGGCCCGAAGCCAACTCAATGTATCACTTACTAACATATCCATAGTATCTAAAACTATTCCTAAGGTTCAACCAAGCTTTCACACTTTTCGTTTCTGTCGTCGAATGCATTCATAGAGTTGTTTCCATAATTCATACATCATCCATAATTCCGTTTTAACAATTTATGCAATATTAAAGCATTTTAACGCACATTTATAATGTAATAATCACATACGAACTTACCTCATATTCAAAATTGACGGATCGGGTCGACTACTCGATAACCTTGCTTTTCCCAGATCTAAATATGAACTCTTTCTTTCTTGATCTATATGTATTCAAAATTAACTCATTTAATCATCTACTCATTCAATTTAATCCGAAAATACACTTTTGGGCATTTTTACACATTTGCCTCTAATGTTTCACAACTTTTACAATTTAGTCCTTATTTCCTAAAATCACAAATTCATGCAATTTAATTCAACTTCACCATAGTTTAATTTCACTAGTGTCCCTAGTAGCGCACATATTTCATTATTTTCACAAATATGCCACATAAATTTCACATATTTCAATTTAGTCCCTTTTTGACATTTTTGTCAAAAACCACTTAACAAAACATGTAAAACTATCATCAAGCTTTCATATTTCAACATTAAACATCAAAGAACACATAGACTCAGCAATGGAAACACTCAAAATCTTTAACAGTATTGAAATTAAAGGTACAGGCTAGCTATAACACGACACAACGATCTCAAAAATGTAAAAATCATCAAATACCGAGCTCAAAACATAGCTAATTGCTTGACTTTCCCTAGCCGAATGAAAATCCCTATTTTACTTCTTGTTCTCATTTAATGTCGGCAATAAGAAGAAAGATGAACAAATGTTTTGACTTTGTTTTATTATAATAACCTTTATTAACCAAATTACCTATTTAACCTTAATGAACATTAATAATTTCAAATTTACGAAGCCATTATCATCCACTATCACATTAATGGTATAATTTCAACATAAGGACCTTAAATTTAAGGTTCTATAGCTATTAGGCACTTTTAGCTGATAGAACACAAGTTTTACACTTTACGCGATTTAGTCCTTTTTCTCTAATTAACCATTTAAACGATAAAATTAGCTCACAAAATTTGCACACATATCAAATAACATGCTATAAAAACATAAAATACTATTAAAATAATTTCCCAGCATTGAATTTTTGGTTCCAAAACCATTGTTCTGATTTAGCTAAAACTGGGTTGTTACAACTCTCCCACCTTAGGGACTTTCGTCATCGAAAATCTTACCAGTGAATAGGTTCGGGTATTGTTTTCTTATAGCATCCTCGGGTTCCCATGTAGCTTCTTCAACCCGATGTCGATGCCATAATACTTTCACTAAAGCGATTTTCTTATCTCTCAGATCTTTGATCTCACGAGCTAAAATTCTAATTGGTTCTTTAGCATATGACATATCAGACTGAATTTCAATCTCGGTTAGGGAAATGACATGTGAAGGGTTAGATCGGTATCGTCGAAGCATTGTCACATGAAACACATTATGTATTTTCTCTAACTCAAACGGTAAAGATAGTCGATATGCCACTGGTGCAACTCGCTCAGTAATCTCATACGATCTGATGAATCGAGGACTCAATGTCTTTTTTTGACCAAACCGAAATATCTTTGTCCACGGTGACACTTTCAAAAACACTTTATCCCCGACCTGGAACTCAATATCTTTCTGTTTCAATTCTACGTATGATTTATGTCGATCCGAAGCTGCTTTCAAACTATCGCAAATTACTTTCATTTTTTCTTCAGTCTCTCTGATCAGATCAACCCCGTGAATCTTATTTTCACTGTGCTTACTCTAATACAATGGTGTTCGACATTTACGACGGTATAGAGTTTCGTATGGTGCCATCTTTATACTCGATTGGAAGCTATTATTGTAAGCAAAGTCAATCAGTGGTAGATATTTCTCATAGCTACCTTCAAACTCAAGAATGCAACAACGCAACATATCCTCAAGTATCTGAATAACTTGTTCGGATTGACCATCCGTTTGTGGATGAAACATGATGCTAAAAAGTAGCTTTGTACCTAAAGCTTCTTGAAATTTCTTCCAAAATCGCAAAGTGAATCTCAGATCTCTGTCCGAAACAATAGGTAGTGGCACTCCGTGCAATCGAAAAATCTCTGAGATATACAACTCAACCAAATAATCAAGTGAGTAATCAGTACATACAATAATAAAGTGAGTCGATTTTTTCAAGCTGTCAACAACAACCCAGATCGTATCTTTCTTTCTCAGAGATAAGGGTAAACCTAATACGAAATCTATTGTTACTCTATCCACTTCCATTCGGGAACCATAATAAGCTGTAATAAACCTGACTGCACTTGATGCTCAGCTTTGACTTGCTGAAAAATCAAACATTATGAAACAAATTCTAAGATATTCTCATTTCATGTCGTGCCACCAATAAAACTATTTCAAATCGTTATACATTTCCGTGCTTCCCGGATGTACTGATAAAAAACTACTATGTGCTTCGTTTAGAATCTTCCGAATGAGCTCAAAATTTCTTGGTACACATATTCTATCACGAAACATCAAGCAGTCATCAGGCCTTATTTGAAACTCTAAATCAAAAATTCACTCACACTGAGCTCGTTTTTCTTGCAATTCATTATTAAAATTTTTAGCCTCACAAATCTGCTATACAAATAACGGTCTCACTTTCAACTCGGCTACTATCAAACTGTCATCAGACAAAGCTAATTCTATGTTCAAAACACGTAAGGGAAATAAGGACTTTCGGCTCAAAGCATCAGGAATTACGTTCGCTTTTCCCGGATGATAGTCAATCACCAATTCATAGTCATTTAGCAATTCTAACCATCTCCGCACTCGCAAATTCAAATCTTTCTGAGTCATCAGATATTTCAAGCTTTTTTGGTTAGTATAAATATGGCATTTCTAACTACACAAATAATGATGCCAAATTTTCAATGCGAACATTATCGCAGCTAAATCTAGATCGTGTGTCAAATAATTCTTTTCGTGCGGCTTCAATTGTCTTGAGGCATAAGCTACAACTTTACGTTCTTCCATCAAAACACAACCCAGGCCATTTAACGATGCATCACTGAAAACTATGGATTCTTTACCCGACTCAGGCTGAACTAACACGGGTGCCTCTATTAATAATGCATTCAACTACTCGAAGCTCTGTTGACACATTTCTAACCACTCAAATTTAACATCTTTTTGAAGCAATCGTGTCATCGGATTCGTAATCATCGAGAAGCCTTTCACAAATTGTCTATAATAGCCAGCTAGTCCCAGAAAACTACAAACTTTGGATACATTTCTAAGAGGCTTCCAAACTATAATCGCGAAAATTTTGCTCGGGTCGACTCGAATACTCACGTTTGAAACTTTATGTCCCAGAAACCAACCTCTCGTAACCAAAACTCACATTTCCTGAACTTTGCAAACAACTTTTTATCTATCAAAGTTTGTAACACAATTCTTAAATGCTCGACATGCTCAGACTCATCACGAGAATAAATCAAAATATCATCAATAAACACAACTATGAATCGGTCTAAGTACGACCTGAAAATTTGGTTCATCAAGTCCAAAAAACAGCAGGTGCATTTGTTAGTCCGAAAGGCATAACAAGAAATTCATAGTGTCCGTACCTTGTTCTAAATGCAGTCTTTGGCACATCGGTGTCTTTAACTCACAACTGGTAATAACCCAATCTCAAATCAATTTTTGAAAACACCATTGTCCCTTTTAACTGATTAAAAAAAATCATCCATTCGTGGCAAATGGTATTTATTCTTGATCATCACTTTGTTCAGCTGTCGGTAGTCTATACACATTCTCAATGTGCCATCTTTCTTTTTCACAAATAACAACAGTGCACCCTACGAAGAGAAACTCGGTCTAGCAAAACATTTATTTGTCAACTCTGGCAACTGATCTTTCAATTCTTTTAACTCTATCAGAGCCACACTGTATAGAGCTATCGATATCGACATTGTTCCCGGTACTAATTAAATACCAAACTCAACCTTTCTGATAGGTGGTAAACCCGGTAACTCTTTGGAAAATACATCTGGATACTCGCACACAACTGGTACTGATTCAATCTTTATTTCTATCACTTTCGTATCAAGTACATAAACAAGGTAAGATTCACACTCCTTTCTCACAACTCTCTGAGCTAAGATAAACGAGATCACAACTGGCAAACTGTTCAGATCATCAGACTCAATTATAATAGTCTTATTATTCTGACATTTCAGTTCAATTGTCTTTCATCTACAATTCATTGTAGCATTATGCATCGGTAGCCAATCCGTACCCAAAATCACATTAAATTCATCGAATGGGAAAAACATTAGATTAGCTGGAAAATAGAAATCTTGATTTATTAACAGAAAATTCTTGCAGACTTTGTCAACCAAAACACATTTGCCTAAGGGGTTCGATACTGTAACGACCCGAATTTGGGCCTAGTAGGATTGGGCCCATTGGGCCTTAGGTGTAGGAGTGTATAAAATTTTTGAGAAATAAGAGAACAGAATTATTTCATGTTGGACTTATTAGTAAAGTGATTTTGGAAAGATACGATATTTTTAGGAACTTCCGGGTTCAAGTTAGGCTATAGGTAGATTTTTGTGTTTAAGCACTTTAAAGAGAGAAGGTAAGTGGCATCAAGACTTAAGAAAATAAGTGTGCATTCTGCTAGCACAAGGAGTCTATTGGTAAAGGTGGAAAGTGGCGTGTGGAGTGTACTAATGGTTTGAAGTTCGAATCCCATCTATTGCAATTTTGGATTTATTTTTGTGCTTTCTTTCCAAATGTTGTTCATGGAACTAATTATGGTAAGGAAGACTTTTTAATTTTTGGAAAGATGGCTAAGGAATATGGTAAGGAGAAAGACTAGGGAAAATCAAGGAAAGAAATGAAGGAAAATGGTAAGAGAAGGGAACATGTTGGCCTATTATGTGGGGGATGTTTTGGAAAGTATTTTGGGGTCAACACTCATCTTTTGGTAAAGATGATACATGGTTTTGTTAGGGGAAAACTTGGTAGCCAAATTTCCTATAGTCTTTTGGCAAAATTTTGGTGTTTGTAAGGCTTGTTTCTTTTAGCATTTTTAGTGTTTCTTTTCCAATTCTTTCTCTTTGCTGACCGAAATTCTAAAGCCATTTGTTCACCTCATTTTCTCTTATTTTGGCCTAAACACTCTAGCCATTGTTCATCTTGTTCCCTTGTTGTGCCGTAACCCTCAATCCATCTTTGTTCATTCTTCCCTTGTTGCTGAAACTTTCATCTCTTGGCTGAGCTGAACTTAGCCACTTGTTCTTATTTTTAAATTCCTCTTGTTCTCTATGATACGGGCCGAATGAAGCCATCCTTTGCTACTACTTATCATTCTCATAACCTTGGTTTTGGAAGTTGATCGGTAAGTGGGTGATTAGGCTGAATATTGGTGGTAAGATGTTACTATTTATTTTGATGTTTTACACCGCTCATGTGATTCTATTTTGTGGTGATGATATCAACTTTCTGCTATTGTGGAAGGGCCGAATATTGGATGAAGGCTAACCCCTTTGGTACATCACTTATTTACTTTAGGAACTCATTGCAATAGCCAAGGTGCAATGCCGAATTTTAGAACCTAGTAGGGAAGGATCGCGATTGTGGGTCAATGAAGAGTGATTCTTTAGGAAATCCAAAGCAGGTGTGTAATCCCATACCCTTCCGAATACATGTTTGAAATGGTGTGTAATCTCATACCTCTTGAATGTTGTATGAAATGTTCTATGATTCGGTCAAAATACTGAAAAAACTAGAAATTGACATCTGTGACCACTCGGGCGTGCGTATGTTCATAGTAGTAACCATATTTTGCAATGAAATAGTTTGGTCAGCAGCAGTGACGTGATTTTGAAAGATTATGAAAAAAAAGGAAAAAAGGGAATTAGAAAGTGAATAAGATATCAAATTAAAGCTTACTGTGTCTATTTTTATATGAAAGAAACATAGGAGGAAGAGGAATTTTATATTCTATGATATTTTAATTTTAGTGAGACTGGTTCTGATTGACTTCGCGGTTCCCTATTTTGTCTTGGAAAAATCGTTTAAAATTGTACAAAGTGAATTATGAGTTATAAGTTATATGTATAGATTCCATAGTGAGCCTATTTTCAATAGAAACAAGTGGAAGCAACATATGAAAACCGTACACTAAGATATTTGAATTTAGGGTGAGAGAGGTTAGAACCATTGGTCAGTGAAACAAGGGAAACTTTAATGGATAAACTGTACTAAATGGCTAAGCCAAAAATTTTGAAAAAATTGTAGTAAGAAGATATACGAGTCTAGTTTCAAGGAAAATTTACAGATCTAAATTTTAAGTTTCCTGACTCGAGCTATAGTCAATTTATCAGTATGATGCAGATGGACAGTTTCAATTTTTATGCCCCAAATTAGTAGTAAAGTCTGGGTTGCGAAATTACAAAAATACCCTTGGAGGGTAAATTACCGAAATACCCCTCGGTTGCGAGATTATCGAATTACCCTTAGTGGGTAAAATTACTGAATTTACGAAAATGCTTTTATGGGCCGAATTACAAAAATGCCCTGATAGGCCGATTTACTAAAATGCCCCTATGGGCTGATTTACTAGAATGCTTTAGTGGCCGAATTACAAAGTTTTATAATTGGCCGATTTACCGTAATAAATCACTGGATTAATGATTGTTGTTAATATTTGTGGATATTATGCTTTATTATGTATGTTGCATTTACATAATTTGCATGGGATGGGAAAAATGTCGAAGAGAAGTGTAGCCTGGTGGCATTGCCACAAAAATGTTTGTTATTATGTTTCACTATGATTCCGGTGGCTTGGCCACAATCAAAATATACTATAAATTGAAAATTGCCTGTGTTTTGGTGTAATGGCGGGGTGGGTTGACTTGATCCCCAAAGGTGTGATGGTTAGTACGGGGGTGTGTTGGATGGATGGGTTGGGTTGCATACATTAATGCATTTCATTTTAATATTGTATTGTAAATGGGCTTAGGCCCAAGTTATTGCTATATGGATTCAGGCCCAGTGGATGACAGTAAGGGGATTATACACTGAGTTCTTATAACTTACTCCCCCTTTTTCTTAACTCTTGTAGGTAATGCTTAGTGACGAGGACTTGGGGCCATGGATGACTCGATGGAGGCCATACTTTTGGAATGTTATTTTTGAACTTTAGTAAACTTCTTTTCTGTATTATTTAGCTGCTTTTACTATTTTGGGTTTTTAAGTTGTAATAAGGCCTCTGGACTATTTTTATTTTGCTTTATGTTTGGGATGTTTTTATTATTTTTCTTAAATTGTTTAAAAGGGAGTTTTCTAAAAATATAAATAATGGTTTCTAAAATTGATTAGTAAATGGATTTTATAACAAACTTTTACAAATAATTTAACTCGGATTCTCTTTCAAATTTTCAACGCCATTTTCAAAAGTCATGGTTTTAAAGTTTACGACCTCGATTTTCGACTCATCAAACGATCTTTCAGAATAGTTGTATTTTATCAAATATTTACATACAAAACTTGTTTACTTAAACACAACCAAGTAACGCCTATTTTAGTATGAATCACACGATGTTTTTACGCTTTCTTCATGTGACATATTAGTTTTGGTCATACTGCATGGGCCGGGTTTGGGGTGTTACATTTTATGGTATCAGAGCGAGGTTACAAAACTCAGCTGTGATTTGGGTTCAAAAATCTTTGCTAAAACTGCTTGAAATTTGATTTATAAATACATGTTTGAAAGGAAGTGTGGCACCATGGGTATCCGGCACCAAGTCAAGTAAGTTTATGTTTTCAATTTACGATTATTGTGGTATGACTGTAGAAATACTCTAGAACTTTTAGCTTTAGGAGCTGAAACTATAGAGATTGAGACCTTAAATACGTATTGCGAAAATAACTTTATTTCCTATACTTCATAAGATATTGTTTAATAAACACTAAAATAGCATAATGATTCATAAAACTCTTAATCAGATTAAATTGATTTAGCAATCATGAGCGCTAGAAGATGTGGACGGGGTAGACATGGACGTGGTAGAGGTCAAGGTGCTAGGGCTAGATTTTCTGCATCGGGGCATGTTTCCGAAAGGGAGGCGTTGGCATCGCCAGTGGCTGAGACAGGATCTCATGATCAAGCTGGGGTTGATGAGCTGACTCAAATAATTAAGGAGGTATTGGAGGAGGTTAAAGAAATCAGTGAAGCACTTTGAGTTGGGTGCGTGGACTGTAAGAAGAAAAGAGATTACGATTCTCTAAGGTCGCAGTGTCATTCCGTGAAGCGTGTTAAGGCACGTCCAAACTTTCCGGCTTGCAATTATTACAGAAGGCGTCATCTGAGAGAATGCTGGACAAAGTCAGGAGCATGCTTGAGATACGGGTCTAAGGAGCATAAGGCTCGGGATTGTTTCATCACCATCAAGTCAGGTATGTTTTGGTTGGACATGATGATTGAATGTAGAAAATTTTAGGTATAAGTGATAGATAACTGCTTGCTTCTGTGGTTAGATGTTTGGCTGTGTGAAAGAGAATTCAAGATTAAGTTAAAAGTACATTAGTGTTATTAAGATCAGAGTGCGCAGCGAAAGCATCATGGTGGGTTTTGAGTGGTACGTTTAGTAGTTGGTTGGAAATTTCGAGGATGAAATTTCTTTAAGGAGGGTAGAATTGTAACGACCCGAATTTGGGCCTAGTAGGATTGGACCCATTGGGCCTTGGGCGTAGGAGTGTTTAAAATTTTTGAGAAACAAGAGAACGACATTATTTCAAGTTGGACTTATTAGTAAGGTGACTTTGGAAAGATACGAGGTTTCTAGGAACTTCCAGGTTCAAGTTAGCCTATAGGTAGATTTTTGTGTTTAAGCATTTTAAAGAGAGAAGGTAAGTGGCATCAAGACTTAAGAAAATAAGTGTGCATTTTGCTAGCACAAGGAGTGTATTGGTAAAGGTGGAAAGTGGCGTGTGGAGTGTGCTAATGGTTTGAAGTTCGAATCCCATCTATTGCAAATTTGGATTTATTTTTTATGCTTTCTTTCCATGTGTCGGTCATGGTACTAATTATGGTAAGGAAGACTTTTTAATTTTTGGAAAGATGGCTAAGGAATATGGTAAGGAGAAAGGCTAGGGAAAATCAAGGAAAGAAATGAAGGAAAATGGTAAGAGAAGGGAACATGTTGGCCTATTATGTGGAGGATGCTTTGGAAAGCATTTTGGGGTCAACACTCATCTTTTGGTAAAGATGATACATGGTTTTGTTAGGGGAAAACTTGGTAGCCGAATTTCCTATAGTCTGTTGGCAAAATTTTGGTGTTTGTAAGGCTTGTTTCTTTTAGCATTTTTGGTGTTTCTTTTCCAATTCTTTCTCTTTGCTGACCAAAATTCTAAAGCCATTTGTTCACCTTATTTTCTCTTATTTTGGCCTAAACACTCTAGCCATTGTTCATCTTGTTCCTTGTTGTGCCGTAACCCTCAATCCATCTTTGTTCATTCTTCCCTTGTTGCTGAAACTTTCATCTCTTGGCTAAGCCAAACTTAGCCACTTGTTCTTATTTTTAAACTCCTCTTGTTCTCTATGATAAGGGCCGAATGAAGCCATCCTTTGCTGCTACTTATTATTCTCATAACCTTGGTTTCAAAAGTTGATCGGTAAGTGGGTGATTAGACCGAATATTGGTGGTAAGATGTTACTATTTATTTTGATGTTTTACACCACTCATGTGATTCTATTTTGTGGTGATGATATCAACTTTCTGCTCTTGTGGAAGGGCCGAATATTGGATGAACGCTAACCCCTTTGGTACATCACTTATTTACTTTAAGAACTCGTTGCAATAGCCAAGGTGCAAGGCCAAATTTTAGAACCTAGTAGGGAAGGATCGCGATTGTGGGTCAACGAAGAGTGGTTCTTTAGGAAATCCAAAGCAGGTGTGTAATCCCGTACCCTTCCGAATACATGTTTGAAATAGTGTGCAATCTCATACCTCTTAAATGTTGCATGAAATGTTCTATGATTCGGTCGAACTACCGAAAAAACCAGAAATCGACATTTGTGACCACTCGGGCGTGCGTATGTTCGTAGTAGTAACCATATTTTGCAATGAAACAGTTTGGTCAGCAGCAGTGGCGTGATTTTGAACGATCACAAAAAATAGGAAAAAGGGAATTAGAAAGTGAATAAGATATCAAATTAAATCTTGGTGTGTCTATTTTTGTATGAAAAAAACAGAGGAGGAAGAGGAATTTTATATTCTGTGATATTTTAATTTTAGTGAGACTGGTTTTGATTGACTTCATGGTTCCCTGTTCTGTCTTGGAAAAATCATTTAAAATTGTACAAAGTGAATTATGAGTTATAATTTATATGTATAGAAGTGGGAGAAACATATGAAAACCGTACACCGAGATATTTGAATTTAGGGTAAGAGAGGTCAAAATCGTTGGTCAGTGAAACAAGGGAATCTTTAATGAATAAACTGTACTAAATGGCTAAGCCAAAAATTCTGGAAAAATTGTAGCAAGAAGATATATGAGTCTAGTTTCATGGAAAATTTATGGATCTAAATTTTGAGTTTCCTAACTCGAGTTATAGTCAATTTAGTCAGTATGACGCAGATGGACAGTTTCAATTTTTATGCCCCAAATTAGTAGTAAAGTCTGGGTTGCGAAATTACAAAAATACCCTTGGAGGGTAAATTACCGAAATACCCTTGGGTTGTGAGATTACTGAATTACCCTTAGTGGGTAAAATTATTGGATTTACTAAAATGCCCTTATGGGCTGATTTACTAAAATGCCCTGTGGGCCGAATTAATAAAATGCTTTAGTGGGCCAAATTACAAAGTTCTATAATTGGCTGATTTACCGTAATAAATCACTGGATTAATGATTGTTGTTAATATTTGTGGATATTATGCTTTATTATGTATGTTGCATTTACATAATTTGCATGGAATTCGAAAAATGTTGAAAAGAAGTGTAGCCTGGTGGCATTGCCACAAAAATGTTTGTTATTATGTTTCACTATGATTCCGGTGGCTTGGCCACAATCAAAATATATTATAAATGGCAAATTACTTGCGTTTTGGTGTGATGGCAGGGTGGGTTGACTTGATCCCCACAGGTGTGATGGTTAGTACGGGGGTGCGTTGGATGGATGGGTTGGGTTGCATACATTCATACATTTCATTTTAATATTGTATTGTAAATGGGCTTAGGCCCAAGTTATTGCTATATGGATTCAGGCCTAGTGGATGACGGTACAGGGATTATACACTGAGTTCTTGTAACTCACTGCCCCTTTTTCCTAACCCTTGTAGGTAATGCTCAGTGACGAGGACTTGGGGCCATGGATGACTCGATGGAGGCCATACTTTTGGAATGTTATTTTTGGACTTTAGTAAACTTCTTTTCCATATTATTTAGCTGCTTTTACTATTTTGGGTTTTTAAGTTGTAATAAGGCCTCTGGACTATTTTTATTTTGCTTTATGTTTGGGATGTTTTTATTAGTTTTCTTAAATTGTTTAAAAGGTAATTTTATAAAAATATAAATAATGGTTTTCAAAATTGATTAGTAAATGGATTTTATAGCAAACTTTTACAAATAATTTAACTCGGATTCTCTTTCATATTTTCAACGTCAGTTTCAAAAGTCATGGTTTTAAAGTTCACGAGCTCGATTTTTGACTCATCAAACGATCTTTCAACATAGTTGTATTTTATCAAATATTTACATACAAAACTTGTTTACTTAAACACAACCAAGTAATGCCTATTTTAGTAAGAATCACACGATGTTTTTACGCTTTCTTCATGTGACATGTCAGATCCGGTCATACCGCATGGGCCGGGTTTGGGGTGTTACAGATACTCTAATCACAAATTCAGTAGACTCTACAGGCAAAATCTTACAAGATACTAAATTCATACATATATAAGAATGAGTTGATCCTGGATCTATCAATGCAATCACATTAGTATCATATGTATCGGTGATAATGTCTGGCGATGATGCCTCCTCCCGTGCACGGATAGCATAAGCTCGGGCAGGTGTTCGTACCTCAGATCTCATAGCAGAATCTCTCATAGCACCTCGGTTACCACTCATATTTCCAGTGTTTCGGAGTGGTCTCCCTCTAGTAGTCGTATTACTAGGTCTCATATTCTGAACTTTATCTTTCTCATCCAGCTCAGGGCAATCTCGGATAAAGTGATCTAGCGAACCACATTTGTAACAAGCTTTATTACTTTTATTCTAGCATTCCCTAAAATGTCGTCTCCCACATTGCTGAAATTTGGGTTTGTTGTCTGTCACATTGGCAACACTCGATACTGATGTAGCTTGAGCTTTAGAT
Source organism: Gossypium bickii (assembly GCA_025503065.1). Classification (NCBI taxonomy): domain Eukaryota; kingdom Viridiplantae; phylum Streptophyta; class Magnoliopsida; order Malvales; family Malvaceae; genus Gossypium; species Gossypium bickii. The sequence continues at coordinate 101,133,821 of CP106715.1, forward strand.
CCTGAGTATTGTTTTCTACGATCTCTTTTCGAATATTCATTTGAAGCATTTGTTCGAGCGTACGAATCTCTGGAATTCTTTGATGAAGATTGATACGACTTACTCATCGATATTATTCTCGAATCTTTAGCTTCTGAATCTGCCTTTCTCTATTCTTCGCTACGATCCTCGGCTTTACAAGCCCTTTCAACGAAAACAACAAATTCTTTCAACTCTAGAATTCTGATTAGTAGTTGTATATCTTCGTTCAATCCATCTACGAATCGATTACACATAATTTCTTCAGTGGAATCATATTCCCAAGCATACTTGCTCAACCGTACAAATTCTCTTTCATACTCTGTTACAGTCATTCGGTCGTGTTTCAACTCTAGAAACTCTTTATCATCAACAGTAGCTCGAAACTCTTCAGCCCCATGTTTACGTATCTTATCTACTACCGGCTTATTCAACCGTATCGGATTTATAACTTGAGGAACAATAGGGATTTGTTGAGGAATAAATAGGGGTGGATGTCGTTGAGCAGCCGGATTCATTCAAACGAATTTCGTGAACCACTCACTCATCATTTGTAAAAATCTTGTTTAGCCTCTCCCTCATGGCTACTCGTTACAAGTCTAGTATTAGATGGCACTGACCCTTGAGAAGGAGCGGGCGCATTACTCTCTACATCATTAGCTACAGCTCGTTTTGGATCCATTACTATACGAAAGCACAATTTAAGCTGTCAAGAATCATCACACTATCACAAAGTATATATGGCATGTATAGCTAGACTCACACACACGCTACATTAGTTTTAGAATCAACTAAATCATAGCTTTGATACCAATAAATGTAACACCCCTAACCCGTATCCGTTGCCGGAGTAGGATTACGAGGTATTATTGATCAATTCACAACATATAGCGTACTTTTATCAAACAAAAAACATTCATTCTCATAAATCATTCAACACAATCACATTGTCCCTTATAAGGGCCTACTAGGTCTTAAACATGCTTTAGAAGTGGTTCGGGACTAAACCAATAACATACTAAAATTTTGGAAAACTTAGAAATTTTTCATGTAATCAGGGATCACACGCCCGTGTGAATAGGCCTTGTGCCTTACACGGCTAGTAGACACGCCCGTGTGAAAAACTAGATAGTATACTGACTCGGGTCACACGACTGACCACACGCCCGTGTATTAGGTCGTGTGCCATTTAGGGGGTATACTGACTTGTACCACAAGCCGGTCACACGCCCGTGTTTGAGACTGTGTGGAGTATACGAACTTCACTTCAATGTCAACACCAGGGGACACACGACTGTGTAACATAACCGTGTATCACGCACGGCTGAGACACACGCCCGTGTCTCTGCCCGTGTGGACAAAAATAGGCTATTTACCAAGCCATTTTATCACCTATTTTACATATACCTATTCAAACTCAAATTGCACCATTTCAAGACACTAATATGCATCCAATTACCACCAATACCAATCTCAAATATGCTATAATTTGCCATCTAATTTCATACCTAAATTCACATATACAATTCAATCAAATAACTATTCCACACTTATATCATCAAGCAAAAATTCACAAACACATAACTACTCAAATTATCAACTTCAATCACACATTATAGATCAATTACCAAACTCAAAATATAATAATTTGAGCAACTATAAAACCACAACCACATTCATGCCAAAACATACCAAAGTCAGCCATCACTCATGACTATATATACAAACCAAAACATATACATTTACAAGCCATTTCTAATGGCCAAACACATATCAATACTAACATCATTTACAAGCCAACTCTCATGGATATAATCACAACCAAAATACCACATCTAGCCTATACATGCCATATACCATATTTGTATAATTCAAAAGTACCAACTTAGATGTTTGATAGTGCGGTGATGTTCCCGACGACTCCCGGATCTGAGCTAGCCTTGATTCTCTATAAAACATAGAAAAATAACACGAAGTAAGCTTAAAAGCTTAGTAAGCTCGTAGGTGAATAACTTAATTCATCAAATAAATTTAATTCAACCAATTACACATGACAAAATCATATACACCTTATTTACAAACCTTTCTCATGTCTCAAAACATAATCAAATACAAACTCATCGAACTTTCTATATTTAATACTCGAATAGGTTCCGTACATACCTGTATTGCCTACTAACCTCTTTCTCAACCATATCGTTCGTTTACCCCTTGATCCATTCAGAATAGAAATCGGATACTCAGGAGTTTCATACGATAAGTACATATACCATGGCCCGTAGCCAAATCAAGGAAACTTATCCAAAGAACTATTATCATGGCCATCCGATATACATGGCCCGAAGCCAAATCATCCGATATGCACGGCCCGAAGCCAAATCGGTAAATTACACACCCGAAGTGCTAATATCATGGCCTGAAGCCAACTCAATGTATCACTTACTGACATGTCTATAGTGTCCAAAACTATTTCTAAGGTTCAACCGGGCTTTCACACTTTTTGTTTCTATTATCGAATGCATTCGTAGAGTTGTTTCCACAATTCATACATCATCCATAATTCCGTTTTAACAATTTATACAATATTAAAGCATTTTAACACACATTTATAATGTAATCATCACATATGAACTTACCTCGTATTTGGAATTGACGGATCGGATCGACTACTCAATAACCTTATTTTTCCCCTGATCTAAATCTGGATTCTTTCTCTCTTGATCTATATGTATTCAAAATTAACTCATTATACATCTACTGATTCAATTTAATCCGAAAATACACGTTTTGGCATTTTTACACATTTGCCCCTAATGTTTCATAACTTTTACAATTTAGTCCTTATTTCCCAAAATCAGAAATTCATGCAATTTAATCCTATTTCACCATAGTCGAATTTCACTAGTGTCCCTAGTAGCCCACATATTTCATTTCTTTACAAATTTACCACATAAATTTCACAAATTTCAATTTAGTCCCTTTTTGACATTTTTGTCAAAAATCACTTAACAAAACATGTAAAACTATAATCAAGCTTTCATATTTCAACATTAAGCATCCAAGAACACATAGATTCAGTAATCAAAACTCTCAAAATCTGTAATAGTTTCAAAATTAAAGGTATGGGCTAGCTAGAACACGAAGCAACGATATCAAAAACGTAAAAATCACCAAAAATTGAGCTCAAGACATACATAATTGCTTGACTTTCCCTAGCCGAATGAAAACCCTATTTCTCTTCTTATTCTCCGTTAATTTTGGCAATAAGAAGAAAGATGAACAAATGTTTTGACTTTGTTTTATTATCATAACCTTTATTAACCAAATTACCTATTTAACCTTAATGAACATTAATAATTTCAAATTTACCAAGCCACTATCATCCACTATCATGTTAATGGTCTAATTTCAACATAAGGACCTTAACTTTAATGTTCTATAGCTATTAGAAACTTTTACCAAATAGAACACAAGTTTTGTACTTTACGCAATTTAGTCCTTTTTCTCTAATTAACCATTTAAACGATAACATTAGCTCACAAAATTTTCACACATATCAAATAACAAGCTGTAAACACATAAAATAATATTAAAATAATTTTCCAGCATCAGATTTGTGGTTCTAACACCATTGTTCCGATTTAGCTAAAATCGGGTTTTTACAAGAAAAGTGTCAGCAGAGCATTGAGCAGTTGAAAGCATTATTGACAGAGGCACCAGTGTTGGTTCAGCCTGAGTCGAGTAAAGAATTTGTAGTTTTTTGTGATGTATCATTAAATGGCATGGGTTGTGTTTTAATGCAGGAAGGAAAAGTTATAGCTCATGCCTCAAGAAAGCTAAAGCTGCACGAAAAGAATTATCCGACGCACGATCTAGAGTTTTCTACAATAGTGTTCGCTTTGAAAATTTGGCGTCATTACTTGTTTGGTGAGAAATTCCATATTTATACCAATCACAAAAGCTTGAAATATCTTATTCCTTAGAAATATTTGAATTTGCGACAACAGAGATGGTTAGAATTGCTAAAAGACTATGAGTTAGTGATTGACTATCATCTAAGGAAAGCGAATGTAGTTACTGACGCTTTGAGCTGAAAGTTCTTATTTGCTTTACGTGCTTTGAACATATAATTAGCTTTATCTACCGATGGTTCGATAGTAGCCGAGTTAAAAGAGAGACTGATATTTCTACAGCAAATTTGTGAAGCTCAAAAATTTGATAGTGAATTGCAAGCAAAACAATCTCAGTGTGAGTCAAATTTTGATTCAGAGTTTCGAATAGGGCCTGATGACTGTTTGATGTTTCGTGATAGAATATGTGTACCGATGAATTCTGAGCTCATTTGAAAGATTTTAAATGAAACATACAGTAGTTATTTGTCAGTACATCCGAGAATCACAAAAATGTATAATGATTTGAAACAACTTTATTGGTGGCACGGTATGAGACAAGATATCTCAGAATTTGTTTCAAAATGTTTGATTTGTTAGCAAGTCAAAGTTGAGCATCAAGTGCCATCAGGTTTATTACAGCCTATTATGATTCCTAAGTGGATGTGGGATAGAGTAACAATGGATTTTGTATCGGGTTTGCCCTTATCTCCGAAAAAGAAAGATGTGATCTAGGCTGCTGTTGATAGATTGTCAAAATTAGCTCATTTCATTCCGATACGTATAGATTTCTCGCTTGATAAATTAGCTGAGTTGTATATTTTTGAAATTGAGAGATTACATGGTGTTCCCCTATCTATTGTTTAGGATAGAGATCTAAGATTTACTTCACGATTTTGGAAGAAATTGCAAGAAGCTTTGGGTTCAAAGTTACATTTTAGCACTGCATTTCACTCGCAAATGGATGGTCAATCCTAACGAGCTATTCAGATACTTGAGGATATGTTGCGTTGTTGCATTCTTGAGTTTGAAGGTAGCTAAGAGAAATATCTACCGCTGATTGAATTTGCTTACAATAATAGCTTCCAATCAAGTATAAAGATGGCACCATACGAAGCTTTATACGGTCGTAAATTTAGACACCGTTGTACTGGACTGAGCTTAGTGAGAATAAGATTCATGGGATTGATCTAATCAGAGAGACTGAAGAAAAACTAAAAGTAATTTGCGATAGTTTGAAAGTAGCTTTGGATCGACATAAATCATACTCAGACTTGAAACGGAAAGATATCGAGTTCCAGACCGGGGATAAAATATTTGTAAAAGTGTCGCCATGGAAAAAGATATTGCAGTTTCGTCAAAAAGGGAAATTGAGTCCACGATTCATCGGACCGTATGAGATTACTGAGCGAGTTGGGCTAGTGGCTTATTGGCTGTCTGATAAACCATAATTTACACATATTTTAACCCTATGCTTGGCTAATTTTGGATGATTTTCCATTGAATTTGATGAATTCGATGCTCCTAATCTCTTAATTTCATGTTGTATACTCAAGAGAGCTTACAAAATCGATAAGAATGAGAAACGGGCCAAAAAGGGACAAAATGGGACTACACGGCTTGGACCACTACACGCGGGAGAAAATACTCCAAGACAGCCGTCGAGAATAGCTTAAGAGAAGGATCTCCATCAAGACTGAGGATCTCCCATCATCTTCTTTAGAAGTTTTGGGGTTTTCTTATATTTTGTTGTTTTCCCTATTCTAATATGTTTCCCCTCATTAGTATGAACTAAATCCCTCAAATACCTGAGGGGGTGAAACCTAAGATAGATCTTAGTATTATTTGATTTATGAGATAAATACTTGTGCTTGTTCTAAATTGTGAGTTCTTATTCTTGTTTGATAATTCATGTTATTGATTCAAGTCGAATGCACTTATTCAGTGGAGCAAAGGTCCCTGTCTAAGAGTAGATCAACACAATTAAGCGAAGTTGATTGCAACCTTAGAAATAGGGCGACGAAAATCTACCAGATTAGGGTCAAACCTAATAAGGGAATCCATAGATCGAGTTAATGCGACAATAGGGGTTTTAATTAGAAAGAGATTTCAATTAATCAACCTAGAGTCAGTTGTTAGTAGCCTCGAAAGAGGTATTAATATAATTTAGGGATTTTTATGGATTAATTCAAGTTAATAAATTGCATGAATCAAAAGTAATAAGTGAAGTCTAGGTGGATTCTTCCTTAGGTATTGCCTATCTCATATAAGGTTGTCTAAAAGTATTTTCCCAATTTACTCTCTGTCGGGTTCATAGTTAGTTAAATTAGTTAGTTAATTTTAGATTAAAAATAAATCCCCTTAATTATTAGCTTAGATAATAAAAAGATAGTTAATACTAGCACTCTTGGTCCTTGAGGATACGATATTCTGAACTCACCACAGCTATACAACCGTTCGATAGTGCGCTTGCCTTTGTCAAAATAATAGTTAGTTTCGAGCTCCATCACTGTCCTTACCGGCTGAGTTAGAAATGAGACATAATGTATTTCATGTAACTAAGATATCGATCAGACCCTTCGCATGTTATTTCTCCAACTAAAGTTGAGATACAGCCAGATTTATCATACAGTGAAGAACCGATTCGAATTTTAGCTCGTAAAATCAAAGAGTTGAGAAATTAGAGAATCGCATTAGTGAAAGTATTATGGCATCGACACGGCGTTGAAGAAGCTACATGGGAACTCGAGGATGTTATGAGAAAATAATACTTGAACCTATTCACTAGTAAGATTTTCGGGGACAAAAATTCGTAAGGGGGAGAGAGTTGTAACAGCCCGATTTTAGCTAAATCGGAACCGTGGTTTCAGAACCACAAATTCAATGTTGGAAATTTATTTTAATATTATTTTAAGTGTTTACAGCATGGTAGCATGTATGTGAAAGTTTCGTGAATTAATTTTATCGTTTGAATGCTTAATTCGGTAAAAAAGACTAAATCGCGCAAAGGGTAAAAGTTACATTCTATTTGTTAAATGCACTAAGTGACTATGAATATTAAATGTGGAGGTCCTTGAGTGATAAATGGACCATTAATAGGGTAAGTGGACATTAATGGGCATGAAATGGATGGTATAAATGTTTTATCATTAAGGTTATTTTGGTAATTTGTAAATTAAAGTAAATTAAATAAAAGAAACAAATGTATCATCTTTGTTTCTATCATCTTCAACCGAAAAAAAAGAAAGGAGGAAGCCATTTTAAAGCTATTAGGGTTCGGTCATTGTTCAATTCAATTATCAAGAAAGAAAGAATTCGGATTTAGATCTGGGTAAAAGCAAGGTTATTGAGTAGTTGACCTGATCCGTCATTTTCGTATACAAGGTAAGTTCGTATAGCTGAACTTAAATGTGTATCTATTTATTTGATGGATGAAATTGATATAGTATTTATGCTATTAGATAAATGTGGAGATATTAGATTAAATACACGGTTTAAGTAAACGAGTTGCTGAATATGGCCATAGCTGGGATATGGCAAAATCAAATAATAAGACCATAACCAGGTTATGGCATGTGAATGAAAGACCACGGTAGGGACTTGGCAATGTATGTCTAAGACCATAGTTGGACTATGGTATCAGAAAATCGACGTACTTATATCGTAAGCATTTATAAACTCGAAGTGATTCGATAAGCAAATAATAGATATGTATCAATATAGGTATGTATAGAAATCAGTTCGAATGATGAATTATAAGAAGATGAGAATGTAACACCCCAAACCCGGTCCACACGTTACGGCTAGATCTGGTATGTTATAGGAAAAAGGTGTTTTAAGAAACTTGAGATATTGTGGAAAACCCGAATGTTTGAAGCTCTTATTGAGGTGAGAATTTGGAAAGTTGATGGTTTGCAGCCTAAGAAAATCTCGGATTTAATTAATCGTTAATTTGTCATCTTTGTTAGAATTTGAGGAAAACGGTTGCTTCATGTGTCTTATGTTAAACAAAAAACTCCATTTTTATCAATCACGTTTAAGAAAAATACGATTACGTCCAACCATATCGAACCGCAAAATGTTAAACCAAACAGTGAGTTAAGAGGCCTTATTACATCAAATGAAAACAACTCAAATCACCAAATTAAAACAGTTCTGAAAAGAAACCAAGTAAAATAAAATTTGAATGCTATGGCCTCCACTCCTGAGTCTGCCTCGGCTCCCAAGTCCACATCTCACTAATCACCTGCAAGGTTAAGCAGAGGGGTGAGTCAACAAGACTCATTGTGTAATTCCCCCTCCCAGTAGCATGTTAAAATATGAAATGCAATGCACCCAGCCCAACCTAAGTTTCCATCCTCTACACACCACCCGTACCAACTGATCACTCCATGGGGATTTCTACAATCAACCCTCCATTCCCTACACTCCATATGTGGCACCTAGCCACTGGTGACATAGTCAGAAGATATCATATGTGGGGCCAACCCACTTGTGGTACCAAACCACTAGTGACAATCCCGAATAATCATATTGTGGGGCCAACCCACTGTGGTACCAAACCACTGGGACGAGTCACGAATCATACACTTATGTGGTACCAAACCGCTAGTGGTTCTAAACCACTGAGACTTAGTCACGAATCAAGAATGTGGGGCCAACCCACATGTGGTACCAAACCACTAGTGACAGTCTTACACTTCCCCTTTCACATCATATCCAACCCATGCATACAAGTGTCAAACGAATGCAACATGCTGTCAAGTGCACAATATCATCATGGCATACATTCATCAGTGCATACAAAAACAACTAGGTTCTTACCTGGTATTTCGGTCATGCCCATAATGGCATAACGCTTGCTCATCTAGTCGTTTTGGCTTTTCAGCCCTAAATAGTTAATATCACATATTAAAATTAAAGCGTGTAAATGTTACACACCTAATTATACGCAGAACCATACTATCTATGTCGACACTATCCCTTTCGGAAACTACCGCTATCTGCCTCTTGTTATGCTCAGAAGCCAGCCCACAACCTAATGGCCAATCCCGAATGTCTGACACCGTGCGCTTCTTGAACTTAGGGGTAGGGACTGTGAGTCCAACCGCCTCCTTTGATTGGCTACGATTTGGTTCCATGAAACGATCTTGGTCAGAAAACCGGGTTAAGACATCGAATCAAAGAATCATAAAAGTAATGTTCAAACAACCAACCAATATAACGTTTTCTTACCTAAGTCGAAAAGATAGAAAGGCTACCACTCTTGGATTAACAGATCACATGATTGATCAGTTTCGATTGATCCGAAGGTACTTCTCAACTGTCGACCAAAGCAGAAGAAATGCAAGAACCAAGCCCCTCCTATATTCGGCCAAAACACCCCCACGAAACAGGATTAATGTCCTCTTGATTCGGGCAAACAAAAGAGAAAAGAGAAAAGTGATAAAGAAAGGAAACACTTACCCCACTTAAGAGAAAACTGATTGGGAAGACTGAGAGGAGAAGTGACGGTCACCTTCTGAGATAATTCGGCCAAGGGATGAAGTTTGAGAAGTAAGCAAATAAAAAAACAAAATGGATGAGAAGTGAATTGCTTCGGCTTTGTTGATGAAACAATAGAAAGAGTTTGGGTTCCAAGTGTTCAAGAGATGAGCAAGGGATATGAACAAGAGAAAAAAAAATGAAAGAGAATGAGAGAGAGTGTGTGTTGAGGTTCGGCCTTGATGGAAGAAAGAAAAAGAAGATATTTGGTAAGTCCCCAAAAGGATTCGGCACTACCAGAAAAGAGAAGAAGAAGAAGAAGAAGATATGATAGCTAAATAATGAGTGAGAGTAAAATGAGAAAAGAAGAAGCAATTAAGAAGCAATAGATTTCGGTTTCGGCTTAAGAAAAGAAGACAAGAAATGGAACTTGCTAGGCACCTATGGCATATGGGAAAAAAAAGAGAAAGAAGGAGACCTCAAATGCCAAAAATGGAATAGAACTCTCACCTTGACCACTCAATATTTTAGCACTCACCAACCTAAAAGCCGAAAATGCACAATTTGAGAACAAAAACCCAAGCTTCCAAAGCTGAAATTCGGTACACCTTAGCCACACAAAAATTGATTTCCCCCCTTCTACTATGAGTTTGAAATTCGGCCAACACTGAGCTCCAATGTCCATCCCTTTCTTTTCTCCTCAAATTCCTCCTAATCATCCATTTGAATTATTTGAATAAGTCAAACTCCTATATTTCCTCTCAGCCACACATTTGAATATGCTTGACTCAATCAACACTCTATCCTGAAGTGTCCCAGCCGAACTCTGCCTCTGCTCTTCCTGACGTAACAAATAGTTCTAAAAATGAGCTTCATGCGAATTGAATCTGCTTCCTCTCTGCTTCCTTGTGGCATCACCTACCAGCATCTTAAGTGGCACCTCCTTGCCACTCTGCCACTCCTCTCCTTGTGTCAAATATTCACACGCAACAACCCTTAAGTCTCATACCATTCAGCTCTCCCTTAGAGTGCCCAAAAAGCAAATTTTTACTAAAGTTCCGGCTTACCCCCAAGTCACTCCTAGCCCCCAACATACCCTAAACTAACATATCATGCACAGCATTCACACCCAAACTCATAGAATGCAAAGGCCCTAATTTAGGATGTTACAATTCTACCCCCTTAAAAATAATTTCGCATCGCTTCCTCTGATTCCCACGTAGCCTCCTCAGAACCGTGATTACACCACAACACCTTAACTAGTGGAACCTTCTTCTTATGCAATACCTTGACATCACGATCCAGAATCTGAAGTGGTTCCTCTTCAAAGGATAGATCATGCCTTACTTCAATTTCTTCTACTGGCACCACGTGAGATGGATCTAAATGATAGCGTCTTAGCATCGATACGTGAAACACATCATGAATTTGGCTTAACTCTGCAGGTAACTCGAGTTGATAAGCTACTGGTCCCACACGCCTCACTACACGATAAGGGCCAATAAACCTGGGGCTCAGCTTGCCCTTCCTTCCAAACCTTAGTACTTTCTTCCACGATGATAAATTTAAGAAAACCTGGTCCCCTACTTCAAATTCTATGTCCTTACGCTTCAGATCAGCATAGGACTTTTGTCTGTCCGAAGCTTCCTTCAATCGAGTCTAGATCAACTTAACCTTATCCTCCGTTTCAGAAACCAATTCTGGACCCAACATCTGACGCTCTCCCAACTCTGTCCAACACGTAGGAGTGCGACATTTTCGACCATATAATGCTTCGTATGGCGCCATCTGATACTGGACTAATAGCTGTTGTTGTACGCGAACTCTGCCAACGGTAGAAACTCCTCCCAACTACCCCTGAAGTCTATGATACAGCCTCTCAACATATCTTCTAAGATTTGGATTACCCTTTCCGACTGTCCATCAGACTACGGATGAAATGCTGTACTGAAGTCTAACTTTGTACCCAACGCTTGATGCAACGCCTTCCAGAATCTTGACGTAAATCTGGGGTCTCTGTCTGATATGATCGACACTGGTACCCCATGCAACCTTACAACCTCTGCTATGTATAACTTAGACAACCTCAAAAGAGAGTAGTTCATACGCACCGGTATGAAATGGGCAGACTTTGTCAAACGATCAACAACCACCCAAACCGAATCCTTCTTAGTGGGTGTAAGAGGAAGCCCACTAACGAAATCCATTATGATCCTTTCCCACTTCCACTGCGGAATCTTTATAGGCTGCAATAATTCCGACGACAATTGATGTTCTGCTTTCACCTGTTGACACGTCAGACACCTGTTCACAAATTCAGTTATTTCACGCTTCAAACCCGGCCACCAAAACTATTCCTGCAATTCTCGATACATCTTACTTCCTCTCGGATGCATAGCGTATGAGCCACTATGCGCTTCCTGTAAAATTCTATGCCTCAACTCCGAATCCCTCGGCATGCAATTCCTTCCACTAAAACACAGAACCCCCTCACTGTTCAGATTATAATCCTCTACCCCACCATTCTGTACCTGCAGTAATTGAGCACTCAAGTTATCATCCAACAACTGCTTCCCTTTAATCTGACTAATCCACCTGGGTTTCACTTGAAGCTCAGCTAACAAACTCGCATCCTCATACAGACTAAGATGGGCAAACATCGCTCTTAGATCAGAGATCACCCTACGACTTAATGTATCTGCCACCATGTTAGCTTTACCTGGATGGTATTCGATTGAACAATCATAGTCCTTTAACAACTCGATCCATTACATCTGCCTTAAATTCAACTCTTTCTGGGTGAGAAGGTATTTTAGGCTCTTATGATCTGTGTAAATGACGGACTTCTCCCTGTATAGATAATGTCTCTAAATTTTTAAAGCAAAAACTGCAGCCGCCAACTCCAAGTCGTGTGTGGGATAATTTAAGTCATGCGGTCTTATTTGCCAAGACGCATATGCAACAACCCTTCTGTCTTGCATCAACACACATCCTAAACCCGTGTGTGAAGTATCACAATAAACCACGAACTCCTTTCCAGCCTCCGGCTAAATCACCACCGGGGCCTCCATCAAAATCCTCTTTAGCTTCTCAAAACTTTCCTGTTGCTTGTCAGCCCAAACAAAAGGTACTCCTTTTCGCAACAACTTGGTTAAAGGAGCCGCTATCAGGGAGAATCCCTCCACGAATCTTTTATAATACCTAGCCAAACCAAGAAAACTTCTAATTTCTGCCACAGACTTAGGTGTCTTCCAATCCAGCACAGCTTTAACCTTCCGAGGGTCAACCCTAATCCCCTCAGCAGACGCCACATAACCCAAAAAGGTAACTTCTTTCAACCAGAACTCGCACTTGCTGAATTTGGCAAACAACTACTTTTACTTCAGAATCTGCAAAACCACCCTAAGATGCGAATCATGCTCCTCCTCTGACTTTGAATAAACTAGGATATTGTCTATAAAAACTATGCCGAATCGGTCCAGATAAGGTTGAAAAACCCAGTTCATCATGTTCATGAACTCTACTAGTGCGTTAGTCAAGCCGAACTGCATCACCAAAAATTTGTAGTGGTCATATCGAGTTCGAAATGTCGTCGTGTGAATGTCTGCCTCCTTGACCTTAAGCTGATGATAACCTGATCGCAAATCTATCTTCGAAAAGACCAAAGCCCCCTTCAGTTGGTCGAACAAGTAGTCAATTCTTGGCAGCGGATACTTATTCTTGATCGTCAACTTATTCAACTAACGGTAGTCAATACACATACGCATTGATCCATCCTTCTTCTTAACGAACAGCACCGGCGCTTCCCAAGGTGATACACTTGGCCGGATAAAACTTTGATCTAAAAGTTCCTGGATCTGGGCTTTTAATTCCACCAATTCCTTGGGCGCCATTCTATATAGGGTAATCGAAACAGGCGCTGTCCCTGGGTAAAGGTCAATACCAAATTCTACCTCTCGATCCGGGGGTAATCCTGGAAGCTCTTCTGGAAAAACATTGGGAAATTCCTTCAATGTTCTAACATCCCCCACAGACAAATCCTTGCCGTCCAAGGCACAAACCAGCGCTATAAATGCCTCACAACCCTTCTTCACCATTCGCTCAGCCTTCAAAGTAGATATTATGTTAGACAGACAGTTTCTTCTCTCATCTATTACCACCACCTCTTCATCCTTGAGAGTTCTTAATACCATGTACTTGGCAGCACAATCCAAATTTGCCTGATACTTCACCAGCCAATCCATACCCAAGATCAAATCAAACTCCCCGAATGGCAGTTCCATCAGATCAGTCGGAAAAACTACACCTTAAACTTCTAGAGGTACATCCCTATAAAGTCTATCCACCACTACCGATTGTCCTAACTGGCTAATTACAGTCATCTCCCTAGAAACAACTTCAGAGTCTATTCCTAGAGTTTTAGATACCTCACTAGCAATATAAGAATGTGTCGATCCTATATCGATTAATGCAATATAAGACAACCCAAAAATAAGGAATGTATCGATTATGACGTCCAGTGTATCTCCCTCCTCTTGATGTCTGGCTGCATAGACCAGCCCAGGCCGCCCTGCATCACTGCTCCCAGTACCTCTGGCTGGTGCTCCACGTCCTCGACCAGAACCATTACCCCCTCTGACTGGACCACGACCCCACTGTGGTTGCTGACCAACTCTACCTGACTGAGCATAACCCTGACCCATCAGTTGCGTTCTGCCCCTTTCCTGTGGACAATCCCTTATCCGATGTTCTGTAGATCCACACTTGAAACAACCTCTGTTACCAGCCCAACACTCACCAAAATGGAATCTATCACAACGAGCACACCTCAGAGGCCGACTATCAACAGCAGGTCTCACGGCACGATTCGGCCCCTCAAGCCTAGGTCTTTTCTAAAACCGTCTAACTGATCCTGACGAACCAAAGTTCCTTTTGTTTCTATCCCTCTCCTGATTCTACCTTTCGGACCGCTTTACCTCCTCGGCTATCTTAGCCTTTTCCACCAGAACAGCAAATTCCCTCTCTCACTGTGGAGCTATCAGCACGCGCAAGTAATCTCTCAACCCATCTTCATACTGAACACAGCGCTCGTGATCCGTGGCCATAATACCCCGGGCATAACGGCTAAGACGTAAGAATTCCACCTCATACTCAACCACTAACTTGATCCCCTGTACCAGGTTCAAAAATGCCCTTCGCTGCGCATCCACAAAACTCGACCCAATGTACTTACTCTGGAATGACAGCTTAAAGAATTCCCAGGTAATACGGTCAGCCACAGCACCGTCTCTGACCGTAAGCCACCATTGATACCCTCATCCCGCAGAAGAGACACAACTCCTTTCAACTTTTCCTCCTCTGTGAAGTCTAGATCATCCATTATGCGCTCACTTGCTTCTAACCAATATTCAGCTGTGTTAAGGGCTATGCCTGAAACACCCCTAAACATCTCCGCTCCATTGGCTCGAAGTCGCTCAGACATAGATTTCTGGGCCCCAATACCCATGCTTGTCGCTGCAACTCTCTCCAAAACCTGTAACATCGCCTGAGACACCGCATCGTCTCCACCCGTTTGATCCTGAAACTCTACTTCCGCGGCTGGTGGCAGCGGCATCTCATTCCCTGACCCATGACCAGATCTTACTGGTTCCAACATAGCAACCCTGCCTCTACCACGTCCACGCGTATTACGTCCACGTCCCCTAGTACTCATGTCTACTGTCACATTTTTATCTGATTAAAAGTTTTATGCGTTACTATCTTTCGCTTGTTCATTACCGAGCAGTTTTATGAGAGATATCTTTAAAGGGCAGTTTTCGTAGAACACAACACAACCTAGAGGTTCTTTGTCTCTAAAGTTTGAATTCCTAAGACTAACAAGCATATTTCTTCATGCTAACAATTATTCTATACATACAGCATCAAAGGGTTAGAGTACTTACCTGGGTGGATCGGGTGCCGAAGGACTCAGATGCCATGCTCTAATCAAAACATTCCAAAAAATCATTTAGACCAACTTGATAAAACATCAATGAACCCATTTTCACAGCCCGAGTTTTGCAACCTAGGCTCTGATACCAAGATTGTAACACCCCAAACCCGGTCCACATGTTACGACCAGGTTTGGTATGCTACCGGAAAAGAGTGTTTTAAGAAACTTGAGATATTGTGGAAACCCCAAAAGTTTGAAGCTCTTATTTAGGTGAGAATTTGGAAAGTGATCGTTTGCAGCCTAAGAAAATCTGGGATTAAATTAATCGTCAATATGTTATCTTTGTTAGCATTTGAGGAAAACGGCTGCTTCATGTGTCTTATGTTAAACAAAAAACTCATCAATCACGTTTAAGAAAAATACGATTATGTCATACCATATTAAACCGCAAAATGTTAAACCAAACAGTAAGTTAAGAGGCCTTATTACATGAATTGAAAACAACTCAAATCACCAAATTAAAACAGTTCTGAAAAGAAACCAAGTTTAATAAAATTTGCATGCTATGGCCTCCACTCCCGAGTCTGCCTCGGCTCCCAAGTCCACATCTCACTAATCACCTGCAAGGTTAAGCATAGGGGGTGAGTCACCAAGACTCAGTGTGTCATTCCCCCTCCCAATAGCATGCTAAAATATGAAATGTAATGCACCCAGCCCAACCTAAGTTTCCATCCTCTACACACCACCCGTACCAACCGATCACTCCATGGAGATTTCTACAATCAACCTTCCATCTGCTACACTCCATATGTGGCACCTAGCCACTGGTGACATAGTCACAAGATATCATATGTGGGGCCAACCCACTTGTGGTACCAAACCACTACTGACAATCCCGAATAATCATATTGTGGGCCAACCCACTGTGGTACCAGACCACTGGGACGAGTCACAAATCATACACTTATGTGGTACCAAACCATTGATGGTTCCAAACCATTGAGACTTAGTCACGAATCAAGAATGTGGGGCCAACCCACGTGTGGTACCAAACCACTAGTGACAGTCTTACACTTCCCCTTTCACATCAAATCCAACCCATGCATACAAGTGTCAAATGAATGCAACATGCTGTCAAGTGCACAATATCATCATGGCATACATTCATCATCGCCTACAAAAACAACTAGGTTCTTACCTGGTATTTCGGTCATGCCCATAATGGCATAACGCTTGCTTATCTAATCGTTTCTACTTTTCAGCCCTAAATAGTTAATATCACATATTTATATTAAAGCGTGTACATGTTACACACTTGATTATACGCAGTACCACACTATTTATGTTGACACTATTCCTTTCAGAAATTACCGCTATTTGCCTCTTGTTCTGCTCAGAAGCCGGCCCACAACCTAATGGCCAATCTCGATTGGCTGACATTACGCACTTCTTGAACTTAGGGGTAGGGACTGTGAGTCTAACCCCCTCCTTTGATTGACTACGATTTTGTTCCATGAAACGATCTTGGTCAGAAAATTGGGTTAAAACATCGAATCAGAGAATCATAAAAGCAACATTCAAACAACCAACCAATATAATGTTTTCTTACCTAAGTCGACAAGATCAAAAGGCTACCACTCTTGGATTAACAGATCACATGATTGATCAGTTTCGATTGATCCGAAGGTACCCCTCAACCGTCGACCAAAGCAGAAGAAACGCAAGAACCAAGCCCCTTCTATATTCGGCCAAAACACCCCCACGAAACAGGAATAATGTCCTCTTGATTCGGGCAAACAAAAGAGAAAAGAGAAAAGTGATAAAGAAAGGAAACACTTACCCCACTTAAGAGAAAATTGATTGGCAAGACTGAGAGGAGAAGTGACGGTCTGAGATAATTCGGTCAAGGGATGAAGTTTGAGAAGTAAGCAAATAAAAAAACAAAATGGAGGAGAAGTGAATTGCTTCGGCTTTGTTGATGAAACAATAGAAAGAGTTTGGGTTCCAAGTGTTCAAGAGATGAGCAAGGGATATGAACAAGAGAAAAAAAAAATGAAAGAGAATGAGAGAGAGTGTGTGTTGAGGTTCGGCCTTGATGGAAGAAAGAAAAAGAAGAGATTTGGTAAGTCCCCAAAAGGATTCGGTAATGCCAGAAAAGAGAAGAAGAAGAAGATATGATAGCTAAATAATGAGTGAGAGTAAAATGAGAAAAGAAGAATCAATTAAGAAGCAATAGATTTCGGTTTTGGCTTAAGAAAAGAAGACAAGAAATGGAACTTGCTAGGACCTAAGGCATATGGGAAAAAAAAGAGAAAGAAGGAGACCTCAAATGCCGAAAATTGAAAAGAACTCTCACATTGACCACTCAATATTCGGCACTCACCAATCTAAAAGCCAAAAATGCACAATTTGAGAACAAAAACCCAAGCTTCCAAAGCTGAAATTTGGCATACCTTAGCCACACAAAAACCGATTTCTCCCCTCCTACTATGAGTTTGAAATTCGACCAACACTGAGCTCTAATGTCCATACCTTTTTTTTCTCCTCAAATTCCTCCTAATCATCCATTTGAATTATTTGATAAGTCAAGCTCCTGTATTTCCTCTCAGCCACACATTTGAATATGTTTGACTCAATCAACACTTCATCCTGAAATGTCCCAGCCGAACTCTGCCTCTGCTCTTCCTGACGCCAAAAACAGTTCCTAAAATGAGCTTCATGCGACTTGAACCTGCTCCCTCTCTATTTCCTTGTGGCGTCACCTACCAGCATTTTATGTGGCGCCTCCTTGCCGCTCTGCAACTCCTCTCCTTGTGTCAAATATTCGCACGCAACAACCCTTAAGTCTCATACCATTCAGCTCTCCTTAGAGTGCCCAAAAAGCAAATTTTTACTAAAGTTCTGGCTTACCCCCAAGTCACTCCTGGCCCCCAACTTACCCTAAACTAGCATATCATGCATAGCATTCACACCCAAACTCATAAAATGCAAAGGCCCTAATTTAGGATGTTACAGAGAACCTATGAGATGTTTTATAGTTAAAATTTATGTTATCTCATTGATTGAGGTTTTAATTCCAAATTATGTATCTACTTGGAATTGTTCATGAATGATGTTGATAATTTCATATAAACATACGAACTTACTAAGCTTTATAGCTTACTTTGCTTATTTTCTTCTATGTTTTGTAGTAAATTGAAGCTAGCTCGGAATCCGGATCGTTAGGAACTTTAACGCACTATCAGACATCTATTTGGTTCTTTTGAGTTGTGTAAATATGGTATATGGAATGTATAGGCTTGTGTCATTTGGTATGTTTGATGGATATGTATTTTGGCCATTTCGGTTGGCATAAGATGATGAACATGATGATGTTATAAATGTGCAAATGGTTCTATTTTGAGTTTGGTAAATTGACTTGTGTTAGGTGATTGAAGTTGATAATTTTGAAGTTATGTGTTTATGAATTAATGTTTGATAATGCATGGTTGAAATGAATTAGTAAATTGAATTGTATAAGTGAATTAGGTATGTAATTAAATAGCAAGTTGTGACATATTTGTAACTTGCATGGTTGGAGATAGATATAACAAGATTTATGTATTGGTTAATGACTTTTGGCTACATATTTGTGCCTTGAAATGGTACCATTTGTACTTGTGTAGGTACGTGCAAAATGGGGTGGCAAATCGGCCTTGCAAATCGCCTATTTTGTCCACATGGGAAGAGACACGCGCGTGTGTCTTAGCCGTGTGTGACACACGGTCATGTTACATGGTCGTGTGTCCCCTGGTGTTGAAATTGAATTGAAGTCAGTATTCTCCACATGGTCTCACACACGGGCGTCTGACAAGTCGTATGGTACAAGTCAGTATACTTCCTAAATGGCACACGGCCTAGCACATGGGCGTGTGACTTGGCCATGTTGCATAAGTCAGTATACCCTGTTTGGCACGGCCTAGCACACGGCCGGGCGCACGGGCCTGTGTGGGCACTTCAAAGGGAACATGGGCGTGTGGTTGGCCGTGTTTTTGGAATGCCGGTACCCCCATGGCATAGCAAAAAAAATAATTTCGGTGATCCAAACCATGGATCCATGTGCGAGGAACGAATCAGGGTGAAATAATGGTTTCGAAATTACCAAAACTTCAATCTGAGTAGACAGCGACGCCTCGGCAACAAGAATTCTGATCTACTATCGAATTAAGCCGCAACCTTTTTTTTTATTTCGACCTCTACGTAATCCACCCAGTTTGACGATGAATGGAAGAAATCTCCAAAATTGTTTTGGAGGTTTCTTTGCTTGACGGCTGCTAGACCTCACAAGCAAAGTTTTAGTTTTTTTTTAGGATTTTCTAAAAAAAAAAAAAAAAAACTCTCTTACTCTCACCTTTTATATTTGGTATATGTATAATGAATCATAATTCATAAAATTTTTATCCGCACATAATAATCATAATTAAAAATAAATAAATATAATAATATTTTAACCAAAAATTATAATTACATTAATTATACCAAGGATTTCGGTAAAATATATTTATTTAAATTTATATATGTACCAAATTCATATATTAATAGAACTATGTTCTCATTATGTGTACAACATCCTTGTGCATATAATATGTTCAATATTTGATTTCCCAATTAAATTAATTCTATAATTAATTTAATTCATGTGACAACCAAGCACAATACCAACTATGTTTTATTCCGTTCATTTCAACCATAGGGTGTGACCCTGTTGGTTCTTGTAACATTGGCAGCAATACTAGAACGATTCTAATGTTACAAACAATGAGTGGCATCTAGCAATGCATCATTGCTACCAAAGTTACAAGAAGTCATGAATTGACATAACCTTTTGTGATTAACCTTTCATGTATTAATCCTTAAGTCCCTTATCTCTAGAATGGACACAAGTCATGCAATAGTCACACTTGCATAGTCCATCCCATGTTTCTTAATATCTTGAGTAGACTATGATATACAAATAAGTATGACATCTCATATCAACTTATTTGAGCATGGCCATGCATTTCTAGTCTCACTCAATCAAGTGGCCTAAGATATTACTCTCATTATGTAGGAGGGACTTATCCTATATTGATCAACCATATCCCTCTGCATAGATTATGGTATATCCAACATCAACCTTTATAGAACAAACAGTTACGGTGTACGTTTGACTGTATCAAAATATAAAACTCACGATGTTGGGATAATGATGATCTCAAGTCTAAGGATCATATACATATTAATCACTATTAGTAATGTTGTGACAATTACATAATAATCCAAGAAACATACTCATAGCGGGTCAGTCCAATATGTTGTTCTCTAACACACATATTCATGCATTGATTTTGACACTCCATATCAATGAAAACTCTTTATCATCAATCAACTACATGTTAGTCTTAATGCATTATTGTTGTCCTAGTCAACAATAATACTTGACTAAGGATCTTTTAAGAATAATCATATTATTCTCAGGATATTATTATAAAACAGTTTATTTGTACACACAAAAAAAAAACTGAAATAATAATGACAACATCTTATATTAATAAACATGGTAAATCAAGTATGTTATTACAACCATCTCATGATTGATCTTTGGGCATACTCTTACACGTGTGACCCAAGTCAGTATGTATGCCCTGTTTCCACAAGGGTGTGCGATCCCTGTATGATTGAAAATTTTCTAAGCTTCCAAAAATTGCCCGAGTTATCAGTTTAGTCCCGAACCACTTCTAAAGCTTGTTTAAGGCCTCGTAGGCCGTTATAACGGAAAATGTGTTTGTGATTAAATGATATTTGAGTATGAATGCATAAATGTATGGGCTATGTATGTTAAATGATATCTATTGATCGGTAATACCTCGTAACCCTACTCCAGTGATGGGTACGGGTTAGGGGTGTTACAAGAGCCTTAGCTGACCTAGGGTTGAGGACGAAGGCAACCCTAACTGTATAAATAGGCTCTTAAACACTTGTTAAAGGACAACTTTCATACTTTATAATTTTCTTTGTAATTTCAGTTTGCAGTTTTTCCTTTTTCTTATGCCTAGGTTATTTTTAGTTTTTCTATTTGCTTTTTTCGGGAGATCTGATTTGTGGAACTTGATCAACTCTTTATGGACTTCATGCTTCAATCAATACAACTTAGAATTTTCTTGAACCTTTGTCTCTTGATTTGTTATTAATGTTTATCTTTCGCATAAAGTTTATTGTGTTTTTGATATCCATGAGGAACTAATCCACCTAGGGGGGATTAGCGAGTGGAGTTATGATTAATTGATTACTGTGCAGGGTTTTCTTAATGGATAAGTTGTTCAGGAGAGAAACTATAACAACCCATTTTTAGTCAAATAAGAATAGTAGTTTTGGGACCACAAATATGAGGTAAAAATAATTATTTTAATGTCTGAGCATGATAGTGTGATTGTGTGAAAATTTCGTTAAGAAATTTTATCGTTTGAATGCTCAATTTGGTAAAAAGGACTAAATCGCGTTAAGTGTAAAACTTGAGTTCTATTAGCTAAAGGTGTCTAATAGCTGTAGAACCTTAAAGTGGAGGTCCTTATGTTGTAATTAGACCATTGTATGTTTGAGTGGACTTATATGGGCATATTATTAAGTGTTTTAAAGGTTATTCATTAAGGTTAATTAAGTAATTTAGTGAATAAACTAATTAAAACAAAAGAAAAAAATAGGTATCATCTTCCTTAATGGATGATACCACCGAATTTTTGAAGGAGAAAAACTCCATGAATGCTTAACTGTTTGGCCTTCACTCCTAGCCTTGCATGTGAGTAATTTTTGTCCCGTTTTTAGTTATTTCTATGTTTTTGAGATCGTTGTAGCTTAATCTAGCTAGCCCAGGGTTTTTCCATTGATGAATGTATATGTATTTTGAGGTTTGATTATAGAATATGTATGGTTATTGTTAAATAACAACATTTGTAAAGTGATTTTCGGTAAAATGTCCAATTAAGGATTAAATTGAGAAATATGATAAGTTATGTGGTAAATATGTGAAATAATGAAAAATATGGGCTGCTATGGTAATAAGAGAAATTTGGTTAGCATGGGTAGGGATCTAATTGCATGAATTTGTATTTTTATGAGCTAAGGACTAAATTGTAAAGATTTTAAATATTAGGGGCAAAAGTGTAAAGTTTTCATAATATATATTTTGGGCTAAACTGAATAGAATGATAATTGAATGAGTTAAATTTGATATTATATAGATCAAGAAAAACGAAGTTCAGATTTAGATCAGGGAAAAACAAAGTTTTAGATTAGTCGATCCATTTCATCGATTTTGCGATTGAGGTAAGTTTGTATGTTAATAATCATAAATTTAGTTGTGTTTTAAATGATTTATTATTGAATTAATTATGAATACAACCTTACAGATAAGTTCGACGAAGATTCGGCAATGTGAAATCCCGATTGAACCTTAGGAATAGATTAGGATACGAATGACATGTCATTAGGGGTTATGTGATTTGGGTGTTGGTCCGTACGTCCTACCGGTGGCTGAGTTATCGATACGTGTTGCGGATTCTCATTAGCTTGTGTGAGCAGCACCGTGTAGCTACGTCATGACTGTCAGCTTGTGTGAGCAGACCCGTTGATAGCTTGAGAGTGAGTATTATATGACATATGAGATTGAGATAGCTTCGGCTATGTATTGGCACTTAGGGTGCGAGATTCCCGAGTATCAGATAGTATTCCAAATGGCTCAATGGATATATCAAAGATATGAAACAATGAGAAATAGATACGTATCAGTACAAGTATGTACGAAAACTATATGAACAATAAACCTATGAAAGTTGTGAGTTCATGACTACTTATGTGATTGAATATATGTTAACATTATGATTTAATGATTTTGTAGTATATTATGTTCATACTACTTGATTGGTGAATGAATGGTGAGCTTAACTTATTAACTATATGAGCTTACTAAGCTTTATAGCTTACTCTGTTTACTTTTTTGTGTTTCATAGTGAATATATAGGCTTGCTCGGATTTGGGAATTGTCAGAGATCTCATCACACTACCAAGCTATCATTTGGTACTTTTAAACTTGTGATTTTGGTTATATGGCATGTATAGGAGTTATGGTTATTTTGGTATATGTGTTAGTAATGGATTTAGCCATTTGTTTTGGCTTGTAATTGATGAATGGTTAGTTATGTGTATAGCCATGTGACTTGGCATATTTTGGCATGCTTGGTGATGTATATATATGTGAAAAAAGGCCTTTTGATATGTTGTATATAATTTCCATTATTATGCTTGTTGTGAATTGGTATTTGGAGTATCAAATGGTTGAATTTGAGATTTATATACTTGTGGTTTTAGGTAAATTAATGCATAATTGAAAGTGACCATATTGATGATTTGAGAATGTGAATTTTGGTATAAAGTTGAGTGGCTTATTGTGATACCTGTGTAACTTGTGATTAATGGTATGAATTTAGCATGAATTAGACCTGATTGAGATTGGTTGGAATGCCTATTTATGCTATGTTTTTTTTTTTCCATTTGGTTTGTATAGGTGATTGAAAGTTTGCGTGGGAAAATGGCTTGGTAAATAGCCTATTTTTGTCCACACGGGCAGAGACACAGGCGTGTGTCCCAGCCGTGTGTGACAAACGATCAGGTGACACGGCCGTGTGTCCCCTACTGTTTAATTAGAAACCAAGTCAGTATGCTCTACACGACCCAGCACACGGGCATGTGACTTAGCCGTGTGGCATAAGTCAGTATACCCTACAGGTTTGACACGGCCTAGCACACGGCCTGGCACACAGGCGTGTGTGTTGGCCTTGTGACCCAAGTGAGAGAGTTACACGGGGCCTGACACGGGCTGGGACACGACCATGTGATCCCAATTCGAATGTCCACTATGTGAGGCACACGGTCGGGCCACACGGGCGTGTATCCCCTATATTTTGAAAAATTTTCTAAGTGTTCAAAATTTTCCTGAGTTATCGGTTTAGTCCCAAACCACTCTGAATGCATGATTTGGTCTTTGTAAAAGCTCGTATTAGGGGTGATATGAATGATTGTGAATGATTTATATTTGAAATGGAAAAATGTATGAGAAATGTATGTTTATTTGTGAATAAGTCTGATAATGCTCCGTAACCCTATTTCGGCGTTGAATACAGGTGAGGGGTGTTACATTTATTTGTATCAGAGCTATGGTTTAGTCGATTCTAGGACTAACATAGCGTATGTGAGAGTCTAGCTATACATGCCATATATAACCTGTGATAGTGTGATATCTCCTGACAGTTTAAATCGTGTTTTCATAGAGCAATGGATCCCAATCGAGCAGTGGCTGATGATGTTGAGAGTAATGAACCAGCCTCCGTTCATAGAGTAGTGCAGTCTGAGTCGAGACCTGTATCGGGTAGTCAAAGAGAAGAGGCCAAAGAAGCCTTCTTCCAAATGATGAAGGAATGGATCACAGGGTTTGTCCAAACTAATCCGAGTGTGAGTAACTCCTCGAATTATTTGTGATTTTTATAATGCTCCATATTATGAGAATGATTTTATTGATGAAACTGGTCTAGAATACTTTAGAGATATAGATATGGATAGTATTATAAAATTTTTAATTGAAGGGAGGGGTGAATGGAAATATTGAGTAGGTACCAATATGCCAGTATCCTTCCATCAAGCGATCATGTTTCCTGAGGCCAAAATGTGGATCCAATTTGTGTGCACATGAATAACACCTGCTTTAAATGTTTCTAACATTAATACTTTTATAACAATGTTACTCTATGCTATTCTGTAGAAAAAGCATGTCTACATCGCTAAATGGATTCGCCAAAACATGAGGAGATGCACTAGTGGCCAGAATGTGGGAGTTCTCTTTGCCCATCTAGTGAAGAACGTATGCAAAAAGGTGGGTGTACTTATGACATACACTAAGCAGTCATTGAAACCATTTAAAAGTACCATCGGAGACACTTTGTTCCAACAATGCATTGAGCCGCAAACAAAACAGATAAAAGATTAGAACAAGTGATAGCTACACCAGCTTCATCTCAAAAGGTCAACAAAAAGTCAGTTTGAGTAGTCATCCAAAGCTAGATTGGATGATTTAGTGGATGCAAGAATCAGGACCAATTTTTCAAGAATTTTCTAGGCAATCCGAGTCCCCAATTATACACCTGACATATTTCGGCCAACAAATATGGAACAAGAAAGCAAGAAGGATGATGAAAGTGAGGAGATGAATTTTGAAGAAGATGATTGAACAATTTTATTATTATTTTTTGAAAACTTGTATTACTTTTTGGATACTTCTTTAATGAGAATTGTGTAGGAGTATGATTAATAGTAGTTTTTCTTTATTATTACATTTTGTTTAAGTTTTCTATGTAGGAACCCAACACAAAGGAGACACAAATAATTCGAGCTTAACACAATCAATGGAGGAAGCACCTACCATTAGCAGTTAAAGCAACCACAATCAATTGGGTAACTTCTCTCCTTATCTTTTTATTTGCTACATATTAAGGACAATGTGTCAACTAAAGTGTGGGGTGTAACAAAGAAAATTTGCTTCTAATATTTACATTTTCTTTGATTCTTCTTGTCTTTTGTGTGCTTGAGCTTGTAGAAATACAAGTGACTGGTTTAGAGCATGTACATAGGTTGCTTGTGGTTACAAATAAATTTGGCGTGATGTTAGGAGATTTTAAATTATTGATTATTAGACTGCTAAAGTTCTATATGTTACACTGCAATAGGTATTTTAAATTCATTTGTACCAAGTGATATAGAAAATAAAAAGAAACGAGCATGCTAGTATGAACGATAAATGGTTGAATTTATATTTGTTTGGTTGATTAGATTTGTGCATATTGAGATATTTAGGGATGACCTAAGGTATTGTTTGGAACAGATCCAGAGCCAAAAAGCTAACCTATTTATGTTCACCTTTAGTACCAATTTTTTATCCTATTGACACTTCTTGGTGAACCTCATTACAAGCCCCGAGCATGAAAAAGTTAGTTTGTATTTACCCTTTTTTTTTGGTCTTGCACTGAACGATTATAGATGTCTAGCCATACGTATTGAGGGTTAAGTAGATACATGGTGGAGTCTGTAAAAATAGAGTGAAATAGGAAACATTGGTGTGATATAGGAACTACCAGTTAGCCTAATGTGCAGAACAAAAAGAAAAATTCAAAAAGGAAATTAGTACGAGTAGAAAATGTCCTATATTAGCGAAAAAGTATTCATGAGTGAGATATATTGAAAAAGAGAAAAGACACAAAGTCACAAATGAAAGAAAAACATGTTTATTCTTGATGCCAAACTATTTTCCTATTTGTAACCATTCTTGATGCTGACTATTTCTTAATGTCATACTTGTCCTAAGCCTCAGAACGTTACAAGCCGAAAAGTCATCAAGGTGGGAACTAACCCAAATTTGGTATGACCTATCCATGAACACCTTAACCTTGAACTGATCTGGATTGTGAGGCCGAAAGATAAGTAGTTCTTGTCGACTCAGTATTTCAGTGGATGTATCGAAAGATCCTATTGGGGTATTGATTAGTTTATTAAACAAGAACAACCGAGACAACTATTGATTAAGATTACCAAAATGAACTAATCACCCATGCCCAGATTAGATATATATTCTCTTTTTTGATTTCTTGCTTTTCATTTATTTAATTTTCCTTTATGTGATTGCTTATTGTTAGTATAGTTTATTAAAACCCTTCTTTCAACCTTTCGTACTGTAACATCCTTAAAACGGGGCCTTTGCATTTTATCTGCCTTTGCATTTTATCTGCTTGCATGTAGATAGCATGGATGTCATGTTAGTTTGGACTATTCTAGGGTCTAGGCATGAGCCAGGGGTAGGCCAGGGCCATAACAAGAATTTGCGCTTTAGGCTTCTAGAAGAGGGGAGCTGTTGAGCTAGGTAATAATGGTAGTTGATGGCAAGTTTTGACACAAGAATCCCAGTGGTAAAGTGGCAACGGAGGCGCCACTTAAGCACAAGGGGGAGTGACGCCACAGGGAGCAGAAGGAGCCTTGGTTCGAGCTACGTGAATCTCTTTTTGGGGCATTCTTTTTTACTCTAAGACTGGGAGAAGTTGTGCTCAGGATGGGCTCTGATGGATGAGGATTGAAGAAGTCAACAGATTTGAGTAAGTGGATGAGAGAAATGTTAGGAGTTTAAAGTGTTCAAACTTGTTTGAATGGATGATCAAGAGAAAAGCAAGGAGAAAAAGAAGGGATCGAGTTGGGGAGTGTGTTAGCTGAAATTTGAATGGTGGTAGGTGGTGTGAGCATTCGGTTTTGGGAGTGTGGAAAGGGGTGTGCCAAATTTGGGTGGCTAAAGTGTCGTAATTTTGGCATTTGGAAGGGGTTCACCTCTCAGCCTAGTTTCTTTCTTTTCTCAATCTTCTTGTGCCGAAAATACCTAGAACTTTCCTCCTCTTTTCTCATCTTTTGTCTATAGCCAAAAGCCCTAGTGGATTCTTTTCTCTTTTCTTGTTGTGGTAGTCGAATCCTTCTACTCCATCTTTCTCTCTTGTTTTCAAAAGCTGAATCACCGATCCCTTTTGAGACACTTTGTTAGCCGAAATCCATTATCCACTTCTCATTCTCCTTTCTTTTGTTTCAAAAGTTGAAAACACTCTGTAGCCGAACCTCCCTAAAACCATATCACTCTTCTTCTTTTCTTCCATTCGTGTTAGCAAGAACTAAAACCATCACCCTCCATTTCTTTCGACTTCTTTTCTTTCTTATCTTTTGATCCACAGCCGAAATTATATTCTCATCCCTTCATATAGTCGAAATCTCCAAAGATCAGCCTCTTTTCTCGAAGTTTCTCCATAGCCGAATCATTTCATTGGTAAGAGCTCTGTCGTTTCTTCCTTGCAAGATCTCTTTCTTTGCTCTGTCGTTTCTTCCTTGCAAGATCTCTTTCTTTCTCATCTTCACTCAAACCGAATCACTTTCTTATTATCTTGCTGGTTGCTCTTCTTTCTCACTCTTTATTTCTAGAAGCAGAATACCTTCTGTGGTGTCTACTCTGCTGAACTTTCTTCTCTTTGGGGCAAGTGCCGAATTCTCTTAGGTGTCGAACGGATCTCTTGCGTTAAGGTTAGTGGGGTTCTCTTGAGTTGTTATCTTCTCTCCTTCGGGTTATCTAACCAAAGCCGAATGGCTATTTGGCCTTATGTATGGGTGCTGGGCCTATTGTAGGTGGAGGTGTTGTCGCTGAATCTCCGGGATTTGTCAACCTAGGTAAGGGATATGTTCATTCGGGTTTATATCTCTAGTTGTTGTTATTCAGGGAGTTAATTCGATTTAATGACCAAAGGTGTTATGGACTCTAATGCCGGCCAAACGTTAGGAGGGGTTGGATCTAAAACCCTAGCCCCTAAGTTCAAGAAGAGGGCGGTGTCGACTGTTCGCGATTGGCCACCTGGGTGTGGGCCGGCATCTGAGCAAAGCAGTAGACAGATAGTGGTAGTGTCAGGTAACGACAGTGTTGACATAGAGAGCGTTGTATTACGAGTAATCAGGTGTGTAACTCTTACACACTTCGTAAGTTAATATGTTTTACTTTGTGATTTGTCAAAAGCTGGAATAACTATAGAAATCGATGTGTTACCCTTGTGGGTAAAAGCGAGGATGCCGGGTAAGTCTGTTATGGTAGCAAACGATATATATATTTATGTTACAATCTGCCAGTGCCATGTTATTTAACGCATGTTATTTTATATGTTAAACATGTTCATACCCGACTGTAAGCATGTACATGAATAACGGGTAATGAGAGGAGGGTGAAGGTATGATTTCAGGCTGTCACCAGTGGTTTGGTACCACACAGTAGGTTGGCCCCGCTTATCATAATATTGTGACTAAGTCTCAGTGGTTTGGCACCACCAGTGGTTTGGTACCACATATATTTATCTTTGTGACTCGTCCCAGTGGTTTGGTACCATAGTGGGTTGGCCCCATATATCGATACGGGATTGTCATCAGTGGTTTGGTATCACAATATGGGTTGGCCCCACAAATATTATTTGTGACTACGGTCACCAGTGGTTTGGTACCACATATATTATTTGTGACTTCAGTCACCAGTGGTTTTGACCACCAGTGGTTTGGTACCACACGGGGTAGATTCGGGAGTTTTGGATGGTTAGGTTTTGGGTTGTATGGCATACATGTTCACTTATGAAATTTTGTAAGGGCTCACTATCTTCGGGATGGGGATTTACACACTGAGTCTCGGTGACTCACCCCTTCCTTTACATTCTGCAGATAACCCCTAGATCGCGGATGTGGAGTCGGGAGGGACTCGAGGTGGCCATGCTCAACAGTTTGCTTTATTTTTATTGGTTAATTTCGGATTTACTTTGCTTTTAATTTCGAACTTTTTTGGGTTTTGTAATAAGGCCATCTAAGTTTTATTTTGGGATTATTGATTTTGTCAAATACTTTGAAATTGCGTTAAAATACTAAAGCATGTTTAAAAAGAAAGAGAACCTGTAAAATGAATGTTTTCACAAACTTAAATGAATTTCGGGATTTTTCCAAATTATCACCATCTGGTATCCTGCAAACATGTAATAATATCAAGTCAACACGTTTTCCTTAAAAACTAAGTTTTGAAATGAACACAGCAACTTACCTTAACCAACTCGGCTTTTCATAAAGTCAAAAGTTTCCTTAAAATAAGAGACGACAACTTGTCTCCCAAAAATGTTTCTTTACAAATTAAGTCAACAACTTGTTTTCTTCTAGAACGGTTTTTCCTGTGACAGCTCGGATTCGGTCGTAGCATTTGACCGGGTTTGAGGTGTTACAATTTTGGTATCTGAGCCAGGTTCAAAAGCTCGGCTGTGGGCCTGAGGCCCAAAATGTTTTCAATAAGGGGTTCCAAAATGATTTTGGTGGAAAATGCATGATTTGGGAAAGCATGGCACCTAGTCCCTGGCACCGATCCGTGAAGGTAAGTCCCTTAACTATTATTTATATGTTTCGATGATTGTGATATGATAGATAGTGATAGGAATTCACCTTAGAGACTGAAACCTGTAGGATTGTGTGAACTTGCGAGAACAACTACTATAATAAAATGTTCATAAAATTGAGCTGTAATAAAAAGTGGAAGAAGACTAATACTAACTCATAAAATTCTTAAATCAGATCAATTCAGGAACGGTAGTCATGGGCACTCGAGGACGTGGGCGTAATACGCGTGGTCGTTGTAGAGGTAGGATGATTATGCCGGAACCGGTAGGGTCTGGCCATGGGTTAAAAAATGAGGTACCACCGCCGCCAGCTGTGGGCGTGGAGTTTCATGATCAGACGGGTGGTGATGACGTGGTGTCGCAGGCGATGCTGCGGGTTCTGGAGAGATTTACGGGTGCAGGCGTTGGAAGGGGAGCTCAGAAATCTGTGTCCGAACGACTCCGAGCCAATGGGGAAGAAGTATTCATGGGTGTTTCTGGTGTGGCACCCAATACAACTGAGTACTAGCTAGAGGCGACCGAATGCATAATAGATGATTCGGACTTTACGATAGAGGAGAAGTTGAAAGAGATAGTGTCTCTTCTCCAGGATGAGTCTTATCAGTGGCGGCTCACTGTCAGGAATGGTACAATGGCTGATAACATCACCTGGGATTTCTTTAAGGTGGCATATCAGAGGAAGTACGTCGAGTCCAGTTATATTGATGCGCAGCGCAAGGCATTCTTGAATTTGGTCCAGGGGAGTAAGTCAGTATCGGAGTATGAGGCAGAGTTTCTTCGGTTAAGTCGCTATGCTTGGGGTGTCGTGGCTACGGAACACGAGCGCTGTGTCAGATTTAAGGACGGGCTAAGAGATGAGCTGCGAATGTTGATTGCCCCACAGAGGGAAAGAGAATTTGTTGTCTTGGTGGAGAAGGCCAAGATAGCCGAGCATTAGAATAAGAGGAGTTCTGGGTCATCAGGGTCTGCCGGGAATTCGCAGAAAAGGTCTAGATTTGGTGGGCCGAGTCAAGCTGCAAAGCCTGCTGCTACTACTCAGTGGCCGTCACGATGTGCTCGATATGGGAAGTCTCATTCGGGAAAGTGTTGGACGGGAAACAGAGGGTGGTTCGACTATGGATCAATGGAGCATCGAGTAAGGGATTGTCCATGTAAGCTAGCGAGGATGCAGTCTGAGGGTCAGGGGCGTGTTCAGTTTAGAGGTGGTGGACAGTAACCACAGAGGGGTCGTGGTTCGGCCAAGGGAGGTAATGGTTCTGGACGAGGTCGTGGAGCATCGGGCAGAGGTGCCGAGAATACTGATGCAAGACAGCCTTGGTTGGTCTATGCAGCGAGGTGTCGAGAGGAGGGTGATGCACCGGACGTCATAACCGGTACGTTCCTGATTTTTGGATTGCCTTATATTGCTTTGATAGATGTTGGTTCGACGCACTCCTATGTTGCTAGTAGTATAGTGGGAACTATGAACTTAGCTTACGAAACTTCTTCTAGGGAAATGACTGTAATTAGCCCTCTAGGTCACTCTGTAGAAGTAAACTAACTGTATAGGGATGTACCCCTAGAACTTCAAGGGGTAATGTTTTCGGCTGATCTGATGGAACTGCCATTCGGGGAGTTCGATTTGATCCTAGGGATAGACTGGCTAGTGAGGTACCAAGCAAGTTTGGACTGTGCAGCCAAGCGCATTGTGTTGAGGTCTGTCGAGGGTGAAGAGGTGGTGATGATGGGTGATAGAAGGAATTACCTATCCAATGTAGTATCCGTTCTGAAGGCCGAGAAAATGGTGATGAAGGGTTGTGAGGTGTTCATGGTTCATGTTTGTGCATTGGAGACCAAGGAATCAACAGTAGGGAATGTCCGAACGGTAAAGAAATTTACCAATGTTTTCCCAGAAGAGCTTCCGGGTCTGCCTCCGAATCGTGAGGTTGAGTTTGGTATAGATCTGCTACCTGGAACTGCACCGGTGTCTATTGCTCCATATAGGATGGCACCGAAGGAGTTGGTGGAGCTGAGAGCGCAGATTCAGGAATTGTTGGACCGGGGTATTATCCGGCTGAGCGTATCACCTTGGAGAGCGCCTGTGATTTTTGGAAGTGTTTTCCTTGATTGCAGCGCCGTTAACCAAGTTGCTGAGGAAAGGGGTTCCATTCGTATGGTCAGACAAACAGCAAGAAAGTTTTGACAAGCTAAAAAAGATTCTGACAAAAGCTCCAGTGTTGATTCAGCCTGAAGCAGGCAAGGAGTTTACGGTGTATTGTGATGCGTCGCACACTGGTTTGGGATGTGTGCTGATGCAAGAGGGGAAAGTAGTGGCGTATGCGTCTCGATAGTTGAGACCTCACGAAGTGAACTACCCGACGCATGATCTAGAGTTGGCTGCAGTGGTTTTCGCCCTGAAAAATTAGAGGCACTACTTGTATGGAGAAAAGTCTATAGTCTACACGAATCACAAGAGTTTGAAGTACCTCTTGACTCAGAAGGAATTGAATTTAAGGCAGCAGAGGTGGATCAAGTTGTTAAAGGACTACGACTGCTCGATTGAATACCATCCGGGTAAGGCTAATGTGGTGGCTGACGCGTTGAGCCGCAAAGTGGTAGTGGACTTAAGAGAAATGTTTTCCCATCTTAGTCTATATGATGACGAAAGTCTGTTAGCGAAATTGCAGGTGAAGCCGACTTGGGTAAATCAGGTTAAGGAGAAGCAGCTAGTGGATGAAGTCTTAAGTGCTCGATATTTGCAAGTGCAGAATGGTGGATTGGAGGGTTATAGCTTGAGCAGCGATGGAGTGCTGTGTTTCCAAGGGAAAGTTTGTATGCCGAGAGATGTTGAGTTAAGGTAGAGGATTCTTCAAGAAGCTCAAAGCAGCACAAACGCTATGCATCCTGGAGATAGTAAGATGTATGGGGGTTTGTGGGAACAGTTTTGGTGGCCGGGTTTGAAGCGAGAGGTAACAGAATTTGTAAGTAGGTGTCTGACGTGTCAGCAAGTCAAAGCTAAGCATCAGTTACCTTCGGGTTTGTTGCAGCCGGTAAAGATTCCGCAGTGGAAGTGGGAAAGGATTATGATGGATTTTGTCAGTGGGCTACTCCTTACGCCTGGCAAGAAGGATTCGGTCTGGGTGATTGTTGATCGTCTGACAAAGTCTACTCATTTTATACCGATTCGGGTTGATTACTCACTTCAAAGGTTGGCTAAGCTGTATGTAGCAGAAATCCTGAGACTGCATGGAGTGCTAGTGTTGATTATCTCAGATAGGGATCCTAGATTCACGTCAAGGTTTTGGAAAGCGTTGCATTAGACATTGGGTACAAGGTTGGATTTCGGCACGGCATTTCATCCGCAGTCAGAGGGCAGTCAGAGAGGGTAATCCAGATTTTGGAAGATATGTTGAGGGGTTGCATTTTGGATTTCAGAGGTAGTGGGGATGAATTTCTACCATTGGCAGAGTTTGCATACAACAACAATTATCAGGCAAGTATCCAGATGGCACCATATGAAGCATTATATGGACGGAAGTGTCGTACCCCTACGTGTTGGACAGAGTTGGGTGAACGTCAGTTGTTGGGTCTAAAGTTGGTTGCTGAAACAGAGGATAAGGCTAAGCTGATTCGAGCTTGTCTGAAGAAAGCTTCAGACAGGCAGAAGTCCTATGCCGATCTTACGCAGAAGGATATAGAGTTTGCAATGGGTGACAAGGTCTTTCTGAAGATGTCTCCGTGGAAGAAAGTGCTGAGGTTTGGTCGGACGGGCAAGCTGAGCCCTAGATTTATCAAGCCTTACACGGTGTTGAAGCAGGTAGGACCAGTAGCGTACCAGCTTGAGTTACCATCAGAATTGAGTCAGATCCACGACGTATTTCGTGTTTCCGTGCTTAGACGCTCTTGACCGAATCCATCACATGTTGTGCCAGTGGAGGAGATTGAGGTGAGCACGGATTTGTCTTTTGAGGAGGAACCAGTACAGATTCTGGATCGGGACGTCATGGTCTTACATAGGAAATCAGTTCTTTTGGTGAAGGTATTATGGTGGAATCATGGAACGGAAGAGGCTACGTGGGAACCAGAGGATGTGATGCGGCAACAATTCCCTTAACTCTTCTGACCAGGTAATTTTGAGGCCGAAATTATTTTTAAGGGGGGTAGAACTGTAACATCCTTAAAACAGGGCCTTTGCATTTTATCTGCTTGCATGTAGATAGCATGGATGTCATGTTAGTTTGGACTATTCTAGGGTCTAGGCATGTGCCACGGGTAGGCCAGGGCCATAGCAAGAATTTGCATTTTAGGCTTCTAGAAGAGGGGAGCTGTTGAGCTAGGTAATAAGGGTAGTTGATGGTGAGTCTTGACACAAGAATCCCAGTGGTAAAGTGGAAAGGGAGGCGCCACTTAAGCACAAGGGGAAGTGACGCCACAAGGAGCAGAAGGAGCCTTAGTTCGAGCTGCGGGAATCTCCTTTTTGGGCATTCTTTTTGACGCTAAGACTGGGACAAGTTGTGCTCAGGATGGACTCCGATAGAGGAGGATTGAAGAAGTCAACATATTTGAGTAAGTAGATGAGAGAAATGTTAGGAGTTTGAAGTGTTCAAACTTGTTTGAATGGATGATCAAGAGAAAAGCAAGGAGAATTAGAAGGGATCAAGTTGGGGGAGTGTGCTAGCCGAGATTTGTATGGTGGTAGGTGTTGTGTGCATTCGATTTTGCGAGTGTGGAAAGGGGTGTACCGAATTTGGGTGGCTAAGGTGTCGTAATTTCGGCATTTGGAAGGGGTTCACCTCTCAGCCTAGTTTCTTTCTTCTCTCAATCTTCTTGTGCCGAAAATACCTAGAACTTTCTTCCTCTTTTCTCATCTTTTGTCTATAGCCGAAAGCCCTAGTGGATTCTTTTCTCTTTTCTTGTTGTCGTAGCCGAATCCTTCTACTCCATCTTTCTCTCTTGTTTTCAAAAGCCGAATCACCGATCCCTTTTGAGACACTTTGTTAGCCGAAATCCATTGTCCACTTCTCATTCTCCTTTCTTTTGTTTCAAAAGCCGAAAACACTCTGTAGCCGAACCTCCCCAAAACCATATCACTCTTCTTCTTTTCTTCCATTCGTGTTAGCAAGAACCAAAACCATCACCCTCCCTTTTTTTCGACTTCCTTTCTTTCTTATCTTTTGATCCATAGCCGAAACTATATTCTCATCCCTTCATATAGTTGAAATCTCCAAAGATCAGCCTCTTTTCCCGAAGTTTCTCCATAGTCGAATCATTTCATTGGTAAGATCTCTGTCGTTTCTTCTTTGCGATATCTCTTTCTTTCTCATCTTCACTCAAACCGAATCACTTTCTTATTATCTTGATGGTTGTTCTTCTTTCTCACTCTTTATTTCTAGAAGCTGAATACCTTCTGTGGTGTCTGCTCTGCCGAACTTTCTTCTCTTCGGGGCAAGTGTCGAATTCTCTTAGGTGTCGAACAGATCTCTTGCGTTAAGGTTAGTGGGGTTCTCTTGAGTCGTTATCTTCTCTCCTTCGGGTTATCTTACGAAAGTCGAACGGCTATTTGGCCTTATGTATGGGTGCTGGGCCGATTGTAGGTGGAGGTGTTTTCGCTGAATCTCCGGGATTTGTCAACCTAGGTAAGGGATATGTTCATTCAGGCTTATATCTCTAGTTGTTGTTATTCAGGGTGTTAATTCGATTTAA
This sequence comes from Gossypium bickii, assembly GCA_025503065.1. Taxonomy (NCBI): domain Eukaryota; kingdom Viridiplantae; phylum Streptophyta; class Magnoliopsida; order Malvales; family Malvaceae; genus Gossypium; species Gossypium bickii. The sequence continues at coordinate 101,169,877 of CP106715.1, forward strand.
TGACCAAAGGTGTTATAGAATCTAATGCCAGCCAAACGTTATGAGGGGTTGGATCTAAAACCCAAGCCCCTAAGTTCAAGAAGAGGGTGGTGTCATTTGTTCACGACACACAGGTGTGGCCAAGATCCGAGCGAAGCGATGAGCGGATAGCGGTAGTGTTCATTAACGATAGTGTCGGTGTAGAGAGCATTGTATTACGAGTAATCATGTGGGTAACTCTTACACACTTCGTAAGTTAATATGTTATTACTTTGTGATTTGTCAAAAGCCGAAATAACTGTAGAAATCGATGTGTTACCCTTGTGGGTAAAAGCGAGGATGCCGGGTAAGCCTGTTATGGTTGCAAACGATGTATATATTTATGTTAAAATCTGCCAGTGCCATGTTATTTAACGCATGTTATTTTATATGTTAAACATGCTCATACCCGACTGTAAGCATGTACATGAATAACGGGTAATGAGAGGAGGGGGAAGGTATGATTTCAGACTGTCACCAGTGGTTTGGTACCACACAGTGGGTTGGCCCCACTTATCATAATATTGTGACTAAGTCTCAGTGGTTTGGCACCACCAATGGTTTGGTACCACATATATCTATCTTAGTGACTCGTCCCAGTGGTTTGGTACCATAGTGGCCTGGCCCCACATATCGATACGGGATTGTCATCAGTGGTTTGGTACCACAATGTGGGTTGGCCCCACACATATTATTTGTAACTACGGTCACCAGTGGTTTGGTACCACATATATTATTTGTGACTTCAGTCACCAGTGGTTTTGACCACCAGTGTTTGGTACCACACGGGGTAGATTCGAGAGTTTCGGATGGTTAGGTTTTGGGTTGCATGGCATACATGTTCACTTATGAAATTGTGTAAGGGCTCACTATCTTCGGGATGGGGATTTACACACTGAGTCTCGGTGACTCACCCCTTCCTTTACATTCTGCAGATAACCCCTAGATCGCGGATGTGGAGCCGGGAGGGACTCGAGGTGGCCATGCTCAACAGTTTGCTTTATTTTTATTGGTTAATTTCGGATTTACTTTGCTTTTAATTTCGATTTTTTTTTTGGGTTTTGTAATAAGGCCATCTAAGTTTTATTTTGGGATTATTGATTTTGTCAAATACTTTGAAATTGCGTTAAAATACTAAAGCATGTTTAAAAAGAAAGAGAACCTATAAAATGAATGTTTTTACAAACTTAAATGAATTTCGGGATTTTTCCAAATTTTCACCATCTGGTATCCTGCAAACATGTAATAATATCAAGTCAACATGTTTTCCTTAAAAGCTAAGTTTTGAAATAAACATAGCAACTTGCCTTAACCAACTCAGCTTTTCATAAAGTCAAAAGTTTCCTTAAAATAAGAGACGACAACTTGTCTCCCAAAAAAGTTTCTTTACAAATTTAGTCAACAACTTGTTTTCTTCAAGATTGGTTTTTCCTGTGACAGCTCGGATTCGATCGTAGCGTTTGACCGGGTTTGGGGTGTAATATCCGGGATTTAGGGCTTGCACATTTTTCTTAAATATATGTGGAAGCATGCCTGTGTGTAATTTGAATGTGTTTAATGAATTTTTAGAAATTTAGAGTGTAAGAGAATGCCTTAGAAATTATTTGATTTTTAGTTTTAAAGGGGAGCTAAGCCTGAGGGGCCTTAAGAAAAATTGTAAGGGAAATTAGACACAAAAATGGGCTTGGAAAAGTGGCACGGAGGCGCCACTTAAAGCCCTTGTAAGTGACGCCACAGGTAGTGCAAGGAGGTCTTAAGTTCGAGCAGCACAAGCAACATTTTGGTAGTTTTATTTTTCGGCAAAAGGAGTAGTAGTGGATGGCACTAAAACACTAAGGAGATGAGCACTAGATGTGGTCAAATACCTTTTAAAATTCGGCTAGGGGCAAAGGATAATTGTTGTTTTATTCAAATTATTTTGAATAGGTGAAGAAGAGAGGAAATAGGAGAAAAATAAGGAAGCTGATAAGGGGAAGAGTGTTGGCCGGCCTAGGGACTCTCTTGAGGTGATTTTCGGCCAAGTTAGTAAGGGAGGAGTAGCCGAATTATGTTAGGGGGTTTTATGTTTTCTTTGCCGAAATTTAGCTCTTCTCTTCACTCTTTTCTTTTCCATACACGAACCACACCAAAAACGCCTCTCTTCCTCACTTGATCATCATTTCCGAAACTTTTAAACTTCACACTCTCCCTCTCCCTATTTTGATAAATGCCGAACCACAGTACCATTCTCTCTTTTTCATTGAAGCCGAGTCTTCATTTATTGCCATTGCCGAATTACTCAATCATCTTTTCTCCTTTTCTTTTACAAATTTAATCAAAGCCAAATACACAAGTGACCCCTAATCGATTGTTCACTTTTGCCTAAGTCGAATTCCCTATTTGGTGGCCATAGCCGAATGCTCCTCTACCCTTTTGGAGCCAATTTGATCATCTAAGCAAGAGTCGAATCTCTCTGGTCCAAGCAAGGACATTCGATTAAATTGGTAAGGGATTCGTGGCATTTAATTTTCATATCTCTTTCTTTTAGATTAGCCGAAATCAAGACTCTAACCCTCCTACTCTTTTTGACCGAAACCTCGAAGAAGAATTTCGGGATTTCTATTGTAGCCGAATTCAATGGGAGGTCTTTGGGATTTCAGGAGCCAAGGTAAGCCATGTGTGGTATTCGACCAAGGGCCATTTTCATAGATCTTGTACCAAAAAGCTGACCCTAACATGTATCATGTAGGATTTCAACATCTCCATAGCCAAGTGACTATTTTTGGGATTTAGATCCATAAGGTAAGGGAGTATGAATATTCGGCCAAGGCTATATTGAGTACTAATGTCTAGCCGATTCTGACTTTGATCTTTAGGGAGGAGTATAAGCTATTTCGGTAGACTTTCGGGGTTCAGTGAAAGCGTTAATACCAGGTGTGTAGCCCCACATTGATTCTTAATTGATTTATGGTATTAGGTTAATATACGTGTTAATGGAAATATGGAAAATATGGTTAAAAGGTACCATTCAATGGTACAGAGTATTCAGGTACGTTATTCTCTAAAGCTCTGTTAATAGTATGATGAACATTGAATGTGACATATATGAGAATTGGTTACGAATATGAAATAAGGCATATGGCATGATATTTGCATGATTTGTATGACACATGGGGCATATGGGTGATATTGAAAAGGGGAAGTGATCTGGTGGTAAATATCTGGTGACTCATGTCACATAATCTGAATGTGGTGACTTATGTCACATGTTATTATGTGGTGACTCTGTCACATTATCTGGTGGCTATGCCACAATTTATAAGGGCGATGTGCAAGTCGTCTGCAGCGACTGCCTTCGATGGTGTGTAGCGGATGGAGGGTCGATTTAGTAATCCCCACGGTGTGATGGCAGGTATGGGTGATGTGTAGAGGATGGATATCTAAGCTTGGGTTCGGAATTGCATCATTATTTATATTTGTTATATATGTATGATTTGATATGCCTAAATCTTTTGGGACTTGGTGTTGGCTGTTACACACTGAGTCTGTTTGACTCACCCCGTTGTGGGATATCATTTTAGGTGACACTCAGTAGATGGACCGGGTCGGCAGGAACTTAGTGGTGGCCATGCTCAGCTCAGCTTTTATTTTATTTTGAATTTTATATTTAAGTATTTTGGGTTTATTTCGGGTTTTGCTTGATGTAATAAGGCCATTATTATTAACTATTTTAAACATGCATTTTAATTGGTTTATTATGCGATTATTATTAAATTTAAATTAAATAACCTTTCTTAAAAATAAATTTCAAACATTTTGACACCTAAACACAAATGATTTTCGATTTAAAGGGTAACTCTAAAGCAACTCGGCATTTTTCTTAACTTATAGTTTTGGAAACATAAAATTAAAGTTTTACTAAAATCTAGACTTCAAGAACAACGTCGTTTCCAACTTGAACACAACTCAAACCAATTTTTTTAAAACCACCCAAATTTTCCAAAGTGATAAACAAGACTTTGAAACATTTTACTCAAGGAACATACCAGATCCGGTCTGGGCTCGTGGGCCGGGTTTGGGGTGTTTCATGGGGTGTTACACGTACAATAATCTGGTTAAAGTATTAATCAGATCTATTTATGTTTAAATTAGAATTAATTTAGTGCTTGCCTCTCTTGGGTACGATCCTTGGAGTACTTACTTACTTCGTTGTAAGTATATTACAAACTGACCCGTATACTTGTAGATATCACTTTGTCACATCTTTTGTGCAAGATTTCTAGTCTAGACATTGGTGCGACCAAAAGAGGTCATAGTGCGGCAATGCTATAGCGACGACATGACAACGGTGCGGCGGTGGTGAGTGTGGAAGAGTGGGGAAGTCTTTGTGAAATTTTGGTGGTGGTTTGTTGAAAATATGGTGGCTAATGGCGGTGTTTTGATGGAAAATAGCAAAAATATGGTGGTTGAAAGAGGAGGAAAAAGAGAGGAGAAGAGAGAAATGTTGGAATGAAAAACAAAAGTGAATAGCAGAAGCCTAGGTGCATGGGACAATAATAGCATGGTAAGGGAGGGAGACATGGAAACTAGGGGAACAAGGGCATAAAAGGTGGATCAAGGGAGTTAAAATAGGGCTATTAGAGGAAGGTTCACTAGGTAAACAAGGGAAGAATCTTCCCAAGCATGACAACAATCGGGTGGAAGCAAGGGGGTTGACTATCCCTTTTTAAATGCTAAAAATTCTAAAAAGAATATGTGCGTGAGGAGAATTGAACATAGGATATCTAGGAATTTAATTAAACTCCTTACCACTTGACTACATACTTTCTTATTCATGAATTGACGAAATAATTAATAAAAATATGGGGTGTGACCCCAAGATGTTTTGCCAAGTGATATAGAAAATCAAAGCAGCATAAGCAAAGAGCAGTGTAAAAATGTCACTTTGAGGAGCGAAAAGGTACTGGAAACAAAAGTTTTTGATGTAACCTCCCTAACCCGGCCTAGACGTTATGACCGAATTCTGAATGCTACATTGGCCACCAAAATGATCTGGATAAACTTTTCAGTTACAAATGTACTTTTTAAACAATTTTCTTATTTATTCAAAACTAATGAAAAACTGAATACTCTCTTAATATTTTTTGCCAAACTATGTTAAATTTCAGGAATCGATTGATTTTAGTATTACCTTTGAAAAGATTAATTATTTTCAAAACCAAGTTGAGTTTTTATTCAAAACATACTTTCAATATTGTAACGGAAAAAAGTGATATTGAAATTTCTTATTAAAAATCAAGTTTCATGCATAATCATTTCAAATACCAATTTAAGCCGTTTTTAAAACCTTAATGTCATGCAATCAAAATAATTCCAAAATAAAAACCCATGCCACAGTCCAAATAAAATTTAATATACCAATTCACAACCAACCTATATGCCTAATCAATATGCTCTCGTTGGCACCACAATTCAAACGTAAACAATAATCAATTAAACCAAAAAATAATCAACATTCTAACCTCATTTAACCATCAACCAAGTCTCAAATATCATATGCCAAAATCATCCATTTACACCAATCTTTCAAATGCAAACATACTCCAACCTAAGTTCGTAAATTACTAAACCAAATTACCATTTCAACAACTTACCAACAAAGGCATCAAGTGATAATCTGCCATTTCCAGTTACCAAAACACCAAAATAAAAAATTACATCCCAAATGACACAATCATTACCAGGTTACCTTATAACATAAACATATCAAAAACCTTATTTACATGCCACCTATAATCGGGCCAAAATAAAAAAAAATAGTTATCGTAAGAGTTGTCGGATAGTGTGATCTCTAATGATGTTCCAATCTACAACAAAAGTCTAACAATCCACAAAGAAGGAAAACCAAATAAAGTAAGCTTACGTAAAGCTTAATAAGTTTGTAAAACAAAACATCACATACCTGTCAATCATTTGCCCTATTTAATTTACAAATCATAAATAACATAGAATTAATAGTCCTTTGTCCTATTTCATCATTTCAACTATACGAAATAATTAAACCTGAATAGTTCATATCACCAATACATAACATGTTACGAATCACATAGTAAGATAAAATCAACCAAATGTAATTGATTATATCATCTCATTTTATTTCCATTTTGATAATTAACTGTTTAATTTACAAATCATATATAACATAGAATTAACAATATTTTGTCCTATTTCATCATTTCAACTATACGAAATGATTAAACGTGAATAGTTCATATCACCAATACATAACATGTTACTAATAACATACTAAGATAAAATCAACCAAATATAACTCATCATATCATCTCATTTCATTTCCATTTTGATAATTAAATGTTCACACAAACATTAGAGAATCTTTAGCATATGTAAGATCTCAATCCATCAGTATGGTATCCATCACCGATACATGGTACTTAATAAATATAACACCAGTACAAAGTACCTGATACTGTAACACTGGTACAAAGTATCTGATACTATAATCACCAACAACTAGTGCTTGATACACTCTAATGACATGTCATTTGTATCCTAGCTATTCACTAAGTTCACTAGGGCTTACCCTGTTTTATCGAGATCATTTCATGCTCAAACTTTACCTTTCAACCCACAATCTTTCCATTTCATTACCATTCAATAGATCATAGCATCTTTCAAATTCATATAACCAAACACATAATTAATTAAGACATTAATAAACATAATAAATGTAATATAAACTTACCAAAATATGATAGCTATCAACTCTCGACGATGACTACTCGATGAATTTTCCATTCTCATGATTATCAATCGATTGATCCGCTTCTTGATCATCCAAGAGTGCCAAGCTATATCCAAACTTAAGAATCTTAACAATAGTTTTTCTTTCTTTCAAAATTTAGTGAAGATGAATAAGGAAGATGACAACATGTTGAAGTTTCTTTTGTTTTTGTTTAATTATTAATCTATGTACCTTTTTTACCCTTTTTATTAACATATAATATTACCAAAAAAACATGTACCTAACCGTCCCCTAAAGCATCTATGGCATAATTTCCTTTTAGAACCATTAAACCTAACCTTTATACTTTTCTAGTACATATAAATTGATAGCAATTAACTTTTACGCTTTTACAATTTAGTCTTTCTTTTTTACTTAATTAACTATCTAAACGTTAAAATTTTCTAACCAAATTTTGATATGACTATGTTATAACCCTGTAAATACTAAATAAAAAATAAAATAATAACTAACTAATCGGAATTGTGATCCCAAAACCACTATTTCTGATGCTACTAAAATCGGGTTGTTACATAGGCAGCCCTTTTGGCGACTCCTGGCTAAACCCCTCAATTGTCGACAACCCTTGTTGCCGCCCTTGGCCCATCCTTGACGTAATTTGGATTTATTTTTTTCTAATAAAGTTGTGTTTGTCTTAATTTTTTCGGTCAAGGCAAAGATGATTCGAAAGAGGAAAAATTGGGATTCTCAAGTTAAGGAGATCCAGCCTTGGTTTCGAACCCCAGGTATAAAGGAAAGATATATTAGAATATTCAAGAAAAACCTCATGTTCCCGTATAAGAGATTTCAACCTGCTAGCGAATATGATGTACCTACACTCATCCCGTAAGCTATTGAGAAACGGGGATGAAAGTTTTTGTGTGATATTTGATCTTCTCCAAATGAAGACATTGTTAAAGAATTTTATGCACATTTGAATTAATTAATATTGATAGAACTCAATGTGCATAAAAAAAGAGATATTTTTATCATCAATAGTGATCAATGTCCTATTTAATTTACCTAATGTTGATGGTGATGAATATTTTGTCATGGTAGCGAATGTTAGTGAAGAGACGATACAAGATATTTTGAGAATAGTCACAATTCTTAGAGCTAAATAGACAATCTCAAGACAAAGTACTCGTTATTGGCGAAGAGAATATCTGACTCGAGAGGCAAATATATGGTTCTATTTCAGCCGGACAAGTATTATACATGTTATTTTCAGTTGCACTATTTTGATAAATCAAATTATTCTCCTATATTGTATATTGACCAGAAAGTCAATTAATGTAGGGAAAATAATACTTGATGAAATTCGAGAGTGTGCAGTAGGAAATACATGTTATTGTTATTTCTCATCACTCATCACTTTACTGTGTCTCCAAGTAAACATACCAATACAAAACATTGAAGATTACTATAACAAAGGTATGATTACTGCCTATGATGTTTCTAGGGCAGTGGGTGACACCACTAGAAAAAGACAAATAATTCAGATTGATGAGGATGAGATGATAGAACCAAAAGATGATTCAAGTAGCACCAAACCATCTGATTATCTTATACCTACTTTTATGTCTACTTAGCCTTCTGTTAATTCGGTAACACATGCAGATATTATGGATTTTTTACAACATGAAGAAGCAGCAACAAGTGTGTTGGAAGTATGCTAAAATTTGAGACGAATTGGATGTCTTTTTAGAAACTATAAAAATCTTTTGATGTTCTTCCTGAGTTACCAGATTCATTATTTGAGACATGGAACTCAATTCATGGAATTGGTCCCAAGGATTCCGGAATAACTAGGCAAGATGTTGATGAGGTAGAGGAAAAGACATATATAGATAGTGATGAGCAAACAAATAAATGAGGGGGTTTTTATGTAAAGGCATTTCTAGTTAGTTTTTTATTTTTATTTTCTTATTTTTAAAACATTATTTCTACTTTATTTCTTTTTCTTTCTTTCTTTTTGCAAAATAAACTTTGATTGCACTAAAGATTGGCTTTGATATACCCTTTGAAGTTTTTCTCTTATTATTTATTCTAATGAATGTTTTGAACAATGAGGACATTGTTCGCTTAAGTTTGGGGGATCGTGCCTCAAATGTTTTTCAATGTTTTCCTAAGTTTTGTTTTTTATAGAAGATGATTCTTGCATGGAGGGAGGTAAGCAGAAAAGGTGCTCAATACCAATTAATTTTATATGGTATGTTAGTCCAGATTTAGGTATGATCGTTTATTTTCTTCAAGTATTTTTATGTTAAATAAATCATGAAATGAATGTTGATTTTAGTGAGCATGTATAGATTCACCATAATTTTTTTTTATATTCCTTGGAAAAATTAAGTATGCATGAGGGTTTAGTCTTTAGAATTGGTTTGATAATTTCCTTAAGGCTAAATCCTAGGAAGTATAGTGGTATACAAATGATTTAGGCATGATTTCTTTGGATCGATTGAGCCTTTCAAGCCTACCCTATTAATCGTTATCCCTTGAAAACCCATTTGAGTTGTATGGCCTATATTTTTTTTAAACCCATGAATTAAGTAACTCTTCCTAAAATTTATTTTTTCGACCTCTTATACCACCAAATATTAACCTTACTTACTCTGGAACTGTTTGGAAATTAAGTTTGGGAAAGTTAAGAGGGATATTGTAACACCCACAGACCAAGCCAAAACATTATGGCCGAATCCAGTAATGTCACATCAAAGGCATAATTCAAAACGATTTTGCTAAGTTAAAATTTAAGGCCTAAAAGCCCAAAATCCTTGAATCTTGTTAAGTAATGATAAAAGCCCATATTTTTAGGTATTTCGAAAACCATGTTTAATAAAATTTATTTAAGTTTAACAATTAAGTAAATAGTTGAACAATGATAACAAAACACAAAATCTAAAGTCAAATTGGGTTACAAGGCCTTATTACAACTAGCGAAAATAAAGTAATTAAAATCATGTCCTTTGAAACAAATAAACAAACCTCCTAAGTATCTTGTAGTGTGGCCATCTCTGAGTCCTCTCTCATGTCGAGCCGTCTACTGAGGGTCACCTGAAACATTTAATAAAAAGGGTGTGAGTTTCGAAACTCAGTGTGTACGACCCTTGGTAACCAATCAACATGAAAATATCACATTGGGCCTAAGCCCTATCAAATTCAATGGTCTTGGGCCTTAGCCCGCAATGACCTCACATAACATCAGTATCACATGAATGCAACGCACCCATCCCAAATCCAACCCTGCACTCCATTTCCCTTCCAACCCTACACTCCTGTGGGGATATAAATATCAACCCACCCATCCCTACACTCCAAAGGTAGCACCAGTAGCGGCACTAATCAAACATTGCAGCAAAGCTACTATAATGGGCTTAAAGCCACCGGTGGATCCACGGTCGTCAAGCGACTATGCGATCCTCAAATTTTCCTTTGTATAATCAAAACCCACCCAAGTGCAACATATATTTCATGAATGCAACATACACATTTCCACACATTCAACACCTAGGGGTATTTTAGTCATGTCACTACCCAAGTGTATTTTGTAAATCTACTCTATAAGGGAATTTAGGTAATTTTACAAAAATAGGGGTATTTTGGAAATTTTGTAAATCAGGGATATTTTGGTAATTTTGAAATTAGGGGTATTTTGGTCCCTCTCGGGTTTTAGTTATGAACTTTGGCCCATTAACAAGTCGTTGCGGCTAAAGTGAATAGACACTACGCACCAGATAGGATTCCAGAGAAAAGGAGGTGGGCCACTAGGACCGCTTAAGTACCAAGCTCTCCCTAGATCTAATCCTAGACATGCATATGTCCGTTGCCACACTCTAACCCAACGACTTGTCCACGGACATGTTTAATTATTAGATTAAGTTTTATGAGGTTTAAGAGTTGTTCAGAACTAGGTCTAAAGTCCATTAAACCCTAGCATACTTGTCTACGTCCCCATAAAGCCCATCAAGCCCATTTCACGTTCATATAGCCCATTAGGCCCAAATCACATCCTTATGGCCCATTAGGCCTAGATCTCATTCATATGGCCTATTAGGCCCAAAACAATTCCAGATCATGAAACATGCATGACTAACTCAATTCATATAACCAAATCAATCAATTTTATCAAACTTAGCCTCAGGGCCCACCGGGACCATTTAGCCGCTTTCAGCTTTTCAGCTTTTCGGCTTTCCGACATTGCCGATATCATGTGTGTGTAGTGTTTGTACATACCTAGTTACTGCGACGTGCTATACTATCCTTGGTCTTGAACCTACAACCAACCAACCTTCAATCAATCACCCATACTTAATCAAAATATTTACCAAAAGCCGAAGCCTTACTGTAACCTTACCATGTGCCACTGGGTTCTAATAGCCCTTCCTTAGCTACTAATCACGAGTATCCCCTAGATATGCACTCACACATACACCATCAAACTTCGAGTGACTCATAATCCACACAAGTCACCCCTATAGATCATACTCACATTCGTCCATTTACTTAAACCATAATCGAGTTGAGTACACTTACACTTTGCTAACAATCCTTACCACGCTTGCAATCTCTGAACCTTACCCTTGTTAATACAAGATTAACGACAATGAGAAGTTAGATAGCCCTTTGGCTTTTAACAAAGCACACTAAGAGGGTTAACAGAATACTTACTGAATCCAACCTTAAATCCTTCGACCTAGATAGCTACTGAACGAGATTCGGTTTTTTACCTTGACTGATAGTAGATAACAATCGATTTGTGACGGAGGAAAACAACAAAGATTCGGCACTAATAGCAAGGAAAAGATGGTGGTAATTTGGCAATGAGAGAATTCGGCTATGGAAAAATAGAATGCGAGAGAAGAGAAAAGTATTGAAAATCGAAAGAGCCCTTCAAAAGAATTCGGCACAAAGAGATGATGGTGATTCGACATAAAAGAAACTGATTGAGAAGCAAGGAAAAAACTATTAGAACTCAAAGAACCCTCCAAAGACATTCGAACCTCTCCTTTTATAGCCACCAGCCGAAAACTTCTTTCCCCATAGTCCCATTCAGCACCAATTCCCCCCTCTCATCATCTTCGAAATTTTCTCTTGATAACACTTTAGCCTTATCCAAATTTTCCTCTATTATCAGTTCCCCTTACCACTCAAACACTCCAACGCAAGAGTTCATATTCAACACAACTCTCGCCGTCCACCTATGCAAAAATAAAACACTCCAAAAATACCTCTCTTAATGCTCGAACCTTGGACCTCCTCAGCTGATAACACGCCACCTTATAGCTCCCCAAGTGACGCCACTTGCCACTGGACCACAAGCCTATTTGTGTCCTATTTTCTCTTAATCTGCTTAAGATGCCTAATGTCTGAGACTAGGGTCCACTGAAGCAACAAAAATAATTTTTTCCTTATGGTCTTCCTTATCTCTAAGGCTTCAAAAAATCCCGATAATACCTTAAAATTAATATTCTAAGTGCTACTCCTACATACCAACCTCAGTGCACGGAAATTTAGAGCTTCGGGATTTTTGGGGCGTTACAACTTGGTTAGTGTTGTTCTCTTATTCTAAAAAATTTTAAATGCTCCTATGCCCAAGGCCCAATAGGCCCAATTCTACTAGGCCCAATAGGCCCAATTCTACTAGGCCCAAATTTGAGGCGTTACAGATATTGGGTGTGCACTAAAAAACCCTCAACATTGAGTTACATAAAGTTCTATGCTCTAAATATATAGATATTTTAGCATTCTTTTATGTACATTTTATGCTGATTCTAAGTGAATAAATAACACTTTCTGTGGTTTTTCACTTAATTTCATGATATTTTATAATCTTCATGGGGATGTGTTAAGTTTCTGAAATTTATGTAGAACACATGTTATTTTGTTATTGTTTGGGAATAATTGGGTTAAGAGAAAGGATAGAAAAATTTTGGTTGTATTTGGATCTTATACAGGTATAGGTTGGAAGATCCAAGATGCAGTGTTGCATGTAAAATACTAATGCAATTGTGCAAGTGTACACGCCATTCAAGTAATAAAGTAATAAGTAAGTATCGTCTCCACATGAATTAGAATTTTGGTAAGAAATTGGTTAAGTTATTATAATCCTATTAACTATACTAAATACCATGAAATACTTTTAAACTAATTAAGAATTTGGTATAATGAATGAATGTAATTTATTGCTAAAAATAGAAAATTGATACGGAAAATGAAATATAGTGGCAAATTACAAAGAAAAGCAAGGGTAATTCTTTTTTTGAATGAACAGGGCTGGAGTTATTCAGGTGAAATGTTCATATCAAAATAATGTCATTACAAAAGATTGTCTAATCAACTGCTCAGAGAATTACTACTGTAACCTGTCTCTTTCGATAGCTAAATGTAAGCTAGAAATCCTAGTTACTGTATGTCTATAGAACTTTGGATTATGAATGATTTTCTCTACACAATTCGCAACATCTATGTCTACAGTGCTACGAGTATTCTGTCGAATACTCGCTTGCATCACACGATTCTAGATCCAATATATTTAACCTTTCCAGAATTAAAAATACATCTATGAACAAAACATACAATCAACTATGTCTAAAGCTTGCATGCATGTATTTAAAATAAGCATAAATCAAATGAAACAGTGATATAGGCAAATTCAAATCAGGAACATTAAAGACCATCAACATCCACCTAACTAACTCCAACCTAGAAAAGATTTAGTTCATGGGTGGAAAAGTAAACACTGAATTTAAATCATTCATCAACATTTGAAAGAAGTTTAAATCACCAAAACCAGGACAATTAAAGGCAGAACTACAGGATTTCTCGCCACACTCAAGCTTCTCTTTTATATTCCGATTGTTTGGGAATCGAGGATAGATGTCTCTTCCCTTTCTTCACGTCTGTATTTTGTTCTCTATAGTTGCTACCCTTCTTTCTCTAAAATTCTCCAATGGATTTTTTCTCTGTGCATAGAGAGGATTGTTGTCACCAATCTCTTTCTCACACAAATTCTCCTCTATTTTTCTTTTACTCTCTCCTTCTTTTATAGGGTAGATCCGTCCCACCTAAACACACATTTTTCATTCCTCTTTTCAGGTTGGTTTTTCTGGTACACGTCCAGTTGGCTGAGAGTGACGTGGATAGAGTGCTGAGTCATTTTTTAGGAATTTCCATGACAATTCTGTTGGCAATCAATCTTGCCAATTGCCACAGCAATGTTTCATTTCCCTCATATTCTCTCTTCATCTTCTTGCTCTTTCTACACCTGTATCCGCACAAAACCACACCTTTCATCCCTAGGTAATAAAAGTAACAAATAATGGCCAATGTATCGCAATCCAAGCTTTGTTATGCAATGTTCTCAAAATATCCTAAAAATGAAAATGTATTCATTTGATTTCGAACAATTAATTCCATCTAGAGGCCTTAAATATAACTCTTTTCAAGAGTTATCATGCAGCCACGTGGGTTTCAAACTGACTTTGTTCCAAATTTAATTACATGAAGGCCTAGTATTGTCTAATTGGAGGCTCAAAATCATTCCACTTACCCACTTTTCCATGTAATAAAAATGGCAACATCCATTTCTAAAATTAGCAGTCCATAACCGACCACTCATATGCCAAAAATAAAAGATTTGACCCTAATCTCCATCAAATAAAAATTAGCAACCATTCTCCTTGATTCAAGCCTCAAACTGTCACTCCTCTTCTAAAAGTAATCGTAACACCCCTAACGTGTATTCATCGCCGAAATAGGGTTACAAAGCATTACCGAACTTATTACTAAAACAAACGTACATTTCTCATGCATTAGAAGTAGTTCGGGACTAAACAAATAACTTAGGAAAATTTTTGGAAAACATAGAAAATGTTCAAATTACAGGGGACACACGCCCATGTGGATCAGCCGTGTGCCTCACACGGCCAAAGACACGCCTGTGTCATAGGCCGTGTCGACATTCAAAATGGGATCACATGGCTGTGTCCCAACCCGTGTCTGACCCCGTATAACTCCCTATCTTGGGTCACACGGCCAACCACACCCATGTAACTAGCCCGTGTACCCTTCGAAATGGCTTCACACACCTGTTTGCTAGGCCGTGTGTTAAGTCGTGCTAAAACTGTAGGGTATACTGACTTATGCCACACGACCAAGTCACACACCCGTGTGCTGGGCCGTGTGGAGCTACTGTGGAGCTACTGACTTGGTTTCTAATTAATTACCAGGGGACACACGGTCGTGTCACGAAACCATGCAAGTAAGACACACGCCCGTGTCTCTTTCCGTGTGGAAAAAATAGGCTATTTTCCAAGCCAACTTTCTCACCCAAATTTACATCAATCTAAACATGTCAAATGGCATAAAACCTAGCATCAATAGGCAATCAAACAAATCTCAACCAAGCCCCTAAATCATGTTATTCCAATACCAACAACTATAATGCTCACAACATTATATCTTGCCAATTCGAAGAATACCATAAATGCTTCCAAAGTATACCTAAATGGTAAATTACCTATTTTAGGCTTTGTGCCTAACTTAGCATACATGCTCATCACAATTCCAACCATTTGCTATACAAGATATCAATCCACAACAAGACATTTCCAAATCAGTTATACAGCATAAATCAAAAGGCCATTTGCACATATATATTCATCACCGACAAATCAAATGGCTATCAACATTACAAACATATAAGCCATAATAATCGCAACTCCTATACATGCCATATAATTAAATTCACAAGTTCAGAAGTACCAAAATAACAGCTAGATAGTGTGATGAGATCTCCAACAACTCCCAATCCGAGCAAGCTTTGAAATCACTACAAAACACGGAAAAGTAAACAGAGTAAGCTATAAAGCTTAGTAAGCTCATATGATTAATAAATATAACTTACCGTTCATTCACAAATTAATTTATCTATCATAAAATATTGCAATTTAACTTTATCACAAAGCATATATATGTTCATCCACATAGTAGATCATGTAACTCACAAACTTCATAGATTTCAATGCTTATTCGATTTACGTACATATCTGCACTGATACGTATCAATCTCTTACCCTTTCATATCTTTAATATACCTGTTAAACCATTTGGAATAATATTGAATACTCGGGAATCTCACACCCTAAATGCCAATACATGGTCGAAACCATCTTAATCACATATCTCATATAATGCTCACCTCGAGCTATCAACCGGTCTACTTACACAAGCTGAAGGTCAAGATGTAACTACACGGTGTTGCTCTCACAAGCTAACGAGAATCCGGCAACACATGTCAAAAATCTCAGCCACCGGTAAAACGTACGGACCAGCACCCAAACACCCCTAATAACATGTCATTTGTATCCTATCTATTCCTAAGGTTTAACTGGGATTTCAAATTGCCAAATCTTCGTCGAACATTTTCGTAAGGCTGTATTCATTAATAATACAATTATAAACCATTTAAAACACAATTACATTAATGCTTATTAACATTGAACTTACCTCGGATTTATACGGAGAGAAACGAGCTATCAATCCACTATTTTGTTTTTCCCCCGATCTAATTCCAAACTTCAATTTTCCTGATCTATAAGTAATCAAATTTAACTTATTTAATTATCATTCTACTCAATTTAATCCAAATTTCATATTATATAATTTTTACCCTTATACCCCTAATATTTCAACTTCTTTACAATTTAGTCCCTAGCTCATAAAAATGCAAATTCATGCAATTGAGTCCACACCCATGCTAGCCGAATTTCTGTTCTTTCTGTTCTTTAATTTTTCTGTTCTTTCATTTAAGGGAGAAACATCATTCTCTAGTGTGGTTCTCTCATTTTTTTGTTCCTTTTTCATCTTCTTCACTGGTCTGGTTGAAGGGAACAAAGATTAAGAACGGTTTACATGGTGGATAAAAGCTAAAGTTTGTGTTTAAGTAACTGATGATTTCTCAAACTGGTAAGCTTCATAACCTTAATATGTTCCCGAATTTAAGAAAAGAAGTGAAAGTTAAGGATTTTAGCTATCCATCGATTTTGTTCTATTTTGGATAAGGTTATAGATAATCATTTAAATGGTCTCTACATCCAAACAAAATTATGGATCATTTGATGATGAATTATTTTAGTTGGAAATTATGAAATGGTTGGTATGTTTTGTAAGCTGGAAACTCGGGTACCAAAGGAAAAGCTAAGTAGATCGTTTTGGCATCAACCTCCAAGTGAGTTCCAAAACTCAAGTCTTATATGGTTATTCATTTATTCTAGTATCGTGTTTTGGGCATGTTGGTTGAGTGTTCGGAAAATGATGCGTATTCCTATGGCTGAATGTTGTGTAAATGATGAGTTACTCCATAATTGATGTATTGCGGGGCCTATTTTGCTGATGTAAAAATTCATAAAATGTTTGGCATAATGTGTATCGTGCATGAACAGTAGTGTTGGTGGATTGCATGTGTATGAATTATGTGGATTTGTAGAGGGTTGTTGAAATGTGATTGAGATGGAATACGGAGAAGGGAATATGATATGTGATTTACCTTCAGTATGGCATGTAAATGCAAACTGTTACTAGTGAATACCCTAACCTTGCAGGGGAATACGTAAGTGTTCGAATTAACAATGAGGATTTATTTAGATTTGAGCGGACTATATCGAAAATGAATATTAATGATTTGTAGGACATATGAATTTATGCAAGTCCATGTCCATGCCAAGATCTAGGGAAGTCTGTGAAATAGTTAGCGCTTATGAATTCGCCCTACTTGCCTAGGTGGTATAATTCAGTGGAGGTCTGTAAGATAAAATTGAGCATGTGAATCTGCATATATATATATATATTTGAATCTATGTCTTCGTAAATATGGGATCTGCTTGATAAGTCCGCCAAGAATGAGATATCTATTTATGTGAGTCCGTATGTGCAAGATATGATAGTCTTTCAAGACTATCTTACGTGCTTGATTTCGCAATGGGGGATTCACTCTTAAGGATCCACCTATATGTTCTTTGTTTCTAAAAGTGGACCACTATGAATAGGTTAGATGTTATTACGGAACAGAGGCAAGATGCGATGGTCCGCCAGATTTGTCAACTTGATTGAGACGGGTTGATCTTCTTATTAATCCATAATGGGGTTTTCTTTAAGAATTTGCTAATATATTTTAAAAATTATGAGTCAACATACTTGGGTCTGGAACATGATTCCATAAAAATCGTGCTATGTATTTTTGTCTTTTAGGACAAGACATTAACAGCAGTCCACAACAAGAACTAACCACCAATATCTATCTTATTTGGTTATCTATTTTTATTGAGGCAAAAGTTTATATAGAAATCATCTTTGGATTTTCTTTCATAAGTCAACATGTAAGAATCCAAAAAGATTTTCCTATCAATGAAGTAGTTGCTTATGGGTCCGCATAGGTAACCAATGAAGATAGAGTTCGTACAGATAATCCGCCAAGAGGTTAAACATTTATCTGCATTTTGATATTTCATCTATGAAGTCTCATCAGTGGGAGCTTTTTATGTACAAGGCTTTGATAGTCGAGTATGAAATATTTGTTTTCAAATCATGCATAATAGATCTAAGGTAATTGAATATGATGAACTATCTTTCAGGGTGCGCAAGAAAATAAGCGATGGTGTTTTTGAGGATAATGTACCAAATACAAGTGAGCTAGTTCTTGTGACGTAGATACTACGCAATGAGATTGGCAAACCATCCTAGTATAGACATACAGACTTTAATTCTAATAATGAAGCCATAGCTTGTTAGTATTCTGTTGATGCAAGGTATGGATAACTCACTAAGTTCATTAGAACTTACATAAGTGTTATTATGTATTGTAGGTAATAAGGGAAATTTTGTAGTTCGAGGAGGGACCAGCCAGAATCTGTTGTACCTAAACAGATTTGGTTCTTGTCGTAATCAGCATATAGCGGGGCGACCTAAAGGTAGAGTCTTAGAGTCATAGCCGTATTTGTAATTAGTTTTTATAATAATATTATTTTCAATTGGATAACTGTGTTTTAATAATTGTATCAAGTATGATTGGTAGAATGTACATAACGAATGTGTTAGATAAATGTGAATAGGGAGTGCAGCACCCTATAGTTTGGATCCAAAGATTAGGTCATATGGGGTGTTACATGGTATAAAAATTTGGGTCATGTATCCAAGGAAAGGATAGAAAGATTAGTAAAGGATGAGGTTCTACCAAATCTAGATTTTTCTAATCTTGGTGTATATTTGGATTTCATTAAGGGGAAGCAAACCAAACATACTAAGAAAGGTGCTACAAAAAGTATCTAGCCTCTTGAGATAATACATATCGATATATGTGGACACTTTGATGTTCCATCTTTTAATGGAGAAAAGTATTTTGTCACCTTTATTGATGATTTTTTGCGGTGTTGTTCTATCTATTTTCTTAATGAAAAAATCAATCAATAAATGCCCTTGTGATATACATTAATGAGGTTGAAAGGTAATTAGATAGAAAAGTGAAAATAATAAGAGTTGATAGAGAAAGAGAATTTTATGGATATTTTACTAAATTAGGACAATGTCTAGTTCCATTTGCTAAAGTCCTTAAAAGTCATGGCATATGTGCACACTATACTATGCTAAGTACACCTCAAAAAAATGGTGTTGCAGAAATCGAATTTTATTGGATATAGTTAGGAGTATAATGATTAACTCTTTATTACATATATCATTGTGGATGCATGCACTGAAAACCTTTGTATACTTATTAAATAGGGTTCCTAGTAAGGCAGTTCCTAAATCTTCATTCGAGTTGTGGACTAGGAGGAAACCTAGCCTAGGGCACCTACATGTTTGGGGTTGCCAAGCGGAAGCAAGAATATATAATCCACATGAAAGAAAAATATATTCTCGTATGATAAATGGATGCTTTATTGGTTATCTAAAGAAATCTAAAGGATATAGGTTTTACTTACCAAATCTGTAACACCCTAACCCATATCCATCGCCAGAGTAAGGTTACGAGGTATTACCAATCAATTCACAACATGTAGCATACATCTATCAAACATAAAGCATTAAGTCTCATAAATTATTAACATAATTACATTGTCCCTTATAAGGGCCTACGAGGCCTTAAAAATGCTTTAGAAGTGGTTCGGGACTAAACCGATAACATACAAAAATTTTTGGAAACTTAGAAAATTTTTGACCATATAGGGGTCACACACCCGTGTGAACAAACCGTGTGCCTCACACTGCTCTAGACACACCCGTGTCTCAAGATGTGTGGAAATAAGGCATAGATATTGACTTGGATCACACAGCCAACCACACGCTCGTGTGTCTAGCCCGCGTGCCCTTAAAAGTGGCAATACATGCCCGTGTGCCAGGACGTGTGCTAGGCCGTGCCAAATTTGTAGGGTATACTGACTTACGCAACACGGCCAAGTCACATGCTTGTGTGCTAGGCCGTGTTCTATACAAATACAACCATTTCACATACCCAAATATATACCAAAACAACATGATCTTTAACCCTAATTCATACAATATATATATACACCAACTTAATATTCACATCCGAAAACCATCCTCAACTCAATCAATTCATTCACTATAATACATATTATTTAACTACCAATTTGACATATAAGTTCATGCCACAATAAGACCTTTCTCAAGCTTCCATCCATCATAATTCAAATAACCATTTTAACTTCCATAATGTCTTGATTACAACCATGCCAAAACAAACTAAAATAAGCCATCACTCATGGCTATATATAAACTAACCAAAACATATACATTTACAAGCCATTTCTAATAACTAAACACACATCAATATTAACATCATTTACAAGCCAATTCTCATGGCTATGATCACAACCAAAATACCACATCTAGCCTATACATCTCATACCATAAAATGTATAATCCAAAAGTACCAACTTAGATGTTTGATAGTGCGATGATGTTCCCAACGACTTCCAGATTCGAGCTAGCCTTGATTCACTATAAAACATAGAAAAATAACATGAAGTAAGCATCATAGCTTAGTAAACTCGTATGTGAATAACTTAATTCATCGAATAAATGCAAATCAACCAATTACACATGACAAAACCATATACACATTAACTAAAAACCTTTCTCATGTCTCAAAACATGATCAAATACAAACTCATCGAACTTTCACTATTTAATACCTAAATAGGTTCAGCACGTACCTGTATCGTCTCGTACTAACCTTTTTCTCAACCACATCATTCGTTTACCCGTTGAACCATTCGGAATAGAAATCAGATACTCAGGAGTCTCATACGATAAGTACCTATACAATGGCCCGTAGCCAAATCAAGGTAACTTATCCATAGAACTATTATCATGGCCAGAAGTCAAATCATCCGATATGCATGGCCCGAAGCAAAATCGGTAAAATACACACCCGAAGTACTAAAATTATGGCCCGAAGCCAACTCAATGTATCACTTACCGACATGTCAATAGTATCCAAAACTATTCTTAAGGTTCAACCGGGCTTTCACACTTTTCGTTCCAATCATCGAATACATCCGTAAAGTTGTTTTCACAATACATTCATTATCCATAATCCTGTTTTTAAAAATTTATGCAATATTAAAACATTTTAACATACATTTATAATGTAATCATCATATACGAACTTACCTCGTAAACAGAATTGATGGACCGGGTCGACTACTCGATAACATTACTTTTCACTAGAACATAAATCTGAATTCTTTCTTTCTTGATCTATATGAATTCAAAATTAACTTATTTATTCATCTACTCATTCAATTAATCCAAAAATACACATTTGGGTATTTTTACACATTAGACCCTAAACTTTTGCATTTAATCAATTTAGTCCCTATTTCACAAATATACAAAATTCACATAATTCAACAAAACTCATGCTTGGCCAAATTATATATAGGTCCCTAGAAGTCCAAAACTTTCATTTATTTCATATTTCAACCACACATTTTCAACATTTCACAATTTAACCCTTAATTTGCATTTTCACCAAAAATGACTTAACAAAACTTGTTTAACTATCATCAGGCTTTCATATTTGAACATTAAACATCAAAGAACACATAGATTCAACAATGATAACTCTCAAAATCTTTAACAGTTTTGAAATTAAAGGTACGGGCTAGCTAGATTGAGCTACAACGATTACAAAAACATAGAAATCATCAAAAACTGAGTAAAAACGGACTTACAATTTGATCTTGAAGTGGCCGAATATTTCAAGCCCTAAAATGGCTTTCTTCTCCTTCAAATTTGGAAATGGCAAAAGATGAAGCTAAAATTTGGCTTTGTTTTGTTTTATTCACCATTATTTATTAATTACTAATTTAACCTTAGTAATATAACTTAAAAATCATTTAATGGTTGTCAAAAATTGTCCACTAACCCTTCAAATGGTTTAATTACCACATAAGGACTTTAACTTTAAGGTTCTATAGCTATTAGACACCTTTAGCTATTAGAACTCAAGTTTTACGCTTTACGCGATTTAGTCCTTTTTATCGAATTAACCAACCAAACGATAAAATTAATTCACGAAACTTTCACACATGCATGCTATCATGATGTAAATATTAAAATAATAATAAAATAAATATTTTGACTTCAGATTTATGGTCCTGAAACCACTATTTCGATTTGACCAAAAATGGTCTGTTACAACTCTCCCCCCTTAGGGATTTTCGTCCCCGAAAATCTTACCAGTGAATAGGTTCGAGTATTGTTTTCTCATAGCATCCTCAAGTTCCCATGTAACTTCTTCAACCCCGTGTTGATGGCATAATACTTTCACTAATGCAATTCTCTTATTTCTCAACTCTTTGATCTTACGAGCTAAAATTCGAATCGGTTCTTCAGCATATGACATATCAGACTGAATTTCAACCTTGGTCGGGGAAATAACATGTGAAGGGTCGAATCGGTATCGTCTAAGCATCGACAGAAGAGCACATTATGAATTTTCTCTAACTCAAACGGTAAAGATAGTCGATATGCCACTGGCCCAATTCGCTCAGTAATCTCATACGGTCTGATGAATCGCGGACTCAATTTCCGTTTTCGATCAAACCGCAATATCTCTTTCCACGGTGAAACATTCAAAAACACTTTATCCCTGATCTGAAACTCGATATCTTTCCATTTCAAGTCTGCGTACAATTTCTATCGATCCGAAGCTGCTTTCAAACTATCGCTAATTACTTTCTCTTTTTCTTTAGTCTCTCTAATCAGATCAACCCCGTGAATCTTATTTTCGCTAAGCTCAGTCCAGTACAACGGTGTTCTACAATTATGACCGTATAGAGCTTTGTACGATGCCATTTTCATACTCATTTGAAAGTTATTATTGTAAGCAAATTCAATTAGCGGTAGATATTTCTCCCAACTACCTCCAAACTCAATAATGCAACAACTCAACATGGCCTCAAGTGTCTGAATAACTTGTTCGGATTGACCATCTATTTCCGGGTGAAGCGCAGTGCTAAAACGCAGCTTTGAACCCAAAGCTTCTTGCAATTTCTTCCAAAATCACGAAGTAAATCATGGATCTCTATCCGAAACAATAGATAGGGGAACACCATGGAATCTCACAATTTCAAAATTATACAATTCAGCTAATTTATCAAGCGAGAAATTTGTACATACCAGAATGAAATGAGCTGATTTCATCAATTTATCAATAACAACCCAGACCGCATCTTTCTTTTTCAGAGATAAGGGTAAACTCGATATGAAATCCATTGTTACTCTATCTCACTTCCACTCAGGAATCATAATAGGCTATAATAAACCTGACGGCACTTGATGCTCAGATTTGACTTGCTGACAAATTAAACATTTCGAAAAAAATTTAGAGATATCTCGTTTTATGCTGTGCCACCAATATAGCTGGTTCAAATCGTTATACATTTTTGTGCTTCCCAGATGTACTGATAAACAACTACTGTGTGCTTCGTTTAGAATCTTCCGAATGAGCTCAGTATTTCTTGGTACACATATTCTATCACGAAACATTAAACAGTTATCAGGCCCTATTCGAAACTCTAAATCAGAAGTCGACTCACACTGAGCTCATTTTGCTTGCAATTCATTATCAATTTTTTTAGCCTCACAAATCTGCTGTAGAAATAACGGTCTCACTTTCAACTCGGCTACTATCGAACCGTCATCAGACAAATTTAATTGTATGTTCAAAGCACGTAAAACAAATCAGGACTTTCGGCTCAAAGCATTAGCAATAATGTTTGCTTTCCCTGAATGATAATCAATCACTAATTCATAGTCTTTTAGAAATTCTAGCCATCTCCGCTGTTGTAAATTCAAATCTTTATGAGTCATGAAATATTTCAAGCTTTTGTGGTCGATATAAATATGGCATTTCTCACCAAACAAGTAATGACGCTAAATTTTCAATGCTAACACTATCGTGGCTAACTCTAGATCGTGCATTGGATAATTCTTTTCATACGGCTTCAACTGTCTCGAGGCATAAGCTACAACTTTTCCTTCCTGTATCAAAACATAACTTAGGCCATTTAACGATACATCACTAAAAACTACGAATTCTTTACCCGACTCATGCTGAGTAACACTGGTGCCTCTGTCAATAATGCTTTCAACAGCTCGAAGCTCTGCTGACACTTTTCTGACCACTCAAATTTAACATCTTTTTGCAGCAATCGTGTTATCGGAGTCGCAATCATCGAAAAGCCTTTCACAAATAGTCTATAATAGCCGACTAGTCCCAGAAAACTACGGACTTCGGATACATTTCACGAAGGCTTCCAATCTATAAACGCAGAAATTTTGCTCAGGTCAACTCGAATACCCGAGACTGAAACTATATGTCCCAGAAAACCAACCTCCCGTAGCCAAAGCTTACATTTGCTGAACTTTGCAAACAACTATTTATCTCTTAAAGTTTGTAACACGATTCTCAAATGCTCAGCATGCTCAGATTCATCATGAGAATAAATCAAAATGTCATCAATAAACACAACTATGAATCGATCCCAGTACGGCTTGAAAATCTAGTTCATCAAGTCCATAAAAACAACACGTGCATTTGTTAGTCCGAAACGCATAACAAGAAATTCGTAGTATCCGTACCTTGTTCTAAATGCAATCTTTGGCACATCTAAGTCTTAAACTTGCAACTGGTAATAACCAGATCTCAAATCAATTTTCGAAAACACTGTTGCCCCTTTTAACTGATCAAATAATTCATCTATTCATGGCAAGGGGTATTTATTCTTGATCGTCACTTTGTTGAGCTGTCGATAGTCTATATACATTCTCATCGTGCCATCTTTCTTTTTCACAAATAACACCGGTGCACCCCAGGGAGAGAAACTCGGCCTAGCAAAACCTTTATCTGTCAACTCTTACAACTGAGCTTTCAATTCTTCTAACTTTATCGGAGCCATTCTGTACAGAGCTATCGATACCGGTGTTATTCTCGGTACTAATTCAACCTCTCTAATAGTTGGTAAACCTGGTAACTCTTCGGGAAATACATCTGTATACTCGCACACAACTGGTACTATTTCAATCTTCGTTTCTATCATTTCGTATCAAGTACAAAAGCAAGATAAATTTCACACTCTTTTCTCACAAATCTCTAAGCTAACATAGACAAGATCACAACTGTCAAACTATTCAGATCATCAGATTCAATTCTAATAGTCTCATTATTCTGACATTTTAGTTCAATTGTCTTTCGTCTACAATTCACTATAGCATCATGCATTGTTAGCCAATCCATACCCAGAATCACATCAAATTCATCGAATGGCAACAACATCAGATTAGCCAAAAAATAAAAATCTCGATTCATTAACGAAAAATTCTTGCAGACTTTGTCAACCAAAACACAATTACCTAAGGGGTTCGATACTCTAATCACAAATTTAGTAGACTCTACAGGCAAAGTCTTACTATATACTAAATTTATACATATATAAGAATGAGTTGATCCTGGATCTATCAATGCAATCACATTAGTATCATAGAGAGTGAAAGTACCGGTGATAACATCTGGAGATGACGCTTCTTCGCGAGCGCGAATAGCATAGGCTCTAGCAGATGCTCTAGCCTCGGATCTCACAGCTGAATCCTTTGTCGCCTCTCTACTACCACTTACATTTCCGATAATTCTAGGTGGTTTACCTCTATTCGACGTGTATTTGGTCTCACATTATGAACTTTATCTTTCTCATCTAGCTCAGGGCAATCTCTAATGAAGTGATCTAGCGAACCACATTTGTAACAAGCTTTATTACTTTTATTCCAGCATTCTCCAAAATGTCGTCTCCCATACTGCTGACACTAGGGTTTGTTGTCTCCCACACTACCAACACTAGATACTGATGTAGCTTGAGCTTTAAAACTTGAGTATTTTTTTCTACGATCTCTATTCGAATATTCATTTGAAGCATTCGGGCTAGCGTACGACTCTTTGGATTTCTTTGATGAAGAATGATACGGCTTACTCATCGATCTTTTTCTCGAGTCTCTAACTTCTGAATCTGGTTTTCTCTTTTCTTTGCTAATATCCTCGACTTTACAAGCCCTTTCAACCAGAACGACAAATTCTTTCAACTCTAGAATTTCGACTAGTAGTTTTATATCTTCGTTCAACTCATCAACGAACCGCTTACACATAATCTTTCCAGAAGAAACATACTCCCTGACATACTTACTCAACCATACAAATTCTCTTTCATACTCGGTTACAGTCATTCGGCCTTGTCTTAATTCTAGAAACTCTTTGTGCTTTTGATCGATAAATTTTTAACTGATGTATTTCTTTTGGAATTGGGATTGAAAGAACTCCCAAGTAACTCGTTCTTTCAGAACCACAGATGTCAACGTGTTCCACCATTATTACGCGGTGTCTTTCAGCAAAGATACAGTACATTTAATACATTCATCAAGAGTACAAGACAATTCATTGAATACTCGAATCTATTTTCGAGCCAGAACTCAGCTCTCTCAGCATCATCATCAATAGTAGCCCAGAACTTTTAAACCCCATATTTACGAATCTTATCTACTGGCGGCTTGTTCAACCGTATTAGATCTATAACTTGAGCAACAACAGGGATTTCTTGAGGAATAGGTGGGGGTGGAGGTTGTTGAGCAGCCAGATTTGTTCGAACGAACCCCGTGAACCACTCATTCATTATTTGGAAAAAGGCTTGTTTAGCCTCTCCTTTGTGGCTACTCGTTACAGGCCTAGTATTAGATGGCGCTGCCCCTTGAGCGGGAGCGGGCGCATTACCCTCTACATCATCAGCTACAGCTCGTTCAGGATCTATTACTATACTAAAACACAATTTAAGCTATCAGGAATCATCACACTATCGCAGAGTATATATGGCATGTATAGCTAGACTCTCAGACATGCTACGTTAGTCCTAGAATCGATTAAATCGTAGCTCTGATGCCAATAAAATGAAACAGCCCTAACCCGTATTCGTCGCCAGAGTAGGGTTATGAGGTATTACCGATCAATTCACAATATATAGCATACATCTATCAAACATAAAACATCCATTCTCATAAATCATTCAACACAATTACATTGTCCCTTGTAAGGGCCTACTAGGCCTTAAACATGCTTTAAAAGTGGTTCGGGACTAAACCAATAACATACGAAAATATTTCAAAACTTAGAAACATTTCGACCATCCAGGGGTCACGCGCCCATGTGAACAGACTGTGTGCCTCACACTGCTCCAGACACACCCATGTCTCAGGCCATGTGGAAATAGGGCATTCATACTGACTTGGGTTACACGACCAACTGCACGCCCATGTGTCTAGCCCGTGTGCCCTTCGAAGTGGCCACACACGCCCGTGTGCTAGGCCGTGTGCTAGGCCATGCCAAACTTGTAGGGTATACTGACTTATGCAACATGGCCTGTAACACCCCTAACCCGTAACCGTCGCCGGACTAGGGTTAAAGGCATTTCTGGACAGATTCAGAACTTATACAGAATTATCATACAAATGAATATTAAACCCAATCATAATGTCCCTTAGTAGGCCATCGAGACCATAAACATGCTTATAAACTGAGTCGGGACTAATTCAAATGCATACAGAAATTCTCAGAAAATTTAAAACTTTTCTAAGTTTTAGGGGTTACACGCCCGTGGGAGTAGCCGTGTGCCTCCCACTGCTATTAGACACACCCGTGTGTCCCCCCGTAGACTATACTGACTTATCCTCCACGACCACCAAGCACGCCCGTGCGCTAAGGCCGTGCCCTCTTAGGCCATATTCTGACTTCTCCACCACGACCACCAAGCACGCCCGTGTGCCATGGCTGTGTGCTTTTAGGTTAGCTACTAACTTGTGCCCCACGGCTAGCTGACACGCCCGTGTCAAGGCCGTTTGCTGCTGGATTAGACCCTGCCAAATACCCACAGTCATTAGGCACGCCCGTGTGCCAAGACCGTGTGACATTATAGGCCATTTTCAAGGCCAAAATGCCACCCTTTTGGGTCACACCTACAAGTAACATATCCAAGACATATCATGCATATATGGCAACTAAAAACATACTAATTTGACCATTCAATTTATACATTCAATACCCATTTCATTCATGCCACTTTCAAGACAAAACATAAATATAACTAAAGCATAACTCCTCCATTTAACCACCCAAAAACTTGACCATTTCATGAATATCAAACCCATTTCCAAACATATCAATTTTCATGACTAAATCTCAAGTATACACAAGCACCAATCATCTATTTACTTATCCTCACTTATCCAATTTGTATAACAACTATTCATACCAAAAGATACTTCACATATCATCATCATTTAATCAAAATACCAATACATAACTAGCCAAATCACAAGGCTAAGTTCACATAACAACTAATCCCAAAAACTAGCCTCTACATGCCATATTTAGCTATATACAAATCCAATATGTACCAATCACAAGTTGATATGTGTGATGACAATCCTTGACGGTCCCGAGCCTTCAGTAGCTTTGACGACCTATAAAACAGAAAATAAAAAAAAAACAAACACACAGAGTAAGCTTTCCAAAAGCTTAGTAAGTCATATACAAATAAACTTAACATAAGATCCATATATTGCAAGTAGATACATAGGAACATTCCGAATCACTTAGCATAAAATCATAAATATGCTTTATTTCACATACTTGTGGTCACATTTGCCACATTCATCATTTTCAGATTCACATTCTCACATTTAAGTATACACTTCTTCAAGTCGAAGTTATATAGGTATTTACCTTTTTATACACACTAGTGTATATACCAAACGTACCTGAAACAGACATTCGTTCACTTATTTGATCATGGCTCGAATTTACAATTCATATTACAGACTTGCCCATTGAACCAATAGGAATCTAGCAGGATACTCAGGAACTCAGAATAGTCGTACAATGCCAACGTCCTGGACGAGGTCTTAAATGTACTCGAATATCGATGCCACTGTCCCAAACAGGGTCTTACACGAATGAATACGATGTCGATGTCCCAAACATGGTCTTACACGTAAAGCTCATATCGATGCCAACGTCCCAGACGTGGTCTTACACGTAAGGATCATAATGATGCCAACATCCCAGACGTGGTCTTACACGTAAAGCTCATATCGATGCCAACGTCCCAGACGTGGTCTTACACGAGTCTCGAATCAATGCCTACGTCCCAGACATGGTCTTACATGATAACAACAGAACAGATATCTATGTCGTGACTTAGTCAATCCTATCTATTCCTAGGTTCGTACGGGGCTTCTCGGACTTAGTCACTATATCAAACTTATCTCGGAATTCAAATGCATAACCTCTCCTAAGCATTCCTCATCATCATTAGTCATATGAACAATTACAATTACATACATATATATTTATTTGCATAGTGACTTACCTCAGATTCGATATATCGGAATGAAAACGGCTACTCGTTTACTTTCGCTTTCCCGCGATCTAAATCTGTTTTCCTCGGTTCTTGATCTAAACATATTCAAAATTAACCCTTTTATTCACCAATTCATTCAATTCAATCCAGGGACACACATTTAGGGCTATTTGCAAATTAACCCTCATATTTGCACAATTATCAATTTAGTCCATTTTTCTCAAAACATCAAATTCACAAAATCCACACATACACATACTTAGCCGAATGCATATACATCACATACAAGCCTACATTTTTCATCAAATTCACAAATTAGTCCCTTAATTTGCTATTTTCTCAATTTAGTCCTAACTAGCT
This sequence comes from Gossypium bickii, assembly GCA_025503065.1. NCBI lineage: Eukaryota > Viridiplantae > Streptophyta > Magnoliopsida > Malvales > Malvaceae > Gossypium > Gossypium bickii. Next base: position 101,200,021 of record CP106715.1, read on the forward strand.
AAATTCATCAAAAATTCAAGAACAAAGTATGTTCATCTAGCTCATATCTTTCATTTAACACCAAAAATCATCACAAATCTCAACATAACATCAATGGCATTTCTCATAAACAACATCAATTCATTAAATTGAGACATGGGTTTGATACCTCTCGAAGCAACAATTACAAAAACGTAGAAATTATCAAAAACGAATCAAAAACTAACCTTTAATTCAAGCTTGTATGTGCCAAAAATTTGAAAGCTTATAACCTTTCTTTTTCTTTTGATTTTTCAGTGAAGAATGCATGAATGAATGCTTATTTTCATGCCAATTTTTATTAATAAAACATTAATAAACCATTTCCTATTTTAACCTTATAAAACAAAATTTTTATAACATAAATAACAAGGTCATTTTTGACCATATCCACCCACTAACTAATAGTGGTTCAATTGCCATTTAAGCCCATAACTTTAAAAAGCCGCAACACATTAGTACATAAACAAATGGCATACAACTTTCACATTTAATGCAAATCAATCCTTTGCTCAAATTAAACACACGAACAGACAAATTCACTTACGAAAATTTACCACATGCTAAACCACATATCAACCGCACAGAATATAATATTAAAATATTATTCAGACTCGGATTCGTGGTCCCGAAAGCACTGTTCCTACTAGGGTATAAACCAGACTGTTACATGGCCAAGTCACACGCCCGTGTGCTGGGTCGTGTGCCAATTAGGGGGGTATACTGACTTGTACCACACGGCCAATCACACGCCCGTGTGTGAGACCATGTGAGCATACTGACTTCAATTCAATTTCAACACCATGGGACACATGGCCGTGTAACATGGCCGTGTGTCACACAAAGCTGAGACACACGTCCGTGTCTCTGCCTGTATGGACAAAAATAGGCCATTTGCAAGGCCAATTTGCCACCCCAACTTCAATGTACCTACACAAGGTAATATGGTACCATTTTCATACATAAAGGGTAGCCAAATCAATCCAATTCATGCACAATTCATGCTATACAAATACAAACATTTCACTTCCTCAAATATATACCAAAACAAGATGATCTTTAACCCTAATTCATACAATATATATACCAACTTAATATTCACATCCAATACCATCCTCAACTCAATCAATTCATTCACTACAATACATACTATTTAACTACCAATTTGACATATAAGTTCATGCCACAATAAGACCTTTCTCAAGCTTTCATCCACCATAATTCAAATAACCATTTTAACTTTCATAATGTCTTGATTACAACCATGCCAAAACAAACCAAAATAAGCCATCACTCATGGCTATAAATATACTAACCAAAACATATACATTTACAAGACATTTCTAATAACCAAACACACATCAACATTAACACCATTTATAAGCCAATTCTCATGGATATGATCACAACCAAAATAACACATCTAGCCTATACATGCCATACCATAAAATGTATAATCCAAAAGTACCAACTTAGATGTTTGATAGTGCGATGATGTTCCCAACGACTTCCGGATCCGAGCTAGCCTTGATTCACTATAAAACATAGAAAAATAACATGAAGTAAGCTTCGTAGCTTAATAAGCTCATATGTGAATAACTTAATTCATCGAATCAATGCAAATCAACCAATTACACATGACAAACCATATACACATTAACTAAAAACCTTTCTCATGTCTCAAAACATGATCAAATACAAACTCATCGAACTTTCACTATTTAATACTCGAATAGGTTCTACATGTACCTGTATCGCCTTGTATTAACCTCTTTCTCAACCACATCATTCATTTACCCATTGAACTATTCGGAATTGAAATCGAATACTCAGGAGTCTCGAACGATAAGTACATATACCATGGCCCATAGCCAAATCAAGGTAACTTATCCATAGAACTATTATCATGGCCCGAAGTCAAATCATCCGATATACATGGCCCGAAGCCAAATCAGTAAAATACGCACCCGAACTGCTAATATCATGGCCCGAAGCCAACTCAACGTATCAGTTACTGACATGTCCATAGTATCCAAAACTATTCTTAAGGTTCAACCAGGCTTTCACACTTTTCGTTTCTATCATTGAATGCATCCGTAAAGCCATTTTCACAATTCATACATTATCCATAATCCCATTTTAACAATTTATGCAATATTAAACCATTTTAACATACATTTATAATGTAATAATCACATACGAACTTACCTCGTATTCGAAATTGACGGATTCGGTCGACGACTCGATAACCTTGCTTTTCCCCGAGACCTAAATCCGAGTTCTTTCTTGATCTATATGAATTCAAAACTAACTTATTTATTCATCTACTCATTCAATTAATCCAAAAATACACATTTGGGCATTTTTACACATTAGCCCCTAAACTTTTGCATTTAATCAATTTAGTCCTTATTTCACAAATACGCAAAATTCACATTATTCAACAAAACCCATGCTTGGCCGAATTATATATAGGTCCCTAGCAGTCCAAAACTTTCATTTATTTCACATTTCACAATTTAGCCCTTAATTTGCATTTTTACCAAAAATCACTTAACAAAACTTATTTAAATATCATCAAGGTTTCATATTTCAACATTAAACATAAAAGAACACATAGAGTCAACAATGGAAACTCTCAAAATCTTTAACAGTTTTGAAATTAAAGGTACAGGCTAGCTAGATTGAGCTGCAATGATTACAAAAACATAGAAATAATCAAAAACCAAGCAAAAACGGACTTACAACTTGATCTTAACTGGACGAATATTTCAAGCCCTAAAATGGCTTTCTTATCCTTCAAATTTGGCAATGGCAAAAGATGAAGCTAAAATTTGTCTTTGTTTTGTTTTATTCACCATTATTTATTAATTACTAATTTAACCTTAGTAATATAACTTAAAAATCATTTAATGGTTGTCCAAAATTGTTCACTCACCTTTCAAATGGTTTAATTACCACATATGGGCCTTATCTTTAAGGTTCTATAGCTATTAGACACCTTTAGCTATTAGAACTCAAGTTTTATACTTTACGTGATTTAGTCCTTTTTATCGAATTGACCAACCAAACGATAAAATTAATTCACGAAACTTTCACACATGCATGCTATCATGCTTTAAATATTAAAATAATAATATAATAAATATTTTGACCTCAAATTTTTGGTCCCAAAACCACTGTTCCGATTTGACCAAAAACGGGCTGTTACAAAATCATAGTCTGAGAATCGTAGAAACTAGTAATGTTAGATTCCTTAAGAGTGGTGAAGTTAGTGAAAGTGTTTCAAAACAAGTTGTGGATATAAAAAGAAATTAGACTAGAATTTCCTACTCCTATAAATGTTCATTTATCCACAACTACTGCAAAAGTTGTTATAGTAATTAATGAATGTCCGAATAATGTTGAACAACATTTTAATGATGAAACACTCTTGGAAGAAACTAACTCACAAAGGTATGAATAAAATTAACCACAAATAATGCCATTAAGAATATCTCAAAATTGGCTATTCTTGATGACTATGTAGAGTATTTTCAAGAACTAGATTTTGATGTTGGAATCAATGAAGATCCAATTTCATTTTCATGAGCCATGAATTATGATGAGCCTGATAAATGGCTAAGTGCCATGAAAGATAAGATGAAATTTATGGAACAAAACAAAGTCTAGGACATTGTTAAATTGCCAAAAGGTTGAAAATGAGTTGGATTTAAATGGGTTTTTAAAACCAAGTGTGACTTAAATGGAAATATCAAACAATATAAAGCTAGACTTGTTGTCAAATGTTATACTTAGAATGATGGTATTCATTACAAAGAGACTTTTCACTAATATTAATAAAGACTCTCTAAGAATTATTGTGGCATTGGTGGCTTATTATGATTTAAAGTTATAACAAATGGATGTGAAAACAACCTTTCTAAATAGAGATCTTAAGGAAGAAGTTTATATGGACGAACTTGAATGTTTTATAGTTTAAGGAAAAGGTCATATGGTTTGTATACTTAAAAAGTCAATATATGGACTTAAACAAGGTTTATAGCAATGGTAAATCAAGTTTAATGATACCATAAAGTCTTTTGGTTTTCAAAAAAAAAAAACAACGTTGATCGGTTATATACCAAAACATCAGTGGGAGCAAGTTTATTTTTTTAGTTCTATAAGTCAACGATATTTTTCTTGCTACAAATGATTTTGGTACCTTGTGTGAGATGAAAGTTTTTCTCTCAAATAACTTTGAAATAAAGGATATGTGAGATGCATCCTATGTGATAGGAATTGAAATATTTTAGGACATGTCATAAGGATTATTAGGATTGTCTTAGAAAAACTATATCAAAAAGTTCTAGAGAGATTTAATATGAATAATTATTCAGTAGGAATTGTTCCTATACGAAAAAGGGACAAATTTAGTCTCACGTAATGTCCCAAGAATGATGTAGAATGGAAAATGAATAGAATCGATTCCTTATGATTATGTTGTAAGAGTTTGGATAAATAATTACATGCTTATGTATAGAAAATCTAATTGGTTGAAAGTGATTGGATATTTGGATTCAAATTTTGTTAGATGCCTTGACAATATGAGGTGCACTTTTGGTTAGTTATTTTTACTTGCTGAAAAAGTCATATCATGAAAAAGTGTTAAACAATCTATCATTGCATCATCTACAATGGAAGCAGAATTTGTAGCATGTTTTTTGGCTACTATTCATGAATTATGGTTGTGAAACTTTATTTCAAGACTTGGAATAGTCAACACCATTACCTAGCCGTTGGAAATTTATAGTGATAATTTCACGATAGTTTTTTTCTCCAAAAATGAAAAATATGCATTATGTTATCTTATGCGCTTAATTATTATTCTATTAAAGTTTATGTTTTATCTCATTAGGCCAAGTGGGAGAATGTAAGATTATTTAAAGGGATAAAAGTTGTACTTTGAATAGAAATTAAATCCTACCCATTCATTCGGTTACTTGATGGATGTACCAGATTAAAAGTTGATCATTATAAATTGATCATTTCTCTACCTATTAAGGTTGCACACAAAAATATACATAAAGACTATACCCTGTATCATTTAGGGTTTGTGTGATTAAAGGAAAAAAAGGTCAAGAGGGAGAAATCAATCTATCATGTATTATTTGTGTTCTTCGTCAAAGCTTAATGATCAACTCCAATTCCACAGGAGGTATTTCTTGATTTCTATGAAAATCATATTATTCTAAAGATCATAAAATCATTATTCATGCAATATGAGGGATTTGATTTGCATAATATATAGATCTTAATAGAAGTTTACTAGTGTTGGGACGTTAGTTGATTCCGTTGGCAACACTACACTAGATGAATGCAAGGATGTTGTGGTTTTGCTATTAAAATCAGGGGTATTTGGGATTTTTCACAACTATAAATAATTGAAGTTAGTTCAGATTTAAGGAGTCTCTTAGATCTTTTAGTTGAGAAAGTAGTTAAGAACGGTTACTCAAACTTCCTCTGCAGGTTTTCTTTGAGTTGTCTTTAGATATTTGTAACTAGGAGAATTTCATTTGTAATTCTCTTTAGATTCCTTAGTTTCTAGTTATTGTAAGCGGAATTGAAGCTCCATGATAATGAGAAACACTTAGGCAAGTGAAGATATCAAGCGTCAAGATTGAAGACAGAGCTCATCTTTAGACATTGAAAATTTGTTAACTCTTTCTCTATTTTGTAGTTTGAGCAGTGTTTTAATAATGAAATGTACACTTGCTTTCCTTGTGTTTCAATTATGAGCTACTTTTATCACAGGTTAATCGGTTGGTGAGGACCGACTCTCATAATACTTTCATTTACACAAGAAATTATTTAATTGTAATAATTTATTTTGCAATGATGTCATATACTTTTGATTGGTAACTAATCCAATTTTGGTTTTCAAATGAAACTACTCGTAACTGATTTTTGAAGCACAAATCGTAAGTGCGACAAACCTGCCATGCAGTATGTTCGATTTTAGTCTAGTTTAAGGTTTTTTTTTTTTTTTTTAATCTGTCGGTGCTATTGAATCGGACTTTGTAAGTTGGATTGTGGTGAAATGAAGTACTTCATTCTGAATTAGGAAAAAAGAAAGCTTCGATTCCTTTTATGTCTTATGATTGGATCTAGCAAGCATCATCGATAGAATTGTATAAAGGGCACATATACTTTAAACTACAATGTTGCTTTCATGCTGGTTCACGCGTTTTGGATCTCAAAGCCCTACCACATTATTCGATAAGCCTCTTTAAAGTCATCCCCCACCACCCAATAAGTTGAACCATGGTCCAAGATTATTGTTCTTGATTAAAGTTTCTTGTGAACCTTTTAGCACCAAAACTTACATTGTGAGTAAATTTATCCCGCCGTCCCTAAGTCCCAAGGAATGATGAAAAAAAAAATTATTAATGTTACATCAATCCTAGGTCTAATCTAAAATAATTTGATTTTAAACTTACGATTTACATTATGGTAATTACTTTGGACATAATATATGAGAAAATAATTAAAATTTGGTCCAATCATTCATACAATCACTCTTAAAAAGTGATATTATACAAATTTTTATTCGAATCTAATTGGGTAAATGTGACCAATTCAATGGCAAACTCATCTTACTATCCCACTTTAGCCGAGAAGCAGAAGAAAAGGAGCTGGACATGTGTCTAGAATCCCTTACGGGCGGAAAGTTAAGGATGAACTTAATTTCCAGGAGCACATTGGGAAGTGAAAATAGGAAGGGGCTCCAGCAGCACGCATGGTTAGACGGGGACTAGCACGAGGGTGCATTGATGGGGGAGAAGCCCACTTTGGGTCGACAGCTTTGCTCCTTTTTTGACTCCTCTTTTGCTCCTAATTCAACTTATTGTACTACTTATTATCACTATGACTCTATATACACAAGGGGAAAGAAAAAGCAAAAGATAGTCCATGCTTGATGATTCTAGCCACTCAACACTTGGGCTATTATATGAGATATGACCCTTTTCTTTTCTGTTGCTTTGCTCTTTATATCTCACATCTCAATCATTTTCTTCCAATTTGGTTTCGAATCAATCATCAATTATTAATATTTTTATATTATGTCTCATTCCACAGTTGGTAGATTTTCTTTTTGGGAAGTTCAATTTTGCATAATCAGGAAATTTAACCTGTATTAAGTTGTAAGTAATTTTATTAGATAACTTGAAATTTTAAATCACATATGTTTCCAACTTTTTCCAAGAAAATTAGCAACGTATCGACTAGCTACAGGGGACCTACCATTGGCATGTAGTAATTGGGTTGCACATGAATAGTTCTTTAAAGGATTCTTGTCCTTATATGTGTGTATATATAAAAATAATAATTTTATGATATTTTTGTTTTTGGTGGTAGAAAACGGAGCATGGAGCTAGAAATGGGCATTAATTTCCATTGCTAAATATATTTACTTATGTCCAAAAGAAAATTTTGTCTTTTTAATAAACTCCAAGTACAAGAGACCTTTATAGCTAATAAGTTCCCTCTCAGTGAGAAAAAATAATTAAAAATAGAAGCAAAGAAGATAGGGTTGGGATCAGTTGAAGGGCTGCAATGCAAGTGAGAGTTTCTCTTAGTTTAAGAGTACGCGCACGTGAGTGGTGAGTGTATTGCATTGCATGTGGACGCTCACGTGCCCTACCTATTATTATTATTATTATTATTATTATTATTATTATTATTATTATTATTATTATTATATAACATGCTTAAAGATCCAACTCTTGTCTAATGAATTTATAAATAAATTCTTTACCACTAAATTAATAATAATTCTTAAGTAAATATTTTTTTAAAACAATTAATATAAAATATTTTCTCTCATTAAATTTGTATATTTATACTATTAATAAAATCCTTGATCGAATTATTATCACGGATTAATCGAATACCAACTAAATTAAAAATAATTAAATATATAATTTCTACACACATATTATTATTATTATTAAGTAAAGTGTTGAGATAGGAGTTATCCTGAATTCGGCCCACGTCTTGACGAAAACTCGCATATACATTTCTAATATCTTATATTTATTTTTATATTTGATCACTAAGTTCGGTAATTTCAATTTTTTATAGCTATAAATCTCAAAATTATATATGGATTTTGATTCAATATGCAATTTAATATATGATATTTAATTTGGTACAAATGTACATATGAAATTTTAATTGTAGTTCAAATGTATATATGAAATTTTAATTTTGAATCAATCATAACATTTAAAGAAATGAATTCATCGATTTGTTTCTATGTTGGATAAATATAATTATTAATATATGCAATATATAAACATAAAATGATATTATATCAATAATTATGTTAATAATTTGTAAGAGTTGGATTAAATCAAAATTTCATATATAAAATTGCACAAAATCAAAATTCATGTATAAAACTGCACATTAAACCAAAATTCATATATAATTTTGAGATTTATCCCTTTTTTTCTATCATACGAACTTCTAATATGTAACACCCCAAACCCGGCCTAGACATTATGATAGGATCTTGAGGGTCACATTAACATCCCAAAACTTTAATCGTTTTCTATCTAAACATAAATTATTCTAGCATCAGTAACTTTGCAAAAACTTGTCTTATTTTATTAATTAGAAAACTTGACAATTGTTTAAGTGTGTGTGTTTTCCAAAATGTTTGAATATAATGCCATGTTTATTTAATGTGCCATGCTATTGACTTTATTTATTTCTTTCATAAAAACTCGTTTTCTCGATTAAAAATTTGCAGAAGAAAAATCCTTAACTTGTTTAATTTGAAAACGAATATTCAAAATTTAGTTTACGAAAATCATGATATTGTTTAGCTTAATAAAACTATTAAAAACAACCAAAAACCCATAATGTTAATCATTTCCAAAAACATATAAACAATCCCAAATAAAACTCTATAAAGCTTAATTCAAAATAAAATTTAACTGCCTTATGAGAGAATGTTCAATCCAAGCTCCCGAACGTCGCCCAATCCTAATTCTATGCATCACCTAAGAAAATAGTTTCATTAGGTGAGCTAGAAAGCTCAATATGTGCCTTAGCCCACAACAAAATCATATACAGAATCATGCGCATATTCGCATATCAGAACAGACAGATCAGATACTATAACATGCTTCGCATAACAATATCATACTGAACAATCCTACCCTTAACCGCTACGCACCAACTCCGTCCATCCATTCGCACCAATTAGGGTTACTAGAACCCATCCATCCACCACACCAAGTTGAGGTCGTATGCCACTCAAATGATATGCAGCTTTGTTGTCAGATATGTTGCGAAAATACTGCCAGAATTATTTAACGTATTATAACTGCCAGAATCAGACTTCCTCCATAACATAACCATATCCCAACCCAATGCATGTGCAAATTCATACTATGTGATCATAAAATAACCATCTTAGCATACCACATATACTCATAACAAATTAGAAATATGCCATTCATACGTAAAAGCTAACAGAACAAAATCATACAATTTAGCTTACTTAGAGTTTTACTAATCAAAAGCATACTTATGTTAACATACGTACGTACAAATTTACGGATTTACATGACCTAGCATGCTTACAAAATATTTACACCTAGCGTTATTTACAAATCAGAATCTAGAATATTTACATTCGTTATGAACATAGCCCAATTAACCGTTCGAAAAGGGCCTACAAGCCCATGCGACCCAGACGCCCTACCTAGCTTAATCGTGTGGCCCACACGCTCTACCTGACCAACCTGTGTTACTCACATACTCGTGTGGCTCACATAATCGAGCACATGCCCATATGTTATCGACTGTTACCTTTGCCTTTCCATACAATTTCCAGCTTTCCATGATTTTTTCAGAGTATTTTAGGTTAGAACATACTTGTGATTGCTAACAAAGGGTCGACACCACAGCAGCTAGCAGAACCCTACACACGACATCCAAACCAAACCTATTAGAAAACAAAATCACATAGTCAACCTAGGAATTCAAAACTTGTTCGCTTAAGAAAACCATCCCCTAAACTTAAGCATTCGGTCACTTACCCTGAAAAGCAATAGTCCTACAACACTTAGTTCACCGGAGGAAAGTTGTGCGCCCCACGATCTTCTCCTAAAAGTACATCAAAAATTATCAAAATAAACACCAACAATCAATTAAAAAGATCACTTACCCTCCGTGTGAACAAAATAACAAAAATTACTTCATCATTAACAGAAATACCACCACTCTTACTCTAGATATAACTCCCTGCTCTAACACTTCAACTATAACACCCCAATTCTAGTGGGTCAAAAGTTTTGGTGTATAGTTGTAAATAGTTTTTCTGGCATAGTATTAACCGCCCAAATGATTGTTTTGGCTATACGTGTGGGCGTATAGTATCTACCACATAAGAAAGTAAGAACTTAACTTCATGATATACTGTTATATTAATGAGAAGCCTGCTTTAAGAGATAAATGGTAAATATGGAATGAGCATTTGCCAAAGGTATAGTACACCTACTTTCCCTGGAATACTGTACTAGCTAAATTTTAAGTAACTTGGTTAGAAATCAATGAGATAGCCAATCTGGGTAATGGTGATTTCAAGGTATTCATTAATATTTCTCTCAGGCACTATAGGCTATTAAGAAGAAAAGTTCTAAAACACATGACATTTGTTAAATTCCACTAAGTAAGTTAAGTTATATATATGTGTGAGAGATGAGTCCTGAAGGGGGTTCTTCTATCTTCTTCCCCTTCATCTTCCTTAAGTGATATTTACTGAAACCTTCCTTAAGTATGAACGTATTCTACATCGATGATCTAGAGGCCATGGTTATTTGATAATCAGTAGTTACTTTGCATCAAGTTAAGTACTTTAGCTCTGCATGTTAAGTTCTAAAAGAGTAAAATAGTATTTGGTACTTGAACAGTAAGACTGTAAGTATAAGGTCCCTACATAAGATTATCATCGATTGATATTATAAGTAATTTGTATGTACAAGAGTAGTAATAGTGAAACTATGTTTCTAAGTAGTGGTCGTTGCTAGTTTGAAATGGATATCTAGAACTGGAGTCTTTAAACTTCAGTAGGTGAGAATCAAGTAAGCTCACATGCTGACTCATGCATGTATATTGTTTATGCCGAAGCATATCTGTAGGAAAATTTATCAAACTATGAATCCAAAGCCATGAAAAGTATAGTATGAGTATGATATGTATGCGACTATTTGAATGATTATTAAAGAAAATTTATGAGTGTATGAATGTTTGCTAAAGATAGAATGTATATTTGGTATGAAATATATTAGATTCAATTATGTAATTACTGGTGTATAAGTATTGTGATGTGAAAGTGTGGTTGTATGTCTTTCTTAAATGTATGCTATGAGATGTGTGTTCTTTAAGGTGTAAGGTAAGGAATCAAGGTGCTGGGATTAGATTATGTCTACATAAAGAGTTTGTAAAGTGGGTCTGTGTTTGGTCACCGCAATGGTATTTGATGAAGTCTGTCGAGATAGAAAACCCAAACTCTAATATGAAACTCTGAAGGAAAAGTCCACAGCCATGGCACCCAGTGAAAATCAACTAATGAATGGTAATTACCCAATGGGGTTCTCTGCGTGTCTGAGGACGATGATCAGAAACCCTTATGTAATGCAAGTTTAGGAAAATCCATATCGTAAACACGACAACTAAGAAATAACCTTTTTGGCGTACTCTGAAAAATAGCCTTTGTTGCATACTCTAAAATAATAACATTTGTGGCAAACTCGGAAAGAATAGCCTTTGTGGCATGTTCTGATTGGAATGTTCTTATGGTGTGTTCTATAAGGAGTTCTGAGCTATGTTCTAAATGATTCTTTAAAATGCTCAATAAAGTCAGTACAGTATAAAGTGTCTATCAGTTACATGGTAAGTACTATATAAACTTAAAATTTGACTGAAGATAATAAATTGAAGAGATATAGAGAAGTAATGGATTAGTATTAGAAGTTTTCTTGAATAAATGTTCGAATCTGAATGATCGAAGAAGGTATTGGCCAATTGTGTATGTGCTTATTATGAAGACTAATTGTACGATGATTTTGGGTTCAGTACGCATATGAAATGATATTCTAGTTGTCTTGGTCTTCAAAATAAATTGGAATAGATATATGAATGTTAAGATTGAAGGATATAGGTGAAAGTTTGAAGTCAACAATTGAGAAATGGAAATGGGTACAAATCAAGGGAAGGTAGTTAACTTATATGTAAAGGTTTGAGATTGGAAAGCACTAGCCAAAAGTATGATCAAGAATTTATGAACAAAACAATCGTTATAATGAATCATCACCTTATTCAAGTATCAATTAAGGAAAAAAAGCCATTGTTCTGACTAAGTTCTTGTGAATTTATTTTTGTTTCATATTATGTTTCAGGTTTGTTGATATGAGTCTGCACTAGGAGGGACGATGCCAAGACTATGCCAATGGAGTGTCGTATCGGGTTATTATGCATACAGAGCAAGCTCGATAGCGTATTAAAAGTCAGTAGTACTACATAAAAGCCTATACTTAGAATAAATGTAATAAGTTATGATATTAGATGATAACTTTTGTAATTAAATTGCTCTACTTATATTTGTATATGTCATTGTTATTTATGTGACCAATTGAATTGGTAAATAATCACGGTTCCTGATAATAGATTAAACTTATATTTGTATTTGTGTGGTAACACCCAAGATACGGATCCAATGAATCGGATCGAGTTGAGGGCATTTCATCAACCATACACAGCAGGCACAAAAATATAGAAGAACAACAACAACACAAAGTTTGGACAACAGAAAGAGAAATAATAAGAGAGTGCTCACGTCAGATTATAGTAGGAGCCAAAATCAAGAAAAGAAAAGAAAGAAAATAGAGGTGAAAAGATAGAGAAAATTTGGCACTAGATAAAAAAATACTCAGTAAACAAAAAAATGGAAAAGGAAATGAAACATGAGGGAATGAGAGGATTGGAGGAGTTGGATGGCAACAAGGGAGAAATTTTTTGGGATATTTTCTAAAATTTTCTAAAAAAATATTTAATTATTCAAATCTAATTAGTTGTAATCCTAACATGCTGCTAATTATTTGAATTTAACTAACATTCTAATGCTTTGGGCTAAAACAACAAGAGGGAAACAAAAATTAATTTTGTTTTGGCACTACGAGATTTGAACTTGGGAACACAAGGGATGCTAAGTCTTAACCATTGAACCAGCAGGCTCATTCTTGCTAACAACTTATGGAAAGTTAAAGATAACCTAAACGTGGCGAGCTAGGTGTAGGAACAAAATTACTCAAAATTTAAGGAAAAAGGAATCGAACACAGAACCTCTGGCATATAACTAAAGCACCTAAGCACAGACCCAAGTCAAATTACTTGATACAAATAATTATTAAAAATTAAAGAATTTTGGGGCATTACAATTCTCCCCTCCTTAAAAAAATTTCGTCCTCGAAATTTACCTGGTCGAAAGAGATGGGGATATTGCTGACGGATCGAGTCTTCTGATTCCCAAGTGGCTTCTTCTAAACCATGATTTAGCCACAAGACCTTAATAAAAGGAATATTTTTCTTCTACAGAACATTCACCTCTCGATCCAAAATCTGAACTAGCACCTCCTCAAAAAACAAATTTGACCTCAACTCAATCTCCTCAACCGGAATATATACAATAGGTCAGACCAATACCACCTCAACATAAAGACATGAAAGACATCATGGGTACGGTCTAACTCCGAAGGTGACTCCAACTGATAAGCGACTGGCTCTACTCACCTCAAAAATCGATAAGGCCCGATGAACCTAAGTCTTAACTTGCCCTATTGTCCAAACTCAAAACCCTTTTCCATAGAGATAACTTGGGAAAAACCTGATCTCCCACAGCAAACTCGATATCCTTCCTATTAAGATTTGCATTAGATTTATGTCTACCTGATGCTGCTTTAGCTGATCTCAAATCAGCCTAATCTTATCCTCAATCTCGAAAACCAGATCCGGACCCATAATTTCCCTTTCACCAAATCGATCCAACACAATGGTATACAACACTTATGACCATACAGAGCTTCGTAAGGTGCCATCTAAATACTAGACTGAAAGTTATTATTACAAACGACTTTAGCTAGAGGCCAAAAATTTTCCCACCTACCACGGAACTCAACAGCACAACTCCATAGCATATCCCCTAATACTTGAATTACCTTCTTGGATTGCCCATCAGTCTACAAATGGAATTTTGTAATAAAGTCCAACCGAGTACCTAGAGCCTCATGCAATTTCTTTCAAAACCGAGACGTAAAACGAGGGTCTCGATCTGAATTGACTGATACAATAACCCCATGAAGTCTTACGATCTGTGAGATATACAATTCAGCTAACTTTTGTATAGAGTAGTCAATCCGAATCAGGAAAAAATGGGTAGACTTGGTCAACCAATCCACAATAACCCAAATTGAATCCTTCTTAATTGGTGTCAAGGGCAACCCACTAACAAAATCGATAGTTATTCATTACCATTTCCACTGCCATAACTTGCTGACACGTCAGACACCATGCCACAAAATAAGTCACCTCTCACTCTAACCTGGGCCCCCAGTACAACTCTCGAAAATCACAATACATCTTATTCCCTTCAAGATGCATAACATAAGGGCTACTACGTGCTTCCCGTAAAATATGCCTCAACTCATCACCATTCGACACACAAACTCAACCCCAAAAACACAAAATACCCTCACTATTAAACCCAAAATCCAAAATCTTACCCTCTTCGATCTGTTGAACCCAAAGAACCAAAGACTCATCTAGAAGTTGTTTTTCTCTAATCTCATCAATCCAAGTCGGTTTAACTTGTAACTCTGCTAACAACCAGCCATCCTCAAACAGACTTAGGTGAGCAAACATCGCTCTCAGCTCAACCATCAACCTCTGGTTAAAAGTATCGGCCACCACATTATCCTTACCAATATGATACCCAATAGTGCAGTAATAGTACTAAACAAACTCAATCCATCTTCGCTACCTTAAATTTAACTCTTTCTAGGTGAACAGATACTTAAGGCTCTTGTGATCCATGTAAATAATACACTTTCCACTATACAAATAATGCCTCCAGATTTTCAGAGAAAAGATAATTGCCACTAGTTCCAAATCATGCATCGGATAGTTGTCTTCATGCGACTTGAGCTATCTAGAAGCATAAGTCACCACCTTACCTTCACGTATCAGAACACAATCCAAACTAGTATGTGACACATCACTATACACAACATACTCCTTTCCTAACTTAGGTTGTATCAAAATTGGTGCTTGAGTCAACATCGACTTAAGCTTTTCAAAACTTATCTGCTGATCATCTGTCCACTTAAAAGGAGCATTCTTATGCAATTACTTGGTCAAAGGAGCAACAATCAATGAAAACCCATCCATGAACCCTCAATAATACCCTACCAGACCGAGAAAGCTTTGAATCTTTGAAACATTCCTAGGTAGTTTCCATTCAAGAATAGCCCTAACATTTTTAGGGTCCACTTGGATATCTTTAGCTGATACCACATGTCCCAAAAACATAACTTCCTTCAATCAGAACTATCACTTGCTCAACTTAGCATAAAGTTCCCTCTCTCGAAGGATTTGTAGAACCATCCTAAGATGCTTATCACGCTCTATCTTGGTCTTAGAATAAACCAAAATATCATTGTTAAACACTACGATAAACTAATCCAGGTATGGTTAAAAACCCTATTCATAAAATCCATTAATGCGGCTGGAGCATTAGTCAAACCAAAAGGCATAACTAGGAACTTGTAATGACCATAACGAGTCCAAAAGGCTATCTTAACCACATTGTCTTCTTTTACTTTCAATTGATGGTACCCAAGTCTCAGGTCAATTTTAAAGAACACTGACGCCCCTCGAAACTAATCAAATAAATCATCGATCCTCGAAAATAGATACTTACTCTTTACTGTTAACTTATTTAGTTATCGGTAATCCACACACATTGCCATGGTACCATCCTTCTTCTTAACAAATAACACCAGTGCTCCCATGGCAAAACTCTAGGTCTAATCAACTCTCTATCAAAAAGTTCCTAAAGTTGGACTTTCAATTCTTTAAGCTCCTTCAGTGCCATGCGATAGGGAGCAATAGACACCAGAGTAATCCTTGAAAAAACCTTGAGTCCAAACTCTAACTCTCGATCCAGTGGTAACCTATGCAGTTTCTCAATACAGACATTCTGAAAGTCCAAACTCCACCTTGAATACCTTTCACCATTGAACTAACAACACTTGTATCCTGCACATAGGCTAAATATGTCTCACACCCTTTTTTAACCAATTTCTCGGCTACCATAGCAGAGATTATATTAGATAAATAATCGCACGCTAACTAACCATTACAATCTTCTCACCATCCACAGTTTTCAAAGTTACCCTCTTTGAAGCACAATCCAAACTAACTTGATGCTCCACTAACCAATCTATACCTAGAATCAAATCGAAATCCCCAAATGGCAACTCCATCAGATCAACCAAAAATTCAACCCCCTGAATATCAAGCGAACATCTTCTAAAAACCTTATTTATCCATACTGACTGCCCTAATAGACTAACCACAGAAACCTCATTAACAGTGTCCTCAACTAAAATACCCAAATTACCTGAAACACAGCTAACAATATATGAATGCGTAGAACCAATATCAATTAAAGCAAAATACATATGAGAATTGTAACAACCCAAAATAGGGCCTAGAATTTGTAAGGGTATTTTAGGGATTTTAGCCTTAGAGTGTTCAGAATTTTACGACATGGTTTATCGATATTTTTTTTTACTATGGTTTTTAAAAAATTAAATCAATTTCTAAAAATAAGTTTTAAATACCTTTAATTTTGAAAAAAGGACTAATTTGTAAAAGAGTCAAACCTTAGAATTTTTAATAGACAATTAGACTAGATTTTAAAATCCAACCTAAAAAACCCCCCACTTATAGTTTTATTTTCACGTTATTATTCTTCTACTCTCATACTTGTGTCATCCATAGTTCTTCCAACTCTCCCAATCAATTTTGAATTCCAAATCCTAATTCTTTTTTATTTCTATGATCTCTTAAGTTATAAATCTCCATAAAAGTTAAGAAAAACACCCAAAAACACTATTGATTTCTCCATTGTCAAGCTTGTGAGTTTTTCGGGTTTTTGATCAAATGCTCACTTTTTTGTTATCTAAGGTAACTATTCAACTCCTAAATAGTTTTAAATGTTATTTAGTCTTTAAAACTAAGTTTTTAGTCATTAAATCGCATGTTTTGAATAAAAGTCAAAAATTAGCTCATTAATGTTGGATTTTGAGATTCTGGGTAAAAACGTGGTTTCAAAGTGTTTTTCAATTAGCTTTGATGTAATTAGAAGGTTTCTAAACTTACTTTGAATTTTTTTTAAATAATTCTTGAGTTTTAATAAATTTTTGGAAACTAACCAAAAAAACATGTCGAAAACGTTGATACCATGAATTGAGTAGTTTTGTGCAGTTTAAAAGTTGAGAATTAGTCCTTGACGAATAATTGGATGAATGAAACTCATTTTAGGCTAAAAGATTAAGTGTATATCGAGATATTTGGATTTCAAGTTGGTTATGTTAAAGGTTTTGGCTACATGAGAATATAGCTTAGGCTTATATTTTTTATTGCTTGTGGTGAATCCTTAGTTGATTTTTGAATGTACTGTTGTGTAAATTATTCTCTTGAAGCTTTAGATTTGTTAGGACCTTCTACAAGTAAAGATAAAGGCAAGGAAAAGCTAGTTTGAGCTTTCGACTTTTCGACAAAAGCGTAATTGGTAAGTGTTTGGAATAATTACTTGTGGACATGATTCAATGTGTTATTTTGGAATTTAGTAGTATCCTAAGCCCCTACTCTAAATTTTGAGTGTAAGCTTTCTTATACATATGCTATCTTGTGAACAATGTGATTATGTGTTTGTGAATATGTGAATTGAGATGAGATGCTATAACATGTCATATGTGGTTATGATAACCGTTGTGAAAATGCAAATGTGTACATGTTATGTATATGTTAAATGTTAGTGACAATGTTTTGCTAAAGATGCAAATATGCAATGATAGTGCACGGATAATCAGTGTAACATCCCTAACTCGTAATCATCGTCGGACTAGGGTTAAGAGGCATTACTAATCATTTTCGAACATTTTACATCATCTCCAACACAAAGTCATTTAAAAAACATAATTTACAATCATATAGTCCTTTAATGAGGTTTACGAGACCTTAAACACGTGTTAGAAAGGGGTCGGGACTAAACCAAACTCATACAAAAATTTCTGAAATTGTAACACTTTTCTAAGTTACAGAGGTCACACGCTCGTGTGAGTAGGCCGTGTGCCTCACAAGGCCTAGGGCACGCCCATGCGTCCAAGCCGTGGCAAAACAGGGCATACATACTGACTTGTCCACATGGCCTGAGACACGCCCGTGTGCCTCACCCGTGGTCGAAACTGACTTGCACCACACGGCCAATCACACGGCCGTGTGTCCAACCCGTGGTCGAGCCTGTTTTGCACCAAATTACAAGCTTGCATGACACGGTCAAGGCACATACCCGTGTGCTCAACCGTGTGGGCAATTATAGGCCATTTTTAAGGGCAAATTACCATCCACACTTAGAATCATATATAACCATCACTCCAATACTAACTCATGCCTCAAAATGCAATCAAACATACCAATACAAACACCAATTCACCATAAACTATACCATCTATAACCATACTCAATCTCATCTTAATTAAATTCATCTAAAATACCAATTTCACATCCTAAATTATGCCAAACAAGCATCATGCCATTCATCTCATAATTCTACATTTAAACCTCATTCTCAATAACCAATTCAAGCATGAAATATACCATATTCATCACTCACATAATTCCACATATAAGAACAAACATTACTCACTATCAAGCCATATCACATGGCAAAGTGTATACTTTTCAAACATACCACATTAACTAGCCTATACAAGCCATATTCAAATATACACATCTTTTCAAAAGTACCAAAATAGTTAGCTGATAGTGTGATTGAGTCGCTGACGATCCCCAGATCTGAGCTAGCTTTACTGACACTCGGACGCCGAAATACCAAAACTAGCCAATCAATCAAGTATCTTGTCTTTGCCTCGATTTCGATCCAAATCTCTCCTTTCTTGGTCAATTGAAGCCTCTCTTGACTGAACCCTAAATAACCATGAAAACTCTCTTTTTTTTCTTGATATTTGATGGAAAGATGAACAAAATAACTTACATTTTGTTTTGTTTTAATTTTATTAACATTAATACAAATTTTACCATTTTACCCTTAGTTTAAAACATTAAAATTTTTTCATTTAATGGCTGTTTATGTCCATCTCCACTACCAAAGGGCTAATTATCACATAAGGACTTCCCATTTAATAAGCCATGCCAAATAGACACTTCAACAATCAGCACATAACTTTTACATTTTATGCGATTAAGTCGTTTTTGCAAATTAAACACACAATCGATAAAGTTCTCACACGAAACTTTCACACAGGCTAAATCACATATAATAAACACCAAAAATAATATTAAACTATTTTTCTGACCTCAGATTTGTGGTCTTGAAACCACTATTCTGACTAAGGTCTAAACCAGGCTGTTACAATCGATAAGTGGTATGTGTGTGATCTTGAAACCGTTGGATATAGTTGGCATGCCATAGGATTGTGAGTCCTTAGCTATATGTACATTGATTTTGGGCGTTGAGGCCCTAAGACATGTTGGAGGGACAAGGGAATGTGAGCTAAGCTCCATTCAACGAGACATGTGAGGGGAAGTAAGGAGAGTGTTAGCTTTATGATTCACTTTTGTGACATGTTTGACTCTATGAGTTTATGTAGTGTGTTAGAGATCCATGTATCCGATGAGTGTAACAGCCCAATTTCAATGAAGTCGGAATAGTGGTTTCGTAACCAAAAATTCGAGATGGAAAGACAAAATATTTTAATATTATGAAATGATTAGTAATGTGGTAAAAAGGTTGCCTAAGAATTTTAATAAGAAAATTTTATCAATTATGTGCTTAATTGTACAAAGGACCAAATTATATAAAATGTCAAATTTGAATTCTAGTAGCTATAAAGATTAAATAGCTATGGAATTTAAAAGGTGAGGTCCTTATATTGTAATTAGACCATTGAGGAAAAATATGCAGATATTTTTGGTGAATCATCCATGGAAAAATTAGAAAAGGCAAAGGACTAAACTGGATATGGGAAAAATTAAAAGATGGTAATTAATTAATAGAATATCATCTTACTTTTATATCATATTCCCTAAATATTTCTATGGAAACCCTAAGAAAGAGAAAACAAGCTTTCAAGGCATAAATTGGTAAATTTTCATGTCCCGTTTTTAGTAATTTTTATATTTTTGAAACCGGGAAAGTCTAATTTATCTATTTGGGGGGTTAATTTGAAAAGATATCAAAGTATAGAAAATTTTTCATGGATTAATATGCTAAAATTTAGAAGTTTATGGTAGAAAATGAAAGGTTGTTGATAGATAAACAACTTTTACAAAATGGAATTTGATGGAAATTTAATTTAGGGACTAAATTGAAAAATGGTAAAACCCATAAAAAAATTCTGAAATTTTGAGAATATATGTGCTGAAAAAGTTATATTAAAATTTTGGTTAGGCTTGGAATAAGGATTAAATTTGAAGAATTTCAATTTCCAAGCCTAGGGACGAAATTGGAATTAATCAAAAGTATAGGGGTAAAATGGTACTTTTGCCTATAATGTAAATTGAGTTCAATTGAATATGAAATTTGAATTGATGATTACATTCATTTATATAGATCCAAAAATACCAAACAAAGAGAAAGACCAAGGAAAAGATAAAGTTTCGGATTAGTAGCATTTCAAATACGATCAAATATCGAGGTAAGTTCTTATAGCTTAAATGAGTATGAAAATATGTGGTTTTGAATATTGAATTGTATGAAACATGACATGTGGTATCGTATGTAAATAATGTTTGGAAATTATGAATATGAGGAATATTTTTGCTTGAAATAAACTAAAAAGGGACAAAATTTCGTTTGAATACTGAATTCCGATGGATAGGTGATTTCCTATGTGAACTGGGATCCTGCATGTGTTGCAGAAAAGGATTTAGCCTGAACGGGTAATCCTAAATGAGCTCTCAAGTATATGATTCAATTAGGATTTAGCTTGGACTAGTAATCCTAATTGACTGGATTTAGCTTGGACTGGTAATCCAAATTGGACTCCATAGGGAATTCTTTGTCATATAAAGGATTTAGCCTGGACTGGTAATCTGACAAAGCCCTTAGAGTATATGTTACAGCTAGAATTCAACCTGGGCTAGTAATTCTGCTGTATGATATGTGGCTTGAGAGTGTACCTATAAGGTACTACTGTACATGAATTTACGGATAATGGAATTGTACAACTCGAGTGTACTACTTGAAATATCCATCGGACATTCAATGATTCAACGAACAAAATACATATATGACATGAGAAGCATGAGATGGAATATGAATATGGCATGATGAGCTCATCTATGCATATTGGTACAATTGTGACTAACATGTTGGTTGAGTGTGTGTGAATAGGCAAATTGCCAAATTGATGGAAAGCAGGTATTGTATGGTTAATATATTGAATGTAATAGGTAAGTTTAATTTCTGTTATATGAGCTTACTAAGCATAACATGATTGTTAGGTTTTATTTTTCCTGTTTTATAGTGCTCAAAGCTCGTGAAGGTTGGAGATCAGTCGGAGCAAATCATCACACTATTAACTGTTATTTTGGTATAAATGATAATCTTGTTTTGATAATGGCATGTATAGGCTAACTAAGTTAAATGATGGTATGTAAGTGATGGATGAAATTTAGCCATCAGAATGGCTAATAAACTTATATTTGATATATGTTATGGTTGAATTATTACAATAATTAAAATGATAATTATGAATATCTAATTTTACACAATATGTAAGTTATATAAAAGTAAGTCATTATATATATACATAATGAAATGTATCAATTTAGATGATAGAAATTGGCTTAAATTATACTTGTAATTGGTTGAATTATACTTGTAAGTATTTGTGCAGGAAAATGGCAAGGTCTGGGTGAGAAATGAGACTAGGAAATGGCCTTATTTCATCAACACGGGCGTGTGTCTAGACCATGTGTGACACACAGTCTGGTACATGGGCATGTTGTTTGGCCGTGTGTCCCCTGTATTTTAAATTTTCAAAACAGAATGCTCAGAATTTAGCACATGGGCAGAGACACAGGCATGTGTCTTAGCCGTGAACACGAGTGTGTGCCTTGGCCGTGTGAAACTTGCACCTAATTCGAATTGAATTAATTAACCACATAGCCTAGCACACAGACGTGTGGCATGATGAGCTCATCTATGCATATTGGTGCAATTGTGACTAACATGTTGGTTGAGTGTGTGTGAATAAGCAAATTGCCAAATTGATGGAAAGCAGGTATTGTATGGTTAATATATTGAATGTAATAGGTAAGTTTAATTTCTGTTATATGAGCTTACTAAGCATAACATGATTATTAGGTTTTATTTTTCCTGTTTTATAGTGCTCAAAGCTCATGAAGGTTGGAGATCAGTTGGAGCAAATCATCACGCTATTAACTGTTATTTTGGTATAAATGATAATCTTGTTTTGATAATGGCATGTATAGGCTAACTAAGTTAAATGATGGTATGTAAGTGATGGATGAAATTTAGCCATTAGAATGGCTAATAAACTTATGTTTGATATATGTTATGGTTGAATTATTACAATAATTAAAATGATAATTATGAATGTCTAATTTTACACAATATGTAAGTTATATAAAAGTAAGTCATTATATATATACATAATGAATGTATCAATTTAGATGATAGAAATTGGCTTAAATTATACTTGTAATTGGTTGAATTATACTTGTAAGTATTTGTGCAGGAAAATGGCAAGGTTTGGGTGAGAAATGAGAATAGGAAATGGCCTTATTTCATCAACACAAGCGTGTGCCTAGACCATGTGTGACACACAGTCTGGTACATGGGCATGTTGTTTGGCCGTGTGTCCCCTGTATTTTAAATTTGCAAAACAGAATGCTCAGAATTTAGCACATGGGCAGAGACATAGGCGTGTCTCTTAGCCGTGAACACGAGCGTGTGTCTTGGCCGTGTGAAACCTACACCTAATTCGAATTGAATTAATTAACCACACAGCCTAGCACACAGACGTGTGGCATGGTCGTGTGGTGCAAGTCAGAAAGCAAACTAAATCGAACACGGCTTGAGACATGGGCATGTCCCTTGGACCACACAGGCGTGTGAGCCCTACACCTTCGAAAATTTTTGAAATCTCACGAAAAATTCTTGGAGTTTCTGACTAATAGTGCTTGTTTTGGGTCTCAAGGGTCCATTGAAGGGACGTTATGAATAAAACTCGAGGAATTAATAGTAATTGTTTGAATTATCTGAAGATGTTTTGAAAGTTCTGATAATGCTCTGTAACCCTGTTCCGGCGACGGATACAGGTTAGGGGTGTTACAATGAGTGATGATAGAGCTCACTTTTATGTTTCATAACTCAAGTTTCAAATTATCTTAAATTATGAATATGTTTGTATTGTGATATGTGTTTATATGACATGTGACCATTATGCAATTTATTTATAAACATATTTTTGAGTATTGTGATATATATGCTTGAATATTATGTGATTATATGAGTATTGTAATATATGCTTGAACATTATGTAATTATATGAGTATTGTGATATATGCTTAAATTTGTAACACCTCTTACCCGTATCCGACGCCAAGATAGGGTACGAGGCATTATCGAACTTATTCACAAGCAAACATTCAAAATCGAGACAGGAATTTCTACTCAAATTTAAACTTTTCAAAAACATTCATATCGTCCCTAAAACGAGCTTACGAAGCCCAAAACATGCATCAGAAGTGGTTCGGGACTAAACCGAGAACTTTGGAAACTTTTGGAGAACTTAGAAAATTTTTCATGAAAAAGGGGTCACACGTCGTGTGGGTTCGGGACACGCCCGTTTGACCCTACGACACGCCCGTGCTTCAGGGTCGTGTTCAAATTAGGGAGCATTCTGTTTATAACGTCGTCATCAAATTAAGGTCTCACGGCCAAGTCACATACCGGTGTGCTTAGGCCGTGTGGTCGATTAAATTTTTTATAATTTTTCATAAAATAGGTGTAGACTTCACACGGCCAGGGCACACACCCGTGTTCGAAGCCGTACCGTCCTCATGGTTGAGACACATGCCTGTGTATCTGCTCGTGTGCTTATTACTGAGCATTCTATTTTCCAACAATTAAGGTGCAAGGGACACATGGCCGAAACACATGCCCATGGGGCAGACCGTGTGTCGCACACGGCCTAGACACACGCCCGTGTGTCTACCCGTATGGACAAATACAAGGCTATTTAGCAAGCCTTTTTGCAACCCTTCCATGCACCAACCTACATAACAAAACATAGCACCAATCCAAGCATATACTTTCAATCCAATCAGCTATACACAAGGCATCCACATATCGTTTACATGATATCATTTATCACATGCAAACATCACATACTTAGCATCTCAAACCATACAATTTCCAACATTCATGAAAACATTATCATATGCATATATACTTAACCAATATTAGCCAATATCAAATGGCCATTTACAAAATGAATTACCAACTATTGAAGCCATCACTTATGGCCAAATCAATTATGACACATAACAAAAAGACTAAGTCTCTATACATGCCATAACTTAAAATATTGAAATCATATGTACCCAAAACGATAATTTGATAGTGTGAATGAATCTCCGACCGCCTTCGATCCTCGAGCTGGCTTGGTGACACTATAAGACAAGAGAAAGAGAAAGAGAGTGAGCTTTAAAGCTTAGTAAGTTCCTATGCAAATTATAAGCATCATACACACTTTAACATATATTTAACATAAAGTAAATTAACATAAATGTCATTGTGAATTCATAATCAAGCTTAGCATTGATGTTATTAAAATCTTAACATCATAACTTACTTAATCGAACCAATCCGAGGTTTCATCACATATCGAGCTCATTAAGCATGAGTTTTATGTACATACCTATACCAACTTGCAACTTACCATAATCTTTCACATCATACCATAGTCTTTCACAACTTAACTCTGCCGTTAAGTTTCAAGTTGAACCACTTGGAATACTAAATGATACTCGGGAAATCTCACACACGTAGTACTATACCAATGTCATATCCCACATATGGTCTTACATGGGATTTCATTTCGATGCCAATAGCCTAGCTATGGTCTTCTACGAAATCTCATATCGATGCCATATCCCAAATATGGTATTACACGTAATCTCAACTAACCCTAATGTCATGACATTTGTATCCTAATAATTCCTAAGGTTCAACCGGGATTTTTCGTTTGTCGAACTTTGTCGATTTCATTCAAAGAGTAAATCATAATTTATACAATAATGACACAATTAAAGCATAAATAATAATGCATTATTTATATATGAACTTACCTCTGTATAAAAATAGCAGAAATAGACCTAATCGCTAATAACCTTGTTTTTCCCCCAATCAAGGTCCAAACCTTGTCTTTCTTGATCTATAAAAGCAAATTTAACTTATTTATTATTCACATTATTCAATTCAGTCCAAAAATCACACTATGAAAAAATTACAATTTTGCCCCTAAACTTTAACATATTTGCATTTTTGCCCCTAGGCTCGTAAAATGAAATGTGTGCAATTTATTTAATGTACAAGCCTAGCCAAACCATTTTTATAACTATAACAGCCCACAATTTCCATTAAAACACACTTTTACTACATATTTTATAACTTTTAAAAATAGGTCCTTTTAAGCATTTTCATAAAAAATCACTTAGTAAAAGTTGTTTATCACACCTTAAACAATCAATATCTTCCATCAAACATCAAAATACATGCATGTCACACATGGGTAAATTTTTAAACATGAACCCTACTTCAAGATAATGGTAGAAATAGAAAGATTGGGTGAATACGACTTCAAGAACGTAAAGAGCATTAAAAACGGGGCTAGGATGTACTTACAATCAAGCTTGGAAGTTGAAGAAAACCCTAGCTATGGTGTCTTGTAAAATTCAGCCAATGTTGAAGAAGATGGACAAAATTTTGGCTTTATTTTCTCTTTTTATTCTTTTATTAACCAAATGACCAAAATGCTCTTTTCTCAAAACACTAAAATTCTCTTACCTCATGTCTATTTTTGTCCAACTCAAAGTAAAATAGTTTAATTACCATCTAAGGACCTTCAATTTATAATCTCATAGAAATTGGATGCTTCTAACATGTAGAACTCAACTTTTTCACTTTTACAATTTAGTCCTTTTGACTAAATTGAGGGACTAAATTAAGTGCCCAAACGTAAAAATTTTCAAACTAAATTTTCACGAAATCATTTCATGAAACTGCAGGCTATAAAAATATAATAAAAATGAACTTTTCTATGTTGAATTTGTGGTCCCGAAACCACTGTTCCAACTAGGCCCAAAATCGGGCTGTTACACAAGTGTTATGTGATTACATGTGTAATGTGATATATGCTTAAAAGTGAATATATTTACCATGTAAAAGAACTAGAAAATAATACACGAGTAAGTATAATATGACACTAGAGTTGGAACTGTTAAGGTTATGCTATATGGTTGTTTCGTTGATGCTTGATGAATTGTTTGCATGGTAATTGTTCTAGGCATTCACTAAGCTTGTTAAGCTTACTCACTCCCTTCTTAAACCATTGTAGATTAGTAATGTTCCGGTGTGAGCAATGTGGTTCCAATGGGTGATCCAAGCAAGTCCTTTTCTGATATATCGTAGGTGTTATTGCTATTTGTTTTCATTTTGGGAATAAGGAAATGTGGTTTACTTTTACTAATATTTGTCATGATGTTTTGGATATTTCCATAGACTATATGCCCCTAAGTTTATTAGATCTATTTTGTATTATGTTGGTTATTACTCGGACTTATTCTCGATGTTTGAAACTGTGATTATAGTCGTCTTGATGTTTATTTGATGATGATATGAAAGTTTGATGAATTTATATGCTTAAAAATGTTGTATTTTTCTGGTCTAAAGTAGAGGTATTGATATTCGTGTTGTAAAAATGATACCTCAGTGATTTTGAAATGTGTATAAAGTTAGAATTGTAAATTGGTATCGATACCATATCACAAGTATCTATACCCGGGGTAATTTTATTGAACTTTTGCAAAGGTATCGATATTTTTTGAGACTTTGATTTTAGATGAGAAATAGAATACTGATTTGGTATCAATTTTGCAAACGGTATCGATATCGTGCCAGGAAAATATTGATACCCTTATCCTAGTATTGATACCTACGTGATTTTCTTGGAAATTTTGCTAAGTGGTCTTAATGCATGTTCAGGGTTTATTTAATGTATATTTGGCATGTACTAATGATGGTTGATAAATGTTTGATTAAAAATTTATAAGATCACTAATAAAGAGGATGATTTCCACATTATTACTGTGAGTATGACATGAGACGGTGATGTGGCATCCTAACATTCAGGCTTGGTGACAAGGTCGGGTATAGGGTGTTACAAGAATGGATAGTGAATATACATGGTATCACATCGATCGCGTCTCTCTCATCACAACGTCTTGTCATATAAACCAACACAGGCTGTCAAGCCTCAATCTAATTAGCACCTTGACTCGGTGCCCTCTGTCCTCGGCCCATATCATTACCATCCCTAACCTACTCCCAACCCCTCAAAGGCTATTGAACAACCCTTTGTGGTTGAACCCTATATTGAATTGGAGCTCATGTCAGTTCAGCTCGACGCGGACACTCACTAATTCGATGTTCTGTAGACCCACATCTAAAGCATGCCCCCATTCTCTCCAACGTTCGTCCAGGTGATGACTATCACAAAAAGTACAAATCGAAGCCTGATCAGCACCCACAATTGCCTCAACCTACTGAAGTTTATCCACTCTAGCCTGTTTCTTAGGCAGCGAAGCTAAACTAGAAGGACCTGACTCCCTCTTATTCTTATTTTGATTCTTACTTTGTTCCCTTCTTTCGTGCTCTACGCGTGATCTACCATAAATCGATCTAGCAAATCAGGCTTTTTCGACACACTCAAGGAGCTTTTTCTTGAGCAAAATAGAGTTTTTAGCTTAGTTTTTTGTTATTTTAGTATTTTTATATTTTTCGGGTAATAAGTGAATATCTCTTGTTTTTGTCTATTTTTTACCCAAAGTGGTCGATAGTTCCATTGGGAGGTCTAACGTGTGATTGAGTGATGTAGGGACATGTCGAAGGTCAAAAACGAGCAAGACTAACATCTAGGGTAAGGGTATTGCGATATCCAACCCTTGGAATCGCAATACCTACGACAATAGAGAAGACCAATGAGACCCTTCAGTGGTATCGCGACATCCTCCTTAGGTATAGTGATATCCACCTCTCAAAGAAGACACCCAAGTTCAATACTGCCAGAGATATCGCGATATCCTCGTCTGGGTATCGCGATATCGCCTTCGCCAAAGGGACAAACTTGGACAAAATGGGCAACCTTTGTCTACCCAACCCACGAATTACATAAGGCCCATGCAAGGTAATTTTGGCATTGAAAAGTCTTCAGAACACCCTTCAAAACAACCAGAAATTTTTGAGGAGGAGAAAAACACATTAGCTTAGTTTTAGGTTTAGTTTTCTCTAGGTTTTCTTTGGTTTTTCTTTGCACTTTTCTAGTGTTTTTATTTTTCTCTTCTTCTACCTTAGATTAAAGTTTATTTTTCTGCATTACTTCTTGTTCTTGTTGTTCTTTATGTTAGTGAAGTTACTTCTTGTTCTTACTGTACCTTGTTTTCAAAACTCTTTAAGCTTTAGTTTAATGTATTTTAGTTTATTTTACTTTAAACTTGTTAAAGCTTATTCCTTTTATGTTTCGTGCTTTAGATTTCTCTGTTAAATGATTTTGGTTTCATGCTATTTAAGTTTTCTTGCATAAAAATCTCAACATTCACATTTTTCTCAAGCTTTACTTTCATGGCTACTTTGTTTTCCATTGTTATGGTCATTTTTTTACTTTGAGTATGTGTAGCTAAACCCTCAAGAAAGTTGGTTGATGGAGATGTGGATAAACTAAAATCTTTAGACAAAGGACTAAATTGTAACAAATTTGACTAATTTGAATAGAACTAAGAACTTAGGGAGTGATGCCCCTAAGGGAATATTAAGATAAAGTGAGACCTGAAGGTAATCTTGTCGTGCACCCATTCATTAGTCCCGGATTCGCCGGCGAGATCGAAAGATAAATCGAACTTAATTCGTCTAAGTCAGTAAAACTGAGATCAAAAGATAAAATGGAGCCACTTGGTAATTTACGTGATTTATGTCCCTAGTCCGAGATTTGGTGAACCACATCGAAGTTAACCAACCCCCATTAGTCATTTGCTAGATAGTCCATCTAGTTTACATTTCTTGCAATTTAGCCCCTAGGGTAAAATATTTATTTTTCTTGAAAACTTATCTTTTATAAATTACCATAATATAAAATCGTATTACTAACCACTTAGCCTCTATTGTGTATGCTAGTTATTTCTCAATCGCCTCTTCCTTTGGGTTCGACCCTTAGAATACTCTAGTGTTCTATTGTAATACTATAAATATTACAATTGACTTGCACGCTTGTAGTAAAACCGAGCTTTAAAAATTATTGTTAAATTCGTTGTGTTAATGCGCAAGCGTGTAGTCGGCCAACGCGCTTAATCTCCTCCACAACCTTAGTCTTCTCTATCGAGGTTTCAAAGACCCGATCTTGTTGTAGAGCTACCAAAACTTTTAGGTCATAGCAGAGTTCATCCCTAAATTGAACACTCTTATCATAATCTATGGACACCAAACTCTAAGCATATCTGCTCAGCCTTACAAATTTGACCTCATACTCGGCCAGCAATATCTCACCCTGCTTAAGCCCAATGAACTTTAACCTATGGGCCTCAATGTATCTTGCCCCCACATACTTCTTCTGGAAGGCAGTCTGAAAAAACTCCCATGTCACACGCTTAGCCTGTGTGCCCTACAACACAGACTACCACCACTAGTAAGCCTCATTTCAAAGCAAAGATACTGCGCCCTTCAACTTCTACTTTGGGGTGCAATCCAGATCATCCATAATCCTCTTAGTGGCCTCTATCCAATACTCGGTTACTGTTGGGGTAATCCCAGTGACACCCCAAAATACTTCAGCACCATTAGACCGGAGTCGCTTAGTCACAAACCCTCGGCCCATAGATCCAGATTGCACCCCAACAACCCTCTAAAAAACCCTAATAATAGCATACAACACTATATTTTCCCTTATGCCCTGATTACTGGTCTCAATGGTAGGCATCTTAGCTGTCTCACTAGTTTCCAAATTGGGCATGCTTCCCAAAGAAGAGGACTCGGCTTGAGCCACTCAATGGCGTCAACCACGCCCTTGCGTGTCGCGGGTTCTCATTTTACTTATCTATAGTTCAGAAGTCTAAAGATTAGTTTAGGTTATTTTTAAATCCTAAGTCTAAAGTCTGACAGAAATATATATCTTAAATTGGAAATGTTTTATTCTACGGTCTCTAAAGTCCAATGGTTTTACTACAGTAACTAAAAAAAAGTAACTAAAGTGACTAAAGTAAAAAGTTTCTTACTTGGATCGGCACCAGAGTCTCAAGTTCTCTTTTTTTTTTTTTCAAGAAAACAATTTTTCTAACATTCTTAACCTAAAAACCACAGTCCGAATTTTGAACTAAGGCCCTAATACCATCAAAGGTAACACCCCAAATTTGGCCTAGACATTATGACCAAATCTTAAGGGTCACATTAACAACCTAAAACTTTGATAGATTTCTTTCTAAACATAACTTATTCTAGCATCAATAACTTTGCAAAAACTTGTATTATTTTATTAATTAGAAACCTTGACAGTTCTTTAAGTATGTGTCTTCCAAAACATTTAAATATAATTTCAGGTTTATTTAAAGTGTCATGTTATTGAATTTATTTAATTCTTTCATAAAAACTTGTTTTCTCGATTAAAAATTTGTAGCGGAAAAATCTGTAACTTGTTTAATTTGAAAACATATATTCAAATTTTAGTTTACAAAATAATTCAATATATTGTTTAGCTTAATAAAACCAACCAAAAACCCATTACGTTAATAATGTCCAAAAACCTATAAACAATCCCAAATAAAAGCCTATAAAGCTTAATTAAAAATAAAATTTAACTGACTTATGAGAGAATGTTCAATTCGAGTTCCCAAACGCCGCCCAATCCTAAGTCCATAGATCAGTTGATAAAATAGACACTATAACATGCTTAGCAAAGCAATATCATACCAAACAATCCTACCCTTAACTACTACACAACAACTTCGTCCATCCAATCATACCAATTAAGGTTATTAGAACCCATCCATCCATCACACCAAGTTGTAGTCGTATGCCACAAAATGATATGTAGCTGTTGTGTCAGATATGTTGAGGAAATACTACCAGAATTATTTAACCTAGTATAACTGCCAGAATCAGACTTCCTTCATAATAAAACCACATCCCACTCCAATGCATGTGCAAATTCATACTATGTGATCATACAATAACCATCTTAACATGCCACATATACTCATAACAAATCAGAAATATATCATTCATACATAAAAGCTAACAGAAAAAAGCATACAATTTAGCTTACTCAGAGGTTTACTGATCAGAACCATACTTATGTTAACATACGTATGCACAGATTCATGAATTTACATGACCTAGCATGCTTACAGAATATATACACCGAGCATTATTTACAAATTAGAATCTAGAATTTTTACATTCGGTCCGAACCTAACCCAATTAACAGTTCAAAAACAGCTCACACACCCATGTGGCCCACACGCCCTACCTAGCTCAAATGTGTGGCCCACACGCTCTACCTGACCAACCCTTGTGACTCACATGCCTATGTGCCTGGAAACATGAAAGTATACACACTTTTTCATGCCTTTTTTAACTCAAATTCTAGTTTCGGTAAAATTCTTATCGAAAAATATATAATAATTATAAAACAATTAAATTGCACTTAAATTTTTAACATGTTGAATTTTAATTAATTTTATATTAAATTTTGATTTATTTTCGACAAATCCGCACAAAGGGCGAAACGGCTCGGCAGACATTGCTAGAAGCACAAAACCGAGAAGCGATTTTGAAGCATCGAGGCGAATTAATTTTTCAGCCTAAGACGGTCCAAATTATGAATATTAATTCATAATTTAATTAATTTTAATTTTAATTTTAATCCAAAATATTTTGGGTTAAATAATTATTATTAATTAATTATGAAAAGAGGCCCAGTTGAGTTGAACCGAGAAAAACGATCCAACCGAGCACTGGGCTACCCAAAACCGTCCCACATGCTGACCCAATCAGCTTGTTTGGCTGATTATTTGGCTTGCAAAACAGCTCATGAAGACTCCTTGAATTTGCATTCAAACCCCTCCACTTATCATGCCTTTTTGAATTTGCTCCTACTTTAAAATAGCAAGTTTGGAACCTTCAAACTTACAACATGTGTGGCCAGCCATGGGGGGAGTCTATGGCTGCTGATTTTTTCTATTTTTAGCAGCCATTTCAACCTATAAATACCTCCCTTGGCTGCTCATTTTAAACACATCTCAAACCTTCTCATCCTTTCACTTCTCTCTCACTCTCTCTTTTCAAAACCCCTTCCTTGTTCTTCATCTTTTTCCCATTCCCTTGCCGATTTCACCTCTTGAGAAAGAGTCTTTCAACCACCATTGGAAGCATCATTCAAGTGTTCATGGAAGCAGCGGTTCAACAAAGACAAGCGGATAAGGAGGAGTGGAGCAAACTAGTCAAGCCTCGGAGAAATTCCGGATTCGATTCTTGTTTCTTATCCTTTTAACTTTATTGTTGTTGTTATGAACATGCCTATGAATATTTGTGATGTTGATATGTATAATTTAATTAATATGGCTTAAATTTAATTCATGTTAGGTTGATTGCATTTTGTCCACTTAATTTATTAAAATTGTGTTTGTGTTGTTATAGGCCTTAGTAAGATGTTTGATTAAGTAAAACCATGACTAAGTTATTCTTGCATTACAATTGTAAGGTAACTAATGAATTAATTATTTAAACGGATTGAAATTGTAATTAATTGACACGATACTTAATCAGTGCATGTTTAATCATTTAAGGTAGTTGAGGGTTAAATTAGCAACGGTATCTAACGATACATTAGCCTTGCATAACTTGCAAGATCATTGTGATTAAAATGTTTCAAGATAGGAATACATTGTTACCTCACATAATCTTTTATGTGCTTATGAGATTGAATTAATTGTTTGAATTGGCTTAGAGATATGTACAAGAGAATATTTTAATTTCATAAGTATGTATGTGCATTAACACATTTGCTTATTAAAATTTGTTTAATCGGTTGAATTGACATAGAGATATAGTCAAGAGATAAATGGATTTTGGTAGGTGAGTATGTTCATAAGTTAGCAAATTACCAAGTTGTCGTGAATTAAATTCGTAACAACATGAACATGAGTTTAGTAATTCTAAGTTAAGAAATGTAGTTAATCTAACACAATTATGTCATCTTGATTAAAATCATCTTTTGAAATCATGCATTGGAACTTTTATTTTTCTTTTTATTTATTTTACTTAGTTAAAATCTTAGTTTTTAATCACCTCCTCAAATCAAAATATTTTTTTCACTAAAGTGTTTCTAATTGCATTCATAAATAATTCTTTTCAGAGTCCCTGTAGGTACGGTAACTCGACATTTACTAGTCACTTTATTTCTTGTTGCGATTGTGTACACTTGCACATTTCTGTCATTCCAGTGCCTCACACGGCCGAGCACACAACCAAACGCATGCATGTGTGCCGTTAACTACCACTTTTGACTTCCCATATAATTTCCAATTTTCCATGTTTTCTTCAGAGTTTTTCGTGTTCGAACACACATCTTATTGCTAACGGAGGGTCAACACCACAGTAGCTAACAGAACCCTACACACGA
The DNA here is from genome assembly GCA_025503065.1 of Gossypium bickii. NCBI lineage: Eukaryota > Viridiplantae > Streptophyta > Magnoliopsida > Malvales > Malvaceae > Gossypium > Gossypium bickii. The sequence continues at coordinate 101,234,376 of CP106715.1, forward strand.
CTCCACCTAGTCAACCTAGGCATTCAACACTTCTTCACTTAACAAAACTAGCCCCTAAACTTAGGCATTCGGTCATTTACCCAGAAAAGCAGTGGTCCTATAGCACTTAGTTCGCTGGAAGAAAGCTGCGCATCTCATGATCTTCTCCTAATAGTACATCAAAAATAATCAAACTAAGCACCAACAACCAGTTAAAAAGATCACTTACCCTCCAAGTGAACAAAACAACAAAAAGTACTACATCACTAACAGAAATACCACCACCCTTACCCGAGATATAATACCTTATCCCAACACTTCAACTACACATAGTGGGCACCAAAATAGAGAAGAACTACATCAATACAAAGTTTGTGATGGTAAAAAGGAAAAGAATAAGAGAGTGCTCACGTCAAATTATAATAGGAATTGAAATCAAGAAAAGAAAAGAAAAGTTGAAAAAAGAGAGAAAAATTGGCAATAGAGAAAAACAGAAACTAAGTAAACAAAAATGGAAAAAGAAATGAAACAGTAGGGAATGGGAGAAGTGGTAGAGTTGGACAACACTACAGGCTAAATCCTAACAAGATGCTAAGAGTTTGAATTTAACCAACATTCTAATGCTTTGGGTGGCACGACAAGAGGGAAACAAAAATTAATTTCATTTTAGCACTACAAGATACAAACTTGGGAACATAAGGGATGCTAAGTTTTAACCATTGAACTAAGAAGCTCATTCTTGCTAATAACTCACGAAAAATTAAAGATAACCAAAACATGACGAGCTAGGTGTAGAAACAAAAATACTCAAAATTCAAGGAAAAAGGAATCGAACACAGAACCTCAAGCACATACTAAAGCACCTAACCACAGATCAAGATCGAATTACTTGATACAAATAATTACCTAGAAATTAAAGAATTTTGGGGCATTACATAATATCATATGCATTGAATGTGATTTCAGTTATCTATACTATATATAAAATGATTAACTGAGTTGATGTCACAAGTCAACTTGACACCAACTCAACTATATAATTACTAAAATACTCTTACGTTAAAGGATAATTAATATTATTATAAGAATATTTTCATCTTTTCATACTTTTATATAATATTCAAATAAAACAACTAAAAAAACATTATTTGAGAATCAAACACATGAACAACAACTTCATATTAAAAATTCTTACCACTCCACTAATAATCATCTATTAATATATTTTTATAAATATTTTTTTAAAAAATAAAATATTTCCATTTACCCGCATCGTGGGTGTAATAAAATCCAATAATAATAATGATTTAAAAATTACTTGTTGAAACTTGACTTTGTTTTTGAAACAAACTCACTAAACGTTTTTTACCTACAAGAAACAAATAATGAAAGATAAAAAAAAATGATTTTAAGAGTATTTGTTTCACATAGTTTAAACAACATACAATCTTTTTTAAAAAAAAAAAAATCTTAATATTATATTATCTCATTATTGATTAAAATAATCTTCCATTGTTCTTTGATGACACTATTGTTCAAATATGATTCAATATTCTCTCTTCGAAGAATCGTTGCTTTAATGTTTCATTTATATATATAATTTTAATTTATTAATACTAACAATCTCCTTTTCTTTACTGATAATTTTTCTTAGGTATTACTTGATTAAATATGTCTAATTACGAGATGCTATTTATAAAACTGTAAAAATTAAACATACATGATGTGACGTAAAATTTAATGCCTTCACTTTTCCAAAATCAATTATGTGACTAATCAAGTAATAGTAGTTGTGTTGATTTTTTTCTTTAACCAAATAAGGGATTATTTCAAACCGACATATTAAAGGTTGTATTTGATTTATAATGTCTCTCCGAATGTGATTATTTAAGTAATAATTCTATTTTAAAATTTAGTTTCATACCATATTTAAATTTATGCTTTTTTGCATACTAATTTCTAATGTGGTATAGTTACATATGATTTTATGTAATTAATATTTAATTAATTTTTTAAATATTTTATTTTAATTATAATAATTAGCGTAAAATAATATTTATTAAAATATATTAATTTTTTCAATTCAAATATTATAATAGAAAATTTTTAAATAATAATTAAAATATTTTTAACATATTCAACCTATAATATAGTTTTGCTTTATGTAATTAATGAAAAATAACATTATTCAAAATAATAATTAATTAAAATAATGAACTCTAATATTAATTAAGTTTTAATTAATATGTTTAGAATGCTATTTAAGTAATAACTCCGTTTGAAACCTAACACAACTTTTTTAAATAATAATTACAATTTAAATTCTAATTATTTTTAAATTATAATTATTCTTAAATGTATAATTATCACAAATTCTATTTTATTTAAACTTTTAACTAATAATTATAAATTAAATATTATAATATTTTTAAATATAATTTTTTAGTAATGTGATGAAAAATAAAATGTACTATCGTCAATTCAATTTTTTTTTAAACTTATACTTTTATATAATATTGATTATGGAAAATTATAGATTTAAATAAAATAATTATAAATTATAAATTTAAGAATTAAATGCATGTTTAATAATATTATTAAAATACAAATTGATTACTATTGAACAGATTTAAAAAAAATTAACACGATTTAAATGGTAAATGACTTCAAAAACTTGTCATTAAACCAAATCATTCCCTGTCTATTATATTATAATATCATATTAGATTGGAAAGAAACTTCACAATCTTCAGCATCATCAGAGGGGAGCATTTTGTTTTGTTGGTATTGTACAATTTGAAGGTTTGTACTCTTACTTTTATGGTAGAAACATCACATCTACACACGATATCTAAAAAGAGTTGTTTAAATAAATATTTACTATTTGTAGTCTTATACTTTAAACTAATAAAGTTGTATATTTTTATAATAGTAAACATGAAATTTTATCATTTTAATAGTTGATTAAATTAAATTTTTTTTCATTATTGAGGGGGCTAAAGTGTAATTTTGTCATACACTAATTTAAATTTTTTAAAATTATAAAATGAGTAAAAATGAAATTTTTCATTTTAATGAGGGTCAGGGCTCTGCCAACTCTCTTGGTTCCGCTCTTGCTTGAGTGATAGATCAGAGCAAAGCGACTTAAAATAGAAAATTTTCTTTTTAATTCATTTATAGTTTATAAAATTTTTAAATTAATAATAATAAAATTATTCTTTAATTTTATTAAGAATAATAATAATTTAATTTAATCCCTAAAATTATAAAAATATAAATTATTAAAATTATAAAATTATATTTTACTATCATAAAAATATATAATTTAATTTCAATCCTTAAAAAAAAAAAAAAAAAAAAAAAAAAAGCCTTTTCGTACTTTGTCGTTTGAAGTTGGCAGTGTTTTTATGGCTATGGATCCTTAACTTTTATGCATGCTTCTTTCTGATAAAAAAATGCAAGTGGACCCCGCCTCATCGTGGTCTTCAATCTTTTCCATGCTTTTCTTGACCTCATTTCTCCCATTCCTTCCCCCTATCCAAGCTTTACAACTTCATCTTCTTTGAATTCCAAGCAAGTGGATACAAGTCTGTTCCTTGTGAAAATACTTCGTTTTCGAGAGATATGAATATACTTTAATTTTAAAATATTTTTCATATATTTGATGTATTATGCTCCACATTTGCTTTTATTCAACTATATATGGGGCGTAAATTTCTTTCTTAAAAAAAAAAAAGACTCCATATCCATCCAAATATATACACATTATATTATTTCTTTTTTTTTTTTTTTTAAAGTACATCTATTCATGCATACACAAATTTTTTGCCATATTTTCTAAGTCTAAAATGTCCTCGGTTCCCCACTCTTTAAATTTGAATGTACCAAAAATGGTTTATCAAAAAAAAAAAAAAAGAATGTACCAAAAATGGAACTTATGTCATTTTCGAATTCTAAGCTACACGATATTATTGTTAATGTACGATAATTAATATTGATATTACATGTTAGGAAAAACAATGGCTAAAGTACAACACATATATAATTATTTGCTGAGACTACTGGAACATATTCTTTTAACATTCTAGATTTTGGTTTATAGTTCATTGTTGGCAATTGCTGCTGAGCTGTTGGCATAGGTGGTTTGATGTTGAATTCCATCCGCAACAAAGTTTTTAACTGTGATCTTTTGATATGATGCTAACAACCCTATAATATATATATACATGGAACCCACCCTTTTTATCTAAAAGACTGAGGTTCATTTAACTTAGAAGATCCCTTCCTCTATTATTGATTTTTGGGAATCTTTACTAATTGTTTTTTTCATTTATTATTGTCTTCCACTTTCGAAGAGAGCCTAAGGATATTTTCTAAAGTAATTGAAGAGTGAAAAGTATGGCTACCGAAGAACAAGAGAGCATGATGTAGCACTAAAGAGCACAAGGTGGCTTGATCCTGAGACCTCTAGGATGTAGATGCTCTTTTGCTCTTCATCAATCATGGTTTTCGTTCTTCAACGGCTTCAAAAGATGTCCTTAGACTCTCTACAAAGCCGAGCGACAAATCCTTGAGGTGCATAAGTTTGTGCTATCAGCATCTACACGCAAAATTTTGAGAATAAGAACTTGCTAAAATTTTGAGTCTTCAACAAATTTCTAGTCGAAAATTTTAGCGAGTTCTCACAAAACCTTAAGGGGCAGTCCAGAAATTCTTGGAAGCCAAAAGCGGCAAACAAAAAGGATAATATCTTTGTGCTATCAGCATCTACATGCAAATTTTGAGTTGAAATTTGACTTCAAAAAATTGGAAACAAATTTTATTTAGCTATATTGAAAGAGTTACAATATCTGGGTATTTCTTAATCACAAAGAAAATTCCTCTAATTCTTCTCTGGAGTTTCAATACAAAATCATCTAGGCATAATCTTGAAAAGATACGATTTACTTCAAGTTTTGTGGTAATCTACTCTTAGAACAGATTTTGACTTCCTTTCTTTGACTGAAATATATCAAAAGGCAGTTTTGTTCAAAAATAAGTTCTGATGTCCCATTTTTCAGTTAAACAAGATAAAAATGAGGCTTTCTTCTGAATTGATATGGTATTCTTTAGGAATTTTTCAAGTTTTTCTACTTCAAAAATTTTAATGGGAATTTCCAGTCTTTAGAATCTGCTCATCAAGATTCTTCGAAATCTTCAATTTCAATTTTTGAACAGCTTAGAGGTGACCTCTTTTACAATGTTAGCATGGAGTTATGCAAAGTCTTCGTTAAGTGATCCATAAATATTTAAATTTTTTTATTGATTATTTATCTTATATCAATTAGATTAATGAGAGATAAAATAATTATTGAATATTATCACTTAATTAATTTAATTTATTCAGTGAGAATATAAAAATTTATTATTTATTTATTAATTAATTTAAAATAATTTAAAAAAACAATTATGTGATATTATGTGAAGCAGTTTAAAATTAGTCAAAAAGTTTCTTTTTTCATTTACACAGCATTGTATGTTCTTCATCAATTCATCATCATCATTATAGGTTTTACATATGAAATAAACCCATCTAGTTAAGAATCAATAGAACTTGTTTCCATCCCATACCAAAATACCTAATATCTGTGGAGCCCAATTAGGTTTTTTCAAATTCTGATCAATGAAGCAATTTATATGTTCGGGATTGAACTAGTTTTCTATAAAATAGAAAACTAAAAAAGAAAAGAATAATTTATGGTGGGTAAAGCTTGCCTGCCAAAAGTTGATACTTTTGTGTGATAGGGGCAAAAGTAGACTGATATTTTAGGTATGTGAATGTGATTGATGCTTATAAGTCAAGAACTTCCATTATTCCCCTTGGATAAAAAAATAATCTCTAATCATTATATTAGCTCAAGGAAATTTCTCTATGCGTGATTAATTAACCCTTTGCTCATCTTGGGTCACATATTTAATTATCACTACTCTCTAAAAATACATGTTCACATAGATATTAATTTATTAAGGGGTCAAAACAAGTTTCTACCAAAGACAAATAAAGCAGAAGTACCAGAAAGGAATTTATTATATGACTTTAATTAATTAGCCCATATTCATTTCTCAAGCAAATCTTTACGTATTATAAGAAAATTATTGGGTATAGTATAACATTGTTTTAATTGATTAAAAATCCGAGTTTGTCTGTATAATTCCATGCATGATGGGAGCTTGTTATATAACAATCGAAATCAAGGTACCGTCACCCTATAAAGTAAATTGATTATTCGAAAAATATTGTTCATAATCTTTGTCACTGAGAATATGCTAATTAAAGATAGGAAATGTTGAATCTTAAATAAGTGATGCACTTTTGTAAACCATTGAGGTAAGCCTTTTTAAAACGTAACCATGATTCATCATTTTCAAATGGTGGAGGTGAATAAGACCCAAAAACCAGTTTTTTATATATACCTTTAATAATTGAATGTGCTTAATTAATGCACGAATGAATTATATCGTTTCCTTTTCAACCTTTTCTTCTTTTCTTTTTCTAAGGGTTAATGTATTATTTAGGTTATTTGATATAATGTTTTATTTGGTCCTTTAATTTTATAAAAAAAATTTATTTTAGTCTTATATTTATTTTTTTTATCTTTTTTAACCCTTCAATTTGTATTGTTTGTCAAATCAACCCAAAATAAATAGAAAAGTTAACGTATGTTAAATTGACGTGAAATCTACATGGCAATCTACATGTATACCACGTTAGAAACTAATTAATTTTTAAAAATTTAAAAACGATTTTTAATAATTTTATATTTTTATATTTTTTAAAATTTTAAAAATCAATTAATTATTGGTGTGACATCAACAAAGTTAGCATATGTTAACTTTTTTATCCATTTTGAAGGTGATTTAACATACAATGCAAATTTAAGGGCTAAAAGAGGTAAAAAAAATTAAATAGAGGGCAACATTAACTTTTTTTTAAAAAAATTTGGAGGGCCAAACAAGTCATTATGCCTTATCACTTTAATACTTAAAGAATATTTTTTATCAAGTACCTAAAGTTTCCTACCATGTATCACATTGACCCAAGGCAATTATATGGGGTAACTTGATATACGATTAGAAACTTTAGGTTCCAAATTGATACAAAAAAAAAAAAAATTTATATGCCAACTTAATAATTGGTGCAACTTTGGGGGCTAAACAATTCATTACTAAAAGTATTTTCATGATGATAATACTCTAGAACGTCATATTCTTATGTGCTAATTGCATATTTATTTTGAGTATGATTCTACTAATTTGGGCTATTTATGGTCTTTTATCTTGTAGGGACTAAATTGGAGGCAAAAGCGAAATTAAGGGCCAAAAGCGTGAATTTAGAGATAAAATGGGCCAATGTGTGACACAGGGAAAAGTTGGTGCCAAAAGTGCAAGCATGGAGGACACACGGGCTAAAATGCAAAAAGAAGAGAATTATTAAGGGTTATTTAATTTCTTTATTTATCTTTATTTATCTTTAAATATTTGTAATTATCTTTAGGAATTTAAGTAGGACTAGTCTATCTATCTTAGTACTATAAATAGGGGATGAAGTGACACATATTGGTTCATCTTTTTCTGTAAACTCTCTCCTCATAAGTCTTTTGTTCTTTCCATTTTCCATTTTAATAAAACTTCCATTTTTATATTTATTCTCTTTTCCACCACAACTATGAACAACTAAAACCCTTCTAGCCAAAGGTTGTCGAAAATCCCCAAAAAAGGGTTCTTGAGGTTTAGAATCCGCACTTAGCCTTCCCAACAGGGTATTCATCGTTTCTCCGCATTACGGGATTGACGCTTCCGTCCATGTCCCATAAGAAGTGATCTTTTCAACGTGTGCAAGGAACGGCCGCTTTGTATATTTTGAGAAGGTTGCACACTGCGTCAGAGGTTGGCGAGCCCAAGAGACAAAATGGCGTGAGATTCGCTATTGAGAAACGTTAATCTAGCATAGATGATCCCACAGGAGAGATTGTTGGCTAAAGTCAGGTTCCACTAAATTAAAGTCTAAATCTTTGGAGCTGATGGTCGTAGGCGTCCTCTTCCACTATAATTGGCTTATTCGGTTTGGGAAGGATCATCTAAAAGCCAAGGATTGAGCCCAAGGCGGATCGAGGCAACCAGAGGCTGGAATCTCCCCATAAGAATTTCTTTATCTCAACTCTACTTTCTATTTTTAATTTTCGTAATTTCCACTTGACTTCTCACTTTTGTTTTTTTATTTTATTTTCGTTTCCAGATCCAACCTTTTAATTCTGTTATCTTTATTTTTTCAGGAACGCAGGCTATCTTGGGCACGATTCTGCCCAGGATTTCAAGAAACAAGTATTTGTATAATCCGATTCCTAAGGATTCGACCCTACTTCCCCTTTACTGTTATTTTCATTATTTTGCAGGGAATAGGATATATTTGGTGCTTTCAACGACGCATCAAATTTTGGCGCCGTTGTCGGGGATCGATAACGTACTAATCTTATTTTTTGTTTCTTATGACCAGATCTGCTCCAGGAACTCTTGTGTTTGACTCAGAGATTGAAAAGACTGCAAAAGCTAATCGCAAGGAAACAAAGCTAAGGAAAAAGTAGTCAGTGGTGGTTGATACTCAAAGTAATCCACCGCCAGAAATCAGAATCGACGACAAAGCAGAGTCTAGGGTTAACGAAAACCCTACTCAAACTTTTTAAGGTGAAAAACTTGGAGTCAATTCCCCAGAAGGAGTGCTTAACGCTAGGATTGACGGAAACCCTAATTTAGCACCTCAACCAATGGCTCAAACAATTCGGCAACTAGCCGAAGCTTCGATAGAACAACCGCCATTGTGTATCGCATATCCTACTACGGATACCGATTTTGAACTAAAGTCAGGGTTAATTCAGTTGCTGCCAACTTTCCGAGGGTTACAAAATGAAAACCCCCATAAACATTTGAAGGAGTTTCATATGGTTTATCTGAGTATGAAACCTCAAGGCGTAACTGAGGATCAAATTAAATTACGCGCTTTCCCTTTTTTCCTAGCAGATTCAGCTAGGGAATGGTTATTTTATTTACCTCCTGGATCTATTACTACTTGGGCTGATTTATCCCGTTTATTTCTCAACAGGTTTTTTCCAGCATCCAGAGCAGCTGAGCTAAGAAGAGAGATCGTGGGAATAAGGCAGAAAAAAGCAGAGACTCTTTACGATTATTGGGAGCGATTTAAAAAGTTGTGTGCGAGCTGTCCACAACAAGGTATAATAGAGCAATCTCTCCTCCAATACTTCTATGAAGGCTTGAAGCCCATAGAGATGAATATGGTAGATGCTGCTAGTGGAGGAGCGTTGGTCAACATGACTCCCCAACAAGCAAGAGACTTAATCTTCACAATGGCTACAAATTCTCAGCAATTCCAAGCCAATCCTGAACCCCCCAGAAGGGTTCACCAGCTAAGTAATTCTTCCATAGAAGATAGACTTGAAAGACTTACTAATATTGTGAGCTCTCTTGTTGTAGAAAAAGCTAAACCAGCTCGGTTATGTGGAATATGTGCTACACTTGAGCACACAACTGATGCATGTCCTAGTTTGTATGATGACTCTATGGCTCATTTAGATGCAGTGGGAAATTTTCCTGGCCCACCACAGAGGCGATACGACCCTTACGCTAATACCTACAACTCAGGATGGAGGGATCACCCTAACTTAAGTTATGGGGCCAACCCACGATATAATCAGCCATACCAGAACCGAGTTCCACAGCAGCCACAAGATTTAGGTAATTCTCTAAAAACTTCAGTCAATAAATTAGCAGCTAATATGCTTGATTTTCAACAGAAAACCGATGCATCTATAAGAGAATTGACCATATCAGTTGAGAAATTGAACTCTCAAGGGAAGCTGCCATCACAAACAGAACCTAATCCAAGACAACACGCAAATTCAGTGACGTTGTGAAGTGGAAAGGTACTGGAACCAATTTTTTAATGGAATCTTGGCCAAGAAATCGCCTAGAAAAAACCTGAAAAAGATGAACAGGTCCGACCAAAACCTCCATTGCCTAAAATTCAACCTCCATTTCCAGATCAACATTTCGTTGTTGGATCCCATCAGACAAATACCGAGGTATACTAAATTTCTTAAAGAGCTTTGCACCAACAAGCAGAAATTAACAGGTAATGAAAGGGTGAATGTTGGTGAAAATGTATCCGCAGTGTTACAGCAAAAAATGCCGGCAAAATGTAAGGATAGGAGCATGTTTGCAATACCATGCAAAATAGGTCATTTGGGAATTAAGAAAGCTATGTGCGATCTAGGAGCCTCCATAAATGTCATGCCTTTTTCTGTTTATGAATCACTTAACGCAGGTTTTTTGACAAAAACAGGTGTTAACATTCAATTGGCAGACAAGTCCGTTGTGCATCCTGAAGGAGTCCTCGAGGACGTAGTAGTCAAAGTCAATGGACTTATCTTCCCTGCAGACTTTTATGTGATAAAAATGGAGGAGGATAATGCTCTCGGGTCTTCAGACATCTTGTTGGGGCGACCTTTCCCCAGTATCGCGAATACTAAGATTGACGTACGAACCGAAACCCTCACGATGGAGTTTGATGAGAAGATCGTGAAGTTTAACGTTTATGGCACTATTAGCCACCCAAGTGAAGTCTTGGACGTAAACCGTGTCGACATAATTAACTCATCAGTAGAAAAAACTTTTGAGTCATCTTGTGGAAATAAATTTAAAATGATGTTTGATGATTTCGAATCTGTTAATAAATTATTGGCTCCTATGGATACTAAACTTCTACCTTCTGTTGTGCAGGCATCAAATCCAAAATTAAAACCACCTCTCGAGCATCTCAAATTCACATTTTCGGAGAATGATGAGACCATTGCCGACTTAAAAGGGATTAGCCCCTTGGAGGAAAATATGAAACCAATGAAAAAGGCGCAAAGACGATTAAACCCAAATATGGTGGATGTGATAAAAAATGAGAATTTCCAAGGTCACACGATTAAAAAGATTTATTTTGAGCCTCTGTAGAACCATTTAAGTCATCGAGCTAATGACGTTAAACAAGCGCTTGTTGGGAGGTAACCCAATCTTTATTTTTCTTTTATGATATATTTTTATTTTTTTATTATTTATTATTTATTGTTTTCTTTTCTTTTCTTTTTAATTTCTTTTATTTAAATATCAGTAAATTTCTCTTCTTTGCTTAGGTAAAACGGAGCGCATTGAGGCTCGACTCGACACTTTTGGCCAGCAACTCACCGAACTCATTGCTATCCTCCGCAATCGATAGTAGCTACACGGGGAGTTTTTCTAAACTTTTTTACCTATTTATTTCTTTGCATCCACATTGAGGACAAGGTGTTTTAAGTAGGGGAAGGTACTCTTCATGTTACTGTCGTCTTATGCTGTGATTTGTGTTTGCTTCTTGAGGCTCCATTTTGTCCATTTTTTAAGAATATTCTGTCGCTTTTCATGCCCAAGAATTTGACCATGACTTGCCACTGTTTGACCCACATGCATGATTCTTAGCTATTGAGTTAGTTATGATTCTGTCTGTTTGATTTTATCTCCACTGTTTTATTTTTATTAGGCTAAAATAATTATGATTAATAAGTTAACTCTATCTTACTTTTCATAAAATTGATCAAGTTTAATATAAAGTGGACACTTAATACATTTGCATGCCTAAATTATGTTCATGTCTTTTAAGTGGTTACTAAAACTTATTTTCGACACTTGATTATTTCTCTTAGGTCCTCTTAAAATTAAAATTTCGTGTAAATTTTATTTAATAAATGTTTCCAAAGTTATGAGTGCAGCTTAGAACGTGACTGACTGAGTAACCAGGGTAGGGTGCTTAGGTTGTCATTCTACTTCGCGTCAAAAGGTTCTGTGACGTGATAGGTGAAACTCTGCTATCCAAGGTTATGAGTGCGGCTTAGAACGTGACTGTTTGAGTAATCGGGGTAGGGTGCATGGGTTGTCATTCTACTTCGCGTCAAAAGGTTGTGTGACGTGATGGGTAAAACTCTGCTAACCGAAAATAAATAATTTTTAGGAGTATGTTGGGCTGAGTAACCAGGGTGGGGTGCTTGGGTTGTCACCTCTCTTCGCGTCAAAAGGTTCAATATATTCCTAAGTAAATAAATAATAAAAAAAAAGAAAAAAAGAAGAAAAAAAGAAAAAAAAAGAGAAAAAAAATAGTACTAATAAAATTGCAGTTGGGGAGTAAAGGAGGAGGAAAGAAATAAGAGTGTCTTGGTAGGTTTGGTAATTTACCTAAATAACATGAAATAATTCAAGACGATTTTAATTTTTGTGTGTGTTAATTAGAATACATTTTCAGTTTTACTTAAAGCAAGCTTAGAAGTTCTCTTTATTTTTCATATGCATTTTTGACTAATTTTTATAAAACTTTGGAATAGAATTTCTTTCAAGATCTAATTTTCACAGTGGATAGGAACCATACTTGAGGGCAAGTATGGGCTAAGTAGGGGGAATTTGATAATACTCTAGAACGTCATATTTTTATGTGCTAATTGCATATTTATTTTGAGTATGATTCTACTAATTTGGGCTATTTATGGTCTTTTATCTTGTAGGGACTAAATTTGAGGCAAAAGCAAAATTAAGGGCCAAAAGCGTGAATTTAGAGATAAAATAGGCCAATGTGCGACACAGGGAAAAGTTGGTGCCAAAAGTGCAAGCATGGAGGACACAAGGGCTGAAATGCAAAAAAAAAAGAGATTTTATCCTATCAAACTCTATTTTAAATATATTAGGATAATTAATATTGGGATAATTATTAAGGATTATTTAATTTCTTATTTATCTTTATTTATCTTTGAATATTTGTAATTATCTTTAGGAATTTAAGTAGGACTAGTCTATCTATCTTAGTACAATAAATAGGGGATGAAGTGACACATATTGGTTCATCTTTTTCTGTAAACTCTCTCCCATAAGTCTTTTGTTCTTTCCATTTTCCATTTTAATAAAACTTCCATTTTTATATTTATTCTCTTTTCCACCACAACTATGAACCACTAAAACCCTTCTAGCCAAAGGTTGCCGAAAATCCCCAAAAAAGGGTTCTTGAGGTTTAGAATCCGCACTTAGCCTTCCCAACAGGGTATTCATCGTTTCTCCGCATTACGGGGCTGATGCTTTCGTCCATGTCCCTTAAGAAGTGATCTTTTCAACGTGTGCAAGGAACGGCCACTTTGTATATTTTGAGAAGGTTGCACAGTCGGTTCGTTAGCTTACTGCGTCAGAGGTTGGCGAGCCCAAGAGACAAAATGGCGTGGGATTCGCCATTGAGAAACTTTGATCTAGCATAGATGATCCCACAGGAGCGATTGTTGCCTAGAGTCAGGTTCCACTAAATTAAAGTCTAAATCTTTGGAGCTGGTGGTCGTAGGCGTCCTCTTCCACTATAACTGGCTTATTCGGTTTGGGAAGGATCATCTAAAAGCCATGGATTGAGCCCAAGGCGGATCGAGGCAACTAGAGGCTGGAATCTCCCCCTAAGAATTTCTTTATCTCAACTCTACTTTTTATTTTTAATTTTTGCAATTTCCACTCGACTTCTCAATTCTATTTTTTTATTTTATTTTCGTTTCCATATCCAACCTTTTAATTCTGTTATTTTTATGTTTTTTAGGAACGCAGGCTTTCTTGGGCACGATTCTGCCCAGGATTTCGAGAAACAAGCATTTGTATAATCTGATCCCTGAGGATTCGACCCTACTTCCCCTTTATTGTTATTTTCATTATTTTGCAGGGAATATGATATATTTGGTGCTTTCAACGACGCATCACATGACCGTTTTACAATTCATGAAGACTAATTCTTTTAGAGTTCGTGACTACCCCTCAACTTTCAAATCTCAAATTTGAATTCTCTTCTTGCTAATGGAATGTACCTTAGCTTACACTTAACATTTCTGATTTTTCTTTTCCTTCCTATATTTGATCCTTCATAAAACTATTTTTGAAAATGATGTGATTATTGCAATGAAGTAATTAATCACAATTGCCGTCGATAAATATTCAAATTTTAACAACAAAAAACTTTTTTTTCTCTAGTAAGAAAACAGACATGATATAAAACAGAATTTACATTTGTAGAACATTGTTAAAAGGGCAAAAAAAAGTTTGATGGTAGTGTAATTGGTTTAAATTATAATTTCTTATTTTTTTAATTGTGTCATTTTTGTTATATTTATAGACATAATATATACTAAAAATTCTATCACATGTGTATGTGTGTAGAAATCACAGTTTTAAAACGCATGGATGTGTTTATAAATAATGTAATAAATAATGAAATGTAAGATTTGGAACTAATAATAATAACAACGTATATGCAATATGTACAAAATTAAAATAAAAAATAATTTAAATTATGAGTAAAAGGAAATTTAAATATGTAAATACATCATATTAAGAATATTAAATACACTCCAATTATTTATTATAATATTGTTGTTTTTCTTGAGTTGGTATCAAGTTAAATTCTGACACTAACTCATTCAACAACATTATTAATAGGGTTATGATATACCCATTATGTGGGTAAAAGTACTTACATAATATATTTATTAAAAATTAATATAGAATTTAAATGGTTACTAATGGTAAAGTTGGTAGAGTGTATGTTTAGTGTTTTGGGTTCAAATCTTATTATAAGCATATTTTTTTCTAGATTTTATATAAAAAGACAAAAATACCCTTCAATTAATATTTATTGCTTTGTTAAAATAAAAGTATTTTGATAATTTAAAGTTGGGACCCGATTATGGGTGACATCAACTCAGTCAGAACTTATATATATAGTATAGATAGATATAGTAGGATTAATATACTATTTGGCATTTAAGTTTTTTTAATTAGGTACTTGAATTTTTTTTTCCCAATTTTGTGCTATATTTTTTTTCCTAAAACATGGTTTTCAAATATTCATTAAACCATGTGATGCCGTTTGATTTAAAATACTAAATTGAATTCTAAAACTAAATATAAATATCAAATTAAAATTAAAATTAAATTCAAATATTAAATTAAATATAAAATTAAACACAATTACTAAATGGTATATTAATGCTAGATAATAATATGAATAATCAATTGCATTAAGGTTGGTATTTAAATCTCTAATGATGAGTACGGTCCATTTCTAGATCCTAAATTAGCAACCTCATTGCCTTGTCTAAATAAATGAGTGAGTTCATGCTCTTGAAACTGTGGTGGTCCTGCAATATACAAAAGAATACAGGATAGAGGATAATGGGCAAGCTGGTGTCCATCTCTGAATACAGAGTGGCAGTGCGGCCGTTGATATTGTAGTACCAAAGCAACCCATTTACCAAGTTTGGAGACGCACGTGCAACTTTTCTTTGCTAACCCCTTACTTTTGACCCCATCTGCCTTTTTGCCTTAATTGTCTCTACCATGGGAATTAGGGAATTTCCGATCAAAGAATTACATAATGATTGCAACTAAAGAAATAATAACTCAATGTGAATATAAAACGGCTACAAAGTGTATATATATATATCTGATGATGATGATATTAGAAAAGAAATGAATATCTTGATGTTATTTTATTATTGTTAGAAATGAAATAGATTCATCAATTAAATCGAAAATCGGTTAGTATATCAATTCAGATAAAAAGAGTTAAATCAGTTTTTTAAGTAAATTGATCTAAACCAATTAAATCAAGATAAGAAGCTAATTGAGCCAATCGGATCGATTGAACCGAAAATTGGTGGCAAGTCTGATTTGACCATCAATTCGATTTCAAAAATCATGCATTGCAATTAATAAAATAAAGTTATTTGTTTTTATCTTTAAATATTTTATTTCAACTATGTTGAAATTTATATAATAACAAAAATGTTAAAAAAAATGTCATTCGCCGGAATTAGAAGTAAAAATTTTGGTAGATAAGGATCTCGGAAAAACTTCTTTAGAGGAATGGGCTAGGCCGGGCCATGTAACACCCCTCACCCGTATTCATTGCTGAAATAGGGTTACGGAGCATTACCGGACTTGTTACACAATTAAACATACATTTCTCATACATTTTTCCATTTCAAATATAAACCAATCACATTCATCCACATTGTCCCTAATACGAGCCTACGAGGCCTAAATCATGCATTACAAGTGGTTCGGGACTAAACCGATAACTCAATAAATTTTTAGAACACTTAGAAAATTTTGCAAAATACAGGGGACACACACCCGTGTGGCCCGGCAGTGTGTCTCACACGGCCAAAGACACGCCCATGTCGCAGGCCGTGTGGACATTCGAAATGGGATCACATGCCCGTGTCCCAACCCGTGTCCGACCCCGTGAAACTCCCTAACTTGGGTCACACGGCCAACCACATGCCCATATGACCAGCCCGTGTGCCCTTCGAAATGGCCTCACATGCCCATGTGCCAAGTCGTGTCTTAGGCCGTGCCAAACCTGTAGGGTATACTGACTTATGCCACACGGCCAAGTCACACTCCCATGTGCTGGGCCGTGTGGAGCATACTGACTTGATTTCTAATTAAACACCAGGGGACACACGGCCATGTCTCTGTCCGTGTGGACAAAAATAAGCTATTTACCAAGCCATCTTTCTCACCCAAAATGCAACCACATAAAAACATCAATTGGCATATAGCATAGCATCAATAGACATTCAAACCAATCTCAACCAAGAATAATTCAAGCCATTTCAATACCACCAAATACAAGGCACACAAATACCACAATATGCTATTCAATTTCATACCAAATTCACTAAACTAGTTAACTTCATATGTGCATTTTCTTACCTCTAATCACATGCATACCAAATATTCAAATTCCAACCATATGGTAATCCAAAATACCAATTCACAGCAAGCATATAAATGGCAATATTACACAACATAACAAAGGCTATTTGCACAAATATATAAATCACCAAGTATACCAAAATAAGCCAATTCTCATGGCAATACACAAAACCAAACACTTAACATTTACAAGCCAACTCAAATGGCTAAATTCATTACCAAACTATATACCAAAACAACCATAATTCATATACACGCCATATAACCAAATACATAAGCGCAAAAGTACCAAAGTAGAAGCTCGATAGTGTGATGCAATCTCCGACAACTTCCAATCCGAGCTAGCTTCGATATTCACTATAAAACACAAAAAAAGTAAACAGAGTAAGCTATAAAGTTTACTAAGTTTCAACTTGCCATAAATACACAATTCACACAATTGAATATAACAATATACAATTCATATTAATCCACAAACCTATCATAAGATCATTCACAAGGTTAGATGTGAAATTCACAAATTTCTTCGACTTAAAGCTTATACGGTTCATGTACATACCTGTACCATCTCGTACTAATCTCATACTCATACTCGTCCATATCTTTGACATACCCGTTGAACCATTTGGAATACTATCGGATACTCGGGAATCTCGCACCCTAAGTGCCAATACATAGCCGAAGCTATCTCAATCTAATATCACATGTAATGCTCACTCTCGAGATATCAACGGGTCTGCTCACACAAGCTGACGGTCATGACGTAGCTATATGGTGCTACTCACATAAGCTGACGAGAATCCGCAACACATGCCGAATAACTCAGCCACCGGTAGGACGTACGGACCAGCACCCAAATCACATAACCCCTAATGACATGTCATTCGTATCCTAATATATTTCTAAGGTTCAACCGAGATTTCTCATTTGCTGAACCATCGTCGAACATATCCGCAAGGTTGTATTCACAAATAATTCAATAATAAAACATTTAAAACACAATTATATTAATGTTTATTAACATATGAACTTACCTTGAATGCAAAAACGATGAAATGAGTCAATTAGTCCAACATTTTGTTTTTTCCCCCGATCTAAATCTGAACTTCGTTTTTCTTGATTTATATAATATCAAATTTAACACATTTAATCATCAATCTATTCAATTTAGCCCAAAAATCACATTATTGTAACTTTACACTTTTTCCCCTAATATTTCAATTTCTTTACAATTTAGTCCTTATCTCATAAAAATACAAATTCATGCAATTAGGTCCCTACCCATGCTAGCTGGATTTCATATAGCCCCATAGCAGCCCATATTTTTCATTTGTTTCACAATTTAACCACAAAATTTCTACATTTCTCAATTTAATCCGTAATTGACAATTTTACTAAAAATTACTTTACAAATGTTGTTTATCTAACAACAAGTATACATATTCTATCATCAAACACCAAAATACACCTATATTCTTCAATGGAAAAACCCTAAACCTTTAAAAATTTTGCAAATTAGTATCTGGGCTAGCTAGATTAAGCTGCAACGATCTCAAAAACATAGAAATCATTAAAAAATAGACTAAAAATACATACCTAATTAAAGGAGACAAGATTGCCAAAAGTTAAGCACAAAAATGGCTTTCTTCTTTTTGAAATTCGGTTGAAGAAATATGATACAAGATGGTGTTTAATTTGGTTTTATTTATTATTAACTTTAATTACCTAATTACTTAATTAACCTTTATTAACTTTATAAATTACACAAATTGCCAAACCATTATAATCCACTATCACTATTATAGGTTAATTACCAAGTAAGGACCTCCATTTTAAGGTTCTATAGCTATTAGACACCTTTAGCTAATAGAACACAAGTTTTACACTTTAAGCAATTTAGTCCTTTTTTATCAAATTGAGCATTCAATCGATAAAATTTCTTAACGAAATTTTCACACAATCATGTTGTAAACATTAAAATAATAATAAAATAATTATTTCGACCTTGGATTTTTTTCTGAAACCAATGTTCCGATTTGACTAAAAACGGGCTGTTACAAGGCCATTTCTCAAGAGCAATAACTAAGAGACCCGATACTACCCTTTGGATCTGGAACCTACATGTCGATGCTCACAATTTGAATAGCCATACCAGTGATTTGGAGAAGATCTCTCGCAAAATATTTAGTACCCATTTCAGCCAACTCTCCATCATCTAACTTTTGCTGAGTGGCATGTATTTCCACAATGCTCGTTTTTCCGATTATGAAGCATGGCTTAGTAATCCTACGCACATTGGAGCTAGCGCTCAGGTGGTTTGACATTTATTTCCTATACTTTTATTTATAGGAATTTGGCATTTCTACTTTTGAGATTTTAAAATTTAAGTCTAACTGTTAACAATATTTTGTTGAAGTTTAGGTTCATTACAACATCTTTTTAGTTACATTGCTACAAAGTAAGTATTTTTTTTTAATTTCAAAATGTCATACCAACAAATTTAACTAAAAGAATAATAGTATTAAAAATTGGACTTAAATTTTTGAAAAGTAAGGCTAAAATCCCAAAAATAAAAAATAAAATAACTAAATATGAAATTTATTAAAAGTACATAAACCTACGGTATATCTTTAACATAACAAAAATGATGCATCACATGTAGAGCTATATATATTCAAAATGTAACAAATTTAACAAGGGGTATATAAATAATTGGGTAAATTACACCAACAGACACTCAAATTTGATGCAACTGACGAAACAGTCACTCTAATTTCAATTCAGTCACTCAAATTTTGGAAAATAACAAATTAGTCCTACTAACCATTTTTCATGACAGACGTAATGGAAAAGTGACACGGCATTTAACAATTACTGCTGTAATTTAACCGACCAGTTGGAAGGTCTTTACTTTTCTATTTCTCCTTGCCTTTCTTCTGCTTCTTTTTATTCTCATCTTTACTTTGCATCTGCCCCTTTTAGCCACTCAAGGTACATACCTCTCTAGATTTGGTTTTTGGATGTTTCAACATATTTCTTGTTTATCTATTTTACTCGTTTCTTTTTCTGACTGCTTGCTACTATAAAGGTTCCATTTTTATTGATCCTTTCTTTGGGAATTTGAATCTGGGTTTTTTGTTTTGGTTTGTAAAGGGATCTGTAGATACAGAAAATGCTAAGGGTACGGAAAAACTTGTGTTGATTTATCATTGAAACCTTTTATGCTACCACTATGTTTCCTGCTATTATATTTGCTTGAAATGTCGGTTTTCTCATTCAGTTGAATCAAATTAGTACTACTTTTTTTGGGTTTCATTGTGGTTTATTCTTCTCTTCCTTTCAACATATGATGGAAGTGAAAGTATTCAAAATCAAGTTAGTTGAAGGGCACAAATTCATCATTTGCATAAAAGCCAAATCACTTTTTTGTTTGAAACTTTGAACATCATGCTTCTACTATCATAAGTTTTGTGCTAAACTTGCTTTTATGTGTATGCCAGTAGTTGTAATATACCAACCATCATGTTGTGTATTTTAATGAATCCTATGGTCTGTTCATGTTTGGTTGTATTTTGTCCGTGTTTATTTATATCAGGCATTCTTTTAAGGAATTTGCTAAAAAATCAAGAAGGACTTACATTCGAGTTTCGATTTGTGGAAAAAGGTTCTAAGTTACAAGGTACATTTGAATCAATTGTCAGCAGAGGAAAAAAAGGTGAAGAAGGAAGATCTGCATTTCAAAGCAAAGGTGAAGGATATAGAGCCAAACTGTAACACCCCGATTTTCTTTAATTTTGGCTTTTGTAATTTTATGACAATTGTATGTTTGATTCAGTGGTTAAGTGTTCTGGGAATTGTTTGAGAGGTCCCAAGTTCAATCCTTAACTTGGGCAAAATTTGGTATTTTTTATGAATAAAGCTCTATCTCTGGTTAATAGGCTTATAAGTAAAAGTAAGTAAGTAAATAATAGAATGGGCCTGCTGGTCTAGTGGCTAAGTGGAGTGTTGGTTATGCTGAATGACCTGTGTTCGACTCCCGGCATGAGCATTATATTTGCCTAACAAATCAAAGAGTTTGTGTTGGACTAAAAAACTGATAGTAAGGAGAGATTTGGGGAGATGATAGGGGAAATATCAGAAAATCTGTTCCGTTTTCCTCTCCCTAACAAAAACAAATTTCGGCACTCTTCTTTTTCCCCAATTTCTTTGTCATTTCCCTTCTTTTTACCTAGCTTGCTGCCCTTTTTTTTTTTTCACTTTTCCCTTACACCTCGATTTCGTTCTGTTTCCTCTTTTCTATTTACATTACATATCCTTGCGGTTAGTGTGTTTTCGGTAAGTCAAGAGGTACGTGATGTTTTGTTTTGGAGTAGTAATGGAGTATTAAAGGTTTGCGTTCTAATTAGGGGACAATCAAGGAGCCGTGGTCTTCTTTTCGAGGTTTTAGCAGAGGAAAAATCATCGTTGCTCGTTAAAGATAAGGTTGTCAGAAAGTTTTGGGAATTTCCTGTTCATAGCAACTTGGATTAGGTGACTGAAATTGACTTTTCAATTGTCAAATATAGGTTTTAGAGGGCTCGGGAGTAATTATGCGTCGAAATCAAACCGAGATCATTCGTAATGTCTCTTGAATGGACCCTCGAGGCCTTGTAACACCCCAAACCTGGCCTAGACATTATTATTACAAACCATGTTTTCGTTGAAAACCCTTCTTGAAATTTAAAACTTCTTGCCATTTAAAACTTGTACAAAACCTCAGTTTGCATTTGTTTATTTTCAATCATGGTTTAGTAAAAAGTTATTCCCTTTTAAAATGTTATTACCTTTAAAACCTTATTTGTTGCGGAAGCTTAATTTAAAACAAATGATTTTCGAAAACGTGATATTTAAAAATTGAGTTACAAAAACGTAGTGTTTGAAAATGTTATTGTTTTGGAAAACCATGTTCTACATCTAACAGATATAAATCACAATCAATAAAATCCCAAATTAAAAATCCAGAAATTATAGAGGTCTTATTACAACCCGAATCAAAATTAAAGTGTTTAAGTAAATAAGCAAAACAGAATAAAACATGTGCAGTTGTGTGGCCCTCTCCGAGTCCCTCACAGCTCCAAACCGTCTAGCGTTGGGGATTACCTGAAAGGTTAAAAACGGGGTGAGTTACGAAAAATCAATGTGTAATCCCCTTATTAAAGAAACAACAAGATATCTGTAGCGAGAATCAATCTAAGCTCGAGCCCTTTAACAAGAATAAAGACAAAATTTCGGAGTCAGTACATGTGGGCTAAAGCCCAAAACAATATCATTTGGGTCACAGCCCATAATAGAATCACTTGGGCCTAGCCCATCATGCTTCCAGTCTCAGTATGAATGATACATGATGCATGCAAACCCATCCAACCCTGCACAACTTGTGGGGAATAAATCACCCACGCCATCTCTACACTTACAATTGTTAGCACTATTGCAAAGACTAATCGAAATCGCAAAGAAAGTCGCTTAGTATATATGCGGCTTTAAGCCTTCAGTAACAGTCTCATAATTAGCACATAGCCATCAGTAACTATAACAAGATCGGCACATAGCCATCATCTACGGTAATATAACTAGCACACAGCTATGGGTAAGTATGACCGACACAAAGTCATCAATAATTACGATCGGCACACAGCCATGGATAAATATGATCGACACAAAGTCATAACCAAGACGGCATAGAGCCATAATTAGGTTAACTGGATTAAAGTCATCGGTAGGCCTACAGTCGTCTCGTGCGACCCGTGCGACCCTATCAGAATAGTACTTCCTCCATAACCAATATCCCAACCCCATGCAGTATGTCATGTATGCAGAATGTCTGGCCCACAAATCGTCATATCATTTACAGTTAAGTCAATCAAATTATAGTCATACAATCACAGTCAAATCAGTCAAATCATAGCACAAGTCAGTCATTTACCCTCGAGGAGCAAAATAGTCATTTTACCCTTCAAGGGTATTTCTATAATTCTACCCTACAATGGTATTTTAGACATTTTGCCCTTCAGGGGCTTAACGGTCATTTCTCACACTGGGGTCCAAGTATGTGTATCAACTTATCAATAGGTCCACAGTCGAGCCGCACGACTTGTGCAACCTTTAGCAATCAAAAGGTATAGTTGGGCCCAAAGCCCAAAGTATGACTCAAATGGGGCCCACACGCTCGTGTGGCCCGCTAAGCCCAAACTGCCCTTACCCATGTTAACGACATGGTCGAGCTCATTATTTCACATAAGTTCATGAAGTAGGCCCATGTGGGGCCCGCGAGCCTATTGGGCCCAGATGGCCCATTTCGGCCTATTTGACCTAAAGTGGCCCATGACCATGAGATCACTCATGGTGGCCTCCGTCATTGTATTGACTTCCCCATATAAGCATTTGTGCGCTCGTATGGTAACCGTTGCCGTATTTTTAGCTTTACGATATTTCAGTATTTCGGCATTTCAGCATTTGCTGATCTACAATTGGAGTGGTGTGTGTACACACACTTTCAGCTTTAAGCCGATCAACAGGAATAGGGTATACGGTTACACACCCTTTTAGGCTTTTAAGCCAACTATCATTTATAGAAAACAGTTACACACCTTTTTCGAAAGCCTACAAAACACCCTTTCAGCACCAACCTACAGTCATCCCAAGTAATTAGTCAGTCCTTCAACTGTTAACATTCTCAAGAACTAAACCACAATGTAATGATCACCACTTACCACGATTAGATGATCTGGAATTAATCCCTCCAAAATCTTCGGCCAAAATCAATACCTTGCACTTAGCAATTAACTTAATGAAAGATGAGAGATAGAAAGATTTCTGTGGCTACAAGATCACCTTACTCCACTGAGATCCCCAGAACCATCGTATATTGTACCGCAAAGAAAGACTAAGAATCTAAGTTAGAAAATATAAGAGGAAAACACAACATTCAGCTCCCCTCGATAAAAAGTTTCAATAACAGGTTGAACACATACTAAAATTACCAAATAACAAAAGGGGGATCTTATGGGTACTTATCGATTGTCAGGATTCTTATGAGACCAAAACCACCACACCCCAGTGCACCGAAATGATCCACCAAACACTGAGTGGTAGATAAGAAATCGAAAGAGAAGAAGAGGGAATGGTCGACTCAAAGAAGACTGAAAGAAAGATTGAAATAATTAGGGAAAAGGAAACTATATTCGGCTAAAAGGGGAAGATGAAGGAGAATTAAGAGGAGGAGATTAATTTTAGAAAAAAGGGAATATGGAAATGAGAAAAGAAAATAAGAGGTTTTGGCAATTGACACCTTTCAGTAAAAAGAGAATAGAAGAGAAAAAGACCCGAAAGGTACAGAGAGGCACTTGACTTACCAGAAATTGACAAAAAGTGCAAATTACGTCGTCAGAAAGCAAAGGTATAATCGAAGTCAAGACTACCCAAAGTAAAACTCTGCTGAAATTTTGAGTAGCTAGACACCCAAATTCGACACTACTCTACCCCCAATCAAACTCTTTGAAATCCTCCACAAGTTTCTCCCCTTATCTCTCCACGATCCACTCCCAAGATCACTCCTTCATTCTCTTCTCACCAATCTCATCCATCAGAATTCCAATATAACTCAACCACTGGCTGAACCCAATCACAAAATAAATACCTCATTTATGCTGGGTCACGCTCAAACCTCAAACCTCAAGATTCCCTTCCATGCCACCTTGCCACCTACCCACAAACCTTTTTGTGACTTAACACATGCGCAAAAAGCCTATGTGTCAGTGTCCAGATTCGTTTAAGAGCAAAAACTAAAAATTTTGTCGAAGCCAGGACTTGAACCCAGGCTTATCAAACACCCCTATACACACCCAAATCACTTAGCCATTAAAGCAAACAAGCTTTTTGTGTCATTTTCTTACACACATAAATATTTATGCGTAGTTTCTTAGCTGGTCCCATGCATAAGACCCATTCCTTCTAGGCCCAAATTCGGGGCGTTACAGGCCCAATACGAGCATTGAAATTGAATCGGGACTTAATCGAAACCTCTAAGAATTTTTCGCACAATTTTAAAAAAATTTCAAGATGCAGGGCTCACACGCCCGTGTGGTCCAAGGGACACACTCGTACTTCAGGCCGTGTTTGACCCCGTGTAACTCTCTAACTTGTGCACATGACTATGCCACACGCCCGTGTGCTAGGCTATGTGCTTAATTAATTCATTTCAAAATAAGGTGCAGATTTCACACAACCAAGACACACACCCGTGTTCAACGCTGTGTCTCCCACACAGTTGAGACACACGCCCGTGTCTTTGTTCGTGTGCTCAACTCCGAGCATTCTGTTTTTCTCGAATTTAAGGTGTAAGGGACACATGGCCTAATCGCACGCCCATGTACCAGGCCGTGTGTCACACACAGTCTAGGCACACGCCCGTGTGGACAAAATAAAGCTATTTTTAGCTTCATTTCTCATCCAAAATCACACCAATGACCTGCACTTAAACTCATATCCAAATGCCAACCATTTCAAGCATTCAAGTTAAGCAAAATCTATCATTCAACATAGCATACCATTACATACATACATGTTCATAATCTTACCTTGGTTTAGTTCATATGTTAGGCATAATTTGATTAACTACTTAACATGTAATATCTGGGATTTAGGGGTTATGCGTTTTAACTTAAATATATGTGGCAATGTGGTTGTCTGTGGTTTGAATGTGTTTTGGGGGTTTCAGGAACCTTGGGATGAGGGTAGGAGCCTTAGAAAAATATTTGATTTTATAAGCCTTAAAAGGAGCTAAGAGAGCTAGGCCTTAAGAAAATTGGTGTGTAGGTTAGGACACAAGAAGCAAGCTAGTAAAGTGGCAAGGGAGGCGCCACTTAGAGCTCAGGGGAGTGACGCCTCAGGGAGTGTGAAGGGGCCTAGGTTCGAGCGACACAGGTAGCATTTTGAGCTTACATTTGGCAGCAAGGAGGTACAACGTTGGACGGCACAAGGACTCTGAGGAGATGAAGGCAAGACTTAGTCAAATTCATTCGAAATTCGGCTAAGAAGGGAAGATGAGGGTTGACTCATTCAAATTTATTTGAATGAGAGGTGAAGAGAAGAATTAGGAGAAAAATGTGGGATTTGAGAAGAGGGGGAGAGTTGGCCGGCCAAGGGACTTCTTTGATGACAATTTCGGTCATGTAGGTAGGGGGAGTAGCCGAAATTGCTTAAGGGGTGTAGATGCTTTTCGGTTCCCTTTTCTTTCTCTAATGATGTGCCGAAAGTGGTAGCAACAAGACTTTCAAAGTTTATTTGTGTTGGCCGAAACATCCAAAGACCATTAAGGTCACTTTCTGCTTCTTTTTCGTCTTCTCTTTGCTCTTCATAAGACCAAACCCATCTCCTTCCCTTCTCTTTTCTTTTAATTTGTTTAAGCCGAAACCTCTCTCTCAATCTCACCATTGCCGAGTCTCTTTAAGCCTCACACCCTCCCTCTCCATTCTTTTTGTTAAGAGCTGAACCTACCTAGTAGCAAAATCCCCTAAGCCGAACCTTAATTTGAGCCTCACCATTATTCTCTTCTTCTTCTTCTTCTCATAAGATCGAACCCATCTTGTAACACCCTGGTTTAGGGGCTATGCGGTTTGAGTATAATGTAGGTGTTGGAAGGTTCTTGGGTGTGCTTGGATGTGTTTTGGGGTTTTTAGAAATGCTTGGGTGAAAGGGGAGACTTTGGGAAAATTTTGGATTTTTAGTGGAAAAGGGAATCGGGCCAAGGGAGGCCTTAAGTATATTTTTCGGTAATTTTTGACACAAGAATGCCTTTGGCAAAGTGGCATGGAGGCGCTTGCAGGGTGAGGAAGGTGACGCCTTTAGGTCTCGGGTTCGATTCGGAGAAGGCGCAGAAGTGGTTTTGAATTTTGGGTTTGGCGTTTAAAGCGGAGGAGGCTTAAAAAAAGAGAGGGGCAACTTTAAGACACAAAGAACTCGTTGGTAAAGTGGCTAGCGCGCGCCACTTAGGCGCTGGGGGTGGAGAGAGCGGGTTCGAGGCTTGAGCAGCAGCCTTTTGGCGTTTTATTTTTTTGTTGTGCTGGTTATGAAATTTGGAGTAAGAAGGGTTTAAAATAAAATGTTGGGGTTGTTGGCATAAAATCAAAGTGGCCGAGTGCTTCGGGTGTTGGAAGTAAGGCAAAGCAGTGCAAGGTCTTGTGTTCGATCCTTGGAGGTCGCAATTGGTTTTATTTTATTTTCTTTGGCTTTTTGATAGTTGGAGATGGCACATGGGCATGGGAAGATAAGGATGAGTTTTGTATTTATTTTTTTTTCTTTTGAATTCGGTGGGATAATGGTTGGATATTGGTTTATTTTATTTTATTTTTTTTAATTGAAGGGAGGTAATGGATAAAAGGTGGGATATTGTTTTTAATTTGAATTGATTTTTAATGGTTGGCTGGGAGTGAATTAAGAGATTTGATTAATTCAAATTGATTTGAATTGGTGGTTGGGAGTACTTTGAGGTGGTGGCCGAATATTGGAAAGCTTTGGGGGGGAGTGGTCGGTCTTGGTATTTGAGAAAGAAGGGTTTGCCGAATTTCTTTTTGGCATTTTTGTGTGATTTTCGGCCAGTCTTGTTTTTGGTGCCAAAAGCCGAATTTCTTCCTTTGATGTTTTCCTTGAAACCGAGATTCCCCAATAGCATATACTTCTAATGATTTTGTGTTTTGGTCTTTTAATTCTTTTGGTTGCCGAAACTAGCTACTTTTCCCTTGTCATATTTCCATTTCTTTTCTCTTAAACCATTTGTGCCGAACCTCTCATTCGTTTCTTAATCGAATTTGCTCTCCCTTACTTCTAATCTTTATCTCCCTATTTCTTGTGTACTGAAACCTTGCCTTCACTTCTCATCTTCTCTGTTCTTTCCACTCAAACCAAGCATAGGTGTGTGTTAAACACCTTGGCCGAATCTCCCTTCTCTCCTTGTGTTTGGTTGGCCGAATATTGTTGTGATGGGGTGGTGTTCTCGATCGTTGGATCTAGGTAAGGGTTTGGCCGAATGGCCATTTTCCCTCTCTCTCATTTTTATGTATTGCGGTCCAGATAAGTGCCGATCTTGGGCATTAATTGGAAGGTGTTAACCTTTGTTTTGGTAATCGATTTCATTGTAGAGCCTTGGACTTTGGTGGCGATCAAGTGAAGCAGTTGTCTTTGGGTAAGCTTTTGGTAAGTGGTGATAAGGGGGGGATTCTTTTAGCCTATTCGGTTGGTTTTTGTTAAGTCAAGTTATTAAGTGATTAACTATTTGTCTTAGTAGGGTGTGCCGAGTGTTAAAGGAGAACCATTAGTTGGTCCGGGATTTGGTAAGAAACCAAATCAGGCGTGAGGTGCAAGGTTATCGAGGGTCTTTGATCGATTCTTTGGTTAAGGCTTACAGGTGTGTACTTTCACACACTTTTAGTAATATATGTGGTTGTGATATTGTGTACCTATTCACACTTCGCTGTTATCGTATCTTTATATATATGATACGTGTGTTTGGATCCATGGTAAGGTGGATGAGATACCATTAAGGTATGAGGCAAAGGGTCAGGTGAGTCCCTGTTTTGATGCTTTTGGTAAGCATGTTATATCTGATATGTGTGCTATACTACTGTATTGTTGATAAACAATATGTATGTTGCTAAACAAAGCATGATGTATATTTCGGTTAAATGCATGTAAGTGTTCATTGTGGGTTGTATGAGTGGAGGGGCAAAGTGATATTTTGTGTCGACGAGCACCGTTGTTTTGGTAACACATTGTGACTACGGCCACCGTGAGGTTTGGCACCTCCAGAGGTTTGGCACCTCGGCGTCTCGTCCCCGTGGTTTCGCACCACAATGGGTTGGCCCTCAAAGCGCGTATTGAGGGATTGACGCCAGTGATTTGGTATCACACGATGGGTTGGCCCCATCAATTGATTTGTGACTTCGATCACCAGTGTTTTGGTAACACACTTTGTGTCTTCGGACACCAGAGGTTTGGCACCTCCAGTGATTTGGCATCACATTTGTGACTATACGTCACCAGTGGTTTGGCACCACCAGTGGTTTGGTACCACACGGGGTAGAGAAAGGTGTTATGGATGGTTAGGTTGGGTGCATATTAATGAGACGCATGATGATCATGTTTATGTTTACGTATGGTATTTTGCTAATCCGGGAAAAAGGGTTGCACACTGAGTCTTGGTGACTCACCTTTTTCCTTTGACCATTTCAGGCAGTGCATAAAGCTGGACCGGGATCGGAGTGGACAAGGTGGCCCATGCCGAAGATGATGATTCAATATTTTATGCTTGATTTTGATACTAGTATTTCATTTTAAGTATTGGGTTGTAATAAAAGACCATTTTATTATTTTGGTATTACCTTAACTATGGTTTAATTAAATTAAATTGCTATGTGAAAATGACTTTAATCCTAGCAACCTATTTATGAAGAATAGGTTTAATAAAGTTTTTTTTTTCTAATTTAGTTATTTTATAACTTCAAAGTTTTTCATAAGTTAATAAATGAACAAGGTTTTCCAAAGGTTAACTTCTTCAAGTTTTATTCGAAAGTGAAAAAGATTTTTCAACCGTCTTTTCCTAGTGACATAACCAGATTCGGTCGTAACGAATGGGCCGGGTTTGGGGATGTTACACATCTCCTTCCCTTCTCTTTTCTTTTAATTTGTTTAAGCCGAAACCTCTCTCTCAATCTCACCATTGTTGAATCTCTTTAAGCCTCACACCCTCCCTCTCCATTCTTTTTTTTTAAGAGCCGAACCTACCTAATAGTAAAATCCCCTAAGCCGAACCTTAATTTGAGCCTCACCATTATTCTCTTCTTCTTCTTCTTCTCACGATTTCTTCTGTCAGTAAAAGACGAAGTCTTTCTAACCATAGCCGATTGTTCATTAACACTAAAGCTGAATCATATCACCATCTAACCGATTTCCTCATCTATTTCTTCTTCAAAGTCGATCACTCTTCTATAGTAGCCAAATCTCTCTGTGTTCCAAGCAAGGGCGTTCAATCGATTTCGGTAAGGGATCCTTGTCATTTAATCTTCCTTCTTTCTCATTTGGTTAGCCGAAATCTAGGGAACTAATTCCTATGTCTCTTTGGCCGAAACCATGAAGGTGGGTTTTGGGGTTCTTTTGTAGCCGACGATTAGGGGGAGATCATTCGGGATTTGGATATTCAAGGTAAGCAAAGTATGACCTTAGGCCGAAGGCCATTTACTTTTGTTCATCAATGTTAGAATCGAATCTAACATAAAGCATGTAGGGATTTTGGCAACTTCAGGAGCAGACAATAGTTTCGGGATTTAAGCAAGCAAGGTAAGGGATATTGATATTCGGCGAAGGCCATATTACTTATTGAGGGTGGCAAATTCTAACTATGATATTTTAGGGGGAGTTCGACAGTGGTAAAGAAGAAGTCTCGGGATTCTGATCCATTTCGGTAAGGGTGTTTAAGTTATAGATTGTGTTGTGTTTAGATCTTGCATATTAATTAATCGGGTTTTGATTAAGTGTTCCTCAATGGATGCGAGTACCAGTGGAGGAGAGAAAGGGGTAGTCCCTACCACTAAATTGAAAAAACGCTCGGTTTCTGCTGTATGTGATTGGCCACCGTGGTGTGGGCCAGCATCGGAAAGTGATAAGCAGATCGCTGTTATCCCTGCTAGCGAGAGTGTCGATATCAAGAGTATCGTTCTCACTGTTATCAGGTATGTAGCCCTACACTAATTCCCGATAGATTAATAGTGATAATATTAAATATGTGCTAATGAAAATATGAGTTACATGGCTAAGGGTACCATTCAATGGTACAGTGTATCCAGGTACGTTGCCCCCTCAATACTCAGTAATAATGTTTACAAACACTGATATAAAATATGTGTGATTTCGATATGACTTTGGGGTAAGGTATATTGCATGATATCTGAATATTATGTATGTTGCATGGGCATATGGGTGATGATGATAAAGGGGAAGTGTTCCGGTGGTTTTTACCACATTATCCAGTGACTTATGTCACATATTATGTATTCGGTGACTGATGTCACATATTATGAATCTGGTGACTCTGTCACATTATCTGGTGGGCATGCCACGATTATAAGGGCGATGTGCGGTTGACTGCAGCGACTGCCTTCGAGGGTGTGTAGCGGATGGAGGGTCAATTTAGTAATCCCCACGGTGTGATTGGCAGGTATGGGTGGTGTGTAGAGGATGGATATCTAGGTGGGCTCGGGATTGCATTTCATTTGTATATGTGATCTAATATGTTACGATTCGGTATGCTATGTTATGGGCTTATGGCCAATTATGATTAAAATGGGCTTTACTGAAATGCTAAGTTTAAGGCTATGATCGTTGGGCTTTGGTGTAGTCGTTACACATTGTGTCTGTTGACTCACCCTTCGTGGGATATCTTTTGCAGGTGATACTTAGTGCCATGGACCGGGCCAGCGGGGACTGTGTGGTGGCCATGCTCTACTCAGCATTTTCGGGTTTTCTTTAAATTAAACTTATCACGTTTTCTTATTATGTTTTAGGATTTATTTTGGGTTTTGTTTTATTGTAATAAGGCCACTGCTTAAGTGTTTTGTTTATGCGTTTTAATTTTTATTTTGATACGACCAACATCAAACCAATGACGAAACATTTTTCGTAAAATAGCTTCAACTGTTTTGACACCTAAACGTCTACAGTTTTCAACATAATATGAAACTCTAAATTCGGCATTTCTTTTGACTTATAATTTTTGAAACATTAAGGCAACGTTTTAATGAAATACAAACTTAAATAACAACACGGCTTTCAACAGGTTCATAATTCAAATCTATTTTATTCAAAACCAACATATTTTCCAAAATGACAAAAACGAGTTTTACTCAGGGAGCATGCCAGATCCGGTCGGGGCTTGTGGGCTGGGTTTGGGCTGTTTCAACTTGGTATCAGAACCCAGTTTTAAACACTCGGCCTTGGGTTTTGAAGCCCACAATATTTTCAAAATTTGAGCCAAAATGGGATTGTTGAAAATTTTTGGGTTAAAATGGTTCTATAGAAGCATGGCACCCGAGTTCTCGACCCAGGTCCGCCAGGTAAGTTCTTTTGTTGATAAATTGATTTAAGTATGTTGATGTATGATACTTTAGCTAATAGGTCAAGGGAACTATACTATAGAGACATGGACCCTAGGTATATGTGTACTTCTACGGAAAAAACCACTGATTAAATCTCTATTGCATAAAACTCTCTTTAAACAAGAAGTGAAAAAACTCTAATGCATAAAAAATTTCGTAAAACAGATAAGACGCGACGTAGACATGAGTTCTAGGGGACGTGGTTGCAATACTCGTGGCCTTGTGGCAGAGGCGATGATGATCGTGTCGAGAACCGGTCTGGTGCGGTCGGGGTTCGAAAATGAGGCACCGCCACCAGCTGTAGGGGCAGAATTTTAGGAGCAGACAAGAGGAGATGACGCAGTATCGCAGGCTATACTACAAGTTTTAGAGCGAGTGGCAGAAGCTAGTATGGGAAATGGGGCTCGGAAGTCAGTATCTGAGAGACTTAGGTCAAATGGAGCCGAGGTTTTCAGAGGAGTATTTGGGGTAGCTTTGAATGTAGCGGAGTACTAGTTAGAGGCAGTAGAGAGGATCATGGATGATTTGGACTGCACTGCTGAGGAGAAACTGAAAGGTGCTATTTCGCTGCTTCGGGATGAGGCCGACCAGTGGTGGCTCACTGTCAGAGAGGGTACCCCTGTAGATCGTGTGGATTGGGGGTATTTTAAGACTAAGTTTGAGGGGAAATACGTCGGAGCTAGCTACATAGACTCACAAAGAAAGGCGTTTCTAAATCTAGTGCAAGGAAGCAAGTCGGTAGCGGAGTATGAAGCGGAGTTTTTGCGGTTAAGTTCTGCACGCTGGGAGGATTGTGGCTACCGACACGAGCAGTGTGTGTCGATTCGAGGATGGATCGAGAGATGAGTCATGCGGTGTTGATTACTCCGTAGCGGGAAAGAGACTTTGCGGTCTTAGTGGATAAGGCTCGGATAGCTGAAGAAGTTAAGCGGACTGAGAGACAGAATCGAGATAGAGGTCAGAGTAGGAATAAGAGGAACCATGGGTTTTCAGGGTCATCCGGGAATTTTCAAAAGAGACCTAGAGTTGATGGGCCGCGAGGTCAACAGGTTGCTGTGGGAGGACAGTACCGTACTTGTAACCAATGTGGAAAGATGCACCTGGGAGAATGTTGGAAAAAGACCAGGGGATGTTTTAAGTGTGGGTCTAAGGATCACATAATTAGGAACTGTCCGGTGGATACAGATAGGAACCGACCAGCAGGTCAGGGTTTTAATCAGGCTAGCAGAGGTGGACAGCAGAGGTCGTGGTCCGAATGGCAGAGGTAATGGTTCAGGTAGAGGTCGCGGAACACTAGGCAGAGGAAGTGGTAGCATAGAGGCGAGACAGCCGGGCCTGGTATATGCGGTTCGTCATAGGGAAGATGGTGACGCACTTGATGTCATAACGGGTACGTTCCTTATATCTGGATTACCCTTTATTACTCTGATAGATATAGGGTCAACTCATTCATACATCGCTAGTGAAGTATCTGGAACTCTGCATGTGAACTCTGAGACTGTACCTAGGAAGATGACTGTACTTAGTCCTTTAGGGCAATCAGTAGTAGTAGATAAACTTTTTAAGGAAGTGCCTTTAGAAGTTCAGGGGACGCAGTTTCTGGCTGACTTAATGGAGTTGCCATTTGGGGAATTTGATCTAATCTTAGGCATGGACTGGCTAGTGAAGTACTGTGCAAATGTGGATTGTGCTGCTAAGCGCATGTCATTGAGAACTCTTGACGACAATGAAGTTGTGGTCATGGGCGAGAGACGGAATTACTTGTCGAACATAGTATCTTCCCTGAAGGCAGATAAGATGGTGAGAAAGGGATATGTAGCTTTTCTGATGATTGTTAGTGCCTTGGAGGCTAAGGAAGCAGCTGTAGAAGGGGTCAGAACGGTAAATGAATTTGTGGATGTCTTTCTAGAAGAACTTCTAGGGTTGCCTCCGGATCGTGAGGTGGAATTTGGGATTGACTTGTTGCCCGCAGTAAATACGTCGATATCTATCGCTCCGCATGCACGAATGGCAAGGAGGAGTTGGTTGAGCTTAAGGCTCAGATTCAGGAGTTGCTTGATTGTGGGTTTATTCGACCCAGTGTGTCTCCATGGGGAGCACTGGTCCAATTCGTGAAGAAGAAGGATGGGACTATGCGTATGTGCATAGATTACCGGCAGTTGAATAAGCTGACCATCAAGAACAAGTACCCTTTGCCGAGGATAGACGACTTGTTCGATCAGCTTAAAGGGGCCGCGGTATTTTCAAAGATAGATCTAAGGTCAGGGTATCATCAGCTTATGGTGAAGGAAGCAGATATTCATAAGACAGCTTTCCGGACAAGATACGGGTATTATGAGTTCTTAGTAATGCCGTTCAGATTGACAAACGCCCCAGCTGCGTTCATGGATATGATGAATCGGGTTTATAGATGACATTTTAGTGTATTCTAAGTCTGAGAAAGAACATGATGAGCATCTCCGGGTAGTATTGCAAGTGTTGAGGGAAAATAAGCTGTATGCCAAATTCAGCAAGTGCAAATTTTGGCTGAAGGAGGTTGCGTTCTTAGGGCATGTAGTGTCTGCAGAAGGAATACGGGTGGATCCTCGGAAGATTGAAGCAGTGTTAGATTGGAAACCACCTAAGTCTGTGGCTGAGGTTCGCAGCTTCTTGGGGTTAGCAGGCCACTACAGAAGATTCGTAGAAGAGTTCTCATCAATAGTGGCACCTCTGACGAAATTGTTGAGAAATGAGGTACCTTTCGTATGGGCAGATAAGCAGCAGGAGAGCTTCGAGAGGCTTAAAAAAGTTTTGACAGAAGCTCCGGTTCTGATTCAGCCTGAGGCAGGGAAGGATTTCGTGGTGTATTGTGATGTTTCACACACAGGATTGGGATGTGTTCTAATGCAAGATGGGAAGGTGGTCGCTTATGCGTCTCGGTAATTAAGGCCACATGAGGTTAATTATCCGCTGCATGACTTGGAATTGGCAGCGGTAGTCTTTTCTCTTAAAGTGTGGAGACATTATTTATATGGAGAAAAGTCGGTAATTTACATGGATCGCAAGAGTCTGAAGTATTGCTAACTCAGAAGGAGCTGGATTTGAGACAGCGAAGGTGGGTGGAGTTGTTGAAAGACTACGATTGTTCCATAGAGTATCACCCAGGTAAGGCAAATGTAGTGGCAGATGCCCTAAGTCGGAAAGTAGTGTCGGATCTGAGGGCGATGTTTGCACATCTTAGTCTTTATGACGACGGAAGTTTGTTAGTAGAGTTGCAAGTGAAGCCGACATGGTTGAGTCAGGTGAAGGAAAGACAGCTGGTAGATGATGATCTAAATACTAAGCTACGGCAAGTGCAGAATGGGGAATTGGAAAACTATGGTGTGAACAGTGATAGGGTGCTGTGTATTCAGGGCAAAGTCTGTATGTCGAAGGATGAGGAATTAAGGCGAAGAATTCTTTAGGAATCGTATAGTAGCCCTTATGCTATGCATCGGAGGAAGTAAGTTATACAGGGATCTACGGGATCAGTTTTAGTGGCCTGGTCTTAAGCGGGAAGTTATAGAATTTGTAGGGAAGTGCTTAACGTGTCAGCAGGTCAAAGCTGAACACCAAGTACCTTCGGGATTGCTTCAGCCAATAAAGATTCCACAATGGAAGTGGAAGAGAATTACTATGGACTTCGTTAGTGGGCTTCCCCTTATGCCTACTAAGAAGGACTCGGTATGGGTGATAGTGGATCGATTGACGAAGTCTACACATTTCATACCAGTGCGGGTTGACTATTCTCTGCAGAGGTTAGCGAAGTTGTATGTGGCAGAAATTGTGAGGCTGCATGGAGTGCCGGTGTCAATTATTTCAGATAGGGATCCGAGGTTTACGTCTCGGTTTTGGAAAGCATTACATTAGGCTTTGGGCACCAGATTAGACTTTAGTACAACATTTCATCCGCAGTCGGACGGCCAATCTGAGCAGGTAATTCAAGTGTTAGAGGATATGTTAAGGGGTTGCGTGATAGACTTCAGAGGAAGCTCAGAGGAGTTCTTGCCTTTGGCAGAGTTTGCGTACAACAACAGCCATCAAGCAAGTATTCGAATGGCACCGTACGAAGCGCTGTATGGACGAAAGTGTCGCACTCCTACGTGTTGGACATAATTGAGGGAACGTCAGGTTTTAGGTCCGGAGATTGTGGCAGAATCTGAAGAAAAGTTTAAGGTAATTCGGGCACGGTTGAAGGAGGCATCTGACAGGCAAAAGTCGTACGCAGATCTTAAGCGGAAGGAGATATAGTTTGCTGTACGAGATCAGGTGTTTCTAAAAGTTTCACCGTGGAAGAAGGTGATGAGGTTTGGTCGCAAGGGAAAGTTAAGTCCCAGGTTTATAGGACCTTATCGGGTTTTGAAACGGGTTAGACCAGTGGCATATCAGTTAGAGTTACCTTCGGAATTGAAGCAGATGCACGATGTGTTCCACGTTTCGATGCTACATCATTACCGATCGGATCCATCTTATGTAGTGCCAGTAGAGGAGGTGGAGCTGAGACCAAATTTGTCCTACGAGGAGGAACCGATTCAGATTCTGGAACGGGATGTGAAGGTGTTACGGAGGAAATCAGTTCCTCTAGTCAAGGTGTTATGGCATAATCATGGATCGGAAGAAGCTTCGTGGGAGCCGGAGGAGGCAATGCGATAGCAATACCCTTACTTATTTTAGCCAGGTAATTTCGAGGTCGAAATTATTTTAAGGGGGGTAGAACTGTAATATTCGAGATTTAAGGGTTATGCGTTTTAACTTAAATATATATGGCAATATGGTTGTGTGTGGTTTGAATGTGTTTTGGGGGTTTCGGGAACCTTGGGATGAGGGTAGGAGCCTTAGAAAAATATTTGATTTTATAAGCCTTAAAGGAAGCTAAGAGAGCTAGGCCTTAAGAAAATTGGTGTGGGGTTAGGACACAAGAAGCAAGCTAGTAAAGTGGCAAGGGAGGCGCCACTTAGAGCTCAGGGGAGTGACGCCTCAGGGAGCGTGAAGGGCCTAGGTTCGAGCGGTACAGGTAGCATTTTGAGCTTACATTTTGCGGTAAAGAGGTGCGTGTTGGACGGCACAAGGACTCTGAGGAGATGAAGGCAAGACTTAGTCAAATTCATTTGAAATTCAGCTAAGAAGGGAAGATGAGGGTTGACTCATTCAAATTTATTTGAATGAGAGGTGAAGAGAAGAATTAGGAGAAAAATGTGGGATTTGAGAAGAGGGGGAGAGTTGGCTGGCCAAGGGACTTCTTTGATGACAATTTCGGTCATGTAGGTAAGGGGGAGTAGCCAAAATTGCTTAAGGGGTGTAGATGCTTTTTGGTTCTATTTTCTTTCTCTAGTGATGTGCCAAAAGTGGTAGCAACAAGACTTTCAAAGTTTATTTGTGTTGGCCGAAACATCCAAAGACCATTAAGGTCACTTTCTGCTTCTTTTTCGTCTTCTCTTTGCTCTTCATAAGACCAAACCCATCTCCTTCCCTTCTCTTTTCTTTTAATTTGTTTAAGCCGAAACCTCTCTCTCAATCTCACCATTGCCGAGTCTCTTTAAGCCTCACACCCTCCCTCTCCATTCTTTTTGTTAAGAGCTGAACCTACCTAGTAGCAAAATCCCCTAAGCCGAACCTTAATTTGAGCCTCACCATTATTCTCTTCTTCTTCTTCTTCTCACGATTTCTTCTGTCAGCAAAAGCCGAAGTCTTTCTTAACCATAGCCGATTGTTCATTAACACTAAAGCCGAATCATATCACCATCTAACCGATTTCCTCATCTATTTCTTCTTCAAAGTCGATCACTCTTCTATAGTAGCCAAATCTCTCTGTGTTCCAAGCAAGGGCATTCAATCGATTTTGGTAAGGGATCCTTGTCATTTAATCATCCTTTTTTCTCATTTGGTTAGCCGAAATCTAGGGAACTAATTCCTATGTCTCTTTGGCCGAAACCATGAAGGTGGGTTTTGGGGTTCTTTTGTGGCCGACGATTAGGGGGAGACCATTCGGGATTTGGATATTCAAGGTAAGCAAAGTATGACCTTAGGCCGAAGGCCATTTACTTTTGTTCATCAATGTTAGAATCGAATCTAACATAAAGCATGTAGGGATTTCGACAACTTCAAGAGCAGACAATAGTTTCAGGATTTAAGCAAGCAAGGTAAGGGATATTGATATTCGGCCAAGGCCATATTACTTATTGAAGGTGGCCGATTCTATCTATGATATTTTAGGGGGAGTTCGACATTGGTAAAGAAGGAGTCTCGGGATTCTGATCCATTTCGGTAAGGGTGTTTAAGTTATAGATTGTGTTATGTTTAGATCTTGCATATTAATTAATCGGGTTTTGATTAAGTGTTCCTCAATGGATGCGAGTACCAGTGGAGGAGAGAAAGGGGTAGTCCCTACCCCTAAATTCAAGAAACGCTCGGTTTCTGCTGTACGTGATTGGGCACCGGGGTGTGGGCCAGCATCGAAAAGGGATAAGCAGATCGCTGTTATGCCTGCTAGCGAGAGTGTCGGTATTGAGAGTATCGTTCTCGCTGTTATCAGGTGTGTAACCCTACACTAATTCCCGATAAATTAATAGTGATAATATTAAATATGTGCTAATGAAAATATGAGTAACATGGCTAAGGGTACCATTCAATGGTATAGTGTATCCAGGTACGTTGCCCCCTCAATACTCAGTTGTAATGTTTATAAACACTGATATAAAATATGTGTGATTTCGATATGACTTTGGGGTAAGGTATATTGCATGATATCTGAATATTATGTATGTTGCATGGGCATATGGGTGATGATGATAAAGGGGAAGTGTTCCGGTGGTTTTTACCACATTATCCGGTGACTTATGTCACATATTATGTATTCGGTGACTGATGTCACATATTATGAATCTGGTGACTCTGTCACATTATCTGGTGGCCATGCCACAATTTTAAGGGCGATGTGTGGTTGATTGCAGTGACTTCCTTCAAGGGTGTGTAGCGGATGGAGGGCCGATTTAGTAATCCCCACGGTGTGATTGGCAGGTACGGATGGTGTGTAGAGGATGGATATCTAGGTGGGCTCGGGATTGCATTTCATTTGTACATGTGATTTAATATGTTACGATTCGATATGCTATGTTATGGGCTTATGGCCAATTATGATTAAAATGGGCTTTGCTGAAATGCTAAGTTTAAGGCTATGATCGTTGGGCTTTGGTGTAGCCGTTACACATTGAGTCTGTTGACTCACCCTTCGTGGGATATCTTTTGCAGGTGATACTTAGTGCCATGGATAGGGCCAGCGGGGACTGTGTGGTGGCCATGCTCTACTCAGCATTTTCGGGTTTTCTTTAAATTAAACTTATCACGTTTTCTTATTATGTTTCGGGATTTATTTTGGGTTTTGTTTTGTTGTAATAAGGCCACTACTTAAGTGTTTTGTTTATGCATTTTAATTTTAATTTTGATACGACCAACATCAAACCAATGACTAAACATTTTTTGTAAAATAACTTCAACTGTTTTGACACCTAAACACCTACGGTTTTCAACATAATAAGAAACTCTAAATTCGGCATTTCTTTTAACTTATAATTTTTGAAACATGAAGCTAACGTTTTAATGAAATACAAACTTAAATAACAACACGGCTTTCAATAGGTTCATAATTCAAATCTATTTTCTTCGAAACCAACATATTTTCCAAAATGACAAAAACGAGTTTTACACAGGGAGCATGCCAGATCCGGTCGGGGCTTGTGGGCCGGGTTTGGGGTTTTTCATAACACATATGTAGCTACCATAGTATGACATTACAAATACATCAAAACAAACCATTACTTGCCATTCCAATAACTAGATTACAAGCATCATTTACATTTACATTCCAATATGGACAATATAATCTATACATGCCATTACTACCATAATTGATTTACCATATTGTACCGACATGGGCCGATGGATAGTGTGAGTGATCTCCACTGAGCTTCCAATCCAACGAGCTTTCGATTTACTCTAAAATAGGGAAATAAAACTAAGTAAGCATAAAATGCTTAGTAAGTTCGTATAACATGATACTTAACTTACCATCCATTTTATTTTGAGGTAACTATGTAAGGCATATTCAATCAATTTGACCTCAAGGCCTACACATGTCCTCATTGCTCTTGTTATTCATATACTTCATAATAGCATCAAAACATATATGGGCTCAACAACAATCAAGTTTCCATGCATATATGCTTTCCACAACATGTATTCATTTGATGTGTATAAATCATCTCTTTATACTACAAGTATAATTTCATAATAGTTCATCTCGAGTTCATATCATTACATATCAGAACTTTACCCATATTACTCAGAATATCAAGGTCACGATTAGTACACTCAAGGTGTACAAGTCTATAATCAAGGATGTACATACTCATTAAATAAATTCAATGTACAATATCATCATTTCCTATTTCCACATATCAATCATCACGTATCGTCATTTTCATGTATTTCAGGCCGTTATGTGTAATAATTCATTTCTTATTTATGTCTTCACATGTCAGGAAATTTTACCCGTTGAATTTATTTGAAATATCGATGGATACACAGGTAGTACACTCGAGGTGTACAAATCAGAATCCGTCAATTCATGTCCAATGGTACCCATAAGGTACTATTTCAGAGAGTACACTCTCGAGCCACATATATAACAACAACAGGATTACCAGTCCAGGCTAAATCCTTTTTATGACATTTGTTCTAAAGAGCTTGATCTAGATTACACGTCTGGGCTAAATCCAATCCATAACATATGCTCCAGAGGACTTATATCAGGATTACCCCTCCGAGCTAAATCCTTTTAGAAATGAGGTCAATAGGATTGCTCGATTTAGCTAAATCCCACAAGCAACAAATGCAGGGCCTTATTCATTTCAAGATATCACATATATATCGATTTTCATTTATTCAAACGAGATTTAATATTTTTTCTGAACATAATTACTAATGTGATTAGTTCATCTATTAATCACAATTGTATACAATAATTCCTTTAATCACCTTCAATATTCAAACCAAGTACAAGAGTAACCTTTTATCATTTAAATTAGGCATTATCATTTATCTGGTATTTCTCAAATATGTTTACAGGACTTAAATTCTGTTAAGCATTCTTGATCATGTAACAAAGTTCATATTTATAACATTCAAATAATTCAAATGATCTGTAACAAAGTTCATATTTATAACATTCAAATAATTCAAATGATCACATTCCAAGTATAAAATTTACATTTTCATCTTTTATCCTTTATTATCTATCGGGCATTATAATTTAATTTAAACAGTTTTATTTATCAGGCTTGATCAGATATGTAATTATTTCACATATTCATGACATTTATACAATTTACATAAACACAATCAATGCAAGCATGTAAATAAACACAATTTAGTTACACGAACTTACCTCGACAAAGGTTTGTGTACAAACATCTATTAATCCAACATTTTCCTCTTTTACTCGTTCTAACTCCGAATTTGGTCTATCCGGATCCAAATAAGCTTGATAAGTCTTCTTCCTCTCTCCTAGGGCTTCCATTGAAATATTTGGGGAAGATGATATGAAATTGTTTTCTTTTTCATTTAATTAAATTGTCATTTAATAACTTTTCATCTTTCCAATTTAGTCCTTAGCCTTTTTTTATTTTTCCATGGATGAGTCATACCAAAATATCTACATACTTTCTTTAATGGTCTAATTACCATATAAGGACCTTAAGTTCTGAATTCCATAGCTATTTGATCCTTCTAGCTACTAGAATCCAACCTTTGTATTTTATGCGATTTAGTCCTTCTTGTAATTAAGCACATAATCGGTAAAATTTTCTTATCAAAATTTTCACATGACATTTTTATCATATTATGGACCATAAAATAAAATAAAAATAACTTTTATTTTCGGCTTGGATTTGTGGTTCTGAAACCACTGTTCTGATTTCACCGAAATTGTGCTATTACAAAAATACGAAGCTATATGTAAACTAGAAATAGGGGGATTAGAGGAGTGATCCACCAATGCCAATATAAAACTTAAATAATTTTATACTCTTTCGTAATTTTTTATATGATTAATATTCTAACAATGGCTTAAGGGAACACAAAGCCCTTAAACTTTTTCAAGAGAATCAATTAAGTCCTTATTATTTTTTGCATACAATTGTACACGTGAATAGTAAAATACACTCAATTAGATCCTTTGATTGTTAACTTTAACAATTAATTGTTAAAGTTTAATGATTTTATTTTTTTCCTATTTTTTAGGTTATGTTTGTCACGTGCATGTTATGGTTGCGCCACCTGAGAAATTGATATTTCTTTATAAATTTGTGAAAAATATAAAAAAAATTAATGGAAATCATAAAATTAATAAAAATATAAAAATAAATATTTTTAAATATATAAAATAATAAAAGTGATTAAAAATTGATAAATAATTGTAGAAAATTAATAAAAAAATTACATAAAAGTTATAGAAAATTATAAAAATACAAATAATAAATAATAAATATTGTAAATAATTACAAAATTATAAACATTTTGGAAAAAATTATGAAAATTACAAAAATTATAAAAATATTTTTTTTCAGTTTCCCAAGAAAAAAATTTATATTGTATTCAAAAACTGAGGAGGAGCATGATCAGCATTTAAATATTGTATTGCAGAAATTACGAAAAAACAACTTTATGGGAAACTTAACAAATTTGAGTTTTTGTTATCTGAGGTAATCTTCCTCGAGCATATAGTTTCGACCGAAGGTATCCATGTAGATATGAAGAAAGTTGAGGACATTTTGAATGGAAACAACCGAAAAATGTTTAAAGGATTCGCAATTTTCTAGGATTTTCAAGATACTACTGGAAACTCGTTAAAGGATTTTCAAAGATAACTTTGCCCTTGACCTGACTACTCCAGAAAAATGTACCATTCAAATGGGATGAGTGGTGTCAGGAAAGCTTTGATATACTTAAGAAATTGTTGATAGAGGCTCCAATGTTAACATTTTCATAGTCGGGAAAGTTTGTAGTATATAGTGATGCTTTGCTTAATGGTCTTGGTTGCATTTTGATGCAAGATAGAAAAGTGATTGCATATGCTTCATGACAACAAAGAATATATGAACGCAACTAGCCGATGCATGATTTAGAACTGGTAGCAGTGGTTTTTGCATTAAAAATCTGGAGACACTACTTATATGGTGAAAAGTGCTACATTTACACAGATCACAAAAGTTTGAAATATCTTCTTACTCATAAAGAATTAAACTTGAGACAATGTTGTTGAAAAAAGCTATTTAAACATTATGATTGAGTGATTGATTATCATTCAAGAAAAGAAAATGTTGTTGCTAATGCTTTGAGCCAAAATTCCTTTGCTCAATTGAGATCAATGTTTTTGTAGTTCAGTGTTTGTGATAATGGTGCATTATTAGCTGAACTAAAAGTGAAGTCATAGTTAATTGAGAAAATTAGAGAGGCTCAACAAAATGATGACAAGGTGATGGAAAAACGAAGATCAATTGAGCATAATAGCTCGGAAGATTTTGATATTGAGGATAATGGTTGTTTAAGATTTCATGAAAGAATTTATATGCCAAACAATGTTAAATTGAAGAATGAGATACTTCAAGAGGTGCATAATAGTCCTTATCCTATGCATCTA
The DNA here is from genome assembly GCA_025503065.1 of Gossypium bickii. Lineage (NCBI taxonomy): Eukaryota > Viridiplantae > Streptophyta > Magnoliopsida > Malvales > Malvaceae > Gossypium > Gossypium bickii. The sequence continues at coordinate 101,278,113 of CP106715.1, forward strand.
GGAAGTACCAAGATGTATTAGGATTTGCAAGAATTGTGTTGGTGGCTAGGTATGAAGAAAGAGATTACAGAATATGCTACAAAGTGTCTAACTTGTCAAAGGGTGAAAGCTGAACTTCAAGTTTTGACGAGATTACTCCAGCCTATATCCATTCTTGAATGGAAATGGGACAGAATAACTATGGATTTCGTCAGTGGTTTACCTCTCACTCGAAAGATGCATAACGTAATATGGGTTACAGTGGATCGATTGACGAAGTCAGCTTATTTTCTACCAATGAAGACAAATTGGTTACTAGATAAGCTTGCAGAATTATACATAGTTGAGATAGCGAGATTGCATGGTGTGCCAAAGTCTATTATTTCTGACTATGATCCTCGATTTACTGTAAGATTTTGGCAGAAGTTACATGAATCACTTGGCACTAGATTGAATTTCAGCACAACCTTTCATCCTTAAACAGATGGCTAATCAGAACGAGTGATTCAATTGTTGGAAGATATGTTACGAGCTTGTATTATTGAATTTGATAGTGATTGGGAACAATATCTACCACTTGCAGAATTTGCATATAACAATAGTTTTCAATCAAGTATTCAAATGACACTGTATGAAACTCTATATGGACATGAATGTCATACTCCTTTGTGTTGGATTGAACTTGGCGAAAAGAATATAGTTGGCCCAGAATTCATACAAGAAACAGAAGAAAAGGTTCAACTAATTAAAGAAAAATTAAAAGCAGCTTCAGATTGATAGAAGTCATATGTTGATTTGAAAAGAAGAGAACTTGCATACGAAGTATGAGATAAAGTATTTCCAAAAGTGTAACACCCCTTACCCGGCCCAATTGTCGGACCCGAGTAATAAGATGCTATGACAAAATTCAACAACCAACATATACTTTATTAAACAAAATTCCAAATACTTAACATCAAATCACATATAGTCAAGCATATTGAAAATTTGTAATCTACATGGACCTACTTGTGAAATTCAGGTATATGGTAGGATTAAATTGTAAAATTTTAAAGTTTAAAATTCAATATTGAAAATTCACAGTTTGTATCAATACCAAATCGATGCGCTATTGAAAGTTGATGCCAAAATTCACTTATGTTTCTTTGCAAAATAAGGGTATCGATATTTATTTCATGGTATCGATTTTTTATGAAAATTATTGATACTTAAGTAAATATCGATACCATTTCTGTATTCTGTTTGTTTTAAAACTGTTCATTTGGTTAAGTATCAATATCGGATGTAAAAATATTGATACTTGAGTTCAAAAATGGTGAAAACTACTTTTTAAGAGATTTACTCATGCTCAAAACTTGCCTAAACTCAATTAACATACCTAAACATAAATAAAGGCATGCAAATCATCATCTAAACATCTTATCCATGTACAACTCAATTCAATATATCTGTAACAACCCAAACCCGGCCCAAACACTATGGCCGAATCTAGTTTGTTACAGTGGAAAATATTTTTGAAAACCCCTTTTTTTGTCATCAATTTAAGTTGTCGAAAACCTTTCTTTTTAGTGATCTTGCTAAAACCATACTTAGATTTAATTTGGAAATTTATTTAAGTCAAGTTGTTATACAATTTCAAAAGTGCCCGATGGCTTGATAAAAACATTTTCGCGTTAATTTGAGAAAACATGTGACTTAAATTTTATAATGATAATCATAGTTTAAAACAAGTATTCAACATACTGAAAAATAGCAAAATAAAATGTCAAGAGGCCTTATTACATCCAAAATAAAACATAACCAATAATGAAATAAAATAAATGAATTTAGAGTCCATTTAAAATCAAGTCCCATGCGCATGGCCACCTCGAGTCAACCCGGCTCCACATCCGCGATCTACGTGTCACTGAAAAATGTAATGGAGAAGGTGAGTCACCAAGACTCGATATGTAACCCTTCCCGGTTTTAAACATTTTCATACACAACATATAACAAATAAACATGCATATTATCATGTGTCCCAACCTAGCCGACCATACACCACTTTGTCTACCCCATTGTGGTACAAACCACTGGTGGTGCCAAACCACTGGTGACATTTAGTCACGATGTGCTACCAAAGCAATCGGTGTCCGTAGACACAAATCGGGTGATGGGGCCAACCCATCTTGTGATACCAAATCACCGCGAGACGATCCCATATCTCAAGTGGGGCCAACCCACGGTGGTTTTAACCACGGGGACAAGTCGCTATGAGGTACCAAACCTCTCGGAGGTACCAAACCTCTCGGTGACCGTAGTCAGCAGTGTGTTACCAAAACATCGTGCCGTCGTCGGCACGATCAATCTGCCTCCTCCACTCATCAACCCATATCAAATCATTGTATAACAGATCTTATGCCATCACATATTTAAGCAACATATATTAAACAATGTCATGCTCCCCAAAAGCATTATTATCAATCTCATCTTGTGAGAGACTTACCGGAATCCTCGCTTGTACCATTAAGGCACTAAATCCATATCTACATAAAGCAGATTTACACATAACAGGCATTTAATATGATGTATTATTTATTACAAGTGTGTATGTACACACCTGTCACCAACAAGGAGTCTAAATCCCGAAAGGAGAGTCGGCCACCTTAGATCCACTAGTCCCTATATTCGCCAAAAATCCGGGTTTAGTACTATGGCCTATTCGGCCTAATTAACTTATTAGGAGGGTTCCTTATGAATCCCAAATTTTACTCGAGTATCTTTGAACCCAAATCACTATACTCCAAATGGTTAGCTTCCTTTGAAATCGGCAACTATTAGTAGCCTTAAAATAGCCTTCGGCTTTTCTTAATTAGAAGATTAATCCTCTTATGAGTAGGCACTTACCACTTACTTACCCGAATCCGGTTGTTACGAGATGAAAGATCCGATCTCCCTGCTTTGAAATCCCGAAGTACCTAAAGAGGAGTCGATTACCAAAGTGTTTAGGAGCCTTATACACATTTGCGAAATCAGTACCTACCCCCGAGAGAAATCGACAAGTAATAGGAGGAAAACCATGGGGTTTCGGCATACTTACCTTTTCTAACCGATTGCGAGAAGAACTCGAAGGAGATCACCCACGACTGAGATTCGGTTAAGGTTTAATAAAGGAGAAAGTATGGGATTGGCTAATGTGGGTGATAGAAGGAAAAGAAAAAGAATAAGGAGAAGGGAGGAGTGAGGAGTTTTGGCCAAAAGAGTTTTATGAAGAAAAGGAAGGAAAGAATGAGAGTGAGAGAAAAGCGATAGAGGAGGAGGAGTGAGGAAAAATTCGGCTATTGCAGAAAGGCCTAAAAGAGAAAACCAAGATGATAGCTAGGGGTTTATATAGGATTCGGCACCCCCCTTCCTATTGCTTGCCGTCCACTCCTTCTCATGAGGAGTTCAAAATTCATCAAATTTCCCCCAATTGCTCCTGACCACTCATTTATTTAATTCAAATAATTTTGAATTAAATAATAATAATCTCTTATTAATCCATGCAATATCCTTAATATCCAAATAATATCCCTATAAAATACTTGATTATCCCATAATAATTCATTTAAAATAAATTACAACCTTATTATCTAAAATAAAAAGAATTAAAGGAGAGAAAAATTCTCCACATGTGTGCGTCCATCCATAAAGCAAAAAAGAGGATCCTTGTGACTCAACCAAGGCTCTCCCTTCCTCTTGATGTGGCGTCACATGCTAGCTCCTAAGTGGGCTTCTTTTTGCCACTTTACCAAGGGCTTTTTTAGTGCCAAATTACTCCCATTTATTCTTATAACACCCACTCGCTACGGCTCCCTACCTTTAGAATTAAAATGAAATTTTCTACCAAACCAGAGCCACTCAAAGCCTTAAATTAAACTTTATTATTTCATAAATAATGTCACAATAGTTCATACATGGGAAAAATAGTTAATTTCCAAATAACCCCATTTTTGGGATGTTACGATTCTACCCCTTAAAATAAATTTCGTCCCGAAATTACTTAACTAGAAAAGGTGGGGGGGTATTCTTTGCCTCATTACATCCTCGGGTTCCCACGTAGCTTCCTCTGTACCATGGTTCCGCCACAAAGCACCTTCACCAAGGGCGCGACTTCCTACGTAGAACTTTCACATCTCGGTCTAAGATCCGGCTGGTTCCTCTTCAAACGATAAATCACGAATTCACCTCGATTTACGCCGCGGCACTACGTGCGATGGGGTCCGACCGATACCGTCTCAAAGATTGATACGTGGAAGACATCATGGATCCGGTTCGATTCTGCTGGTAACTCAAGGCCGATAAGCTACCGGTCCTACTCGCTTAATTACCGTATGTGGTCCGATGAACCTTGGGCTTAGCTTCCTTTCCGGCCAAATCTCAACACCTTCTTCCCGGTGACACCTTGGAAAAACCTTGTCTCCTACCACATACTCCATTTCCTTACGCTTAAGATCAAGATAGGATTTACGCCTATCCGATGCTTCCTTAAGACGAGACCGAATCACCTTAACTTTATCCCTCTCTCTGTCACCAACTCTGGACCCAAAATCATCGCCGTTCACCTAATTCATCCAACATGTCGAGAGTACGACATTTCCGCCCATACTGATTTGCTTTATACGGAGCCATCTCAATGCTCGCTTGATAACTATTGTTATAAGCGAATTACGCTATGGTAGAAATTCCTCCCAACTACCTCGAAAATCTAAGACACACCCCTTAACATATCCTCCAAGATCTGTATCACCCTTTCCGATTGTCCATCAGACTGTGGATGGAAAGCGGTACTAAAATCCAATCGCGTGCCCATAGCTTGATGCAAGGCTTTCCAAAACCTTGACGTGAACCTGGGATCCCTATCCGAGATGATTGATGTTGGAACACCATGCAATCTTACTATCTCCGATACGTATAGCTTAGCTAGCTTCTGGAGAGAGAAATCCATCCTCACCGGTATGAAGTGAGCCGACTTAGTTAAACGGTCTACTATTACCCAAACTGCGTCTTTCTTGCTGGGCGTGAGGGTAGCCCACTCACGAAATCCATAGTGATCCGTTCCCACTCCATTAGGGGAATCTTCTTTGGTGAAGCAACTCACGACGGCGGTGATGTTCAGCCTTGACTGTTGACAAGTCGGACACCGCCAACAAACTGTTACTTCACGCTTTAACCGGGCCACCAAAAGCGCTCTCTAAGATCCCTATACATCTTGCTTCCTCCCGGATGCATAGCGTAGGGCTACTATGTGCATCTTGGAGAATCTTACGCCTCAACTCCCATCCTTTGGCATACACGCTCGTCCTTGAAAGCATAATACTCCATCACTCGACGGGTTATATCCTTCCAAACCACCCTCCCGAACTTGTGCTCTCTTAGCGTTCAACCCTTCATCCACCGATCGTTTTTCCTTAACCTCTCGATCCATGTTGGCTTAACTCAAGTTCCGCCAAGAGACTTCCATCATCATATAGGCTCAACCGAGCAAACATTGCTCTTAGATCCGTCCACGACCTTCCGGCTCAATCGCGTCGGCTACCACGTTGGCCTTGCCGGATGATACTCAATTGAACAATCGTAATCCTTCAAAAGTTCGACCCACCGACGTTGTCTCAGATTTAGATCCTCTCGAGTCAAGAGATACCTCAAACTCTTGTGATCTGTAAAAACTATCGACTTCTCTCCATAAAGATAGTGTCTCTATATTTTCAGAGCGAAGACGACTGCTGCTAGCTCTAAGTCGTGCGTTAGATAGTTCAGTTCATGTGGCCTTAACTGCCGTGATGCATAGGCTACTACCTTCCCCTCCTGCATCAACACACATCCCAATCCAGTATGGGACGCATCACAATAAGCGGTAAACAACTTCCACGCCTCAAAGTTGTACCAAAACCGGAGCTTCAGTCGAATTTTCCTTAGCCTATCAAAGCTTTCTTGCTGCTTCTCCGTCCATACAAATGGAACACCTTTCCTTAGTAACTTAGTCAACGGCGCTGCGATTAGAGAGAATCCTTCCACGAATCTCCGATAGTACCCCGCTAAACCCAGAAAACTCGTATTTCACCACCACCGATCTAGGCGGTTTCCAATCTAACACTGCTTCAATCTTGCGAGGTCTACTCTAATTCCTTCTCAGCTGATACTACATGACCTAAGAAAGCCACTTCCCTAAGCCAAAATTCGCACTTACTGAATTTGGCATATAATTGCTTCTCTCTCAACACTTGTAGGACTATGCGCAAATGCATGTCATGTTCCTCCTCCGTCTTAGAATATACCAATATGTCGTCTATGAACACCACGACAAATTGATCTAAGTATTGCTGAAACACCCTATTCATCAAGTCCATGAATGCCGCTGGCGCGTTGGTCAACCCGAATGGCATTACCAGAAATTCGTAATGTCCATATCGAGTTCTGAATGCCGTCTTGTGGACATCAACTTCCTTCACCTTTAGTTGATGGTAGCCCGACCTAAGGTCTATCTTTGAAAACACCGCGCACCGCTTCGGTTGGTCAAACAAGTCATCGATCCGAGGCAGCGGATACTTGTTTTTGATCGTTAACTTGTTTAAGCGGCGGTAGTCGATGCACATCCGCATTGAACCATCCTTCTTCTTGACGAACAACACAGCGCTCCACGGAGATATGCTTGGTCGAATGAACCTCTATCCAAGAGCTCACGAATTTGAGCCTTGGCTCCACCAATTCCTTTGGTGCCATTCGGTATGGTGCTATAGACACAGGTGCCGTTCGGGTAGCAAGTCAATACCGAATTCAACTTCCGATCCGGAGGCGGACACTGAAGTTCTTCCGGAATACGTCAACAAATTCCCGACCGTTCGAACCTCAACTCATCGACTCCTTAGCTTCCAAAGCACGGATCCGAACCAAATATGCCTCGCAACCTTTCTTGACCATCCTTTCGGCCTTCAAGGCCGACACCACATGGATAGGTAATTCCTTCTATCACCTATCATAACCACTTCATCACCTCTCGCGTCTTAAGCACCATGCGCTTAGCGCGCAATCCAAATTCGCTTTGATACTTAACCAACCAGTCCATTCCAAGGATCAAATCGAACTCTCCGAAAGGTAGTTCCATCGGATCGGCTACAAATCGACCCTTGGAGTTCTAGGGTACATCTCTATAAAGTTTGTCTACTACTACTACGAGTGTCTAGGGGGCTTAGCACGATCATCTTCCTAAGAGTAGTCTCGAGTCTAGGTCCATAGTTCCTACCACACTACTAGCAATGTACGAGCACGTCGAACCCACATCAATTAATGCAACATAAGGTAAACCAAATATTAGAAAGCGTCTGGGTTGTTATGACGTCCGGTGCGTCTCCCTCCTCGCGACGCCTCGCTACATAGACTAAGCCAAGCCGCCTAGCCTCTGTGTTTACCGAACCTCGGCCACGAGTTCCACGACCTCGGTTGAAACCATTGTTTCCTCACGCCATTACCCGACCCTCCGTGGTGGTCCAACATATCCGCCACGAGCGCGATTACGCCTCTTCCCGGCGATCTTTAGCGCGCGCTTTTGAGGACAGTCCCTACCCGATGCTCCAAAGACCCACACTCAAAACAACCTTTGTTACTGGACCAACAACCTCCCAATGGGTTTTTCCACGGCGGTTGTAATCGAGTCGGCCTTTGATTAGTAGCCGTGGGCTTTCCTCCCGATTCTACCCCACTCGCTAGCCCGCTTCGAGCATTAGTGCTACCCGATCTAGTGACCCAATTCCTCTTTTCTCAAGTTATTCTTACTATAGTTTTGCCTTGACCTCCTTAACCCCTTCGGCCACCTTGGCCTTCTCCACAAGAGATGAGAACTCACGAACTGCTGCGGGGCAATTAGTAATCTCAGATCATCTCGAGCCCGATCCTCAAACCGGACACACGGCGCTCATGTTCGGTGGCTACGATTCCTCCGGCATACCTACTCGGCCTTAAAAACTCCGCCTCATACTCGGCCATCGACTTAGTTCCTTGCACTAGACCTAGGAAGGCTTTCCTTTGAGCATCGGTGTAACTAGTGCCCACATACTTCTTCTTACGAAGGCCGTTTAAAGTAATCCCACATGAGATCATCACCGCGGCTCCATCCGGGATCTGTCCACCACCACTGTACGCTTCATCCTTTAGAAGCGACACCGCCCCTTTCGACTTCTCCTCCTCGGTCGGTCGAGATCATCCATGACCCTTTCCGTAGATTCCGGCCAATACTCTGCAAGACTGGGTGCCACTCCGAGACACCACGGAATACCTCGGCCCGTTAGACCAAATTCGCTCGAGGGCGGACTCCGAGCTCCCAAATTCCCACCCAGCCGGCCACCATCTCCAAAACTCACAAAGCGACTTGCGATACGGCCTCACCACCGGTGCGGTCCGCTCGCCTCACCACGAAAGTAGGAGGTGGTGGTGGCGGTGGTACCTCGTTTTCGAACCTTGACTGACTGACGGGTTCGGACACCGTCATCCTACCCTACGGCCCACGGCGTCCACGCCCTCTAGAACTCATTCTATCTATCGCGCTTTTAATCGATTAAGAAAATTTTATGTGTTAGTACTTGTTCCACTTATTATTCATGAAGAAATTTTATGAGCAGAATTTAATTAGGGATTCTTTCGAGCAAACAAGGTTTGAGTCTTCTATCCTAGTTCACACAAAGAGTTCATGCATCCATTCCTTAATGCTTTCCATACCTATTCACTCTTTGGACATACGCCCATTTCTAACCCAAGGGTATTTTCGTCATTTTCCCTACGAGGGTATTTTAAGTAAATAAAGAAATTTTACAACTTTAGTAAAGTAGGTCATTTTGAAATTCCCAAAGCGGAGGATATTTATGAAAATTTGTAAAATTGTAATCGTTTTGAAACGAGGGTATTTTGGTAACTTTGTCAATTAGGGGCAATTTTGTCATTTTGATAAGTCGAGGATATTTTAAATGAGTTGTAAAACTTTGAGAGTCCTTTTTGAAAGTTTTCCTTTTCAAATAGTGATGTTGGTAAAGTTCTCCAAAGATCGAGGTCATTTGGTAATTTTCACAAATTGAGGCGTTTTGAAATTTTCCAAAACCAAAATATTTGAGTGTTGATTTTCAAAACTAAGTTGTTGGATATTTGTAAAGTAGTTGAAATTTTTGAGCAAAACCCTTGAACTGATATTTTATGAGTCGGGCGTTTTAGTAATTTTACCTCTAAGGGCATTTTTGTAATTTTCACACATTTGAGTTTTTCAAGAAAACCTTGTAAAATGATGTCCTCAGATTTAAAAAGAGTCATTGTAAGAAATTTTGAAACATTAGGGTTCTTTGTTGTTTCGTTCTTTTTTGAAAACATGGCTAGTTCCCTTTCGGGTTTTAGTCATTAGGTTTAGCTTTATGACCGAGCCATCTCGATCGGGGTGAACCAAGGCTACGCCTGGCGAGGATTCGAGTGAAGAGGAGGTGGGTCACGCGGACCGCTTAAATACCAAGCTCTCACCGAACCTTTCTAGACATGCGCATGAGAGGTTGCCACACCACCGAGCCCTCTCGAGTTAGGGTGAAGCCGGCTACGCACTGGTAGGATACTGCGCGAAGAGGAGGTGAGTCACACTGATCGCTTAAATACTGTGCTCTTCGGATCCAATCCTCGACATGCGTCATGTGGGTTACCACACCCTAGCTCACTGGCTAAGTCATAGATTGGTTTAGTTCTTTAATGTCTTATGTTTGGTTCATGTGTTTGAGTAATCTAATCCACAGGTTTAAGTCCTATAAGTCTATCTACGTTCCATACTTCCTACCCTTCTACAGGATATAATTCACCAAGAGGTTTAGATGTACTTACCTGGGCGGATCGGTGCCGGAGACTCGGGCCATGCTGCTTAAAACCCAAAAACAATTCATAAGGCCTACTAAAACATTTTTGGGCCTTGGGCCCCCACAGCCGAGCTTTGAACTGGGCTCTGATACCAATTTTGTAACAACCCAAACCCGGCCCAAACACTATGGCCGAATCTAGTTTGTTACAGTGGAAAATATTTTTGAAAACCCCTTTTTTTGTCATCAATTTAAGTTGTCGAAAACCTTTCTTTTTAGTGATCTTGCTAAAACCATACTTAGATTTAATTTGGAAATTTATTTAAGTCAAGTTGTTATACAATTTCAAAAGTGCCCGATGGCTTGATAAAAACATTTTCGCGTTAATTTGAGAAAACATGTGACTTAAATTTTATAATGATAATCATAGTTTAAAACAAGTATTCAACATACGAAAAATAGCAAAATAAAATGTCAAGAGGCCTTATTACATCCAAAATAAAACGTAACCAATAATGAAATAAAATAACTGAATTTAGAGTCCATTTAAAATCAAGTCCACTGCATGGCCACCTCGAGTCAACCCGGCTCCACATCCGCGATCTACGTGTCACCTGAAAAATGTAATGGAGAAGGTGAGTCACCAAGACTCAGTATGTAACCCTTCCCCCGGTTTTAAACATTTTCATACACAACATATAACAAATAAACATGCATATTATCATGTGTCCCAACCTAGCCAGCCATACACCACTGTCTACCCCGCTGTGGTACCAAACCACTGGTGGTGCCAAACCACTGGTGACATTTAGTCACGATGTGCTACCAAAGCACTGGTGTCCGTAGACACAAATCGGGTGATGGGGCCAACCCATCATGTGATACCAAATCACTGGCAGACGATCCCATATCTCTAGTGGGGCCAACCCACGGTGGTTTTAACCACAGGGACAAGTCGCTATGAGGTACCAAACCTCTGGAGGTACCAAACCTCGGTGACCCGTAGTCACAGTGTGTTACCAAAACACTGGTGCCCGTCGGCACGATCAATACTGCCCCCTCCACTCATCAACCCATATCAAATCATTGTATAACAGATCTTATGCCATCACATATTTAAGCAACATATATTAAACAATGTCATGCTCCCCAAAAGCATTATTATCAATCTCATCTTGTGAGAGACTTACAGGAATCCTCGCTTGTACCATTAAGGCACTAAATCCATATCTACATAAAGCGATTTACACATAATGGGCATTTAATATGATGTATTATTTATTACAAGTGTGTATGTACACACCTGTCACCAACAAGGAGTCTAAATCCCGAAAGGAGAGTCGGCCACCTTAGATCCACTAGTCCCTATATTCGGCCAAAAATCCGGGTTTAGTACTATGGCCTATTCGGCCTAATTAACTTATTAGGGAGGGTTTCTTATGAATCCCAAATTTTACCTGAGTATCTTTGAACCCAAATCACTATACTCCAAATGGTTAGCTTCCCTGAAATCGGCAACTATTAGTAGCCTTAAAATAGCCTTCGGCTTTTCTTAATTAGAAGATTAATCCTCTTATGAGTAGGCACTTACCACTTACTTACCCGAATCCGGTTGTTACGAGATGAAAGATCCGATCTCCCTGCTTTGAAATCCCGAAGTACCTAAAGAGGAGTCGATTACCAAAGTGTTTAGGAGCCTTATAAACATTGCCGAAATCAGTACCTACCCCCCGAGAGAAATCGACAAGTAATAGGGAGGAAAACCATGGGGTTTCGGCATACTTACCTTTTCTAACCGATTGCAGAAGAACTCGAAGGAGATCACCCCTGACCTGAGATTCGGTTAAGGTTTAATAAAGGAGAAAGTATGGGATTCGACTAATGTGGGTGATAGAAGGAAAAGAAAGAAGAATAAGGAGAAGGGAGGAGTGAGGAGTTTCGGCCAAAAGAGTTTTATGAAGAAAAGGAAGGAAAGAATGAGAGTGGAGAGAAAACGATAGAGAGGAGGAGGAGTGAGGAAAAATTCGGCTATTGCAGAAAGGCCTAAAAGAGAAAACCAAGATGATAGCTAGGGGTTTATATAGGATTCGGCACCCACCTTCCTATTGCTTGCCATCCACTCCTTCTCATGAGGAGTTCAAAATTCATCAAATTTCCCCCAATTGCTCCTGACCACTCATTTATTTAATTCAAATAATTTTGAATTAAATAATAATAATCTCTTATTAATCCATGCAATATCCTTAATATCCAAATAATATCCCTATAAAATACTTGATTATCCCATGATAATTCATTTAAAATAAATTACAACCTTATTATCTAAAATAAAAAGAATTAAAGGAGAGAAAAATTCTCCACATGTGCCGTCCATCCATAAAGCAAAAAAGAGGGATCCTTGTGACTCGAACCAAGGCTCTCCCTTCCTCTTGATGTGGCGTCACATGCTAGCTCCTAAGTGGGCTTCTTTTTGCCACTTTACCAAGGGCTTTTTAGTGCCAAATTACTCCCATTTATTCTTATAACACCCACTCGCTACGGCTCCCTACCTTTAGAATTAAAAATAAAATTTTCTACCAAACCGAGCCACTCAAAGCCTTAAATTAAACTTTATTATTTCATAAATAATGTCACAATAGTTCATACATGGGAAAAATAGTTAATTTCCAAATAACCCCATTTTTGGGATGTTACAATATCAAAATCTAAGCCAAATATATATATTATTAAGATCAACCAACTGAAATAATTAACCATTAATGTACCTCAACATGAACAACAAAGCATTCAATTTTCATTTTTAAAGCATACACCAAAGAATTATCATCTATTGAGATCAAACCATATATTAACTATCATTCTCACAACTATGCATTAACCAAAAACTCATCCAAAATAACAACACTTCAACTGTCTAATCATCATGCATATCAATTACTCTACCAAGACATCTTCGAAATGATCATTCCTATCAACCACATATATATACATAATACTTACAAACTTAGAACTCAAATACCATCAAGACACAAAATGAACATTACGTATATCTAAAACATCCTAGGTACATGCCAAGATCAAAAGAACATTTCACCAACAATTGAGTTTGGGATGGTCGTTGGATGCTAAGTAGACTATTGAACCTATAAGTACCTAACATGCGCATGAAAAACAAAACCATACACTGAGTATAACTCAGTGGTATTTCTATAATCCGAATATAAAACTAAAGTACAATACAATTATATGTTCAAATTAAAATAAATGTTTCTATGCAATATTATCTCAATCGTAGTTTAGTTTCCAATTCATACTTAATTAAACATCATTCCTTAAGTACATATCCATTCACTACTTTAGTTTCCAATTCAATTTCATTCTATATTTCACTCCATTCTATCACATTTGCCATTCAATAGCATTGCCATTTTCAAATCATTACCATCTCAAGTCGTTATCTCGAGTTTACCGTTTACTTCCCCTATTAACGTCACTCAGACTCGAACAAATGGATCCAACCATCTCATGAAATCATTTCAAAGGAATAACTCACCGAATATATATACTTACCAAATAATGCAATGTATAAAAGTAACGTTTTTAAATAGTTTAGATTATAGAAACACAAACTGTAATCTCCGAGCTATTTGTCGACGACCTTAACGTCTTTAAATAGTTTAGATTATAGAAACACAAACTGTAATCTCTGAGCTATTTGTCGACGACCTTACCTTTTCCCTTATTTTTTTTTAGGAATTTGAGTCGAAATTAGCTACGAAAATAAATAAACCGTACATATCATTAATATACAAACAACTTCACATTTAATTGCTAATTTATACAACTTTTACACTTTATTCAATTTAGTCCCTAAAGTTGGGACTAACTTAACTACCACATTTAACCCCAAATTTAATATCAAATTCACTCTAAGCCAAATTTAATTCCACAATTGTAACATCCTGAGTTTTTGGGCTTATGCGTTTAATGGGTGAATATGTGTAATGTGTTAATTTAAGTGTTAGGGGCCCAAATTGGGCTCAGGATTAGGCTAAGGCCTTGATTAAATTATTAGATTGGGCATTAAAGAATTAAAAGGTGGTAATTATGTTTAAAATGCCAAACATGGGCTTGTGGCCCAACAATAAGTGGCACTATAAGGGAATTAGAAGTAACGCCACACACAAGGGATTTAGGGGCCCAAAATTTAAGTTAAATGAAGCCCAAATCTTTTAATTTAAGTGAGTTAAATTTCGGCAATTAGGTTTAATGAGGTGGATGGCTACAAGGCTTAAAAATAGGAGATTCATATAGATTTAATAATTGATAATTTAAGAGATAAAAAGGAGAAAAGATAAGAGCCTATCTACAAGGCAAGTGATGGCCGAAAATCTATCACCTAGAGGAGTGTAAAATTCGGCTACTGCATGGCAAAGAGGGTGCCAAATTTCCCCTCTTTTAGCTTGAATTTTAAGGGCGTTTTTGGTTTTTAGCAGTAGGTGCTGAAATATCTATAAATAGGTCTGACATTTAAAAAACCCTAATTCCCTCTATTCTTTGTGCCGAATTCTTTAGCCTCTCCCTCTCCAATTTCTTTTCTCCAATTTTTTCAAAAGCCGAAACTCTTCTCCACTTTTTCCTCATTGTGCCGATTTCTCTTTAAAAAGCCGAAATCTCCATAGTTTTTCTTTATTCATCCTATTTGAGAATTAGTTCTATTCTTCAGGCATTTAAAACTTTTCTTTGACATTGACGAATCCTCTCTTCAAGTGCTAGTCGAATCCCCTATTCTAAGGTAAGTGTCGACTTTTGTTAGATCTCATATTTTATCCCCGGTTTTTGAAAGGCAAAAAGCCGAAAAGCTAATAGTTTAATGCTTCTATGATTGGGCGGCAATTTGGGATTTGAAGGAAGCTTGGTCAACTAGATCTAAAATGCGAAAATAGCTAGTCTCTAATTTCAAGATTTTAAGGTAAGAAGATTTGTTATTCAAATATATAAAATTGGGTAGAACACTAACCATGGCCAAATATAGGAGAGGCCCTAGTTTCACATCCTTCCGACTTTTTAAGCAAAGTTGTAGATCGGTTTAGCAAGGGTATCGACATTAATCAGGTGTGTAGATCTCTAACACACTCTTTAACTGTGTTTTATGTGTTATGGGCTAAAAAGCCAGAAAGTGGCTGTGTAGACAGTCAAATAAAACCCTAAAAGGGTTAGGCAAGGATGCCAGGTACGTAATCATAGAAATCTCTATGTGTATCGATATATATATATAAGAAAGCCTGTATGATGTTTTCTTTATGTGTGTATGCATGGGGTGGGATTTTGATATGATGAAGGGGAAGAAGGTCGCATAGCGATCGGTGGCTTTGCCACATAGGTCACATAGTGATTGGTCTTTATGACAGGCAGCTCAGCTGTCGAGATGCTACGATGTATTATTAAGGTCGCATGGCGATCGGTGGCTGGGCCACGTTATATTATGAGGTCACATAGTGATCGGTGGCTATGCCACGTTTAATGATTCCTGAATAATAGGAATAGGCAGTACGGCTGTCATTATGGTGTGTAGCGGATGGAGGGTTGATTGTAGAAATCCCCAAGGTGTGATGGTTGGTACGGGTTGGTGTGTAGAGGATGGAATTCTAGGATGGGTTGGGCTATTCATCATCTATTATCTGTCATGTGATTATGATTTTTTCCATTGTGTATGGGCCAGGGCTCATAATGTATTTGTGGGCCCAAGCCTTTTGTGTGTTTTCGGGATTTGCACACTGAGTCTTGGTGACTCACCCTATTATTTTTCCCTAACTTTTTAGATGAGCAGTAGATCGTGGACATGGGAGCCGAGACGGACTCGAGGGGCCATCAAGTTTTTATTTTTATAAATTATTTTCGGTTTTTCTTTTAAGTTTTATTTTGAGAATATTTAGGTAATAAGGCCCCATAGTTTATATTCGCCTAAGTAGTTTTTTTAAATATTTGCAACTTATGAAATTTTGTCAAAGGTTTAATTATTCATAATAACAATAATACAAGGGGTTTTTTTTTTAAATGTCACTTATTTATTAATTACTGCCTAATAAATCTACGATTTCCAAAACCAACAAAGCAAAAGTTTTCAATGTACAACCCGTAGCATACCAGATCCGGGTCAAAACGTATGGGCCGAGTTTGGGGTGTTACATTTTGGTATCAGAGCCCAGTTCAAAACTTGGGCTGTGAAATGGGTCTAGTTGTGTTTTGAAAAAAAATGTTTTGGATAAAGATATGGCCTTCGAGTCTACCGGCACCCGATCCACCCAGGTAAGTATTCTGAACTCCTGATTGTGATATAAATGTGGGCTTAATGGGCTTTATGGGACGTAGACTATCTAGACTAGAACTTGATGGACTCTAGGCTTAGACAAACAACTCTTCAATTCCATAAGACTCAATTTCACTAAACAAAACCTGTAAATGAGTCGCAAGACTAAGGTGTGGCAACAGGCATATGCATGTCTAGGAGTAGATCTGGAAGAGCTTGGTATTTAAGCAGTCCAAGTGACTCACCTCCTCTCTTCTGGAATTTTACAGTGCATAGTGATTTGTTCACTTTAGCCATGACAGAGGGTGTGGCAATAGGCATACGCATGTCTAGGAGTGGATTCGAGGAGAGCTTGGTATTTAAGCGATCTTAGTGACTCACCTCCTCTTCGCTGGAATCTTACCTGGTGCGTAGTGACTATTCACTCTAGCTATAAGGACTTGTTCATGGGCTAAACCCATAATTAAAAGCCAAAAGGGACCAACCACGCTATTTGAAAAAAATCCCGAAGTGTTGTAAAATTTTCAAAATACTTTTGATTTGTGAAAATTTCCAATCAACCCTGAATTTATAAACACTTATGTTTTAAAAACTTACCCGAAAACCTCATATTTACAAGAATAACCTGGTTTATGAAACTAGATTTTCCAAGAGTACCCCTGCTTAAAAAAAAAACAACAACAACATCAAAAACATCCCTGGTTTGTAAATTACCAAACTACCCTTGTTTTGTAAAATGACCAAAATACCCCTGGTTTGTAAAATTACCAAATTACCTCTGGATTTCAAAATTACCAAAATACCCCTGAATTTCAAAATTATCGAAATACCCCCGAATTTCAAAATTACCGAAATACCCTCGAATTTTAAAATTACTGAAATACCCCCGAGTTTCAAAATTATCGAAATACCCCTGGATTTCAAAATTACTGAAATACCCCCAGATTTTGAAATTACCGAAATACCCTCGGAGTGCAAAATTACTGAAATACCCCCAGATTGCAAAATTACCAAATACCCTTATTTCACAAAATCACCAAGGAACCCTATTTTGGAAAATTACGAAAATACCCTATAGGATAAATTACGAAAGTACCCCTGGGTAGTGAAACAACGAAAACACCCTTATGTGATGAATGTAAGTTCATGGATGTTATTTGTATGTTGATGATTGAATGTATGTGGTTCCTGGAACTAGGAGACAAACTTGAGAATGAAACCAGTAGATGTAATCTCGAATTCAAAGAACTACTCTTAAACTACTGTTCATAAGATTGTTTGTGGGTAATCAATGAAAAAAATTAATAATTCATAAAATTTCTAATCAGATAAACACGAACCGGTAGAATGAGTACAAGGGGATGAGGACGCTCAAGATGCAAATACCGGTGCGTACTCTACATAGTATTCTAAGTGTTTCCTTTGGCTTTAGAATTAGAGTGCGCAGTGAAAGCATAGTGGTGAGACTTGGGTAGTACGATTAATAGTTAGTTGGAAATTTCGAGGACGAAATTTCTTTAAGGAAGGTAGAACTGTAACATCCTAAATTTTTGGGCTTATGCGTTTAATGGGTGAATATGTGTAAGGTGTTAATTTAAGTGTTAGGGGCCCAAATTGGGCTCACGATTAGGCTAAAGCCTTGATTAAATTATTAGATTGGGCATTAAAGAATTAAAAGGTGGTAATTATGTTTAAAATGCCAAACATGGGCTTGTGGCCCAACAATAAGTGGCACTATAAGGGAATTAGAAGTGACGCCACACACAAGGGATTTAGTGGCCCAAAATTTAAGTTAAATGAAGCCCAAATCTTTTAATTTAAGTGAGTTAAATTTCGGCAATTAGGTTTAATAAGGTGGACGGCTACAAGGCTTAAAAATAGGAGATTTATATGGATTTAATAATTGATAATTTAATAGATAAAAAGGAGAAAAGATAAGAGCCTATCTACAAGGCAAGTGATGGCTGAAAATCCATCACCTAGAGGAGTGTAAAATTCAGCTACTGCATGGCAAAGAGGGTGCCGAATTTCCCCTCTCTTTTAGCTTGAATTTTAAAGGCGTTCTCGGTTTTTAGCAGTAGGTGCCGAAATATCTATAAATAGGGGGATAGCTCCTTGATTCTGACATATTAAAAACCCTAATTCTCTCTATTCTTTGTGCCGAATTCTTTAGCCTCTCCCTCTCCAATTTTTTTTCTCCAATTTTTTCAAAAGCCGATACTCTTCTCCATTTTTTCCTCATTGTGCCGATTGTTCTTTAAAAAGCCGAAATCTCCATAGTTTTTCTTTATTCATCCTATTTGAGAATTAGTTCTATTCTTCTAGCATTTAAAACTTTTCTTTGACATTGACAAATCCTCTATTCAAGTACTAGTCGAATCCCCTATTCTAAGGTAAGTGTAGACTTTTGTTAGATCTTATATTTTATCCCTGGTTTTTGAATGGCAAAAAGCCGAAAAGCTAATAGTTTAATGGTTCTATGATTGGGCGACAATTCGGGATTTGAAGGAAGCTTGGTCAACTAGATCTAAAAGATGAAAATAGCTAGTCTCCAATTTCGGGATTTTAAGGTAAGAAGATTTGTTATTCAAATATATAAAATTGGGTAGAACACTAACCATGGCCAAATATAGGAGAGGCCCTAGCTTTACATCCTTCCGGCTTTTTGAGCAAAGTTGTAAATCGGTTTAGCAAGGGTATCGACATTAATCAGGTGTGTAGATCTCTAACACGCTTTTTAACTTTGTTTTACGTGTTATGGGCTAAAAAGCCGGAAAGTGGCTGTATAGGCAGTCGAATAAAACCCTAAAAGGGTTAGGCAAGGATGCCAAGTACGTAATCATAAAAATCTCTATGTGTATCGATATATATATATATATAAGAAAGCCTGTATGATGTTTTCTTTATATGTGTATGCATGGGGTGGGATTTTGATATGATGAAGGGGAAGAAGGTCGCACAGCGATTGGTGGCTTTGCCACATAGGTCACCTAGTGATCGGTCTTTATGACAGGCAGCTCAGCTGTCGAGATGCTACGATGTATTATTAAGGTTGCATGGCGATCGGTGGTTGAGCCACGTTATATTATGAGGTCACATAGTGATCAGTGGCTATGCCACGTTTAATGATTCCTGAATAAAAGGAATATCTAGTACGGCTGTCGTTATGGTGTGTAGCGGATGGAGGGTTGATTGTAGAAATCCCCAAGGTGTGATGGTTGGTACGGGTTGTTGTGTAGAGGATGGAATTCTAGGATGGGTTGGGCTATTCATCATCTATTATCTGTCATGTGATTATGATTGTTTCCATTGTGTATAGGCCAGGGCTCATAATGTGTTTGTGGGCCCAAGCCTTTTGTGTGTTTTCGGGATTTGCACACTGAGTCTTGGTGACTCACCCTATTATTTTTCCCTAACTTTTCAGATGAGCAGTAGATCGTGGACATGGGAGCCGAGACGGACTCGAGGGGCCATCAAGTTTTTATTTTTTTTAGATTATTTTCGGTTTTTCCTTTAAGTTTTATTTTGGGAATATTTAGGTAATAAGGCCCCATAGTTTATATTCGCCTAAGTAGTTTTTTTAAATATTTGCAACTTATGAAATTTTGTCAAAGGTTTAATTATTCACAATAACAATAATACAAGGGTTTTTTTTTAAATGTCACTTATTTATTAATTTCTGCTTAATAAATCTACGATTTCCAAAACCAACAAAGCAAAAGTTTTCAATGTACAACCCGTAGCATACCAGATCCGGGTCGAAACGTATGGGCCGGGTTTGGGGTGTTACAACAATTCTCATTTCTAACCCTAAATTTTAAAATTTTCACAATTTGGTCCATATTACTTAAAATCAACAATTAACTACTCAACAATGGTAACATCTAAAATCTTTAACAGTA
Organism: Gossypium bickii; assembly: GCA_025503065.1. Classification (NCBI taxonomy): domain Eukaryota; kingdom Viridiplantae; phylum Streptophyta; class Magnoliopsida; order Malvales; family Malvaceae; genus Gossypium; species Gossypium bickii. The sequence goes on from CP106715.1 coordinate 101,298,137, forward strand.
TTGAAAAATTCAACATGGGTCAACTAGCTTATGGTGTCAGGGTTCCGAAAATTAAAAAAAACTAGAAAATGACTAAATTACACTAATCAATTTGAAGTTAGAAAATTTTAAGCCCTATTGTCGTTCTCCCCTTTTCTCTTCTTCTCCTATTTGATTTTGCATGAAAGAACATATGAAAATGTCTTTCATTTCTTCCACTATTAATCTATTGGAATTTACCCTTTTATTATTATTATTATGAAAAGAACTAGCTTTATTTTATTAATTAAAATATGTTTCATTTCATTTATTATTATTATTATTATTATTATTATTATTATTATTATTATTATTATTATTATTAAAACTTATAACACAATTCATCATTTTAAATAGCCACATTATCTTCCACTATTAATCTATTGGAATTTACCCTTTTTAAGTCCCCTTTAAGAAGTTCTAATTGAAATTCTTTAGTAAACCAGACGTTTATCACTTACATGTTTAGTCACTATACTTAAATTAAACATTAATTCGATGAAATTATCTAACCAAAATTCAATTCGCCATCAATATTAAAATTAGTGTATCTAATAATTTCAATTCGATGAAATTAAACCCGATACCTCAATTTCCAAAACCACCAACTTTAGAACCGATACACTTGTACCTTGTCTAACTTTCCAAATAATTAAAATTATTAGACCAAACCTCAATATAATATTGTAATACCCTCATCAATATTAATAAATAATATTCATAAATTCTATAATTGGAAAACAGGATTTCTAAACCACAGTTTCCAACTCCACTGACTTTTGGGTCGTTACAAAAAGTCTCTTCGTGGAAAAAGATTATGAGATTTGGTCAAAAATAAAAATTAATTTCGAGGTTCATTGGACCATACGAGATTATAGAAAGAATTGGATCTGTTACTTATCGACTAGCTTTGCTACAAGAATTAGACCAAATCCATAATGCGTTTCATGTATCGATGCTCCAAAGATATAGGTCAAGTCCATCTCATATTATGTCAATGAAAAGCATTGAGGTACGACTTAGCTTATCATATGAAGAAGAATTAGTTCACATTTTAGTAAGAGGCATAAAATAGTTGAAAAACAAGCAAGTTCCCTTGGTAAAATTATTGTGGAGGAATCATAACATAGAAGAAGCTACCTGGGAACCTGAGAATAAAATGCGATCACAATATTTGCAACTCTTCAAATAAATTTCAAGGACGAAATTTTTTTAAAGGGGGGAGAATTGTAACATCACCACTTTAAAAAAGAAAAAAGAAAAGAATATTTATGTTAGAAGTTCTTGAATAAGTGATATATAAATAAATAGTAGTATAAGAAATTATGATTGTTTTTACAGGAAATTATCAAACATGAAAACATAGGGAATTGTTAGTAAGAGCATGTGGTTAAGTTAAAAATTCAGTGTTGAGTTTATGGACTAAACTGAATAAGTTAGGAAAGTATAGGAACTAAAGTGCAAGTATTCTATTTGTATTTTGATGGAAATGGCTTGATGACAATTTTACCATTACTTTAAAAAATCAATGCTTTCATAATGGCTTTTTAATGGTATTTTTATTAAATAATAATATTTTATTAATTAATATTATATTACATAAAAAAATAAGAAAGAGAGAATGGTGAACATCTTTCTTATATTTCTTTCTTTTCATGAAAGCTAATGGGGGAAGAAAAAAAGTTTTTTTTCATTATTTTCCTTTAAATTCAAGCATAAAGTATGATTTTTCTTCAATTTTTTCATAGATTTTGAATCTTGGAAGGTTGTTTTACATATATGTACCAATAGATTTTTTATTTTATCAAGTATTTTGGAAGTTTCCATTAAAGGATATTGATGGAAGCTTATGAAATATTGGAGAAATAAGTTAGTTGTTTTTTTTAGATGAAAAATGATTAGGAGATAAATTCTAACTTGTTGGAAGTGTGAAAATGAAATAAAAATGGACGAAAAGTCTACTTAATACATTTGTCCATGGTGAAAGGGAAGTAGAGAACCTTGACCACTTTGTGTGATATTGATGCTAAATGATAGCTTGTGAAGCAGTGAGTATTCTAGTGAAGACGAAATTGAAAATGGATAATCAAGTCGAAAGATATGCGAATTTTGGACTAGAAAACTTAAGTTGTTAACTTGATGAACCATGCATATTTAAGTTTCTTATTATTAGTTTTAGTATTAGAATGGATAAAAAACATTGTTTCGTATTGAATTTCTCATATTGTAGCTAAAAATGAAGCAAGCATCTTGAAGGAGAAAGGCGAAGAAAAGGAGTAAAGCGATTGAAATTTCGGTTTGTGTTAATATCTTATTTTCATTACATAATGCTTTTGATATTTATTTTACTATGATTAACTATATAAATTTTATTTTTTATGAATTCTAAATAATTTAATTAGTATTTAAAAGATTATGTTTTGATTTAAAACTATGATTTCAATGATAAATTTAGTAAATTCATGATTTTGGGTTGAATTTGATTATTAAGATTTCAAATAGTTGAACAAGCAAATGTATAGTATGTTTTGTATTGTAAGCCTAATTTTACATTAGGCGATATATGATTTAAACATGAAATGAAACTGAAATAAGAATGATATGAAAATGGAATTGAATTGAAATAGATTCTGAAGCTTGGTTTTTACTCTGCTACACTAAGTTAGACTAAATCAAATATAGTTGGCATGCCATAGAGTCTTTATATCGGAGGATTTAGAATTTCCGTATTCCTAGAGGGTCGAGGGAGGAAAGCCCAAACTAGTCATTTTTTATTATTATTAACCCCAAGTCCCAAAGGGTCGTGGGCAATCCCAATTCCAAGAGGGTCGTGGACTACTCTAATAGCCATCGTTGTCGAACAACTCGAGGTGGCGGATTTGTGTTTCTAGGTATGAGTCTAAACCTTAGTGCGAGGTCTAAATTGAAAGAAAAGAATAGAAAAACAAAAGTTGAATTTATTTGAAATTTCATATTGTGCGAATTAAATTAATTACGTGATTTTGAATTCAATTAAAAAACTTATTTTTTTATTCGGTTGTCAATATCATAATATTAAAGTTTATTAGTATTATAATTTTCTTTTATTGTGATGTTATTAATTATATTTATAATCAAGTTTTAATTTATTTCTATTAAATAATTTATGTTCAAGACTTATGTAATGATTTATATGATATTAGTACCACTGAGCATAAAAATTGCTTAGCATACGGTTTGTCTATTGTTTCATACGTAGGTAGTTAAATTTGGTAGATCGTTCCAGCAGCATCCGAAGAATCAAAGATCAACTTAAACAATGTTGGTGAAAAGTTTACTTAATAGTTGATATAAATGGCATGTACCTAGGCTTATAGATGTATGATATCGTGTTCTAAACTGAATTTAAATATTTTCTTTATGTTTTATTGCTAGTATTTTGTAACTAATATTTTGATGAAATAGTAAAGCGTAATGTAACAGCCTAATTTTGGGCCTAGTCGGAACAGTGGTTTCGGGACCACAAATCTGACATTGTAAAATTCATTTTTATTACATTTCTATGGTCTATAGTTTTACGAAATGATTTCACGAAAATTTCGTTGGAAAATTTTTGACGTTTGGGCATTCAATTTAGTACAAATGACTAAATTGTAAAAAGTGCAAAAGTTGAGTTCTACATGCTAGATGTGTCTAATTTTTATGAAATTTTAAATTAAAGGTCCTTAGATGGTAATTAGTCCATTTGTTAAGTTAGTGGACAAGAATGGACATGGTGGGATAAAATTTCAAAGTTTTAAGTGAAAGGCATTTTGGTCATTTGGTAAATAAATGAATAAAAAGGGAAAATCAAGCCAAAAATCTTGTCCATCTTCTCCCCCTTGTGCCGAAAATTAGAAGGAAGACATAGCTAGGGTTTGGCCAACTTTCAAGCTCGATTGTAAGTCCGTTCTTGCCCCGTTTTTAATGCTCTTTACATATCACTCTATTTATCTATTTCTACCATTAATTTAAGGAATAATAAAGGTCTAGGGTTTGAACCGTATTATAAATTCTAATGGTAGAAAATGAATGTTTGGTGTTAGATAAACAACTTTTACTAAGTGATTTTTGATGGAAAGGCTTAAAATGACCTATTTGTAAAAGTTATAAAATATGTAGTAAAAGTGTGTTTTAATGGAAATTGTAGGTTGTTACAGTATAAAAGAGGATCGCCTAGGCTTAGGAATCAAATAAATTGAATAGATTTCATTTTTCGAGCCTAGAGGCAAAAATGTAAATATGTCAAAGTCTAGGGGCAAAAATGTAATTTTTTTATAATGTGATTTTTGGACTGAATTGAATAATGTGAATAATAAATGAGTTAAATTTGCTATTATAGATCAAGAGAAACGAGGTTCGAACCTAGATTGAGGGAAAAATAAAGTATTTGACGATTAGGTCCCAAACCTACTATTTTTGTACCGAGGTAAGTTCGTATGTAAATAATGCATTGTTTTATTTATGTTCTAAATGCTTTAATATTGTATGAATTGTGATTTACTCTTCGAACATAATCGACAAAGCTCGACAAGCGAGAAATCCCGGTTGAACCTTAGGAATAGTTAGGGTACAAATGTCATGACATTAGGGTTATTGACATTTCGTGTAAGACCATATCAGAGATATGACATCGATATGAGACTTTGTGTAAGATCATAGCTGGGCTATTGGCATCGGTATGAGATCCCATGTAAGACCTTATCTGGGATATGACATTGGTATGATATTGTGAATGGGTGATGTCTCGAGTATCCTTTAATATTCCAAGTGGTTCAACAGGTAGGTCGACAGAAATGTTAAAGTTGTGAAAGACTTTGGCATGTTGCACTTGGGTACAGGCATGTACATAAGACTCATGCTTCATGAGCCCGATATGTGATGAACCCTCAATAAGTTTGTGATTGAGTAAGTTTGACTATGAGATTATAATGCCATTTATGTTAATTTACATCATGTTAATTATGTGTTAAATGTGTGTTATAATGCCTATTATTTGCATAAGAACTTACTAAGCTTTAAAGCTTACTCCCCTTTCTTTTCCCTTGTCTTATTGTGTTACCAAGCTAGCTCGGGGATCGGAGACTGTCAGAGATTCACTCACACTATCAACATATCATTTTGGGTACCTAGGAATTTAACATTTTGAGTTATGGCATGTATAGGGACTTGGTCATTTTTTTATGTGTCATAATTGATTTGGCCAAATGTGTTAGCTTATGATGGTTGATAATTCATTTTGTAAATGGCCATTGAAATTGGCTAATATTGGTTTAGGTATATATATACAATTGATGATGCCTTTCCTAGATGTGGAAGTTTGCATGGTATGAATTGTTAAGCATGTGATGTTTGTATGTGATAAATGGTGGCATGTGATGGAAGTGTTAATATCTTGGTTGTGGTTGATTGGTTGTATGTATATGCTTGGATTAGTGTTATGTTTTGTGGTATAGGTATGTGCATAAAAGGGTGGCAAAAGGCCTTGGTAAATAGCCTTATTTTTGTCCACACGGGCATGTGTCTAGTCCATGTACGACACACGGCTTGCCCCATAAGCATGTGTTCTGGCCGTGTGTCCCATGCACCTTAATTGTTGCAAAATAGAATGCTTAGTAATGAGCACACAGGCAGAGACATGGGCGTGTGTCTCAGCCGTGTGGATGGCACGGCCTCAAAAACGGGCGTGTACCCTGGCCGTGTGAAGTTTGCACCTATTTTACGAAAAATTATGAAAATTTAATCGATTACACGGCTAAGCACACGGGCGTGTGACTTGGCCATGTGACCTCAATTTGATGATGAAGTTATAAACAGAAAGCTCCCTAATTTGAACATGGCCTGAAGCATAGGCATGTCTTAGGGTCACATGGTCATGTCCCGAACCCACACGGGCGTGTGGCCCCTTTTACATGAAAAATTTTCTTAGTTTCCCAAAAGTTTCCAAAGTTCTCAGTTTAGTCCCGAACCACTTTCGATGCATGTTTTGGGCCTCGTAGGCTCGTGATAGGGACGATATGAATGTATGTGAAAGGTTTAAACTTAGATGGAAATTTATGTCTCGGTTTTATATGTTTGCTTGTGTTTATGTCTGGTGATGCCTCGTACCCTGTTCTGGCATTGAATACGGGTAAAGGGTGTTACACGTAAAATCTAGTTTATTGGTATGTTTTGATAAATCGAAGTATTGGGAATTGATTTTGGATAAGATTTGAATGTGGATATATTGTGAAATCTAAATTTTTCAGGGCGTTTTACATAAAATAGGCAAAAATGCTGCCGAAATTTTTATAAAATAATTTTACTACTATGTTTCCATTTTGAAAAAGTAAAATAGAAAAGTAAGTTGCTTCGGCAATGGAACATGGAATTTTATATTCAGATCCAATAATTGGGTTCGGTATAAGGTGTCATAGGAAGAGTATCAGTTTAATAATCTGCAAACAATGATGGTTCATCCAAAACATAGTGGCAGTTTATCTGCAAACTCTTTATCTGAAAATATTGGTGGTTTACCTACAAAATTTTTGACTGGTAGTTTATCTGCAAATCAGTGGTGGTTTATCGACAACACTGTATGTAATAGATGGATGAGTTATAGGGAACTCTTATTGTGGTGTGTAGCGGATTTGGGTAGGATCATTTCTGATAAATTAAAATTGCATTGTAATTCGTAAGCATGTGCATGCAAAACTATGAACCTTGAAATATTATAATGATATGTTGATCTGAAAATCTGATACTCTGAATTGTTATACGATTGTGATTATTCTAAGAATTGTTATTTCGTATGCTTTGTCTACTGTTCTACACAGATTTTCTTGTGATTGGACTCACACTGAGCTTCTTAAGCTCACCCCTTCAATTTCCATCTTTATAGATAACCCACAAGGTTAGGACACAGACACGACATTTGGAGGGCTCGGCTCAGATAGTTTATTTTTATAAAAATATTTTAGACACATTATTTATAAGTTCTATTATTTTGGAGTTGTATTGCTTTATTTAAATTGTGGCATGGGACTTAAGTTTTGGATTTATTTGGCATGCATGACATTTAATTTGATTTTAGGATATTTAAACATGGATTTTGAATTAATTACGCATAAATTTTTGGTTTTTCTTATTTAAAACAATTATGATTATCACTTTTCCGCTGCAATATCATGTAAATGAGATTTTGAAAAGTAAAAAAAATTGGAGATCAACTTTTGCTAATTAAACTTTAAAATTTTTGGTTTTGGAAAATTTTATCTTTTAGTGAAAAGAAGATAACATGCTAAGTTTTTCTACTAAAGAAAGAAAATGTTTTTAAATTTTTTTTTATAAACTCCGATAGTTTTACTAGGCCATTTCGGTGGTCAATATAATCTTTCAAATTTGACCGTAACATTTAGGTCGAGTTTGGGTGGTTACATTATGGAAGGGTGTAAAACCACTTAAATTTTACCCCAATGTCCACTTACATTTTAGTTTTACACATTTTCTTATTTTTTGTATGATTAGACCGTCATATTTCATATTTCATTCATATAGACCATGCATATTTTGGAGTAAATTAAAATTTTCTAACTATTTATTTTATGTAAAATATTTTCAACCATTCAATAAATATAGATATATAAAGTAATTTAGATCAATATGATAGATAAATCGGTTCAAAATTTTACATGAATGACAAGTGAAATTATATCGATAAATTCAATAGTTAAATTATTAAAATTTTAATCTATAACTTATAATATCTATAAAAACATAAGTTTAAAGAAACTTTTGAATGATGAGAATATCCTTTATTGTTCACTGTATTACTAAATTAACATTAAAAATATTTTATATTTTAAATAATAATTTTTTTATTCATTTAAACTATACGGTTGAGATAAATTTGAATCCAACATATCAAGAATAAGTAATATTAATTATTAATAATAGATAAAATTATTAATAAGTAATAAGTTTTTATTGGTTTGAACTAAACAATTGAATATATTAATTAATAATTATTATTAGATACTATTTTAAAGGCTTAAGGGTAAAAAAAGCTCTTAGTAAAAAAATGAATAAGTAAATTGAACTCTTAAAAAAAGTGCATCCTATTGAGTCCTTAATGACAAAAAAAAAAAAAAGATCAATTAGGCTCTTCCGTTAACAGAAACCGTTAGTTGATCGTCTTGATCGTCAAAGGTGCTGACTTGGCAACATTAGAAGATGACATGTGGTAGGATGCTGATGTGGAATTTTAAAAAAATTAAATATATTCTTTTTAGAAATACTTTTTTTCCATAAAATTATAAAATAATTAATAAAAATTACAACTAGAATGAACCTAGATATATGGTTTTACAAGTTCATTCATTTTAGATGAGTTAAAAACTAAAAAAGTTTAAAAATTATAAAAAAATATATTAATAATTACTTAAAAATTCTAAAAAATTGAAAAATTCAATAATTCTAATATATATTCAAATATTTTTATATTATATATAAAAATTTCCAATGATTTTCATTAATAATCTCTAATAATAATTTATTTATATAATTCAAATATAAAATTTATTAATTTAGTTTTTCAATTTGAAAATTTGAATTTAAAAAATTATATTTGAATTTCAAATTTCCAATTTGACTTTTTTTAAAATTCAAATTGCAATTTGAATTTTTTATATTCGAAATTAAAAATTCAAATTGAAAAATATTCAAATTTTGTATATATAAATTATTGTTAAAAAATATTAATATTTTTAAATATAATATAAAATTATTCGAATATATTTAAAAACTATTTTTATAAAGTTATTGATTTTTTCAATTTTTAGAAAATTTAAATAATTATTAACATTTTAAATATTTTTAGACTCTTTTTAATTTTGAACTCATCTAGAATGAATGTGGACATATGGTTGTCTAGATTCAAATGAACTTAGACAATGTTATTCCAGATGTAATTTTTATTAAATACTTTTTTTAAAAAATTATAAAAATTTTCAAAAAAATTAAAAAATTATTTTTTTGCTGACGTCAGCACCTTTAACGGTCAAACCGGTCAACTAATAATTTTCGTTAACGAAAGGGCCTGGTTGATTATTTTTGTGGTCATTAAGCACTCAACAGGGTGCACATTTTTTAAGGGCTAAATTCATTTTTTTTAATTTTTTTACTAAAGGCATTTTTTTATCCTTAAGCCTATTTTAAATTATCATTTAATTAGTCTTACAACTATAAATCAACTAAAATTAAGATTAATTATTATAAATAACATTCAAAACTTAAACATTTTCAAACAAATAGCATTGATAAGTTTAAATGTGACATGGTACCAATGAAAGATGAAAATTCATTTTAATCAATAATGAGGTAAAATTATTATATACATTTATCATATACTTATTTTTTTTATTATACTTATTATACTAAATTTATTTTAAACTCCTTATTCACTTTCTCTTATTACTCTATTGCCTTATGTGAAAGTTTGACTTTATAATTGTATGTTTTTAATAATTTTAAATTTACAAATTTAAATATATTTGTAATATTAATAGCAATTATTTTTAAATTTTATTTTATTTTATTTTTTAGTTAATTTATATTTTTTAAAATTTTCAAAATTTACTTTCATTTTGATTTTTTATAAAGTTGAAAATTTTCAAATTATTTCATATTATTATTTTTATAATACAATTAGATTATTTAATGTTAATAGTTGTTTCACTTGAGAAAATAAGCTATTATAGAATTGGGAAAAAAAATATTATGATAATCTCAACCCTATTAAATAAGTCGGTTTTGAACAACATTCATAATATTTAATTCGATAATATTTTATAAAATTTGGATTTATTTTATAATTAATAATATTGTTATTTGTATGTTAAAAAATAACATTTTTATTTGATTTTATATTAGAAAATAGATAACAATGTTAAAAATAGTTTTGAATATTAAAACTAAAAGAATTCAAATTAAAATTTAACATTAATTTTAAAAAATAATAGTTTATTCGATAATTAATGCTGAAGTAATCCATCTTTATAATTTAAAAATGATCAATATCTTAGTGAAGGGTGGTCGGACTCGTATGGAGAAAACAATGGCAGCTTTTCATAATGCTTTATAAGACTGTGATCTTAGTGATTTGGGTTTCTTGGAGCGTTGGTTCACTTGAGAGAGGGGCAAATTGGCTGCGACTAAAATCCATGAACGGGTTGACAGAGGGGTAGCTAATTCAGAATGGTGGTGCAAGTTTCCAAGTTATATCGTTGCTCATTTGCCTCACTCTATTTTCAACCATTTTTCAATATTAGTGGATACTATGGGGTGCTGTTACAATTGGATTGGGAGAAGCTTTCAGTGGTTTAGGTTGCATGCAGACTAGTTTTGGATTGTTCTTTCGAGGAAGAAGTTCGGGGTTTTTAATCTTTGGTTAAAACTAATTTTTCGTCTAAACTTGAGGGCTTGGGTAAGAGATTGACACACTGGCATCGTACGCAGCAGAGTGTGCTGAAGGCTAGGAAGAAGATGCTTGAGGACAAAATGGTTGAATTGTATACGACAGACCCAGATGATGACACCCTTGTTGAACTGATAAAAGTACAACTTGGTTTGAATCTAGAGGCTGACCGGGATGAACTCTATTGGGAATAACGGTCGCTCCTCAATTGGCTCTCATATGGTGATCGAAATACAACTTTTTTCCATAAGACTGCCTCGATGCGGAAATAGCGTAACACTGTAAAGGGCTTTCAGAATGATGTTGGTTCTTGGATACCAAAATAGGATAGAGTGTTGAGGTTGGCTACATTCTACTTTAGGAATTTGATCACTGCTTTTACTGCATGGGATGTGGATAGGATATTTGCCAATGTTGAAAGGAAAATTCTGATGAGATTAACAGATTACTGTAACCATTCACGGTAGAAGAGATATGGGTGGCTGTCAAGGATATGGCCCCTCTTCGGGCCCCTAAAGTTAATGGGTTTCTGGCCTTATTTTACCAGAAATTTTGGCACATTCTAGGAGCGGATGTTACTACATTTTGCCTTGTCGTGCTTCAAGGTGAGATTGCAATGGAGAACATTAACAAGACTAATATTGTCTTGATCCCAAAGGTTAGTAAGCCAAGGACCATTATGCAATTTCAACTTATTATCTTTTGCAACGTGTTGTACAAAATCATTGCCAAAGTTGTAATACCTCTAACCCGTATTCGTCACCGGAACAGGGTTACGGAGCGTTACCGAAACTTTCAAAACATTTTTAGATAATTCATGTAAATTACCATTCATTAACCGAGATTTATTCATATCGTCCCTTAAATGGACCCTCAAGGCCCAATACGAGCATTAGAATCAAGTCGGGACTTAATTAGAAACTCTAAGAATATTTCGTGAAATTACAAAAATTTTCCAAGTTGCAGGGCTCACATACCCGTGTGGTTCGAGAGACACACCCTTGTGACCCTGGAACACGCTCGTGCTACAGGTTGCGTTCGACCCCGTGTAACACTCTGACTTGTTCACACGGCCATGCCACACGCTCGTGTGCTAGGCCGTGTGGTTAATTAAATTCCTTTTGAAATTATATACAGGTTTCACACAGCCATGACACACGTTTGTGTTCTAGGTTGTGTACCACACACGATTGAGACACACGCCTGTGTCTCTACCCGTGTGCTTAATTTTGACCATTCTGTTTTCTCAAATTTAAGATGCAGGAGACACACGGCCTAACCACATGCCCATGTACCAGGCCGTGTGTCACACACAGTCTAGACACACGCCCGTGTGGACAAAATAAAGCCATTTCTAGCTTCATTTCTCACCCAAAATCATACCAATGGTCTGCACTAAGACTCACATCCAAAAACCATCCAAGCATTGAATTCAAGCAATTTATAATCTAACATGATATATTGTTACATGCATTCAAGTTTAAATTTTACGTTTTATAAGCATACTCATTTAACCTTTCCCAGTCAATTAATAATAAACACTTATGTTATCTCCACAAAATAAACTTAAATGCATATATATGTGTACCAAAACATAATCATCACTAGACATTCCAGTGGCTAGATTACAATAATCATTTAAATTTACATGCCAATATGACCAATATAACCTAAACATGCCATTATAACCATAATTGATTTACCGTATTGTACCAACATGGGCGGATGAATAGTGTGAGTGATCTCCACCAAGCTTCCAATCCAACGAGCTTCTGATTTACTCTAAAACAGGGAAATAAAACTAAGTAAGCATAAAATACTAAGTAAGTTCATATAACATGGTACTTTGTATACCATTCATTCTATTTTGAGGTAACTATGTAAGGCATATTCAATCACTTTGACATCAAGCCCTACACATATCCTCATTGCCCTTGTGTAACATCCCGAAAGTGGGCCTAGTAGGATTGGGCCCAATGGGCCTTCGGCGTAGGAGTGTTTAAAATCTTTGAAAACAAGAGAATGGCATTATTGCAAATTGGACTTATTAGTTAAGTGAATTTGGAAAGTTACGAGGTTTGGTATGAAGTCTCGGGTTTAATTAGGCCTTAGGAAAAATATGCTATTTTAGCACTTTAAGGAGAAATGGTAAGTAGCTTCAAGACTTATAGAAATAAATGAGGAATGTGCTTGCATAAATGAGCTATTGGCAAAGAGGTTATGGCATCAAGTGATGGACTTTGAGGGAAGAGGTTCAAATCCCATTGTGTGACTTTAACTATTATTTTTGCACTCTTTCCTTAAGTGTCGGCCAAGCATGTAAATAAGGCAAGGTGGACTTTTTATTTTTGGCAAGATGGCTAAGGAAAATAGGAAAGGATGAATGTGAGGAAAGAAATCAAGAGAAAAGGGAAAGTAAGGGGAACATGTGGCCTTTTTCAAGGGATGTATTATGGAAAGGGTGGTTGGAAAATTTTTAACTATTAGGGGCATTAATGTGGACAGTTTTGGGGCTAAAGGGGGTGATAGCCGAATTTTGCTAGGAGTTTTTGGCAAAGCTAGTGCTTGAGAGGTTGTTCTCTTTAGTTTTTTGTATCATTCTCTTTCTCTCCAAATTTCCTCTTCTCTTTGCCGAATTTTCAAGCCTTTAGTGTGCATTTTTGTTTCTTCTTTTCTTCCTTGTTGTCGAAAGTACCTAAGCCTTGGAGATCAAATTGTTCACTCGTTTTCCTTTGGAAATACCGAACCCTTCATTTCTTCTTTATCGTTCTTCTCATCCGTATTAACACTCACTCCTTTGATCAATCGGTAAGTGGTTTTATTCAAACATTTTTATTTTTCTTTCTCCTAGCCGAATATAAGTCTTGGCATAGGATGGTCCTTTTAACCGAGACCATTATTTTATTCTACCCTCTTAAATGAGATTATTTTCTCTTTTTCGTAGTGTTTTAAGTGGGAGACCGTGTAATGTACTAGCCGAAGTCAAATGGCGGAAATTGGATCCAATATCGATAAGGTAAGGGGGTTTATTTTGGATTTTTCGTTATATCTCTATTTGGCTATGTTGTAAATCGGATTGAAGTTTCGACTAATCGATTATGTTTTAGGGACGAAATCACTCGATATATCCTATTTGCAAATCCTTCGGATATAGTGGGTCAACGAAGAATGGTTCTTTAGGGAATCCTAATCAAGGTGTGTAATCCCATACTGTAATCTCGTACCCTTCCGAATACATGTTTGAAAAGGTGTGTAATCTCACACCGTATTCCATGGGTTAGATAATTATATCGTGTTAATCGTTTGATTAAACCGCGTTTTAGTGACAACGGGTAAAATGGCATAATTATCATTATAATGGTAAAGACTATGAAATCGGTATTAAGACTGTGAAAATTACGAGATTACCCTTAATGGGCCAATTCAATAAAAGTGATTATATGGGCCAAATGTGAAATTTGATAAATGGGCCAAATGTGATATTTGATATATAGGCCAAATGTGATATTTGATATATGGGCCAAATGTGATATTTGATATATGGGCCACTTGTGATATTTGATATATGGGCCAAATGTGATATTTGATATATGGTCCAATTGTGATATTTGATATATGGGCCAAATGTGATATCTGATATATGGGCAAATGTGATATTCGATATATGGGCCAAGTGCGATATTTGATATATGGGTCAAAAGGTGATATGGGCCAGATTGTGGAAATTTTATAATGGGCCATATTGTTTGTAATAATTATATGAATGGATTGTTGTAAATGAATATGCATATTATATAAATGATTTGCATGGGTTGGGATATTGACGAAGAGAAGTTCTGGTAGCTTCGCTACAAAATTCTGGTGGCTCTGCCACAAATCTGAAAAATGGCAAATGCCATGTAAACTCTGTAAATCTGGTGGCTTGTCCACAAATTGATAAACGACTTAATGCCTATTTTGGTGTGCTGGCGGGGTGGGTGACTAAAGCTCCCCACAGGTGTGCTGGTTGGTACAGGTGGTGTGTAGCGGATGGAAATTAGGTTTGGTTTGGGAATTGCATATTACACTCATTTTATACATGTTATTATGTTATATTTGTAATGGGCCTTGGCCCAATAAATGCTAAATTGGATTTTGGCCAGTGGACAATGGTAAGTGGTTTACACACTGAGTTCTAAGTAACTCACCCCGCTTTCCTTACTCTTCTCAGGTAATGATCAGTGACGGAGACTTGGGCTGTGGACGACTCGGTGGAGGCCATACTACGAATAATGGGTTATTTAAATTTTGGATTTCTTTTAAGTACTTTTTATTATTTTGCTATTTTAAGTTAAGTTGTAATAAGGCCTCTGGATAAATTTTAATGTTATTTCACGTTTGATGGATTTTATAATTTGCTTGAACATTTTAAGTGGGATTTTTCTAAAGAAAAAATTAAATGTTTTTCTCAAAATGAACATGCAAAAAGGGTTTTCATTCTTAAATATTTTAACTCGAAAAATTTTCTGTTAACAACATTTTTCAAAATTTTGTTTTCAAAATTATTTTCGAACTCTATTAAATTTTCTCGAAATATTAATTTAATTTCGTTTTAAGTTTCAATTTATAAATTCTTACGTCTCAAATTGGTTGATTTATCAACCAACCTTAGTTTTCAATAAACTTCACGTCAAGATGTTTTGAAAATCCAATTTCTTAAAATCTTTAAAAGACTAGATGTATATTCCTTCCGTGTGACATGTCAAATTTGGTTTTAACGCATAGACCAGGTTTGGGGTGTTACATCATTAGTTCAAATTTATCGATTTATCAATCAAATCTTCGAGGTTAGTAGTATTTTATCAAATCAAACTTGTTTTCTTGATTTTAACAAAGCAATATTTTAGTACGAATAAAAAGGGTTTAACATGTTTTGCTCGTGTGACATACCAAATCCGCTCATAACGCATGGGCCGGGTTTGGGGTGTTACATTTTATGGTATTAAAGCCCAGTTGCAAAACTCGGCCAGTTACATTTTATGGCACCACGGGTATCCGGCACCAAGTCAAGTAAGTATTTGTTTTCATTTTATGATTATTGTGTTATTGCTGTGGTACGAAAATTATACGAAATAGAATACTCTAGAACTGTTAGCTTTAGGAGTTGAAACTATAGAGACTGAGACTCTAGAATGCGGATTTGACACTTGAAAACAACTTTTCTACTCATACTCCATAAAACATCGTTTAATAAACATTGAATAGTGTACCGATTCATAACACTCGTAATCAAGATTAAATCGACTTAGTGAACATGAACGCTAGAAGATGTGGACGCGGTAGACGTAGACGTGCTAGAGGCCGAGGTACTAGGACTAAGGCTTCAGCATCGGGGCGTGTTTTCGAAAGGGAGACGTTGGCATCGCCAGTGGCTGAGACGGGATCTCATGCTCGAGCTAGGGTTAATGAGCTGACTCAGATAGTTAAGAAGGTATTGAAGGAGGTTAAGGAGATCAGTGAAGCACTTCGAGTTGGGTCTGTGGACTGTAAGAAGAAAAGAGATTACGGTTCTTTTGGGTCACAGTCTTGTTTCGTGAAGCATGTCAAGGCACGTCCAAACTTTTTGGCTTGCGATTATTGTAGAATGCGTCATCCGGGAAAATGCTGGAGGAGGTTAGGAGCATGCTTGAGATACGGGTCTAAGGAGCATAAGGCTTGGGATTGTTTCATCGCCATCAAGTCAGGTATGTTTTGGTTGGACGTGATGATTGAATGTAGAAAATTCTAAGTATAAATGGTAGATAACTGATTCCTTCTGTGGTTAGACGTTTTGTTGTGTGAAAGAGGATTCAAGATTATGTTAAAGGTACATTAGTGTTATTAAGATCAGAGTGCGCAGCGAAAGCATAGTGGTGTGATTTGAACGGTGCGTTTAGTAGTTGGTTGGAGATTTCGAGGACGAAATTTCTTTAAGGAGGGTAGAATTGTAACATCCCGAAATTGGGCCAAGTAGGATTGGGCCCAATGGGCCTTCGGCGTAGGAGTGTTTAAAATCTTTGAGAACAAGAGAATGGCATTATTGCAAATTGGACTTATTAGTTAAGTGAATTTGGAAGGTTACGAGGTTCCTATAAAGTCTCGGGTTTAATTGGGCCTTAGGAAAAATTTGCTATTTTAGCACTTTAAGGAGAGATGGTAAGTAGCTTCAAGACTTATAAAAATAAATGAGGAATGTGCTTCCATAAATGAGCTATTTGTAAAGAGGTTATGGCATCAAGTGATGGACTTTGAGGGAAGAGGTTCAAATCCCATTGTGTCCAAACTTTAACTATTATTTTTGCACTCTTTCCTTAAGTGTTGGCCAACCATGTAAATAAGGCAAGGTGGACCTTTTATTTTTGGCAAGATGGCTAAGGAAAATAGGAAAGGATGAATGTGAGGAAAGAAATCAAGAGAAAGGGGAAAGTAGGGGGAACATGTGGCCTTTTTCAAAGGATGTATTATGGAAAGGGTGGTTGGAAAATTTTTGACTATTAGGGACATTAATGTGGACGATTTTGGGGCTAAAGGGGGTGATAGCCGAATTTTGCTAGGAGTTTTTGGCAAAGCTAGTACTTGAGAGGTTGTTCTCTTTAGTTTTTTGTATCATTCTCTTTCTCTCCAAATTTCCTCTTCTCTTTGCCGAATTTTCAAGCCTTTAGTGCGCATTTTTGTTTCTTCTTTTCTTCCTTGTTGCAGAAAGTACCTAAGCCTTGGAGATCAAATTGTTCACTCGTTTTCCTTTGGAAATACTGAACCCTTCATTTCTTCTTTATCATTCTTCTCATCCGTATTAACACTCACTCCTTTGATCAATCAGTAAGTGGTTTTATTCAAACATTTTTATTTTTCTTTCTCCTAGCTGAATATATGTCTTGGCATGGGATGGTCCTTTTAACCGAGACCATCATGTTATTCTATCCTCTCAAATGAGATTATTTTCTCTTTTTCGTAGTGATTTAAGTGGGAGACCGTGTATTGTTCTAGCCGAAGTCAAACGGTGGAAATTGGATCCAATATCGATAAGGTAAGAGGGTTCATTTTGGATTTTTTGTTATATCTCTATTTGGCTATGTTGCAAATCGGATTGAAGTTTCGACTAATTGATTATGTTTTAGGGACGAAATCACTCGATATATCCTATTTGCAAATCCTTCGGATATAGTGGGTCAATGAAGAGTGGTTCTTTAGGGATTCCTGATCAAGGTGTGTAATCTCGTACTGTAATCCCGTACCTTTCCGAATACATGTTTGAAATGGTGTGTAATCTCACACCGTATTCCATGGGTTAGATAATTATATCGTGTTAATCGTTTGATTAAATCGCATGTTAGTGACAACGGGTAAAATGGCATAATTATCACTATAATGGCAAAGACTATGAAATCAGTATTAAGACTGTGAAAATTACGAGATTACCCTTAATTGGCTAATTCAATAAAAGTGACTATATGGGCCAAATGTGATATTTGATAAATGGGCCAAATGTGATATTTGATATATGGGCCAAATGTGATATTCGATATATGGGCCAAGTTTGCCAATTGTATGTGATATTTGATATATGGGCCAAATGTGATATTCGATATATAGGCCAAGTGTGATATTTGATATATGGGCCAAAAGGTGATATGGGCCAGATTGTGGAAATTTTATAATGGGCCATATTGTTCGTAATAATTATATGAATGGATTGTTGTAAATGAATATGCATATTATATACATGATTTGCATGGGTTGGGATTTTGACGAAGAGAAGTTCGGTAGCTTTGCTTAAAATTCAGTGGCTCGCCACAAATCAAAAATGGCAAATGCCATGTAAACTCAGAATCTGGTGGCTTGTCCATTAAATTGATAAACGGCTTAATGCCTATTTTGGTGTCTTTGGTGGGGTTGGTGACTAAAGCTCCCCACAGGTGTGCTGGTTGGTACGGGTGGTGTGTAGCGGATGGAAATTAAGTTTGGTTTGGGAATTGCATATTACATTCATTTTATACATGTTATTATGTTATATTTGTAATGGGCTTTGGCCCAATAAATGCTAAATTGGATTTTGGTGATGGACAATGGTAAGTGGTTTACACATTGAGTTCTAAGTAACTCACCCGCTTTCCTTACTCTTCTCGGTAATGATCGTGTGACGGAGACTTGGGTCGTGGGACGACTTCGGTGGAGGCCATACTACGAATAATGGGTTATTTAAATTTTGGATTTCTTTTAAGTACTTTTTATTATTTTGCTATTTTAAGTTAAGTTGTAATAAGGCCTCTGGATAAATTTTAATGTTGTTTCACGTTTGATGGATTTTATAATTTGCTTGAATACTTTAAGTGGGATTTTTCTAAAGAAAAAATTAAATGTTTTTCTCAAAATGAAAATGCAAAAAGGGGTTTTTATTCTTAAATATTTTAACTCAGAAAATTTTCTGTTAACAACGTTCTTCAAAATTTTGTTTTCAAAATTATTTTCGAACTCTATTAAATTTTCTCGAAATATTAATTTAATTTCTTTTTAAGTTTCAATTTATAAATTCTTACGTCTCAAATTGGTTGATTATCAACCAACCTTAGTTTTCAATAAACTTCACGTCAAGATGTTTTGAAAATCCAATTTCTTAAAATCTTTAAAAGACTAGATGTATATTCCTTCCGTGTGACATGTCAAATTTGGTCTTAACGCATAGACCGAGTTTGGGGTGTTACATTATTAGTTCAAATTTATTGATTTATCAATCAAATCTTCAAGGTTAGTAGTATTTTATCAAATCAAACTTGTTTTCTTGATTTTAACAAAGTAATATTTTAGTACGAATAAAAAGGGTTTAACATGTTTTGCTCGTGTGACATACCAAATCCGCTCATAACACATTGGCCAGGTTTGGGGTGTTACACCTTGTTAGTCATATAATCCATAATAACATCAAAACATATATGGGTTCAACAACAATCAAGTTTCAATGCACATATGCTTTCTGCAACATGTATTCATTTAACGTGTATAAATCATCTCTTTATTTTACAAGTATAAATTCATAATCGTTCATCTTGAGTTCATATTATTTCATATCAAACTTTACCCATATTACTCGAAATATCAACGTCACGATTAGTACACTCAAGGTGTACAAGTCTATAATCAAGGATGTACATACTCATTAAATAAATTCCATGTACAATATCATCATTTCATATTTCCATGTATCAATCATCACGTATTGTCATTTTCATGCATTCCAGGCCTATATGTGTAATAACTCATTTCTTTTTCATATCTTCGCATGTCAAGAACTTTTACCCGTTGAATTTATTCCAAATATCGATGGATACACAGGTAGTACATTCGTGGTGTACAAATCAGGATCTGTCAATTCATATTCAATGATACCCATAGAGTGCTATTTCAGAGAGTACACTCATGAGCTATATATACATAAACAACAGGATTACCAGTCCAGGCTAAATCCTGTCTACATTATATACTCAATAGAGCTTAGTTAGGATTACCAGTCCAAGCTAAATCCTTTTTTGACATATGCTCTAAAGTGCTTGATTTGGATTATTTGTCTGGGCTAAATCTAATACATAACATATGCTCGAGAGGACTTATATCAGGATTACCCGTCTGGGCTAAATCCTTTCATAAATAGGTCAATAGGATTACTCGTCTGAGCTAAATCCCGTCAGCGACAAATGCAGGACTTCATTCATTTTGGGAAATCACATATCCATCGATTTTCATTTATTCAAACGAGATTTAACATTGTCAAGTATCTCTCGGCATGTGATTATTTCATACATCCATAACATTCATATAATTCAAATGATCATATTCCATTCATTCGAAGCATAAAAGTAACATTTTTATCGTTTATCCTTTATCGGGCATTATCGTTGACCGGGCTTTGTCAAGTATATTTTCAATGTCATATACATATATGAAATTTATATAATTCACAAACACAACATCTAATTCAAGCATATAAAATACACAATTTAGTTACACGAACTTACCTCGATAAATGTTTGTGTACGTAAAATCTACTAACTTGACATTTTTCTATTTTCCTCGTTATAGCTCTTAATTCGGTCTATCCGAATCTATACGAGTAAATTTAACATCAATTTATCATATTTCATATTCAAGTGGATTCAATTTTCATCCCCTAATTTCCATAAATTCCCACTTCATCCCTAGGCTCGAAAAATGAAATTTTTGCAATTTACTCCCTATTCCAAGCCTATCCAAAATTCCATCATAAAATTTATAGCACATTTTTTTTATAAATTTTAGAATTTTTCATCAATTTTTACAACTTTACATTTTAGTCCCTAAATCATGTTTTCATCAAAAATCACTTTGTAAAAGTTGTTTATCTATCAACAATCCTTCATTTTCTACCAAAAATTTCTAATCTTCAGCATATACATCCATGACCCATTTTCTATACTTTGATAACTTCTCAAATTAATCCCCCAAATAGACAGATTAAGCTATCCTGGTTTCAAAAATTTCAAAATTACTAAAAACCGGACAAGGAAACTTACCCAATTTGGTCATGAAAGTTTCTTCTCTCTCATAGGGTTTCCATGTATTTTTGGGGAAGAAGATGATAAAACAAGATGATATTTCTTTATATCATCTTTTAATTAATTAAAATATTTCACTTTCCAATTTAGTCATTGCCCTTTTTCTAAATTTCCATGGATGAGTCACCATAATATCTACATAGTTTTCTTTAATAGTCTAATTACCATATAAGGACATTAAGTTTTGAATTCCATAGCTATTTAATCATTATAGCTATTAGAATTCAACTTTTGCATTTTATGCGATTTAGTCGATCTCGTAATTAAGCACATAATTGGTAAAATTTTCTTATCAAAATTTTCAGATGACATTTCTATCATATTACGAACCATAAAATAAAATAAAAATAAATTTTATTTTTGGCTTGGATTTGTGGTCCCGAGACCATTGTTCCGATTTCACCAAAATTGGGCTGTTGCAAAAGTGATTGTGAATAGAATTATTGGGTGCTTGCATTGTTGTATAGATAAGGCCCAAGGGGCTTTCATTTTCGGAAGACAGATTTCTAATAACGTGCTACTTACATATGAGATTCTACACTTGTTGAAGGTTTAAAGATAGGGGAAAACCAGACACTTTGCTTTTAAACGTGATATAGGCAAAGCTTATGATAGGGTGGAATGAGATTTTTTGGCCGAAATGATGCTTTGGTTATGGTTTCATATGGATTAGGTGACTTTGATTATGCAGTGTGTAGCCTCAATTTATTATACAATTGGGATCAATAGGGTTAGTAGTGCCAACTTTGTACCATCCCGAGGGCTACGTCAAAGGGATCCCTTAAGCCCATACCTTTTTTTGCTTTGTGCGCAAGTTTTTTTCTGCTTTATTAGAGGAGGCCAAACAATCGAGTTTAATAAGGGGTGTTCGACTTGGTAGGGGAAGATTGGCACTTAACCATTTATTTTTGGCTGACAACTGTATCCTCTTTGGTAGTGTTTCGAAGGAATGGGGTGATAGTGTCCTCCAAGTCGTATTAGAATATGAGTAAGATTCGGGGCAAAAAGTGCATTTTAAAAAGTCCTTTTTTGTATTTTGGGACAAATGTTGATGCGGTTGTCAAAGATCAAGTGGGAAACATACTTGGAGTTCGTGTGGTTTTAAACCCGGATACTTATTTGGGATTGCCGATGATGGTGGGAAAGAACAAGCATCGGGCTTTTCAACATTATTTAGACAACTTTCAGAAGTAATTAGAAAGTTGGAATATGGATTGTTATCGGTGGGAAGGAATGAGGTGTTTCTTAAGGCTGCATACAATCAATTCCGATTTATGCCATGCAATGTTTTATTATGCCTCTTAAACTATGTCGTCATTTGGAGAGTGTGCTCAACGCTTTTTTGTGGCAGAATAGTAAAACCCTTAAGGGCATCATTAGAGTACGTGGCAGCATTTATGCTTAGCAAAACCTGATGGGGGTTTAGGTTTTTGTGATTTTGCGTCTTTCAACGTAGCGTTGCTAGCAAAATAGGGATAGCTTGTATTGACATAGCTTGCTTGCCTATTAGCAAAAGTTTTGCAAGCGCGTTATTACCCGACTGGGGATTTTAGATTGGCAAGTCTAGGAACATACCCTTCTCTTACTTGGCGTAGCCTTCTAGGCGCGAAGGATATCCTGGAAATGGGGTTGGGTAGAGTATAGGTATAGGGGAATCGGTGAACGTCTGGAATGATTAGTGGATTCCTAGACCTGGAGATGGTAAACTATACTATCAATCCATTGATATACGGTATTCTATAATGTCTCAGTTGATATCTCACAATGCGTGAAAACCTCGTTCGCGCCATTGCTGCAGATGAGCAGGCAGATTGTATCCTGGCTATCTCGCTTGTTAAGTCGAAACCACTCGACACTCTGGTTTGGAGTCACAAGAGTACAGGAACTTACATTGTCAAAAGTGGGTATAAGCTACTCCTCCATTATAAGTTACAAATAAATGAGCTTGCAATACCCAGCTTCCTAACACTACCAAGTTGTTTTACATAGAGATGTGGGCACTACCTATTCCCAGCAAAGTGAAAATGCATCTATGGAAATCCTACAACTTTCTTCCTACTTTTGAAAACCTACACAAACGTAACATGCAGACTACAAATTTATGCCCTTTATGTCAAGAGGTTGGGGAGACTATTGACCATTTCCTGCGTTTCTGCTCTATCACTCGCCAAATTCTGACTGTGTTGAAGGCTAATCTACTCTCTGTGTAGGATTATTCAGACTACAAAGATTAGTTAGTAGAGTCGTTTCTTGCCACAACTATTGCCAATCGAAAACTGGTGGCTGTTACTT
The DNA here is from genome assembly GCA_025503065.1 of Gossypium bickii. Taxonomy (NCBI): domain Eukaryota; kingdom Viridiplantae; phylum Streptophyta; class Magnoliopsida; order Malvales; family Malvaceae; genus Gossypium; species Gossypium bickii. The sequence goes on from CP106715.1 coordinate 101,321,522, forward strand.
ACTGGGCTATTTGGTATTTGTAGAACATACTGGTTAACAAGGGGATCAGGCAGTCTGTGACTGAGCTGGCTGGGTTCATATTGGGTCATTTATGAGAATTTGAAGCTCTAGCAGTTGCCCACACTAATCCAAGTCCCAATCAGCATACTTTCTGGCAACCACTAGTATCGGGAACTATAAAACTTAACTTTGACAATACATTTCATGCTTCTTCTAAAGGTTCTATCTCAGACGTTATAGCACATAATGAAAGGGGTCAAATAATGGGTGCTTGTACTTACCCTCATGTCACGGTGGCAGACGATTTCGTTTTTGAAGCCAAAGCTTGTGAACACATAGCCTGTTTCACGATCGACATGGGGTTTCGGAGGGTTCAGTTTGAAGGGGACTCATTGACCGTCATCAAGAAGCTGGCATCTTGTAAAGTGGATTATTCAATCCTGAGTCCGAGTTGTAACAGCTCGATTTTGGGTCTAATCGGAACTGTGGTTTCGAGACCACATATCCGATGAAAAAAAATATTTTTATTATATATTTATGGTCTACAGTTTTATGAAATGGTTTCGTGAAAATTTCGTTCGAAAATTTTGATGTTTGGCCACTTAATTTAGTTAAAGGAACTATATTGCAAAAGATGCAAAATGTGTGTTCTAAAAGTTAGAGGTGTTTAATTGCTATGAGGTCTTAAATTAGGGGTCCTTAAATGGTAATTAGACCATTATACTTAATATGGACAAAAATGGACATGGTTAGGTGAAATTTTGAACTTTTTCATTAAGGGCATTTTAGTCCTTTACTTAATAAAGACAAAATTTAACTAATAAAAGATGTCATCTTTTTCATATTAGTCCCCATGGCTGAATTTTACAAGGAGAAGACATAGCTAGGGTTTGCCAAGCTTCCAACCTCGATTGTAAGTCCGTTCTCGTCTCATTTTTAACGATTTTTATATTTTTGAGATGGTTGTAGCTTGATTTAGCTATTTCAAGGACTAATTTGAAAGAAAGGTGAAGTTTAAAATTTTACTCATGTTGAACATGTATGTATTTTGATGTTTGATGGTAGAAAATGCATGTTTGTTGTTTGTTAAACGACTTTTGCTAAGTCATTTTCGATAAAAAATGTCAAAAAGGACTCATTTGTAAAAGTTTATAAAATGAGTAGAAAATTGTGAATAAATAGAAAATATGGGCTGTTATGAGTATGAAAATGCTTCAACTAGGCTTTGGTTTTTTTAAGAAATTGAGTGAAATTCATTTTACGAGCCTAGGGACTAAAGTGTAAAATGTCAAAAATTTAGGGGTAAAAATGTACTTTTAACATAATGTGACTTTTGGATTGAATTAAATAATGTGATGATTAAATGAGATGAATTTGGTATTATAGATCAAGAAAAATGATGTTCGGGTCTAGATCAGGGGAAAACCAAACTGTTTGACGATTAGGTCTATTTCCACTATTTTTGTACCGAGATAAGTTTGTATGTTCATAATGCAACGTTATAATTGTATTTATAATGTTTTGATAATGCATGATTTGTATGATTGACTCTATGGATGTAATTGACGAAGTTTCGACAAGCGAGAAAATCCTGGTAGAACCTTAGGAATAGATTAGGATACAAGTGACATGTGACTAGGAACCTATGTGAATATGTGATTATGTGATTTGTGTGTCCCGGGTGCTGGTCTAGTACGTCCTAGTGGCGGCTGGGTATACCGGCATATGTTGCGGATACTTGACAGCTTGTGTGAGTAGCACCGAGTAGCTACGTCTTGACTAACAGCTTGTGTGAGCAGGCCCGTCGATAGCTCGGGAGCTAGCCTATATGTATTACGAGATTTGTGTTAGCATTGGCTACATATGTGGCACTTATGTGCAAAGTTTCCGTGTATCTAATAGTATTCCAATTGGTTCAACGGGTATGTCAAAGATGAGAAAGTACGTGAATATGTTATGAGATGGTACAAGTATGTACGTAAAACTCAAAGGAAATGAACTCAGTATATGATGAACTATTAGTAAGAATGTGATTGAGTAAGTTGTACTTATGAAGCTTAAATAACAATTATGTTAATATATGTTTAAGTTATTTATATGACAAATGTATGAATAATGTTTTGTATTATTTTCATATGAACTTACTAAGCTATATAGCTTACCCCCCTTTTCTTTCCCTTATCTTATAGTGTTACCAAGCTAGCTCAGGATCGGGGATCGTCAGAGATTCAAATCACACTATCAAACCCTCTCGTTTTGGGTATTGATGATCTTAGTATTTTGAAAGTACGACATGTATAGGAACTTATTCATTTTGTTGTATGAGTTATTATAATTGTAGCTAATGTGTTGGTTTCTAATTGTCAAAGGCTTATTGGGATATTTGGCCATGTAAATTGGCTTATTTGGGCTAACATGGTTGTAAGCCTAAGTATATTTATATATATGCCAATGCCTTTGGTGATATGGTCATGATATGCTTGGTAAATGATGAAAATGTGGTTTATGACATGAATGTGAAATGTTTGGCAATGTGGTCTATTGAAGAGATGATAAAGCGGTTTACAATTAGGTATCTTGAAAGCAGTCAATTGTAGCTTAACAATTGTTGTGAGTATGATAGATGTTGATATTGTGTTGGCATGTGTTGGTCATAATTGTGGATGTTTTGGTTGCCTAAGTATGTTATTTTTTGTGCCTTGAATTGGTGTAAGTGTATGTGTGAATAAGGGTGGCAAATGGCTTGGTAAATAGCCTTTATTTTGTCCACACAGGTAGACACATGGGCATGTGTCTAGGTCGTCTGTGACACATAGTTTGCCCCACGAGCATGTGTTTCGGCTGTGTGTCCCTTGCACCTTAATTTTGAAAAACAGGAATGTGCAGAATTCAGCACACGGGTAGAGACACGGGCGTGTGTCTCAGCCATGTGTGTTGCACGGCCTTGTACACGGGCATGTGGTACGGCCCTGTGGCACTAGTTAGAGAGCACCCTAATTTGAACACGGTCTGAAGCACGGGCATGTCCCACGGTCACACAGGAATGTCCCTTGGACCACATGAGCGTATGAGCCCTGCAGTTAACAAAAATTTTCTAAAGTTTTGTAAAAATTTCCTGAGTTCTTGGTTTAGTCCCGAACCACTTCTAAAATATGTTTTGGGCCTTGTAGGCTCGTATTAGGAACTCTATGATCGAATATGAATGGTTTTAATTTAGACGCAAATTTATGATTCGAAATTGTGTGAATGCTTATCTTGTAATTCCGGTAATACCTCGTACCCTATTCCGACATCGAATACGGGTAAGAGGTGTTACATTTAGTGGTACCAGAGCTACAGTTTAGTCGATTCTCAGACTAGCGTAACGTGTGTGAGAGTCTAGCTATACATGCCATCTATTATTTGTGATAGTGTGACGACTCCTGACAATTTAAATAGTGTTTTCATTGGGTAAATGGATCCCCACCGAGCTAATTCTGCTGGTATTGGAATTGATACTCAAGTATTTGAGTAAAGATATGTTTATGATGAGTTGAAACTCATAAAGGTATGGATAAAAGTTCATAATATTGTGTTGGTGATAAATATTATGTTATATGTGTGTATACATGAGAGTCAAATTTAGAAGCTTTACAATCTTCACCCCCTTACCAGTATAGTATGGTACAATGAAATCCACAATATTTAGATTTAATAAGCTCGCAAGTGTGAAACCAAAGAGTTCAGTAGCCGAATGATTAATAATATGGTCAGAGCTGAGAATGGGTTACCGAGTAAGGACAGATCTAGAAGGAATATTAGGTTTTTCAAAAGATCATTCAGATTTCGTATTATCGCTTTTGAAGAAGAAATTAATTTCGAATAATCAACTTATTCAGGTATGATGTTTATAGAATGTGTTAACCAGAACTTCTGCTGAATTGATTTTCATTAGTGAATGGAATAATGCGGAAGTAGGGATGACTGTAATACTCAGTGGAATGATATTTGAGTTGTAAAGATATCTGAGTATAGCAGTTATAGTTGAATAGATTATGACGATCTCTTCCAGGTATTCTATGTGTTTATTTATTATCAGAGGTATATGTAATTGTTCATTTTCAGATGAAATTCCTATCATATGAGAATGCTAGCTAACTATAATGTTAGACGAAAGCACTGTTGGCCGGATTGGTTTATGATCGGCATTTCTTTATCTTTCTTTGGGATTCTATTCTATTACGTTTGGTATAAAAGTTGACGGTGAAATTTATATGAGGCTATTATTCTGTTTCTATTGGTTGTTGTTTTGTTTTATATATATATGGAAAATATATTGTCTCTGTCACAACTAATTTCTGTGTGTATGAGTAGTGTTTTTCTCCTCGTTTTTCTCCAAGGAATCATTAAGATCTTTATTATTCAATACAATTTGAGTTCTCCAAAATTCAGTATGGTCTCACATCTTGGATTTCATTATCTCGGTTTTCTTATCATTCTTACTGTTTAATTTATCAAACATGGCCATCTGTAAATGTATTCAGTGATCAGAACTAATTATATTTATTACGGTTATAATTTCTAGTTTGATCATGGAAGTGTAACGCCCCAAATTTGGGCCTAGAAGACTTGGGCCTATTGGGTTTTGGGTCTCATAAAATTTTTAAGTGAGCAAGAACATGACAAATTACATGACGTCTTTAAAGGTTTGCTAAATTTGGAGTGTCTAGGTGTGTTGGAGAAGCTCTAGGTTCGAGTTTTGTGGTGGAGGATTCTTAATTTATTAATTAAGGAATTAGGGTTGTGAGTAGTGGGCTTTTAAATAAAAATAAGTGAAAAATGGCACAAAGAACCCTGTGGTGAAGTGGCTAAGTGACGCCACTAGGGTGTAGAGAGGTGGCGACATATGTATGCAGGAAGGTCTGAGGTTCGAGTGCTAGCTTAGTTTTATTTTGGAGTTTAATTTTAGGCTTCTAGAAGGCTGGAAGTGGGGTGTAGAGGGACTCTAAGGAGAAGTGATCAATAGAGAGAATTTAGGAGAAGGATAAGGGGGATATCATGGAGAAAAATTAGGAAATGAGATGTGGATGAAGTGGTGCCGAATTGGACTTTAGGGGTGGCTAAGTTTCGGCTATAGGCTATATAAATGAATGTGTGCCGAATCTGTGGTCCTAGGTAATGCCAAATTTTCCATTCTTTTTCTTTTCCTTGCCGAAACCTTATTTTTTTCCACAACCGAAAATACCTTACCTTGTTGCCGAAATCTCCTATAGCCGAATCCCTTTTTGTCAAACTCTCTCATAGCCAAACTCTTTTATTGCCGAAGTATCATCATCTACTCTGGCTGAAATCCTTATTGGTGTCGAATCTTTGTTGTTTTCCTCTATCACAAATCAATTATTACCTACTATTAGTCAAGGTTAAAAGCCGAATCTCGTTCAGTAGTTATCTAGGCCGCATGATCAAAAGTGGATTCGGTAAGTATTCAGTTAACCCCTTAGTGTGTTTTGTTAAAAGCTGAAGGGCTATCTAACTTCTCATTGTCATTAATCTTGTATTAACAAGGGTAAGGTTCAGAGATCGCAAGCGTGGTAAGGATCGTTAGCAAAGTGTAAGTGTACTCAACTCGATTATGGTTTAAGTAAATGGCCGAATGTGCGTATGATCTATAGGGGTGACTTGTGTGGATTATGAGTCACTCAAAGTTTGATGGTGTATGTGTGAGTGCAGATCTAGGGAATACTCGTGATTAGTAGCTAAAGAAGGGCTATTAGAACCCGGTGGCACACGGTAAGGCTTCGACTTTTGATAAATGTTTTGATTAAGTATGGGTGATTGATTGAAGGTTGGTTGGTTGTAGGTTCAAGACCAAGGATAGTATAGCACGTCACAGTAACCAGGTGTGTACAGACACTACACACACATGATATCGGCAATGCTAGAAAGCCGAAAAGCCGAAAATGGCTAAATGGGCCCGGTGGGCCCTGAGGCTAAGTTTGATGAAATTGATTGATTTGGTTTTATGAATTGAGTTAGTCATGCATGTTACATGATCTGGAATTATTTTGGGCCTAATAGGCCATATGAATAAGATCTGGGCCAATGGGCCATAAGGATGTGATTTGGGCATAATGGGCTATATGAACGTGAAATGGGCTTGATGGGCTTTATGGGACGTAGACAAGTATGCTAGGGTTTAATGGACTTTAGGCCTAGTTCTAAACAACTCTTAAACTATATAAGACTTAATCTAATAATTAAACATGTCCTTGGACAAGTCGCTGGGTTAGAGTGTGGCAACGGACATATGCATGTCTAGGATTGGATCTAAGGAGAGCTTGGTACTTAAGCGGCTAGTGGCCCACCTCCTCTTCTCTGGAATCCTACCTAGTGCATAGTGTTTGTTCACTTTAGCAGCAAGGACTTGTTAATGGGCCAAAGTTCATAACTAAAACCCGAGAGGGACCAAATACCCCTGATTTGAAAATTACCAAAATATCCTTAGATTTGCAAAATTACTAAAATACCTCTGATTTGTAAAATTATCATAATACCCTTGATTTGCAGAATTTCCAAAATATCCCTGATTTACAAAATTTCCAAAATACCCCTATTTTGCAAAATTACCTAAATACCCCTATAGAGTATATTTACAGAAATACCCTTGGGTAGTGAAATGACTAAAATACCCCTAAGTGCCGAATCTATGAAAATGTGTATGTTGCAGTCATGAAATATATGTTGCACTTGGGTGGGTTTTGATGATATGGAGGAAGATTTGAGGATCGCATAGTCGCTTGACAACTGTGGATCCACCGATTGCTTTAAGCCCATTATAGCAGCTTTGCTGCAACGTTTTAGTAGTGTCGCTGCTGGTGCTACCTTTGGAGTGTAGGGATGGGTGGGTTGATATTTATATCCCCACAGGAGTGTAGGGTTGGAAGGGAAATGGAGTGCAGGGTTGGATTTGGGATGGGTGCATTGCATTCATGTGATACTGATGTGATATGAGGTCATTGTGGGCTAAGGCCCAGGACCACCGTTTTTTATAGGGCTTAGGCCTCATGTGATAATTGTATGTTGATTGGATTACCAAGGGTCGTACACACTGAGGTTCAAAACTCACCCCCTTTTTATTAAATGTTTCAGGTGATCCTCACTAAACGGCTCGACGCGGGAGAGGATTCGGAGATGGCCGCACTACAAGATACTTAGAAGTTTTATTTATTTGTCTCAAAAGACATGATTTTAATTACTTTATTTTCGTTGGATATAATAAGGCCTTGTACTCCGATTTGACTTTGAATTTTGAGTTTTGTTATTTCAACTATTTACTTAATTGTTGAACCTGGATAAATTTGTTAAATTTAAAACATGGGCTTTTATCAGAACTTAATAAATTGCAAGGATTCTGAGTTTCTAAGCCTTACATCTAGATTTTTAACTTAGTAAAGTCATTTTGAATCATTCATTTGATGTGACATCACCGGATTCGGTCATAATGTCTGGACTAAGTCTGGAGGTGTTACAGGAAGCATGGTGATGCTGATATCAGTTTTTTCTAATTTCCCTAAAAGGGATTGACGTCGGCAAAAGTATAGCCGGTGGAAGCTCAAAGCTCAAACTTGTATAATGGTTTTCTTTTCTCAGGTAAGCTCGATTAAGGTCAATAAGTTAAATCGTGATATTATGTTTCGTTGAGCTAATGCAGTCTGTAAAGATATTTGACTAGCATGTTAAAGGAATTATGAAGGAATGTATGTTTGAGTTACTCTAACAACATGAAGAAGAGATTACTTTAAAATATTGTTGTTTGATAATTGAGATAGACTCAATTGTTTCAAATAGAGCGGTTATTTAGTTGAAAAGTATTTTGAGTTATATGCATTTAAGTTTATCTTCAAGTATGGAAATAAATTTCATACATTCATGGGTAAACAGATGAACAGTTTGAATGAAAAATTCATGTTCTAGGAGACATGATACAGAAACATATGTCTATTAGATTATTTCTAATTGAAAGACGTTATTATGAGTTAAAGTTGTTCTGATTAATGAAGTTATCGCATTTGTGAAGTTTGAATGGTTTGATACATGTTAGTAAAGTTCTGAACAGTGAAAGCATTGTTAACCGAAGCACTAGTTCTGGTTCGGCCTGAATCGAGTAAAGAATTCATGATTTTCAACAATGCGTCATTGAACAGATTGGGATATGTTTTAGAACAAGTATGTAAAGTAGTAGTTTATGCTTCCAGATGGTTAAAGTCATATTAAAAGAATTATCCGACACGCAACTTAGAGTGGGCCGCTATTGTGTTTGCATTGAGAATATAGCGACATTTTTTGTTCGGTGAAATGTGTCATATGATTAATGATCATAAGAGTTTAAAATATCTGATGTCACAGAGAGATCTGAATCTAAGATATCAGAGATACCGTGAACTATTGAAAAAAAAATATGAGTAGTTATTGATTAACCTTAGGGAAAAGTAAATATAGTTACAGAGGCTTGAGTGGAAAATTTTGTTTACCTTGTGAACGAGGGTTACATGATTGATCTTGCCTGATAATAGTTTGATCCTAGATGAGTTAAAAGCTAAATTGATGTTTTTATTGCAAATCTAAGAAGCTCAGGAATGTGATAAGGAATTGCAAGCTAAACGAGTATAGTGTGATTCAACTTCTGATTCTAAATTTCAGGTCAAACTTAATGACTGTTTATTATTCCGAGGTAGAAATTGTGTACTGAAGAATCCAGAACTTATACGAAAAATTTTTGCACAAAGCTTACAGAGGTAGCTTGTTCGTTCATTTGGGGAAAAATAAATTGTACAGTTATTTGAGAGAAATGTATTGATGGTCGGGTATGAAACGTGAGATTTCTAACTTTATACCCAGATGTTTGATTTGTCAATAGGTTAAAACTGAACATCAAGTACCCTTAGAATTGTTACAGCTAGTGATGATGTTGGAACATAAATGAGATATAAGTTCCTGAAATTGTCAAGCTATTTGGAATGTCAGTCTTTAATATATCCGTTAGAAATCTACAGTTTATGGTTCACTTCTTAATTCCGGAATAAATGGTAAGAAGTTTTGGGTAAGTAGTTACAAATTTTTGATACCGCATTTTTGCTCTCAGACTGACGGTCGGTTTAAGTGTGTTATTCAGGTTCTTGAAGATATGTTTTGATGTTGCATTTTAGAATTTGAAGGCAAACAAAAAAGACCTTATTGTTGTTAGTCAAAACTGCATGTCACAATAGTTTTCAGTTAAGTATTTAAGTGGCACTATATGAGATTTTGTATAGCTACAAATGTAAAACTACATATTATTGGATTAAGTTTGATAAGAAAAGCTACATGGAATATATATGATCCGTGAAACAAAAGGAAATGTAAAAGAGATCCAAGATAGGTTTAAAGTAGCCTCGTTAGAGATTTTATGTGAATTTTTAATGAAAATAAATAAGAGTTTCAAAATGGTGACGAAGTGCTTTTGAAAAATTTTCCAGGAAAGAACGTTTTTCGATTTGGTCGCTAAGGAAAGTTGAGTCCATGATTAATCAGACCATATGAGATTATCGAGAAATTGGGCTAGTGACGCATCGATTTGAATTACCGTCAAAACTTGAGAAGATTTATATGTGTTTCATTTGTTTATGTTACGATGGTACCAGTCGGATCCTCCACGTATAATTTCTCAGATAGATGTTGATATTTGGTCGACATGTTAGATAACGAAAAATCGATCTGAATTATGGCACGTTAGATTAAAGAGTTAAGAAACAAAAGCATAGCCTTAGAGGAGATTCTATGGGATCGTCATGAGATAGAGAAACTATGATAAAACAGTACCCAAACCTCTTTTCTGGTAAGATTTTCGAGTTGTAACAACTCGATTTTAGGTCTAGTTGGAACAGTGGTTTTGAGACCACATATCCGACGAAGAAAAATTTATTTTTATTATATATTTATGGTCTACAGTTTTATGAAATGATTTCGTGAAAATTTCGTTCGAATAATTTGATGTTTGGGCACTCAATTTAGTTAAAGGAACTATATTGCAAAAGATGCAAAATGTGTTTTCTAGAAGTTAGAGGTGTTTAATTGCTATGAGATATTAAATTAGGGGTCCTTAAATGGTAATTATACCATTATACTTAGTATGGACAAAAATGGACATGGCTAGGTGAAATTTTGAAGTTTTTCATTAAAGGCATTTTAGTCATTTGGTTAATAAAGACAAAAAAGATGTCATCTTTTTCATATTAGTCCCCATGGCTGAATTTCACAAGGAGAAGACATAGCTAGAGTTTGCCAAGCTTCCAAGCTTGATTGTAAGTCCGTTCTCGTCCCGTTTTTAACGATTTTTGTATTTTTGAGATCGTTGTAGCTTGATTTAGCTATTTCAAGGACTAATTTGAAAGAAAGGTGAAGTTTAAAATTTTACCCATGTTGAACATGTATGTATTTTGATGTTTGATGGTAGAAAATGCATGTTTGTTGTTTGTTAAACAACTTTTGCTAAGTGATTTTCGGTAAAAATGTCAAAAAGGACTCATTTGTAAAAGTCTATAAAATGAGTAGAAAAATATAAATAAATGGAAAATATGGGCTGTTATGAGTATGAAAATGGTTTGGCTAGGCTTGGGTTTTTTTTAAAGAAATTGAATGAAATTCATTTTACGAGCCTATAGACTAAAGTGTAAAATGTTAAAAGTCTAGGGGAAAAAATGTAATTTTTCCATAATGTGACTTTTGGGTTGAATTAACAATGTGATGATTAAATGAGATGAATTTGGTATTATAGATCAAGAAAAATGAAGTTCGGGTCTTGATTGGAGGAAAACCAAAGTGTTTGACGATTAGGTCCATTTCTGCTATTTTTGTACCGAGGTAAGTTCGTATGTTAATAATGCAACGTTATAATTGTATTTATAATGTTTTGATAATGCATGATTTGTATGATTGACTCTATGGATGTAACTGACGAAGTTTCGACAAGCGAGAAAATCCCAGTTGAACCTTAGGAATAGATTAGGATACAAGTGACATGTCATTAGGAACCTATGTGACTATGTGATTATGTAATTTGTGTGCCCTGGGTGCTGGTCTAGTACGTCCTACTGGTGGCTGAGTATACCGGCATATGATGTGGATACTTGACAGCTTGTGTGAGCAACACCGAGTAGCTATGTCTTGACTGACAGCTTGTGTGAGCATGCTCGTGGATAGCTCAGGAGCGAGCCTATATGTATTACGAGATTTGTGGTAGCATTGGCTACATATGTGGCATGCAAAGTTTTCGTGTATCCAATAGTATTCCAATTGGTTCAACGGGTATGTCAAAGATGAGAAAGTACGTGAATATGTTATGAGATGGTACAAGTATGTACGTAAAACTCAAAGGAAATGAATTCAGTATATGATGAACTATTAGTAAGAATGTGATTGAGTAAATTGTACTTATGAAGCTTAAATGACTATTATGTTAATATATGTTAAGTTCTTTATATGACAAATGTATGAATAATGTTTTGTATTATTTGCATATGAACTTACTAAGCTATATAACTTACCCCATTTCTTTCCCTTATCTTATAGTGTTACCAAGCTAGCTCGGGATCGAAGATCGTCAGAGATTTGGATCACACTATCAAACCCTCTCGTTTTGGGTATTAACGATCTTAGTATTTTGAAAGTATGGCATGTATAGGGACTTATTCATTTTGATGTATGAGTCATTATGATTATAGCTAATGTGTTGGTTTTAATTGTCAAAGGCTTGTTGAGATATTTGGCCATGTAAATTGGCTTATTTGGGCTAACATGGTTGTAAGCCTAAGTATATTTATATATGTGCCAATGTCTTTGGTGATATGGTCATGGTATGCTTGGTAAATGATGGAAATGTGGTTTATGACATGAATGTGAAATGTTTGGCAATCTGGTCTATTGAAGAGATGATAAAGTTGTGAACAATTAGGTATCTTGAAAGCAGTCAATTGTGGCTTAATAATTGTTGTGAGTATGATAAATATTGATGTTTTGTTGGCATGTGTTGGTCATAATTGTGGATGTTTTGGTTGCCTAAGTATGTTATGTTTTGTGCCTTGAATTGGTGTAAGTGTATGTGTGAATAAGAGTGACAAATGACTTGGTAAATAGCCTTTATTTTGTCCACACGAGTAGATACATGGGCGTGTGTCTAGGCCTTATGTGACACACGGTCTGCCCCACGGGCATGTGTTCTAGTCGTGTGTCTCATGTACCTTAATTTTGAGAAACAAAATGTCTAGAATTGAGCACATCAGCAGAGACACGGGCGTGTGTCCCAGCTGTGTATGCTACATAGCCTAGCACACGGGCGTGTGGCAGAAGTCAGAGAGCACCCTAATCTGAACAAAGTCTAAAGCACAGGCGTGTCCCAGGGTCACACGTGCGTGCCCCTTGGACCACACGGGCGTATGAGCATTGCAGTTAACAAAAATTTTCTAAGTTTTGTAAAAATTTCTTTAGTTCTCGGTTTAGTTCTGAACCACTTCTAAAGTATGTTTTGGGCTCGTAGGCTCGTATTAGGGACTCTATAATTGAATATGAATGGTTTTAATTTGGACGCAAATTTATGATTTGAAATTGTGTGAATGCTTATGTTGTAAGTCTGGTAATACTTCGTACCGTGTTCCGGCATCAAATACCAGTAAAGGGTGTTACAGATTATTACCGACAATAAGCAAAGATTGGGGTTTTTCACAGAGGCTACCTTTTTACATACTAGGAGAGACACAAACGTGGCAGCTTATACTCTAGCCTGGGAAGGTCGACTTTTATAGAGGAACACTATTGGATTGAAGATGCGCCGGTGGTGGTGGAACGGGCAGCGACTGTGTAGTAGTCAGCCTGGCTGTTGCAGATCTAGTTTGTTTTCTCACTTGTGGGCTTCAGAACTCGCACTTCTAATGCTATGCCCTTCTCTTACTTTCTCATCGGTTTCTAAATTACTACTTGTAGCTGGGTTGCTGCCCGACCATTGGAGAGCTACTTTCAGATGGATCCTTTGATTTGCTTTTCTGAGGGGAGTCTTTTGCCTTTTGTTTTACTTTGGTTAAGGATTGTTTGGTTTTCGTTTCTGTTGGGTTTTTACTTTTTTTGCTACTTTTGGTTTGTTTGTAATAAGATGTTTGGGTGGCGCAACGTTTGGTTCCCCAGGTTCCCACTTTGCTTTGGTTAAATGGATGTCAGCTGTTTCCATAAAAAATTCAATATATAACCTTTAACGGGCCTACAAAATGCGAATTAGACATTGGGTTTTGCTCCCGTAATTATCTTGAGAAATAAAAAATCAATATATTATTATTTTAAATTATATCTTATTTAAATCAAGATTAATTCTATTATTACACGACAAAAGTACAAAAAAGAGGCATACAGAAAAAATTGCAGCATTCAAAGAGGTGTTGCTATAATAATGACACATATGAATAATTTATTTTATAATCGAAAATAACATTATTATTATTTTTACAAGTGAATAAAAAGAGAGAATGAGTTTACAAACACAAAGATTGAACCACAAATCTCATGCCAATCAACTTAAAACCCATACAACCTTATCACTAAGCCAATGGCATGATTGGCAAAATAACATTATTATTTAAACATCAATAATAACATTAATTTATTTATCTCGATTTTATAAAGACAAAAAAAAATAAAAAGTATATATCTACTATATGGGGCAATTTACCTAAATATACCGATTTTAAAAAAAAATTTACAGAAAAGGGCCGAGAAAGTAATTATTTACCGGAAGGGGTCATTTCCCCCCAAAACGCGTCCACGTTAGCGCGTTTTGGGGGGATGCAGTAGGAAAGCGCGTTCATGAGGGCGCGCTTTGTGCCACATCAACCAAAAACGCGTCCTTGAGGGCGCACTTTGCTGATGTGGCAAAAGCACTCCCTCGTGGACGCGCTTTTGCCCCTTCCCCCCGATGGGCTTTTCACTAGTTTTTAGCGTTATGGTATGATTGTTTAGGGTTTTAAGGCTATGGTTTATGGATTTTTAGGGTCAGGATTCTGGGTTTCTAGGGAAAATTAATGGACTATATTTTATGGTTAATTAATTAGAATAATTTTAAGTTTAGGGTTTTGGGAAAAATATATCAGCAAAATAAAAATTATTTGAATTTTTGCTACAGTAGTATCTGGCAAAATAATTTTGAGAAGACGTTTCTGAACAAATAGTGGTCAAAACGCTTCAAGCAGGATGCACTGTCAGCAAGAGTACTGAAAAAAGCTCCCACGTGGACGCTCTTTTGCTACAGTAGTCTCTGGCAAAATAATATTGAGAAGACGTTTCTGAATAAATAGTGGCCAAAACGCTTCAAGCAGGATGCACTGTCGCCAAGTGAGCTTCCTTCGACTTCAACATATACTACTGTTCGAGGGGAGTCCACGACCCCAAGCCGACACTCTGTTAGTGGGAGGCAGAATACAGAAGCGCCAGTGTTTGGTGGTAGTATAGAAAACACAATCCCTGCACGACACTCGGTTGGTGGATGGGACATGCATATCATTCTTTTGACGTTCGATGCTAGTAATACGTATTGGGGAACGTCATCAACTTCTACTGGTTGGCAATGTTACGAACGTTGCTTAAGAAGGGATAATGTACTCCCAATGACATCCACCGGCGAGGGGCCCTCGTTCGTTGCAGATGATGTTGGGTTAGATGATGAGTCCAATGTGGATCCACCTCGAGAGCCCGGCCTCGATGGTGCAGAAGTTGCATTATTTTCTGAATCGGAGCCTGTTCCAACCGATGTTGAAGGTGGTTCAGATGAAGAAGAAGAAGATCTGCGATTCAAGGTGTACTCACCTCCAGCCCACATGCATAATGTCGATCTATCTCAAGACGATGCATTGGAGTTTCCTAAACTACCACACAGAAGGCGTGACCGTACAAGTTCGTTGTTGGATTCGGGCGAATTAGAAGTTGGTAAAGAGTTTTCCAACAAGGATACTTTTCTTGGTGCATTGAAACAATATAGCATCAAGAACGGGGTTAATTACAATGTGGTTAAATCCAAACTCGATAAGTACGAGGCCAAGTGTGCAGTGCAAGATGGTACATGTTCATAGAAAATCATGGCCTCGTTGAGGAAAAGGACAGGCTTGTGGGAGATCAAAAAGTACAAAGGTCCACATACATGTCTTACCGGTACATTATCAATAGGTGTTCAAGGTTTTTGAATAATACTAATATTACGTAATGTTGCATTATTTAATTTACTTCATTGACAGGTGTTTCACAAGATCATCCGAAGATGGATTCAGAGATGTTGGCTGACTTAATAACACCGACGGTGAAGGCAGATCCAAAGACTACAGTGCTGGCCTTAATTGGCAATATTCGTAGCCAATTGGGGTACACGCCCTCTTACCGGAAGACTTGGATAGCCAAGTAGAAGGCATTGGAAAAGTTGCATGGTCAGTGGTACACTTTATACAATGAAGTGTGGCAGTGGTGTCAGGTGCTGGAGAGATATGTCCCAGGCAGCATAACAGACCTTGAAACAGAACCGGTTTATTATAACGATCGATTCCTCCGTGGATGCCAAGTGTTCAAGCGTCTGTTCTGGACATTTAAGCAATGCTGAGACGCATTTATATACTGCAAGCCATTGGTACAAATTGACGGTACCTTTATGTATGGTAGATATACGCATCGGCTATTGCTAGCTGTGACACAGGATGGCAGTGGGAGAATCCTTCCAATTGCGTTTGCAATAACACCGGGAGAGATAGCTGATGACTGGGATTTCTTTCTAACTAGGTTAATGAGGCATGTCTGACCCCAACCTGATATATGCATTATATCGGATCGGGACCTTAGAATACTAGCCTCAATAGATCGACAGGGAAGCATGTGGCATCGCACACACCATCGAAATTGCCTAAGGCATGCTGCATCCAACTACCACGGGCAACATTGATCTACAAGTCAACGACAGCAAGTGGCCAACATGGGTATGTAATATCTATTAATATAATTTCGTTTGTAATATTCAATTTATTCTTAATTGAATAGTGGTATGTAATATTCGCTATCAACTTATATTGGCAAGGTACAAGATGAATAACAACTGTTTTCATGACATGTTGGCGAGTTTGCGCTCATTTAACGAAGAAGGCGCAAACTATCTACGCAATATACCTTTTGAACAGTGGACACAAGCATACGATGGCGGCCTACGATATGGTCATATGACCTCAAACCTGGCCGAATGCATAAATTCTGTTCTAAAAGGAACGCGTCATTTGCCGATAACATTGGTTATGAGAGAGACATATTTTCGTTTAGCGGCACTATTTCTGAAGTGAGCAGCGAGTTATAAAAGCCAAATGTAATGGGGTCATGTACGGTGTGCGAAGGTATTACGATAAATTAACAAGGGGAAGGCACGGGCCAACACCATGCACACAGTGTGTCACGATCGCGACAACCTATGGTTTCGTGTGACGGAGTTTGACAGACCAAACCAAGGTATTGTTGGTGGGCAATATCGTGTACACTTGAGAAATAGGACCTGCGACTATGGGATATTTTGTAACACCCCAAACCCGGCCCACGAGCCCCGACTCGGATCCGCATGTCATCATGAAAAACGTTTGAAAATATTTCGCCTTTAAAGGTGAAGTAAATAAATTTTTTTAGAAAGGAAAACCTTGTGTATTTAAAATTTGAAATAAATTAGGTTGTTACCAAATTCTAACTAAAACTTTAACATATAATTTTTATACTTAAGGAAGTAAAATCATTTGCATTTAATATTTAAGTTGTCAATCCGTAATAAACATAATAATAAAGATACTTAGTAAAAATACTTAAAACTTTCATGGGCCTTATTACAACTCGATTAAATAAAATAAGAATAAAATAAAAATAAACCAAAGTCTATGTAAACTAAATTTTTCCATTGCATGGCCACCTCGAGTCCATCCGACTCTCATCCGCGATCTACGAGTCACCTGAAAAGTTAAGGAGAAGGTGAGTCACCAAGACTCAGTGTATAACCCCTTCCCCGATTAATGCAACAGCTTACACAATTCATAGCTAAGTATAGCATGCACCCAACCTAGCCATCCATAACTCCTTTTTCTACCCCATGTGGTACCAAACCACCTGGTGGTGCTAAACCACCGTGACCCAAAGTCACGATATCTATCAATATTGTGGTGCCAAACCACCGGTGGTGCTAAACCATTTGGTGACCCAAGTCACAAATAATATATGTGGGCCAACCCATGTGTGATACCAAATCACCGGGCGATAATCTCTGTAATATCAATCGTGGGGCCAACCCATCGTGGTGCTAAGCCACTCGGACGAGTCGCTATGAGGTGCCAAACCTCCGTGACCCAAAGTCACGAAATATGTGGTACCAAACCACCGAGGTGCCAAACCTCTGGTGTCCCAAAGACACGGATATCACTTCCCCCTCCACTCGTATCACCCTCAACAACATGCATATAAAAATCATGCCAATCATGCTTAAATAATAATATGTACTGAATTTATCATAGGTCATACTTTCACATGTATTACATATACCAAATATGTCATGCTTCAACATGCATCATATAGCATAGCTCATAATGAAACGGACTTACCCGAATCCTTGCTCATACCTTTACGGTATCAATCCAGATCTATACATATCCGGTTTAACACATACAGTTTATTAACAAATTACTAGCTATGAAGTGTGTAAGTACACACCTGTTACTATCGCGAATCCTAGATCCTGAAGATCCAATCTATTGTTCTATATCCTTTGACCCTATATTCGGCCAACATCCAAGTTAGTCATAGGCCATATTCGATTTTACCAACATTAATCCTGAAGGATCTGTCGCTTACTAATAGTACTCACTTTAACCGATTTGGCCCCCAACCAAATCCCGAAACCACACACTCCACTTGTAATCGGCTACACCTTGAAATCACATAAATAGTTAGCCTTCGGCTTTTAAACTAATTAGCAACAGATTTAAATATTGAGACCTTACCTAGATCGATCACCAAATCCCGAATATCCACAAAGATTAGATCTGCCCTCCTTCCTACAATCGGCCTTAATCTCATTAATATGAGTCATAGACCATTCGGCCATAACCATAAATCCCAAAAACCAAACAAAAGTCATTCGGCCATGCCTACTTACCCACGTGACTTGTGAAGACCCAAAAGAGAGTAAGTTTCGGCTTTTCTATCCTGGCTTTAAAGGCTTGCGGCAAAGAATAGAAAATCAACACTTTGATATTCGGCTAGGCTTTTCAAGTGGTGTTGCTATATTCAGCTATCACTAAAAGAAATAAATATAGATAGAAGAAAAGAAAAGTAGTAGTGGCTAAGGGAATTCAGCAATGGCAATATTTAAGAGTGATTTCGGCTCAAGCAAAAACAAAAAGAAAAGATGTGGAAGAAGAAAGAAAATTTCCTGCACAAAAAGGTTCTAACTTTCGGCTTCTGTAAAAAGAAAAATAAGGTGCAATAGTTTGGCAAAACACAAAGATGAAAAAGGGAGAATATGCTCAAAGTTTCGGCAGTAAGATAAGCACCCTTACTAACTAAAATTCTGCACTTATGCTCCCCACATGGCCGAATTTCAACACCCAAAGACACCCTATTTCGGCCACCACATCTTTACTTATCCAATCCCAAAATAATCTCTTAATTTACCTCTTCAACATCTATTCAAAAAGAATTTAAAATAAATAAATCCTTATCCCTTCATCCCAGCCGAAAATTAAAATAAAGCAAGCTTTATCCTCACCCATTTGAGAGTCCATGTACAGACCATTAGCTCACTCCCATCACGCCAGCATGGAAAAAAAAATAAACACCAAACTGCTGCTCCCATGGTTCGAACATGGGACCTGATGGAGCAGGCTACACTAACGCCCCTAACCATTCTGCCAAGGCATTTCTTTGTGACATAAACCCGTCACAATTTCTTTTAAGAGCTTCCTCGATAGCTCCCCCTTTTAGCGCAAAAATAAAAGTCTCTGATGCACCCCGCGTTACTCGAACCCAAGACCAGCGCCAGGCGTCACTTCCAGGCCCTTAAGTGGTGCCCAACGCCACTTTACCAATCCGACTTTCATGTCCGAAATCCTTACCATTTATCTTTAAGGCCTTCCTAGCCCACTCCCCCACATAACGCAAAAATAAAAACTCCTAGGTGCTAATTCGGTAGCTCGAACCCAAGACCTGCGCCAGGCGTCACCTCCAGGCCCTTAAATGGCGCCCTTAAGCCACTTTACCAAGGCCATCTTTGTGTCCAAAAGAGCCTATAACCTCTCTTAAGACCTCCCTGGCCCAATTCCCTTCCTAACGCAAAATACAAAAATAACACACTCCCATGCTGCCCTCACGACTCGACCCTCTTCCCTCCTGAAGCCCCCTTGCACCTTAGCGCCCCAAGCCACTTTGCCAAATACTTTCTTGCGTCCTAACCTTCTCAAAATTTCTTTTAAGGCCTCCCGCCTAGTTTCCCTTTACCTAAAAATCCAATATTTTCCAAAGTTTTTCCCCTTCACCCAAAGTTCTCAAAAACTCCTAAAATATATCCCAACACACTTAAAGCCTACTAATACTTGAGTTATGCTCCAAACGCATAACCCCTAATCTAGGATGTTACATATTTGATGCACTTGGTTATCCATGCGCTCATGTACTTGCGGCTTGTCAGAATCTCCGTCTGGATCCCATGAGCTATGTGGACGAAGTGTATAAAATAGAAAACATGTACAACGTGTGAAGACACGTATTCCCACTAGTCCCAGATGAACGTAAGTGGCCATCTATATCGCTTGCTCCGTATAAGTTGTTACCGGATAGAGAACTGCGTCGCAAACCAAAAGGTCGACCTTGCTCGACTAGAATACGCAACAATATGGATATCCGAGAAATGGCCAACCAACGAAAGTTATGCGGATGGTGTAGGAACCCAGGCCATACATCTCGCTCCTGTCCAAATCGGAATAGTTGATAGTCTCCTTATCATTTTTGTCTCTTGGAATAATGAAAAGTTATGTCTCATTTTCATCTGTATCATTTTTGTTTAGATGTATTTAAAGACATAATAGAAGTAAAAGCATGTGTTTTTTATTTAATTAAATATATAAAAATTAAATTACAAAAATAAAAAATAAAAACAACTTTTATTTTATTAAAGATATAAAAATTAAATTACAATAAAAAATAAAAAACAATTTTTATTTAATTAAATATATAAAAATTAAATTACAAAAATAAAAAATAAAATAACTTTTATTTTATTAAAGATATAAAAATTAAATTACAAAAATAAAAAATAAAGACAACTTATATTTTATTAAAGATATAAAAATTAAATTACAAAAATTAAAAATAAAGACAACTTATAATTTATTAAAAATATAAAAATTAAATTACAAAAATAAAAAATAAAGACAACTTATATTTTATTAAAGATATAAAAAATTAAATTACAATAAAAAATAAAAAACAACTTTTATTTAATTAAATATATAAAAGTTAAATTACAAAAATAAAAACAACTTTTATTTTATTAAAGATATAAAAATTAAATTACAAGAAAAAAATAAAAACAACTTTTATTTTATTAAAGATATGAAAATTAAATTACAAAATAAATAAAAAACAACTTTTATTTTATTAAATATATAAAAATTAAATTACAATAAAAAATAAAAAAGTGGCAGTTAGAATCAATGTTGGTACCGGTCGGAATCAGTGCCACATGGGGGTGGTCGACGGTTACGCGCTGGATTCCTCCTTCTTCTAGCTTCCGGCGGGGGTTGTGGAACCTCAGGCGGGGATTCGGGTTCCTCCGGCAGGGGGTCTGGTTGTGGGTGTTGGGAGGATGACCCACCTTGATAAAATAATGATTGTGGAGGTGTTTGCATAAATCATGGCGGAGGTGTCTGAACCCCATAAGGCGAAGGACACTGGTAAAAATAAGAGCTCACTGTGCGGCCTCAAGATCGGCTGGCCAGTCGGAGTTGTCGGGAACGGACTCGAACCGGGCCATGCATTCCAACCTGCCGTGGGACTGAGAAAATGAAACATATAAGGGTTAGGATACATATAAGGGCTAGGGTACGCACCTGGCATAATCTGAAAAGACTGTGATGTTGGTGTTGTCGGCTGAAGTGTTGGGCCCCGGTGACTGTGTGGGCGCTGTTGATGGGCCAGGTGGTTGTGTCAGCGCTGTTGATGTTCCCGTCTTATCACCCCTTCTCCTTGGATTTAAAGGGCCCCGTCGTTCCCTTTGTTGACGAAGTTGCCGTCGTCTCTCCTCTTCCGACAATAAATATGGTTTGCCATAGATCCTAAATCATGGCATGTATTTCGGGACGCACGTTAACTCAGGAATGATGATCGGTTCCCGAGTAGGTATATAATCATACTGATTCTCCCACAATTCAAAATGTGCTGACCAAAATCTTGGCCAATCCGTATGCAACTGTCGTAAGTCGACTTTGTGCTCATCATCGAGCACCTCAGGTGCCATAGGAATCGATTGTCGGAATCCAAATTGACGCAGAACCCGATCTGACTGGTGCATGTCCACGGTGGCATAGTTGATCAACGGGACCTTCACATGCCAAATGTTCAGATTTAGCAAGAACTCCTCATGAATTACTGCCCGAATTGATGGATCCTCGTATGATGTCCGTTCAAACTATATTAACATGATAAAAATATTAGTTATATACTAAATACTAAATACGAAACGACTATTTTATTACAAAAACATATTTTATTTAATACTTACTTGTGATTCCGACCGTTGCTCTAATAGAAGCTGTATATCTTCAAGCTCGGTAGGTATTCCAACATAACTCGCCGAATGGTTCCACCTAATTAAATAAATTTTTAGCATACAATTATATTTTAAATCTACGTAATAATTGTAAAATCTAATATTCAATTTACCTCATTATGAGTGGGAATGTATATGGGTGGTCGACTCGAGGACGTAAAAATGAAAATCGAAACCGTGCCCATGATTGCAGTGTGATAGGCAACCTCCGATTTTCGCTTTATTCGGCTGCGTCGCCCCGCACATATCCCGATACAATTTTGCTAGCACGGCAGACCCCCAACTCAATTCACCGACTGCTCTAAAATCAACGAGTTTCAGCAGTCATCTTAAGTGTACGAGATTTTGCGACAAGTCCGGCATCAGATGCCTCCAATCATCTCAAGAATGTATGCCCGAGCATACCGTATTCTTTATATTTTGGTCGAACCATTATTCGGTTCCGGGAATGTGTCCCGTAACCAGGCCATCTCGATCCGACCACTGTAAATGTTATCCGGAATAGCACCTAAAAACTCGTAGCATACGGGTGGCCCAATCGCCAGAAGTTGCGGACCCGGTGACTACGGACCCATCTACCGGCAATCCTAATTGCAAATGTACGTCCTCTAGAGTGATAGTACACTCTCCGCATGGAAGATGGAAAGTGTGCGTCTCGGGTCTCCACCTCTCTATCAACGCACTGATTAACTTTGGGTCCAACTTGCACCCTCGGCCTATCGTTGCCACATGCCAAAAACCCGCTTCCCGCAGGTAATTCTCGATAAACGGCGATGGCGGACCAGGCATATTGCGAATATAGTATTGCAACACCCGGTCTACAGACTGTTTAAAAAATTATAAAATAAAATTTAATTAAAATTGCATAAACCTTAGAAATTTTAAATAGTATTGAAAAATTAAAATTAAAACTTACCATTTGCATTTGATCGACGGAGATGTGTTTATCGTCGAGACGAATTAATTCTCCGGCCATTGCTAATACGATATTCTTAAATTTATCAAAAAAATATATTTCAAAAAATTTTAAAAATGACTTTTTCGTAAATATTAAAGGACTATTGTGAAATTTGACAGAAAGTTTAAAGGAATTTGAGAGAAATTTGAGAGGAATTTGAGAGAAAGTTGAGAGAAAAATGAATTAGGATTAATGTGTGAAAAAAAATAAAAGGGTTGGGGGTTTTTATAGATTTTTTTTTTTAACAGTTGCAGGGGCGAAAGCGCTTCCATGAGGGAGCGCTTTTGTCACATCAGCAAAGCGCGCCCTCAAGGACTCGTTTTTGGCTGATGTGGCACAAAGCGCTACCGTGAACGGGCTTTCTCTGCCAGATCCCCAAAACGCACCGACGTGGGACGTTGCTTTGGGAAATGGCCATTTCCAGTAAATAATTATTTTTTTCGGCCATTTTTTGTAAATTTTTTTTTTAAAATCGATATATTTAGGTAAATTGCTCTACTATATGTCCATCTTTAAAATATTGTATATATATACTTCTTAATATTGCACAATTAATTGTTTTTAATATTATATATTAATTTTTAATAATGATTACCTATGATAATTATATGAAATAAAAATACTTTATTAAATAATAAATTTATATACACGTATATATACATTGCCCGTGGTATTGAAAACTAATCTTCCAAACATATAAAAACATTTTATAAAAAAAGTTTATACGTAAAATAATAAAATAAATGAATATACAGAACTGAAGTGAGGTTTGACTTCGGATTGGAGGACGGAGAGGCTCAACCCATTACACTCTTCTTTTATGGACAGGGCTGATGGGAATGTAAGAGCTAACGACGTAACAGAACAGAATGACTCCTCTTTTTCAAAAGGCTTAAACAATAAAATAGTACATACACTATACTAATTTTATCAAAACCAGTACCTAAACTATTAAACCATTACTCATTTTACCTCTTAAACCGTTACTCATTTTACCTCGACTGTTAATTTTGTTAGAAAAAAAAATTTCAGCCAATCATAACTTGTGACGCAAACCTCTATTTATTTTACCCATTTTCTTATATTGTCTTCTCATCAAAAACTA
Source organism: Gossypium bickii (assembly GCA_025503065.1). NCBI lineage: Eukaryota > Viridiplantae > Streptophyta > Magnoliopsida > Malvales > Malvaceae > Gossypium > Gossypium bickii. The sequence continues at coordinate 101,345,462 of CP106715.1, forward strand.
GATTTTTTACGTTTTCTTAACAACCAAACACCCAATAAAAAATTATTTACTTCCTTGTACAAAGCTTCTATCATTTTTATCATTTTCAAGCTTCAACTGTTTCCACCGTGTTAAAGCTTTTAATCTTCGTTTTTTTTCTTCATCCAATTTTTTCCTTATACCATGATACGGAAAACTCATAAAATTTTAATTATCTAAATCCCAGCAAGTTACTCAAGCTATTCTATAAAATTATTACCATTAGAAAAAATTATAGTTAACAACAGTTTTGGGATGTAAATCAGAGTTAGCAAAACATCGATTTATATCGAGAAAGCCACTCAAAGAAATTTTTTTGGGGTTTTCAGTTGGGACCAGAGGCGGTGGTTCTACAAGATGATTCGCAAGGGCTAACTTTTTGGTTTTTTTTTTTTTTTTTTTTTTTTGGCTTTGAAATCCTACAACAGATGCGACTAATTCAAACAAGGCTGGGTGTGCTACAATGTTGAAAAGCCGTTTTGCAGACACCATTAGCAGGGCACAGCAGAAGATGAAGGTAGTGAAATCTTGAATATTTTTTTGGGTTTTTATATCATTGTATAAGGAAAAAATTGGGTGAAGAAAGAAGAAGAGTGGAAGATTGAAGATGGTAGAAGCAATGGAAGCTTGAAGATGATAAAATGATGGAGCTTTGTAAAAGGAAGCAAACGATGTTTTTTAGTGTTTGGTTGATGAGAAACGGTAAGAAAATCTAGTAAAAACTATTTAATAGAAAGAAAATATAAGAAAATGGGTAAAATAAATAGAGCTCTACATGGCAAGTTATGATGTTAATTTTTTTTCTAACAGAACTAACAGTTGGGGTAAAATGGGTAACGGTTTAATGGTTTAGGTATCAGTTTTGACAAAAAAAAAAAAGTTTAGATATCAATTTGAGAAAACTAGTATAGTTTAAATACCATTTTGTTGTTTAAGCCTTTTTAAAAATACAAATGCGCTTTGCTGATGTGGTAAAAACGCTTCTTCAGGGACGAGTTTTAGCCCTTTTTAAAAAAAAAAACTATTCTCGAATTAAATTTTCAAAAAAAAATCATTTTTTAGATATTATAAAAATAGACCAATTTTTTTAAAAATTTTCGAGAATAAACCTTTATAAAGGCTCAAAGAGACAATACTATTTTTTTAAGGTGTTACAAATTAATATGGAAATATAACTTATAAAGCAAATCTTTATATAGACCCAAAGTCTCACTTCCCTTATTTTCTTGAACAATGTGAGATATGAGATATGTGTATATATATATATATATATATATATATGCTCATGAATAGTTTTGCAGTTTGTTCCTAAACAATGTGGGATTTCTTAACAACATGATATTAAAGGCTACATTATATTTGATATTTTTTTTACTTAGAGTTTAAATTTTTTTACAAAAAGTTAACATTTGTTACATTATAAATAAAAATTTTACACTCTATAAATAAAAAAATATAAAATATAAAATAAGTATGGTAAAATATTAAAAAATAAATATTTAAAAAATTACTAATAGTTGAGTGATCATTTTGTAAGTTTTTATAATTTGATAGCTAAAAAAATATAGTTAAGTGATTACTAATGTAATTTAATCTAGATATAAAATATGAAAAATAATTATTATATTTTATGTATATTATATATTTCTATAAAAAAACTTATTTAACATAATTATATACTATGTTTAAATAGATTATCTATCTAGTCAAAATATATTTGAAATAAATTTATCGGCATTCATTAGGTGATGAAAATTAAATTAAAATTAGAATTAAAAAAAATTAATTAGTATAGTAAAATATTAAAAATAAATAAATATTTAAAAAGATATATCAAATTTTTAAAATTACAAAAAAATACTATTTGACCAAATACTCACCATTTATTTATTAATCAAACATTCATAATATAAAATAAAATAAATAATAAAAAAATTAAAAGTATAACTTCTAAATTTAAATAATAGAAATTTATTTTAAAAATTAGAATTGCATTGATATTAACTTCAAACATTTAAAATTGAATAGAAGATTATTGCATGTACAAGTTTCATATGTGTAATTTGTTCTCTTTTTTTTTTAATAGGTCTTTTGTATATGTTAACAATTCTAAAATGCAACAAAATTAAAGATCTCAAAAGATAATTTTATAATATGAGAAAATGTTAACAAAATATAAAAAAATAGAAATTGTTTTGTAAAAAAAAATATCACATATAATGTAGCATTTAATCTCATGTTGTTAGTTAAAAAAGGAAGGAATCCCACATTGTTTAGGAACAAGCTACAAACTTATTCATGAGTCTATATATACACATATCTCACATCCCACCTTACTTAAGAAAACAAGAGAAATGAAACTTTGGGTCTATATAAAGATTTACTTTGTAAGTTATATTTCCATATTAATTGGTGACACCTTAAAAAAAATGATGTTGTCACTTTGAGCCTTTATAAATGTTTATTCTCGTAAATTTTTAAAAAATTTGGTCTATTTTTATAATATCTAAAAAATGACCTTTTTTGAAAATTTAATTCGAGAATAGTTTTTTTTAGAAAAAAACACGGCCTAAAATGCGTCCCCGGGGGAGCTTTTTGCCACATCAGCAAAGTGCACCCTTAAGGAAGCATTTTTTGCTGATGTGGCAAAAACGATCCCCCAAGGACGCGTTTTCTTATCACATACCCTGACATCGCATTGACGTGGACACGCTTTCGGGAAAAATAGCCCATTCCAGTAAATAATTAAATAATAGGTCTATTTCCGTAATTTTTGAAAAAAAGGCATTTATTGGTAAATTGCCCATTATTAATCCTAAAAAGTAAAATCATAATAATTTCTTTTGTCCTCCAACATTATATAAATAGTCATTTTAACCCTTTAATTAATTTTTTTCTTTTTTAGCCAATGAACTTACATTACTTGTTAAATCACTTCAAAATGAATGGAAAAATTAATGTATGTTAACTTTGCTGACGTGGCATCCACAAGACAGTCCACGTTTATGCCCGTTAGAAATTAATTAATTTTTAAAATTAAATATATTAAATATATATTTATACTTTTTTAATAATTTTTAATTTTTTTAAAATTATATTTTTTAATTTTTTAAATTTTAAAAAATTAATTAAGCATCCATATGACATGTCACATCAGCAAAGTTAATAAACATTAACTTTTTCATTCATTTTGAAGCGATTTGACAAATAATACAATTTTAAAAGCTAAAAAAGACGAAAAATAAAATAAAGAGCTAAAATGATTATTTTTGATAAAGTTAAAAGGCCAAATAAATCATTGTATGTAAATGACTAATAAAACGCACATACGCATAAACATGAGAGTAATTAACTGATTTATTATAAAATAATATAATTAAAATAGCGAGATTTTATTAGTATTTGGTGGTTAAAATATTCTTTTCTCATTTTTTTTTTATATATCTAGAATTTAGTCTTTACTTTTTATTTTAAGGAATTTAGTTTTTCTATTTTTTAAATTTAAAAATTCAAGTTCAATTGATAATATTATTATTTTTTTTTCGTTAAATTCAAATTCATTACAACATATATTTTTCATTATATAGTTATCTATTGTGTTTTTTTTTTAATTTTCAAAAGGTTATATTTGTGAATTTACACAAGAATTTTAATGAGATTAATAATTGAATTTAAATTTTAAAATTTAAAAGATAGAAATATTAAATTCTTAAAAATAAAAGTAGAAACTGTGTCATAGAATTTTGTAAAAATAGGTTAGAGAGTCCTCTGAAACCAAGAGTGCTGTCCACAGAGTCCTAGAGAGAGCAGTCTTTTACTTGCAGCTTGGGATGGAGGGGAGTGGTGATGGAGAGGGGGCTCCTGGCGAAGAAATCACTTTGCTTGCAGAAGAACTTGTTCAATTGTCCATTAAGAGATCTATGATTATTCCAGTAGACAAACCCACTTTGATCTGTTCGGTGTGGATCAAAAAGCAGTTTAATTCTGAAAGTTTCAAGGCGCAAATGCGTAGCATCTGGAAAGCAAAAAAGAAGTTTGAAATCAGATCTGAAGGGCAGAATTTATTTTCAATTATTTTTGATTCAGAGGAGGATTTGGAGCAGATTTTGGAAGGACGTCCATGGTTATTTCGTAAGTACCTTGTTCTGTTTGATAAATTAGTAAGTCCAATTGATAGAGATTTAATCTGTCTTACGTCATTACCTTTTTGGATTAAAATTGGTCCTTGCTTACCTGATTTTGATAAAAAAGATCTATTGCATGCAATTGGATGTACATTCAGTGGGGTGATTAGATCTGAGATAAATGATGAGTTTTGTCGATTGAGAGTAAATTTAGACGTTCAGAAGCCTTTGAGGAGAGGAATTTTTGCGTCTAGTGGTTCTAATATTAATTCATGGGTTCTGTTTAAATATGAGAAATTACCTGTTTTCTATCTTGGATGTGGACATTTGGGCCATGGTCTCCAGGATTGTGGATCACTGAGTCTGGAAGAAAAAACTAAAATTAAAGATGATCCTCCCTTTTTCTGTTGCGCTGAAAGCAGAGTCTAAGTTGGTTGGAAAAGAGAGTATGAAATTTGCAAAGATTCTCAAAATTGAAAGGTGTTCAATGTGTTTACACAGCCGCTCAAAGAGGGATTTGACGGTTGCAAAAAAGGGATGACTTTTTGATCAACTTTGAGGGTGTATTTAGTGGTAGACAATTATTAACATGGGAGGACGGTCTTTTGAATGAGGCAGTTGTTGAAAACATGGATCAGGGGGTGGTTAAAAATTCAATGGAGACAGTTTCAGAGGGTCACTTAAAGAAGAGTTGGAGAAGATTGGAAGAAAAGAATAAGGACGATAGTAGTATGTGTGATCAGGTGGCAGGAAAGCGTAAATTCCTTAAAATTGAGAGTGAGATTAATTTGGAGGAAAATTATAGAATGGTATTTGTGAAAAAGAAAAAAGTTGATGTGAACAAAGATAGGGTTGGGAGTGAAATTGTTGAAATTCAGGTGGATTATGCAGATTCAGCTTCTTTTAAATCGGCGGCTGCCAGTAAGCAAGCCGACCAAACACAATGAAAAGTCTATGTTGGAACGTCCGTGGATTGGGGAGTTCACGGGCAGTTCGGAGGCTGCACTTCTTAATTAAGCAGCATCATCCCCAATTGGTCTTCTTAATGGAGACGAAGTTGAACAAGCAGAGGATGGAAAAGTTCGGAGAAGATGTGGTTTTAAGTTTGGAATTAAAGTTGAAGCAGAAGGTTCTAAGGGAGGTCTCTGTCTGGCATGGAAGAAGGAACTTGATGTTAATTTGAAAAATTTCTCAAAATGGCATATTGATGTTCTAATCAAGGAGGAGAATGTGGAGGAGGAATGGAGATTTACTGGTTTTTATGGCTCTCCCTATTTGAAAGATAAAAATTCAGTTTGGGATTTATTAAAAAGACTAGCTCAGGAGATTGATTATCCTTGGCTTGTCGAAGGTGATTTTAATTAAATCCTTTATTCTTTTGAGAAATATGGAGGAATTCCAAGGGATAGTAAGCGTATGGAAGTTTTTAGGGAAACATTAGTGGATTGCCAACTCTATGATATTGGTTTTTCAGGGGTCAGTTATACATGGGAAAGGTGAAACCTGCCAGAAACGAATATTAGGGAGAGGCTTGATAGAGGGGTCGCAAATGAGAAGTGGCTTACGCTTTTTCCGTCAAATACACTTCAGCATCTACCATACTCAACATTAGATCATTGCCCTCTTCTATTGGAAACGAACAAAAGGATAATTTTCACTGGGAGTAGAAAATTCCATTTTGAAGCTTGGTGGACCATGGAAGAATCTTTAGAAAATGTCATTCGTGAATCTTAGGAGGAAAATGAGGGAACGTTGCTGGAGAAGTTAGGTAAATTGAAGCTATGTTTGCAAGATTGGTCACGAACAACTAGCAGAAATAAGGAGGGTCTTAAAAGGAAATTAATGAAGGAGCTGGAAGCCTTGGCGGAGGGGGGAAGAGATGCTGATACAATGACTAAGCTTCTTGATACTAAAATTTATTTGAATCTGGAGATAGACAAAGATGAGGCGTACTGGGAGCAGCGGGCAAGACAGGATTGGCTTAAGCTCGGGGATAAAAATACAGCATTTTTTCATAGATGTGCTTTAACTCGAAAGCAAGCAAACACTATCTCCAAGTTGGTTACAGAGGAAGGTTTGGAAATTGAGGAGGAATCAGGAATTTTGAATACAGCTTCTTCATTTTTTCAAAACCTGTTCAAGACAAAGGGAGTGGTAGATTCTGGTAAGGTTTTAGCTGGCATCGAAAGAATAATAAGGCAGGAGGATAATGAGATCTTATTAGCACCTTATCAAGCAGAAGAGATTGAGATAGCACTAAAAGGAATGGGCCCTACAAAGGCTCCAGGACCAGATGGATTTCCAGCTTTGTTCTTTCAGAGGTATTGGTATATAATAGGTGGTGATGTTACTGAATTCTGTTTGGGGATTTTAAACGAAAATCAAGATTTTGGGGATTTTAACAGCACAGATATTGTTCTTATTCCAAAAGTCCCAAAACCATCACATTTGGTTAATTTTAGGCCCATCAGTTTGTGTTCAGTTATTTATAAGATAGTGGCTAAAACTATAGCCAATCGATTGCAGACGATCATTGACAAATGTATTGATAAAGTCCAGAGTGCTTTTGTTCCTGGGAGACTCATCACAGACAATGTGCTTCTAGCTTATGAGATTTTACATACGATTAAGTAGAAACAATTAGGAAAGAAGGGTGTTATGGCAGTCAAATTGGATATGAGCAAGGCGTATGATAGGGTGGGATGGAGATTTATTGAGGAGGTGATGATTAAAATGGGTTTTGCTTGTGAATTGGTGGAACTTATAAGTCGATGTGTTACTTCAGCCAATTATGCGGTCAATATAAACAGCAGGAGGGGCAATTTGTTTCAGCCATCAAGAGGTCTTAGGCAGGGGGACCCATTAAGCCCTTTTCTCTTTTTGATTTGCAGTGAGGGGCTTTCTTCTCTTATGAGAATGGCTAGGAGGAATGGCTTAATCAAAGGCATAAAAGCTAGCAGATAGGGGCCAGCAGTTTCGCATTTGTTATTCGCTGATGACTGCATTATTTTCGGGGAGGCTTCCCACATAGGAACAAAAGAAATGAAGGGCATCTTACAAGATTATGAGGATTGTTCAGGGCAGTGTGTTAATTTTTCTAAGTCAACAGTCTTTTTTAGTCCGAATACTACTGAAGAGGTCAAGGCTGAAGTGTCTCGTCTATTAGGAGTTAAAGTTGCTACTAATCTAGAGAGATATTTGGGTCTTCCGAATATGATTGTAGAAGGAAAAAAGAATCGTTTCAGAATATCTTAGATAGAATCTCTAAACGCATTGACGGGTGGAGTAACAGGATGTTATCGCAAGGAGGTAAAGAGGTTTTCATAAAATCAGTTTTTCAGGCTATTCCCACTTTTGCAATGTCATGTTTTCTTCTCCCGAATTCTTTATGTAAAAAAATGGTAGGTATTTTTGCTAAATTCTGGTGGCAAAAAGGAAAGGGCAAGAAGGGTATTCATTGGTGTCAATGGAGGCATTTATGCAGGCTGAAGAATGTGGGGGGCATGGGTTTTCGTAATATGGCCCAATTTAACATAGCTTTGTTGGCAAAACAGGGATGGAGGTTTTTAGAAAATCCACATTCTTTAGTTTCACAGGTGTTTAAGGCGCAATATTTTCCAAAAACTGATTTTCTCAATTCGTAATTGGGAAATAGAACGTCGTATGCTTGGCGTAGTATTTGGGCTGCAAGGGGTATTTTGGAAAAAAGGGATAATTTGGAAAGTTGGATCGGCTGAACGGATCTCTATTGTTCACGATTCGTGGGTTCCAGATCTTGTTAATTCTCATTTTTTATCTTCTTATATAGGGTCCAGTGATAATAAAGTCGCAGAACTTATTAACAGTCAAATCAGAGAATGGAAAAGAGAGGTGGCTGAAGATACCTTCGGAGCTGATGAGGCGGACAAAATCCTTCGCATCCCTTTAGCTAAGCATCCGCATGAGGACCTTAGGGTATGGAGGGTTGATCCTACTGGGGTTTTCTCGGTCAAGAGCACTTATAAACTATTACAGAATGTTGATCCTAGCGCTTATGCGATACAACTTATCTATGGTGATTTTTACAAGAGGCTATGGGGCATTGATCTTCCTACAAAGATTAAAATAAACATATGGAAAGCTTCTTGGAATTACATTCCTACACGGGTAAATTTATCACTTAGAAAGTTAACTTCAGATGCTTCATGTCCTCGGTGTGGTTCAGGGGCTGAATCGTTGCTTCACCTGTTCAGAGATTACCCAACATCAGCAAGCATGTGGTTAGAGTTAACTGAAATACAACTACTTCAAGACCCAAATATAGACTTTAAGCAGTGGCTCACCTCGTCTGTTGCCTTTTTCTCATTAGGTTCAAGCAGACTTTTTTGTGTAGCTCTATGGGCCATTTGGGGGGAAAGGAATGCTTGGATTCACGAGAGGAGATGCAAAATAGGGAAGGAAATTGCAGATCTTGTGAGAAACTATATTACAGAAATTGATGGAGCAAAAACTAGAGTAGTAAATAGTCCAAAAGTTCAACGAAGGTGGAAACACCTACCTCATCAGACTCTAAAAATTAATTTCGATGGTGCTTTTGACGTAAAGGAGAATCTTTCTGCTTCTGGAGTTGTGGTCAGGAATAATGAAGGATCTGTTCTTGCTTCAAAGTCCAGATTGCACGAGAAGGTGACTTCCGCCTTCGAGGCCGAAGCTTTGGCTTGCTTAGGGGTGGATCTGCAAATGGACGATGTTATCATTAAGGGAGATTCGCTTATAGTTGTTAAAAAATGTAGGAATGTTTCGATGGACAGATCTTTAATAGGTTCCTACATTTTTTACATTCAGCAAATGCAGTCTGGTTTTAAAACGATACGATTTGAGTTCATTTCTAGATCTGGAAATATTCTAGCCCACAAGATAGCTACTGAGTCCTTGAAGAACAGAGAAGAGTTTTACCTGGAAATGGGAGTGCCAATCTACGCTGAAGAAAGAGCGAGGGATGATAGTCTAAGGGAGCCAAATTGAGAGTCAGGGGGACAGGAAGGAAGAGGGAGCGTCGGTTTTCTGGAGAGTCTTTCTTGGCGCTCAACACACGGTGGTTTCTTAGCAGAGTTTGGGGTCTTTGGAAGGGTAGAAATGCGAAGGTGGGGGTAATTGAAAGAGTCAAAAGCGGTTTTGATTTACAGATTGTCATTAGCTTTATTGGGAAACACCTACATTAATGGTTGGCCGGTGAGATGGGACAGAAATGCAGAGTAGTGGAGGCCAGCTATATGCACGGATTTGACTGGATTTTTATTTTGATTTCGTATTGGTTTTCGTTTTTTTTCTGTTTTTAGTGATTCAGGGCTTGTTTGGTTTGTTTCTAGGTTGGTTTGGGTTTTCTCTTTAGTTTGGGCTGATTTCGATTTTTGTTTGTTTTTGGTTTAAAGCCCAACAATTATGGTTTTATTTCATTTTTATTAATCCAGTCATATTATCTTTCAAAAAAAAAAGTAGAAATAAAAGTAGAGATACTTATTTTAAATATAAAAAGAGTAGGTATATTTAAAACATATTTTAACCATACTTTTAATCAATGATGTGTTTCCTAATACTAAGTCAAAGACAAACAACAACCCAAGTCCTACGATTTACTCTTCTTTCCTTTCACTTCTATTTTTATACCTAAACAAATATGCTACCAAATAATTTTACAAAATAAAAGTGTGAGATTAGAGTTCAATTCATAGGTTTGTTCATGTGGTATTATAATGTGTGTGTTAGTAGGTAAGTTTAAACTTATATTGTATAAACAAATGGATTTAAAAATATATATGAATTTTTTATTTTAAAATTAAAAGATTTTACTATCTAAAGTGAGATATATAATTTAATATTGATTTTTTGGTAATACAATTAACTTAGGAGGGCTTGCTTTTCAGCAATTTATTCTAGGGTTTTTTCAAAGATTCCATCTAACAAGAATTTTATTTTATTTATTTTTACCAATTCCTCATAGATTGTGAAAGAATATTAGAGATAATTTTCCTAGTAAAAAACTTTAGATTATCAAATTAGGCTTTAATGTTCAGGGGAACTGTTTTATATTTAAAAAACTCAATACGGTTCGAGTTATGACTATCTCTAGGTACCTCTATTATCATTCACAAGTTTCTATTAACATTTATTTCGAGTTTTGCAGCTACTTATCTTTATTGATCGAAGTACCCCTCCATTAATTGTATTTGGCTTTTTGTGGAGGCTAGGAATAAAATCCCGATATAAGGATAATACCTTTAATTGTTGAGGTCAAAGTCGATTTCCCAAAAGAAAAAACTTCTCCTAGAAGAATTGATTCCTTGTTAATAATAATTTAAGATATTAACGGTATTTTAATTTTTTCTGTTTTTAAAGAATATAATCCGTTAAATTAGTTGGATTTAAGTAAGGAAGAATACTAAATTTAAAATATATTTCAAATGTTGATTATAAATTTTTAATATATGATGAATAAAAAAATCATATATAAAAATATATTTTAATTAATGATTTATATATTAAATTTAAAAAGTAATAAAATGATGGAATGTTAATAAAAATAAATTATATTGATTAATTAGTGCAGTTTTAGATTTTAAAGAAAATTAGGGCTGTCCACGTCATGGAAAAAGCCAATGGCACATTAGAAGAGCCACCTGTACATTATTATTATTATTAACCAAATTCTGTAGTTAAGTTAACCAGAAGAGGCGGTGCATTGTTAACCCAAGTTTCATAGTTGAGTGTCTTATCATCCTCTGCTTATCTCCCTATTATTTTCACTCTTTCCCTTCTTCCCTTCCCTTATATAATTCCCTCTCTCTAAATTAAAAGTTGCATATCTTTTAAATTATACGCTGGCTTCTCATTTTCTCTCTTTCCTCACTTCCTTACTTTGATTACCTTTTTTATATATCACAAAAATTTTGCAGTCTTTCTTTCAGACGCAAGCATCAGGCACCTGTCCTAGAAACAGAGATCTTCTCAAGTTAGTTAAATAACGGTTTTTGCTATCCCCATTTTGCCCTTTCATTCTTCTTCTCCTTCATCGGAAGATGATTAGTTGGAACGATCTTTACACCGTTTTAACGGCGGTGATCCCACTGTACGTTGCTATGATCTTGGCTTACGGCTCCGTCCGTTGGTGGAAAATATTCACCCCCGACCAGTGCTCGGGTATCAACCGCTTTGTCGCCATATTTGCCGTTCCTCTCTTGTCTTTCCACTTCATTTCCACCAATGACCCTTACGCCATGAACTTCAGGTTCATAGCAGCCGACACCCTTCAAAAGCTCATCATGCTCTTCGTTCTTGGATTGTGGACTAATTTAACAAGGAACGGGAGTCTGGAATGGATGATCACCATTTTCTCTTTATCTACTCTCCCCAACACTCTAGTCATGGGCATTCCTCTTTTAATCGCTATGTACGGTCCCTACTCCGGGATGCTCATGGTCCAAGTCGTGGTTCTCCAGTGTATCATTTGGTACACCCTTCTTCTTTTCCTTTTTGAGTACCGCGGTGCCAAAATCCTCATCATGGAGCAGTTTCCCGAAACTGCAGCTTCCATTGTTTCTTTCAAAGTTGATTCCGATGTGGTTTCACTTGACGGCCGCGATTTCCTCGAAACCGACGCTGAAATCGGGGAAGACGGCAAGCTACACGTTAAGGTCAGGAAATCTAATGCTTCCAGGAGGTCTTTGGGGCCTTGTTCCCTTCCTGCATTGACTCCCAGGCCTTCCAACCTCACCGGAGCTGAAATCTACAGTTTGAGCTCTTCAAGGAACCCCACGCCAAGAGGTTCCAATTTCAACAACTCCGACTTTTACTCCATGATGGGTGTTCAAGGATTTCCTGCAAGACACTCCAATTTCGGTCCAGCTGATTTATACTCTGTTCAATCCTCTAGAGGACCTACTCCAAGGCCATCCAATTTTGAAGAAAACAATACAGTAATGTCTCCACGATTCGGATTTTATCCAGCACAGACTGTTCCTTCATCCTACCCTGCTCCAAACCCTGAATTCTCATCCGTCACGAAGAACGCTAAAGCTACCCAACAACAACAGCAGCAGCCAGTTCAACCACAGCAGCAGCCGAAGGAGAAGGAGAATAATAAAGAGAATCATGATGCCAAGGAATTGCACATGTTTGTGTGGAGTTCAAGTGCTTCGCCGGTTTCAGAAGGCGGAGGTCTCCATGTCTTTGGTGGTACAGATTTCGGAGTGTCCGAGCAATCTGGAAGGTCTGAGCAGGGTGCTAAAGAGATAAGGATGTTGGTCGCAGATCACCCTCAAAACGGGGAAAACAAAGGTACAATAAATTTATCAGTAAACTAGATTATTCTGCTCGATTAGGACTTAGGAGTTACTGGAATTTTTTAATAATAGATCGTAGCTTGTGAAGGCATGGCAGGCAGTGGTGACGTTAATGGAGAGGACTTTAGCTTTGCTGGAAGAGATGGGGAAGAGGAGAGAGAAAAGGAAGGACCCAATGGTCTCAATAAGTTGGGGTCTAGTTCAACGGCCGAGTTGCACCCTAAAGCCGCCGGAGGGCCGGAGTCTGGCGTAGGCAAACAAATGCCGCCGGCGAGTGTAATGACCCGCTTAATCTTGATCATGGTCTGGCGCAAGCTTATCCGAAACCCCAACACATATTCCAGTCTCATCGGGCTGGTTTGGTCCCTAATTGCTTTCAGGTCAGCTCATTATTTGATTTTAAGGTTCAAACATCATTCAACAAATCCTTTTTTTTTTTTAATTTTTAATTGGGTATTTTCATATGTAATGAATATACTGGTTTGGGGGGACTTTAATTAATGCAGGTGGCATGTGAGTATGCCGAAAATAATAGAGAAGTCTATCTCCATCCTGTCAGATGCTGGACTAGGAATGGCCATGTTTAGCTTAGGTGAGCATTTCTGTTATTTGCTTTATCTTCCACTAAAACTATTTGGAAAAGAAAGAAAAAGGAAAGTTTATCTGCCTTGACCTAAATAAAATTTCCTAGACCAACTCTGTACAATTACACACTACACCACTATTTGGTGCACTTAACACTATGTTTAACTATTTATGATACTTTCGCCGAATTCAGGCAACCCCATGGGAACAAAAATCCATGTAATGGGATACCATGGACCATTTAAAAAAAAAAAAAAAAAAAAAAAAAAATAGTTTGACATTGAAAGAAATCTTTGGACACTTAAATGGGATTTAACCTCCCGACATGTGGGGTCTTTGTTTGCGATGTTAGTAAGCGGTCCAGGGTCGGTGGGCATTGGTTGTGATAGACGCCAATTAGGCCACCAGTTAGTGAAGGTAGGTGATTGATAGATTAGGGACACTTATGGTTTCCTATGGAAAGTCGTAACTTTTGGTGCTATATGGTGAAAAAGGTCTGTTTATGGCACTGCAACCCAAGATCATCGCTTGTGGGAACTCTGTAGCTACATTTGCCATGGCCGTTAGGTTCTTAACCGGTCCGGCTGTCATGGCTGCCGCTTCGATTGCAGTAGGGTTGCGCGGCACACTCCTCCGTGTCGCCATCGTTCAGGTAAAGAAAAATCCTCACCCTCCTCGTAAGCTTTGACTTTTAACGATTGTTTGTCAGCGAAATTTTGTTTCAAATTGAACAGGCGGCTCTGCCACAAGGAATTGTACCATTTGTGTTCGCCAAGGAATACAATGTCCACCCTGCAATTCTTAGCACTGCGTAAGTAAACAAACCTGGATATATTCATAGTATATATAGCTGTTAACTACTATATATATATATATATATAGCTGACGGCTTTATTTATAAATATTTTTCAGGGTTATCTTTGGGATGTTGATAGCATTACCAATAACGCTGGTGTACTACATTCTTCTAGGATTGTGAGGGTACTTTCATAGTAAGCCAGAGATATGAATGGGAGTTTTCCAGGGGTTGATAGAATTGATCAAAACCGGATTATGTTGTTAATGAACATGAGGATATTCCGGGAAAGAAGATTTTAGTACAAGAACAAGAAATTGTCACAAGGGTTCCAAAACCATTGGAGCTAACCTAGCTAAAGATATTTGACTTAGTAATGTGTCCTCCCTGATTTAAGGGATCATGCCCCCATGAGAAGCCAAGTTTATCCAATTTCCTAGAGTAATTTTGAGGAGAAGAAAAGAAGGCCAATCCTGCATAAGGGAGACAATGAAGAGGAAAATGGGGGCAAACAAAGCTGGTCACTTCATATCTAATTAATTCACTTTTAATCTCCCTTATGCTTTTATTGTAAAGTTTGATTTCATTCTAATGAAAGCTGCCAAGGGTTTTCCTTTTTTTTATCCTTTCTTTTTCAAATGCTACTGGTACTTTTACATTTTTTTAATACAAGAATGTAATCTGGTTTGTTGGCTTTGATTGGCAATTATTGGCGTAAATCATCTGGGTTATTTTTTTCTCTGTCTTACTTAGGAGATTTATTTATGATTTTAAATAATAATAATAAGAAGAAAAAGGTGTTTTATTGCTCATTTGGTAATTCAGGTTTAACTAGGTGGGCAGGAAACATGTGGTAATGTCCTCGTGTGCGTGGCCTGATTCAACAGCAAACAATGGGGCCATAGGTTATCGAGGGTCATCAAGAATTAAGCAAGCAAAATACCCAAAACAAATTGACTCCAACCTTTCCCCAATAATTCACCCAAAATTTATTCAGGTGACAGTATTTGGTATAAATGTGAAATAGCCACCTCCTGTTTTCTGATAAGATTATAATATACATTCATATATTTGACATTGATGAATTAAATCATAGAGAAGTGGGGATAGTAGGAGAAGCGAGCAATTAAGACATGGCTCCGACGGGAATGAATACAAGGCAACAAAGACTAATCAAGACATTTGAGAGGGAGAGGGTGATGGTCGATGTCTGCTGAACCACGGACATGAGCCAGGTGAGATGGGCCCAAGCCCAACCGAGGGACCAGGGACCAGGGACCATTTGAGCGATTAATTATACTTTTGATTTTGAAAAAGACATTACCCGTGGGGGACCATGGGGGAATATATAAATAAAAGGTTGTTTTTATTTTGGGTTAAATACCAATTCCCCTTCAACAAGACCTCATCAAACAATGTGGTACTTACAAATTTTTTATTATCAATTTGGTACCTATAGTATTTCACTGTAAAACAAATCACCCCATTCCGTTATAGAATGATGATGTAGCATCAGTAACCACTCGCACAACATGAAACTTGGTATTTTATAAAAATGAAATAAATATAAAATTTCTATTAAAATTTATATAGTATCGCAATTATTTTTTAAATTTGAACTTTTTCTTTCTTCTCCATCGTCCAAGAGATCTTCTCATTATTCTCCATCATCACACAACAACACCACTAAAATTCTTTGCAAAAATCTTACTTGCTTTTTGAAACACATTTTTACAAAAAAAAAAAAAAAAAAAAGAAAGTAAAAATCTTACCAAAGTTTCATCGTTAAAGAGCACCACCAGGATTCAAAAATTCATACCTAGGTTCCATCGTCAAAGAGAATCTCTACCATTTTTTTAAATTCCCTACTTGGGTTATGATAAAATTTCATTTTTTTTTTCTTTAAGTAGGAATTGAATTTCTAGAATTTCTCTAGCTTTGCTATTGCTTTTGTTAACTTTGATGGCCAAGCTTTTAATATGAATAAATTTTATAAATTATATTTTCTACATCATTTAATGAAAATATAGTTAAAAATTTTATCAAGTATTTTCAAGGAGTTACAAGGTACTAAAAAATTTACTTCAAATGCGTTTTTAACTTTTTTTAAAATCTTTTGAGACTAACAATGTTTTTCTTTAAGTATTTAAAATTGATTTTATGCAAGTTTGGAACTAGGTTCTATACATATCCAAATGTTTCGAAACACGGTAATTCAATGAGATTTTTTGGGCAACCAAACTTTTTAGAACCTATAAGTAGAGTTATCAAATCCCAAGAGGTATCGAAACATATCTCTAGGTTTCGATACGTAAGAGTCCAACAACCATAATTTTAAATCAAGTAATCGACACCCGAAATTTAGGTATCGAAACATGCTATTCTGTAATTGCAATTAATATTCTAAATGGCTCCATATCATCCCCAACAACTATAAACGACTGCAAATCATTTCCTAGATATAAATACCCATCAATAACATTTCAAGAAAAAAAGAAACCAATATCCAAGCATCAAAATCAAGAGAAAAACTTTTAGGTAAGACATTAAAATCAAAATCAAAATCAAGATCAAATCATTTCCTGCTTACTTTAGACGTACACGAGATACTGGCTTAGGTAATACATCTAATGCAGTTAACTAAGTATCCAACTTAATAGACAGACATGCGAACATTGTTCGCACATAACTGATCTGTCGTAATTCATTGTAGCAGATTAAACTAGTTTTATACTTAAAGAGCTTGAATACAACCAACTCTGTTATGTTTTAAGTACTTTTTTCAAATTAGTTTTAATTTAATAAAAAGTGTAATTTGATTCGTTTTATGACCTTAGGGGCCAAATAAGGGCTAACGTACTTAGTGAGTGTGTAGGACACCATTCAAAGGCATAGGAGCTCGAGGCTAGTCGCCATGTTGCAACATAAGAGTCCAAAGTCGCAACATAGGGAGTAGAATACAAGAATTCCAAGGCTACCTTTGGTGTTGCGACACACACCTGAAGCTGAACTTGAGCCAAGCAAACCGCCTTCGATGTCGCAACATAGGCACTAGATGTTGCAACACCAGCCTTACACGGAAAAGAATTACGAGATAAGGGCGTTGTAACACCCCTCACCTGTATCCAACGCCAGAATAGGGTTACAGAACATTACCTGACTTACGAAACAATTAAACAACTATTTAACATATAATTATTCAATTCAATCATTCATCATTCAATCTCAATGAATTTGTCCCTATTAAGAGCCTATGAGGCCTTACATGCTTTAGAAGTGGTTCGGGACTAAACCGATATCATACGAAAATTCTGGACACTTAGAAATTTTTCATGTAAATAAGGGTCACACACCCGTGTGAACAGGACGTGTGCCTCACATGGTTAGTAGACACGCCCGTGTCTTAGGCCGTATGAAAACAGGGCATACATACTGACTTGGGTCACACGGTGGACCACACGCCCGTGTATCTAGCCCGCGTACCCTTCGAAGTGGCCACACGCGCCTGTGTGCCAAGCCGTGTGTTAGACCGTGCCAAAACTGTGGGGTATACTGACTTATGCAACACGACTAAGTCACACGCCCGTGTGCTAGGCCGTGTGCCATTTAGGGGGTATACTGACTTGTACCACATGGCCAGTCACATGCCCGTGTGTGAGACCGTGTGGAGCATATTGACTTCAATTTAATTTCAACACCAGGGGACACACGGCCGTGTAACTTGACCGTGTGTCACACACGGCTAACACACACGCCCGTGTAGCTACCCATATGGACAAAAATAGGCTATTTACCAAACCATTTTTCCACCCAATTTGCACATACCTACACAAGCACAAATGGTTCCAATTCAAGGCACTAATATGCATCCAAAAGCATCAACCAATGTTCAAATCATAGCATTTCTTTACCATCAATATAACTTACAAATATGCTACAATTTGCCATCTAATTTCATACCTTTCACATATTCAATTCAATCAACTAAATCATTCCATACATACATTATCAAGCATAAGTTCTCAAGCACATAGCTTCCCAAATTACCTAATATCATTTAGCATTATAGATTCAACTTCAATCACATAATATGGATCAATTTACCAAACACAAAATAGAACCATTTACACATTTATAAACATCATCAAATCCATTATCACAAGCCAACTCAAATGGCTCAAAATACATGTTCATCAAACATACCAAAATGACTCAAGCCTATACATGCCATATACCATATATACACAATTCAAAAGTACCAAGTAGATGGTTAGATAGTGTGATGTAGAATCTAACGATCCCCGAATCCGAGCTACTTTGAGTTCACTATAAAACACGGGAAAAACAAACAAAGTAAGCTTCAAAGCTTAGTAAGTTCATACTAAATATACTCAACAATTCATAAAATACAAATCATCAATTTGAACAAGTTAATGTATAATTCATGATAATATCAAACCTTCCATAAGCTTATTCATATACTTATATGCAAAGTCATAACCTGCTCTATTTGAATTTCATACTTACATGTACATACCTGTACAAATTCATAACAAATTCATACCTTCCCGCAACACTGTCTAATACTTGATGTTTCGCACACAAAGTGCCATTGCATAGCTGAAATTATTATAATTCTGCACACCAAGTGCCTTACTCGATGTTTCGCACACTAAGTGCCATCGCATAGCCGAAGCTATTATAATTCCGTACACTAAGTTCCTTACTCGATGTTTCGCACACTAAGTGCCATCGCATAGCCGAAGCTATTATAATTCTGCACACTAAGTGTCTTACTCGATGTTTCGCACACAAAGTGCCATCGCATAGCCGAAGCTACTATAATTCCATACACTAAGTGCCTTACTCGATGTTTCTCACACTAAGTGCCATCGCATAGCTGAAGCTATTATAATTCTGCACACTAAGTGCCTTACTCGATGTTTCGCACACTAAGTGCCATCGCATAGCCGAAGTTATTAAAATTCTGCACATTAAGTGCTAAACATAGCCGATTTGTCGTCGAACATGACTGTAGTCTCGTACATACAATTTAGGCAATAACAAGGCATTTAAAAGCATAATTGTAACAATGTTTATCATGTACGAACTTACCTCGGATGCTAGAACGGCAAATCAAGTCATTTAGTAGATCACTTTTGTTTTTCCCCGATCTAGATTTGAATTCCGCTTTTCTTGATCTAAATGTATTCAAAATTAATTTATTCAATCATCTATTCATTTAATTTAGTCCAAAACATACTTTAAGGCATATTTACCTTTTTATCCTTAAACTTTCACATTTTTCACAATTTAGTCCTTGTTGCATAAAATCACAAATTCATACAATTTAATCCAATTTCATGATAGACGAATTTTACTAGTTTCCATATTAGCCACATTTCTAATTTATTTTACATTTTAACCACACATTTATCACATTTCACAATTTAGCCCTTAATTTGTATTTTCACCAAAAATAACTTAACAAAACTTGTTTAACTAACATCAAATGTTCATAATCTCTCACTAAACATCAAAACTCATACTTATTCATCAATGGAAACATTCAAAATCTTTAACAGTTTTGAAAATTAGTCCCTGGGCTAGCTAGAACACGAAGCAACGATCTCAAAAACATAGAAATCATTAAAAATGGATTAAAATTGTATACCTAATCAAAGGACTTAGGGTTTCCGAAACTTAAACTCCCATGGCTGCCATTTTTTTTCTCAATTTTGGGTTTTTAATATGATAGTGGAAGATGATACTTAATTTGGTTTTTGTTTATTTTAAGTTTAATTACCAAATTACAATTATAACCTTAATAAATATTTGTTATTTCACTACATGCCAAACCATTATCATCCATTAACTCACTAATGGGTTAATTATCACTTAAGGACCTTAAATTTAAGGGTATACAACTATCAGATACGTTTAGCTAATAGAACTCCACTTTTACATTTTACGTGATTTAGTCTTTTTTCTCAAATTGACCAATTAAACGATAAAATTTCTTAACGAAAATTTCACACCAACATAATATCATACTGTAACCATTAAAATAATAATAAAATAAATATTTTGACCTCATATTTGTGGTCTCGAAACCACTGTTCTGATTTGACTAAAAATAGGCTGTTACAACTCTTCCCTAAGGGATTTTCGTCCTCGAAAATCTTACCAATGAATCGGTTAGGTACTATTTTCTCATAGCTTCCTTGGGCTCTCACGTAGCCTCTTCAACATCGTGACGTTGCCAAATTACTTTCACGAGAGCTATGCTTTTAGTTCTCAACTGTTTAACCTCACGTGTTAAAATTTTGATTGGTTCTGTAACAGTCGGGTTTAGACCCTAGTTAGAACAGTGGTTTTGGGACCACGAATCCGAGTCTGAATAATATTTTAATATTATTTTTTGTGCCTTTAATATGTGATTAAATATGTGTTAAATTTTTGTAAGTTAATTTGTCCGTCTGTGTGCTTAATTTGAAAAAAAAGGGATTAAATTGCATTAAAATGCAAATTTGCATGTTTTATTAAAAGATGCCTATTTGTCATGTCTTTATAAGTGTGAAGGTTTCATGTGGCAATTAAGCCAATATTAAGGTTAGTGGATGGACAAATGACCAAATAAAATGATTGTTTGTCTTATATGTTTATAAGAAAGGTAAATGGGTAAATTGATAAATCAAAGTTTATTAATCAAAATCAAAAGGCTAAATTCCATCATCTTTTTACTTCATCACCAAAACATTGAAGAAAGAAAAAAGAAGAAAAATTTCTAGGGCATTCGGCCATTGTATTTCAAAATTAAGGTATGTATTGGCTTTGGATTTTGATGATTTTTATGTTTTTGAGATTGTTGCTTAGTCTACTATCAAGTCCATGTTGTAATTTAAAGAATTGGTGATATTCATAAGATGTGCCATTGATGAAATAGTTAGCTTTGTGATGAGTTTAGGTGTTAAATGAAAGATGTGTGTTTAATGAATATGTTTTCTTCTTGAAATTTTGATGAATTTAGCTAAATAGGGATAAATTGAGAAAATGATTATTTGAGGGACTAAATTGTGAATTTGATGGAAAATATGGGCTTGTATGAGATACATGAGCATTTGGCTAAGCATGGGTATATGGTGATTTTGTGTATTTGATGTTTTGAGAAAAATAGACTAAATTGATAAAATGTGCAAATGTGAGGGCTAAATTGCAAATTGCCCTAAATATGTGTATTTGAATTGAATTGAATGAGTTTTTGAATAAATGGATCAAATTTGAATATGTATAGATCAAGAACAGAAGAAAACGAATTTAGATTGCGGGAAAACGAAAGTAATCGTGTAGTAGTATCCGTTCCCGTTAAACCGAATTCGAGGTAAGTCATTATACAAATAAATGTATTTGCATTGATTTATGTATGTTCATATGACTATTGATAACGATGAATGCTTATGAGATGTTGTGTACATGAATTTTGAGATAAGATCGACATAGTGTTAATCTCCGGGAACTTCTGTATGAACCTAGGAATAGATAGGATTAGGTATGAACCTAGGAATAGATAGGATTAGCTATGTCATGACATAGGTGTCTGTTATGTTATATCATGTAAGACCACGTCAGAAACGTTGGCATTGATTCAAAATTTCGTGTAAGACCACGTCCGGGACGTTGGCATTGATATGAGCTTTACGTGTAAGACCACGTCTGGGACGTTAGCGTCGATATGAGACTTACGTGTAAGACCATGTCTGGGACATTGGCATCGTATTGATTCGTGTAAGACCCTGTCGGGACAGTGGCATCAACATTTGATTACATGTAAGACCACGTCTGGGACGTTGGCTTTGTACGACTATTTTGAGTATTCTGTATATCCTATTAGATTCCAAACGGTTCAACGGGCAAGTCTGAGAAATAAACAATTATGTGATTAGTATATCTGTTTCAGTTACGTTCGATATGTACACTAAGTGCGTATAAAAGGTAAGTGTCTATATGAACTTACTATGATGAATATGTGTTTTGAAATGATGAGATAATATGTGAAAATATGATTGAATGAACCATATGATTATGTGATACTTGAGTTATATTTGAGTTGAAGATTATGGTAAGATATGGCCTAGCAAATGAGCCAAAGAAGATATGAGATGAATTTGTTATGAGAACCAGTAATGTTATTATATCATTTTGGTTATGTGTTTATTATGCTAAGTTTATTTGTATATGGCTTACTAAGCTTTGGAAAGCTTACTCTGTGTGTGTTTGTTCTATTTTATAGATCGTCAAAGCTACTGAAGGCTCGAGGACCGTCGAGGATCATCATCACACTACTCAACTTGTTTTGGTACTTTTGAAATATGTATATAGCTAGATATGGCATGTATAGGCTTGTCATTTTGGTTATGTTTGAAATGTGTATAATAGCCATGAGATGTGGCTAGATAAGTATTGGTAATATGCTTGAGTATATATATATGAAAATGATGCATGTTTTGATATGGTTAGATAGCTAATGAAATGGTCAAAGTTTTGGTAAGATTATGAATGCATTATAAATATGTATGGTTGAGAAAAGAAATGATTATATGAAAGGTAAATGTAGATGAATCATGCTTGAATGCACATGTGTTTTAGTTGTTGCAATTTAGTATGTTTGCAAATGAGATTGGATGCAAAGCTTTGTTGAGTATTTCACATGTACTTGTTTGTCAATTGAGTATGATATGAATTGGTGTATTGCTTGTAGGTAAGACCCTGTTGTGGGTGGCATTATGGCCTTGTCAATGGCCTGTTTTGCCTACACGGTTATGGCATACGGGCGTGCCTAATGGCCGTGGGAAAATGACAGTATCTAACTAACTGTACACTGTCTTGGCACACGGACGTGCCTGGTAACCGTGTGATTAAGTCAGTATATAGCCTAAGAGCACATGGCCATGGTACACAGGCGTGTCTAGTGGCCGTGTGGAAAAGTCAGTATACATGCCCTGATTTGGCACGGCCAAGACACATGGGTGTGTCTGGTGACCGTGGAAGACACATGGCTTGCCCACACAGGCGTGTGTCCTGCATATATTAGAAAAATTTTAAGTTTCTGAGAATTTCTGTATGTGTTCAGCCGAGTCTCAGCCTTACTCTAAAGTATGACTTAGGTCTCAATGACCAATTTAAGGGACACTTTGATTGTGTTTGATGAATGATCGTATGAAATGTATATAAAAGTTTTCGATCTGTTCGGTAATGCCTTTAACCCTAATCCGATGTTGGACACGGGTTAGGGGTGTTACAGGTTCTTTGTTGTACGTCATATCAGGTTAAATTTCAACCTCGATCGAGGAAATGACATGTGAAGGGTTGGATCGGTATCGTCGAAGCATCGACACATGAAACACATTATGTATTTTATCTAACTCAGACGGTAAAGATAGTCAATAAGCTACTGGCCCAACTCGCTCAATAATTTCATACGGTCCAATGAATCGCGGATTCAATTTCCCTTTCCGACCAAACTGTAATATCTTTTTCCACGGCGACACTTTAAAAAACACGAATTCAATATCTTTTTGTAACAACCCGATTTTGGGGCTAGCCGGAGCAGTGGTCTTGGGACCTCTAATCCGAGGTTGAGGAAAATTATTTTAGTATCATTTTATGTGTTATGGAATTAATATA
This sequence comes from Gossypium bickii, assembly GCA_025503065.1. Taxonomy (NCBI): domain Eukaryota; kingdom Viridiplantae; phylum Streptophyta; class Magnoliopsida; order Malvales; family Malvaceae; genus Gossypium; species Gossypium bickii. Next base: position 101,368,987 of record CP106715.1, read on the forward strand.
TGGCTATATGAAAATTTTGGTTCTTTAATTTTAGCAATTGTATGTGAAATTGTGAAAAAGGACTAAATCGCATAAAGTGCGAAAGTTCCATTATAAGGGGGAGGGGTGTCTAATAGCCAAAGAATATCAAATTGGAGGTCTTTAAATGAAATTAGGCCATTGGATGAGTGATGGCAGGCCATATAGAGGCTAGGGAGACAAGATATTAAATGTTGGTCAAATTTGGTGGAAATCAGGTGATAAAAATGAATAAAATAAGATGAATAAAAGATGTTATCATCTTTCACTATGCATCCACCTTCTTCCACTGAAAATTGAAGAGAAAAATAGAGTTTTTGGGGTTCAAACTTTCAGCTAAGCTATCTCATTGCAAGTAAGTGATTTTGGTGGTTTTATTTGATAATTTTTGTACTTTTGGAGACCCCAAAGCTTAAGCTAGCTAATGAGGGGACTAATTTGTGAAATGGTTAAAAGTTTAGGGACTTGCCATGAGAGGGTTTATGTTGTTAACTGAGTTTTTATGGAAGAAAATGAACGTTGGGGAGATGAGAAACAACTTTTGTGAAAGGTGTTGTCATTAAAACACCTAAATGGGACTAAGTTGTAAATGTTGAAAATTGGTAATAAATACATGAAATAGTTAGATTTGTGGGTTGTTGTAAGAGGAATAAATGTTCAGCTAGGCTTGTTTAATGAGAAAATGTGTTGAAAAATGACTTATGAGCCTAGGGGCAAAATTATAATTTTGCCATAGTATAACGGTAAAATGGTCATTTTACCTAAGTAGAGATTATGATACATTATGATCATGAAATGTATTAAATGAGTGAATTTTGTTGTTATAGATCAAGAAGAGCGCGGAGTTAACCTTGACCGGGGAAATGCAAGGTTTCAGATTAAACTACACATTAACACATTTTGCACCGAGGTAAGTTTATGTGTAAATGATGCATCTTAAATTCATATGCTGTTGTTTATTAGTGCATTGTATGTTTGAGAGAACCTATGATTTAAATGGATTGGATTGGGTAGACAATGAATAAATTCCGCATGAATGTTGAAATAGATATGTAGATGCGGAATATCATCCGTAGTAAATAAATGGTGGGCTATATGCAATACCACCTTAATTATTTTGTTGGTGGGCTATGTGCGATACCACCTTATCACTTATTCACGATGGGTTGTGTGCGATACCATTGTTAGTTTTATTTGGTGGGCTAAGTCGATACCATCGTAAATATTATTGTGGGTGGGCTATGTGCGATACCACCCTATTAACAATAAATGGTGGGCTAAGTGCGATACCACTGAGTGGTTGATATTACTAAGAATGATTTATTTTGTAACTGTGATGTGTTGTTTCATGTGGTTATATGGTGATCAAGTGCAGGGATGTATGTTAGATAATAAGAGCATTTGGTTGCAATATAGTTGGATTGTGGTAAGAGATGAATGAGTAAGCATGATCTTGGATTGTGAAATGCTATGTATTGTTTAGCACATGTTATGATGTTTATTATTTACATGTAAACTTACTAAGCTTTAAAGCTTACCCCCTTTCATTTTCCCTTGTTTTATAGAGTCAAAGAGCCGGGTTGGGATACGAAGATAATCGAAAGATCACCCGCACTATCAGCTCATCTTGGTATATTTTGAATTAGCATTTTGAGTATGGCATGTATAGGGGCTAGACTAGGTGAAATGTTTGTTATTTTGGCCAAGTGTGTATTAGCTCTTTATAAATGAATTCTTTTGTACATGACCATAGTTAATGGCTATAGTTAATGGCTCACTACTATTAATCAATGAAAGAATGAGGTTATTCATGATTGTGTAGGGTATATGATTGGGTTGTTTGGTTATGAATTTATGCTTGAATAAATTAGAAGGATGAAAGAGCTTGGCAAATAACCTTGTTCTTGTCCACACGGTAGGCATACAGGCATGTGTCTAGGCCGTGTGTGACACACAACCAGTCCCATGGGTGTGTGACTAGGCCGTGTGTACCCTGCAAGTTGGTTTTGCAAGTCAATAAGATTTGTAGTAAACACATGGGCAGAGACATGGCCGTGTGTCTCAGCCGTGTGGTAGGCACGGCCATGAACATGGGTGTGTGCCTGGGTCGTTTGAAGTCTGCATCTTGAAATTGGAATTTAATTTGACACACGGTTTAAGGACACGGACGTGTGCCTTGGCTGTGTGACCATAGTGATGTGATGACGTCATAAATAGAATGCCAAAGTTTTGGCACACGGGCTGAGATATGGGCGTGTTGAGGCCGTGTGAGGGACACAGGCGTGTGTCCGACTGTGTGAAATAAGTTAGTGTCGACCACGAGTGAGGGGCATGGGCGTCTGTGACCACACGGCCTGCCCACACGGGCGTGTCCCATTTCACTCGAGCGTGTGGCCCCTGTTTAGACAAAATTTTTCTAAGTGAGTGAAAGTTTTCGATTAATTCCCAAAACCTTCCAGAAGCATGTTTTGGGCCTCGTAAGCCCATTATAAGGATATTAGAGGTGTGTATGGAAAAGTTTTTTTTTTAATTTGGAATTGAATTTGATAGCCCAAAGTTGTATGACCATGTGATTAAGTGCGGTAACGCCTCGTACACGGTTCTGGTGTAGAATACGGGTGAGGGGTGTTACATTTAGTGGTATCAGAGTTATGGTTTTGTCGATTCTCGGACTACTGTGGCATGTGTTAGAGTTTAGCTATGTATGCCATAAGGGTTTATTGATAGTGTGACGGCTTCTGACAATTCTAAACTTTATTTTTATATAGAAATGGATCCCAATCGAGCAGCTGTTGATGATGCAGCTAGTAACGCGCCGACTCCCGTGCAAGGGATCGCGCCTATAGAGAGTGGATATGAGACTATGGGTCGAGGAGAAGAGGCTCGAGAAGCCTTTCTCCAAATATTGAGTAATTGGAACATGAAGTATGTTCGAGGAAATCCTAATGCTCAACCTCCTCCACCCCCTCATATACCTCAGCCAATTCCAGTGGCTCCTCAAGGTATAGATGTAGTGAGGATAACCAAGCCCTCGGTAGATAAGATTCAGAAGCAAGGGGCTGAGAAGTTCAGAGCTAATATAGATGATGACCCCGAGAGGGCGGAGTTCTGGCTTGAGAACTCAATAAGAGTATTTGATGAACTCTCTTGTACACTTGAGAAGAGTTTAAAATGCGCCGTGTCTTTGCTGAGGGACTTGGCATACCATTGGTGGAAAACATTGACATCAGTGGTTCCAAAGGAGAAAGTGATGTGGGACTTATTTTTGGAAGAGTTCTGAAAGAAGTATATAAGTCAATGATTTGTTGATCAGAAACGGAAGGAATTCCTTGAGTTAAAGCAAGAAAAAATGACTGTGGCAGAGTATGAGCGTGAATTTATTAGGCTGAGCAAGTATGCACAAGAGTACGTGTCTACAGAAGTTATCTTGTGTAAGAGGTTTGAAGATGGACTGAATGAGGATATCAGACTTCTAGTTGGAATCTTAGAGCTAAAAGAGTTTGTAGTGTTGGTTGATAGGGCATGCAAGGCCGAAGAACTGAATAAGGAAAAGAGGAAGGCTATGAGTAAGGCCCGTGATGCAACAAAATGGCCGATGAGTAAATCATACCAAGTTCAATCGAAGAGGTCCAAGGAAGTAAACCCTCGGACGACTACGTCAATTGGATATTCACATAGAGACCGAGGTAACACATATTGGGCTTGAAAGTTCAAACCACTTCGATGGCAAGTATGAGCAATTCGAAGTCCAAATCGAAGTGTCCAAATTGTGGAAGATAATACACGGGGGAGTGTTGAAGGAATAGCAGAAACTGTTACAGGTGTGGTTCACTCGATCATTTCATCTGAAATTGCCCTGAGAAGGATGACAAAGAAAGAAAGCAAGAGATAAGATCAAGCAATGTATCTTCAAGGGGTAGACCACAAAAGAACCCGGGAGGTGGGACTGGTGGTAGAGGTGCGCCTTGACATTCTACTGTGAGACCGGAGAGTCGGGCACCTGCAAGGACTTATGCTATTCGCGCTCGCGAGGAGGCATCTTCTCCAGATATGATAACGGGTACTTTCTCTTCTTGACACTTCTGTTATTGCTTTGATTGATCCGGGGTCTACGCATTCATATACTTGCATAAAACTGGCATCTAGTATGAGCATGGTTGTTGAGTCTACAGAATTTGTAGTAAAGGTGTCAAACCCGTTAGGCAAACATGTGCTAGTTGATAAGGTGTGTAGGAATTGTCCTTTGACAGCTAGAGGTCATTGTTTTCTGAAAAACCTTATGTTGTTGCCGTTTGATGAATTTGATTTGATTCTTGGCATGGATTGGTTGATTGCCCATAATATTTTAGTGAACTGTGGTGGAAAGTTTATTGAATTGAAATGTGAAAATGGGGATGTCATTCGAGTCAAATCAGGTAGATCGGATAATCTGCCAGTGATAATTTCAACTATAGTAGCCAAGAAATAATTGAAGAAAGGATACGAGTCTTATCTCACTTTTGTGCTATATACTCAAGAGTCAGAGGTAAAGATTGAGTCAGTGTTGGTGGAATGCGAATATCTAGATGTGTTTCCGGAGGAGTTACCTGGATTACCTCCAGTTAGAGAGGTCGAGTTTGGGATTGAGTTAGTTTCGAGAACGGCACCTATCTCTGTTGCTCCGTATAGGATGGCAACATTGGAGTTGAAAGAACTAAAGGTTTAGTTGCAAGAGTTAACAGATAAGGGTTTTGCAAGATCGAGCTATTCACCGTGGGGTGCTCCGATGCTTTTTGTGAAGAAGGAAGATGGGCCGATGAGATTGTGCATAGACTACAGACAGTTTAACAAAGTGACTGTGAAGAATAAATATCCTTTGCCAAGGATAGATGATTTATTTGACCAACTGAAGGGAGCTACGGTGTTCTCTAAGATAGACCTAAGGTCTGGCTATAGCCAGTTGAGGGTTAAGGAGCAAGATGTACTGAAAACTGCATTTCGGATGAGGTATGGCCATTATGAATTTCTTGTCATGCCGTTCAGTCTAACGAATGCTCTTACGATTTTTATAGATCTAATGAACCGTGTTTTCCAACCGTATTTGGACAAGTTTGTAGTTTTCTTTATTGATGACATACTGATTTATTCTTGGGATGAGAGTGATCATGCAGAACATTTGAGAATCATTTTGCAGACTTTAAGAGACAAACAACTGTATGCTAAATTTAGCAAGAGTGAGTTTTGGCTCCGAGAGGTCGAATTCCTAGGACACATAGTGTCGGGTGATGGTATTAGAGTAGATTCGAGTAAGATCTCAGCTATTGTGGAGTGGAAATCAGCAAGAAATGTGTCAGAAGTCAGAAGCTTTTTGGGCTGAGGGGGGTACTACAGACGGTTTGTAAAGGGGTTTTCCATGATTGCTACCTCGATGACGGAACTGTTGCATAAGGATGTCAAGTTTGAATGGACTGAGAAATGTCAATAGAGTTTTGAGAGATTGAAAACATTTTTGATTGAGGCGCAGGTTTCGATACAACCGGAGTCGTGGAAAGAATTTGTAGTCTATAGTAATGTATCATTAAACGGTCATGGTTGTGTGTTGATGCAAGAGGGTAAGGTAGTCGCTTACGCCTCGAGACAACTAAAACTACATGAGAAGAATTATTCGACTCATGATTTGGAGTTGGTTGCAATTGTTTTCGCATTAAAGATTCGACGAAATTATTTATATGGTGAGAAATGCCGAATCTTCATCGATCATAAGAGTTTGAAGTATTTGATGGATCAAAAGGATTTGAATTTGCGACAGCGGCGGTGGCTCGAATTATTGAAGGACTATGGGCTAGTAATTGATTATCGTCCGGGGAAAGCAAATGTAGTGGCGGATGCCTTGAGTAGAAAATCTCTGTACGCTTTGAAGGCCATGAGTACAAGCTTAGCGTTTTCTGATGATGGTGCTATGTGAGCCGAGCTAAGGGCTAGACCATTATTTATTCAACAGATATGTGAGGCTCAAAAGAAAGATGATGAGATGCAAGCTAAGAGAGCTAAGTGTGAATCGGGAAAAGATTTCGATTTTCGTGTGAGTTCGGATGGTTGTTTGATGTTTCATGATAGGATTTGTGTATCGAAAGAGGATAAGTTGATTCGAAAAATTTTACATGAAGCACACGGTGGTTATTTGTCAGTGCATCCCGGTAGCACGAAAATGTACAATGATTTGAAGAGATTTTATTGGTGGCCAGGAATGAAAAGAGATATCTCCGAGTTTGTTACAAAATGTTTGGTCTATCAACAAGTAAAAGCTGAGCATCAGGTACCTTTGGGATTACTTCAGCCGGTAATGGTTCCCGAGTGGAAGTGGGACTGGATCACTATGGATTTTGTAACGGGGTTGCCTATGACTCCGAGAAAGAAAGATGCTGTGTGGATCATTGTGGATAGTCTAACAAAGTCGGCTCACTTTATACCGGTGCGTGTTGATTATGCTCTTGATAAGTCGGTCGAGTTGTATATTACTGAGGTCGTGAGATTACATTGGGTGCCTGTATCTATTATCTCGGACAGAGATCCGAGATTTACTTTGAGGTTTTGGAAGAAGTTGTAGGAAGCCTTAGGTACAAGGTTGAATTTTAGTACCGCATTCCATCCTCAAACTGATGGCCAATCTGAAATAGTGATTCAAGTCCTTGAGGATATGCTCCGATGCTGTGTGCTAGAGTTTGGAGGTAGTTTGGAAAGATATCTACCTTTGGTTGAGTTTGCTTACAACAACAGTTATCAGTCGAGTATATGGATGGCACTGTACGAGGCTTTATATGGTCGCAAGTGTCGAACTCTTTTGTATTGGACTGAGCTTAGTAAGAAGCAAATTCATGGGGTCGACCTAGTTAAAGAGACCGAGGAGAAAGTGAAAGTGATCCGTGATAGTCTGAAAGCTGCTTCGGACCGGCAAAAGTCGTACGCGGATTTAAAGAGGAAAGAAATTGAGTTTCAAGTGGGCGACAAAGTATTTTTGAGAGTATCCCGTAGAGGAAAATATTAAGATTTGGTAAAAAGGGGAAATTGAGTCCGCAATTCATAGGGCCGTATGAGGTTACCGAAAGGATTGGGCCAGTGGCTTACTGGTTGGCTTTGTCGGTAGAGTTAGAGAACATACACAACGTGTTTCATGTATCGGTGTTGCGATGATATCGTTCTGATCCTTCGCATGTGATCCCTCCAACAGAAGTTTAAATACGATCGGACATAACTTATGAAGAGGAGCCGATTAAGATATTGGCTCGGGAGGTTAAATAGTTGAGGAACAAGAGCATAGCTTTAGTAAAAGTGTTATGGAAAAAACACGATGTGGAAGAAGCTACGTGGGAACTGAAAGAAGCCATGAGAGAATGATATCCAAACCTTTTTACCAGGTAAGATTTTCGAGGGTGAAAATCTCTAAAGGAGGAGAGAGTTGTAACAGCCCGATTTTGGGGCTAGTCAGAGCAGAAATCTCGGGACCTCTAATATGAGGTTGAGAAAAATTATTTTAGTATCATTTTATGTGTTATGGCATTAATATATGGCTATATGAAAATTTTTGTGCTTTAATTTTAGCAATTGTATGTGAAATTGTGAAAAAAGACTAAATCGCATAAAGTGCGAAAGTTCCATTATAAGGGGGAGGGGTGTCTAATACCAAAGAATATCAAATGGGAGGTCTTTAAAGTGAAATTAGGCCATTGGATGAGTGATGGCCGGCCATATAGAGGCTAGGAGACAAGATATTAAGTGTTGGTCAAATTTGGTGGAAATTAGGTGATAAAAATGAATAAAATAAGATGAATAGAAGATGTTATCATCTTTCACTATTCACCCTCTTTCTTCCACCAAAAATTGAAGAGAAAAATAAAGTTTTTGGGGTTCAAAATTTCATCTAAGCTATCTCTTTGCAAGTAAGTGATTTTGGTGGTTTTATTTGATAACTTTTGTATTTTTGGAGTCCCCAAAGCTTAAGCTAGTTAATGAGAGGACTAATTTGTGAAATGGTTAAAAGTTTAGGGACTTGCCATGAGAGGGTTTATGTTGTTAACTGAGTTTTTATGGAAGAAAATGAATGTTGGGGAGATGAAAAACAACTTTTGTGAAAGGTGTTGTCATTAAAACACCTAAATGGGACTAAGTTGTAAATGTTGTAAATTGGTAATAAATACATGAAATAGTTAGATTTGTGGGTTGTTGTAAGAGGAATAAATATTCAGCTAGGCTTGTTTAATGAGAAAATGTGTTGAAAAATAACTTATGAGCCTAGGGGCAAAATTATAATTTTGCCATAGTATAACGGTAAAATGGTCATTTTGCCTAAGTAGAGATTATGATACATTATGATCATGAAATGTATTAAATGAGTGAATTTTGTTGTTATAGATCAAGAAGAGCGCGGAGTTAACCCTGACCGGGGAAATGCAAGGTTTCAAATTAAACTACACATTAACACATTTTGCACCGAGGTAGGTTTATGTGTAAATGATGCATCTTAAATTCATATGCTGTTGTTTATTATGCATTGTATGTTTGAGAGAACCTATGATTTAAATGGATTGGATTGGGTAGACAATGAATAAATTCCATATGAATGTTGAAATAGATATGTTGTAACAGTCCGGTTTAGACCCTAGTCGGAACAGTGGTTTCGGGACCACGAATCTGAGTCTGAATAATATTTTAATATTATCTTCTGTGCCTTTAATATGTGATTTAAACATGTATTAAATTTCCGTAAGTTAATTTGTCCGTCAGTGTGTTTAATTTGATAAAAGGATTGAATTGCATTGAAATTAAAATTTGCATGTTTTATGAAAAGATGCCTATTTGTCATGTCTTTATAAGTGTAAAGGTTTCATGTGGCAATTATGCCAATAATAAGGATAGTAGAAGACTATGGACGGTTATTCCATTGATTTTATGAGTTATATATGTTTTATATTAAGGTTAATTTCGTAAATGAGTTAATAACATAATATTAATAAAACAAAAGATTAAAGGATGGTGGAAATTCATATGTTCTTCCATCGAAAATCAAACAAAAGAAAAAGAAAGAAGAAGCTAGGGCATTCAACACTCTTTAAGTTTGATTCAAGATCAAGAACCGAAGAAAACGGACTTAGATCGCGGGAAAGCTAAGGTAGTTGAATAAAGAGTCCGAACGAATATCCGAATCTGAGGTAAGTCATTATTCAAATAAATGTATTTGTATTGAATTATATATGTTCATATGACTATTGATAACAATAAATGTTTATGAGATGTTGTGTACATGAATTCCGAGATAAGATCGACCTAGTGACAATGTCCGAGAAGTCCCGTACGAACCAAGGAATAGATAGGATTAGCTATGTCATGACATAGGTGTCTTTTATGTTTTATCATGTAAGACCACGTCTGGGACGTTGGCATTGATTCAAGATTTCGTGTAAGATCACATTTGGGACATTGGCTTTGTACGACTATTCTGAGTATTCTGCATACCCTATTAGATTCCGAACGGTTCAACGGGCAAGTCTAAAAAATAAACGATTATGTGATCAATATATCCGTTTCAGGTACGTTCGATATGTACACTAAGTGTGTATGAAAGGTAAGTGTCTATATGAACTTACTATGATGAATATGTGTTTTGAAATGATGAGATAATATGTGAAAATATGATTGAATGAACCATATGATTATGTGATACTTGAGTTATATTTGAGTTGAAGATTATGGTAAGATATGGCCTAGCAAATGAGCCAAAGAAGATATGAGATGAATTTGTTATGAGAACCAGTAATGTTATTATATCATTTTGGTTATGTGCTTATTATGCTAAGTTTATTTGTATATGGCTTACTAAACTTTTGAAAGCTTACTCTGTGTGTGTTTGTTCTGTTTTATAGATCGTCAAAGCTACTGAAGGCTCGGGGACCGTCGAGGATTATCATCACACTACTCGACTTATTTTGGTACCTTTGAAATTGGTATATAGCTAGATATGGCATGTATAGGCTAGTCATATTGGTTATATTTGAAATGTGTATAATAGCCATGAGATGTGGCTAGATAAGTATTGGTAATATGCTTGGGCATATATATGAAATTGATGCATGTTTTGGTATGGCTAGATAGCTGATGAATGGTTAAAGATATGGTAAGCATATGAATGCATTATGAGTTTCTTTGATTGATCAAAGAAGTGGATATATGAAAGGTAAAGGTAGATGAGTTATGCTTAATTGCATATGTGTTTAGTTGTACAATTTGGCATGGTTGAAGTTGCAATTGTAGGTGAAGATTTGATGATTACTTTGATATGTTTTGGTTGCAAAATATGCATGAAATGATTTGGTAATTTGCTTGTAGGTATGACCCTATTGTGGGTGGCATTATGGCCTTGACAATGGCCTGTTTTGCCTACACGGTTATAGCACACGGGCGTGCCTAATGGCCATGGGAAATTGACAGTATCTAGCTAAGGGAGCACGGCCTTGGCACACATACGTGCCTGGTAGCCGTGTGATTAAGTCAGTATATAGCCTAAGAGCACACGGCCATGGTACACGGGCGTGTCTAGTGGCCGTGTGGAAAAGTCAGTATACATGCCCTAATTTGGCACGACCAAGACACATGGGTGTGTCTGGTGACCATGGAAGACACACGGCCTACCCACATGGGCGTGTGTCCTGCATAACTTAGAAAAGTTTTAAATTTTCAAGAATTTCTGTATGTGTTCGGCCTAGTCCCGGCCTTACTCTAAAGCATGACTTAGGTCTCAATGACCAATTTAAGGGACACTTTGATTGTGTTTGATGAATGATCATATGAAATGTATATAAAAGTTTCCGATCTGTCCGGTAACACCTTTAACCCTAACCTGGCAACGGATTCGGGTTAGGGGCGTTACATATGTAGATGCGGAATATCATCCGTAGTAAATAAATGGTGGGCTATGTGCGATACCGCCTTAAATATTTTGTTGGTGGGCTATGTGCGATACCACCTTATCACTTATTAACGATGGGCTGTGTGCGATACCATCGTTAGTGTTATTTGGTGGGCTAAGTGCGATACCACCATAAATATTCTTGTGGGTGGGCTATGTGCGATACCACCCTGTTAACAATAAATGGTGGGTTAAGTGCGATACCACCGAGTGATTGATATTACTAAGATTGATTTATTGTGTAATTGTGATGTGTTGTTTCATGTGATCATGTGGTGATCAAGTGGAGGGATGTATGTTATATAATAAGAGCATTTGGTTATGATATGGTTGGATTGTGGTAAGAGATGAACGAGTAAGCATGATCTTGGATTGTGAAATGCTATTTATTGTTTAGCACATGTTATGATGTTTATTTTTTACATGTAAACTTACTAAGCTTTAAAGCTTACTCCCCTTTGTTTTTCCCTTGTTTTATAGAGTTAAAGAGCCAGGTTGGGATACGAAGATAATCGAAAGATCACCCACACTATCAGCTCATCTTGGTATATTTTGAATTAGCATTTTGAGTATAGCATGTATGGGGGCTAGACTAGGTGAAATGTTTGTTATTTTGGCGACGTGTGTATTGTCTCCTTATAGACAAATTCTTTTGTACATGGCCATAGTTAATGGCTCACTACTATTAATCAATGAAAGAATGAGGTTTTCATGATTGTGTAGGATATATGATTGGGTTGTTTGGTTATGAATTTATGCTTGAATGAATTTGAAGGATGAAAGAGCTGGGCAAATAGCCTTGTTCTTGTCCACACGGGTAGGCACACGGGTGTGTGACCAGGCCGTGTGTCCTCTGCATATTGGTTTTGCAATTGTAGTAAACACACGGGCAGAGACATGGCCGTGTGTCTTAGCCGTGTGGTAGGCACGGCCACGAACATGGGTGTGTGCCTGGGCCATGTGAAGTCTGCATCTTGAAATTGGAATTTAATTCAATACACAGTCTAAGGACACGGGTGTGTGCCTTGGCCGTGTGACCATAGTGAGGTGATGATGTCATAAACAGATTGCAAAGGTTTTGGCACACGGGCTGAGACATTGGCGTGTTGAGGCCGTGTGAGGGACACGGGCATGTGTCCGATCGTGTGAAATAAGTTAGTGTCGACCACGGGTGAGGGACATGGGCGTGTGTGACCACACGGCCTACCCACACGGGCGTGTCCCATTTCACATGGGCTTGTGGCCCTTGTTTAGACAAAATATTTCTAAGTGCGTGATAGTTTCCGGTTAATTCCTGAAACTTTACGGAAGCATGTTTAGGGCCTCGTAGGCCCATTATATGGATATTAGAGGTGTGTATGGAAAAGTTTTTTTTTTTTTTTTTAATTTGGAATGAAATTTGATAGCCCAAAGTTGTTTGACCATGTGAGTTAAGTGTGGTAACGTCTCGTACCCGGTTTCGGTGTAGTATACGGGTGAGGGGTGTTACACTTTTCGTTTTAAGTCTACATACGATTTCTGTCAATCTGAAGCTGCTTTCAAACTATCACGAATTACTTTCACTTTTTCTTCAGTCTCTTTGATCAGATCAACCCCGTGAATCTTGTTCTCGGTAAGCTTAGTCTAGTACAACGGTGTTCGACATTTACGACCATATAGAGCTTCGTACGGTGCCATTTTAATACTCGATTGGAAACTATTATTGTAGACAAATTCAATCAGCAGTAGATTTTTCTCCCAGCTACCTTCAAACTCAAGAATGCAACAATGTAGCATATCCTTAAGTATCTGAATAACTCGCTCGGTTTGACCATCCGTTTACGGGCAGTGCTAAAATGTAGTTTAGTACCCAAAGCTTCTTATAATTTCTTCCAAAATCTCAATGTAAATCTCAGATCTCTATTCGAAACAGTAGTTAGGGGAACACCATGTAATCTCACAATTTCAGAAATATATAGCTCAGTTAATTTATCAAGCGAGAAATCTATACGTACTGGAATAAAATGAGCTTATTTCGTCAATCTGTCAACAATAACCTAGATTGCATCTTTCTTTTTCCGAGTTAAGGGCAAACCCGATACGAAATCCATTATTACTCTATCCCACTTCCACTCAAGAATCATGATAGGTTGTCATAAATCTGATGGCACTTGATGCTCATCTTTGACTTGCTGACAAATCAAACATTTCAAAACAAATTCTAAGATATCACGTTTCATGCCGTGCCACCAATAAAGCTATTTCAAATCATTATACATTTTCGTGCTTCTTGGATGTACTGATAAACAACTACTGTGTGCTTCGTTTAAAATCTTCTAAATAAGTTCAGGATTTCTTGGTATGCAAATTCTACCTCGAAACATCAAACATTCATCAAGCCCTATTCGAAACTCTGAATCAGAAGTCGACTCACACTGAGTTCGTTTTGCTTGCAATTCATTATCAAAATTTTGAGCCTCACAAATCTAATATAGAAATAGCAGTCTCACCTTTCAACTCGGCTACTTTTGAACCATCGTCAGACAAAGCTAATTGTGTGTTCAAAGCATGTAAAGCAAATAAGGACTTTCGGCTCAAAGCATTAGCAACTACATTAGCTTTCCTCAGATGATAGTCAATCACTACTTCATAGTCTTTTAGCAATTCTAACCATCTTCGTTGTTTCAAATTCAAATCTTTCTGAGTTATCAGATTTTTCAAACTTTTGTGGTCAGTATAAACATGGCATTTCTCGCCAAACAAATAATGACGCCAAATTTTCAATGCAAAAACTATAGCCGCCAACTCTAAATCATGTGTCGAATAGTTCTTTTCATGTGGTTTCAACTATCTAGAGGTGTAGACTACAACTTTTCCCTCTTGCATCAATACACAACCCAAACCATTTAACGATGCATCGTTGAAAGTTACAAATTCTTTACCCAACTCAAGTTCAACTAGCACTGGTGCCTCTGTCAATAATTCTTTCAATTGATTGAAACTTTGTTGACATTTCTCGGACCATTAAAACTTTACATCTTTTTCTAACAGTTTGGTCATCGTTGTAGCAATCATCAAGAACCATTTAACCAAGCGTCTGTAGTAATCAGCCAATCCTAGAAAACTTCTGACCTCGGATACATTTCTAGGTGGTTTCCAATCAATAACTGCAGAAATCTTGCTCGTATCAACTCGAATATCATCCACCAAGACTATATGTCCCAAGAATCCAACTTCCCGGAGCCAAAATTTACATTTGCTAAATTTAGCATACAGTTGCTTATCTTTCAAGGTTTGCAATACAATCTTCAAATGCTCGGCATGCTTAAACTCATCTTGTGAGTAGATCAGAATGTCATCAATGAATAAAATAACAAACCTGTCTAAATACGGTCTAAAAATCTGATTCATCAAATCCATAGAAATGGCAGGAGCATTAGTCAAATCAAAAGGCATAATAAGGAATTCATAATGTCCGTACCTCATTCTGAATGCAGTTTTCGACACATCTTAGTCATTTACTCGCTACTAATAATAACCCGATCTTAAATCAATCTTTGAAAACACTGTTGCACCTTTCAACTGATCAAACAAATCATCTATTCTCGGCAACGGATACTTATTCTTTATCGTAACTTTGTTGAGCTGACGATAGTCTATACACATTCTCATTGACCCGTCTTTCTTCTTTACAAACAATATTGGCGCACCCCAGGGCAAAAAACTAAGTCATGCAAAACCTCTATCCGTTAACTCTTGTAACTGAGCTTTCAACTCTTTCAACTCTGTCGGAGCCATTCTGTACGGAGCTATTGATATCGACGTTTTTCCCTGTACTAATTCAATACCAAACTCAACCTCTTTAATAGGTGGCAATCCCGGTAATTCTTCAGGAAATACATCCGGATATTCACAAACGGCTGGCACTGATTCAACCTTCTTTTCAGACACTTTAGTTTCTAAAACATAAGCGAGATAAGCTTTACAACCTTTTCTCACATACCTCTGAGCTGTCATCGATTAAATCACTATTGGTAAACCACCCAACTCATCAGATTCAATCCGAAGAATTTCATTATTTTGACATTTCAGTTCTATAGTCTTTCGTCAACAGTTCATAACAGCATCATGCAAACTCAACCAATCTATTCCCAGAATTACATCAAACTCATCAAATGGTAAAAGCATCATGTCAGCCAGAAAATAGTAACCCCAAATCATTAAAGGATAGTTCTTGCATACTTTATCAACTAGAACATACTTGTAACAGCCTAATTTAGGGGTTAGTCGGAATAGTGATCTCGGGATCACTAATCCGAGATTAGAGAAATTTATTTTTATGTCATTTTATGAGTCAGAGCATAATGGTATACATACATAAGAATTTTGGTACTTTAATTGTTGCAATTTCATGTTTAATCGCAAGAAAGGACTGAATTGCATAAAGTGCGAAAGTTCCATTCTATAAGCTAAAGGTACCAAATAGCCATAGATTGAAAATTGGAGGTCTTTAAAAGGAAATTAGACCCCCAATATGTACTTGGCCGGCCATAGACTAGTATAAGAGACAAGGATTGACCAAGTTGGTCAAAGTTGGTGGTGTTTGGTGGACTAAATTGCTAGTTTAATATTAGAATAAAGAAAAGATGATGTCCATCTTTTTGCTCATCCCTCTCCACCAAAAATAGCAAGCAAATAGGGGTTTTTGAAAGTCAAAATTTCAGCAAGCTCTCATCCATACAAGTAAGTACTCTAGTGATCTTTTCTTGAAAATAATTGTACTTTAGGGACCCCTAAAGCTTAAGCTTTCAAATGAGGGGGCTATTGTGCAATATGGTAAAAAGTTTAGATTTTTGCCATGAGAGCTATCTTAGTTATTTGCTGCATTTTTATGGAAGAAATTGAGTCGTAGTTGTTAGATGAACAACTTTTGTGAAAGGTGTTGCCTTGAAAACACCTAATTGGACCTTGATGAAAAGGTTACAAATTTGTAGTAATTATATGAAATGTTGAGTTTTGGTGATAGCTATAATAGTATTAAATGTTCACTTAGGCTTGTTAAAGGTAGAAATGTGATTAGAATTAATTTCCGAGCCTAGGGGCAAAATGGTTATTTTGCCAAAGTCTAGGGGCAAAATAGTAATTTTACCTAAGTATAATTGTTGAAATGTTTTCATTAACATGGTGATTAAAATGAGCTAAATTGCTATTATAGAGCAAGAAGAACCGAGAATCCGTCTCGATCAGGGAAAGAACAAGGTCTCGGACTAGACCGACGAGTTTGTTCATTTTGATATCTAGGTAAGTTTGTATGTGATTAATGCAACATTCATGTTAGCATAATTGAGAATGCTTGGTATCATATTGATGCATGATACTCTACTAAATTGAATGATTGATGTTGAATATGGTGTTGAATTCCTAGTGGACTATAACGAATATGGAAATGCCATCATCAAAATATGAAATAATGAAAATCGTGTAAGACCATATCCGGGATATGGCATCGATATTAAAATGGAAAATCCATACGATACCATATCCGGGATATAGCATTGGCATTTAAAGGTGACTCCATGTAAGACCACCTCTGGGATGTGGCATTGGCTTCGTACCTACATGATGACGATGAATATGCGTCTTTGAGTATCCCTAGTGATTTATGGAATGAGTAGATGAGTGTGGAAGTAGAAATGAAATTAGCACTAAAGTCATGTGAATGAGTGAATATAGGTACTCGTGAATGAGTCACGAAGAAGTGATTTACAATATGTAGCATGGTATGTGCTAAATAAGGGCAAGTGTGAGTAAGTATGGCAAGAAGCCTATGACTTGTGTATGGTTAGTTAATACCATGGATGAATTATATTATGAGCTCATTGTTGCTATTTATTTCCATGCAAACTTACTAAGCTTTATGCTTACCCCTTTCATTGCCCTTTTTCCTTGTAGTACTGCCAAGATAACTCGGGGATCGTGGACGGAGGAGTTCGGGAATCACAGTATTGACATCACTTTGGTATAACAATTTAGAATTATTTTAAATATGGCATGTATAGGACTCGAGTATTTTGTTAAGTTAAAATTGTTAGTCAAAGTGTTGGCTATGTAAATTATTAAAGTCATTTTGTAAATGGCCTTATAAATTAGGAAAATACTTGGCAAATTCTATTGCTTAATGAAGATGAATTTCATGAAGTATATGCCTTTATGTACGCCTTGATTCTTTCAGCTCCTAGAAGTGCCTATGGATTATCTTTAATATTGGAATGAGTACTTAGATGTGCCTTGGGGTAGAAGTTGTATTGTTTTGAATTGAAGTATGTATGTGTGCAACGTAGGGTGGCTAAGGGCTTGATAAATAGCCTGCTAATCTTCCACATGGGTCGACACACGGGCGTGTGTCTAGGCCATGTGGGAGGCACGGCTTGCACATGGGCGCATGCCTAGACCGTGTGAAGTCTGTACCTTGCACTTGGAATTTAAATCGCCCCACAGCTGAAGTACACGAACGTGTGCATAAATCGTGTGCATAAGTCAGAATGCCAAGGTTTGGCACACGGGCTAGGGCCACGGACGTGTCAAGGCCGTGTGACCTTAGTCAGAATCGACCACGAGTGGAAGACACAGACATGTCTTAGGGGCACACGGGTGTGTCTCTAGACCAACACGGGCGTGTGACCCCTTTTCTTTGGAAAGTTTCTCGAGTTCGTAAAAGTTCCCGAAATAGCTCTGAAACCTCTATGAGGTATGTTTAGGGCCTCTTAGACCGAGTATGCGCAAATGATGGGTTTAAATGAAATTTTATAACCCTATTCGAGACGTTTAAGTAAAGTTAGTTAGGTAATACCTCAAACCCGGTTCCGGCTTGAATATGGGTAAGGGGTGTTACAATACTTCCCTAAGGGGTTCGATACTTTAATTACAAATTCAGTAGACTGGATAGGCAAATTTTATTAGGAACCAAATTCATATATATATATGAATGAGTAGATCCAGGATCAATCAATGCAATAACATTAGTGTTGTAAAGAGAAAATGTACCGGTAATGACATCAGTGATGATGCATCTTCGCGAGCGCGAATAGCGTAAGCTCTAGTAGGTACTCTGGCATCAGATCTCACTGTTGAATCTCTCATTATACCTCGATTACCACTTGAATTTCTCACATTAGTAGCTGTATTGGTCGATCTTACATTCTGAGATTTATCTTTTTCATTTAGTTTGGACAATCCCTGATAAAATGATCTCGTGAACCACAACTGTAACAAGCTCTATTATTATTTTTCATCCAACACTCTTCCAAATGCCGTTTTCCACACTGTTGACACTCGGGTTTAACATCTTTCACATTGCCAATACTTGATACCGATGTAGTTTGAGCTTTAGGGCTAGTATATTGCTTTCCACGAACCTGATTAGAATATCCCACTGAAGTTATCGATCTATTAAAATAGTCTCTGGATTTCTTCGATGAGGACTGATTAGGTTTACTCATCGATCTCTTTATCGAGTCTCTTGCCTCTGAATCAGCCTTTCTCTTTTCTCGGCTAAAGTCTTCGACTTTGCAAGCCTGTTCAACTAACACAACAAACTCTTTTAAATCTAAAATCCCGACCAGAAGTTTAATATCCTCATTCAGCCCATCTACAAATTGTTTGCACATAATTTCTTCGGTAGAAATATACTCACGAGCGTACTTGCTCAACCATACGAATTCTCTTTTATACTTGATTACAGTCATGCGGCCTTGTTTCAATTTTAAAAACTCTTTATGCTTTTGATCTAAAAATCGTTGACTAATGTATTTCTTTCAAAATTCGGTCTAAAAGAATTCCCATGTAACCCTCTCCCTCGACACCACGGATACTAACGTATTCCACCACTGATATGCGGTGTCTCTCAAAAGAGATATAGCACACTTTAAACATTCAGCCGGTGTGTAAGAAAGTTCATCAAACACTTTGATCGTATTTTCAAGCCAAAACTCTACTCTTTCAGGGTCATCATCAACGTTGACTCTGAACTCTTATCTTGTCAACTGGAGGCTTATTCAATCATAAAAGCTCAACTCCTTGAGGAGCTAGCCAGGTTTAGGAGGGGGTGGAGGTTGTTGAGCAGCCAGGTTCGTACGAATATATTCAGTGAACCATTCATTCATCATTTGGAAGAAGGCTTCTTTAGCCTCTCCTCCCTGGCTACCCGTCACAGGTATAGAATTAGTTGGCGCTGTCTCTTACGCAGGAGCAGGTGCATTACTCTCAACCTCATCAGCTATAGCTCGATTGAGATCCATTACTATATGAAAATACAGTTTAAAACGCCAGGAGTCATCACACTATCACAGTTTATATATGGCATGGATAGCTAGACTCTCACACACGCTATGTTAGTCCTAGAATTGACTAAACCATAGCTTTGATACCAATAAATGTAACACCCTTCACTAGTATTCAACACCGAAATAGGGTTATGGAGCATTACCTGACTTACGAAATAATTAAACAACTATTTAACAAACAATTATTCAATTCAATCATTCATCACTCAATCTCAATCAATTTGTCCCTATTAAGAGTCTACGAGGCCTTAAACATGCTTTAGAAGTGGTTTGGGACTAGACCACTTAGAAATTTTTAATGTAAACAAGGGTCACACGTCTGTGTGAATAGACTGTGTGCCTCACACAGTTAGTAGACACGCCCGTATCTTAGGCCGTATGAAAACAGGGCATACATACTGACTTTGGTCACACGGCCAACCACACGCCTGTGTATCTAGCCCGTGTACCCTTTGAAGTGGCAACACATGTCCGTGTGCCAGGACGTGTGTTAGACCATGACAAAACCGTAGGGTATACTAACTTATGCAACATGGGTAAGTCACACACTCGTGTGCTAGGTCGTGTGCCATTTAGAGGGGTATACTGACTTGTACCACACGGCTAGTCACACGCTCGTGTGTGAGACCGTGTAGAGCATACTGACTTCAATATAATTTCAACACCAGGTGACACACGGCCGTGTAACTTGATCGTGTCACACACGACCAAGACACACACCCGTGTCTCTGCCCGTGTGGACAAAAATAGGCTATTTACCAAGCCATTTTCCACCCAATTTGAGCATATGTACACAAGCATAAATTGTTCCAATTCAAGGCACTAATATGCATCCAAAAGCATCAACCAATATTCAAATCACAACATTTCTTTACCATCAATATAATTTACAAATATGCTACAATTTGCCATCTAATTCCATACCTAATTCACATATTCAATTCAATCATCTAAATCATTCCATACATACATTATCAAGCATAAGTTCTCAAGCACATAGCTTCCCAAATTACCTAATATCATTTAGCATTATAGATTCAACTTCAATCACACAATATGGATCAATTTACCAATCACAAAATAGAACCATTTACACATTTATAAACATCATCATATCCATTATCATAAGCCAACTCAAATGGCTCAAAATACATGTTCATCAAACATACCAAAATGACTCAATCCTATACATGCCATATACCACATATACACAATTCAAAAGTACCAAGTAGATGGTTGGATAGTGTGATGTAGACTCTGACGATCCTCGAATTCGAGCTAGCTTTGATTTCACTATAGAATATGGGAAAAACTGTAACATCTTGGTTTTTAGGGTTCTACATCTAATGTATGTTGTGTGTGTATGTGGTGTTTTGTACATTATTTTGGTGTGTTTGGGGGTCCGGGGAAGGCTTGGGGATAAGTCGAAGCCTGGCCAAAATTTTGTTTTGGGTACTTTCAAGGGAGAGCTGGCTGGGGTAGGACTTAAGGGTTATTGCTTGTGTTTTTTTGACACAAGAATTGAAGTGGCAAAGTGGCAAGGAGGCGTCACTTAGTGTGTTAGTAGGTGACGCCACAGGGAAGCAAGGAGGGAGCTAGTTCGAGTCGCACAATTTGCATTTTTGGAAATCTTTTTGGCGTCAAGGGGAGTAGTGTTAGATGTCAACTAGGAACCTTGAAGAGTGGATATTGAATTGATCAAAATTTTTGAATGATAGGCCAAGAGTGAAAGGTGGGGTTTGAATGATTCAAACTTTTTGAAATGGGTGATTAAGAGTGAAGTTAGGAGGAGAATAAGGGATTGAGGGTTGGTGAAGGTGGTGGCCGAATGTTGGGATGCTTGTGGAAGGGGGGAAACAATCAGTTTTTGGCTTATATTAGTGTGCCAAAATTCATTAGTGGTCTTAGGTTCTATTTTAGATTTCTTTAGAACAAATTCGGGTACTAGGGGGATGTGCTTGCCGTTTTGTGTTTAAGCCTTGGAAGTCTCTTTCTTTTCTTTCTCTTTGAGTCCATATTCTTTGTGTGCTGAAATTTTATTAGTCAACATCTATTCTCCTCTCTTTTCTTCTTTAGCCGAATGTGATAGACCATTGGTGCACTTTCTTTTCTTCATTTTCTTTTCTCCATCTAAGACTCTTAAGCCGAAACCTTGTAAGCCTCTACCCAATCTCTCTTTCTCCCTACTCGTACTCTTTTATATTCTTTCATTTTTGGGGCCGCCTATTCCGGGAAACCTTGTTAGCCGAAGTATTTGAATTCCAAGTCTAAGAATCGGTCAATCTTTGAACCCTATCTCTCTATTCGGGATCTCAAGGTAAGTGTTTTCTCTAGTAATTCGGTTGGGTTCTTTTCTTGTTATTCGCTGACCTTAATCCATTATTTGTTAATCAACCGTCATCTCATTATAGTATCTTCTGACCAAGAACGTTTCATGGATTCAAATGCCAGCCAAATGAAGGAAGGGGTTGGACTCGTAATCCCAGCCCCTAAGTTCAAAAAGCGCGTGGTGTCTGCTGTTCGAGATTGGCCACCGGGTTATGGACCGGCTTCAGAATAAAACAGTAGACAAATAGCAGTCTTTTCTGCTATCGCTAGTGTCGACATAGAGAGCATTTTATTGCGTGTTATCAGGTGTGTAAAACTTCACACTTTATTAATTATCTATGCTATTATGTGTATGGGCTAAAAAGCTGAAATGATTAAAGAGCGGTCGTAATACCCGTGTGGGTAGAGATGAGAATACTAGGTAAGTGGCCTTTGATAACCTCTTAATAGATATGAGATAAATGTTGAAATCTGTTACTTGATGAGAGCATGTGCATTCATATGATTGTATGTTCTGCATGGGTTGGGTTATGATGTGAAACGGGGAAGTATTGAGACTGTCACGGTGGTTTGGTACCACGAGTGGGTTGGCCCCACATATTTCTGATTTAGTGACCATGTTTCAGTGGCTTGGTGCCATGGTGGTTTAATACCACGTATATATGATTTAGTGACTCGTCCCAGTGGTTTGGTACCACAGTGGGTTGGCCCCACATACATTCATCAGGGATTGTCACGGTGGTTTGGTACCACGGTGGGTTGGCCCTACGTATGATGTTAGTGACTTTGTCACGGTGATCTAGTATCACGGTGGTCTGGAACCACGAGTGGTCTGATGCCACGTATGAGGTGTGTAGCGAATGGAGGGTTGATTGTAGAAATCCTCACGGTGTGATGGGCTGGTACAGGTGGTGTGTAGAGGATGGAAAAACTAGGTTGGGTGAGGACTCACATTACATTCATTCATTTGTATGCTGTTTCGGTTAGGCTAAGGCCCAATGTACGATCTTGGGCTTGAAGCCATTTATATGACTTAAGGGGATTTACACACTGAGTCTTGGTGACTCACCCCTCTGCTTAATTTTGCAGGTAATCAGTAGATTGTGGATCTGGGGGCCGAGGTAGACTTGTGGAGGCCATAAAATGTTCTTTCCATAAACTAGTTTTATTCCAAGTTATTTATTTTGAAAATTTTAATTTGTAATAAGGCCTTCTTAAATTTTTATTATTCATTTTTATTTATTTATTCACGATATGACATTATGTTACGTTTTAAAACTTATTAACTAAGACGAAGTTTTCAAAACTGGAACAACATAAAGTAAATAGTTTTCTCCGAAGTGCTCACAAAGATAACGGATATTCGATTAACTCAATTCTACACTTCTCAACCAGCAAACTACTATTTTTAAAACATCACCTAAACGAAAAGTTTTCCGAACTTAGCACATTTTAAAAATTCAAAAGCTCTTCCTTTTACAACCTTTCCCTGTGACATACCAGGTCTGGCCGTAAAAGCTTTTCCTTTTACAACTTGTTTAACTAACATCAAATGTTCATAATCTATCACTAAACATAAAAAATCATACTTATTCATCAATGGAAACATTCAAAATCTTTAACAATTTTGCAAATTAGTCCCTGGGCTAGCTAGAACATGAAGCAACGATCTCAAAAACATAGAAATCATTAAAAACAGATTAAAATTGCATACCTAATCAAAGGAATTTGGGTTTGCAAAGCTTAAACTCCCATGGCTGCCATTCTTTCTCAATTTTCGGTTGTTAATATGATAGTGGAAGATGATACTTAATTTGGTTTTTGTTTATTTAAAGTTTAATTACCAAATTACAATTATAACCTTAATAAATATTTGTTATTTCTCTACATGCCAAACCATTATCATCCATTAACTCACTAATGGGTTAATTATCACTTAAGGACCTTAAATTTAAGGATCTATAGCTATTAGATACTTTTAGCTAATAGAACTCCACTTTTACACTTTATGCGATTTAGTCCTTTTTCTCAAATTGACCAGTTAAACGATAAAATTTCTTAACGAAATTTTCACACCAAAATAATATCATACTGTAAACATTAAAATAATAATAAAATAAATATTTTGAGCTCATATTTGTGGTCCAGAAACCACTATCATATTAACAAACATAATAGACTCTTTAGACTAAAAACAGGCTGTTACAGGTGTTTTGGTTCGCACAATATATTTTTACGTAAAAATGTCAGTTGACCTAGGGCTAAGGATGACAACCAACCCTACCTCTATAAATAGACTCTTTAAACACTTGTTTAGGGACGATTTTTATAGTTTATAATTTTCCTTGTAATTTAGTTTTCATTTTTTAGTTTCTTTTAGGCTTTAGATTTACTTTTAGTAGTTTTGTTCGTGTCCAACATAGAATCTGATTTGTGGATTCGTCCAAACTCTCTTTGGATTCTCTTAAACATTATTCTTGATTTATTATTTATGTTTATTTTATTTATCAAGTTTATAGTGTTTATGGATTCCATGAGGAACTAATCCTCTTATGGGGGATTAGTAAATGGAAGTGTGATTAATTAATTGCTATGTAGGGTTTTCTTAACGGATCAACTATTTGGGGATAGAAAGAACTAAAAACCTAGGCTTGACAACCTTAGGAAGTCATCTAGGTAGGAATTAACCCAAAATTTGTATTGCCTATCCGTAAACCCTTACCTCAGACCGGTCTGGATTGTAAGGTCAAGAGATAAGTAGTTCTTACCGACCCGTTAGTTTAGTGGAAGACTGAGAGATCTTACTAGGATAACGACTATTTGATTGAGTAGAAACCTGAAATAGGAATTAGTTATGATCACCGAAGCGACCTAATCTTCCATGCTTAGAATTGGTTAAGGTTAAAGATTAGGATTTCTTTTGTCACTTTATACATGTTATTTCTTTCCTTAAATTTGGACAATTTCTTTATTTTATGCTCATCATAATATAATTTATTTCAAGTACTAATTAGATCTATTTTCATTTAGGTTAATAGTAATTCAGTACTCGCCTTCCTTGGGTACAGTCCTCGGAGTACTCACCTACTTCATTGTAACTATATTACAACCTGACCCATATACTTGCGGACACCGCCTCAATATTATATCTTTAGTTTCAATAATCACACTTTGGACATTAATACGTCTAGAGGCGGTGAATAATAGATATATAAGCAAACATAGTTCACACTTGACAAACTATGTTCGCCAAAAACACAACTAAATTGTTGAGATGGCGAACAATAGAGGGATGATCCAAAATGTAATCCTGAAAAAGATATAGTTGAACCAAGGTGATGTTTTTCCCAGTCCTTCCCCATTCAAACAATGACACAAACATGCATAGCACTTCTAATACTTGGTGAACTTACCTTACCTACTTTGGTGAGCTGATCTTGCCAAATTTGCCGGACACACCTTGCCATTTTAGCGAACTTACCTATTTTGTAAATGGCCTGGTGTAAACAAAAAAATATATAGGATTTTTCCTATGTAATTTATCACCTTTTTACTTAAATGGCCATATCTAGGATATGGCTTTGGCATCAAGTTACGTGGGATGAGATTTAGTATCCTCGGTTATTCACAGAATTTCATTGGGCAAATGAGTAAAGTTAAAATGAGATAACATGAAAGCTAAGTGAGTAAAGTTACCATCAAGTTGGATTTGAATATTATTTATGTTATGAATGATGAATTAGAGATCATGATTATTATATTAAAGTATGTTGATCAATGTGATCAAGTGATACAGGTACCTTGTTTACCTTATAAGTATGAGAATAGCAAGTATCATGAGACATGTAAGAATCAGTATGAGTAAGTAAGCTCTATAGTTGAAATTTATGATACCATTGTTATGTCAAATGGTTTATATTAAATAAGTAAATATTGATAGATGCTTTACATGCAAACTTACTAAGCTAAATGCTTACGTCTTTAATTCTTTCTTTCTATGTAGTCCCGCCAAGCTAACTTGTGGATCGCTGAAGTCGAAGCTCGTAGCACACTATCAATCTCTATTTTGGAATAGCCAAGTTATTTTACTAAGTATGGCATGTATAGGGAGTATTCATTTTGAGAATATGTTTTAAGAAGGGCCATTGTATAGGCTATTAAATTTATTATTCTTTTATTATTATGTGATCTAGGTACACTTATTCAAAATTTGAAATCATGCTGAATAATTGCATTTACAACTACTTGTATTCTTCTAGGATAATCAAATTATTTGTAAAATTTATTGATGGATTCCTACATTTGAGACCTTTAATGCTTGTATGCTTTGTAATATACTGAACTTAGGTATCATGCCGAGATTATGTGTGAATTTGAAATATTATTCATGTGCTCCAAATATAACATTTGTACCATACTTGCTCAAGGGTCATCTTGTCATTTACTATTTTTGTTTTCTTTTTTTTGAGGATAAGCAATGACGTAAGTCTGGGGGAGTTTGATCTGTCATAATTTGGTGTAACAAATTAAACTAGTTTTTGCACTTTATGAGCTTGAATACAAGCCTTTTGATTAAGTTTTAATTATGCTTTTGCAATTTTAGTTAAATTTAATGAAGTGTGTAATTTGAGTGTTTTATTGACCTTAGGGGTCGAACGAGGCCTAAAAGTGAGCTAATATACTTTGTGAGTGTGCAGGAGACCAATAGAAGGCGTGTTAACTCGATATTGATTACTGTGTTGCAACACGGAGCATTGAATGTCATAACATAAGGAGTTGAATGGAAGAATTCCAAGACTACCTTCGATGTTGCGACATAGCCTAAGGATGTCACGACACACCCCTAAAGATACCCTGAAGATGAGCATGCTATCCTTGATGTCATGACACAGGACTTGCTGTGTCGCGACATCATCTCAGTACTATAAATAATAACAAGCCAGGGGCATTTTGGTCCGTACAATCAAACATTAAGCACGAGGACGACAACTGACCTAGGGTTAAGGATGAGGACCACTTTAAAGTTTATAAATAGGTTTATTTAACACATGTTATGGACAAATTTTGTATTGTATAATTTTCATCTCATATTTAATCTTTTGTTTTTCTCTTTTCTTAGGCTTTAAGTTTATTTAAATTTTTGTTATTTGCTTTTGTGGGAGAAATTAGATTTGTGAAACATAATCAAACTTTGTGAGGATTCTGCATTCAATTCTAATACAAATTAGGCTTCTTCTATACTTTATACTCTTGAATTATTATTCATGTCTACTCTTTATATCAAGTTTATATTGTTTATGAGATCCATGAAGAATTAATCCTCCTGTGGGGGGTTAGTTAGTGAGGTATGATTAATTAACTGTTTTGTGGGTTCTTTAAACGGATTGAATGTTTAGGAAAGGAAGAACTTAAACCCTAGGCCTGACAATCCTAGGAAGTCATTACGGTTGGAATTAACCCAAAATTGATATGGCCTATAAGTGAACACCTTAATCCTGAACTGGTCTAGATAGTAAGGTCGAGAGATAAGTAGTTCTTGCTGACATGTTATTCTAGTGGAAGATCAGCAGATCCTGTTGGGATATCGACTAGTTGATTGAACAAGAAAACCTGAAGTGATAGTGGATTATGATTACCGAAGCAAGCTAATCACCCATGCCAAGATTTGATATATTATATTATTTTATTTCTTGTGATTTGTTTCTTTTCCTTCTTTTATGATTATTAGCATAGATTACAAAAAACTTTCTTTTTATTTCATCGTAATATAATTCATTTAAAGTACTAATTAGATCTATTTCTGCTTAGGTTAGAATTAATTGAGTGCTCGCCTCCCTTGGGTACGATCCTTGGAGTACTCATCTACTCCGTTGTAACTATATTTCGTGCAGGATTTCTACTCTGGATGTTGGTCCATCCGGAGGCAATCAAACACACCCTTAAACTAGAGCATATTACCTTTGATATCGTGACACAGACACTAGGGTGTCGTGACATCGGCCTTGTACGAGATTAATTATGAGCTAGGGTCATTTTGGTATGTAAAACGGAAATTAAACATGAAAACACCATCTAATCTATAAATAGGCTCAATTAGCACTTGTTGAGTGAGAATTTTTGATACTCTATATTTTTCTCTGTAATTCTAGTTTTAGTTTTTCTTTCTCTTAGGCTTTAGATTTATTTTACAGTTCTTTTCATTAGTTTCTTCGAAGAACGTGATTTGTAAATGCGATCAGACTATTGTAGATTTCATTCTTCACTCAAATACATCTCAGGATTCTTCTTAAACTCTTTTCTTAAGTTGTTTTTAGTGTTCATCTTATTTATCAAGTTCATTATGTTTGTGAGATCTTTGAGGAACTTATCCTCTTATGGGAGATTAGTGAGTGGAAGCATAATTAATTAATTGCTATGTAGAGTTTTCTTAGCGAATCAACTGTTTTGGAGAGAAATAACTTAAACCATAGGCTTGATGACCCTAAGAAGTAATTTAGGTGAGAATTATCGCAAATTGGTATGGCCTATCCGTGAACACCTTAGGCCCGAACTAGTTTGGATGTGTGGTCGAGAAATAAGTAGTTCTTGTTGACTCGTTAGTTTAGTTGAAGATCGAGAGAAAACTGAAATAGAAATTAATTATGATCGTCGAAGCGAACTAATCACCCATGCTTAGATTTGATTGAGTTTAGGGATTCAATTTTTTGTCATTCTTATTTTATGCATTTTTTTCTTCCATTAGGTTATAGGCAATTTCTCCCTTTTATACTTATTCATAGTATGGTTTATTTAAAGTATTAATTAGATCTATTTGTGTTTAGGTTAGAATTAATCTAGTACTCACCTCCTTTGGGTACGATCCTCGAAGTACTCACCCATTCCATTGTAACTATATTACTACCTGATCCGTATACTTGTAGACACCACCTCTATTTCATATCTTTTAGTTGAAGTATTCATATTCTGGAAGTTGGTACATCCAGAGGCAGTCAATAGGACACCAATAAAAGGCATAAGAGCTCAAGGTTGGTCGCCTGTTGCAACACAAAGGTCCAATGTCGCAA
The DNA here is from genome assembly GCA_025503065.1 of Gossypium bickii. Taxonomy (NCBI): domain Eukaryota; kingdom Viridiplantae; phylum Streptophyta; class Magnoliopsida; order Malvales; family Malvaceae; genus Gossypium; species Gossypium bickii. The sequence goes on from CP106715.1 coordinate 101,397,657, forward strand.
CATAGGGAGCATAATACAAGTATACCAATATTGGATTTTGTATTGCGACATAGCCAATGACATTGGCTCTGGGTTTTGCAACACTGGCCCTATACAAGAAGAATTAAGAGTGATGGGAGTTCTAGGCTGTACAATGAAAATTAACATGGAAACGTCAGCCAACCTAAGGCTAAGGATGACGACCAACCCTAACTCTATAAATATGCTCTTTAGACACTTATTTTAGACAACTTTCATAGTTTAAAATTTTCCTTGTAATTTAGCTTTCAGTGTAACACCCTTAACCCGTATCCGTTGCCAGAATAGGGTTACTAAGTATTATTGGAATATATAAATCAATTATTAGTAATTTCACATCATATCTCATTCACATCATAAATCAATCATATAGTCCCTTATAAGAGCCATCATGGCCCAAAAAAATTACAATCAAGTCGGGATAAAATCAGGAACTCAAAGAATTTTTCGAGAAATTTCAAAATTTTTCTCCAAGTACAGGGGACACATGACCATGTGCACAGGTCGTGTGGCTCACACGGCCAAGTGACACATCCGTGTTCTAGACCGTATGGGCATTCGATGTGAGGCACATGGCCGTGTCCCGGCCCGTGTCCTTACCTATGTAACTCCCTGACTTGGGTTACATGGCCAACCACACGTCTATATGCTAGGCCATGTAGATAATTTAATTTTTGAAAATTAGGTGCAGGGGACACACAGCCAAACCACACACCCGTGCACATGGCAGTGTGTTACACACGGTTGAGACACACGCCGGTGTCTCTACCTGTGTGGACAAAAAATAGAAAGGCTACGTTTCTCACCCAAATTTACCATCAACTTTGTCTAACATTTTAGACATTAACATGCTATATCAAGGCACTCAAAACAAACCCAAACCAATTTTTAAGCTTGTCATTTTACTACATATAACTTAGTATCCAAACTTACTATATTAATCAAGTTCACTTTTTTGCAATTTATGCCAAACATACTACCTTAACTTATCCATATACATTTCTATAACCTTACCATCAATTTACCATGTTAGTACATATCAACAAACACAATGCCATGTTTATACATATTAAAATACGCCAAATATTTGCCATTCCAATGGCTAATCACAAACCAACATTTACATCCAAACATTAGTGAATAAACCTATACATGTCATTATAATTGGGATTAATTTGTCGTTTCTATCGACTAGACCAATGGATAGTGTGTAATATCTCCGCCAAGCTTCCAACCCAACGAGCTTCCGAATTCCTCTAAAACAAGGAAATTAAAACAAAGTAAGCTTTTAAGCTTAGTAAGTTCGTATAACTGGGAATTTAACTTTCCACTATTTTATATACATAAGGTAAACCTACACTTCATTCCCAAGTCATGTTGACCAAGTGCCTAAACACATATCCTCATCAACCATGTTAGTCACCGTATTCCATATAATAGTTCATAATTATGAATTTATATTCTCATCAGATAAGATTTATTCAGATATATTTCAATATATCATGGATAAACAAAGTCATCAAATACGTTACACATTCAAGTATCAAGTACATCATGCCTCAATATCAAGTGATATCATTTATATATTCAAATACTTTTCTCATTATGTATCCATGTAACATGTACAAAACATGTTTGTCATATATATATTTCTTAAAAATATCAATAAGCTTGTATGGGCTCAAGTAATAGTCCTTTTTCCATATGCACATTCTTTCCACGTTAAGTATTCGAATATCATGTATAATTCATGTCCATGTAATTCAAGTATGTGCTTGTAATAATTCATCTCAAATTCACATTGTCTTATATCAGGATTTTTACCCGTTGAATTTATTTGAAATATCGATGGATACACATGTAGTACACACGAAGTGTACAACATTGTAATCCGTCAACTCATATTCAGGGGTACCCATAAGGGCACATAATCAAGAAGCACACTCTCGAGCCATATATCCGTGATAAACCATAATTTACACATATTTTAACCCAATGCTTAGCTTATTGTTGGATGAGTTTTCATTAGATTTGATGAATTTGATGCTCCTAATCCTTTGATTTCATGTGTTACACTCAGGAGAGCTTAGGGAGTCGAAAAGATCGAGAAACGGGCCAAAAAAGGGCAAAATGGGCCTACCAAGGAAATCAACATGGCCTGGACCAATTAAACACGACCGTGTGTTACGAATAGGATCAAACACGGCCTGGAACGTCGCACATGAGTAGATCACATGACCGTGTGTGACGAGCAGAATCGAAGGAGTCCACCACGGGCATGTCACATGGGCGTGTCCCTGCCGACCCTATGTTTAATTCTATTCAGAAAAGGCTACTTGTGGGCTAAGAAAGGCTTTCCAAAGCCTATATAAAAACCCTAGGAGGCAACCTAAAAGAGGACGTTGAGTAGACGCCGAGTAGGAGGCAAAAAAATACTCGAAGATAGCCATCGGGAGCAGCTTAGGAGAAGGATCTCCATCAAAACTGAAGATCTCCTATCAACTTCTCCTGAAGTTTTTGGGTTTTCTTATGTTTTGTTGTTTTCTTTATTCTAAGATTTTTTCCTTTATCAATATAAATTAAATTCCCTAAATACATAAGGGGATGAAACCTAAGACAGATCTTATTATTATTTGATTTATAAGATAAATACTTGTTCTTATTCTTAATTGTGAGTTCTTATTCTTGTTTTGATAATTCAGGTTATTGATTCAAGTCGAATGTACTTATTCAGTGGAGCAAAAGTCCCTATTTAAGAGTAGATCAACACAAATAAGTAGGGTTGATTGCAACCCTAGAAATAGGGTGACATAAATCTACCGGATTAGAGTCAAATCCAATAAGGGGATCCATAGATCGAGTTAATGCGACAATAGTGGTTTTAATTAGAAAGAGATTTCAATTAATCAACCTAGAGTCAGTTGTTTTTAGTCTTGAAAGAGATATTAACATAAATCAGGGATTTCTACAAATTAAGTCAAGTGAATAAATAGCATGAATCAAAAGTAATAAGTGAAGTCTAGGTGGATTCTTCCTTAGGTATTACCTATCTCATAAAGTTGTCTTAAAAGTATTTTCTCAATTCTTTCTCTGTAGTAATTTTAATTAAGTTTTAGTTTAAAAGAAATCATCCCAATTCTTAGGCTAAATAATAGAAAGATAGTAATTACTAGTAATCTTAGTCCTTGAGGATACGATATTCTGGATTCACCACAACTATACTATTGTTCGGTAGGTGCGCTTGCCTTTTTCGAAATATTAGTTAGTTTCAAGACCATCAATCAAGATGCTCAGATGAGCCATGTAACAGGATGCTTATCTGGGCTAAACAGGAAACTCTTAAGAGTTTAGAATAGGAAGCTTATTGAGCTTAACAGGTAACTCTGAAGAGTAATTATCAGGAAGCTCCTGATAGCATAACAGGGGGTTCAAGCGAGCCATGTAAGGAAGCTCATAAGATCCTATATCAGGACGCTCACGAAGAGCTACGTTTGTGTCCGCAATAAATGCTAGATCACAACCAATCGAATCGTGTAACGGAACACTTAGAAAGAGTTGCGGTAGTGCGCAACACATGCAGGATCACAACGGATCAGGATGCTCGCAAGAATCATGTAACAAGAATGCTCATGAAGGCTTTTCACAGGATGCTCGTCCAAGCTATAATGTCTGCAATATATGCTGGAGTATAATCAATACGGGAAAATCCTGTATCCATCGAATTTCTTTTATTCAAACTGGACTTAACACTTGCCAGACATTTTCGGATATGTGATTTATGTTTATACATGACAATCATGCATTTCACAATCATAACGTTCAATTTAAACATATAAACACACATTTTAGTTACACGAACTTACCTTGACAATGTTCGTGTTCACAAAGACTACTAATCCGATATTTTCCAATTTCCTTGATCTAACTCCGTACGAGGTCTAACCGAATCTATACGTGTAAATTTTACTCAATTTAATACATTTCATACTCAATTGAACTCAATTCACTTCCTAGAAAAAATTACCATTTTGCCCTTATACTTTTCATAAATGACAATTTTGTCCCTAGGCTCGGAAAGTAAAATTTATGCAATCTAATCCTTTTTCCAAGCCTAACCAATTTTTACATGTTTTAATATCAGCCAATGAATTTCACAAAAATCATAATTTTTCCATGGGTTTTACAAATGTTTTCAATTTAGTCCCTAAATCATAATTTCATCAAAATTCTCTTTGTAAAAGTTGTTTATCTATTAACAACCTTTCCTTTTCTACCATGAACTTAAAAATTTTAGCATACTCATCCATGGAAAGACCCTAGTGCTTTAATAACTTTTCAAATTAATTCTCGAGATAGGTAAATTTAGCGATTACGATCTCAAAAATATAAAAATTATTAAAAACGAGACATGAAAACATACCTAATTAAGCAAAATAAGCTTGCCATCCTCAAGCTCCATAACTAGGGTTTCCATGTCTTTTAATTGGGAAAAATGAACATAAATGATGATATTTTGTTTATTTTATTATTTATCATCTTTTCATCTTTTTCTTTCCAATTTCATCCTTTTCTTTAATTAAATTTCCATGGTTGAATCACCATCCTTATCTACTAACCCCAATAGTTGGTCTATTTGTTATATAAGGACCTCAAATTTTGAATTCTATAAATATTTGATACATATAGCTACTAGAACTCAACTTTTGCATTTTATGCAATTTGGTCCTTTCATCAAATTTGACATATAACCGGTAAAATTTCTGAACGAATTTTTCACACGATATTTCTATAATTTTGTAGATCATAAAATAATATTAAAATAAATTTCTCTTTCGGGACCGAATTTGTGGTCTCGAAACCACTATTCCGATTATATTGAAAATGGGCTGTTACAACTCTCCCCCCTTAAGTAATTTTGGTCCTCGAAAATTTTACTAGTAAAGAGGTTCGAATAATGCCTGCCAAAGTTTCCTCATGTTCACAGGTAGTTTCTGCTATCCCATGTCGTTGCCAAAGTATTTTACTAGAGCTACTTTTTCATCTTTTCTATTTTATTACTTCACATGCCAGAATTTTGATTAACTTCTCACTATAAGTCATGTCAGGCTGAATCTTTATCTCTGTTGGTGAAATAATATATAAAGGATCTGATTGATACCATCGTAATATAAGCACATGAAACATATTGTGAATTCTATCAAACTCTGGCGTAATGTCAATCAGTACACAACAGTTTTGATTCTTTTAGTGATCTTATATGGCCCAATGAATCAAAAATTCAGTCTTCTTTTACGGCCACTCTAAAGAACTTTCTTTCGATGTGAAACTTTCAAGAATACCTTGTTGCCCACATTAAATTCATCTCTTTATATTTCAGATCTGCATAGGATTTCTGACGATCAGAAGCTATTTTTAAGCTATCCCGGATCACTTTCACCTTTTTTTTTTTTTCATTTTCACTGATCAAATCATCTCCATATATCTTTTCTCACTGAGCTCAGTCCAATACAACAGAGTTCTACTTTTACGACCATACAAAACTTCATACAGTGCCATATTCATACTTGATTGATAAATATTTTTGCATGCAAATTCGATTGATGGAAAACATTTTTCTCAATAGCTTTCGAGTTTTGAAACATAGCACCAAAGTATCTTCAAAATCTATATCACATGCTTAGACTGACCATCAATCTAAAGGTAAAATGCGGTACTGAAATGTAATCTAGTACTTAAAATTTCCAGTAACATGTTCTAGAATCAGAAGGTGAATCGTGGATTTTTACGCAAAATAATAGAGATTGGAACTCCATATAATCTGACAATCTCAGAAGTATATAATTCTATTTTTCTATCTAGGGAAAAATCCACACATACTGGGATAAAGTGTACTAACTTTGTCAAATAATTCATAATAACCTAAATGCTATCTTTCTTTTTCAGAGATAGGGATAACCGTAATAAAAATCCATGGTAACTTTTTCCCATTTCTACTCCGGTATTAACACTGGTTGTAACAGTCCTGAAGATACCTGGTGTTCAACTTTAATTTGCTGACATAACAAACATTTAGATAGAAAATCAGAAATATCATGTTTCATTCTCGTCAATAATACATCTATTTCAATTTATTGTACATTTTACTACTTTCAGGATAAACAGACATAATACCATTTGATTTTGGTGCAAAATTTTCTGTGTCAACTCTGAACTCTTCGATACACAAAATTTATTTTTAAATAATAGACAATCATAGGATCTGATCTGAAATTCTGAATCAGAAGTTGTTTAACACTGTACCCGTTTAGCTTGTAACTTGTTTTCAAGTTTTTGAACTTCACAAATTCGTGGTAAAATGTCAGTTTAGCTTTTTAACTCAGCTAAAAATTGAGTCATCGTCAACCAATAACAATCAAGTATTCATAATTCATAAAACAAAACAAATTAAAACTTTCAATTCAGAGAATATGCAAATTCTTCTACTTCTTCCCCGTTGATAATCAATAATCAAGTCATTATCTTCCAATATAAAGACAATAGTTACCAATTTAAGCCATGTATCAGACAATTCTTTTCTTGTGACTCTAACTTTCCAGAAGCATAGACTATTAGTTTATTGTGTTGCATCAAAACACAACATAAACTATTAAATGACACATCATTGTAAATCACAAATTCCATACCGGGTTTCAGCCTGAACCAGAATTGATGCTTCGATCAACAAGGCTCCCATTTGGTCAAAACTTTGCTGACACTTATTAGACTATTTAAATTTCAAATATCTTTGTAATAACTGTATCATCAGTGTAACTGTCATCAAAAATCCTTTTTCAAAATTTTGGTAACAACTGGCTAATCTCAGAAAACCTCCGACTTCAGATACATTTTTCAATGTTATTTCCAGTAAAATTCCATAGAAAATTTCCACTCCCATAGCAAATTTCCACTTCTCTAACCGGTAGTAATCTAGGTAACTCTTCTAGAAACACATCAAAATTTTCACATACCACTGCCACTGATTTAAACTTTGACTCAGATACTTTAATATCCAACACGTAATCAAAGTAAGTATTATAACCTTTTTTGAGACATTTTTGTGCTGACTTGGTTGATATCACATTCTAATTCAAAGCAGAGCATTTCATCATCCTGACATTTCAATACAATATACTTCTATTTACCATATGCCTAGGCATCATACAAAGTTATCCGACCCATTCCCAGAATCACATCAAATTCATCAAATAGTAATAGCATCAAATCAAACAGGAAACAGTTACATCGTATCATTGACGAACAATTCTTATAAATTTTATCAATCCATATATACTGATCTAGAAAGTTTGATGCTTTAATCACAAATTTCAATGAACTCCCAGGTAAATTTTTACTAAATATTAAATTCGTGCAATTATATGAATAAGTTGAACCATGATCAATTAAAATAGTTACCTCAGAATGAAGAAAGTACCAGTAATGACGTCTGGCACAAAAGTATCTTTTCGTGCACAAATAGCATATGTCCTAGCTAGTTTTCGTGCTTCTTATTTTATAGTGAAGTCTTTTGTCACACCTCGATTACCACTTATATTTCAAGGGTTATGAGGTGATTTACCTCTGGTAGCTTATTATTCGGTCTTGAATTTTGAATAATATCTTTTTCAACTTCCTCCAGGCAATCTCTAAGATAGTGGTCAAAAGAACCACATACAAAGCATCCTCCACTCTTTATTCTACATTCTTTAAAATGTAGTTTATTACAGTACTTGCACCCAGGCTTAGTATTTCTAACACTTCCCGCACTTACTACAGATGTAACATGGGATTTTAGACTTAAGCTTCGAGTACCTCTATCTTTACTAGAGTATCACGTAGAGACAATAGAAAGATAAAAATATTTCTTTGATTTCTTTGAGTTTGAATGATATAACTTTTCCATCAATCTTCTACTTGAAGTTCTGGCTTCCATCTTAGCTTGTCTTTTCTTTTTACTCAGCTCTTCAGCCTTATATGCCTGGTCTACTAGTACAACAATTTCTTTTTATCTCAAGAATTTAGACCAATCATTTTATATTTTCATTTCGACCATCTTCAAATCACTTACACATCATTGTATCAATCAGGATACATTCTCTGGCATACTTACTTAGTCAGAAAAATTTCCTTTCATACTCAAATATGGTCATATGGCCGTGTTTAAATTCTAGGAATTCTTTACATTTCAGATCAAAGAATTTCTGACTGATATATTTCTTTCGAAACTCATTTTGGAAAAAATTCCCAAATTAACCTTTCCTTTGTCACAACATAAATTAATATATTCCACCACTAGTAAGCTGAATTTTTTAACAGAGACACCGCACACTTTAAGCATTCAACTGGTGTATAAGACAGTTCATCAAGAACCCTATTAGTATTTTCTAGCCAGAATTCAACTCTTTTCAGAATTATTATCAATTGTAGCTATAAATTCTTCTGTACCATAAGTACAGATTTTATCCATAGGAGGCTTACCAATTCAGACAAGTTCCGTACTTTGAGGCACTTCGGGAACTAATTGAGGGACAGGAGGGGGTAGAGGTTATTGTACAACTAGATTAGTTTTTACAATTTTAGTAAACAAATCATTTCATCATTTAAAAGAAATAATCTTTAACCTATTCTCTTCGGCCGTCAAATGCGGGGCTTCTATTATTCGAGCCCCCTCTTTACATTGAGGCTTGAGCATTACTTTAGCTTTTTCGAAATCAGCTCGGTTGGATGACATTGCTATATGAAAACATGTTTTTAAAATGGTCAGGAAATATCACACTATCAAGGTTATATAATGACATGTATATCTAGACTTTTACTTGTTACGTTAGTTTGAGAATCGGCTAAATCCTAGCTCTGATACCAACAAATGTAACACCTCTAACCCGAATTCGTCGACGAAATAGGGTTACGGAGTATTAATGGAATATATAAATCACTTATTAGTAATTTCACATCATATCTCATTCACATCATAAATCAATCTTATAGTCCTTTATAAGAGCCATCGAGGCCCAAAATAAGCATTAGAATCAAGTCGAGACAAAATCGGGAACTCAAAGAAGTTTTCGCGAAATTTTAAAATTTTTCTCTAGGTGCAGGGGCACGCCTGTGTGGCCAGGCCTTGTGGCTCACACGGCCAAGTGACACACCCGTGTTCCAGATCGTGTGGGCATTCGATGTGAGGCTCACGGTCGTGTCCCTGCCCGTGTCCTTACCTGTGTAACCCTCTAACTTGGGTCACACGGCTAGCCACATGCCCGTGTGCTAGGCCATGTAGATAATTTAATTTTCAAAAATTAGGTGCAAGGGACACACGGCCAAACCACACACCCGTGTGCATGGCCATGTGTCACACACGGTTGAGACAAACGCCCATGTCTCTACCTGTGTGGACAAAAAATAGGACATTTTCAGGATACTTTTCTCACCCAAATTTACCATCAACATTGTCTAACATTTTGGACATTAACATGCTATATCAAGGCACTCAAAATAAACCAAAACCAAGTTTTAAGCATGTCATTTTACTACATATAGCTTAGTATCCAAACTTACTATCTTATGCCAAACATACTACCTTTAACTTATCCATATACATTTTTATAATCTTACCATCAATTTACCATGTTAAAACATATCAACCAATACAGTGCCATGTTTATACATATTAAAATACGTCAAATATTAGCCATTCCAATGGCTAATCACAAACCAACATTTACATGCCAACATTAGTTAATAAACCTGTACATGCCATTATAACTAGGATTAATTTACCATTTGTACTGACTAGACTGATGGATAGTGTGTAATATCTTCGCCAAGCTTCCAACCCAACGAGCTTCTGAATTCCACTAAAACATGGAAATTAAAACAGAGTAAGCTTTTAAGCTTAGTAAGTTCGTATAACTGGGAATTTAACTTACCACTATTTTATATACATAAGGTAAACTTACAATTCATTCCCAAGTCGTGTTAACCAAGTGCCTAAACACATATCCTTATCAACCATGTTAGTCACTGCATTCCATATAATAGTTCATAATTATGAATTTATACTCTCATCAGACAAGATTTATTCACATATATTTTCATCATATATTTCAATATATCACGGATAAACAAAGTCATAAAGTATGTTCCACATTTAAGTATCAAGTACACCATTCCTCAATATCAAGTGATATCATTTATATATTCAAATACATCTCTCATCATGTATCCAGTAACATGTACAAAACATGTTAGTCATATATATATTTCTTAAAAATATTAATAAGTTTGTATGGGCTCAATAGTAATAGTCCTTTTTCCATATGCACATTCTTTCCAAATTAAGTATTCAAATATCATATATAATTCATGTCCATGTAATTCAAGTATGTGCTTGTAATAATTCATCTTAAATTCACATTGTCTTATATTAGGATATTTACCCGTTGAATTTATTTGAAATATCGATGGATACACATGTAGTACACTCGAAGTGTACAAAACTGTAATCCATCAACTCATATTCAGGGGTACCCATAAGGGCACATAATCAGGAAGCACACTCTCGAGCCATATATTAGGTTGCTCAAATGAGCCATGTAACAGGACGCTTATCGGGGCTAAACAAGATACTATTAAGAGTTTAGAATAGGAAGCTCATTGAGCTTAACAGGTAACTCTAAAGAGTTATTATCAGGGATCTTCGGATAGCATAACAGGGAGTTCAAGCAGGCCATGTTAGGAAGCTCATAAGAGCCTATATCAAGATGCTCACGAAGAGCTGCGTTTGTGTCCGCGATAAATGCTAGATCAGAACCGATCGAATTGTGTAATAGGACTCTCGGAAAGAGCTACAGTAGTGTGGAACACATGCAAGATCATTACCGATCAGGATGCTCGCAAGAATCATGTAACAAGAATGCTCATGAAGGCTTTTCACAGGATGCTCGTCCGATCTATAATGTCTGCAATATATGCTGGACTATAATCAATACGGGAAAATCCTGTATCCATCGAATTTCTTTTATTCAAATAGGACTTAACACTTGCCAGACATTTTCGGATATGTGATTTATGTTTATACATGACAATCATGCATTTCAGAATCATAACATTCAATTTAAACATATAAACATACATTTTAGTTACACGAACTTACCTTGACAATGTTCGTGTCACAAAGACTACTAATCCGATATTTTCCATTTTCCTTAATCTAACTCTATACGAGGTCTAGCAGGATATATACGAGTAAATTTAACTCAATTTAATACATTTCATACTCAATTAAACTTAATTCACTTCTTAAGAAAAATTACCATTTTGCCCCTATGCTTTTCATAAATGACAATTTTGTCCCCAGGCTCAGAAAATAAAATTTATGCAATTTAATCCTTGTTCCAAGTCTAGCCAATTTTTACATGTTTTAATAACAGCCCATGAATTTCAAAAAAAATAGAATTTTTCCATGTGTTTTACAATTTTTTTTCATTTTAGTCCCTAAATCATAATTTCATCAAAATTCTCTTTGTAAAACTTGTTATCTATCAGCAACCTTTCATTTTCTACCATGAACTTCAAAATTTCAGCATACTCATCCATGAAAAAACCCTAGTACTTTAATAACTTTTTAAATTAATTCCCGATATAAAACTTCAAAATTTCAACATTCTCATCTATGGCAAAACGCTAGTACTTTAATAACTTTTCAAATTAATTCCCGAGATAGGTATATTAAGTGATTACGATCTCAAAAATATAAAAATTATTAAAAATGGGGCATGAAAACATACCTAATTAAGTAAAATAAGCTTGTCCATCCTCAAGCTCCACAACTAGGGTTTGCATGTCTTTTAATTGGGAAAGATGAACATAAATGATGATATTTTGTTTATTTTATTATTTATCATTTTTCATCTTTTTCTTTCCAATTTCATCCTTTCCTTGAATTAAATTTCAAAGGATGAATCATCATCCTTATCTACTAACCCCAATAATTGGTCTATTTTCTATAAGAAAAATAAGCTTGTCCATCCTCAAGATCGATAACTAGGGTTTCCATATCTCTTAATTGGGGAAGATGAACATAAATGATGATATTTTGTTTATTTTCTTATTTATCATATTTTAATCTTTTTCTTTCCAATTTCATCCTTTTCTTTAATTAAATTTCCATGGATGAATCATCATCCTTATCTACTAACCCCAATAATTGGTCTATTTGTTATATAAGGACCTCAAATTTTGAATTCCATAGGTAATTGATACATATAGCTACTAAAACTTAACTTTTGCATTTTATGAAATTTGGTCATTTCATCAAATTAGACATATAACCGGCAAAATTTCTTAACGAAATTTTCACACGATATTTCTATAATTCTGTAGATCATAAAATAATATTAAAATAAATTTCTCTTCTGGGATCGAATTTATGGTCCCGAAACCACTGTTCCAATTACACTGAAAACGGGCTGTTACATTAAGTTTGTTTTAGGCTTTAGTTTTTTTTTCACTTAGTTTGTCCGTGTTCAACAGAGAATTAGAAATGTGGATTTAACCAACTTTTAAGGATTTGTGCGCTTCAATTCAATCAATGTAATCTGGATTCTCTTAAACCTTATTTTTGAATTGTTCTTTATGTTTATATAATTTATCAAGTTTATTGTGTTTATGGATCTCATGAGGAACTAATCCTCTTATGGCGGATTAGTGAGTGGAGGTGTGATAAATTAATTACTATGTAGGGTTTTCTCAATAGATTAGTTGTTTGGGAAAAGAAGAATTTAAACCCTAGGATTGACGACCTTAGGAAATCATTTAGCTGTGAATTAACCCAAAATTGTTATGGCCTGTGCATGATCCCTTATCCCAAAACCAGTTTGGACTATGAGTTCGAGGGGTAAGTAGTTCTTCCCGACTCATTAGTTGAGTGGAAGATTGAGAGATCCTGCCAGGGTAATGACTAGTTGATTGAGTAGAAACCCAAAATAGGGATTAGTTATGATCACCAGAGCGAGTTAATCACCCATGTTTAGATTTGATTGAGTTTAGAGATTAAGTTTTTCGTTTTTATTATTTTATGCATGTTATTTCTCTTCTTAGATTCATATACAATTTCTCTTCTTTATGTTTTTTTCGTAATATAATTTATTTAAAGTACTAATTAGATTTATTTGCGTTTAGGTTAAAGTTAACATAGTACTTGCCTCCCTTAGGTAAGATCCTCGAAGTACTTACCTACTTCATTATAACTATATTACAATATGCCCTGTATACTTTCAGACATTGCCTTAATTTCATTTATTTAGTTGTAGTATTTGTAGTTTGGATGTTAGTGCATTTGAAGTTGGTCAAGTTGTTGGCGCCATTGTAACACCCAAAACCCGGCCTAGACGTTATGGCCGAATCAAGCGATGTCACATGATTGTGCTTTAGAAAACGTAATTACCATGAAACCATTTTTTGATATATTAGGTTACCGTAAAAAAATGTGTCGTATATTCATTCATTGTCCATTTTCAAAACGTTGTACGTTTGCAGAAGCTTTTAAAATAATTTGCAAGGTCGTATATATTTTGATAAAACCTTTGTTTATTTTAACAACTCGCGTCTTTTCCTACTACTAGTAGTTTATAAAATAATGATCCCAAATTTTAAACAAAAATCCAAAAGGTCTTGTTACATAAAATTTACCCAAATATAACCAAATCATAATTAAAAGTAAATCGTAAATAAGTGTCCAGAACCGTGGTCGCCGCCGAGTCCTCCGCTGCACCGATCCGTCTACTGCTGGGGATTATCTAAACAGATGAAACAGAAAAGGGTGAGTTTTCGCAAACTCAGTGTGTAAACCCCACAGAAAACATACACACAGTAACATTAGTTAAAAGAAACAATTTTCACAGTTCGGGTCTAAGCCCATTGCAGAAATGGTGTGGACCTTAGCCCACTCAGTTATAGAATCAGACATATTACAGGGCCTTAGCCCATTTCAGACAGAATATGCAGATAATAGAGTCCTACCCACCAGCTTTTACACACCAACTCCGTCCAACCCTACACACTATGTAGGGATAAAATCAACCCACCCAGACTTACACACCAAGTTGTACCAAATGCGACACATAATCAGAGATTTGCAGCTGAGCTGCCAGATAATAGGCTTAAGAGCCTTTCAGATACTTCCTCCAGTCATAATCAATCCACCCCGATGCAATGCAACATACAAGAATGACTTGCTATTATGCAATTCAAACTTAAATATATATATTCAGATTAGCGTACATGCTTAGTACAGAAATCAGACAGACAAATCATTTATTTAGTGGTTTAAGTATTGCTTACCGACCCTACAGTAGGTCCACAGTCGACTTGGGTGACCTGTGCAACCTTACAGAGTTTTCAGAAAAATGGGCTCACACGCTCGTGTTGCCCACAAGGCCCAAATTGGCCTTAGCCGTGTGGATCACACGGCCTGGCCCAGAATCCCACATGCCTGTGTGGCCCACATGGCCCAATTGGTCGAGCACGTGCATCGCACACGACCTCGCTCGGCCCTTCTACACGACCGGGCTCGTCGATCACACGGCTGTATGGTGACTTACAGTCTTGCACACGACCTACCACACGGGTGACCACACGCACGTGTGGCATCAACAGAAAGTGTAACATCCGGGATTTAGGGGTTATGCATTTTAATTCATAATTCATGTGATAGTGTGCTTTGTGTGTTGTTTGTATGTGTTTGGGGGATTTTTGGAACCCTAGGGAGTTGGTAGGAGCCTTAGTGTAATTTTGGGTTAAACCTGGTTGAGGGAGAGCTAAGGGAGCTAGGCCTTAAGGGAATTTAATGTGGAGAATAGGACACAAATAATCTAGTGGCAGAGTGGCAAGGGAGGCGCCACTTAGAGCAAGAGGGAGTGATGCCTCAGAGAGCTAAAAGAGGACAAGGTTCGAGCTGCTGGGGTAGCATTTTGGCATTTGTTTTTGCGTCAGGAGGAGGGGAGAGTTGGATTCGGCTATGGCACTAAAAAAAGGGGATTTGACTGAGTCAAATTATTTTAAATGTGTGGCAAGGAGAAGGGATAAGATTGGACTCATTTGAAAGAGTGGAGTTGAGAGAAAATAGGAGAAAAAGAAGGGATTTGGGTGAGGGAAGAAGAGTTGGCCAAATGTAACATCCCAAAATTTGAGTATCATTTGTGTTGGCTCGGGTATGAATTTTGTGTGCTAGCATAGTCTTGTGAAGGCTTGATTTTATTTAGGAAGTTAGAATAATTTTTAGTATGGTTTATTTAATGAAGTGGATTAAGTGAGCTTAGCACTTAAGTTAATTTAAGTGTTAATTAAAGCACAAGAGGAGTTAGTGGCAAGATGGTTAGGATGCTTGAAGGGTTGCTTGAGGTTAGTGGTTCGAGTAGCATGGAAAGCATTTTGAGGATTTTATTTTTCTTCATAGCATTTATGGATGGTCAACCTATGTTTATGATAGGTTGGACTTTCATCTTTTGGTAAGTTGAATGTTGGTTTAAGGAAATCATGAAATTGGGGATAAGAATCTTAAAGTTATGGAAGGTTGGGGAGACATAAGGCTTGGTTTTAGGAGAATGTTTTGGAAAGTATTCCTAGGCATTTAGAGCATGTATGTGGACGGCATGTAAGGCTAGGGGGTGGCCGAATTTTGATAGGTAGCTTGGGGGGAATAGTTGGCCAATTTTTTCTTTTGTGCATCTTTTTGCATTTTTGTTTTTCCTCTCCAAAAACTCCCACCTTGGCCGAATGTCTATTGTGCATTTTGTGCAAATTTTGCTTTTGTTTTAGCTCTTATTTTGTTGGAACCAAATTCTATTTTTCTTTCTTTCATTTATCCTTTTGAAACCGAAACAACATTGGACTTTTGTGCCTTTTTCTTTTAGGCAAAATAGGTGTTGGCCGAACCTTATTTCTCCCATCTCTCTCTTTTCTTTTCTTCTTTTGATTTTTGATCAACCACATTCTCTTTCTCTTTCTTTTGGCCGAACCACTCTCTTCTCCAAGCACTCTCTTTTCCTTCTTCCATTGTTGATTAAACCGAATTCTCTCTCTCATTTTATCTTCTCTTCTACTTTTGTATTTCATATCTTCTTAGACTCAAAACAATTGTTTTCTTCTTCCATAATCATATTGCCGAAACTTTCCACTCCCTTTTTGTATTGCTTTGGCCGAATATTCAAGGGTAGATTCTCTTTTGCTTTCTTCAGTCGATTTTGGTTAATAAGTAAGTATTCTTGGCCGATTTTCCTATTATTTCTTTTCTCCTCTCTATGTTATTTTCTTGTGGACAAAGGCCGAACCTATGGTCAATTGTTGCAAGGATCTAACCATTCTAGGAACCAGTTTCTTTTAGGCTCCTTGGGACGTTGGAAGCAATCAATCTAAGCCTCGTATCTTCGTCTCTCGTTTTGGGTAAGCTTTTAGGTAAGATTGGTATTTCGAAGCGATAACTCTTCGGGATTTAGTAGTATGGCCGAATGGCCTTTGTTCTTAATTTTAGTATTGGCCGATTGTAGGACAAGTGATCTAGTGTGGTAGATCGGATCTTCGAACGTTAGTATTTTCTTTTGGTGAAAGGTGTGTATATCTTACACACTTTATAACTCGGTTTTGTATATGTTTTTATAATGTTAAGTTACTAATCATATTAACAAAGTGGGAAAACGATGAGATCTTGATATGATACCATGATGGTATGAATGAGGATTCGGGTAAGTCTGTTTCTATATGTTGTTGATATATGTGGATTGAAATCATGATCTACGATTTATGATATTTTCATTATGTGATTTATATCAAAGTATATTGACATGATTTGTCTTGTAACACTCTAGTTTAGGGGTTATGCGTTCATGCATAATTCGAGTGATAGTAGGCTTGGTGTATGTTTGGACATGTTTTAAGGGTTTCGAGAACTTTAAGTTATAAGGGAATGCTTCGGGAAAAAAATTGGATTTAGGTGTAAAAAGGGGAAACTGGGCAAGAAGGCCTTAAAATAATTTTGTGGAGTTTAGGACAGAAGAAAGGAATTGGCAAAGTGGCTTGGGGGCTAAGTGCAAAGGGAGTGCCAAGGGGAAGGGGTTCGAATAACATGGGAAGCAGTTGGGCTTTCATTTTTTTTTAGCGCTAAAAAGGGAGTTGGTCTAGGTAGGCTTTAAAGGAATTTTGTGGGCATTTTTTAGAAAAAGGAAGGCTGTGGTAGAGTGGCTTCCGTGCGCTGCTTAAGAGCTTGGGGAGGACGCCATTAAGGACCTGGGTTTGAATCCAGGCGGCAGCAGTGAAGGGTTTTTATTTTTGTTTTTGGGGTGTTAAAAGGAAGGAACTAAGGAAGTAGGGCTTAAAAGAAATTATGGCGCGTTTTTGACACAAACAACGTCTCGGCCGAATGGCCTGGGGCGCTACCTGGCTGCTTGTGCCACCAGGTCCTGTGTTCGAACCATGGAGGCTGCAGTTGGGGTTTTATTTTTTTGCTGCTGGCGTGAAGAGGTGGAGTGAAGGTGGACGGCACATGAGAGCTTCAAATAGATAAGATTAAACTGATGTTGTTTAGTCCTTTTTGAATTCGGCTGGTGGGTAAGTGATAAGCTTGCTTTATTTTATTTATTTTTGATAATTGTAGGATTATTTTACTTAGTTTAAAATTAGTAAATAGGAGATAATAGTTGTTATTGGGTTATTTTTGATTTGATAAGGAGATAAAATATGGATAAAATGGTGAGGGAGTTGGCTAATTCAAATTGGTTTGAATTAGTGGCCATAAGTGATAGCCGAATCTTGGTTTCTTCATGTGGGAGGAGTGGCCGAATTCTATAAATAGGGGGGAGTGCCGAAATTATTCTTTTAGTCTCTTGCCGAAAATTAGTATTTGTGTCTCCTAAATTTTGCTAGTAGCCGAATGTTCACTTGAACCCCCCTAAACCTCATTTTGTCTACTTCTATTTCTTTTGTTCTTAAGCCGAATTATTCACCCTTTCATATCTTTTTTTTTATTGTGCTAAGCCGAAACCTTACCCTCCTAAAATATTCCCTATTCACTTTGTTCTCCATTTTAATTGTTGACCGAATACCAACATTCTCCCTCTCATTTCTTTTGTTTTCTTTCATCGCTTTGCAAGCCGAATCTCTCCCTTTTATTGCCGAAATCTCCCTTTTCTATTTGTCTTCATCTTGGCCGAATAGTAGAGTGGTCTTTGATCTCACTGGGGTGTCTCTTTGAATCGTTGGAAAAGGTAAGTAATGGTAGCCGAATGCCTATTGCTATCCCCTCCTTGTGTTCTGTCGACTTTTTCAAGGTAAGAACTGATTTCGGCTTTTGTTTGGAAACCTGTTAATCGCTTGTTGGGACCAACGTGTTGTAGGATCTCTGGGATTTGGAAGCAAGCAAGCAAAGACTTCACCCTTGGGTATTCGGTTGGTAAGTGGGGGGGTAAGGATTTGTTTTAATAGTCTATCCCTTTAGGTATTCGAAAAGCCGAAGGCTTGTAAGGCTAATCGTTTGCGTTTTAGGGGTGTGGCCGATTGTCGAGGTGAACCATCGCTGGCAGCTTCGATTTGGTAGGAAACCAAATCGGTTGTAAGGGTAAGGGTAAGTGATTCATTAATATTCGGCCATGGGCCTTATTTCGGGTACTTAAGTGTTGACCCACTCTGACTTTGGTTTATAGGGCAAATCGGCAAAAGTAGCGGGCTTTTGGGGAACTAAGATCTTTTGGTAAGGATGTTAAGTTATGGTTCTCTTCTTTTTAAGACCTCGTACGTGGTAATTAACGAAGTGTTCTGATTAAGTACCGTCGATGGATGCGAATACCAGTCTAGAGGAAAAAGAGAAAGCCCCTATCCCGAAGTTTAAGAAAATCTTCTCTCGGTGGTTCGGGATTGGCCACTTGGGGTGTGGGCGGCTGCCAGAGGAGAAAGCTATAGGCGGATAGCTGTAGTCTCGCTTAGCGATAGCGTCGGGATCGAAAGTCTAGAGCTTCAAGTTATAAGGTGTGTAGCTAGCCTACTGTTTCCGGGATTTATATGATAATTGCATGTGTAATATGTTTACTAACAAGTGCAGTGATAAGTGTGATATAGATA
Source organism: Gossypium bickii (assembly GCA_025503065.1). Taxonomy (NCBI): domain Eukaryota; kingdom Viridiplantae; phylum Streptophyta; class Magnoliopsida; order Malvales; family Malvaceae; genus Gossypium; species Gossypium bickii. The sequence continues at coordinate 101,416,818 of CP106715.1, forward strand.
CCCTTAAAGGGTATGACGATGATCAGGTTAGTATCAAACCTGTTGTGATGTGACCATTGATGTGTATATGTGAGTATGCCTATGATTATGAATAACATGTGCATGCATTATCATGGTTTTATTGTATGTTGCATGTGCATGGGTGGGCTATGAAAGAAGGTACGGGTGTACTTCGAGTACGTGGTTGATGAGTATCTATGTGCCTCATCGTGATTGATAACGGCTATGTGCCATATCGTGGATGGATGAGTGCCTATGTGTCCCATTGTGATTTGGTGTTAGCTACGGCTACATCGTGGATTGGCGCTGACTGAGGTCGCGTTGTGGATTTTGTGCTTAATGGCACGTGGATGGCTTTGAATGCCTTTGTGGAGTTAAAAGGAGAGGGTGATTTAATAATCCCCTGGTGTGTGGTAGGCTGGATAAGGGGGTGTGTAGAGGATGGACCTTAGGCTTGGGTCGGGATTTATTATTGCATAATTGTGGTATATGAATATATGTGATTGTGGACTTGGAATAAGAAATGGGCTAAGCCCAGTATGTGGAGGGTATGTGGCTGATTACCCAGTTATTTGATAAGTGTTATGAGTAAGGGCCAAGCCCAGAATGTGATATGATCTGAACATGATATATGATATCTGATGCATGGGTTATTATGTGGTTAGCATGTGGGTGGAATTCAATGGTTAATTACACACTGAGTCTGTGTGACTCACCCAACTTTTTAAACATCGCAGGTGATTCGTGATTAATGGACCGAGTTGGAGTGGATACAAAGGTGGCCATGCAGAAGCAGAATTTCATGCAGAAGTTGTTTTCCTATTTAATAAAATTTATCATTTTTAGTATGTTTAAGTATTTGAATAAGTTTATATTGTAATAAGGCCCAATTAAATTTTTTGAGTATTTTATATTGTGTTAAAGCAAAATGACGATTAAATTATTATTTTGGAAATCAGTTTATTTTCGGCAAACTATATCCTAAAACATATAACAAAGTTTTAATTCGGATATTTTATATCAAGCTTATATTATTTAGTAGATTTTAATTGGACATGGTTTCCAAAAGATCACAGATTTTAAAGTTATATTTTAAGTCAAAACAAATTTTCAACCGTTTTTTCGTAGTGACATACCAGATCCGGTTAGGGCTTGTGGGCCGGGTTTAGGGGTGTTACAGTTTGGTATCAGAGCCTGGTTCAAAACTCGGCTTTGAGGGTTTTGGGCCCAAAACCATTTTCAAATGGGCTTTTCAAAATATGGGCTTTTATGAATTATTTTTCAGGTTATTCTGGCATGGCACCTGTACCTCAGGCACCAAGTCCACGGGGGTAAGTGCTTGGTGGTCTTTGGAAGTGATTTGTTATATGTGAATTGTTAAGGGCTTATTTGGGAACGTAGATTTGAATACTAGGATCTTTGAACCCTAGGACTACTCTACTCAAACACATGCATAAGACTTAAGGGCTATTAAACAAACCTGTGAAGTAAGTCGCCGAGTTAAGGTGTGGCAACCACTGTACGCATGTCGAGGATTGGTATTCAGTAAGAGCTTGGTATTTAAGCAGTCCTAGCGACTCACCTCCTCTTTACTCGAATCCTACCTGGTGCGTAGCTACGGTTCACCTTAACCAAGAGGACTTGTTCATAGGCTAAACCAATTATTAAAACCCGAAAGGGACTAGCTGTGCAGTTTTATAAAATTCCTAGTTTTACAACCCTTAAATTACCCTTTTTACTGTAGTAAAAGATTCTTGTGAAAATTTTTCTAAAGTATCTCCGATTTACAAAATTACCAAAATGCCCCTAGCGGTAAAATTACAAAAATGCCCCTGTATTGTAAAATTACCGTATTACCCTCAACTTTTGTTAAAATGATTTTACTTTGCAAAATACCAAAATCTTTAGTTTTCAAAATATCAAGATACTCCGATTTGGGGAAATTTACGAAGATACCCCTGTGTTGAAAATTTCTAAAATGCCCCTGACTTTCAAAATTTTCGGTTTAACCCCAATTTTAATAAAATTTCCCTACTTTGCAAAAGTATTCAAAAACTCTATTTTGCGAAAATTCAAGATACCCTGATTTAAAAAAAATTACAAAAAATTACCCTTGATGAACAAAATTACCAAAATAACCCTTAATTTCAAAAAAAAAAAATTTGTCATACCTTTGATTTGGGGAAAATTTCCAAAAATACCCTGGAGTTTTTAAAGTCAAAATATCTTGATTTATTAAGATTTTTAATCGACCGATTTATTACCAAAATACCCTTGTAGAAAAATGATGTGAAATACCCACAGGGTAGAAAGCGAGCGCGAAATGTCCGAATAGTGAATGTGTGTGGTAGATACCACTGAATGAATGTGTTCTTGTTGATGAATGGATGTGTCCTTAAGGATGATTGTGATCTTCTGAAATAGAATAGGGAGCTTGAACTGAAACTTTGTGTGATCGAAAGAACTACCTCTCGAAATTTTTTTCATAAAATTGTTCGCGATTAAATAGTGGAACAAATACTAATGTATAAAACTCCTTAATCAGATTAAATCACGACGATAGAGATGAGTTCTAGGGGACGCGATAGAGGTAGAATGGCAGCATCAGAACCGGTAGGGTCTGGCCATGGGTCAGAAAGTGAAGTGCCGCCGATGGAGTGGACGTGGAGGAGCAAGATCAGGCAGCGGGAATATGAAGCGAGATCGCGGGCCATGTTACGAGTACTAGAACGAGTAGCAGGAGCTAGTAGGGGAAATGGAACTCGGAAGTCGGTATCGGAAAGGCTTAGATCGAACGGAGCCGAGATCTTTAGAGAAGTGTCGAGAGTAGCTCCTAACGTAGCGGAATATTGGCTAGAAGCAGTCGAAAGAATCATGGATGATTTAGACTGCACCAACGAAGAAAAGCTGAAAGGTGTTGTTTCGTTGCTTCGCGACGAAGCTTATCGTTGGTGGCTCACTGTCAAACAAGGTGTACCGGCAGATCGACTGGATTGGGATTACTTTAAGGCTAAGTTTAAAGGAAAGTACATAGGAGCCAGTTATTTGGACTCGCAAAGGAAAGTGTTTCTAAATCTAGTACAAGGAAATAAGTCGGTAGCAGAGTATGAAGCTGAATTTGTGCGGCTAAGTCAGTACGCCAAAGGAATCGTGGCTACTGATTATGAGAGGAGTGTTTGATTTGAAGATGGGTTGCGAGATGAGCTACGGGAGTTGATCGCTCCGCAGAGAGAAAGGGACTTCACCACTCTGGTGGAGAAAGCTCGGATCACTGAAGAGGTTAAGAAGACTATAAGAGAAAACTGAGAGAAGAGTAGAAACGAGAATAGGAGAAGTTTTGGACCATCAGCATCGTTTGGTAATGTCCAGAAAAGACCAAGGATCGAGAATCCTGTACGTGCACTTGTACCAGCTGGTCGGAATCATTCATGTGTTAAGTGTGGGAGAGCTCATTTAGGAAAGTGTTGGGGAAATAGTAAGGAATATTTCTGGTGTGGGTCGAAGGCTTACTTGGTTAAGAATTGTTCCCAGGCAACGAGAGGTCGAGGTTCGAACCACGGAGGAAATGGTACCGGCAGAGGTGCTAGAGGATCGGATGCGAGGCAGCCAAGAACTTGATATCAGGTACGTTCGTTATTTTGGGACACTATTTATTGTCTTGATGGTGTGAAGTTAACTCATTCTTGTATGGCTAGTGAATTGTAGGAACTTTGAATGTGAACCTTAAGACTGTGTCTAGGAGGCAGGATAGATTTACTAAGATCAGAGTGCGCAGCAGAGGCGTAGAGTAGCGGGTTGTGGTAGTAAGTAATTTCAAGGATGAAATTATTTTAAGGGGGTAGAATTGTAACACCCTGGTTTAGGGGTTATGCGTTCGTGCATAATTTGAGTGATAGTAGGCTTGGAGTATGTTTGGACATTTTTTAAGGGTTTCGAGAACTTTAAGTTATAAGGGAATGCTTCGGGAAAAAAAATGGATTTAGGTGTAAAAAGGGGAAACTGGGCAAGAAGGCCTTAAAATAATTTTGTGGAGTTTAGGACACAAGAAAGGAATTGGCAAAGTGGCTTGGGCGCTAAGTGCAAAGGAGTGCCAAGGGAAGGGGTTCGAATAACATGGGAAGCGGTTGAGGTTTGTTATTTTTTTAGCGTTAAAAAAGGCGGTTGGGCTAGGTAGGCTTTAAAGGAATTTTGTGGGCATTTTTAGCAAAAGGGCGGTGTGGTAGAGTGGCTTAGTGCATTGCTTAAGAGCTTGGGGAGGACACCATTAAGGACCTGGGTTCGAATCCAGGCGGCAGCAGTGAAGGGTTTTTATTTTTGTTTTTGGGGCGTTAAAAGGAAGGAACTAAGGAAGTAGGGCTTAAAAGAAATTATGGCGCGTTTTTGACACAAACAACGCCTTGGCTGAATGGCCTGGGGCACTACCTGGCTGCTTGTTCCACCAGGTCCTGTGTTCGAACCATGGAGGCTGCAGTTGGGGTTTTATTTTTTTGCTGCTGGCGTGAAGAGGTGGAGTGAAGGTGGACCGCACATGGGAGCTTCAAATAGATAAGATTAAACTGATGTTGTTTAGTCCTTTTTGAATTCGGCTGGTGGGTAAGTGATAAGCTTGCTTTATTTTATTTATTTTTGATAATTGTAGGATTATTTTACTTAGTTTAAAATTAGTAAATAGGAGATAATGATTGTTATTGGGTTATTTTTGATTTGATAAGGAGATAAAATATGGATAAAATAGTGAGGGAGTTGGCTAATTCAAATTGGTTTGAATTAGTGGCCATAAGTGATGGCCGAATCTTGGTTTCTTTATGTGGGAGGAGTGGCCGAATTCTATAAATAGGGGGGAGTGCCGAAATTATTCTTTTAGTCTCTTGCCAAAAATTAGTATATGTGTCTCCTAAATTCTGCTAGTAGCCGAATGTTCACTTGAACCCCCCTAAACCTCATTTTGTCTACTTCTATTTCTTTTGTTCTTAAGCCGAATTATTCACCCTTTCATATCTTTTTTTTATTGTGCTAAGCCGAAACCTTACCCTCCTAAAATATTCCCTATTCACTTTGTTCTCCATTTTAATTGTTGACCGAATACCAACATTCTCCCTCTCATTTCTTTTGTTTTCTTTCATCGCTTTGCAAGCCGAATCTCTCCCTTTTATTGTCGAAATCTCCCTTTTCTATTTGTCTTCATCTTGGCTGAATAGTAGAGTGGTGCTGATCTCCTTGGGGGTGTCTCTTTCAATCGTTGGAAAAGGTAAGTAATGGTAGCCGAATGCCTATTGCTATCCCCTCCTTGTGTTCTGACGACTTTTTCAAGGTAAGAACTGATTTAGGCTTTTGTTTGGAAACATGTTAATCGCTTGTTGGGACCAACGTGTTGTAGGATCTCTGAGATTTTGAAGCAAGCAAGCAAAGACTTCACCCTTGGGTATTCGGTTGGTAAGTGGAGGGGTACGGATTTGTTTTAATAGTCTATCCCTTTAGGTATTCGAAAAGCCGAAGGCTTGTAAGGCTAATCGTTTGCATTTTAGGGGTGTGGCCGATTGTCAGAGGTGAACCATCGCTTGGCTCGGGATTTGGTAGGAAACCAAATCGGTTGTAAGGTAAGGGGTAAGTGATTCATTAATATTCGGCCATGGGCCTTATTTCGGGTACTTAAGTGTTGACCCACTCTGACTTTGGTTTATAAGGCAAATCGGCAAAAGTAGCAGGCTTTTGGGGAACTAAGATCTTTTGGTAAGGATGTTAAGTTATGGTTCTCTTCTTTTTAAGACCTCGTACATGGTAATTAACGAAGTGTTCTGATTAAGTACCGTCGATGGATGCGAATACCAGTCTAGAGGAAAAAGGGAAAGCCCCTATCCCGAAGTTTAAAAAAAGAGCTGTCTCGGCGGTTCGGGATTGGCCACCGGGGTGTGGGCCAGCAGCAGGAGAAAGCTATAGGCAGATAGCTGTAGTCTCGCTTAGCGATAGCGTCGAGATCGAAAGTCTAGAGCTTCAGGTTATAAGGTGTGTAGCTAGCCTACTGTTTTCGGGATTTATACGATAATTGCATGTGTAATATGTTTACTAACAAGTGCAGTGATAAGTGTGATATAGATACCCTTAAAGGGTATGACGATGATCAGGTTAGTATCAAACCTGGTGTGATGTGACATTGATGTGTATATGTGAGTATGCCTATGATTATGAATAACATGTGCATGCATTATCATGGTTTTATTGTATGTTGCATGTGCATGGGTGGGCTATGAAAGAAGGTACTGGTGTACTTCGAGTACGTGGTTGATGAGTAGCTATGTGCCTCATCGTGATTGATATCGGCTATGTGCCATATCGTGGATGGATGAGTGACTATGTGCCCATCGTGATTTGGTGTTAGCTACGGCTACATCGTGGATTGGCGCTGATTGAGGTCGCGTTGTGGATTTTGTGCTTAATGGCACGTGGATGGCATTGAATGCCCTTGTGGAGTTAAAAGGAGAGGGTGATTTAATAATCCCCTGGTGTGTGGTAGGCTGGATAAGGGGGTGTGTAGAGGATGGACCTTAGGCTTGGGTCGGGATTCATTATTGCATAATTGTGGTATGTTAATATATGTGATTGTGGACTTGGAATAAGAAATGGGCTAAGCCCAGTATGTGGAGGGTATGTGGCTAATTACCCGGTTATCTGATAAGTGTTATGAGTAAGGGCCAAGCCCAGAATGTGATATGATTTGAACATGATATATGATATCTGATGCATGGCTTATTATGTGGTTAGCATGTGGGTGGAATTCAGTGGTTAATTACACATTGAGTCTGTGTGACTCACCCAACTTTATAAACATCGCAGGTGATTCGTGATTAATGGACCGGGTTGGAGTGGATGCAAAAGTGGCCATGCAGAAGCAGAATTTCATACAGAAGTTGTTTTCCTATTTAATAAAATTTATCATTTTTAGTATGTTTAAGTATTTGAATAAGTTTATATTGTAATATGGCCCAATTAAATTATTTGAGTATTTTATATTGTGTTAAAGCAAAATGACGATTAAATTATTATTTTGGAAATCAGTTTATTTTCGGCAAACTATATCTTAAAACATATAACAAAGTTTTAATTCAGATATTTTATATCAGGCTTATATTATTTAGTAGATTTTAATTGGACATGGTTTCCAAAAGATCACAGATTTTAAAGTTTTGTTTTAAGTTAAAACAAATTTTCAACCGTTTTTCCGTAGTGACATACCAGATCCGGTCAGGGCTTGTGGGCCGGGTTTAGGGGTGTTACATGTCTATCTATTGCGTTGGTATGGGCAATATGAGAGGAGGGGGAAGATTGATATTGTGTCTTCGGACACCAGAGGTTTGGTACCTCCAGTGATTTGGTATCACATTTGTGTCTACGGACACTAGAGGTTTGGGACCTCATAGCGACTCGTCCCTGTGGTTAACACCACCGTGGGTTGGCCCCACAACTTGATGATTCGTGACTTCGGTCACCAGTGGTTTGGCACCACCAATGATTTGGTATCACATTCGTGTCTTCGGACACCAGAGGTTTGGCACCTCATAGCGACTTGTCCCTGTGGTTTAACACCACCGTGGGTTGGCCCCACTTTTGAGATAAGGGACCGTCTCCAGTGATTTGGTATCACACGTAGGTTGGCCCCACAGATGGATTATTTGTGACTATGGTCACCAGTGATTTGGTATCACATTTGTGTCTTTGAGACACCAGTGGTTTGGCACCACTAGTGGTTTGGTACCACACGGGGTAGAAAAGGAGTTATGGATGGCTAGGTTGGGTGCATTATACATATATGTTGCTTTGTTATAATTTGTGTAAGTATGTGGCATTTACCCAGGAGAGGGATTATGCACTGAGTCTTGGTGACTCACCTTCTCCCTTATCATTTCAGGTGATTCGTGAGATTGCAGACGAGGAGCCAGATGAACTCGAGGAGGCCCTGCAATAAAAGTTGGTTTTATATGAACTTCCATTTGGGTACTTATTTTATTTGGTTTTCATATTTTATGGATTTGTAATAAGGCCTCTTTAAATTATGTTTTTGGATGATTTATATGTTTTGGACATGTTTAAAAATGTGATTTATAAATTACTTGGTTAATTTAATAATTGAACCCAAAGTTTTCTAAACTATAAAATCGCAATGGTTTTAAAATCTTACCATCGGGTAATACAAATTGTTTATTGGCAAAATTATAAATTAAGTGTTTTCTACAATTTAAGTGATTTCCAAAATTCAAGTTTCTATACTCAAATGCAATCGATTTCCAAAGTAATAATTCAGATTTTTCTTAAAAGATATAAATGTTTTCTATCCTATGATTTATCGACCAAGTTTTAAAGTTTTTATTTATGAAATTTCAAGTAAATTTTCGGTCTTAACTTATTTTACAACTGATTTCTACAAATATAGAATTACAAAGAGTTTCTCACTAAAAATTATCTGTTAAATTCGATTCTTTTCAAAATGTTTTCCTCTGTGGCATGCCAGATTCGGTCATAGCGTATTGACTGGGTTTGGGGTGTTACACCGAATGTGGGGCTTTTGAGGGTGGCATTTTCGGTCTTTGGGTTGTACTGGGGTGTGTGTGTCGAAATTATGTAGTGAAAACGGGAGTGATCATCTTTTTGGCATTTCTTTTCTTCTTTAGTTCTCTTATTGCCGAAAATTTGCTCTCTCATCTCATTCTCTCATTTGTGCCAGAAACCCTTAGGTGTTCAACTCTTTTCCTTTCTTTTTGACCACTAGCCGAATTTAGGGACACTATCAAGGTTGATTCTCTCATCTTTTCTTCACTATTTCTCATTGCCGAAACATCATAAACCACAATTCTCTCTTTCTCTTTTCGCAGTTTACTTGACTGCAAGAAGCCGAATACACTCTTCTATTCTGTGGCCAAATCTTCCATTCATAATTTCTTTCTTCGTTGCTCTTCTAGAAAGCCGAACAAACCTCTCCTGGTTGGGAAACCTTGGCCGAATCTACTAGAGCCTGTAGAGGGGGAGGTGTCGACATTCACCTTCCATCAATCTTCCAAATCGATTCTCAATATTGTGGTAAGGGGATTCGTTCTATTTGTTTTTCAATTATTTTCCATTAGGATATCAAATTGAGAAAGACTAACTCCCTTTTCTTGTTATGGCCGAATTCATGAAAGGTGTTATCAGGATTTCTGTAGGCTAACGTTAAAGGAGTAGAGATCTTTCGGGATTTGAGTGATCAAGGTAAGCAGGGAATATTGTTGGGCCGAAGGCCATTTCATGTGTTTATTTGGGTTGAGCCGAATCTAACATAGGGTTGCGTAGGAGGATTTCGGCAAGTTCAGGTGCAAATCGTTTAGGCTTTGGGTTTCGGGATTTAGTCGACTTTGCCAAAAAGGTGTGTAGTTATCGCACTATTCTCCTAGTGTTTGTATTTGTGTTATATATATGCGTATATGATATGTGTAGTAGCCGGAAATAATGGCTGAGATGGTGGCTACCCATGGTGGGTAATCGGTTAACCAGGTCAGTGTTTTATGATATTAATTTACCTATGGTATATGTGTGGATTTGTGGTAAGCATGTGATGTATGCTCACTAGAATTTACTGTTATTTTGTCATGATACATATATATGCATGGGGATTGGGATATGATTATTGAAGGACAGGGTTTACATATTTATGTACGTGGTCTGATGTTAGCCTCAAGCTACATCGGCTCTTGGTGTTGGCTAGGTGCTTCATCAAGATGTGGTGTTGGCTATGTGCCACATCATGGACGGATGATAGCTGTGTGCATCACTGTGGATTAAGGATGACCATGAGTCACCTTGCGGATACAGATATGTGTAGGGTCACTTAGGTGATCGGTGGCTATGCCACGGCCTTGGGCAGCAGGTCTGCCAAGGAGGTGTGTAGCGGTTGGAGGGTGATTTAGTAATCCCCTGGTGTGTGCGGCAGGTACGGGGGTGTGTAGCGGATGGACACTAGGTTGGGTTGGGATTCATTTTGCATGATTATCTATGTGGACTGTGTGGATGTGGGCCAAGGCCATTTGTGGAGACATGTGAAATAATTACACACTGAGTCGGTTTGACTCACCCTATTTTTTTTCAAAACATCGCAGGTGATACATAAATCTTGGATCGGGCTGGAGCAGATACGAGGTGGCCATGCAGAAGATGTTTATATTTATTTCATGCACTTTATATTTTCAGTACTTTTGAATAAATATTTATTGTAATAAGGGCCACTTAATGTATTTGGGAATTTTTATTTTGTTTAAGTTGGATAGACGATCAAGTTAATATTTGGGAATGTTTTATTTTTAAAAGCAATTTACATCTTATAAACTTATATTGAAGTTTTAAATCCGGTAACTTGTAACAACATAATTTTACTTAGAATTTCAAAGGAACAATGTTTTATAAATGACGAAAAATTATTATGTTTTCACCCTTATGTCAAATTCTTTACAAACTTTTTCCTCAGTAGCATTCTAAATTCGACCGTGGTGTTTGGGCTGGGTTTGGGGTGTTACAATTTGGTATCAGAGCTAGGTTCAAAACTCGGCTTTGAGGGTTTTGGGTCCAAAAACATTTTTTTCAAAGATGGGCTTTTCAAAAGCGTAGACTTTCATGAACTTTTTCAGGTTTATTCTGGCATGGCATCTGTATCTCCAGCCCGAAGTCCACCAGGTAAGTACCCCTAAATACTGAAGTGATTGGTATGTGAAACTTTATGGGCATTATGGGATCGTAGATTAGTAGATTAGGAGCTACTGAACCCTAGGATTAGCTTACTCCAACACAAAATACATAAGTCTTATGTACACCCAAACAAACTTGTGAATAAGTCGCCGAGTTAGGGTGTGGCAACAGTTGTGCGCATGTCTAGGATTGGATTTGGTGGGAGCTTGGTATTTAAGCAGTCCTAGTGACTCACCTCCTCTTCACTCGAATCCTACCTGGTGCGTAGTGACGGTTCACCCTAACCAAGAGGACTTATTCACCGGCTTAACCCGATAATTAAAACCCAAAAGGGACCAGCTACACGGTTTTGTAAAAACTACTTTAAGATTTGAAAATGACCAAAATATCCCGGTTTGTAAAATTTACTAAATTACCCCTGATTTACAAAATTACCAAAATGACCCCGATTTCAGAAATTTCCAAAACTACCTTTGATTTGTACAAATTTTCAAAGTAACCCCGATTTTTAATATTTCTGAAATACTTTTGATTTGTTAAGATTTTTGAATTAACCCAGACTTATTGCTAAAATACCCCTGTAGGATGAATTACGAAAATACCCTTGGGTTGGGAACAGACAAAATGCCCAAAGTAGTGTAGTGGATGTTGTTGATGAATGAATGTGACTCTCTGAATTAGAGTAGTAAACTTGAGCTGAAAACCTTGGATGATCGAAAGAACTACTACTAAAACTTTTTTACATAAAATTGTTCGCGGATAATCAGCGGAACAAAAGACTAATGCATAAAATTTTTTAAATCAGATTAAATCGCAATAGTAGACATGAGTTCTAGGGGACGTGGTCGCAATGCACGTGGACGTGGTAGGGGCAGGATGACAGTGTCGGAACCAGTGGGGTCTAGCCATGGGTCAGAAAATAATGTGCAGCCGCCGCCAACGGTGGGCGCGGAGGATCAGGATCAGACGGGGGGAGATGACGCAGTTTCTCAGGCTATGCTGCGGGTTTTGGAAAGAGTTGTAGGAGCAAACATGGGTGCTGGGGTTCGGAAGTCAGTGCCAGAATGGCTCAGAGCGAATGGAGCCGAGATATTTAGGGGAGTTTTGGGGGTAGCTCCGAATGTGGCAGAATACTGGCTAGAGGCGGTCGAAAGGATCATGGACGACTTGGGTGTGCATCAAGAAAAGTCGAAAAGTCTTTGCTTTCTTTACTTCGGGGTGAAGCCTACCAGTGGTGGCTCACTGTTAGAGAGGGTACTCCAGCAGACCGAGTGGACTGGGGTTACTTTAAGGTAAAGTTTGAAGGAAAGTATGTTGGAGCTAGTTACGTAGACGCGCAGAGGAAAGCGTTTCTGAACCTAGTACAAGGGGGTAAGTCAGTGGCAGAATATAAGGCAGAATTCTTAAGGCTAAGTCGATATGCAAGAGGGATTGTTGCTACTGATTACGAGCGCTGTGTGAGGTTTGAGGATGGGCTGCGAGATGAGCTACGGGTACTGATAGCTCCTCATCAGGAGAGAGACTTTGCTACCTTGATAGAGAAAGCTCGGATAGCCGAGGAGGTCAAGCGGACTGAAAGGCAGAAAAGAGATAAGGACAGAGGTCGGAATAAAAGAGGTTTTGGATCATCAGGGTCTTCTGGAGGTTTTCAGAAAAGACCGAGGGTTGAAAATTCTGTTCGTGTTTCTATGCTAGCTGTTGGAAATCAGGACCGTCCGTGTGCTTAGTGTGGAAGGTTTCATGTTGACGAGTGCTGGGGACGGGATCGGGAGTGTTTTAGGTGTAAATCTAAGTCTCATTTGATTAAAGATTGTCCTTTGGATTCGAATAGGGCTCGGACAGTAGGTCCGAGGGATGTGCAGCCAGGAAGTGGTGGTCAACAGGTGTTGAGGGGTCGTGGCCCGAACCATGGAGGAAATGGCATTGGCCGAGGTCGTGGGGCACCAGGCAGAGGTGCTGGGAGTTCGGATCCAAGGCAGCCAGGGTTAGTGTATGCAGCCAGACATCGTGAAGAGGGAGATGCACCAGATGTTATCACGGGTATGTTCCTTATTTACGGGTTACCCTTTATGGCTTTAATTGATGTTGGGTCAACTCATTCGTACATTGCTAGTGTGGTGTCTGGAACTTTGGGTGTGAACTCTGAAATTGTCACTAGGAAGATGATTGTACTTAGTCCTTTAGGGCAATCTGTAGTGGTAGATAAACTCTTTAGAGACGTGCCTTTAGAAGTTCAGGGGGTAGTGTTCCCAGCTGACTTGATGGAGCTGTCGTTTGGGGAATTTGACCTGACCCTAGGTATAGATTGGCTAGTAAGGTATCGTGTGAATCTGGACTGTGCTGCTAAGCGCATGTCGTTGAGGACTCTCGAGGACAATGAGGTTACGGTCATAGGTAAAAGGAGGGACTACTTGTCCAACATAGTGTCTGCTCTTAAGGCAGAAAAGATGGTGAAGAAGGGATGCTTTGCTTTTCTGATGTTCGTTAGTGCTTTGGATGCTAAGGAAGCAACTGTGGGGGAGGTCAGGATAGTGAAGGAGTTTGTGGATGTTTTTTCGGAAGAACTTCCAGGATTGCCTCCAGATCGTGAGGTGGAATTCGGAATTGACCTGTTCCCAGGGACAACACCAATGTCAACCGCTCCGTATAGAATGGCACCAAAAGAGTTGGTTGAGCCTAAAGCCCAGATCCAAGAGTTGCTAGATTGTAGGTTTATTCGACCCAGTGTGTCTCTATGAGGAGCACCGGTCTTGTTTGTGAAGAAGAAGGATGGATCTATGCGGATGTGCATAGATTATCGCCAGTTGAATAAGCTGATAATCAAAAACAAGTATCCGTTGCCGAGGATAGATGACTTGTTTGATCAGCTTAAAGGGGCTGCGGTGTTTTAAAAGATTGATCTAAGGTCTGGATATCACCAGCTAAAGGTGAAGGAAGCAGATATCCACAAGATAGCTTTTTGGACTCGATACGGACACTATGGATTCCTTGTAATACTGTTCGGGTTGACGAATGCCCCAGCTGCGTTCATGGATATGATGAACCGAGTTTTCCAACCCTACTTGGATCGGTTTGTCGTTATGTTTATAGATGACATCCTAGTGTATTCCAAGTCGGAGGAGGAGCACGTTGCACATCTTTGGGTGGTGCTGCAAGTTTTAAGGGAGAAGAAGTTGTACGCCAAGTTTAGCAAGTGCGAGTTCTGGTTAGGAGAAGTTGCTTTTTTAGGTCATGTGGTATCGGCGGAAGGAATAAGGGTGGATCCTCGGAAGATTGAGGCAGTGTTGGATTAGAAACCACCTAAGTAGGTGGTAGAGATCCGCAGTTTCTTGGGGTTAGCAGGCTATTATAGAAGATTTGTTGAGGGTTTCTCTTCAATAGCATCACCATTGACAATGTTGTTGAGGAAGGAAGTACCACTCATATGGTCAGATAAGCAGCAGGAGAGTTTCGAGAAGTTGAAAAAGGTTTTAACAGAGGCTCCAGTTTTAATCCAGCCTGTGGCAGGGAAAGATTTTGTGGTATATTGTGATGCTTCTCACACGGAGTTGGGATGCGTACTGATGCAGGAAGGGAAGGTTGTTGCTTATGCGTCTCAGCAATTAAGGCACACATGAGGTTAACTACCCTACGCATGACTTGGAGTTGGCAGCGCTAGTCTTTGCTCTTAAGGTGTGGAGGCATTATCTATATGAAGTATCTGTTGACGCAGAAGGAGTTGAACTTGAGACAGCGAAGGTGGGTGGAGCTGCTAAAGGATTACGACTGTTCAATTGAATACCACCCGGGTAAAGCAAATGTGGTGGCGGATGCACTAAGTTGGAAAGTGGTATCGAATCTAAGGGCGATGTTTGCGCATCTTAGCCTCTATGACGATGGGAGTCTGTTAGCGGAGTTACAGGCAAAGCCGACATGGTTAAGTCAGGTTAAAGAGAAACAATTGGTGGACGATGTTCTGAGTACTTAGCTTGCACAGGTTCAGAGTGGAGGAGTGGAGGACCACAGTGTGAATGACGATGGGGTTTTGTGCTTCCGTGGTAGGGTCTGTATGCCGAAAGATGAGGAGTTAAGGCAAAGAATTCTTTGGGAATCGCATAGTGGCCCTTATGCTATGCATCCTGGGGGAAGTAAGTTGTATAGGGATCTAAGGGATTAATTTTGGTGGCCTGGATTAAAGCGAGAGGTTACAGAATTCATGGGAAAGTGCTTGACGTGTCAGCAGGTCAAAGCTGAACACCAAGTGCCATCGGGATTGCTGCAACCAGTGGAGATTCCGCAGTGGAAGTGGGAGAGAATCACCGTGGTTTTCGTTAGTGGACTTCCTCTTACACCGACTAAGAAGGACTCGGTTTGGGTGATTGTGGATCGGTTGACAAAGTCCGCTCACTTTATACCTGTTCGAGTTGATTACTCTTTGCAGAGGTTGGCGAAGCTGTATGTAGCAGAGATTGTGAGGCTACATGGGGTGCCGGTGTCGATTATATCGGATAGGGATCCTAGGTTTACGTCGAGGTTTTGGAGGGCGTTCCATCAGGCGTTGGGCACCAGATTGGATTTTAGTACGGCCTTTCATCCGCAGACAGATGGCAAGTCTGAAAGGGTGATTCAGGTGTTAGAGGATATGCTAAGGGGATGTGTTATCGACTTCAGGGGCAGTTGGGAAGAATTCTTGCCTTTGGAAGAATTCGCTTACAATAACAGTTACCAAGAAAGTATTCGAATGGCGCCGTATGAAGCATTGTATGGGCGGAGGTGTCGGACACCTACTTGTTGGACTGAACTTGGCGAACGTCATGTTTTGGGGCCAGAGATAGTGGCAGAGTCGGGAGAGAAGGTTAAGATGATTCGAGCACGGTTGAAGAAGGCATCTGATAGACAGAAGTCGTATGCGGATCTTAAGCGAAAAGAGATAGACTTTGCAGTGGGTGATCAAGTGTTTCTTAAGGTTTCACCGTGGAAGAAGGTGATGAGATTTGGGCGCAAAGGTAAGCTGAGTCCCAGGTTTATAGGACCTTATCGGATTATAAAGTGAGTAGGGCCAGTGGCGTATCAGTTAGAATTGCCTTCGGAGTTAAAGCAGATGCATGATGTGTTTCATGTTTCGATGTTACGTCGTTACTGATCAGATCCATCGCATGTGGTTCCAGTTGAAGAAGTAGAGTTGAGGCCGGATTTCTCTTACGAGGAAGAACCAATTCAGATCTTAGAGCGGGATGTGAATGTCTTGCGGAGGAAATCAGTTCCTCTAGTCAAGGTGTTATGGCGTAATCACGGATCGGAAGAAGCTTCGTGGGAGCCGGAGGAAGCAATGCGACAGCAGTACCCTCACTTATTTTGACCAGGTAATTTCGAGGCCAAAATTACTTTTAAGGGGGTAGAACTGTAACATCTGGGATTTAGGGGTTATGCGTTTTAATTCATAATTCATGTGATAGTGTGCTTTGTGTGTTGTTTGTATGTGTTTGGGGGTTTTTGGAACCCTAGGGAGTTGGTAGGAGCCTAAGTGTAATTTTGGGTTGAACCTGGTTGAGGGAGAGCTAAGGGAGCTAGGCCCTAAGGGAATTTAATATGGAGAATAGGACACAAATAATCTAGTGGCAGAGTGGCAAGGGAGGCGCCACTTAGAGCAGGAGGGAGTGACGCCTCAGGGAGCTAAAAAGGGGACAAGGTTCAAGCTGCTGGGGCAGCATTTTGGCATTTGTTTTTGCGTCAGGAGGAGGGGAGAGTTGGATTCGGCTATGGCACTAAAAAAGGGGATTTGACTGAGTCAAATTATTTTAAATGTGTGGCAAGGAGAAGGGATAAGATTGGACTTAATTTAAACTTATTTGAAAGAGTGGAGTTGAGAGAAAATAGGAGAAAAAGAAGGGATTTAGGTGAGGGAAGAAGAGTTGGCCGAATGTGAGGCTTTTGAGGGTGGCATTTTCGGTCTTTGGGTTGTAGTGGGGTGTGTGTGCCGAAATTATGTAGTGAAAAGAGGAGTGATCATCTTTTCGGTATTTCTTTTCTTCTTTAGTTCTCTTTCTACCGAAAATTTGCTCTCTCATCTCATTTCTCATTTATGCTGAAAACCCTTAGGTGTTCAACTCTTTTCCTTTCTTTTTGACCACTAGCCAAATTTAGGGAGACTATCAAGGTTGATTCTCTCATCTTTTCTTCACTATTTCTCATTGCAGAAACATTATAAACCACAATTCTCTCTTTCTCTTTTCGCAGTTTACTTGACTTCAAGAAGCCGAATACACTCTTCTGTTCTGTGGCCCAATCTTCCATTCATAATTTCTTTCTTCTTTACTCTTCTAGAAAGCCGAACAAACCTCTCTTGGTTGGGAAACCTTGGCCGAATCTACTAGAGCCTGTAGAGGGTGAGGTGTCGACATTCACCTTTCATCAATCTTCCAAATCGATTCTCAATATTGTGGTAAGGGGATTTCATTCTATTTGTTTTTCAATTATTTTCCATTAGGATATCAAATCGGGAAAGACTAACTCCCTTTTCTTGTTATGGCTGAATTCATGAAAGGTGTTATCGGGATTTCTGTAGGCTAACATTAAAGGAGTAGAGGTTTTTCGGGATTTGAGTGATCAAGGTAAGCAGGGAATATTGTTGGGCCGAAGGCCATTTCATGTGTTTATTTGGGTTGAGCCGAATCTAACATAGGGTTGTGTAGGAGGATTTCGGCAAGTTTAGGTGCAAATCGTTTAGGCTTTGGGTTTCGGGATTTAGTCGACTGTGCCAAAAAGGTGTGTAGTTATCGCACTGTTCTCCTAGTGTTTGTATTTGTGCTATCTATATGCATATATAATGTGTGTGGTAGCTGGAAATAATGGCTGAGATGGTGGCTACCCATGGTGGTTAATCGGTTAACCAGGTCAGTATTTTATGATATTAATTTACCTATGGTATATGTGTGGATTTGTGGTAAGCATGTGATGTATGCTCATTAGAATTTACTGTTATTTTGTCATGATACATATATATGCATGGGGATTGGGATATGATTATTGAAGGACAGGGTGTACATATTTATGTACGTGGTCTGATGTTAGCCTCAAGCTACATCGGCGCTTGGTGTTGGCTAGGTGCTTCATCAAGGTGGGGTGTTGGCTATGTGCCACATAGTGGACGGATGATAGCTGTGTACATCACCGTGGATTGAGGATGACCATGAGTCACCTTGTGGATACAGATATGTGTGGGGTCACTTAGGTGATCGGTGGCTATGCCACGGCCTTGGGCAGCAGGTCTGCCAAGGAGGTGTGTAGCGGTTGGAGGGTGATTTAGTAATCCCCTGGTGTGTGCGGCAGGTACGAGGGTGTGTAGCGAATGGACACTAGGTTGGGTTGGGATTCATTTTGCATGATTATCTATGTGGACTGTATGGATGTGGGCCAAGCCTATTTGTGGAGACATGTAAAATAATTACACACAGAGTCAGTTTGACTCACCCTATTTTTTTTCAAAATATCGTAGGTGATACATAAATCTTGGACCGGGTCGGAGCGGATACGAGGTGGCCACGCAGAAGATGTTTTTATTTATTTCATGCACTTTATATTTTCAGTACTTTTGAATAAATATTTATTGTAATAAGGGCCACTTAAAGTATTTGGGAATTTTTATTTTGTTTAAGTTGGATTGACGATCAAGTTAATAATTGGGAATGTTTTATTCTTAAAAGCAATTTACATCTTAAAAACTTATATTGAAGTTTTAAATTCGGTAACTTGTAACAATATAATTTTACTTAGAATTTCAAAGGAACAATGTTTTTATAAATGACGGAAAATTATTATGTTTTCACCCTTATGTCAAATTCTTTACAAACTTTTTCCTCAGTAGCATTCTAAATTCGGCCATGGTGTTTGGGCCGGGTTTGGGGTGTTACAGAAAGGTTTTTGGCTTTCATCGAATCCTAGTTTTCTGCATTTTCAGGCACACACCTGGTTCGATTTCGACGCGTAAGCACTCCCGAGCACTCCAAAACCTATATTCCACAATTGAAAGGTCAATTTCAGTCACCTAATCCAAGTTGCTATGAATAGGAAATTCCCGAAACATACCGACAACCTTAACTTGAACTAGCAACGATGATTTTCCCCTTGCTAAAACCCTGAAAAGCAAACCACAGCTCCTTGATTGTCCCCTAATTAGAAAGCAAACCGTTAATACTCCATTACTACACCAAAACTAAATATAACGTACCTCCTGATTTATGAAAAACACACTAATCGCAGGGATGTGCGGTGTCGATGGATAAGGGGAAACAGAACAAAATCGAGGTGTAAGGGAAAAGTGGAAAAAAAGGGCAGCGAGCTAGGTAAAAAGAAGGGAAACGACAGAGAAATCGGGGAAAAAGAAGAGCGCCGAGTATTGTTTTTGTTGGGGAGAGGAAAACTGAACAGATTTTCTGATATTCTCCCAATCATCTCCCTAAATCTCTCCTTACTATCAGATTTTTAGTCCAACACAAACTCTTTGGATGTGTTAGGCAAAAATAATACTCACTCCGTGAGTCGAACATAGGTCACTCAGCAAAACCAACACTCCACTTAGCCAATAGACCAGTAGACCCATTTTGTTATTTACTTTCTCACTTTTACTTATAAGCCTACTAACCAGAGATAGAGCTTTATTCATAAAGTGCCAAATTTTGCCCAATTCAAGGCTTGAACTTGGGACCTCTCAGACACTTCCCAGAACACTTAACCACTAAATTAGACATACAATTGTCACAAAATTACAAAAGCCAAAATTAAAAAAATCAGGGCGTTACAGCCGTTGCCGAGGAGGCAACACTACTAGATTAATTTTAATGTTTGCGTTTTATAAAAAAAATAAGAAATTTGTAAATTATATATATGATTTTTATTATTTTTACTAATATTTTCATTTTTTTATTTTTAGGTATGACTCACAGTAGGAAGACACTGATGGAGCTGCTCACTAACTCGGAGAGACTAATAATTGGTTCCTTTTGGTAATATAAGTTGTTAACAATCATGAAAAGTTTAATACCAAATAATCATTAGGGAATTTCATAAAGTAATCCTTAGTATTTGACTTATAATATTCTATTTAAAGTTTGAGGCGATGATGCAGGTACTAGAGGCAGTTCCTTTTGACATGAACTGGTTACAACCTAGTATCACTCGACCTATTATTCAAAAGCCCTATTTTGTATTGAATCTATCGCTAATAACATGAATATCTACAAATGTCAGGTTTGACAATTATAGGAATGAGGACCCCATAGCTTTCCTTCGGTAGTTCGAACACATATTTAGTACCATTGTTTATGTTGGTGTTTCAGTAGAAGTTATCAAATTTCTCCTTATTCCTTTCGCCTTAGAGGGTTAGGAAAAAGCTTGAGTAGAGCCACTTTCGCTAGATAAAATTACAACTTGGACTAAATTTGTGTAATTATTCTTACGTCGCGTGGTCCCGATGCCCCAGGCAATCAGTAATATGAAAAGTTATTTAGATTTAAGTTAGATGCGATTGAGGCATTGGGATAGGCTTGCGAAAGGATCACAACAAATATTCAGTCAATATGGGGAGGAGGTATCAATTTTGCAGTCTAATTACAAAATTTCTATGATGGGTTGGATGGATAGAGCAGGAGACATTTGATATTATAACTGGAGGGAGTATTTGGTCAAATATCAGAAAAGAAATCATTAACATATTAGAAAATGTTAGTGGAAACAAACTCATATTGGGCATAACCTAGGAAGTAGAAAATGCCAACTAGCTGAAGTTATGCATAAGAAACAGACATCTGATAACCTGGAATCAGCGACGTTAGACTCTATTGAACATAATGAGGATGAACCAGAAGGGGAAAGTTTGAATGATGTTGAACAAGAAAATAACTAGCTAGCCCTTCAACTTTACTAGTTGCGTAAAAGTAGAGACCAACCAGAGCAGGTAATCCTTATCGCAACAAAAATGGTCCCTACTATTATTAAAACACCTGAACTAGAATTGAAACCATTACCTAGGCACTTAATAAATTGGATGCACTATCGCTGATATTAAGGGGATCAATCCTGCATTATGTCAACATATTATCAAATTAGAAGAAGGAAATAAACCAGTGGTGGATGCACAACATCGTTTAAATCTATTTAAGAAAGAAGTGGTGAAGAAGGAGTTACTAAATTGTTTAGATGCCGATTTTGTATATGTAATATTTGATAGTGAATTGGGGGAGTATAGCTACTGCTACTAGGAGATTGGAAAAATGATTTGGGTGGTTGGTGGGTGACATTTATGACGAGTGCTTGGGGGACTAGTTTTGCAACATTCCTATTATCCCTAATGGGCTAAAAAATAGTTTGGGTTGGTTTCATAGTCATCATGGTGTCTTCACTATGAAGTCGGCTTATTCTTGGCTTATCCTCCAAAGTATTGGCATGGGTCCTCATTGGCTATTTTTGAAAATTATTGGAAAGTTAAAAACTTTTCCCAAGATGCAAGTGTTTTCTTAGAGATTAGGCTATGACATTATGCCCACTAACAGCAAGATTGCTTCCATTCAACCTAATACAAATCGTAGGTGCAGCATTGCAGGGCTGAAAATGAGACTCTTCTCTACTCTATCAAAGACTATCCATCGACGCGTCTTATTCTCTACTGTAGTGGGTTGGAAGATAGGTTGATCAGTGGCAACATTGAAAATTGCATTGATTGGTTGGAAGCTTCCATGAGGCTTCTTGATAAAAAGGCGTTGGCGGATTTTATCACCATCCTTTGGAACAGTTGGAACAACTTCATTTTCTAGGGCAAGGAGGATGCTAGGAGCATGATTTGGGAGAGAGCCCTTACCTTGAGAAATGAATTTTGGGTTCAAAACATCAACCATAGTCCTATTATTCCTCTTTTCTCCTGCTTGTATTAATTGGAAGAAGCCTAAGAGAGGTTTTGTGAAAGTTAACGTCGATGCCACAGTGTTGAATATGAGAATGGGGTATGGGGTTATCGTGAGAGATGAGGAGGGGTTTGTCATGTGCAGTTGTAGGGGTTGTAAAGATGTGGCATTGACCAACGAATGGGCTGAGTTAGTGGTGTTCGAATAAGGGATGCAGCTAGCCATGAGTTGAAATCTCTAGAATGTTATTTTTGATTCTAACAATGCTAGCCTAATAAATAGAATTAAAAGAAGTGGCAAGGATATCTCTATTATGGGTTAGCACGTGCATAAAACTTGCATGGAATTGAAGAAGTTTACTTCAGTCGATGTGACATGGGTCCCTAGGAGTAGTAATAAAATTGTCGAATTCATTGGTAACTTTGTTTACATAATAATTGTTTTTGGATGTTTGACATGAATTATCTAAAGGGAAATTCATGCATTTGTATTTTTTGATACGCTTAATGGAGACTAGACCTATGTTGGTATTCTTTTATTCAAAAAAAAAAAAATCTGATAGTGAATAGGTTAGCCCTACACAATGTATTCCAAAGAAAGGAGGATGGACATTTGTTGAGAATGATAATAATTAGTTTATCCCAACAATGATAGTCACTGGTTGGAGGGTATGCATTGACTACGAAAACTTTAACGATACAACAAAAAAATGATCATTTTCCTCTTCCTTTCATTGATCAGATGTTAGATAGATTGGCTGGGAAGGTGTATAATTTTTTTCTTTATGGATATTCTGAATATCATCAAATTCAAATACATCCAAACGATCAAGAAAAAACTACGTTTACATGCCTTTTTGGTACATATGCTTTGAAACGTATGTCATTCGGATTATATAAAGCATTAGCAATATTTATAAGATGTATGATTGTGGTTTTTATCCAATAGGCTAGAAGAAGGCCTCGATGTATTCATGGCTGATTTTTCAGTCTATGGAGATCCCTTTCGAGAATGTTTAGACAACCTTGAGAAATTGCTAAAAAGATGTGAAGAAACTAATTTGGTGCTCAATTGGAAAAAAATGCTATTTTATGGTAAAAGAAGGGTTGGTTTTAGGACATTACATATCAAGAAATGGGTTAGAAGTGGACAACGCAAAAATTGAAGTCATAAAGAATCTTCCCAATCCCGCGACAGTTCGAGGAGTAAGAAATTTCTTAGGACATGCTTGGTTTTATAGAAGATTTATAACAAAATTTGCTCATATATCTAAACCGTTGAACCGACTTCTTTAGAAGGAAACACCTTTGTATTTGATCAAAACTGTATTCGAGCTTGTCGTACTTCTACTTCATGTACTGCTACTACATAATATAGATTTGTGCGATACCTCCTTAGCATAGACACTTGGAGAACATCATGTATCTTGTCGATTTCGCTAGGTAACTTGAACCGATAGGCTAGATGACCAACTATTTCCACTACTTTATAAGGACCAATAACCTTTGGCTTAGCTTGCCTTTACGCCCAAACCATAAGACCTTCTTCCATGGCGAGACCTTAAAAAACACAAGCTCGCCCACTTGGTATTCAATGTCTCTTTATTTCAAATCAGCGTAAGAATTTTGTTTGTCTGAAGTAGCCTTAAGCC
Organism: Gossypium bickii; assembly: GCA_025503065.1. NCBI lineage: Eukaryota > Viridiplantae > Streptophyta > Magnoliopsida > Malvales > Malvaceae > Gossypium > Gossypium bickii. Next base: position 101,440,047 of record CP106715.1, read on the forward strand.
TTTCACAAATGAATTTCACCTTGTCCTTTGACTCGTGAACCAATTCAGGTCAAAAGATTTTCTTCTTATGTAACTCAGCCCAGCACAGAGGTGTTTAACACCTCGTTCCATATAGTGGTTCAAAGGGTGTCATTTGAATGCTTGCCTGATAACTATTGTTATAGTATCATTCCCAACTTCTCGCGAACTCCAAAATACAGCTTTGTAGCATGTATTCCAACACTTATATTACTCTCTGAGATTGGTTGATCGTGTCTATCAGAGTCTTAAAAATTTATATAGAAAATGATCGAGCCTAGAACTAACTACGACAACGATTGAGGCAAGTGCACCTATCGAACAGTAGTATAGCTTCGTGGGAAGACCGGATTGTCAAACCCAAAGGAACCAAAAGTACTAATACTAACTTTCTTTTTATTATCTAGCCTAAGAATTAAAAGATTTATTAATAAATCTAAAATTAACTAACAAGTAAGCTAAAGATGCAAAGACAAAGAGAATGAATTGGGGAAAATAACTTTGGGAAAAACCAATTGATTTAGACAATACCCGAGGAAGAATCTACCTAGACTCACTTGTTATCTAACTCTGAACCAGACGATTTATTTACTTGACTTGAACCATAGGATTCCCTAATTTATATTAATACCTCTTTCGAGGCTACTAATGTCTAACCCTAGGTTGATTAATTGAAATCTCTTTCTAATTAAAACCCCTAGAATTGCATTAACTCGATCTATGGACTCCTATATTAGGTTTGACCCTAATCCGGTAGATTTTCGTCACCCTATTTCTAGGCACGTGAGCAACTTTGCTTAACTATGCTAGATCTACTCTTAGGCAGGGACTTTTGCTCCACCACCTAAGCACATCAATACTTGAATCAATATCCCGAAAATACCAAAACAAAAATGAAGAACACATAGTTAAGAACAAATCAAGTATTTATCATATAGTTCAGCAAACGATAACAAGATTCATCTTAGGTTTCATCCCCCTCAGGTATCTGAGGGTTTAGTTCATAACGATAGAAGAATACATCTCAAAAGAAAAGATAAAACAAAACATAAGAAAACCCTAAAACCCGTGAAGAAATTGAAGGAGAGATCCTTTGTCTTGAGTATAACTCTGGCTTCTTGAGATGAATCAACTGGCTATTCTTCGAGCGAACCCCACAATTCTAGCCTCTCTAGCTCGGCTCCTTGGCCTAGCTGGACGCCCCCTGAAGGTTGGCTTCTAGGGTGTTTTTATAGGCTTTTGAAATGGCTTTCTTTGCCTCTAACTACCCTAATTCGACTAAAATTCTTCTTTCTCACGTCAAGGGACACGCCCATGGCACACGCTTGTGTGAATCATGGTTAGGCCGTGTTCGAGACTATTAAGGAGGCATGGCCGTGCGGTCTTGGGCCCAGGCCGTGCTGATTTCGTGATAGGCCCATTTACTCTATTTTGGGCCCGTTTCTCGTTCTTTTCATCCTCTGTCGCTATTATGAGTATAAAACAGGAAAACAAAGGCTTAAGAGCACCAAATTACACAATTCAAGGCTTAAATCATCCAAAAGTATGCTAAATGTGGGATTAAAATATGTTCATATTCCGGTTTATCAAATACCCCCACACTTAAGCATTTGCTTGTCCTCAAGCAAAATTCTCAACTCACAATTAAAATGAACTTCCCTAATTCATAATATTCATCAATAATGTTTCATCATAATTCAAAGATAATTGATACATTGATAATTTAACTGAAAGGGTTCTAAAGATTAAAACAATCAAAGTCATACATTTATAGCATGAAAACATAGGCGTTTCCCTTTACCTAAATAATTACCTTTGATTTGGAATTGACAAGAGTTGACGTCCTCACTAAAGATTCACTTAAATCACTCAGTGTCTAAGGTTCAAAATTAAGCGCTCAAAAGTCGAACATGAAAAGTTAATCCCATAAGCTTGCCTGAAAATCAAATCTCCACCACTGTAAAATGAGATGATACACAGATCAAAAGGTCTTTAAAAAGGGTTGTAATGGGGCTTGGGTTAAAGGTGTGGATAAAGGTTGAGTTAGAAGGTTAGAATCCAAATTGAATTGAAAAATTACCTAACTAGGAAAATGAACTAATCTTAAATAATTACATCAAATGAAAGCTTGTAATACTAATAACATGAGCTTCTTCTCAAGATGTGGAAATTAAACGTATAAGCTCAATTACATAAAGGTAATATTGAAAATACTTCATTTTTTAAGAAAAAATCATAATACATAATAAAAAAATGATTTCATCTATTGAAATAAAATAATTAGGCAACCGATCAAATCAAATCTCGACAGAAAGGGTAGTCAAGGAATGGTGATAACAAATACAAAGGGTTTTGGGTTAATATTAGTGGGTGAGTCAATAAATGGGTTGTTAGGATCAACGGGGTTCACTAAGGGTTAATTATGAAGGTAGGCTTTTAGTGGAGTGAGTGGGTTAAATCCTTGGTGCCTTTATCATCTCTGTATATCAAATCAATATTTGGTCTTGACATGTATAATCGAAGCAAGTTCTAGAATAACAAATCAATGTTGATACACTCCTAATCAAAAAGTGAGCAAGAAAGAATGTATGCTCTAAAAGGCTCAAAATCTCACAAGAATTATGGGTTTTTGATATCAACCTTGTGAATTTCAAACTTCAAGGTAATAATTAGATTTAGGTAGACAACCTAACAAAATTTTAATTTTTGAAAATAGACTCACCATGCTTGATTCTCTAGTCTCCTAAAGTTTAAATCATCATTGCACAATTATCAATGACTTAATTTGAAACATATCAATAAAAATCATAAATCAAAAGAAATTTTGTTCTAATCATAATTTGGGAAAATTACTTAAGAACAAGGTACAATTCAAGGCAAAATTCAGGGATTTGAGAATAATACAGAAAGTTAGGCACTTTCTCGAAATAAATATTCACCCCCACACTTAAGATGTACATTGCCCTCAATGTACAAAGATATATATGAAATTTAAGAGATAGGGAGAGGTGAAACTTCCTAAATTTGGATGGCTTCCTTGAGTTGGGAGTCTCGTGGTGTGGTGGCCGCCGACAATCTCTGCGCTAGATGATGAAATTGGGAAGCTCGTGAAGAATTAGCCAGGAAATAATAAGAATAGTTCAAAATATACTAAATATATATTTAAAGATAAGAAAGATAAAGAGAAATAGTGTAAAAATTAAAATAAAACTAAAAGAAAAGATGAATGGACTGAAAAGTCCTTATTATTGGAGGGTTTGCGAGGTGGGTGTGATTTCTAAGGATGTGGTGTCGTGGCTATGGTCGTGGTCGTGGTGATTCCCTAGTAGCCTTTAGAACCTAAATTAAAGAAAACGAAAGAAAATAGATTAAACTAAGTAAAAGAAAACTAAAGAAAAGGAAAATAAAGGAGAAGGGAAGATAAAAAGAAAAGTTAGATGGACTCAGAGGTTCTTTTCCTGTCGAGTAAATGAAGCGGCCAGCATGAACTTATGTAGATCGGTTTCACAAAGGGGGACTGTGCTAGGATGCTTCCGCTTCTTCAACATGGATATTGTTTGAGCTAGAGTCATGAGAACAAAGAAAACTGAGAATGAAGAATGGAGAGTGGGTGTAAAGGAAGAAGAAGAGTGGGGAGTAGGTAAGAAGGGGGGAGGTGGTTTAAATAGAAAAGTCAGGTCTGGTACATCCCCACGCCTGTGTACTGTAGGCGTGTCGAGTCACACGGTCGTGTCACATGGTCGTGTTATGCTTTGTTCGTTTCTCCCACGCCCATAGGCATGTCGCCACGCCTGTGTTCGGTATAACAGTGTCGGCCACAGCCGCATCGCACGGCTGTGGTGTTCAGTTGAGGGTCGTGGCTTGAAGATATTTTTCGTCCTGTGTCGTACTATCTCTGCCATGTCAGTACATACATCCGTAGTATCCACACGGCCACGGCCACGGCCGTGTAGTGTGGAAATCTGCACTTGGTTAGTTTATAGTTAGGTGCTAAAAAGGAAAAATAAAAGTAATAGAATAAAATGTAAAACTTAATGGTGTTAGTGCTCAGGTTGCCTCCCGAGAAGCGCTTGTTTATAGTCTTAAGCTAGACTTACCTTTCATTCACATAATCATGGTGGTTTAAAGAGTTGTACATTCTCTCTCATGTTATCAGTTCTACTATCATGATGAAGTTCAAGTCGAGTAGCGTTTACTTTAAAGGTACCAAATGTAGGATTACTTACCTCGACTGTTCCGTATGGGAAAACACTGAGTACCCTAAAAGAGATTTCTTTGTTTGTATTAGGGTCAGGAGGAGGTATTCGAGGGTCTGTTTTATCTAACAGTACCTGATCTCCAATCTTAAATTTGTCTATCCCATGGAATGGCATTGGTTTTGCTTTGTGTATTCCTAATTTCTCCTTGAAGTGTGTCTTTCACTCGCCTAGTTCATCGATCTGAAGCCTTTGTTCCTCATGAGTTATTTCTTTGTTGGCATGAGGTCTAGGATCTGGCTCAGTTGTGTAGTTCCGTGGTGCTTCCTGGAAAGAAGGTTTAACCGAATGGTTATTAATAGAATTTATGTTCTCACCTTGGTTACTCGATGTCCTAGTTGAGTCAAGAGCCCGGAGACTGATTGATTCGTTACCTACACAAAGTACGAGTTCTCCTACATTAACATCAATTTTAGTCCTGGCAGTTGCTAAAAAGGGTCTTCCTTGAATTAAGGGGATACTATTGTCCTCAACCATGTCTAAAACGACAAAGTCTACTGGGAATACGAATTTTTCAATTTTCACTAGCACATCTTCAATCATACCCCTAGGAATTCTAATAGTTTTATCAGCTAATTGAATGCTCATCCTAGTTTTTTTGGGTTTCCCTAGACCTAGTTGTTTAAACAATTTATAAGGCATAACATTGATGCTTGCCCTTAAATCAACTAAAGCATTATCAATAGATAAACTACCAATTAAGCATGGAATTGTAAAACTCCTTGGATCTTTTAATTTTTGTGGTAGTTTGTTTTGCAACATTGCTGAGCATACTATGTTTAGTTCCATATGCGGTTCCTCGTCTAACTTCCACTTGTTTGTTAAAAGCTCTTTTAAAAATTTTCTTGAATCTGGCATCTACGAAAGAGCTTCAAGCAACGATAAGTTAACATGTAATTTCTTTAAAAGTTTAAGAAACTTACCAAATTGTTCCTCTGTTTTGTCTTTTGTTATAGCATTGGGGTATGGTATACGAGGTTGGTATTCTTTAATTACCAGTTTTGGATTTTCTTGGTTTACCTCGACCTTACCTTTTTCTACCAAATTCTCTTGGCTTAATTTGGGCTCATCTAACCCTACACTATCTGAGCTGTTATGGCTTGAAGTTGCTCATTTGGGTTAGTCTCAGTGTTGCTTGGCAAACTGCCTTTTGGTCGTTCTGAGATCAGCTTAGCGAGTTTCCCTAATTGGTTCTCGATCCTTGAATCGATGCTTGTTGATTTTTAAGTGTTGTTTTAGTGTTTTGAAAATGTGTTTCTAACACCGCTATGAATTTTTTCAGCATCTCTTCAAGGTTCGACTTCTTTTCCTGTGGGTAGGGCTGTTGTTGGAAGTTGGGAGGGGGTTGTTGTCTCTGATTTCCTTGACCACCCCATGAAAAATTGGGGTGGCTCCTCCAACCTGGATTATAAGTATTACTATAAGGGTTATTTTGAGATCTGAAATTGTTACCCATATAGTTCATTTGTTCGCTTTCCATGCCATGTTGATAGGATGGGTACTCAGGATTCGCCATACCTCCAGTTGTTTCGCATTGCATTATCGGATGTACCTGCAAGGAACTACATAAACCATCAACCTTTTTATTTAACGTTTCTACCTGATTTGGTAGCATGGATACTGCGTCAAGGTTGAAAACACTGGCTACTTTTGTTGTCATTATCCTTGTGACTTGCCTCTGATAGTTATTCAATGACATCTCTTCAATGAATTCATAGGCAGCCTCAGGTGTTTTATTACTCAAGGTTCTACCGGTGGCTGAATCGATCAATTGCCTAGTTGAAGGGCTTACCCCGTTGTAGAAAGTTTGGACCTGTAGCCATAAGGGTAATCCGTGGTGAGGGCACCTTCTTAATAGATCCTTGTATCTCTCCCATGCATCATAAAGTGTTTCTAAATCCATCTGCACAAAAGAAGAGATACCATTCCTTAACTTGGCCATTTTAGTCGGCAGAAAATAATTTAATAAAAATTTTTCGGTCATTTGTTCCCATGTAGTAAGTGACCCTCGTGGAAGAGAATACAACCACTATTTGGCTTTATTCCCCAAACAAAAGGGAAATAACTGAAGACATATGACATCATCAGAAATGCCATTTATTTTGAAGGTATCACAGAATTCGAGAAAATTCACCGAGTGTGTGTTAGGATCCTCATCCCGCAAACCATCAAACTGAACAAACTGTTGTATCATCTGAATAGTGTTAGGTTTCAGTTCAAAATTATTTTCATCAGTAGCAGGTCTAACAATACTTGACTCAGGTCCTGTTAAATTAGGTTTAGCATAATCATACATTGTAACAGTTCGGTTTATACCCTAGTCGGAACAATGGTTTCGGGACCACAAATCTGAGTCAATATAATATTTTAATATTATTTCCTGTGCCGCTGATATGTGACTAAGCATGTGTTAAATTTCTGTAAGTTAATTTGTCCATCTGTGTGTTTAATTTGACAAAAGGATGCAATTGCATTGAATGTGAAAGTTGCTTGCTATTTGTTAAAGCACCTATGTGTTGTGGATTTTAAAAGTTATGGCCTTGAGTGGCAATTGAACCACTATTTAGTTAGTGGGTGGTTATGGTAAAAAATGACCTTGTTATTTATGTTATAAAAATTTTATATTATAAGGACAAACTTGTAAATTGATTAATAATATGATAGTTTATTAGATAAAGCATGAAAATGGACTTTACTTCATCCATTTTTCCACCGAAAAACACAAAGAAAAAGAAAGCTTTGAAGCTTTATATTTTCGGTTAAGTTCAAGCTAAATTCAACATATGTTTTCGATAATTTTTATGTTTTTGCAATCGTTTCTTTGAGAGCTACAAAACCCATGTATTAATTTTGTGAATTGATGATGTTTGTGTGAGATGCCATTGCTGATATGTTGAGTTTTGAGATGCATTTAGTAGTTAAATGAATGATTTCAGCTAGATGAACATGTTTTCTTCTTGAAGTTTTAATGAATTTAGCTAATTAGGGCTAAATTGAGAAAATAGCTATTTGAGGGACTAAATTGCAAATTTGATGGAAAATATGGGCTTAAATGAGATGTATATGCATTTGGCTAAGTATGTGTATGTGTGGATTTTGTGAATTTGATGTTTTGAGAAAAATGGACTAAATTGATAAATTGTGCAAATGTGAGTGTTAATTTGTAAATAGCCCTAAATGTGTGTCCTTGGATTGAATTGAATGAGTTAGTGAATAAGAAGGTTAATTCTGAATATGTTTAGATCAAGAACCGCAGAAAACGGACATAGATCGCGGGAAAGTGAAAGTAAACGAGTAGCCGTTTTCATTCCGATAGATCGAATCCGAGGTAAGTCACTATGCAAATAAAAGTATTTGTATGAATTTGTAAATGATCATATGCCTAATAATGAAAATGAATGTTTATGAGATGTTTAGCATATGAATTACGAGATAAGGTCGATATAGCGACAATATCCGAGAAGTCCCGTTCGAACCTAGGAATAGATAGAATTAACTTTGTGATGACATAGGTATCTGTTCTATTTTATCATGTAAGACCATGTCTGGGACGTTGGTGTTGATTTGAGATTTTATGTAAGACCACGTCTGGGACGTTGGCATCGATTTGATCTTTACGTGTAAGACCTCGTCTGGGACGTATGCATTGATCTGAGCTTTACGTGTAAGACCATGTCTGGGACATCGGCATTGTATTGATTCGTGAAAGGCCCTGTCTGGGACAGTGGCATCGATATCTGAGTGCATATAAGACCTCGTCTAGGACGTTGGCATTGTACGACTATTCTGAGCTTTCTGAATATCCTACTAGATTCCTAATGGTTCAACTGGCAAATCTGTGATACGAATTACATTTTTGAGCTAAGAACAAATACGTGAATCTACATCCTTTTCAGGTATGTTGATATATATACTTTGTATAAGCATGGAAGGTAAGTATGTATGTGCATTAATGCAAATGAACATTTGAGATATATGTATGTTTGAGATATGAGCAAATGAGATATTTGAGATGTGTGGATTTGTAAGAAATGGCAAACCAAGTGAGCCAAGAGTTCATTTATGTGTTTGAATTAAGGACATGTTAATCAATTCAACTTGCCATACTTATATCTCTCGTAAGAAATGTAAGAAATGTAAGAAATGTACGAAATGTAAGAAATGTTAGTGTTGCAACTTTGAGAGAAAAGCAATTGTATGAGAAATTTAGTAAATGTGAATTTTGATTACACGAGGTTAGTTTTTTGGGGCATATTGTGTCAGCTTCTGGAATTCGTGTTGATCCGAGCAAGATTTCTGCTATTCTAGATTGGAAACCTCCGAAAAACGTGTCTGAAGTCTGTAGTTTTCTGGGATTAGCTGGTTTTTATCGCAGATTTGTAAGAGCCTTTCCGAGGATAGCTACTCCGTTGACTAGATTACTTCAGAAAGATGTCAGATTTGAATGGACGGGTAAATGTCAGAAAAGTTTTGATCAGTTGAAAACTCTGTTAACAGAAGCTCTAGTGTTAGTACAGCCGGAATCGGGTAAAGAATTTGTTGTATATAGTGATGCTTCATTAAACAGTCTGGGATGTGTTTTGATGCAGGAAGACAAAGTTGTAGCTTATGCTTCGAAACAATTGAAGCCTCATGAAAAGAATTACTCGATGCATGACCTTGAGTTAGCTGCGATTGTATTTGCGCTTAAGATTTTGCGCCATTATCTGTACAGTGAGAAATGTCACGTGTTTTCAGATCATAAAAGTTTGAAATATCTGATGACTCAGAAAGATTTGAACTTGCGTCAAAGAAGATGGTTAGAGCTGTTAAAAGATTATGAACTCGTGATAGATTATCATCCGGGTAAAGCGAATGTTGTTGCTGATGCTTTGAGTAGAAAATCATTGTCTGCACTACGTGCTCTGAATGCTCAGTTGAATTTGTCTGAGGATAGTTCTATGTTAGCCGAGTTAAAAGCGAAACCGTTGTTCTTACAATAGATATGCGATGCTCAGAAATCTGATAATGAATTACTAGCGAAACGAGCTCAGTGTGAAGTGAATTCCGAATCTGAATTTTAAATTGTTGATGATTGTTTGAGATTCTGGAAGAAATTGCAAGAAACGTTGGCCACAAACTTACACTTCAGTACAGCTTTTCATCCGCAGACAGATGGTCAGTCTGAACGGACCATTCAGATTCTCGAAGATATGTTAAGATACTGTATACTTGAGTTTAATGGTTCATGGGAACAATATTTGCCATTGATTGAATTTGCATATATTAATAGTTTCCAGTCAAGTATCAAAATGGCACATTATGAAGCTTTGTACGGACGTAAATGTCGTACACCTCTGTATTGGACCGAGCTCAGTGAAAATAAGCTACATGGGGTTGATTTGATAAAAGATTCAAAACAGAAAGTGAAATTGATCCGAGATTGTTTAAAAGCAGCATCTGATAGTCAGGAGTCTTATGCAGACTTGAAAAGAAAAGATATAGAATTTGAAATCGGCGACAAAGTATTTTCGAAAGTGTATCCGTGGAAAAGAAATAGTACTTCGATTCGGACATAAAGGCAAGTTAAGCCCAAGATTCATCAGGCCATATGAGATCATTGAACGTGTCGGGCCTGTTGCATATAGATTAAAGTTTCCGTCTGAGTTAGAAAAGATTCACAATGTATTTCATGTTGCGATGCTCCATAGGTATCGATCTTATCCGTCACATGTAATTGCCCCATCTGAAATTGAAATCCGATCTGATATGACTTACGAAGAAGAACTGATCAGTATCTTAGCTCGTGAAGTGAAAAAGTTAAGAAACAAGAAAATTTCGTTAATAAAAGTACTGTGGAATCGACATAGAATAGAAGAGGCTACGTGGGAACCTGAGGACTCAATGAGACAACAATATCCGACTCTGTTTAACGGTAAGATTTTTGGGGACAAAAATCCCTAAGGGGGAGAATTGTAACAATCCGGTTTATACCCTAGTCGGAACAATGGTTTTGGGACCACAAATCTGAGTCTGTATAATATTTTAATATTATTTTTTATGCCGTTGATATGTGACTAAGCAGGTGTTAAATTTTTGTAAGTTAATTTGTCAGTCTGTGTGTTTAATTTGACAAAAGGATGAAATTGCATTGAATGTGAAAGTTGCTTGCTATTTGTTAAAGAACCTATGTGTTTTTGCTTTTAAAAGTTATGGCCTTAAGTCGCAATTGAATCACTATTTAGTTAGTGGGTGGTTATGGTAAAAAATGACCTTGTTATTAAGGACAAACTTGTAAATTGGTTAATAATATGATAGTTAATTAGTTAAAGCATGAAAATGGACTTTAGTTCATCCATTTTTCCACCAAAAAACACAAAGAAAAAAAAAGTTTTGAAGCTTTATATTTTCGGTTAAGTTCAAGCTAAATTCAAGGTATGTTTTCGGCTAGTTTTCGATAATTTTTTACATTTTTACAATCGTTTCTTTGAGAGCAACAAAACCCATGTACTAATTTTGTGAATTGATGATGTTTGTGTGAGATGCCATTGTTGATATGTTGAGTTTTGAGATGAGTTTAGTAGTTAAATGAAAGATTTCAGCTAGATGAACATGTTTTCTTCTTGAAGTTTTAATGAATTTAGCTAATTAGGGCTAAATTGAGAAAATAGCTATTTGAGGGACTAAATTGAAAATTTGATGGAAAATATGGGCTTAAATGAGATGTATATGCATTTGGCTAAGTATGTGTATGTGTTGATTTTGTGAATTTGATGTTTTGAGAAAAATGGACAAAATTGATAAATTGTGCCAATGTGAGGGTTAATTTGTAAATAGCCCTAAATGTGTGTCCTTGGATTGAATTGAATGAATTAGTGAATAAAAGGGTTAATTATGAATATGTTTAGATCAAGAACTGCGGAAAATGGTCTTAGATCGCTGGAAAGCGAAAGTCAACGAGTAGGCATTTTCATTCCGATAGATCGAATCCGAGGTAAGTCACTATGCAAATAAACGTATTTGCATGAATTTGTAAATGTTCATATGACTAATAATGATAATGAATGTTTATGAGATGTTGAGCATATGAATTACGAGATAAGGTCGATATAGCAACAATATCCGAGAAGTCCCATTCGAACCTAGGAAACTTTGTCAAGACATAGGTATCTGTACTGTTTTATCATGTAAAACCATGTCTGGGACGTTGGCGTTGATTTGAGATTTCGTGTAAGACCACGTCTGGGACGTTGGCATCAATTTGATCTTTACGTGTAAGACCTCGTCTGGGACGTAGGCATCGATATGAGCTTTACGTGTAAGACCATGTCTGGGACATCGGCATCGTATTGATTCGTGTAAGACCACATGCGGGACGATGGCATCGATATCTGAGTGCATATAAGACCTCGTCTGGGACGTTGGCATTGTACGACTATTCTGAGCTTTCTGAATATCTTACTAGATTCCTAATGGTTCAACGGGCAAATCTATGATACGAATTACAATTCTGAGCTAAGAACAAATACGTGAATGTACATCCGTTTCAGGTACGTTGATATATATATGCTTTGCATAAGCATGGAAGGTAAGTATGTATGTGCATTAACGCAAATGAACATTTGAGATATATGTATGTTTGAGATATGAGCAAATGAGATATTTGAGATGTGTGGATTGGTAATAAATGGCAGACCAAGTGAGCTAAGAGTTCATTTATGTGTTTGAATTGAGGATATGTTAATGAATTCAATTTGCCATACTTATAAATGAATTATGTTAAATTTATTCGTATATGACTTACTAAGCTTTTGGAAAGCTTACTCTGTGTGTGTTTCTCTGTTTTATAGGTCGTCAAAGCTACTGAAGGCTCAGGACCATCAAGGATTTTCATCACACTACTAAAATCATTTTGGTATACTTTGGAAATGTATAAAGCTAGATATGGCATGTATAGGCTAGTATTTTGGTATAAGTTGTTATATGAACTTAGCCATGAGATTTGGCTAGAGATGAGTTGAGATTATGCATTATGATCATGATATGTGAAGCATGATTTGGCATGGTTAGTTGATTCATGAAATAGTAAAGTTTTTGAGTTAAGCAAATGAATGTAATATGTTTTGTTATATGTTTTGATCTTGGTAGTTGGCATAGTTGAAATGGATACTGAATGTATTGTTTATGTGTTTATTTTAGTTGTCAAATATGCATGATTTGAATGGCAATTTCGTATGTTTTTAGTGGTTAGATGTGCATGAAATGGGATGGTATGTGTGGCTTGTATGTATGACACAAATGGATGTCATTTTAGCCTAGAAAATAGCCTATAATGTCACACGGTCATGGTACACGGGCGTGCCTAGTGATCGTGGGAACCAAGTCAGGATAGTACACGGCCTTGGCACACGGACGTGCCTACAGCCTAGTAACCGTGTGAATTTTGGCAAATTCGACCACGGTCTGAGCACACAGGCGTGCTTAATGGCCGTGGAAAATAAGTCAGTTTCGACCACGGGGAGGACACACGGGGGTGTCTACCAGCAGTGGAAGGCACACGGTTTCCTCCCGCGGGCGTGTATCCCCTGTATTTTAGAAAAGTTTTTAAATTTCTAAAAAATTCTGTATGTGTTACGTTTTAGTCCTGACCCGGGTTATAAGCATGTTTAAGGTTTCGATGACATATTTAAGGGACATTGTGTATACAATTGATGAATGATATGTATAAAATGTTATGAAAGTTGCCGATTTGTCCGGTAATGCTCCTAACCCTAATCCGGCGACGGACACGGGATAGGGGTGTTACATACATAGTTCGAGGAGCATGATGTTCAGCCATCTCTGGAGGTGGCGGATTATTCTCAACCATCTCTTCGGTGGTATTAGCTTCGACTTCTTGCTCTTCTTCTATGTAATTTAAGCTTTATTTTTCTATGATTTTCATGAACGCAGTACCTTCAATATCACTGTCGTAAATCAGAGGTCCTGTCGGGTTCCTTCTAGTCATAAACTAGAGGTACCTTCTAGAAGAAAAGAAGAAAATTTAGAAAAGTAAAAATAAATTGCAAAAATAAAATAAATATAATATGGCTAAAGTAATAAAAATTTAGCGTTCTTAATATTTCAGCTCCCCGGCAACGACGCCAAAACCTTGATCATGTCTATTAGAGTCTTAAAAATTTATATAAAGAATGATCGAGCCTAGAACTAACTACGACAAGGATTGAGGCAAGTGCACCTATCGAACAGTAGTATAGCTTAGTGGCAAGATCGGATTGTCGAACCCAAAGGAACCAAAAGTACTAATACTAACTTTCTTTTTATTATCTAGCCTAAGAATTAAAGGATTTATTAATTAATCTAAAATTAACTAATAACTAAGCTAAAGGCGTAAAGACAAAGAGAATGAATTGGGGAAAATAACTTTGGGAAAAACCAATTGATTAAGACAATACCCGAGGAAGAATCCACCTAGACTTCACTTGTTATCTAACTCTGAACCAGACGATTTATTCACTTGACTTGATCCGTAGGATTCCCTAATTTATATTAATACCTCTTTCGAGGCTACTAACGTCTAACCCTAGGTTGATTAATTGAAATCTCTTTCTAATTAAAACCCCTAGAATTGCATTAACTCGATCTATGGACTCCCATATTAGGTTTGACCCTAATCTGGTAGATTTTCGTCACCCTATTTCTAGGCGCGTGAGTAACTCCGCTTAACTATGCTAGATCTACTCTTAGGCGGGGACTTTTGCTCCACCACCTAAGCACATCAATACTTGAATCAATATCCCGGAAATACCAAAACAAGAATTAAGAACACATACTTAAGAACAAATCAATAATATAGTTCAGCAAACGGTAACAAGATTCATCTTAGGTTTCATCCCCCTCAGGTATCTGAGGGTTTAGTTCAACGATAAAAGAATACATCTCAAAAGAAAAGATAAAACAAAACATAAGAAAACCCTAAAACCCCCTGAAGGAATTGAAGGAGAGATCCTCTGTCTTGAGTATAACTCCGGCTTCTTGAGATGAATCAACTGGCTATTCTTCGAGTGAATCCCACAATTCTGGCCTCTCTGGCTTGGCTCCTTGGCCTAGCTGGACGCCCCCTGCAGGTTGGCCTCTAGGGTGTTTATATAGGCTTTTGGAATGACTTTCTTTGCCTCTAAGTACCCTAATTCGACTGAAACTCTTCTTTCTCACGTTAGGGACACACCCATGGCACACACCCATGTGAATCGTGGTCAGGCCGTGTTTGAGACAATTAAGGAGGCATGGCCGGGTGGTCTTGGGCCCAGGCCGTGTTGATTTCTTGATATGGCCTATTTACTCCGTTTTGGGCCCGTTTCTCATTCTTTTCATCCTCCAATGCTCTTCTGAGTATAAAACATGAAAAGAAAGGATTAAGAGTACCAAATTACACAATTCAAGGCTTAAATCATCTAAAATTATGCTAAATGCGGGATTAAAATATGTTCATATTACGATTTATCATTGGCCATATGTTTGAGGATGATAAGCAGTACTGAATTAAAGCTTCGAACCCAAAACTCCTTGCAAACTCTTCCAAAATTACGATGTGAATCTTTGATCTTAGTTTGAAATTATAAAAATTTCCATGCCATGTAATCGAACTATTTTGGAAATATAAATCTTGGTGAGCCTTTGCAAAGAATAGCTCGTTGGAACAGCTAAAAAGTGTGCACACTTCGCTAGGCAATCTACAATTACCCAAACTGCGTCCTTCTTGGTCACAATCACTGGCAACCGAATCAAAAAATCCTTGGTGATTCTTTCTTACTTCCCCTCAAGTATTCAGAGTGGTTGTAACATTCCTAAAGGAAATTGATGCTTGGCTTTTACCTTCTGACAAGTTAAGCACTTCGCGACAAATTATGTGTAACACCCCTAACCCGTGTCCATTGTCGGAATGGGTTAAGAGGGTTACCTGACGGATCGGAAACTTAATCAGACAATTCATCAAGTATCACATCGAATACAATCACAGTGTCCCTTATTGTAGTCAACGAGACCTAAAACATGCTATAAGCCAGGTTGGGACTTAATCGGAACACATACAAAATTCTCAAAAAATATAAAACTTTTTTAAGTTTTAGGGGTTACACGCCCGTGTGGGCAGGCCGTGTGCCTCCCACGTCTGCTAGGCACACCTGTGTGTCCTCCCCGTGGTCAAAACTGACCTTTGCTCCATGGCCACCAAGCACACCCGTGTACTTTGGCCGTGGTCGATCCTGTCAAAAATCACACAGCTACTAGGCACGTCCGTGTACCAAGGCCGTGTACTCTTATGCTAGCTACTGACTTAGCCCCACGGTCACTAGGCACGCCCGTGTGCCACAACCGTGTGACATTATAGACCATTTTCAAGGCCAAAATGCCACCCACTTGGATCTTACCTACAAGCAATATTTACCAACACATTTCATGCATACTAGACAACCACAATAACCATTCAATCTAATCATTCAATATCCATTTCAACCATGCCAACTTCCAAGCCCAAAAAATATGTATATCAAGTATAATTCATCCAAATGCTTACCCAAAAACTTGACCAATTCATGTGCTTCAACCATATCAAGGTATACTTCATATATCACATTCATTTAAGCATAATACCAATATATAACTAGCCAAATCACATGGCTAAACTCACTTCATGTACAAATACAAAAGACTAGCCTATACATGCCATATCTAGCAAAATATATATCCAAAATGTACAATAAACAAATTGAATAGTGTGATGATGATCCTTGACTGTCCCGAGCCTTCAGTGGCTTTGGCGACCTATAAAACAGAGAAAACGCATACACAGAGTAAGCTTTCCAAAAGCTTAGTAAGTCATAATACAAACAAACTTAGCATAGAAGGCATCTATACTCATAGATACATTGGCACATCTAATCACTTACCAAATTATCACATATACTTTGGTCCATGTACTTGGCCATATTTGCCATATTCATCAATTCAAAAGTCTCATATATACAAAGCTCTTTCATGCTTACTATCACATCTCATATTGTTATCCAAATATACATAATCATCATAGTAAGATCACATAGGAACTTACCTTATATACACACTTAGTGTATGAATTCAATGTACCTGAATATTTACATGGCTTTTTCGTATCACAGACTTGCCCGTTGAACCATAAAGAATCTAGTAGGATGCTCAGAAAGTTCGGAATAGTCGTACAATGCCAACGTCCCATACGAGGTCTTATATGCACTCAAATATTGATGCCACTGTCCCAGACAGGGTCTTACACGAATCAATACGATGTTGATGTCCCAGACATGGTCTTACACGTAAAGATAATATCGATGCCAACGTCCCAGATGTGGTCTTACACGTAACGCTCATATCGATGCCTATGTCCCAGACGAGGTCTTACACGAAATCTCAAATCAACGCCAACGTCCCAGACGTGGTCTTACATGATAAAAACGGAAAAAATACCTATGTCATGACATAGCTAATCCTATCTATTCCTAGGTTTATACGGGACTTTTCGGATATTGTCACTAAGTAATCCTTATCTTGGAATTCATGAACAGATCATATCATGAGTATTCATGGATAATAATAATCATAAGAACATACATAATTCAAGACGAATACATTTATTTGCATAATGACTTACCTTGGATTCGATTTAACAGAAACGGAAACGGCTACTCGGTTACTTTCGCTTTCCCATGATCTAAATCCGTTTTCTTTGGTTCTTGATCTATACATATTCAGAATTAACCCTTTTATCACTAACTCATTCAATTCAATCCAATGACACACATTTAGGGCTATTTACAAATTAACCCTCACATTTACACAATTTATCAATTTAGTCTATTTTTCTCAAAACATCAAATTCACAAAATCATTACATACTCATACTTAGCCGAATGTTCATACATCACATAAAAGCCCATATTTTCCATCAAATTTGTAATTTAGTCCTTCGAATTGCTATTTTCTCAATTTAGCCCTACTTAGCTAAATTCATCAAAACTTTAAGAACAAAGTATGTTCATCTAGCTCCAAACTCTCATTTAACAACTAAATTCATTACAAAGCTCAACATAACATCAATGGCATATCACACAAACATCATCAATACACAGAATTGAGACTTGGGCTTGATAGTAGACTAAGCAACAATCTCAAAAACATAAAAATCATCAAAATCCAAGGCTAAAACTTACCTTAATTTTGCTTAATGAATGCCAAATGTTAGAAAGCTTCAAAACTTTTCTTTCCTTTGTAGTTTCGGTGGAGAATGCATGAATGGATGTTCCATTTTCATGCTCTATTTTATTAACAATTATATTATTTAAATTATCCTTATAATAAAAAGATATATAACATATAAATCAAGGTCTTTGACCTTAACCGTCCACTTATAAGCTAATGACTTAATTGCCACATAAAATCCTCATACTTATAAAGACATGACAATTAAGTACCTTTTCATGTAGCATGCTAATTTGTATATCAATGCAATTCAGTATTTTGCTCAAATTAAACACACAGATAGACGAATTAACTTACGAAACTTTAGCACATGCATATTCACACATCATAGTCACAGAAAATAATATTAAAATATTATACAGGCTCAGATTTGTGGTCCCGAAACCACTATTCTGACTAGGATATAAACCGGACTGTTACATTATGTAACAACTCACTTCAAACTAGGCCACTGATACAATTCACAGAGGTCATGATATATCTTATTAATATCTGGGCGCATCGCATAAGGACTATTGTGTGCCTCCTTAAGTATCATCTGTTGAAGCTCTTCATCACTAGGCACACAAATCCTTCCACAAAAATAGAGCACTCTTTCAACGTTAAGTGAAAAGTCGCCTCACCCTCCTTGTTCCACTTAGCCAACCCTCTTCGCCAACTCTTTATCAATAACTTACTTTGCCTTAATTTACTATGACAGTATTGGTCTTACTTTCAATTCCGCGAGCAGTTCTCCAACACTCGCAGCTCACTCATAGGCTTCCTACTCAAAGCATCTGCTACAACATTTTCCTTACAAAGGTGATACTCTATCACGTAGTTGTAGTCCTTTAGTAGCTCAATCCACCTTCTTTTTCGTAGATTCAATTCTTTTTGTGACAGTAAATACTTGAGTCTTTTGTGATCAATGTAGATGGTATACTTCTCACCAGATAGGTAGTGTCACCAAATCTTTAGTGTGAACACCACTGCTATCATCTCCAAGTTATGGGTTGGGTAGTTACGATCATGAACTTTTAGTTCTTTGAAAACATAAGCACCACTTTCCCTTCCTACATCAGTACGCATCCAAGCCCTGATATGAAAGGCGTCACTGTAAACCACAACTTCTTTCTCGGTTCTAATTGTGTTAACACATGTGCTTTGGTGAGGATCTCCTTAAACTTATCGAAGCTTTTCTGTCTTTGATCTGTCTAGGCAAACTCCTCTTTCTTCTAGATCAACATTGTTAAGGGTGCTGCTATACTGGCAAACCCTTCAAAAAACCTGTGATAGCACCCTGCGAGCCCTAAAAAGCTTCTCACTTCAATCAGGATTCCCGGTTATCTCCACTCCACAATGGCTTCGATCTTATTTGGGTATACACAAATCCCTTCAACCGAAATAATGTTCCCAAAAAACGTAATTTCTTTTAGCCAAAACTCACACTTATTGAACTTTGTAAACAACTACTTCTCTCGTAGAATCTATAATATAATTCATAGATGGGTGTCATGCTCTTCTTCAGTTTAGGAGTACACTAGGATGTCGTCAATGAACATAACCACACACCTATCCAAGTACTCATGAAATACTCGGTTCATCAAGTCCATGAAAGCAGTAGGTGCATTTTTCAATCCGAAGGGTATCGCCAAAAACTTGTAGTGCCCATGTCTCGTCATCAAAGCTGTCTTTAGTACATCAAATTATTTCACCTTAAGTTGGTAAGAACCAGATCACAGGTTGATCTTTGAGAACACAGTAGCACCTTGCAGTTGGTCAAACAAGTTAACAATTTTCGGCAATGGGTACTTGTTTTGTACAATCATCTTATTCAATTATCCATCACACAGTAACCCCGTGTTATAACACTAAGGGAAAATTTGATGAAATTGAGGAAATATTTTCGATGTCGTGACAAAAACTTTGTGTGCACGACACCGAAGCCAGTATACCTAGAAATCCAAAAGTCAAAAGTGTGTCAAAACATCAAACCCTAGTGTCGTGACAACGAAAAACTGACAGGGATGTTGTGACACGAAACCCTTGTATTGTGACATCGCTGCAATTTTCTGTAGGTTGGCCTAATCCATTTGTGCGACTTGGTGGCTTAAACCTCATTTTACCCAATTTTTAACCCTAAGAACATCTATTTTATAACATAAATACATATTATCCTCTTTTTTGAACATCTCTTAACTTATTTAATCTCCCAAAACCTCTTAAATCCTTTAAACCCTAAAAACTCACTTTAATCTTATTCAGTGAAAGAAAGCACGAGAACATCTCAAGGAACGATGAAAAAATGATTGTGACGAGTAATCCAATGACTTATAGGAGGTTAAGGGTTCTTAACTCAACTTTTTATGTTCCATTGAATTTATTTTTTTGATATTTCATTAGTTACTCAGACTAAAAATCATGCCCTCTAGCCAGGTCTGATGAACTAATGAACAGGAATCATCAACAGTTCCAAACCCCTCTAGTTTTTCAAACCCAAATGTTGGAAAATTATTTGGTGAAATTCAAGGGAAAACCTTTATCCAAGAGAGGATATTTGATCCATCAATGATTATTTGTAATGAAATATGACCTTTAGTTAGATATCATAGGTGGGAACATTTTTGGACGATCCCAAAAGACATTTTTGTGGCCCTTATTGTTCAAGAGTTTTATGCATCTTTACAAGACCGAGAGTCTAGGAATACTGAAGGCCATACATGGGAAACAATACCTGTGCGAGTGAAAGAAGTGCTAGTAACCCCTCGAATTATTTGTGAATTTCATAATGCCCCATACTATGAAAAATATTTTATTGATAAAATTGACTTAGAATATTTTCGAGACATAGATATGGATAACATTATAAACTTTTTAACTAAAGGAAGGGGCAAATGAAAATATCGCCCAAGTACCAGTATCCCAACCTCCTTTCATCAAGCTATAATGTTTCCTGAAGAAAAAATGTGGATTCAATTCTTATGCACACAAGTTACGCCTACTTTAAATGAATCTGATATCAATAATTTCTGAGTGGTTCTCATGGCTATATATATACATAACCAAAGTAACCAAGTTAAGCCAAGTCTCATGGCTATATATACAAACCAAAACATGACCATTCACAAGCCATTTCAAATGGCAAAACTCACTACCAAAATACATATCAAAATGACCATAATCCTATACATGCCATATGACCAAACCATAAGCTCAAAAGTACCAAAGTGATGGTTGGATAGTATGACGTAGTTTCCGACGATCCCTGAACCCGAGCTAGCTTTGAAATCACTATAAAACATGGAAAAATAAACAAAGTAAGCTTTATAGCTTAGTAAGCTCGTATGAAATAAACTCAACTAATCATAAATACATAAATCAACAATTTGAACATATTAACATGTAATTCATGATAACTGACCTTTCACATGCTTAATCATATGCTTATATGCAAACTTCATAATTTCTTCGATTTAAAGCTCATATGATTCATGTACATACCTGTACCAATCCGTAACGAACTCATACCTATTCAAAATAATTTCGAATACTTGAAATCTCGCACACTAAGTGCTAATACATAGCCGAAGTATCTTAATCTCGCACACTAAGTGCCACACATAGCCGAAGCTATCTCAATCTCTCACACTAGGTGCCATACATAGCCGAAGCTATCTTGATCTCGCACATTAAGTGCCCACAAGTAGCTGAATTTTCATCAAACAAGACTTTAGTCTTGTATACACAATTTGTGCAATATCAAAGCATTTAAAGAATAAATATAACAATGCTTATTACATACGAACTTACCTCGGACGTAAAAACGACAACACGGGTCAACTAATGCGAGATCTTGTTCTTTCCTCGATCTAAGTCCGTATGTCACTTTTCTTGATCTATATAATATCAAATTCAGTTTAGTCAATCATCACTTTATTCAATTAAGTCCAAAATATACATTTAGGCACATTTACACTTTTGCCCCTAATGTTTCACATTTTTATACTTTAGTCCTTATTTCATAAAATCACAAATTCATGCAATTTATGACTAACCCATGCTATCCGAATTTCTCTAGTACTTATATAAGCCCATATGTTTCATTTATTTTACATTTTAACCACTAAATTCACACATTTCACAATTTAGCCCCTGATTTGTATTTTTACTAAAAATCACTTAACAAAACTTGTATATCTATCAACAAGCATTCATAATCTATCAAGAAACTTCAAAACACATGCTTATTCATCAATGCCACATTCAAAATCTTTAACAATTTTGCAAAATACTCCCTGGGCTAGTTAGACCAAGCTGCAACGATCACAAAAACATTGAAATCATTAAAAATAGGAAAAAAAACTACTCACCAATTGAGCTACTAAGCTTGGCCGAACATATCCATGGCTTCTCTAGGTTAAAAATCGGTTGAAGGAAGATGATAACATCAAAATATGGCTTTTGTTTTTTATTTATTTTAATTTTATACACTAATTACCTATTTACCCTTTTCTAATTCATTAAAACATACATAATTAATGTCCATAATTGTCCATTTGAGCAACCAATGGTGTAATTACCATATAACTCCCTCAACTAATCGATTTCATAGCCATTTAGTATTATTAGCTATAAGAACACCAATTTTTTACTTTACGCAATTTAGTCCTTTTTATCAAATTAAGCACTCAAACGATAAAATGTCTAAACGAAACTTTCACACAATCATATATTCATGGTGTAAGTATTAAAATTATAATAAAATAATTATTTCGAATTCAGATTTATGGTCTCAAAACCACTGTTCTGATCTAACTAAAAACGGGCTATTACAACTCTCACTCTTTAGGGATTTTCATCCCCGAAAATCTTACAACTGAAGAGGTTAGGGTACTGTTTTCTCATAGCTTCCTCAGGCTCCCACGTAGCTTCTTCAACATCATGACATTGCCACAAACCTTTACTAAAGCTATGCGTTTATTTCTCAACTCTTTAACCTTTCAAGCTAATATTCTAATCTGTTCCTCGTTGTACGTCATATTGGGTTGAATTTCAATCTCTACCGGAGAAATTACATGTGAAGGATCCGATCTATATCGACGCAACATCGACACATGAAATACATTGTGGATTTTCTCTAACACAGTCGGCAAAGCTAATCAATAAGGCACTGGCACTATTCTTTCAATGATCTCATACGGCCCGATGAATTGTGGACTCGTGGACTCAACTTGCCTTTACGACCAAATCGAAGTATTTTCTTCCACAGAGATACTTTCAAAAACACTTTGTCACCGATCTGATATTTAATATCTTTTCGTTTCAAATCCGCATATGATTTCTGTCTATTTGAAGATGCTTTTAGATTGTTTAAAATTATTTTCACTTTTTCTTTAGTCTCTTGGATCAAATCAACCCTATGAATCTTGTTCTCACTAAGTCCAGTCCAGTACAAAGGAGTCCAGCATTTGCAACCATACAAAGCTTCATACGGTGCCATCTTTATACTCGATTGAAAGTTGTTACTATAAGCAAATTCAACCAACGGCAAAAATTAGTAACACCCCTAGACCCGACCCAGACGTTATGGCTTAATCCTGTGATGTCACATCAAGGGATTATTTCAAAATGACTTTAGTTTAAAGCTTAGAACCCAAAACCCAAGCAACCTGTTAAGTAATGATAGAAGCCCATGTTTTAAGTATTTCAAAAACCATGTTTAAACTTTAGAAATTTATTCAAGTTTAACAATTAAACTATTGAAAACATAAGGAAACTTAAATGTAAAGTCAAATTGGAGATACAAGGCCTTATTACAAACGGAGTAATTAACAATAAGTCACTTAAAAACAAGTAAACAAAAACTTCTAAGTATCTTGTTGTGTGGCCATCTCCGAGTCCTCTCCCATGTCGAGCTGACTACTGAGGGTCACCTGAAACATTTAATAAAAGGGTGTGAGTTTCGAAACTCAGTGTGTACGACCCTTGGTAATCCAATCAACACACAAATATCACATTAGGCCTAAGCCCTAACAAAATCAGTGGTCTTGGGTCTTAGCGCACAATGACCTCATATCACATCAGTATCACATGAATGCAATGCTCCCATCCCAAATCCAACCCTGCACTCCATTTCCCTTCCAACCCAACACTCCTGTGGGGATATAAATATCAACCCACCCATCCCTACACTCTAAAGGTAGCACCAACAACGACACTACTCAAACGTTGCAGCAAGGCTACTAAGCATATAATGGGCTTAAAGCCACTGGTGGATCCACGGTTGTCAAGCGACTATGCGATCCTCACATATTTTCCTCTGTATCATCAAACCCACCTAAGTGCACCATATATCTCATGAATGCAACATACACAATTTAACACATTAAGCACCTAGGGGTATTTTAGTAATTTTACTACCCAAGAGTATTTTTGTAAATCAACCGTACATGGGTATTTAGGTAATTTTATAAATCAAGGGTATTTTGGTAATTTCACAAACTTGGGTATTTTGGAAATTTTGCAAATCAGGGGTATTTTGGTAATTTTGTAAATTAGGGGTATTTTAGTAATTTTGCAAATCATGAGTATCTTGGTAATTTTGCAAATCGAGGGTATTTCGGTAATTTTGCAAATCGGGGGTATTTTAGTAATTTTGCAAATCAAGGGTTTTAGCTATTTTGCAAATCAAGGGTTTTAGTTATGAACTTTGGCCCATTAACAAGTCCTTGCGGCTAAAATGAACAAACATTATGCACCAGGTAGGATCCCAAGGAAGAGGAGGTGGGTCGCTAGGACCGCTTAAGTATCAAGCTCTCCCTAAATCCAATCCTAGACATGCATATGTCCATTGCCACACTTTAACCTAACGACTCGCTCACAAACATGCTTGATTATTACATTAAGTTTTATGATATTTAAGAATTTATCAGAACTAGGCCTAGAGTCCAAAAACCCTAGCAGGCATTTCTAAAATCCCATAAGGCCCACTAAGCCTATTTATGTCCATAAAACCCTTTAAATCCCATCATGTTTATATAGCCCATTAGGCCCAATCTTATTCAAATCACACAACCATATCAATCCATCATTTAATTTTCACATATCAATTCCTGCCGATTTGGGCCCACGAGCTCGGTAGGCCCATTTAGCCCCTTTTGGCCCGGTCGACCAAATAGTGGCCTGAGACCATGAGATCGCTCTCGTGGCCCCGATAATTGTATCGGTGTCCCCACACGCATGTTCGTACGCTCGTCTGGTTACCGACGCCGACGTTTCGGCTTTTCGACTTTGTTGGCATTTCGGCTTTTCGGGATTTCGACTTTTGTCGATTTGTCATGTGTGAAGTGTATGTACACACCTGGTTACTGCGACATGCTACACTATCCTCAGCCTTAGCCTACAATCAATACCACTCTCCAAGTCAATACATAATTAACTACAGTATTTACCTAAAAACTGAAACCTTACCATTACCTTACCGTGTGCCACCGGTTTTATTTAGCTCTTCTTTAGCTACTATTCACGTAAATCTGCACCCACACAAATATTATCAAAGATCGAGTAACTCATATTCCACACAAGTCACCTCTATAAGCCATACTTACATTCGACTATTCACTAAACCACAACTGAGACGAGTACACTTACCACTTGCTATCGATCTTTACCACACTTGCGATCTTTGAACCCTACCTTTGTTAATACAAGGTTAACGACAAGGAGATGGTAGATAGCCCTTCAGCTTTTAACAAAACACACTAAGGAGGTTGACTGAGTACTTATCCTTTGATCCTAAGGCCTAGATAGCTACTGAACAAGATCCGGCTTTTAATCACTTGATCAATAGATTTGTGATGGAGGAAAGACAACAAAGAATCGGCACAAACAGGGATTTCGGCAAATAGGGATGATGGTATTCGACAATGGAAAAAAAGATGAGGGGAAGAAAAGAAAGAAAGATGGAAACTCAAAGAACCCCTCTAATGAATTCGGTACTCCCTTTTATAGCCAAAGCCGAACTACCTTCCCCCTATAGTCCCAGTCAGTACCAACACATCTACACCTCAGTCCCCTATGTTTTCTTTCTTATCTTTACCTTAAATTTCCCTCATGAACTCTCCCTTCTAGAGTCCACTCTAGCGCCACTACCTTCCTTCCATGTGCAAAAATAAAACCCCTTAATTCGCCACTCTTAAGCCTCGAACCTTGGACCTTTTCACCTGTTAGTAATGCCACCTTGTAGCTCCCCAAGTGACGCCATCTTGCCACTGGACCACAGGCCCAACTGTGTCCTATTTTCCCTTTAATTTGCTTAAGAGGCCTAATACCTAAGACTAGGGTCCACTAAGGCAAAAATTAATTTTTCCCTATGGTCTTCCCTATCTCTAAGACTTCAAATAACCCTCAAAGCCCACATGCCAATTGTCATTTTCTCTCCCACTTAAATTTTTTTTCTGAGACCCAAAGCCCAAAGCCCAAAGCCCAATAGGGCCAATTCGACTAGGCCCAAATTCGGGGCGTTACAAAATCTATCCCAGTTACTTTCAAATTCTAACTCACAACAACGGACCATATCTTCGAGAATCTGTATTACTCTCTCAGACTGGCCATCAGTTTGCGGATGAAGTGATGTATTAAAATTCAACTTCGTACCCAGAGCTTCTTGCAATTTCTTCCAAAATCGCGATGTAAATCTTTGATCTCTATTCGAAATAATAGAAACTGGCACGCCGTGCAATCTAATAATCTCAGATATGTACAATTCAACCAATTTATCAAGCGAATAATCTGTATGTGCCGAAATGAAATGTGCTGATTTCATCAGTCAATCTACGACAACCCAGATAGCATCTTTCATTTTCGGAGACAGAGGCAAACCCAATACAAAATCCATCGTAACTTTATCTGTAATAACCCCGAAGGCACTTGGTGTTCGGCTTTAACTTGTTGACACATTAAACATCTCGATACGAATTCTAAAATGTCTCGTTTCATACCCAACCACCAATACAATTCTTTCAAATCATTATACATTTAAGTACTCCCCGGGTGAACAGATAAACAACCACTATGTGCTTCATGAAAAATTTTCTGAATGAGCTCAGAATTCTTTGGTACGCAAATTCTACCTCGAAACATTAAGCAATCATCGGATCTGATCTGAAAGTTATTATCACTAGTCAACTCACACTGCACTCTTTTGGCTTGTAACTCAGTATCACACTTTTGAGATTCACAAATTTGTTGAAGAAAAATCGGTTTGGCTTTCATCTCAGCTAATATCGAACCATCATCAGACAAAATCAGTCTCGTATTCATTGCTCTCAAAGCAAATAGAGATTTTCTACTGAAAGCATTTGCGACTACATTTGCTTTCCCTAGATGATAATCAATTACTAACTCATAATCTTTCAACAACTCTAGCCACCTCCGTTGTCGCAAATTCAAAATTTTCTGAGTCATTATATAATTCAAGCTTTTATGATCAGTAAAAATGTGGCATTTCTCACCGTACAAGTGATTTCGCCAAATCTTTAATGCCAAAACAATAGTGGCCATCTTTAAATCATGCGTCAGATAGTTCTTTTCATGTGGTTTAAACTGTCTAGAGGCATAAGCTATAACTTTTCCTTCTTGCATCAGCACGCAACCCAAACCATTTAATGACGCGTCGCTATAAACCACGAATTCTTTACCCGACGCAGGTTTAACCAACACTGGTTCTAACACCCCTTACCCGTATTCGAGCCAAAACATGGTTTGAGGCATTACCTAACTGATCTTACTTAAACATCTCAAATTGGGTTATAAAAATTTTGTTTAAACCCATCATTTGCACAAACTCGGCCTAAAAGGCCCTAAACATACTTTTGAGAAGTTTGGAAACTATTCCGGGAACTTTTACGAGTTCGGGAACCTTTTTAACAAAACAGGGGTCACACGCCCCTGTGGGTCTAGGGACACGCCTTTGTGCCCCTAAGACATGCCCGTGTCCTCCACCCGTGGTCGACATTGACTAATTTCACACGACCTTGACACGCCCGTGGCCATAACCCGTGTGCTAAAACTTAGCATTCTGACTTATCCACACGGCGTATACACACGCTCGTGTGCTTTAGTTGTCAGGCGAATTAAATTCCAAGTGCAAAGTGCAGACTTCAGACGGCCTGGACACACGCCCATGTGCTAGCCGTGCCTCCCACATGGTCTAGACACACGCCCGTGTGTCTACCCATGTGGACAATTATCAGGCTATCTACCAAGCCCTTTTCCACCCTACATTGCATACATTCATATGCTATTTCAAAACATTCTCAAATCATCAATTAAAACACATAAATTAACACATTTGATTCATAAAAAAAATGAAGTCTTCCTCCCATACATGGGGTAGAACTATTTCTAGTACAATTTCAATCAACTTTTGTCATCATCTATGTCTATATACAACCGCTCCATAACTCATTTAGGCCAACACATTTGTCACATTAACAATGACTTAATCAACCTTAAGTACTAGCTCTATACATGCCATGACTCCTACAGACTTGATACCTCATACCAAGTGTCTGCTCGATAGTGTGAAAACATCTCCGATGATCTCTAACCCGAGCTAGCTAAATTAACCTATAAGAGATGAGAGGAGTAAGCAATAATGCTTAGTAAGTTCATATGCTTATAATAATCAGATGTTGATAATCATTGATTATACTTAACCGTAAGATATTATAATTAGTTTTTCATCTTAAACTCATAGTTACCTACACAATAACCTTTGAAGCTTACTCATTCTGTCTCTTACCACTTCCTAATTATGCCACGAGCCAAATGCTCATATTACTTAGCATGTATCCCTGCACTTGTCACCACATAATCATATAAAACAATTTTCAATAAACCACTCATACTACTCATTACTCATGGTACCACACATCATGAATTCTCACTAATCCATCCACAATGCTAAATTACTCGATGGTCTCGCACTTAGCCCACCTCAATAAGATAGTAGGGTAGTATTGCACATAGCCTACCAAAATGGTAATTATAGTGGTATCGTACATAGCCCATTGTTATTATACATTCATGGATAGTTATCCACATGCATTTATCCATTTCAAATGTTTATCCGGGAACATTTTCACACTCTACCATTCTTATTTAGTTTTCTACTATCATCATTCGCATTCACACAATGCATTGATAATTATAACTTATGCAACCAAAGTGCATCATTTACACATAACCCAATATGGGTTCATCAGATACTGAATTCATCTCAATTTAGTTCTAACACATACCTATACCTCTCATGGTACAACACATTCATTCTCAATTTTCAACATACTTTTTGAGTCACTAAAATTGTTAAGTAACTCCCTTGTGCCTCATACACATAATGTCACATTGACATCATACCCCCGATAGGGTCATACATGAATTAACATATAGATTCCATGTCCCCGACATGGTCTTATATGAAATATCACATCGATGCCATATCCTTGACATGGTCTTATTCAATATCTCTCACCGAGGCCATATTCCAATATGGTCCTACACGGAACCTTAACTATCATCATTTCATAGTATTCTTAGATTCAATTCTCTTAACAACTCAATGTATTTAACACATTCATTGCGTAATTATACATTCCATACAACATTGGAGTATTAAATAACCCGTACATACTTGCAACGTTTGCATACGAACTTACCTCGATACCGTAAAGGGAAAAAGGGGAGTCTATTTGCCCACATTTCTCTTTTCTCCCATTCTAGGTTCGAATCTTGTTTTCTTCAATCTAGAACAATAAAATTTACTCATTTAATCACTTAATGATCGTATTACAACATAATCTCTACTTAGGCAAAAAAAGACCATTTTGCCCCTATACTTTGGCAAAATTATGGTTTTGCCCCTAGGCTTGTAAATAAATTTTTATCACATTTTCTTATTAAACAAGCCTAGCTGAACATTTTGTAACATCCCGAATTAGGGCCTAGTCGGAATAGTGGTTTTGGGACCACAAATTCGATGTAAGAAAATTTATTTTTATTATATTTTTATGGTCTACAATTTTACGAAACGGTTTCGTGAAAATTTCATATGGACGAAATTCACCAAGAGAAGACATGGCTAGGGTTTTCTCAACTTTCCAAGCTCATGGCAAGTCCGTTCTAGCACCGTTTTTCAAGTTATTTACGGTTTTAGAGTCCTAGCAGTTCGATTTAGCTTATGCTACCAATAATTCATGCTAGGGCTCATCTTTGGAAAATTACCCATAGGTGAAAAGTGTTTATTTTGATGTTTTATGGTAGAATATAAAGCTTGAAATTATGTTAAACAACTTTTACTAAGCGATTTTAAGTGAAAACGAGTAAAACGACATAATCGGTAAAAATACCTAATGTTCAAAAGTGTATGTTAGAGTAAGAATTTGATGTTGCCATAGAAGGGAAAAATGATCAGCATTTTATAAAACATAAGAATAAGGGCTGAAGTTTAATTTTCGAGTATTGGGGCAAAAGTGTAAATATGTAAAAGTTTAGGGGTAAAATTGTAATTTTGCAAAAGTTGAGTTAAGGACTGTTTTGAATAGTCCATTAATTAAATAAGTAAAATATGTTGTTATAGATCAAGGAAAACAAGGTTTAAAACTAGAACGAGAAATTAACGAATAAGTCATTTTCACCAATTTTGCTTTCGAGGTAAGTTTGTATATAAATAATACACTATTTTTATTTATGTTTTAATATTTTGGTTATAGTATATGAGATATAGTTGAATATGGAGTAATTACTTGATGCAAATTATGAATTGTGATTGATTATGAATGAATTGGAAAAATGTTGAAAAGTGAGAATTCCCGGTTGAACCTTTGAAATAGAAAAGATACGAATGAGGTAGCTAGGTCACATGTATGGTACTAAGTGCTGACCACTATGTGTACAAGAGAGCTACAAGAAGGTTTTAGGTCACGTGTGTAGTACTAAGTGCAGGCTACTACGTGTACCAGACAGATAGGTCGCATGTGTAGTACTAAGTGCAGGCTGCTATGCGTACCTGATAGCTTCGATCACATGTGTGGTACTAAGTGCGGGCCACTATATGTAAGTGATTGTTTTGGTCACTTGTGTAGTACTAAGTGCAGGCTACTATGTGCACTAGATAGCTTCGGCTACAAGGGTGGTCCTATGTGCAGGCCACCGTGTATCTGTTATTATTCCAATGAGTTCAACGGGAAATTGACTAAGTGAAAATACATGTGACTATGTAACGACTAAGTGTAATTGAATATGACTAAGTGATGGATAAGTGCAGGTATAAGTGTGAAAATTTATGAACAATATGCTCGATATTTGAGCGAACTTTCAGTAAGAGGAAATGGAGTAAGTGAAATTATGAAAGAGTAAATTTAAAAATAAAATAGTTTTGGACAGCAGCAGTAGAGTAACTTTGAAAAATCACAAAAAAATGGTAGAAATGGAACTGGTAGTTGAATGAGATTTGAAATTAAATCTTATTGAGTCTATTTTCATATGAATGAAAAAAAGAAAGCATAGAAATTTTGTCCTTTGAGATATTTAGATTTTTGTGAGACTGGTTTAGAGTGATTTTGAGATCCCCTATTCTAACTTGGAAAAATCATTGAAAATTGTAAAAAAATAATTTTTGGACATAATTTATATGGTTAAATTCCTTAATGATTCAATTTTTAGAAGAAACAAACTAGAACATCATTTGAATTTTGTACAAAAAGATAATTAAATTTTAGCGAAGAATGGTCAGAATTGTCAGACATCAGAATAGGGGAGAATTTGAAGAATAAGCTGTACTAATTGGATAAACCAAAAATTATGAAACTTTTATGGTAACAACATACGTGAGTCTAGTTTCAGGGAAAATTTATAAAAATAATTTAGTGACTATGACTCGAATAGACAGCTTGATCCAAACTTGAATAAATAGTGAATTTGAATGTAGATATGATTGTGTTATTTTGTAAACAAGTTAAATCCATTTCTTATTATTTACATACTTACTTACTAAGCTTTGTAGCTTACTTCCCTTCATTTCCCATATCTTATAGGGTTGTATGCTAACTCGAGTTGGAGATCGTCGGAGATGTAATACACTATCAAGCTATCATCGTGGGGTAAAAGTGAATACAAACCTCTTAAGTTTATGGCATGTATAGGGACTTAGTCATTTGTATATGTCCTAATTGGTTTGGCCTAAAGTGTTGGCCTTTAATATTTAGCAGTTCATTTTGAATAATTTGGATGAAATTTTATGATTCAGTTTAATACGTTTACAAGTGTATGTGTTTTGGTAATGCCTCGTACCCTATTCCAGCGTTGAATACGGGTAAGGGGTGTTACACATTTAATCCTCTTACAACTATCCACAATTCCAACTATTTCATGCCTTAATGAACAATTTACAACTTTTGCATTTTAGTCCCAATTAGGTGTTTTTATAACAACGCCTTTTACAAAAGTTGTTTATCAACATCCTATCATTCATTTTCTTCCACAAAAATTCATCAAACAACATAAATAATCTCATGGTAAGTCCCTAGACTTTCAACCATATTGCAAACTAGTCCTCTAGTTAGCTAGCTTAAGGTTTGAGGATTCCAAAAATACAAAAATCATCAAAAACAACCATCAAATTGACTTACTAGAAGAGAAAATGAGCTGCTAAAATTTCAAGCTTCCAAAGCTCTCCCACGGCTGATATTTTTGGTTGGAGAAGAAGACCAAATAAAAAGATGATAACTTTTGCTTATATCATCTTATTTTATTCTTTTTCACCAGCTAATATCACCAACTTTTGACCACAATAAATGCATTTGTCCCCTACGCACCCTATGGCCGGCCAACTCAATTAACAAGGCCAAATTGCACATTTGGGACCTCTAATTTATAATCCATAGCTATATGGCACCTCTAGCAAATAAAATAGAACTTTCGCACTTTATGTGATTTAGTCCTTTTTCGCGATTAAGCAAGAAATCGCTAAAATTAGAGTACCAAAATTTTCATGCATCTTTATAAACATGTTATAACACATAAAATAACACGAAAATAATTTCTCTAACCTCGAATTAGTGATTCTGAGATCACTATTTCAACTAGCCCCTAAATCGGGCTGTTACACTGATGCCTCAGTTAACAATGCTTTCAACTGATAGAAACTCTATTGACATTTCTCGGACCACTCAAACCTCACATCTTTCTATAGAAATCTAGTCATCGGTGTAGCAATCATCGAAAATTCTTTAACAAAATGTCGATAATAGCCGACTAACCCTAGAAAACTTCTAACTTGAAATACATTTCTCAGTGGTTTTCAATCAACAACTACGAAAATCTTACTCGGATCAACTCATATAGCTTCCACTAAAACAATGTGTCCCAAAAACCTGACTTCTCGAAGCCAGGATTCACATTTACTGAATTTAGCATACAATTGCTTATCTCTTAAGGTTTGTAACACAATCCTCAAATGCTCGGCATGTTCAGACTCATCTCATGAATAGATCAGGATGTCGTTAATGAACACAACAACGAATCTTAATAAATACGGTCTAAAAATTTGATTCATCAAATCCATTAAGACTGCAGGAGCATTAGTCAATCTAAAATGCGTAATAAGGAATTCATAATGTTCGTACCTCGTTGTGAAAGTAGTTTTCGACACATCTGAATCTTTCAGTCGCAACTGATAATAACCAGATCTAAAATCAATCTTCGAAAGCACGGTTGCCTTTTTCAACTGATCAAACAAATAATCTATTCACAGCAACGGATACTTATTCTTTATTTTAACCTTGTTGAGCTGTCTATAGTCAATACACATTCTCATTGATCCATCTTTCTTCTTTACAAATAATACCGGCGCACCCTAGGGTGCAAAACTAGGTCATGCAAAACCTCTATATGTTAACTCTTGCAACTCAGTTTTCAACTCTTTCAGTTCTGTCGGAGCCATTCTGTACGGAACTATAGATATTGGTGAAGTTCCTGGCACTAATTTAATAGCAAACTCAACCTCTTTGATCGGTGGTAATCTAGGCAACTCTTCTAGAAACACATCTAGAAACTCACATACTATCTATACTGATTAAATCTTTGATTCAGACACTTTTGTATCTAAAACATAAGCAAGATAAGCTTCGCAACCTTTTTTCACACATCTTTAAGCTGACATAGACGAAATCACAATAGGCAGTTTACTCGATTCATCTTATTCAATACAAATGAGTTCACTATTCTGACATTTCAATTCAATAATATTTCATCTACAATTTACCACAGCATCATGTAGAATCAACCAATCCATACCAGAATTACATCGAACTCATCAAATGGTAAAAGCATCAAATCAACTAGAAAATGATAACCCTAAGTCATTAAAGGAAAGTTCTTGTAAAATTTATCAACTAGAACATACTTCCCTAAAGGGTTCGATACTTTAATCACAAACTCAGTAGACTCAACAGACAAACTCTTATTAAACACCAAATTCATACATATATATATCAATGAGTCTGTCTAGGATCAATCAATGCAGTAACATTAGTGTCGTAAAGAGAAAATGTAGCAGTGATAACATCTGGTGATCACGCATCTTCACGAGTGCGAATAGCGTAAGCTTTAGCAAGTGCTCTGACCTCAGATCTCACTGTAGAATCTCTCATTGTACCGCGATTACCACTCGTATTTCCCACATTTCTTGGTGGCCTCCCTTTAGCAGTTGTATTGCTTGATCTTGCATTCCGAGATTTATCTTTTTCATTTAACTCAAGACAATCTCGAATAAATTGATCTCGTGAACCACAACTGTAACAAGCTCTATTATTATTTTTCACCCAACAACCTTTAAAATGTCTTCTTTCACACTATTGACACTCGGGTTTGTTGTCTTTCACGTTGCCAACACTCGATACTGATGTAGCTTAAGCTTTAGGACTGTTGTATTGCTTTTCACGATCTCTATTGGAATACTCTGTTGAAGTTGTCGACCGGTTAAAATAATCTCTAGATTTCTTTGATGAGGAATGATAAGGTTTACTCATTGATCTCTTCCTTGAATCTCTTGCCTCTGAATCAGCCTTTCTATTTTCTTTGCTAAGCTTCTTGGCTTTGCAAGCTCTGTCGACCAAAACAATAAATTCCTTCATTTTTAAAATTTTGACTAGAAGTTTAATATCTTCGTTCAACCCATCTACAAATCGCTTGCACATGATTTCCTCGGTGGAAGCATACTCCCGAGCATACTTACTCAGTCATACAAATTCTCTTTTGTACTCAGTTACAGTCATTCGGCCCTATTTCAACTCTAGAAACTCTTTATGCTTTTGATCAAGGAACCGTTGACTTATATGTTTCTTTCAAAACTCAGTCTGAAAGAATTCCCAGGTCACTCTCTCTCTCGGTATTACAGACACCAAAGTATTCAACCGTTGATATGATGTGTCTCTCAACAAGGAAATGGCACACTTTAAACATTTAGCTGGCATGCACGAAAGTTCATCGAATACTCGAATAGTGTTTTTAAGCTAAAATTAACCTTTTTCGGGATCATCATCAATGGTAGCTCTGAACTCATCGGCCCTGTACTTACGAATTTTATCAACCGGCGGGTTATTCAGTCATTACAGTTCCACAACTTGAGGAGCTACGGAAACAGGTTGGGAATTAAGTGGGGGTGGAGGTTATTGAGCAGTCTGATTAGTCCAGACATATTGAGTGAACCACTCATTCATCATTTGGAAAAAAGGCTTCTTTAGCCTCTCTGTAACAGTCTAGTTTATACCCTAGTCAGAACAGTGGTTTCGGGACCATAAATCTGAGTCCGTATAATATTTTAATATTATTTTCTATGCCGTTGATATGTTACTAAGCATGTGGTAAGTTTCCGTGACCTAATTTGTTTGTTTGTGTGTTTAATTTGACAAAAAGATTGAATTGCATTAAATGTGAAAGTTGCATGATATTTGTTAAGTACCAATGTGTTGTGGCTTTTAAAAGAAAAAAGCCTTATGAAGAAATTAGACCATTATTTAGATAATGGTTGGACAAAAGACAAATGTGCCCTTAATGAATGTTTGTTTTATTTGTCTAATGAAAGGCTAAAATGGTAAATGGATTATTATGTATGTTTTAAGTTGATAAAAACATGTAAAATGACCATTTTAGTTCATCTTTTGACTGAATTTTGCAAGAAAATAAAAGGGGTTTAGCTTGGTTACATTCGGCCATTCCAAGTATAAACTAAGGTATGTTTTTGCTTTGGTTTTTGATGATTTTTATGTTTTTTTTTTTTTTTTGAGATTGTTGCTTAGTCTACTATCAAGCCCATGTCTCAATTTGATGAATTGATATTATTCATGAAATATGCCATTGATGATATGTTGAGCTTTGTGATGATTTATGGTGTTAAATGAAAGATTTGAGCTAGATGAACATACTTTGTTCTTGAATTTTTGATTAATTTAGCTAATTAAGGCTAAATTGAGAAAATATTATTTTTGAGGACTAAATTGAAAATTTGATGGAAAATATGGGCTTGTATGATATATATGTGCATTCGGCTAAGCTTGGATGTGTAATGATTTTGTGAATTTGATGTTTTGTGAAAAATGGACTAAATTGATAAATTGTGCAAATGTAAGGGTTAATTTGTAAATAGCCCTAAATGTGTGTCATTGGATTGAATTGAATGAGTTAGTGAATAAAAAGGTTAATTTTGAATATGTATAGATCAAGAACCGAAGAAAATGGATTTAGATCGCGGAAAAAGTGAAAATAACCGAGTAGCCGTTTCCGTTTCTGTTAAATCGAATCTGAGGTAAGTCATTATACAAATAAACGTATTCGTATTGAATTATGTATGTTCTTATGATTATTGTTATCAATGAATACTCATGATATGATCTATTCATAAATTTCGAGATAAGGATTACTTAGTGACAATATCCGAAAATCCCCGTATGAACCTAGGAATAGATAGGATTAGCTATGTCATGATAGAGGTATTTGTTCTATTTTTATCATGTAAGACCACGTCAGGGACGTTAGTGTTGATATGAGATTTCGTGTAAGACCTCGTCTGGGACAAAGGCATCGATATGAGCGTTACGTGTAAGACCACGTCTTGGACGTTGGCATCGATATGATCTTTATGTGTACGACCATGCCTGGGACATCGGCATCATATTGATTCGTGTAAGACCCTGTCTGGGACAGTGGCATCGATATCTGAGTGCATATAAGACCTCGTCTGGGACGTTGGCATTGTACAACTATTCCGAACTTTCTAAGTATCCTACTAAATTCCTTACGGTTCAACGGGCAAGTCTGTGATACGAAAAGGCTATGTAAATAGTGAATCCATTTCAGGTACATTGAATTCATGCACTAAGTGTGTATATAAGGTAAGTTCCTATGTGATCTTACTTTGGTGAATATGTATATTTGGATAACAATATGAGATGTGATAGTAAGCATGAAAGAGCTTTGTATATATGAGACTTTTGAATCGATGAATGTGGCAAATATGGCCGAGTACATGGACCAAAGTATATATGTGATAATTTGCTAAGTGAATAGATGTGCCAATGTATCTATGAGTATATATGCCTTCTATGCAAAGTTTGTTTGTATTATGACTTACTAAGCTTTAGGAAAGCTTACTCCGTGTATGTGTTTTTCTCTGTTTTATAGGTCGTCAAAGCTACTGAAGGCTCGGGACCGTCAAGGATCGTCATCACACTATTCAACTTATTTTTGGTACATTTTAGATATATATTTTGCTAGATATGGCATGTATAGGCTAGTCTTTTGTATTTGTAAATGAAGTGAATTTAGCCATGTGATTTGGCTAGTTATATGTTGGTATTATGTTTAAATGAATGTGATATATGAAGTATAACATGTTATGGTTGAAGCACATGAATTGGTCAAGTTTTTAAGTAAGCATTTGGATGAATTATACTTTATATACATATGTTTTGGTCTTGGAGGTTGGCATGGTTGAAATGGATATTGAATGTTTAGATTGAATGGTTATTTTGGTTGTTTAGTATGCATGAAATGTGTTGGTACATATTGCTTGTAGGTAAGGCCCAAGTGCGTAGCGTTTTGGCCTTGAAAATGGCCTATAATGTCACATGGTTGTGGTACACGGTTGTGCCTAGTGACCGTGGTGCTAAGTCAGTAGCTAGTATAAGAGTACATGACCTTGGCACATGAACGTGCCTAGTAGCCATGTGATTTTTGACAGGATCAACCACGGCCAAAGTACACGGGCGTGCTTGGTGCCTGTGGAGCAAATGTTAGTTTCGACCATGGGAAGGACACACGGGTGTGTCTAGCAGCCGTGGGAGGCGCACGGCCTACCCACACGGGCGTGTAGCCCCTGAAATTTAGAAAAGTTTTATATTTCCAAGAATGTCTATATGTGTTTCGGTTTAGTCCCCACCTAGATTATAAGCATGTTTTAGGTCTCGTTGACTGTATTAAGGGACATTATGTTTGAGACTGATGGATGAATATATGAACTTCTGAAAATGTTTTCGATCTGTCTGATAACGCCTTTAACCCTAGTTCAACGATAAATACGGGTTAGGGGTGTTACATTTGGTTGGTATCAGAGCTACGGTTTAGCCGATTCTCAGACTAACTAACGTGCCAAATTCTAGCTATACATGCCATATATCTAAACTGTGATAGTGTGATGAATCCTAACGTGTAAAATATGATTTTTCGTATATTAATGGATCCCGAAAGAGCCGTAGCTGACGACGTAGAAAGTAGCCTGCTCCCGCGCAAGGGACAACGCCCTCTGATTCGAGACTGACTACAAGCGGTCAAGAGGGAGAAGCTAAACAAGCTTTCTTCCAGATGATGAGTGAGTGGTTCACTCAATTTGTAAAGAATAATCCGATTGTTTTGCAACCCTCGCCCCTAGTTAATTCCCCTCAGACATTCGATATACCTCTGACTGCAAATTTAAATCTGTGGAATAAGCCTCCGGTTGACAAGATCCGTAAGTATGGGGCTGAAGAGTTTTGGGCTACTAATGATGATGATGCTGAAAGGGCTGAGTTCTGGTTAGAAAATACTATACGGGTATTCGACGGAATGTCTTTGACTCCAGAAGAATGCATAAAGTGTGTTGTGTCATTACTCCGAGATGCAGCTTATCAATGGTGGAAAACCTTAATTTTCATTGTTCCGAAAGAGCGAGTTACATGGGACTTCTTTTAGATCGAGTTCCAAAAGAAATACATCAGTGAAAGATTCATTGATCAGAAACGGAAGGAATTTCTGGAACTAAAATAGGGCCGAATGACTATTTCAGAATATGAACGAGAGTTCATGAGATTGAGTCAATATGCTCGGGAATGTGTATCTTCTAAGGAAATAATGTGCAAAAGATTCGAAGATGGTCTTAATGAAGATATCTATTTGCTAGTCGGGATCTTAGAAATTAAAGAGTTCGTTATACTCGTTGATCGAGCATGCAAAGCTGAGCCACTTGGGAAAGATAAAGGAAAAGCTGAGTCTGTAACCCGAGATATGAGAAAGAGATTTCCAAGCAAATCATTTCAATCTTCTCTGAAAGGATCCAGAGATAATCAAAATTGTTCCATAGAAATGTGGGACATTTGAACAGAAACCGGTCTAGACCGCAAATGAGTTCCAAAACCCCAACAACTTCTGTGGCCAGTGTTGGTAATTTCCGGACTAAGAGACCTGAATGTAAGCATTGTGGAAAAAGGCATCCCAAAAGCTGTAGATTAAATGACAGAGCTTGCTTCAAATGTGGATCACTTGATCATTTTATCCGTGATTGCCCCGAGTCGGTTGAGGTAGAAACTGTTTAGAATCTGAAATCGGATAACGCACCGGTGAGAGGAAGACCTTCAAAGAATGTAAGAAATGTCAGTGGTAGTTAGAGAACTACGAGAGACAATGTTGCCAGATCTGAAGCTAGAGCGCCTGCCAGAGCATATGCTATCTGAGCTCGAGAGGAAGCTTTATTTCCAGATGTTATAACGGGTACTTTTACACTTTATTATACTTTTGTGATTGCATTGATAGACCCTGGTTCTACGCATTCGTATATATGCATGAATTTAGTATTCAGTAAACTCTGCCTGTAGAGTGTACTGAGTTTGCTATAAAAGTATCGAACCCCTTAGGTAAAAGTGTCCTTGTTGACAAAGTATGCAAGAACTGTCCATTAATGTTTCGAGATATCTGTTTCCCTGCTGGTCTGATACTTTTGCCATTTGATGAGTTTGATATCATTTTGGGTATGGACTGGTTGTTTTTGCATGATGCTGTTGTAAATTGTAAAACAAAGACTATTGATTTGAGATGTCCGAACGATGAGATTGTACGAGTTGAGTCTAATAATTTGAATGGATTGCCTTCTGTGATATCTGTTTTGAAAGCTCAAAGTTATGTGAAAAAGGGTTATGAGGCATATTTTGCTTATGTGATTGATTCGAAAGCGTCTGAGAAGAAAGTTGAATCAGTGCCTGTTGTTTGTGAGTATTCTGATGTGTTCCCTAAAGAGTTACCGGGTTTGCCTCCAATTCGTGAAGTTGAGTTTGGTATTGATCTATTTCCTGGTACAACACCTATTTCGATAGCTCCGTATAGAATGGCACCAACAGAGTTGAAAGAGTTAAAGTCACAGTTGCAAAAATTGACCAATAGATGGTTTGCTAGACTGAGTTTCTCGCCTTGGGGTGCTCCTATTCTGTTTGTGAAAAAGAAAGATGGCACGATCAGGATGTGTATCGATTACCTTCAGTTGAATAAGGTGACAATAAAGAATAAATATCTGTTGCCCCAGATAGATGATTTATTTGATCAGTTAAAAGGAGCTACTGTATTTTCTAAGATTGATCTGAGATCGGGATACTACCAGTTGAGAGTTAAAGATTCAGACATTCCAAAGACTGCTTTCAAAATGAGGTATGGGCATTATGAGTTTTTAGTTTTACCATTTGGACTAACTAATGCTCCTACTATTTTTATGGATCTGATGAACAGAATTTTCAGACCGTACCTAGATCGATTTGTTGTGGTGTTCATAGATGACATCTTGATTTATTCACGTGATGAAAATTAGTATGCTGAACATTTGAAAATTGTGTTGCAAACTTTTAGAGAAAAGCAATTGTACGCGAAATTTAGTAAATGTGAATTCTGGTTACACGAGGTTAGTTTTTAGGACATATTGTGTCACACGGAATCCGAGTGGATCCGAGTAAGATTTCTGCTATTCTGAATTGGAAACCTCCGAGAAATGTATCTGAAGTCCGTAGTTTTCTAGGTTTAGCTGGTTATTATCGTCGATTTGTAAAAGGATTTTCAGTGATAGCTACTCCGCTGACTAGATTACTTCAGAAAGATGTTAGATTTGAATGGTCGGATAAATGCCAAAAAAGTTTTGATCAGTTGAAAACTCTGTTAACAGAAGCTCCAGTGTTAGTACAACCAAAATCGGGTAAAAAATTTGTTATATACAGTGATGCTTCGTTAAATGGTCTGGGATGTGTTTTGATGTTGGAAGGCAATGTTGTAGCTTATGCCTCGAGACAATTGAAGCCTCATGAAAAGAATTATCCGACACACGATCTTGAGCTAGCTGCAATAGTGTTTGCACTTATGATTTGGCGCCATTATCTGTACGGTGAGAAATATCATGTGTTTTAAGATCATAAAAGTTTGAAATATCTGATGACTCAGTAAGATTTGAACCTGCATCAAAGAAGATGGTTAGAGCTGATAAAAGATTATATGCTCGTGATAGATTATCATCCGGGTAAAGCGAACGTTGTTGCTGATGCGTTGAGTAGAAAATCATTGTTTGCACTAAGTGCTTTGAATGCTTAGTTAAATTTGTCTGATGATAGTTCTGTGTTAGCTGAGTTAAAAGTGAAACCATTGTTTATACAGCAGATATGTGATGCTCAGAAATCTAATAATGAATTATTAGCGAAACGAGTTCTATGTGATTCGAATTCTAAATCTGAATTTCGGGTTGTTAATGATTGCTTGAGTTTCTGAGGTCGTATCTGTGTTCCGAGAAATCTGGAGTTGATTCAGTTGATTTTAAGTGAAGCACATAACAGTCGTCTATCTGCTCATCCGGGAAGTACAAAGATGCACCATGATCTGAAGCAACACTATTGGTGGTCTGGTATGAAACGAGACATTTCTGACTTTGTTTCGAAATGCTTAATCTATCAACAAGTGAAAGCCGAACATCAAGTTCCATCTGGTTTGCTACAGCTAATTCCGATTCCTGAATGGAAATGGGATAGAGTGACAATGGATTTTGTTTCTGGTTTGCCTCGAACTCCGAGAAAAAAAGATACGATTGGGGTCATAGTTGATCGATTGACAAAATCTGCCCATTTCATTCCGGTAAGATCTGACTATTCACTTGATAGATTAGCCGAGCTTTATATTTCTGAGATTATTAGATTGCACGGGGTGCCACTATCTATTGTATCAGATAGGGATCAGAGGTTTACATCGAGGTTCTGGAAGAAAGTGCAAGAAGCTTTAGGCACAAAATTGCATTTCAGTACAGCTTTT
The DNA here is from genome assembly GCA_025503065.1 of Gossypium bickii. Classification (NCBI taxonomy): domain Eukaryota; kingdom Viridiplantae; phylum Streptophyta; class Magnoliopsida; order Malvales; family Malvaceae; genus Gossypium; species Gossypium bickii. The sequence continues at coordinate 101,482,211 of CP106715.1, forward strand.
CATCCGCAAACAGATGGTTAATCTGAGCGGATCATTCAAATTCTCAAAGATTTGTTAAGATTTCGTATACTTGAGTTTAACGGTACGTGGGAATAGTATCTGCCATTGACTGAATTCGCATACAATAACAGTTTTCAGTCAAGTATCAAAATGGCACCTTATGAAGCCTTGTACGGACGTAAATGTCGTACACCTCTGTATTGGACTGAGCTCAGTGAAAATAAGCTACATGGGGTTGATTTGATAAAAGATTCAGAATAGAAAGTGAAACTGATCCGAGATTGTTTGAAAGCAGCATCTGATCGTCAGAAGTCTTATGCAGACTTGAAACAAAAAGATATAGAATTTGAGATCGGGGACAAAGTATTTCTGAAAATGTCTCCGTGGAAAAAGTACTCCGATTCGGACGTAAAGTAAATTAAGTCTGAGGTTCATCGGACCGTTTGAGGTCATTGAACGAGTTGGCCTGTTGCATATAGATTAAGGTTGCCCTCTGAGCTAGAAAAGTTACACAATGTATTTCATGTTCCGATGCTCCGTAGATAGTGATCCGATCCTTCATATGTGATTGCCCCATCTAAAATTGAAATCCGATCAGATATGACATATGAAGAGGAACCGATCCGTATCTTATCTCGTGAAGTGAAAGAGTTGAGAAACAAGAAAATTCTGTTAGTGAAAGTACTATGGAATCGACACGGAATAGAAGAAGCTATGTGGGAGCCTGAAGATTCAATGAGACAGCAATATCCGAATCTGTTTAATGGTAAGATTTTCGGGGACGAAAATCCCTAAGGAGTGAGAATTGTAACAGTCTGATTTATACCTTAGTCGGAACAGCGGTTTCAGGACCACAAATCTGAGTCTGTATAATATTTTAATATTATTTTTTGTGTCGTTGATATGTGACTAAGCATGTGGTAAATTTCCGTGAGCTAATTTGTCTGTCTGTGTGTTTAATTTGACAAAAGGATTGAATTGCATTAAATGTGAAAGTTGCATGATATTTGTTAAGTATTGATAAACCGTAAAAGTAACATATTTTAAGCCCACATTTAGTATGCTTTTGGATGAATTGAGCCTCGATTTATGTAAAAAGGTGCTCTTAATCCTTTCTTTTCATGTCTTATACTCAAGAAAGCACTGGAGGACAGAAAGAACAAGAAACGGACCTAAAACGGACCAAGTTGGGCCAAAGAGGAAATCGACACAGCCTGGACTTAAGCCCACACGGTCGTGCCTCATTAATCAATTAGAACACAGAGTTACACGGCCATGCCTCATTAAAGAAGTCCGAGCACGGCCTAGCCACGATCCACACGGTCGTGTGCCATGGCCGTGTCCCTGTCACTGGAAAGAACAATTTCATTCAGATTTGGATACTTAGGGGCAACGAAACCTATTTTGAAAGCCTATGTAAACCCCCTAGGTGTATCCCGAAGAGGGGGCGGTTAGCTAGGCCAAGGAGCCAAGCCGAAAAGGTCAGAATTGTGGGAATCACTCAAAGATAGCCAGTTGATCCATCTCAAGAAGCCAAAATTCTACTCAAGACGGCGGATCTCTCCTTCAATTCCTTCAAGGGGTTTTAGGGATTTCTTATGTTTTGTTTTATCTTTTCTTTTGAGATGTTTTCTTTTATAGATATGAACTAAACCCTTCAGATACCTGAAGGGGATGAAACCTATGATGAATCTTGTTATTGTTTTCCGAACTATATGATAAATACTTGATTTGTTCTTAATTATGTGTGCTTAATTCTTGTGTTAATATTTCGCGGATATTGATTCAAGTATGATGTGTTTAGGTGGTGGAGCAGAAGTCCCTGCCTATTCATAGATCTAGCATAATTACAGCAAAGTTGTTCGCGCACCTAAAGATAGGGTGACAAAACTTTGCCAGATTAGGGTTAAACCTAATATGGGAATCCATAGATCGAGTTAATACGATTCTAGGGGTTTTAATTAGAAAGAGATTTCAATTAATCAACCTAGGGTTAGTCGTTATTCGCTTCGAGAGAAGGTCTAATGTACATTAGGGAGGCCTACGGATCAAGTCAAGTGAATAAATCGTCTGGTTCAGTGTTAGATAACAAGTGATATCTAGGTGGATTCTTCCTGAGGGTATCATCTTAATCAACTGAGTTTTTCCTCAAGTTATTCCCCAATTCATTCTTTTTATCTTTGCGTCTTTAGCTTAGTAGTAGTTAATTTAGATTAGATTAAAGCAACTTCACTTATTTTAGGCTAGATAATAAAAAGAAAGTTAGTATTAGTACTGTTAGTTCCTTTGGGTTCGACAATCTGGTCTTGCCTAAGCTATACTACTACTCAATAGGTACACTTGCCTTTAAACGTTGTCAGAGTTAGTTTCCAGGTTCGATCATTCTCTCTTTATAAATTTTAAAACTTGACAAAACAACGATTAAGTTTTTGGCGTCGTTGCCGGGGAACTAAAACATTAAGAAAGCTCTATTTTTATTACTTTAGCCATTTTTTTTATTTTTCGCAATTTACTTTTATTTAGGTTAAATTTTGATTTTGCTAAATTTTCTTTCTTTCTTTTCCTAGCAGGCACCTGTAGTTTATGACTACAAGGAACCCGAGAGGACCTCTAGTATACGACAGTGATATTGAAGCCATCGCTCGAAGGAATCACAGAGAAATCAGGCGAGCCCTAAATTGCACAGAAGAAAATCGAGAAGGCAGATCCAATCCTACAGAAGGGATGGACGAGAACAATCCACTACCACAAGACGTGCCAGAAAACAATGCTCCACGTACTATGTGTGATTATGCTAAACCTCATTTAACAGGAGCAGAATCAAGTATTGTTAAGCCTGCTATAGCTGCTAATAATTTCGAATAACACTATACAAATGATTCAATAATTTGTTCAATTTGATGGTTTGCAGGACGAAGACCCAAATACTCATATAGCTAATTTTTTAGAGTTCTGTGATACCTTCAAAATAAATGGCGTTTCTGATGATGCCATACGTCTTCGGTTATTTCCTTTTTCATTAAGGAATAAACCCAAACAGTGGTTAAACTCGTTACCACGAGGGTCAATCACTAAATGGGAGCAAATGACTGAAAAATTTTTATTAAAATATTTCCCACCGACTAAGACGGCCAAATTAAGGAATGATATCTCTTCTTTTGTGCAGATGGATTTAGAGACATTATACGATGCATGGGAGAGATACAAGGATCTCTTGAGAAGGTGTCCGCACCATGGTTTACCTTTGTGGCTCCAAGTCCAAATTTTCTGTAACGGAGTAGACCCCTCAACGAGGCAACTAATTGATTCAGCCGCAGGTGGAACCCTGAACAACAAAACTCCTGAAGCAACCTGCGAGTTTATAGAAGAGATGTCACTGAATAACTATCAGTGGCAAGTTACAAGGACAAAACTAACAAAATCAGCCGGAGTTTTCAATCTCGATACAGTAACCATGCGATCAACACAGATGGAGATGATGAATAAAAAGCTCGATAGTTTGTGTTCATTGTAGGTACATCCAGTCATGCAGTGCGACGCAAGTGGAACTGTGGTGAATCCTAAGTACCCACCCTACCAACCGAGCACAGAAAGTGAACAGATGAACTATATAGGTAATAATTTCAGATCTAATAGTAACCCATATAGTAATAATTCTAATCCAGGCGAGGAACCACCTAAATTTTTCATGGGGAGGTCAAGGAAATCAAGGAAATAAAAGACAACAACCTCCTCAAAATTTCCAAAATCAGCCCTATTCACAGGAGAAGGAATCAAACCTCGAAGAGATGCTGACGAAATTCATGGCAGCCACAGAAACACGTCTCTAAAAAACCGAGACAACGCTCGATAATCAACAGACATTATTCAAAGGGATCGAGAGCCAAGTGGGAGAACTTACTAAGATAATTGGATAACTCACTAAGATAGTTTCTGAAATTCGATCAGAAATTTCTGAACGACAACAAGGGCGTCTACCAAGCAACACTGAGATTAACCCAAGAAAGCAAATCCAAGCCATCACAGCTCGTGATAGTATAGGGTTAGATGAACCCAATACAATTCAAGACGAGGTAGATGAAGGTAAAGCTGAGGTAACAGAAGAAAAGCCAAAACAGGTAATCAAGAAGTACCAACCTCGCATTCCTTATACCGAAGCGATGAAACTTGATAATACAGAGGAACAGTTCGGTAAGTTTCTTAAACTCTTAAAGAAATTACACATTAACTTACCTCTTCTTGAAGCTCTTTCATAGATGCCAAATTCGAGGAAGCTTTTAAAACAACTCTTGACGAACAAGCGTAAGTTAGACGAGGATCCACATTGTGGAAATAAATGCAGCATGCTCAACAATATTACAGAATAGACTACTGTGAAAGTTAAAAGATCTAGGAAGTTTTACAATTCCATGTTTAATTGGTAGACTAACTGTAACATCCTGGTTTAGACCCTAGTCAGAACAGTGGTTCGAGACTACAAATTCGAGGTTGTATAAAAATATTTTAATTTTAATTTTTGTGTGAATAGTATATGATATAGTCTGTGTGAAAATTCTGTGTGATAATTTAATCGTTTATGTGTCGAATTAAGAGAAAGGACTAAATTGCGTAAGGAGTAAAAGCTGTGTGCTAATTTATAAGTGCTTAATCATTGATGGCTTTTAAATAAGGAGGCCTTTTAAAGCAATTGACCCATTATTTAGTAGTGGAGTGGTTGATGGACAAATATGCCCATAGTTTAAATGATTTTCATAAACATTTCATTAAGGACAAAGGTATTTGATTATTAATGTTATAATAAACAAAATAAAGTCAAAATACTCATATTATTCCTGCATCTTTCACCAAAATAAGAAAAGAAGAGGAGGGTTTGAGACTTTGCGATTTTCAGCTAGGTATTTGCTTGATTAAGGTATGTTTTGACTTTGGTTTTTGATGATTTTTATTCTTTTGAAATTCTTGCTTAGTCTACTATCAAACCCATGTTGTAATTTGATAAATTGATGATGTTTATGAGATGTGCCATTGATGAAATTGTGAGCTTTGTGATGAATATTGGTGTTAAATGGAAGATATGTGTTTAATGAACATGTTTTGTTCTTGGATTTTTGGTGAATTTAGCTAATTAGGGCTAAATTGTGAAAATAGCAAATTGAAGGGTTAAAATGTGAAATAAATTAAATGTGTCGGTTTGTATAGATATTAGTAAAATTCGGTTAAGCTTGTGCTAGGTGGAATTTGGTGAATTTGATGATTTTGCGAATTAGGAACTAAAGTGTCGAAATGTGAAAATATGAGCGCTATTTTGTAAAATGCCCTCAATGTGTGTATGTGGGCTAAATTGAATGAAATGATGATTGCATAGATTGATTTTTAATGTGTATAGACCAAGAGAGAAGAGGTTCGGATCGAGATCGAGGCAAAGATAAAGTGCTCGATTAATCGACCGTATCGATAGTTCAACGTCCGACGTAAGTTCGAACATAATACTTGTATTTAGCTATGTTTAATGTTATGAAATAAATGATATGATATTATTACTAAGTGAATGCTATGTGATAGATTGAGCTAAATGGCACTAAATGTGCGTATTCGAAAACATGATCGGGATAAACAGCACTGTGTGTGCAGAATAATTAAGCTTCGGCTTTGTGGTTGGCACTATGTGTGCGATGCCGATTTATGATCGGTTTGAAATGATGTACTAAGTGCACAATGCTATTTAAGCTTCAGCTAACTATTATGCACTAAGTGTGCAAGTGAATCGAGGAAGAAACGAATGTGGATTGAAATGAATCGTGATTATTGATTAGCAAGAGTATTTGACAACTAAGTGTTGGCTAAGCTACGTATGGAACCTATGTGGTTGGTGAAGTTATGAATGTGATTGTGGATGAGCTAATTGAACATATTTATTGTGGATGGTATTAAATTTGTGATAGTAAAGTTTATCTATGTGATGACATGTTTATATTATGTATTATGTTATGAACTTACTAAGCTTTATAAAGCTTACTGTGTGATTTGTTTCTCTGCTTTGCAGTGTCAGTAAAGCTAGCTTGGATCAGGGGATCGTCAGCATCTCAGTCACACTATCAGCAATCTATTTTGGGGTATTTTGGAAAAGATGTACATAGCTAAATATGGCATGTATAGGCTAGTCAATTGAATCATGTTTGATAGTTTGTAAGTAGCCATGAGATGTGGCTAGTTATGTGCTAGTTTTAGCATGAATGAACTTAGTATATGCGATGCATCTTTTGGCATGGTTTGTGGTTTGAGAAGTTGACTTATGAATGGTAACTTGGTGATAATATGCTAATGTGAAATAGTGAAATTGAGAAGGAATAATGTTTTGTAACAACCCAAACCCGGCCCAAAAACTATGGCCGAATCCAGTTTGTTACAGGGAAAAATATTTTGAAATCCTTTTTGAAACCGATTTAAGTTTTGAAAAACCCTTCATTTTAGTGGCCTTTTTTTTTTTAAAACCATACTTAGGTTTAATTTGGAAATCAATTAAGTCAAGTTATTTTTAAAGTTCCAAATGTGCCCGATGGCACGGTAAAACATTTTCGTTTACTTTGAGAAGACATGTGATTTCAAATTCAATAATAATAACATAGTTTAAAACGAGTATCCAACATATGAGAAATAACAAAAATAAAGTGTCAGAAGGCCTTATTACATCCAAATAGAATAAAAACCCGAAATAAAAATATCACAACTGAAATTAAAGTTCGTTTAAATTAAATCCACTGCATGGCCACCTCGAGTCCACCGGCCCATATCCGCGATCTACGTGTCACTGAAAAATGTAAAGGAGAAGGTGAGTCACCAAGACTCAGTATGTAACCCTTCCCCCGGTTTTAAACCAATTTCATACACAAGTTATAACGGTTAGCATGCATAATATTAGGTACCCAACCTAGCCAACCAAACGCCACTGTCTACCCCGTTGTGGTACCAAACCACTGGTGGTGCCAAACCACTGGTGACATATAGTCACAATGTGTTACCAAAACACTGGTGTCCGTAGACACAAATCAATTGATGGGGCCAACCCATCGTGTGATACCAAATCACTGGAAGACGATCCCATATCTCAAGTGGGGCCAACCCACGGTGGTGATAACCACAGGGACAAGTCGCTATGAGGTGCCAAACCTCGGGAGGTACCAAACCTCTGGTGACCGTAGTCACAGTGTGTTACCAAAACACTGGTGCCCGTCGGCACATTATCACTGCCCCCTCCACTCATTCAACCCATAATAGTCAAACAATCATAACCAGATTTATCACATGTATCAATACATCATGCTTTCCAAAAGCATAAAATAGAAAAATCATATTAACAGGTACTTACCCGAGTCACCACTTATACCGATTTGGTATTAAATCTAATGCTACATAAATCAAAGTTAGCATTCACAATATTCAGCACACTCAATAAGTTATAACGTGTGTATGTACACACCTGAAACCAAGCGAGAGCCTTAAATCTTGAAATACCCAATCGGCTACCCACAGGAATCCTTGCCCTAAATTCGGCCACACATAAGATTAGTACTATGGCCTATTCGGCCAAACCAAATAATTCCAAAGGGTTATTCTTGAACCCGAATCCTTACCTAATCGCTTTGAATACTAGCTCGGCACCCGAATCATGAATCTGGTTCCCAAACTAATAACCATAGCCTTCGGCTTCCAAATATTAACATAAATCCTTACCCTCACTTACCGAAGTCAACTGTTAGAGAATGGCCTAGATCGCTTGTTCCACAAATCCTGGGAATCCTATAATCAATCGGTTTACAAGGGTGTTAACATCTTCGCTTACAAAAAAAAAATAGAGATCGGCCCTTACCCCTTGTAGAAATCGACAAAGACACAAGAAGAGAAGGAAAATGGTATTCGGCCAAGATTACCTACCCACCTTATGAATCGATTGAAGAAGAGTTTAGAGGAGATTATCCTTGTTTGCTATTCGGCGAAGACTTGAAATATGGAGAGGGAGAAATTTGGCTATGGTAGGTTCGATTATCAAAGAAAAAGAGAAAAAGAGATCTAAAATTGGGGATTCGGCAATGAAAGGAGTAGAGGAGGTTTCGGCAACACAAAATAGAAGGGAAAAAGGTTAATGGAATTTTCGGTTTTGGGGAGAATGAGAATCAAAGATGGGAGGGTTGAGAATTTCGGCCAATTGCAAAGATGGGAAAAAAGAAAACAAGTGCTAGGTGGATGTTTTTATAGGCATTCGGCACCCCCCTTCAAGCTTGCCGTCCACTCCTATTAACCAAGGAGTTCAAAATCCATTTAATCTCCCTAATTCACTCTGAACCACTTGTTTAACTTAATTCAAAAATAATTTGAATTAATTTCCAAATAATCAAATAATCTCTTAATAATCCAAATAATTTCCTTATTATCTCCTATTATCCTTAGAATAAAAATCCCATTAAAAAAACTCATATTATCTACATAAATAATAAATAATAAAAAGAGTTTAAAGAGAGGAATTCTCTCCCCCTTGTGCCGTCCACTTAAAGAGCAAAAAGAGAGGATTCTTGCGACTCGAACCAAGGTTCTCCCTTCCCCTTGATGGCGTCACATGCTAGCTCTTAAGTGGCCGCACTTTTGCCACTTTGCCAAGGCCCATTTTTTTATGTCAGAAATCCTTCATTTATTTTTATAACCCCCTCTTGCTAAGGCTCCCTGCCTTTAAAGCCTATAAATAATATTTTCTACCAAACCGAGCCTACTCAAAGCCTTTAACTAAGCCCTATTATTCCTTAAATAATATCACAGTGGTTCAAACATAAGAAAAATAATTTAATTCCAAATAGCCCCATTTTTAGGATGTTATAGTTCTACCCCCTTAAAATAAATTTCGTCCCCGAAATTACCTGGTTAGAAGAGGTGGAGGTATTGCTGCCTCATCACATCCTCGGGTTCCCACGTAGCTTCCTCTGTACCATGGTTCCGCCATAGCACTTTCACTAAGGGCACTGACTTCCTACGTAGAACCTTCACATCACGATCTAAGATCTGGACCGGTTCCTCTTCAAAAGATAAATCCGAGTTCACCTCAATCTCTGCTACTGGCACAATGTGCGAAGGATCTGACCGATACCGTCTCAACATCGATACATGAAATACGTCATGGATCTGACTCAGTTCTGCCGGCAACTCTAGCTGATAAGCTACCGGTCCTACTTGCTTTACAACTGTATATGGCCCGATGAACCTTGGGCTCAGCTTCCCCTTTCGGCCAAATCTCAACACCTTTTTCCAAGGCGACACCTTCAGAAAGACCTTGTCCCCCACAGCATACTCTATTTCCTTGCGTTTGAGATCAGCATAAGACTTCTGCCTATCTGATGCTTCCTTGAGACGAGACCGAATCACCTTGACTTTGTCTTCAGTCTTTGTTACCAATTCTGGACCCAGAACTTGTCATTCCCCCAACTCCGTCCAACATGTAGGAGTACGGCATTTTCGTCCATATAGGGCTTTATATGGAGCCATTTGCATACTCGCTTGATAACTATTGTTATAAGCGAATTCCGCTAGTGGTAGGTACTCTTCCCAACTACCACTAAAATCCAACACGCATCCCCTTAACATATCCTCTAAGATTTGTATCACCCTTTCCGATTGTCCGTCAGACTGTGGATGAAAAACTATACTGAAATCCAACCGTGTACCCAAGGCTTGATGCAACGCTTTCCAGAACCTTGACGTGAATCTCGGATCCCTATCCGAGATGATTGATACTGGAACACCATGCAACCTTACTATTTCCGACACATACAGCTTAGGTAGCTTCTGAAGAGAAAAATCCACCCTCACCGGTATGAAGTGAGCTGACTTAGTTAGACGGTCTACTATCACCCAAACTGCGTCCTTCTTGCTGGGCGTAAGGGGTAGCCCATTGACGAAATCCATAGTGATCCGCTCCCACTTCCATTGAGGGGTCTTTACTGGTTGCAGTAGTCCTGATGGCAACTGATGTTCAGCCTTAACCTGCTGACACGTCAGACACTTCCCTACAAACTCAGTTACCTCACGCTTCAACCCGGGCCACCAGAACTATTTCCGTAGATCTCCATACATCTTGCTTCCTCCCGGATGCATAGCGTATGGGCTGTTATGTGCATCATGGCGAATTTTCCGCCTCAACTCCATATCCTTTGGCATACAAGCTCGCCCTTGAAAGCATAATACTCCATCACCAGACAGATTGTACCCTTCCAGACCACCATCTTGAACTTGCACCCTCTTAGCATTCAACCCTTCATCCCCTAACTATTTTTCCTTAATCTCCTCGATCCACGTTGGCTTAACTTGAAGTTCTGCCAAAAGGCTCCCATCGTCATATAGACTCAACCGAGCAAACATTGCTCTTAAGTCCGTCACAACCTTCCGGCTTAACGCGTCAGCTACCACGTTAGCCTTCCCCGGATGGTACTCGATTGAACAATCGTAGTCCTTTAATAGTTCAATCCACCGACGCTGTCTCAGATTCAGATCCTTCTGAGTCAGAAGATACCTCAAGCTTTTGTGATCCGTGTAGACTATCGACTTCTCCCCATACAGGTAATGTCTCCATATCTTCAGAGCAAAGACAACTGCTGCTAACTCCAAATCGTGCGTTGGGTAGTTAACCTCATGCGGTCTTAACTGACGGGATGCATAGGCTACTACCTTCCCTTCCTGCATCAGCACACATCCCAAACCAGTATGGGATGCATCACAATAGACGAGAAACAACTTTCCGCTTCAGTCAGTGTACCAAACCGGAGCTTCCGTCGAGAATTTTCCTTAGCTTATCAAAGCTTTCTTGCTGCTTCTCCATCCATACAAATGGAACACCTTTCCTTAGTAACTTAGTTAACGGCGCTGCGATTAAAGAGAATCCTTCCACGAATCTCCGATAGTACCCCGCAAAACCCAGAAAACTCCGTATTTCAGCCACCGACCTAGGCGGTTTCCAATCCAACACCACTTCAACCTTGCGAGGGTCTACTCTGATTCCCTCAGCCGCCACCACATGACCTAAGAAAGCCACCTCCCTAAGCCAGAATTCACACTTACTGAATTTGGCATATAATTGCTTCTCCCTCAACACTTGTAGGACTATGCGCAAATGCATATCATGCTCCTCCTCCATCTTAGAATAAACTAATATGTCGTCTATGAACACCACAACAAATTGGTCTAAGTACTGCTAAAACACCCTATTCATCAAGTCCATGAATGCTGCCGGCGCATTGGTCAATCTAAATGGCATTACCAGAAACTCGTAATGTCCATACCGAGTTCTAAATGCCGTCTTGTGAACATCAACTTCTTTCACCTTAAGTTGATGGTAACCGACCTAAGGTCTATCTTCGAGAACACCAAGGCACCTTTTAATTGATCGAACAAGTCGTCAATCCGAGGCAACGGATACTTGTTCTTGACCGTTAGCTTGTTCAGTTGGCGGTAGTCGATACACATCCGCATTGAACCGTCCTTCTTCTTGACAAACAACACAGGTGCTCCCCACGGGGATATACTTGGTCGAATAAACCCTCTATCCAAGAGCTCCTGAATTTGAGCCTTCAGCTCCACCAATTCCTTTGGGGCCATTCGGTATGGTGCTATAAACACAGGTGCCGTTTCGGATAGCAAGTCTATACCGAATTCAACTTCCCGATCTGGAGGCAGACCCGGAAGCTCTTCTGGGAACACATCAGCGAATTCCCCAACCGTTCGGACCTTTCCAAGTACTGACTCCTTAGCTTTCAAAGCACAGATTCGAACCAAATATGCCTCACAACCCTTCTTGACCATTTTTTCAGCCTTCAAGGCAGACACTACATTGGATAGGTAATTCCTTCTATCACCTATCATAACCACTTCATCACCTTCAGTCGTCTTAAGAACCATGCGCTTAGCCGCGCAATCCAAATTTCACCGATACTTAACCGGCCGGTCCATTCCAAGGATCAAATCGAACTCCCCAAATGATAGTTCCATCGGATCACCTACAAATACTACCCTTGGAGTTCTAAGTGCGTCTCTATAAAGTTTGTCTACCACTACAGAGTGACCTAAAGGGCTAACTGCAGTCATCTCTCTAGAAGCAGTTTCAGAGTTTAGGTCCATAGTCTCTACCACACTACTAGCAATGTACGAGTGCGTCGAACCCACATCAATTAATGCGACATAAGGAAGACCAAAGATTAGAAACGTATCGGTTATGACATTCGGTGCGTCACCCTCCTCGCGACGCCTCGCTGCGTAGACTAAGCCATGCTGCCTAGCCTCTGTGTTGCCTGAACCTCTGCCCTGACTTCCACGACCTCGGTTAGGACCATTTCCTCCTCTACCGTTACCGCGACCCCTCTGTGGTCCCCTATTTCTATCCTGAGTACAATTCTGCCCCTCTGGCTGATTCTTAGCTAGTTTCCGGGGACAATCTCTGACCCGATGCTCCAAAGACCCACACTCAAAACATCCTCTATCGCCAGTCCAACAACCTCCCCAATGGGTCTTTCCACAGCGGTTACACTGAGTCGGCCTCTGATTAGTAGTCATGGGCCTTGCCGTCTGATTTGGCCCACTTGGCCTAGCCTTTTTTTGGACACTACCACTTGATCCAGCTGACGCAAATCCTCTCTTCTGATTATTCTTACTATAACTTTGCCTCACAGCCTCCTTGATCCCTTCGGCTACCTTAGCCTTTTCCACTAGAGATGAGAACTCACGAACCTGCTGCGGGGCAATCAGTAACCTCAAATCATCTCAGAGTCCGTCCTCGAAGCGGACACAGCGCTCATGCTCAGTAGCCACGATGCCTCTAGCATACCTACTCAGCCTTAAAAACTCCGCCTCATATTCCGCTACTGACTTAGTTCCTTGCACTTGGCTCAGAAAAGTTTTCCTTTGAGCATCAGTGTAGCTAGTGCCCACATACTTCTTCTGATAGGTGGTTTTGAAATGATCCCAAGTCAGATCATCTGCCGAAGCGCCATCTCGAACTGTAAGCCACCACTGATACGCTTCATCCTTTAGAAGCGACACTGCCCCTTTCAACTTTTCCTCCTCAGTCAGGTCAAGATCATCCATGATCTTTTCAGTTGACTCTAGCCAGTACTCTGCCGCACTAGGTGCCACTCCTGACACACCCCGGAATACCTCCGCTCCGTTAGATCAGAGTCGCTCGGGAACGGATTTCCGAGCTCCCAAATTTCCACCAGCCTCAGCCACCATCTCCAAGACTCGCAAAACCGCTTGCGATACAGCCTCACCACCGGTCTGATCCTGCTCCTCAGCTCTAAAAGTAGGAGGTGGTGGTGGCGGTGGTACCTCATTTTCGAACCTTGACCCGACCGACGAGTTCGGACACCATCATCCTACCCTACTACGCGCCCACGGCGTCCACGTCCTCTAGAACTCATTCTATCTACAAGTACGCTTTTAACTGATTAAGAAAATTTTTATGCGTTAGCATTTGTTCCACTTTCTTATTCGCGAAGAAATTTTATGGATAGAGTTTTAATCGGAGAGATTCTTTTCGAGCAAACAAGGTTTCAGCTTTTCTATCCTAGTTCACACAAAGGAGTTCATGCATCCATTCCTTAATACTTTCCATACCTATTCGCTCTTCGGACATTTCTGCCCATTTCTAACCCAAGGGTATTTTCGTCATTTTCCTACAGGGGTATTTTCATAATAGAAGAAGTTGTAAAATTTTAATAAAACAAATCACTTTAAAATTCCCCAAAACTGGAGGATGTTTTCGAAAATTAGCAACATTTAAGGATATGGCATCGTTTTGGAAACCAGGGGTATTTCGGTAATTTTGTCAATCAGGGGCAATTTTGTAATTTTAACAAATCAGGGATGTTTCAACAATTACAAAACTTGGAGGGTTCCCTTTTTGAAAGTTTTTCCCTTTTAAGAGGTCATGTTCGTAAAGATTCAAAACCAGGGTCATTTCGGTAATTTTGCAGCCTGAGGGCGTTTTCGTAATTTTCCAAAACCAAAGTATTTTATTGATGATAATCAACGTGGAGTTGTTGGATTTTGATAAAATAATGAAATTTTTGAGCAAAACCATTGAGTTGAAATTTTATGGGCCAAGGGTATTTTAGTAATTTTACCCCTAAGGGCATTTTTGTAATTTTCCACGGACCAAGTTTTTCGAGTAAATCGTTGTAAAAATGATGTTCTTAGTTTTGAAGGAGTTTTTGCAAAAATTTCAAAAACATTAGGGTTTTTATTGTTTCGTTCTTTTTCAAAAACATGGTTAGTTCCCTTTCGGGTTTTAGTCATTATGTTAAGCCTATGACCGAGTCCTCTTAGTCAGGGTGAACCAAAGCTACGCACCAGGCAGGATTCGAGTGAAGAGGAGGTGGGTCACGCGGACCGCTTAAATACCAAGCTCTCACCGACCTTTCTAGACATGCGCACAGAGGTTGCCACACCACTGAGCCCTCTGAGTTAGGGTGAGCCGAAGCTACGCACCAGGTAGGATACCTGCAAAGAGGAGGTGAGTCACGAGGACTGCTTAAATACTGTGCTCTTAGGATCCACTCCTAGACATGCGTACAGGGGTTACCACACCCTAGCTCAGTGACTAAGTCATAGGTTGGTTTAGTTCATTAAGTCTTATGTTTGGTTTGTGTGTTTGAGTAGTCTAATCCTAGGTTCAAGTTCCTATAAGTCTATCTACGTTCCATGCTTCCTACCCTTCTATAGAATATAATTCACAAAGAGGTTTAGATGTACTTACCTGGGCGGATCGGTGCCGGAGACTCGGGCCATGCTGTTCAAAAATCAAAAATTATTCCATAAGGCCTACCAAAACATTTTTGGCCTTGGGCCCCCACAGCCGAGCTTTGAACTGGGCTCTGATACCAATTTTGTAACAACCCAAACCCGGCCCAAACACTATGGCCGAATCCAGTTTGTTACAGGGAAAAATATTTTGAAATCCTTTTTGAAACCGATTTAAGTTTTGAAAAACCCTTCATTTTAGTGGTCTTTTTTTTTAAAACCATACTTAGGTTTAATTTGGAAATCAATTAAGTCAAGTTATTTTTAAAGTTCCAAATGTGCCCAATGGCACGGTAAAACATTTTCGTTTACTTTGAGAAGACATGTGATTTCAAATTCAATAATAATAACATAGTTTAAAACGAGTATCCAACATATGAGAAATAACAAAAATAAAGTGTCAGAAGGCCTTATTACATCCAAATAGAATAAAAACCCGAAATAAAAATATCACAACTGAAATTAAAGTTCGTTTAAATTAAATCCACTGCATGGCCACCTCGAGTCCACCCGGCTCCATATCCGCGATCTACGTGTCACCTGAAAAATGTAAAGGAGAAGGTGAGTCACCAAGACTCAGTATGTAACCCTTCCCTCGGTTTTAAACCAATTTCATACACAAGTTATAACGGTTAGCATGCATAATATTAGGTACCCAACCTAGCCAACCAAACGCCACTGTCTACCCCGTTGTGGTACCAAACCACTGGTGGTGCCAAACCACTGGTGACATATAGTCACAATGTGTTACCAAAACACTGGTGTCCGTAGACACAAATCAATTGATGGGGCCAACCCATCGTGTGATACCAAATCACTGGCAGACGATCCCATATCTCAAGTGGGGCCAACCCACGGTGGTGATAACCACAGGGACAAGTCGCTATGAGGTGCCAAACCTCGGGAGGTACCAAACCTCTGGTGACCGTAGTCACAGTGTGTTACCAAAACACTAGTGCCCGTCGGCACATTATCACTGCCCCCTCCACTCATTCAACCCACAATAGTCAAACAATCATAACCAGATTTATCACATGTATCAATACATCATGCTTTCCAAAAGCATAAAATAGCAAAATCATTTTAACAGGTACTTACCCGAGTCACCACTTATACCGATTTGGTATTAAATCTAATGCTATATAAATCAAAGTTAGCATTCACAATATTCAGCACACTCAATAAGTTATAACGTGTGTATGTACACACCTGAAACCAAGCGAGAGCCTTAAATCCCGAAATACCCAATCGGCTACCCACAGGAATCCTTGCCCTAAATTCAGCCACACATAAGATTAGTACTATGGCCTATTCGGCTAAACCAAATAATTCCAAAGGGTTATTCTTGAACCCGAATCCTTACCTAATCGCTTTGAATACTAGCTCGGCACCCGAATCACGAATCTGGTTCACAAACTACAATCGGTCAATAATCAATATTAATAACCATAGCCTTCGGCTTCCGAATATTAACATAGATCCTTACCCTCACTTACCGAAGTCAACTATCAGAGAATGGCCTAGATCGCTTGTTCCACAAATCCCGGGAATCCTATAATCAATCGGTTTACAAGGGTGATAACATCTTCGCTTACAAAAAAAAAACTGAGATCGGCCCTTACCCCTTGTAGAAATCTACAAAGACACAAGAAGAGAAGGAAAATGGTATTCGGCCAAGATTACCTGCCCACCTTATGAACCGATTGAAGAAGAGTTTAGAGGAGATTATCCTTGTTTGCTATTCGGCCAAGACTTGAAATATGGAGAGGGAGAAATTCGGCTATGGTAGGTTCAATTATCAAAGAAAAAGAGAAAAAGAGATCTAAAATTGGGGATTCGGCAATGAAAGGAGTAGAGGAGGTTTCGGCAACACAAAATAGAAGGGAAAAAGGTTAATGGAATTTTCGGTTTTGGGGAGAATGAGAATCAAAGATGGGAGGGTTGAGAATTTCGGCCAATTGCAAAGATGGGAAAAAAGAAAACAAGTGCTAGGTGGATGTTTTTATAGGCATTCGGCACCCCCCCTTCAAGCTTGCCGTCCACTCCTATTAACCAAGGAGTTCAAAATCCATTTAATCTCCCTAATTCACTCTGAGCCACTTGTTTAACTTAATTCAAAAATAATTTGAATTAATTTCCAAATAATCAAATAATCTCTTAATAATCCAAATAATTTCCTTATTATCTCCTATTATCCTTAGAATAAAAATCCCATTAAAAAAACTCATATTATCTACATAAATAATAAATAATAAAAAGAGTTTAAAGAGAGGAAGTCTCTCCCCCTTGTACCGTCCACTTAAAGAGCAAAAAGAGAGGATTCTTGCGACTCGAACCAAGGTTCTCCCTTCCCCTTGATGGCGTCACATGCTAGCTCTTAAGTGGCCGCACTTTTGCCACTTTGCCAAGGCCCATTTTTTTATGTCAGAAATCCTTCATTTATTTTTATAACCCCCTCTTGCTAAGGCTCCCTGCCTTTAAAGCCTATAAATAATATTTTCTACCAAACCGAGCCTACTCAAAGCCTTTAACTAAGCCCTATTATTCCTTAAATAATATCACAGTGGTTCAAACATAAGAAAAATAATTTAATTCCAAATAGCCCCATTTTTAGGATGTTACATGTTTGGTATTGAATGTATTATGCTTGTGATGAGATAAGTCTTGGTATTAAATTTGTTATGGTTGGAATGGGATTTGAATGCTTAGAATTAATGGTCATTTTGGTATGTTTTTGGTTGCCTTTTGTGCATGACATGTTTTGGTATGTGTTGCTTGTAGGTTTGACCCTAAGTGGGTGGCATTTTGGCCTTGCAAAATGGCCTATAATGTCGCACGGTCAAGGCACACGGGCATGCCTAGAGACCATGGGTGATTTGGCTGAATGCAGCTTAGTAGTGCTCGGCCTCGACATAGGGGCGTCAGCTGGCCGTGGTGTACAAGTCAGTAGATAGCTAAGAGCACACGGCCAAGGCACACGGGCATGCTTGGTGGCTATGGTGAGGAAGTCAGTATATGGCCTAGTAGCACACAGCCAAGGCACACGGACGTGCCTAGTCACCGTGTTGGTATAGTCAGTATATAGACACAAATGGACACACGGGAGCGTCTAGAAGCCATGGAGGGCACATGGTCTCCTCCCACGACCGTGTCTCCCCTGAATTTTGGAAAAGTTTTAAATTTTCATGAAATGTTGTTTGTGTTTCGGTTAGACCCGACCCCTCTTAAACTTGTGAGTTAGGTCTCGTAGACCTTAATAAGGGACAGCATGATTGTAAATGAATGCGAATGAAAATTATTAACTTTGTGTCATAAATTCTAGATGTTAAATGTTCTGGTTTATCGGTAATTCCTCTTAACCCCGTTTCGGCGATAATCTCGGGTTAGGCGTGTTACATTTTATTGGTATAAGAGCTACAATTTAGTCAATTCTCGGACTATCGTAGCGAGTGTGAGTCTAGCTATACATGTTATATTTGAAATTGCAATAGTGTGATGAATTCTAATAGCTAGAAATATGTTTTTATATAGTAATGGATCCCGATGGAGCAGTTGCTAACGATGTAGAAAGTAATGCGCCTGCTCCTGCTCAAGAGACAATGCTGGCCATTTCAAGGCCGAATGATAGTAGTGAGGGAGGAGAGGCTAAGAAAGCCTTCTTCCGAATGATGAGTAAGTAGTTTACGGGGTTCATTCGAATGAATCCGGCTGCTCCACAACCTCCACCCCTGCAAGTACCTATTGTGCCTCAAGTTGTAGATCCAATCAGATTGAATAAGCCTCCTGTGGATAAAATTCGTAAGTACGAGGCCAAAGAGTTTAGGGCCACATCAGATGACAATACTGAGCGAGCCAAGTTTTGGCTCGAGAATATAATCAGAGTATTTGATGTAATGTCGTTGAGCCCTGATGAGTGTATTAAGTGTGCAGTTTCCTTGTTGAGAGACACAACTTACAACTGGTGGAAAACATTGATATCTGTGGTTCCAAGAGAGAGAATCACCTGGGATTTCTTTCAAGCCGAGTTCAGAAAGAAGTATATCAGTCAACATTTTGTTGATCAGAAACGTAAAGAGTTTCTAGAGTTGAAACAGGTCTGTTTGTCTGCTACTGAGTACGAGCGAGGATTTGTAAGATTGAGTCAATACGCGAGAGAATATGTTTCGACTGAAGCTACTATGTGCAAACGTTTCATAGAGGGATTGAATGAAGACATCAAGTTATTGGTTGGGATACTTGATATAAATGAATTTGTTGTGTTAGTTGAAAGAGCGTGCAAAGCTGAAGAGTTCAGTAAGGAAAAGAAGAAAGCTGATTCAGAAGCTCGTAATGACAGAAAGAGATCGATGAAGAAATTTTCTCAACCTTCCACTAAGAGATACAGAGATGCAGGTAACCGTTCAAATGCTTCATTTGGACATCCAAGTAGAGATCATTTGAGACAGAGTACTGGTCCACGAATTCAAGCTCCGAATCAATCAAGTGTTGGCAGTGTTAAGAGTAACAAGCCTGAGTGCAGATAGTGTGGAAGGCGACATGTGGGAGAGTGCTAGGGCAAGTACAACAATAGAGTTTGTTACAAATGTGGATCCCAAGATCATTTAATTCGAGATTGCCTAAAAATGGTCGAAGAGGAAAATGTCCAAAATGAAAGACTAAGTAATGTGATGGCTAGAGGTAGACCATCCAGAAACATCAGAAACATGAACGATAGCTAGAGAGGGACAACTGATACAGCCGTGAGATCGAAAGCGAGAGCTCCTGCCCAAGACGATGCTATACGTGCACATGAGGAAGCATCATCTCCATATGTCATCACTGGTACTTTCACTTTATTTGATATTGATGTTATTGCATTGATAGATCCGGGGTCAACTCATTCCTATGTGCGTGTGAATTTAGTATTGAATAAGACTCTACCTGTTGAGTCTACTGAATTCGTGATTAGAGTATCGAACCCCTTAGGCAAGTGTGTTTTGGTGGATAAAGTGTGCAAGAATTGTCCATTGATGTTTCGTGATATATGTTTTTCGGTCAATTTGATGTTGCTTCCCTTTGATGAATTTACATAATTTTGGGTATGGATTGGCTTACTCTACATAATGCCATTGTGAATTGTAAAAGAATGAGTATTGAATTGAGAAGTCAGAACGGTGAGCTAGTTCGAATTGAATCCAGTGATATGAAAGGATTACCAGCTGTTGTATCTACGATGAAAGCCATGAACTATGTAAGAAAGGGTTGTGAAGCTTATTTGGCATATGTGATTGATACAAAAGTGTTGGAAAAGAAAGTTGAATCAGTACTTGTGGTATGTGAGTTTCCAGATGTGTTTCCTGAAGAGCTGCCGGGATTACCTCCAATTTGGGAAGTGGAATTTGGTATTGAATTAGTGTCGGGGACTACTCCTATTTCCATAGCTCCATATAGAATGGCACCAACAGAGTTGAAAGAGTTAAAATTGCCGTTGCAAGAATTGACCGACAGAGGATTTGCATGATCAAGTTTTTCACCCTGGGGAGTTCCTGTGTTATTTGTCAAAAAGAAAGACGAAACAATAAGAATGTGTATTGATTACCGACAGTTGAACAAAGTGATGATAAAGAACAAATATCCGTTGCCTTGTATCGATGATTTGATTGATCAGTTGAGAGGAGTTACAGTGTTTTCTAAGATAGACTTGAGGTTTGGTTACTATCAGTTGAGAGTTAAAGAATCCGATGTACCAAAAATTGCTTTCAGAACGAGGTACAGACATTACGAATTCTTAGTGATGCCTTTCAGACTAACAAATGCTCCTGCAGTGTTTATGGATCTGATGAATCAAATATTTAGACCATATTTGGATCACTTTGTGGTGGTGTTCATTGATGATATTTTGATTTATTCGTGTGATAAGACGCAGCATGCCAATCATTTGAGAACTGTGCCACAAACATTACGTGAGAAGCAGTTGTACACAAAGTTTAGCAAATGTGAATTTTGGTTTGTGAAGTTAGTTTTCTGGGACATGTTGTATCAGCTGCTGGGATACGAGTAGATCCTAGTAAAATCTCCACTATTTTAGAGTGGATGCCCCCGAGGAATGTGTCAGAAGTCCATAGTTTTCTAGGACTAGCAGGATATTATAGACGATCTGTGAAAGGTTTCTCGATGATTGCGACTCCGATGACACAGTTGTTAAAAAAAGATGTTAGATTCGAGTGGTCAGAAAAGTGGCAGCATAGTTTTGAGCAGTTGAAAGTGTTGTTAACAGAAGCACCAGTGTTGATTCAACCCAGTCAGGCAAAGAGTTTGTAGTTTACAGTAATGCATCATTGAACGGTTTGGGTTGTGTGTTAATGCAAGATGGAAAAGTCATTGCTTACGCTTCGAGGCAGTAAAAGCAGCACGAAAGGAATTATCCAACGCATGATCTTGAATTGGCTGCAATTGTGTTTGCATTGAAGACTTGGCGTCACTATCTGTTTGGAAAGAAGTGTCACATCTATACTGATCATAAGAGTTTAAAGTATTTGATGACTCAAAAAGATTTGAACCTACGACAGAGAAGATGGTTAGAGTTGTTGAAAGATTACGAACTTGAGATAGATTACCACCCGGGTAAAGCTAATGTTGTAGCTGATGCTTTGAGCCGAAAATCATTATATGCTTTGTGAGCTTTGAGTAATCAGACAGATCTGTGTGATGATAGTGTGGTAGTAGCTGAATTGAAAGTAAAACCATTGTTCTTACAACAGATTTGTGAGGCTTAAAAGAGTGATAATGAGTTGTTAGCAAAAAGAGTTCAGTGTGATTCAGATGCTGTATCAGAATTTCGAGTTGATAGTGATGATTGTTTGAGATTCAGAAATCAGATTTGTGTTCTGAGAAACTGAAGGTTGATTTCGAAGACTTTGACTGAAACTCACAATAGTCATTTGACTATACATCCTGAGAGTACGAAGATGTATAATGATCTGAAACAGTTCTAGTGGTGGCGTGGCGTGAAAAGAGATATTTTTGACATTGTGTCGAAATGCTTAGTTTGTCAGCAAGTCAAAGCTGAACATCAAGTTCCATCTGGTTTGTTACAACCGATTATGATTCCTGTGTGGAAATAGGAAAGAATTATGATGGACTTTGTGTCGGGTTTGCCCTTATCTCCGGGTAAGAAAGATGCAATCTGGATGATAGTGGATAGATTAACGAAACCGGCTCATTTTGTTTCGGTGAGAACTGATTATTCTTTAGATAAATTAGCTAAATTGTATATCGATGAAATTGTGAGATTGCAAAAAGTACCGTTATCTATAGTGTCTGACAGAGATCTGAGATTTACTTCTCGATTTTGGAAGATATTGCAAGATGCTTTAGGCACGAAATTGCATTTCGGTACGGCTTTTCATCCGCAAACGGATGGTCAATTCGAGTGAATCATTCAGATTTTCGAAGACATGCTGAGATGTTGCATACTTGAATTCGAAGATACGTGGGAAAAACATTTATCCTTGATTGAGTTTGCGTATAACAACAGTTTTCAATCTAGCATTAAAATGGCACCATATGAGGCTCTTTACGGTCGAAAATGTCGAACTCCATTGTACTGGACTGACCTGAGTGAGAACAAGATTCACGGGGTTGATTTGATAAAAGAGACTGAACAGAAAGTGAAGGTAATTCGTGACAGTTTGAAAGTGGCCTCAGTTTGTCAGAAATCTTATGCAGATTTGAAACGAAAAGATATCGAGTTTGAGGTTGGTGATAAAGTGTTTTTGAAAGTGTCTTCGTGGAAGAAAATACTTCGATTTGGTCGAAAGGGCAAGCTGAGTCCGAGGTTCATCGGGCCGTACGAGATTATTGAACGAGTTGGGCCGGTTGCTTACAGATTGAGATTGCCATTTGAATTAGAAAAGATTCATAACGTGTTTCATGTGTCAATGCTTAGACAGTAAAGATCAGACCCGTCTCATGTGATTACTCCTACTAAGGTTGAGATTCAGTCAGACTTGTCGTATAGTGAAGAACCGATCCGAATTTTGGCACGAGAGATTAAAGAGTTGAGAAACAAAAGAATTTCTTTAGTGAAAGTGTTATGGCACAAACACGGGGTTGAAGAGGCTACGTGGGAATCTGAGGACATTATGCGAGAGCAATATCCATATCAATTCACTGGTAAGATTTTTGGGGACGAAAATCCCTAAGGGGGGAGAGTTGTAACATCCCGGTTTAGACCCTAATTGAAACAGTGGTTCGAGACCACAAATCCGAGGTTGTAAAAAAATATATTTTAAAATTAATTTCTGTGTGAATAGTATATGGTATAGTCTGTGTGAAAATTCTGTGTGATAATTTAATCGTTTATGTGTCGAATTAAGAGAAAAGACTAAATCGCATAAAGAGTAAAAGTTGTGTGCTAATTTATAAGTGCTTAATCATTGATGGATTTTAAATGAGGAGGCATTTTGAAGCAATTGACCCATTATTTAGTAGTGGAGTGGTTGATGGACAAATATGCCCACAGTTTAAATGATTTTCATAAACATTTCATTAAGGGCAAAATTGGTATTTGATTATTAATGTTATAATAAACAAAATAAAACCAAAATTCTCATATTGTTCATGCAACTTTCACCGAAATAAGAAAAGAAGAGGAGGGTTTGAGACTTTGTGATTTTCGGCTAGGGATTTGCTTGATTAAGGTATGTTTTGACTTTGGTTTTTGATGATTTTTTTGTTTTTGAGATTGTTGCTTAGTCTACTATCAAACCCATGTTGTAATTTGAAAAATTGATGATGTTTATGAGATGTGCCATTGATGAAATGGTGAGCTTTGTGATGAATATTAGAGTTAAATGGAAGATATGTGTTTAATGAACATGTTTTGTTCTTGGATTTTTCGTGAATTTAGCTAATTATGGCTAAATTGTGAAAATAGCAAATTGAAGGGTTAAAATGTGAAATAAATTAAATGTGTCGGTTTGTATGGATATTAGTAAAATTCGGTTAAGCTTGCGCTAGGTGGAATTTGGTGAATTTGATGATTTCGCGAATTAGGGACTAAAGTGTCGAAATGTGAAAATATGAGCTCTATTATGCAAAATACCCTAAATGTGTGTATGTGGGCTAAATTGAATGAAATGATGATTGAATGGAATGATTTTTAATGTGTATAGACCAAGAGAGAAGAGGTTCGAATCGAGATCGAGGCAAAGATAAAGTGCTCGATTAATCGACCGTATCGATAGTTCAATGTCCGAGGTAAGTTCGGACATAATACATGTATTTAGCTATGTTTAATGTTATGAAATAAATGGTATGATATTATTACTCAGTGAATGCTATGTGATAGATTGAGTTAAATGGCACTAAGTGTGCATATTCGAAAACATGATCGGGATAAACAGCACTGTGTGTGCGGAATAATTAAGCTTTGGCTTTGTGGTTGGCACTATGTGTGCGATGCCGATTTATGATTGGTTTGAAATGGATGTACTAAGTGTACAATGCTAATTAAGCTTCAGCTAACTATTTATGCTCTAAGTGTGTGAGTGAATCGATGAAGAAACAAATGTGGATTGAAATGAATCGTGGTTATTGATTAGCAAGAGTATTTGGCAACTAAGTGTTGGTTAAGGTACGTTTGGAACCTATATGGTTGGTTAAGTTATGAATGTGATTGTGGATGAGCTAATTGAACATTTTGGTTGTGGATGGTATTAAATTTGTGATAGTAAAGTTTATCTCTGTGATGACATGTTTATATTATGTACTATGTTATGAACTTACTAAGCTTTATAAAGCTTACTGTGTGATTTGTTTCTCTACTTTGTAGTGTTAGTAAAGCTAGCTCGGATCAGGGGATCGTCAGCATCTCAGTCACACTATCGGCAATCTATTTTGGGGTATTTTAGAAAAGATGTACATAGCTAAATATGGCATGTATAGGCTGGTCAATTGAATCATGTTTGATAGTTTATAAGTAGCCATGAGATGTGGCTAGTTATGTGCTAGTTTTAGCATGAATGAACTTGGTATATGTGATGCATCTTTTGGCATGGTTTGTGGTTTGAGAAGTTGACTTATGAGTGGTAACTTGTTGTTGATAATATGCTAATGTGAATTACTGAAATTGAGAAGGAATGATGTTTGGTATTGAATGTATTATGCTTGTGATGAGTTAAGTCTTGGTATTAAATTTGTTATGGTTGGAATGGGAATTGAATGCATAGAATTAATGGTCATTTTGGTATGTTTTTGGTTGCCTTTTCTGCATGACATGTTTTGGTATGTGTTGCTTGTAGGTTTGACCCTAAGTGGGTGGCATTTTGGCCTTGCAAAATGGCCTATAATGTCGCACGGTCAAGGCACACGGGCATGCCTAGAGACCATGGGTGATTTGGCTGAATGCAGCTTAGTAGTGCACGGCCTCGACATAGGGGCGTCAGCTGGCCGTGGTGTACAAGTCAGTAGATAGCTAAGAGCACAAGGCCAAGGCACACGGGCGTGCTTGGTGGCTGTGGTGAGGAAGTCAGTATATGGCCTAGTAGCACACAGCCAAGGCACACGGACGTGCCTAGTCACCGTGTTGGTATAGTCAGTATATAGACACAGATGGACATACGGGAGTGTCTAGAACCTATGGAGGGCACACGGTCTCCTCCCACGACCGTGTCTCCCCTAAATTTTGGAAAAGTTTTAAATTTTCATGAAATGTTGTTTGTGTTTCGGTTAGATCCGACCCCTCTTAAACTTGTGAGTTAGGTCTCGTAGAGCTTAATAAGGGACAGCATGATTGTAAATGAATGTGAATGAAAATTATTGACTTTGTGTCGTAAATTCTAGATGTTAAATGTTCTGTTTGATTGATTATAACAGTTCGGTTTATATCCTAGTTAGAACAATGGTTTCGGGACCACAAATCTGAGTCTGTATAATATTTTAATATTATTTTCTGTGCCATTGATGTGTGATTGAGCATGTGGTAAATTTCCATAAGCTAATTTGTCCATCTGTGTGGTTAATTTGATTAAAGGATGAGATGGCATTAAAAGTGAAATTTGTATGCCATTTGTCAAAGTACTAAAGTGTTGTGGCTTTTTAAAGTTATGGCCTTAAATGGCAATTGAACCACTAATTAGTTAGTGGGTGTATATGGTCAAAAAATGACCTTGTTATTTATGTTATAAAATTATGATTTATATGACTAAAAGGGTAAATGAATTATTAAGTATATTATATGATAATAAAGTATGAAAATAGAACATTTATTCATGCATTCTCCACCGAAAATACAAAAGGAAGAAGGGTTTTGAAGTTTTCCAATATTCGGCCATTTGAGAACCAAATTAAAGGTATGTTTTTGGTTGGTTTTTTATAATTTTTACGTTTTTGCAATCGTTGCTTCGAGAACCCATGTCTCAATTTCATGAAAGGATGATGTTTGTGTAAAATGCCATTGATGCTATGTTGAGTTTTGTGATGTTCTATGGTGTTAAATGATAGATATGTAATTGATGAACATACTTTGTGCTTGAATTTTTGATGAATTTAGCTAAATAGGGCTAAATTGAGAAAATGTCAAATTGAGGGACTAAATTGTGAATTTGATGAAAAATATGGACTTGTATGAGATGTGTATACATTCGGCTAAGCATGTGTATGTTTGAAATTTGTGAATTTGATGTTTTAAGAAAAATGGACTAAATTGTCTAAATGTGAAAATGTGAGGGTTGAATTGCAAATTGCCCCAAAAGTGTGTCTCTAGATAGAATTGAATGAATTAGCTAATAAAAGGGTTAATTCTGAATATGTTTAGATCAAGAACCGAGGAAAACAGATTTAGATCGCGAGAAAGCGAAAATAAACGAGTAGCCATCTTCATTCCGATAAACTGAATCCGACGTAAGTCATTATACAAATAAATGAATATGTATGCATTTGTAATTGTTCATATGGTCAATGATGATAATGAATGCTTATGAGAGGTATGTATTTGAATTCCGAGATAAGTTCGATATAGTAATTAAGTCCAAGAAGCCCTATACGAACCTAGGAGTAGATAGGATTGGCTAAGTCACGTCATAGATATCTGTTCTGCTTTTATCATTTAAGACCACGTCTGGGACGTTGGCATTGATTTGAGATTCGTGTAAGACCCTGTCCGGGACAGTGGCATTGATATCCGATTATGTGTAAGACCACGTCTGGGACGCTGGCATCAATATGAGCTTTACGTATAAGACTACGTCTGAGACGTTGGCATCATTATGATCCTTACGTGTAGGACCATGTCTGGGACATTGGCATCGTTCTGATTCGTGTAAGACCCTGTCCGGGACAGTGGCATCGATATCTGAGTACATGTAAGACTCGTTTGGGACGATGGCATTGTACTACTATTCCGAGCTTCTGAGTATCCTATTGGATTTCTTATGGTTCAACGGGAAAGTCTGAAATATGAATGACAAATCCGAGCTTTGATAGATTAAGTAAATGAATGTCCGATTCAGGTACGTTGATTATACACCAAATGTGTATATAAGGTAAGTGACTATGTGTTTTATTATGATGGATTGGAAATATGTTACATGAAAGCATATATGAAAAACTATGTGTTTACGATTCTTGAATTGATAAATGTGGCAATTTGGCCAAGAATATGAATCAAAGTATAAATGTGAGAAATTTACCTTGTAGAAGAAATGTGCCAATGTGGTTATATGTTTACATGCTTTACATATCAAGTTTGTTTGTGTATTGACTTATTAAGCTTTTGGAAAACTTATTCTGTGTGTGTTTATTTTGTTTTATAGGTCGTCAAAGCTACTGAAGGCTCGGGACTGTCACGGATCGACATCACACTATTAAACTCTTTTTGGTACACTTTGAAATTGTATATGGCTAGATATGGCATGTATAGGCTAGTCTTGGTATAATTTGTAAAGTGAACTTAGCCATGTGATTTGGCTAGATATGTTTTGATATATGCTTAAAGAAGTATGAATATTTATGTGAAGTTATTTTGGTATGGTTAGTAGATATGGAAATGGTTTTGAAATGGTAAGTTTATAGATGAATGATGTTTGAGAATAATTGTGTTTTAGTCACGCAAATTGTTATGTTTGGAGTTGATTTTGAAGGTATTAATGTGTGATTCTCCTTAGTTGTCAAATATGCAAGATTTGGGATGACTATTTGGGATGTTTTAATGGTTATATGTGAATGAAGTGGGATGATATATGTTGCTTATAGGTTTGACCCTGTGGGTGGCATTTTGGCCTTGTAAATGGCCTATAATGTCACACGGTTGTAGCACATGGGCGTGCCTGGAGACCGTGGGTGAATTGACAGGATGTAGCTTAGTAGTACACGGCCTCGACACGGGCGTGTCAGCTGGCCGTGGTATGCAATTCAGTAGCTAGCTAAGAGCACACGGCCATGGCACACGGGCGTGCCTAGTGACCGTGGTGATATAGTCAGTATATAGATACGAATGGACACACGGGGGTGTCTAAAAGCCATGGTAGGCACACGGTCTCCTCCCACGGGCGTGTCTCCCCTATATTTTAGCAAAGTTTCAAATTTGCATGGAATTTCATATGTGTTTCTGTTTAGTCCCAACACGACTTCTAAGCATGAGACCCATTTAAGGGACACTATGCTTGAGAATGATGTATGAATGGATGAATTTCTGCAAATGTTTTCCTATCTGTTTGGTAACTCTCTTAACCCTAATCCGGTGACAGACTCGGGATAGGGGTGTTACATTTGGATGGTATCAGAGCTACAGTTTAGCCGATTGTCGGACTAATGTAGCGTGTCAGAGTCTAGCTATACATGCCATATATCTAAAATTTTGATAGTGTGATGAATCCTGACGTATAGAATGTGATTTTCGTATAGTAATGGATCCCGAAAGAGCCGTAGCTGACGACGTAGAAAGTAATGCGCCTACTCCCACGCGAGGGATAGCACCCTCTAAATCGAGACCGGCTACGAGCGGTCAAGAGGGAGAAGCTAAACAAGCTTTCTTTCAGATGATGAGTGAGTGGTTCACTCAATTCGTAAGGAATAACCCGACTGTTTCACAACCCCCGCCCCTGGTTAATCCCTCTCAGGCTACAGTTGTGCCACCGGTTATGCATCTGAATCTGTTAAGTAAGCCTCCTGTTGTCAATATCCGTAAGTATGGGGCCGAAGAATTTTGAGCTAATAAAGATGATGATGCTGAAAAGGTCGAGTTCTGGATTGAAAATACTATCCCGGTATTCAACGAAATGTCTCTAACTTTTAGAAGAATGTATAAAATGTGTTGTATCATTACTCTGAGATGCATCACATCAATGGCGGAAAACGCTGATTTCTGTTGTTCCGAGAGAACGAGTTATATAGGATTTCTATCAGATCGAGTTTCGAAAAAAATATATCAGTGAGAGATTCGTTGATCAGAAACGGAAAGAATTGCTAGAACTTAAACAGGGTCGTATGACTGTTTCAGAATACGAACGAAAATTTGTGAGACTGAGTTAGTATGCTCAAAAATGTGTATCATCTGAAGTTATAATGTGCAAAAGGTTCAAAGATGGCCTTAATGAAGACATTCATCTGTTAGTCAGGATTTTAGAAATAAAAGAGTTTGTTGTACTCGTTGACAGAGCTTGCAAAGCTGAGGCATTCGAGAAAGATAAGAGGAAAGCTGAGTCTGAAGCTCGAGATGTGAAAAAGAGATTTCAAAGTAAATCATTTCAGTCTGCTCTGAAAAAGATTCAGAGATAATCAAAGTCATTTAAAAGATAACGTGGGACATTCGACTAGAAATCAATCAAGACTGCAAATGAGTTCTAAAACCCCAACAACTTCAGTGGCTAGTGTTAGAAATGTTCGATTTGAGAGACCTGAATGTAAACATTGTGGAAAAAGACATCCGGGAAGCTGTAGATTAAATGACAGATCTTGCTTTAGATATGGATCACTTGATCATTTTATATGTGATTGCCCTGAGTCTGTTGTACTAGAGACTATTCAGAATCTGAGATCTGATAATGCACCTGTGAGAGGTAGGCCATCGAAGAATGTCAGAAATGTTAGTTGTAGTCAGAGAATTACGAGGGATAATGTTGTCAGATCTGAAGCTAGAACGCTAGCCAGAGCGTATGCTATCCGAGCTCGAGAAGAAGCTTCATCGCCAGATGTTATAACTGGTACTTTTACTCTTTATGATACTTCTGTGATTGCTTTGATAGACCCTGGTTCTACGCATTCATATATATGCATGAATTTAGTATTCAGCAAAACTTTGCCTGTAGAGTCTACTGAGTTTGCTATAAAAGTATCGAACCACTTAGGTAAAAGTGTCTTTGTTGACAAAGTATGCAAGAATTGTCCGTTAATGTTTCGAGATATCTGGTTCCCTGCTGATTTGATACTTTTTCCATTTGATGAATCCGATATTATTCTGGGTACGGGCTGGTTGGTTATGCATAATGTTGTTGTGATCTGCAAAAGAAAGAGTATAGATTTGAGATGTCCGAATGATGAGATTGTACGAATTGGGTCTAATGATTTGAATGGATTGCCTGCTACGATATCTATTTTAAAAGCTCGGAGTTATGTGAAAAAGGGATATGAGGCAGATTTTTCTTATGTGATCGATACAATAGTGTCTGAAAAGAAAGTTGAGTCAGTGCATGTTGTCTGTGAGTTTTCTGATGTGTTCCCTGAAGAATTATCGGGTTTGCCTCCGATTCGTGAAGTTGAGTTCGGTATTGAGTTGCTATTTGGTACTACACCTATTTCAATAGCCCCGTATAGAATGGCACCAACAGAATTGAAAGAGTTAAAGTCGCGATTCATGAAAGTTGGTGATAGAGGGTTCGCTAGAGGCGAAGTTTCTGCATACTGGGTGCTCCGATTTTGTTTGTGAAAAAGAAAGATGGCACGATAAGGATGTGTATTGATTATCGTCAGTTGAATAAGGTGACAATAAAGAATAAATATCCGTTGCCCTGTATAGACGATTTATTTGATCAGTTAAAAGGAGCTACTATGTTTTCAAAGATTGACTTGAGCTCGGGATACTATCAGTTGAGAGTTAAAGATTCAGACATTCCAAAGACTACTTTCAGAATAAGGTATAGGCATTACGAATTTCTAGTTATTCCATTTGGACTAACCAATGCATCTGCTGTTTTTATGGATCTGATGAACAGAATTTTCAGATCGTACCTAGATCGATTTGTTGTCGTATTTATTGATGACATTTTGATTTATTCTCGTGATGAGGCTGAGCATGCTTAGCATTTGAGAATCGTATTGCAAACTTTGAGAGAAAAGCAATTGTGAATTCTGGTTGCATGAGGTTAGCTTTCTGGGACATATTGTGTCAGCTTCTAGAATCCGAGTAGATCCGAGAAAGATATATGCTATTCTGAATTGGAAACCACCGAGAAATGTATCTGAAGTTTGCAGTTTTCTGGGTTTAGTTGGTTATTCCCGCAGATTTGTAAAAGGTTTTTCGACTATAGCTACTCCGTTGACTAGATTACTTCAGAAAGATATTAGGTTTGAATGGTCGGATAAATGTCAGAAAAGTTTTGATAGGTTGAAAACTCTGTTAACAGAAGCTCTAGTGTTAGTACAGCCAAAATTGGGTAAAGAATTTATTATATTCAGTGATACTTCTTTAAATGGTCTGGGATGTGTTTTGATGCAGGAAGGCAAAGTTGTACTTATGCCTCGAGACAGCTAAAGCCTCATGAAAAGAATTATCCGACGCACGACCTTGAGCTAGCTGCGAATGTGTTTGCACTTAAGATTTGGCGCCATTACCTATATAGTGAAAAATGTCACGTATTTTTAGATCATAAAAGTTTGAAATATTTGATGACTCATAAAGATTTGAACATGCGTCAAAGAAGATGGTTAGAGCTATTAAAAGATTACAAACTCGTGATAGATTATCATCCGGGTAAAGCAAATGTTGTTACAGATGCTTTGAGTAGAAAATCGTTGTTTGCATTACAAGCTTTGAGTTCTCAGTTGAATTTTTTCGATGATTGTTCTGTGTCAGCTGAATTAAAAGCAGAACCGTTGTTCTTACAACGGATATGTGATGCTCAGAAATTTGATAATGAATTGCTAGCGAAAAGAGCTCAGTGTGAAGTGAATTTCGAATCTGAATTTCATGTTGTTGATGATTGCTTGAGATTCCGAGATTTTATCTGTGTTCCAAGAAATCCGGAGTTGATTCAGTTGATTCTGAATGAAGCACATAATAGTCGTCTATCTGTTCATCCGAGAAGTACTAAAATGTATCATGATTTGAAACAATATTACTAGTGGTCTAGTATGAAACGAGACATTTATGACTTTGTTTCGAAATGTTTAGTTTGTCAGCAAGTGAAAGCCGAACATCAAGTCCCGTCTGGATTGCTACAGCCGATTCTAATCCCTGAATGGAAATAGGATAGAGTAACAATGGATGTGGTTTCTAGTTTGCCTCAAACTCTGAGAAAGAAAGATGCGATATGGGTCGTGGTTGATAGATTAACTAAATCTGCCCATTTTATTCCGGTAAAATCTGATTAGTCACTTGAAAGATTAGCTGACCTGTATAATTCTAAGATTATTATATTGCACGGGGTGCCACTATCTATTGTGTCAGATAGAGATCTGAGATTTACATCGCGATTTTGGAAGATATTGCAAGAAGCTTTCGGCATGAAATTGTACTTCAGTACAGCATTTCATCTGCAAACAGATGGTCAGTCTAAACGAATTATTCAGATTCTTGAAGATATGTTGAGATGCTGTATAGTTGAGTTTAATGGTTCGTGGGAACAATATCTGTCGTTGATTGAATTTGCGTATAATAATAGTTTTCAGACGAGTATTAAAATGGTACCATATGAAGCTTTGTACGGACGTAAATGTCGTACACCTCTGTATTGGGCTGAGCTCAGTGAAAATAAGTTACACAGAGTTGATTTGTTTAGAGACTCAGAACAGAAAGTGAAACTGATCCGAGATTGTTTGGAAGTAGCATCTAATCGTCAAAAGTCTTATGCAGACTTGAAAAGAAAAGATATATAATTTGAAATCGGCGACAAAGTATTTCTGAAAGTGTCTCCGTGGAAGAAAGTGCTTCGATTCGAATGTAAAGGCAAATTAAGTCCGAGGTTCATCGGACCGTATGAGATTATTGAACGTGTCGGGCCAATTGCATACAGATTAAAGTTACCCTCTGAGCTAGAAAAGATACACAACGTATTTAATGTCTCGATGCTTCGTAGATATTGATCTGATCCGTCACATCTGTTTGCCCCATCTGAAATTGAAATTCGATCTGATATGTCATACGAAGAGGAACCGATACGTATCCTAGTTCGTAAAGTGAAAGAGTTGAGAAATAAAAGAATACTGTTAGTGAAAGTATTATGGAATTGGCACGGAATAGAAGAAGCTACGTGGGAACTTGAAGATTCAATGAGACAGCAATTTCTCAATCTGTTTAACTATAAGATTTTCGGGGACAAAAATCCCTAAAGGGGGAGAATTGTAACAGTCCGGTTTATACCCTAGTCAGAACAGTGGTTTTGGGACCACAAATCCGAGTCCGTATAATATTTTAATATTATTTTCTGTGCCGTTGATGTGTGATTGAGCATGTGGTAAATTTCTGTAAGCTAATTTGTCCGTCTGTGTGGTTAATTTGATTAAAGAATGAAATTGCATTAAATGTGAAATTTCTATGCTATTTGTCAAAGTACTAAAGTGTTGTGGCTTTTTAAAGTTATGGCCTTAAATGGCAATTGAACCACTAATTAGTTAGTGGGTGTATATGGTCAAAAATAACCTTGTTATTTATGTTATAAAATTATGATTTATATGACTAAAAGGGTAAATGAATTATTAAGTATATTGTATGATAATAAAGCATGAAAATAGAACATTTATTCATGCATTCTACACCGAAAACAGAAAAGGAAGAAGGGTTTTGAAGTTTTCTAATATTCGGCCATTTTAGAACCAAATTAAAGGTATGTTTTCAGTTGGTTTTTTTTATAATTTTTACGCTTTTGCAGTCGTTGCTTCGAGAGCTTTAAAACCCATGTCTCAATTTCATGAAAGGATGATGTTTGTGTAAAATGCCATTGATGCTATGTTGTGTTTTGTGATGTTCTATGGTGTTAAATGATAGACATGTAATTGATGAACATACTTTGTTCTTGAACTTTTGATGAATTTAGCTAAATAGGGCTAAATTGAGAAAATGGAAATTGAGGGACTAAATTGTGAATTTGATGAAAAATATGGACTTGTATGAGATGTGTATACATTCGGCTAAGCATGTGTATGTTTGAAATTTGTGAATTTGATGTTTTGAGAAAAATAAACTAAATTATCTAAATGTGAAAATGTGAGGGTTGAATTACAAATTGCCCAAAATGTGTGTCTTTGGATAGAATTGAATGAATTAGTGAATAAAAGGGTTAATTCTGAATATGTTTAGATCAAGAATCGAGGAAAATGGATTTAGATCGCGGGAAAAAGAAAATTAACAAGTAGCCATTTTCAATCTGATAAACCGAATCCGAGGTAAGTCATTATACAAATAAATGAATATGTATGCATTAGTAATTGTTCATATGTTCAATGATGATAATGAATGCTTATGAGAGGTATGTATTTGAATTCCGAGAAAAGTTTGATATAGTAATTAAGTTCGAAAAGCCCTGTACGAGCCAGGAGTAGATAGGATTGGCTAAGACACGTCATAAATATCTGTTCTGTTTTTATCATGTAAGACCGCGTCTGGGACGTTGGCATTGATTTGAGATTCGTGTAAGACCCTGTCCGAGACAGTGGCATCGATATCTGATTATGTGTAAGACCACGTCAGGGACATTGGCATGAATATGAGCTTTACGTATAAGACCACGTCTGAGACGTTGGCATCATTATGATCCTTACGTGTAAGACCATGTCTGGGACATTGGCATTGTTCTGATTCGTGTAAGACCCTATCCTGGACAGTGGCATCGATATCTGAGTGCATGTAAGACCTCGTTTGGGACGATAGCATTGTACTACTATTCCAAGCTTCTGAGTATCCTATTGGATTCCTTATGGTTCAACGGGCAAGTCTGAAATACGAATGACAAATCCGAGCTTTGATAGATTAAGTAAATGAATGTCCGATTCAGGTACGTTGATTATACACCAAATGTGTATATAAGGTAAGTAACTATGTGTTTTACTATGATGGATTGGAAATATGTTACATGAAAGCATACATGAAAAACTATGTGTTTATGATTCTTGAATTGATAAATGTGGCAATGAATCAAAGTATAAATGTGAGAAATTTACCTTGTAGAAGAAATGTGCCAATGTGGTTATATGTTTACATGCTTTACATATCAAGTTTGTTTGTGTATTGACTTACTAAGCTTTTGGAAAGCTTACTCTGTGTGTGTTTATTCTGTCTTATAGGTCGTCAAAGCTACTGAAAGCTCGGGACTGTCACGGATCGACATCACACTATTAAACTCTTTTTGGTACACTTTGAAATTGTATATGGCTAGATATGGCATGTATAGGCTAGTCTTGGTATAATTTGTAAAGTGAACTTAGCCATGTGATTTGGCTAGATATGTTTTGATATATGCTTAAAGAAGTATGAATATCTATGTGAAGTTGTTTTGGCATGGTTAGTAGATGTGGAAATGGTTTTGAAATGGTAAGTTTATAGATGAATGATGTTTGAGAATAATTGTGTTTTGGTTATGCAAATTGTTATGTTTGGAGTTGATTTTGAAGGTATTAATGTTTGATTCTCCTTAGTTGTCAAATATGCATGATTTGGGATGACTATTTGGGATGTTTTAATGGTTATATGTGAATGAAGTGGGATGATATATGTTGCTTATAGGTTTGACCCTTGTGGGTGGCATTTTGGCCTTGTAAATGGCTTATAATGTCACACGGTTGTGGCGCACGGGTGTGCCTGGAGACCGTGGGTGAATTGACAGGATTTAGCTTAGTAGTACACAGCCTCGACACGGGCGTGTCAGTTGGCCATGGTGTGCAAGTCAGTAGCTAGCTAAGAGCACACGGCCATGGCACACGGGCATGTTTGGTGGCCATGGTGGGGAAGTCAGTATATGGCCTGGTAGCACACGACCATGGCACACGGGCGTGCCTAGTGACCGTGGTGATATAGTCAGTATATAGACACGAATGGACACACGGGGGTGTCTAAAAGTCGTGGTGGGCACACGGTCTCCTCCCACAGGCGTGTCTCCCCTGTATTTTACCAAAGTTTCAAAGTTTCATGGAATTTCTTATGTGTTTCAGTTTAGTCCCGACTCGACTTCTAAGCATGATTAAGGTCTCAATGACCCGTTTAAGGGACACTATGCTTGAGAATGATGTATGAATGAATGAATTTTTGCAAATGTTTTCCGATCTGTCTGATAACGGTCCTAACCTTAATCCGGTGACGGACTCAGGATAGGGGTGTTACACTAACTGTTGATAATGCGTTATCTGATTTAGGGGAAAGTATAAATGTCTTGCATTATACATTGTTCAAACAACTAGGTCTAGGGAAGCCCAAACAAACTAGGATGAGCATTCAGTTTGCTGATAAAACTGTTAGAATTCCTAGGGGTATTATAAAAGATATTCTTGTAAAAATTGATAAACTCGTTTTCTAGTAGATTTCGTTGTCTTAGACATGGAAGAGGATAATCCGATTCCCTTAATTTTAGGAAGACCCCTCTTAGCAACTGCCAGGACTAAAATTGATGTTGGTACAGGAGAACTAATTCTTCGTGTTGGTGATGAATTTATCAGTTTACAAGCTCTTGACTCGGCCCGAACATCAAGTGATGAAGGTGAGAAAGTAAAATCAGTTGACAATCAAATTGTTCAACTTCCACCACAGGAAACACCACCAAGTTACAAACCTGAGCCAGATCCTAGTCCCTGTGTCAACAAGGAAACAACTCACGAGGAACAAGGGACTCAGATCGATGAAATAAAAGAGGGGAAGACGCACCCTAAGAAAGAACTAGGGATACTTGAACCAGAACCAAAGCCATCATACGAGGCACACGAGTTCAAAAGAGGAGATCAGGTATTATTAGATAAAGCCGACCCACGAGTATTCCCTTCTAATCCTAACACTAGCAAGGAAATCCTTTTCAAGGTAATCGATGATTCCCCATACAGGACAGTCAAGGTAAGTAACCCTATGTCCAGCACTTTAAAAGTGAATGCTTCTCATCTTACATTTTATCACGATAAAGGACCTACTAGCGTGAGGAAAGACTATCAACTCTTAAAACCACCATGAATAGTCAAATAAGAAGTAAGTCTAGCTTAAGACAATAAACGAGCGCTTCTCGGGAGGCAACCCGAGTACTAATCCCATTAACTTTTACATTTTTATTTATCTTATCTATTATATTTAATTCTTTCGTTTCATCACCTAACTTTAAACTAACTAAGAGAGCAGATTTCCAGGCCACACGGCCCTGCACACGGCCGTGGCCGTGGCCGTGGGTACATCAAGAATCTTTGTACCCACACGGGAGAGGCAGTACGAATCAGACTCAACTAATTTCTAAAATCACGGACTCAACCACTCCCCTGCGGGCACCGACAAAGTGGGACGACCGTGCCTTACGATCGTGTGAAGATACTAAGTTGCCAACCACGGGCGGAACATGCCCGTGCCCTCTAACCGTGCCAACATACTGACTTGCCACGAACGGGCGTGGCTGGCCAAAAAACGGGCATGGAGAATCAACACGCCTAGACACACAGTCGTGCGATGCAGCCGTGTGAATCGACACGCCCTCGGACCACGGGCGTGGGGGAATGTCAGACTTGAGCCTCTATTTAACCCACCACCCCTCCCTCCCTCTTCTTAACCATTTTCTTCCTTTTTCTCTCAAAATTTCTCCCCTCTCCATAAAAGGTCTCTATACTCTTGTGCTACACATAGCAATGTTGAAGAAGCAGAAGAAGGCAAGCGTAATCTCCTCAAGGGAGACCCCTATACATAAGTTCATGCCAGACGCTTCATACAAACAACAAGACAAGGGTCTTTGAGACCATCTAGCTTCTATTTTTCTTTTCTCTTTTGCTTCAATTTCCTTCTCTTTGACAATCTTATGCTTAATTTAGTTTAACTTATTTTACTTTCTTAGTGTCAGGTTCAAAAGGCTGCTAGGGAACCACGCCACTTCTGCCACCGCCAGCACCTCCTCAGCCTTAGAGGTCACACTACGTCGCGAACCATCCAACAATAAGGACTCGTCGGTCCATTCATCTTTAATTTTCATTTTTTTTTACATTTTTGTTTCCTTTTTCTTTATCTTTCTTATCTTTGATTATATATTTAGTTTATTTTAAATGTGTCTTAATAATCCCTGGCTAATTCTTCACGAGCTCCCCAATTTCTTCACCCAGCGCAGAGCTCGATAGCAGCAACCACCCCTCAAGGAAACCATCCAAATTCAGGAAGTTTCACTTCTCCCCTTTCTAATTTAATTATCTCTTCAATGTTATTATCTATCTTTGTACATTGAGGGCAATGTACAACTTAAGTGTGGGGGGTGAATAGTTGTTTTAAGAAAATGCCTAATTTCTCAAATTCCTGTGAAAGTGCCTAACTTTTTTCATTATTCTCAATTTCCTGAATTATGCCTTGTTATGAAGTAATTTCCTCATATTACTAATTAGGATGAAATTTCTAATGATTTATGATTTGTATTGACATCTTTTAGATTAAGCCATAGTTAATTGTGCATTGATGATTAAATTTGAAGAATACTAGAGAATCAAGCATGATAAGTCTAATTTTCCAGAATTAAATTTTTTTTAGGTTGTCTACCTGAATTTGAATGTTATCTTAAAATTTGAAAGGTTGATATCAAAACACCCATAATTTTTTGTGAGATTTTGAGCCTTATAAAGCATATATTCTTTTCTTGGCCACTTTATTGATTATGAGTGTGTCAACATTGAACTATTATTCTAGAACTTGCCTTGATTATACATGTTGAGACCACATCTATGATTTGATATACAGAGATGATAAAGGCACCTAGGTTTTAACCCACTTACTCCACTCAAAAGACTACCTTCATAAATTAACCCCTATTGAACCCCGTTGATCCTAACAACCCTTTTTATTGACTCACCCACTAATATTAACCCAAACCCCTTTGTATTTGTTATAACCATTCCTTTTAACTACCCATATAATCGAGATTTGATTTTATTAGTTACTTAATTATATTATTTCAGTAGTTAAATTCATCCTTTCATTTTTTGATTTGTTCTTAAAAAAAAATGAGCTTATACAGTTGAAGTCTATTTCCGAGAATGTTTGTATGTGTTTCGGTTTAGTCCCGACCTAATTTATAAGCATGTTTTAGGTCTCGTTGACCGTATTAAGGGACATTATATTTGAGACTGATGGATGAATATATGAACTTCTGAAAATGTTTCCGATCTGTCCGGTAATGCCTTTAACCCTAGTCTAACGACGGATACGGGTTAGGGGTGTTACACTTTCCACCTTGACTACTCGACACAGGTCTAGAATCAGACGGCGATGCCCCTTGAGCGGAAGCTGTTGCATTACTCTCAACATCGTCAGCC
Source organism: Gossypium bickii (assembly GCA_025503065.1). Classification (NCBI taxonomy): domain Eukaryota; kingdom Viridiplantae; phylum Streptophyta; class Magnoliopsida; order Malvales; family Malvaceae; genus Gossypium; species Gossypium bickii. The sequence continues at coordinate 101,521,700 of CP106715.1, forward strand.
ATAGCTCGATTGGAATCCATTTACTGTATGAAAACACAGTTTAAATTATCAGGAGTCATCACACTATCAGAAGTTATTTATGACATGTTTAGCTAGACTCTCACACACGCTACGTTAGTCCTAGAATTGATAAAACCGTAGCTCTAATACCAATAAATGTAACACCACTCACCCGTATTCAACATTGGAATAGGGTTTCAGAGTATTACCGGACTTATAACACAATTACACATACATTTTCTCATGCATTTCCAAATTTCATTCAAATATCAATCAACACATTCATATTGTCCCTAATACGAGCCTACGAGGCCTTAAACATGCATTAGGAGTGGTTTGGGACTAAACAGATAACTTTGAAAACTTTTCAATCATTTATCAAAATTTTCTCAAAAATAGGGGTCACAAGCCCGTGTGGCCCAGTCGTGTGAGAATAGACACGCCCGGGTCACAGGCCGTGTGGACATTCGAAACAGGAGCACATGGCTGTGTTCCAGCCCGTGTCTGACCCCGTGTAACTCTCTGACTTGGGGCACACGGCCAGCACACACGCCCGTGTGGCTAGCCCATGTGCCCTACAAATGGCCATACACGCCCGTGTGCCAGGCCGTGTACTAAGCCGTGCCAAACCTTTAGAGTATACTGACTTATGCCACACGGCCAGGTCACACGCCCTGTGTGAGGCCGTGTGGAGTATACTGACTTGATTTTAATTTCAACACTAGGGGACACATGGCTGTGTAACATGACCATGTGTTACACACAGTAGAGACACACGCCCGTGTCTCTGCCCGTGTGGACAAAAATAGGCTACTTACCAAGCCATTTTGCCACCCTATCTTATGCACACCCATACCAAATTCCGTGGGACCAAAACATAACACTTAAAAGCATTCAAAAAGCCTGAATCAAACATCATTCATGCCATCTCAATTCCAACAACTAACATACTTATAATCTCATGTTTTCCTCATTCAAATCATAGCAATTAGTCTTTTTCCAAACATGAATCATCATGCACCAATCCACAAGCACATAACTTCTCAATTATCAACCATTTGACATCTACAATATCAACTATCAATAACATTGCAAAACCAGCCTCAATCACATAACATAAGCCATATGCACACTTATATATATACATAACCAAACTAACCAAGTTAAGCCAAGTCTCATGGCTATATATACAAACCAAAACATGACCATTCACAAGCCATTTCAAATGGCAAAACTCACTACCAAAATACATATCTAAATGGCCACAATCTTATACATGCCATATGATAAAACCATAAGCTCAAAAGTAGCAAAGTGATGGTTGGATAGTGTGACGTAGTCTCCGACGATCCCCGAATCTAAGCTAGCTTTGAAATCACTATAAAACATGGAAAAATAAACAAAGTAAGCTTTATAGCTTAGTAAGATCGTATGAAATAAACTCAACTAATTATAAATACACAAATCATCAATTTGAACATATTAGCATGTAATTCATGATAACTAACAAACCTTTCACGTGCTTAATCATATGCTTATATGCAAACTTCATAATTTATTCGATTTAAAGCTCATACAATTCATGTACATACTTGTACCAATCTGTAACGAACTCATACCTATTCGGAATAATGTGGAATACTCAAAACCTCGCACACTAAGTGCCAATACATAGCTGAAGCTATTTTAATCTCGCACACTAAGTGCCACACATAGCTGAAGCTATCTCAATCTCGCACATTAAGTGTCATACATAGCCGAAGCTATCTCGATCTCGCACACTAAGTGCCCACAAGTAGCCGAATCATCGTCAAACACGACTGTAGTCTTATATACACAATTTATGCAATATCAAAGCATTTAAAGCATAATTATAACAATGCTTATTACATACGAACTTACCTCGGACGTAAAAATGAAGACACGGATCAACTAATTTGAGATCTTGTTCTTTCCTCGATCTAAGTCCGTATTTCATTTTTCTTGATCTATATAATATCAAATTCAGCTTATTCAATCACCACTTTATTCAATTAAGTCCAAAATACACATTTAGGCACATTTACACTTTTTCTCCTAATGTTTCACATTTTTACACTCTAGTCCTTATTTCATAAAATCACAAATTCATGCAATTTAGGACTAACCCATGCTAGCCGAATTTCTCTAGTACTCATATAAGCCCATTTTTTCATTTATTTTACATTTTAACTACTAAATTCACACATTTCACAATTTAGCCCCTGATTTGTATTTTCACTAAAAATCACTTAACAAAACTTGTATATCTATCAACAAGCATTCATAATCTATCAAGAAAATATTTAACAGTTTTGCAAAATACTCCCTGGGCTAGCTAGACCAAGCTGCAACGATCACAAAAAACGTAGAAATCATTAAAAACAGGGCAAAAACCACTCACCAATTGAGCTACTAAGCTTGGTCGAACATATCCTTGGCTTCTTAAGGTTAAAAATCGGTTGAAGGAAGATGATAACATCAAAATATGGCTTTTATTTATTTATTTTAGTTTTATACACTAATTACCTATTTACCCTTTTCTAATTCTTTACAACATACATAATTATTGTCCATAATTGTCCATTTGAGCAAACAATGGTGTAATTACCATATAACTCCCTCAACTAATCGATTTCATAGCCATTTAGTATTATTAGCTATAAGAACACCAATTTTGCATTACGCGATTTAGTCTTTTTTATCAAATTAAGCACTCAAACGATAAATTTTCTAAATGAAAACTTTCACACAATCATATATTCATGCTATAAATATTAAAATTATAATAAAATAATTATTTTGACTTTGGATTTGTGATCCTGTAACCACTGTTCTGATCTAACTAAAAACGGGTTGTTACAACAGTCATCCAAAGCTAGATAGGATAATATGTTGGATGTAGGAATCAAACCCATTTTTTTAGGAGTCTACATGATAGAACAATATTAGGGTACCTAATTATATGCCAAATATGTTTAGGCCGATGTATCTTGATCAAGAGGAAGAGGCACATGAAAGCGAAGAGGAAGGAGAGGATGACAAAGAAGAAGGAGATGATGAAATGGATTTTGAGGAGGATTCCTGATTTTTTTTAAGTTTTGTTTTTAAAGATTGTATTAATTTTTGGATAATTTTTAAAATTTCTAATTTGTTAGGAGTAGGAGTTATTGATAATACTAGAAACAACATATGTTTTCTCCCTACTTATTGACTAATTTGTCCCCATTTATTTATCTTTGGCTTATATTTTAGCATTTTCAGTTTAGTAAATTGCATTTTATAACTCAGTGGATCTTAACTTATTTATCCTTAATTTCGTCATGTTTTGGTACTAATATCACTGCATAAGCATTTCCAAATTGTGCCCAGAATTGTGGCCGCACCTGACAGCTGCCCAGATAAGAACAAAAATGTGTGAGCTGTCCAGTCTGGTATAACCAACTCGTACATACAGAGGTAGCAAGATTCTGATGAGAGGACACTTGTGTTATTTGGATAAATATTAATATTCTTTTTTTTATCAAACTCACATTAACACACAATAAAGAGCATGTCTTAAACGTTACAGGTTCCTACGAGATCATATGAATATTCAAGTGAAAAGGAAGGGAGAGGTTTGTTTTGGGTATCATCTTCTTCACCTTATCTTTTAAAGCTTTTTGGCTGTGGCAGCTTAAGGCTCCCACGGGTGAACTGACGTGAAAGGGATATAGATTAGCTCATGACAACGAGCCCTAAGTGTGACATAAGAGGGAGTTGAGAGATCAAGTCTAGATTTTCTAGGAATAGTACTCTCCACTTGTTTCTTTTTTATTTATTTTCTAAACAATCGTGATTACTTTCTATTTCAGGTTTGTACAGAAGTACACGTGATTTCTAGGTTAAATGTTATTCTATTCAATCTTGCTTCTATTGTTTAATATTTAGGTTTGAATGTTTTTAGTATGAAAGTGTTATTGCGGTCACTGACTGTAACACCCCAAACCCGGTCCAAACACCACGACCGAATCTGGTATGTTACGAGGGAAAACGTATTTGAAAATTTTGAGGTTGTACTAGTTAGACTTGATAAAACTTTGTTTCTTTTCGAAAACGAGTTGTTGAATATTGTTACTAGAACATTCAGTCTTAGAAAAAAATTTTTGGTTTCAAGTTTGAATCCGATTGTTTTTCATTCAATTAAAAATATCGGTGTGATACCCGATGGTATAGTTCAAAAACATCTCGCTTTGTTGGTTTGAAAACGGTGTCTTTCCAAATTTTAAATAAATTCGTACCAAGTTATTTTCGTTCTGACATATTAAAATCCAACGTAAAGCATAAACATTATAAAGCACACATCTAAAAAAGCTTTTACAAATCCAAGATAAAACCCGAATAAAAGTAAATAAACTAAAGTACCCAAATGCAATAATCTGAGCAAAGCTTTTATTAGAGCATGGCATGTGCACCCCGAGTCCATCCCGGCTCCAAGTCCGCGTCTACGAGTCACCTGAAATGTCAAAGGAGAGGGTGAGTCGAGTGACTAAGTGTGTAAATCCCGCTCCCGAATAAACCACATGCTAACACACATCATACAAAGCAACATAATTAATGCAACCCGATCCTAACCATCCATGTCACCTTTTCTACCCGCAGTGTGGTACCAAACCACTTGGTGGTGCCAAACCACCGGTGACGTATAGTCACAATGTGTTACCAAAACACTTTGGTGTCCCAAAGACACATTATCCATCAATGTGGTCCCAAACCACTGGTGTCCCAAAGACACAATTGTGCTACCAAAGCACTGGTGACCGAAGTCACAAATCTGGTGATGGGGCCAACCCATCGTGTGTTACCAAAACACTAGCAGACGATCCCATATCTCAAGTGGGGCCAACCCACGGTGGTCAAACCACGGGGACAAGTCGCAATGAGGTGCCAAACCTCTCGTGTCCCAAAAAGACACGATGTGCTACCAAAGCACTGGTGACCGTAGTCACAAATCGGTGATGGGGCCAACCCATCGTGTGTTACCAAAACATCGGCGTCAATCCCGTATAATCATGCGTGGGGCCAACCCATGCGTGTATGCTGAGCCATTGGGACGAGGCGGCGAGGTACCAAACCTCTGGAGGTGCCAAACCTCTGGTGACCCAAAGTCACAAAGTGTGCTACCAAAGCATTTGGTGCTCGTCGTCGCACAAAATATCACCGCTCCTTCCACTCGTATCACCCATCAACATACCATACTCATGTAATCATGCATATCATACAATCATGCATCTCATGTCGTATCTCATGTCACATATATCCACGATCATGGTAACATATAACTCATCATTAAAAATAGTAATCTTGACTTACGAATCGAGAATCATACCCATTAGGGTATCATATCAATCATCATCTTTGTATCATTAGTCATCACACGGTTATCAATCATATTACTAAATATAAGTGTGTTAGTATACACACACGATAATACGAGTCTAAAATCCCAATCGAAACGATCTAGGTCCTTCGAAATCGACTCCTACAATCGGCCAACATTAGGGGTTAGGCATCTAAGACATTCGGCCAAAAACACTTAACCAAAGGGGTTAATATCGAACCCTTACCTTCACTTGGTTTGGTTTCCTACCAAACCCGAACCACAGTGGTTCCTCCTTTAATCAACAATCGGCTACACCTTAAGAGAGAATGGTTAATCATTAATCACTTTAAACTTAAACTTAATCGAAATCAAGCGATTGCACTAACAAAAATATACCAGCTGCTTACCCTTTACTTACTAATCGGTCACTTGCGGTCAAGGCTTCAATTGATCGCCTCACCTAATCACCACCACGATCAAAAGACCTATCACAAAATGATAACCCAAAAAGGTTAACACCCTTCCAACGACCATAATCGGTCCTTAACCAAACAACCAACAAAGATCGCGCAAGAGGGGATATGGCCATTCGGCCTTGCACTTACCAACACCCAATATTCGGCCAAACCGGGACTTCTAGGAGAGGGGAAATATTCGGCTAAGTTGTAAACAATAGAAAGGAGAAATCGGTACTAGGTGTTTAACACTCTTGTTTTCGGTTTTGGATTAAAAGAGAAAGAAAGAACATAGGTGAGAAGAAATGGAGATTACTGGCACTAGGATTTGAGAAAATAGAAGAACGTTTGGGGCAAGTTGATATGGTTTGGCTAGCAAGAGAAGAGATGGAAAATGTTTTGGAGAGGTGGAGTTTCGGCTCAAGTGTTTTAAGAGAAAGAATGAAAAATACGAGGAGAGAAGGGTAGCTAGTTTCGGCAACACTGAGGATTAAGAGAAGCAATTGCACCCAATCGGCTAGATGCCCAAAAGAAAAGTCGGCAAGGTATGGTTGCTTGAAGCTTTTCGGTTTCAAAGAGGAATAGAAAATGAGAGACTTATTTTGAGAGAAGAATCGGCTAACAAAAGACCAAGGAAGAGCTTTTGCTTGGAATTGACTATGACCAGAAAATGCCTAGCTTGCCAAAGTGAGTTTTGCACTACCACTTACCACACCAAGCCGTCCACTTCTCCCCTCCATTCCCTAAAAATTCGGCCAAAACCCTCCAATAACTCCCAACCACACATTCGAACAACCATGACCAAGTCTTCCTCCTACAATTACTCTCCACCCAACATTTGAACTTTTGACTTGGTCCAAAATGGAATTTAAACTACATACAACTCTTCCATCCTATGCCAGTCCAAAATGAGAACCAAAATGGGAACTCCATGATTCGAACACTAGACCTCCACCTCATGGAATTGACGCCACACCAAGCTCCCAAGTGACGCATGCTTTGCCACTCCACCAGCTCCTCTTTTGTGCTCAGAAACACAACATAAAATACACATCCCTCAGCTCCATCAGCTCCCTTGACTTAACACCCAAAACCAAAATTTCCCATACACTCAGCACACACCTAGGCTACAATTAAGCCCCTAAAACACCGAAATAGCAACACAAAGACACCAAACACATGCAATATCATGCAACACAAAATAGCCCCTAACCGGGATATTACGGTTCTACCCCCTCTAAAAATAATTTGGCCTCGAAATTACAGTCAAAAGAGTTGTGGGTATTCTTTGTCTCATCGTATCCTCGGGTTCCGCGTAGCTTCCTCCACGCCATGATTCCGCCAAAGAACCTTAACTAAAGGCACAGACTTTCCACGTAGAACCTTCACATCCCGATCAAGAATCTGCACAGGTTCCTCCTCCATAGTCAAGTCTGGATTTACCTCGATCTCCTCCACTGCTACTACATGCGATGGATCTGAACGATACCTCCGAAGCATCGAAACGTGAAAAACGTCGTGAATCTGGCTAAGCTCTGCTGGCAACTCAAGCTGATATGCCACTGGTCCAACTCGTCTCAATACCTTATATGGCCCAATAAATCTCGGACTCAGCTTGCCTTTTCTGCCAAACCTCAGCACCTTCTTCCAAGGCGAGACCTTTAAGAAAACCCGATCTCCCACAGCGAACTCTATATCTCTTCGCTTAAGGTCGGCATAAGACTTTTGCCGGTCCGAAGCTTCCTTTAAACGAGACTGAATCAACTTAACCTTGTCTTCTGTCTCAGTAACCAACTCGGGTCCCAACAACTGACGTTCACCTAACTCTGTCCAACAAGTAGGTGAGCGACACTTCCTACCATACAGCGCCTCATATGGTGCCATTTTGATGCTTGCTTGGTAACTATTGTTGTAGGCGAATTCGGCTAACGGTAGAAACTCTTCCCAACTGCCCCTGAAGTCCAGAACACAACCTCTCAGCATGTCTTCCAAGATCTGAATGACCCTTTCTGACTGCCCGTCAGACTGTGGGTGAAAAGCCGTGCTGAAATCCAAGCACGTACCCAGAGCCTGATGCAATGCTCTCCATAACCTCGACGTAAACCTGGGATCCCTATCTGAGATTATCGAAACTGGAACACCGTGTAGCCTTACTATCTCTGACACATAAAGCTTCGCCAATCTCTGAAGTGAGTAGTCCACTCTCACCGGAATAAAATGGGCCGACTTAGTCAGACGGTCCACGATAACCCAAACTGAATCCTTCTTGCTTGGCGTAAGCGGTAAACCACTGACGAAATCCATAGTTATCCTTTCCCACTTCCACTGAGGAATTTTCACAGGCTGAAGCAAACCCGACGGTAACTGATGTTCCGCCTTGACCTGCTGACAAGTCAGACACTTCCCAACAAACTCTGTCACTTCTTTCTTCAGGCCAGGCCACCAAAACTGCTCTTTAAGATCCCTATACATCTTGCTACCTCCAGGATGCATAGCATAAGGACTGCTATGTGCATCCTGAAGAATCTTCTTCCTCAGCTCAACATCTTTAGGCATACAAGCCTTCCCTTGAAAACATGAACCTCATCGCTAGACAAGTCAGTAACCCTCCAAACTACCATTCGCACTTGTAACCTTGGCGCACTCGAGAACCTCATCCTCCAAGCTGTTTCTCTTTGATCTGCTTGACCCAAGTAGGCTTAACTCGACTCTGCGAATACTCCCGTCGTCATACAAACTCAAATGGGCAAACATCGCTCTTAAGTCCGAAACAACCCTACGGCTCAACGCGTCTGCCACTACGTTAGCCTTGCCCGGATGATACTCGATCGAACAGTCGTAGTCCTTGAGCAACTCAACCCATCTACGCTGCCTCAAATCCAGATCCTTCTGAGTCAATAGATACTTCAAACTCTTATGATCTGTGTAGACTATTGATCTCTCACCGTACAAGTAGTGCCTCCAGATTTTTAGAGCGAAGACTACAGCTGCTAGCTCCAAGTCGTGCGTCGGATAGTTGACCTCGTGTGGCCTCAGCTGCCGAGAAGCATAAGCCACCACCTTACCCTACTGCATTAGCACACAACCCAATCCCGTGTGTGATGCATCGCAGTACACTGTGAATTCCTTACCAGCCTTAGGTTGAATTAAAACGGAGCCTCTGTCAAGATCTTCTTCAACTTATCAAAACTCTCCTGCTGTTTCTCAGTCCAAACGAACGGAACTCCCTTCCTTAACGGCTTAGTCATGGTCGCAATTAACGAAACCCTCAACAAATCTTGGTAGTATCTCGCCAAACCCGGAAACTCGAATCTCAATGATCGACCTAGGAGGCTTCCAATCCAAAACCGCCTCAACCTTCCGAGGATCTACTCTAATCCCTCAGTTGATACTACATGACCCAAAAACGTCACTTCACTAAGCCATAACTCGCACTTCACCGAACTTAGCATAGAGTTGCTTTTCCTCAAAATTTGCAACACCACTTTTAAGTGTGCATCATGCTCTTCTTCCGACCTTGAGTAAACCAAGATGTCGTCAATAAAAACCATGACGAAACGGTCTCAGATACATCTTTGAAACACCCTATTCATCATATCCATAAAAGGCTGCCGGGGCGTTAGTCAACCCGAACGGCATTACCAGAATTCGTAGTGCCCGTATCGAAGTCCAAACGCCGTCTTATGGATATCCGCTCCTTAACTTTCAACCGATGGTACCCGAGCCTCAAATCGATCTTTGAAAACACCGATGCACCTTTTGGTGATCAAACAAGTCATCTATCCGTGGTAGTACGGATACTTGTTTTTAATCGTCCACTTATTCGGTTGGCGTAATCGATACACATCCGCATCGCATGCCGTCCCTTCTTCTTGACGAATAATACGGCGCTCCCCACGGCGAAACACTTGGCCTAATGAAGCCTCGATCCAACGACTCCCGAACCGAGCCTTAAGCTCCACCAATTCCTTTGGTGCCATCCTATATATAGAGCAATAGACCTTCGCGCAATCACGGTAGCAGATCTATCCCAAACTCTACCTCACGATCCGGTGGTAAACCGGAAGCTCCTCCGAAACACATCAACAAATTCCTTATGAAGACGAACCTTCTCAACAGCGGACTCTTTAGCCTCCAAGGCATACACATGAACCACATACGCTTCACACATTCTTCCCCGACCATCTTTACTGACTTTTAGTGCCGATACCACATTGGATAAGTAATCTCTCCTATTACCTATCATAATCACTTCATCTCCTTATCCATCGATAGAACCATGCGCTTAGCGCGCAATCCACCTTGGCACGGTACTTCACCGGCCCGGTCCATCCCGAGAATCGATCGAACTCCTCAAACGGCGGTTCCATCGGATCAAGAAGAAAAAATGACCCTTGGAGTTCTAGGGGTACCTCCTTATACAACTTATCTACCACTACTGAGTGACCTGAGGGCTAAGTATAGTCATCCGCCTAGAAGATATCTCGAATCTAAGTCCATGGTCTCAACTATACTACTAGCAACATACGAATGCGTGGAACCCAAGTCAATTAAAGCAAGATAGGAGAACCAAAAATCAAAAACGCACCGGTGATTACGTCAGGTGCGTCGCCCTCTCGCGCGCGCTAGCTGCATACACCGCATCGCCGTCGTGCCTCGAACTACCCGCGCTTCCTCGCCGGTGCTCCACGACCTCGACCAAATCCATTACCGCCTCGCCATTACCACGGCCCCTACGTGGTGGCGGTTCATTACCTCTGAACCGACACGGCCCGACTCTCGGATCGAATCACTCGCCATCCTACGCGGACAAATCCCTAATGCGATGATCGAGAGAACCACACTCGAAGCAACCTTTTCCACGGTCCAACAACCACCCCAATGAGTTTTCCCACATCGATTACATGCGGCGGTCCACGCCTCGCAGCAAAGAATGAACCTAGCAGATCGATTACGCCCCACCGGTCAGCCCTCTTCGCGGATTGCGGACGATCCGTAAGACCCAAGCTCCTCTTAAGCCTACTCTGTCCATGCTCGTCTTACCGACTCGACTTAACCCCTCGGCTACCTTAGCCTTCTCAACTAAGACAAACAAACTCGCTCCTGGCGAGGAGCAATCAAGCAACCTCAACTCGTCCTCAGACCATCTCGAAAACGAACACACCTCTCATGCTCGGTGGCTACTATGCCCGGCATACCTACTCACCAGGAACTCACCTGCGTACTCAAGAACAGATTTACTCTCGAACAAGCCTCGTAAATGCCTTTCTTTGAGAGTCGATGTAACTAGCCCCGATGTATTTCTTTTGATATGCGGCTCTGAAATAATCCCATGTCGATCCTCATTTGCCACATCGTCCCGAACGGTGAGCCACCACCGATATGACTCATCCCGAAGAAGCGTCACGATGCCCTTAAGCTTCTCCTCGCAGAGAAGGTCCGAGATCATCCATGATCCGCTCGGTTGCCTCCAGCCAATATTCAGCGGTGCTTAGGAGCAACACCCGATACACCTCGGAAAAATTCGGCCCCATTAGCCCGAGTCTCTCGAGAACGATTTCCTAACTCCCGCACCACCACTTACACCGGCTACTCTTTCCAACACCCGCACATCGCTCGTGACATCGCATCGTCTCGGCCCGATCTCGGAACTCACCACCTCCACGGTGGTGGCGGGCAAGCATCTCGTTTTTCGACCCTTGACCGGATCCTACGGGTTCGTAAACCGTCATTCTACCCCTACCTACTACCACGAGTATTACGACCACGTCCGCCTCGAGTGCTCATGTCTAAACGATCTACGTTTTCGATTAAGAAGATTTTTATGCATTAGTATCGTTCCACTTTCTTAACCGCAAAGAAATTTTATGGATAGAGTTTAATCGGGGTTCTTTCGAGCAACCAAGGTTTCAATCTTCTATCCTATTCACCCAAAAGAAGTCATACATCCATTCCTTAACCCTTTCCATACCTATTCACTCATCGGACATTCTTCGCCCATTCCATTCTAGCCCGGTATTTTCGTCATTTTCCTACAGGGTATTTTCGTAATAAAAGATATTTTAAAACTTTCAGAAAGCCCGGTCAATTTGAAATTCCAAAAATTTGAGAGTGTTCTTTGGAAATTTTGTAAAACACTTCGTTTTGGAAACCGTGGGTATTTTAGTAATTTTCACAAATTGAGGCGTTCTCAGAATTTTCCAAAATCAAATTTTCGATTGATATTTTGTAAAGCAGAATGTTTGAATTTCATAACATCATTGAAATTTTGGCAAAATCTTTGGATTGCTATTTTATAAACCGAGGGCATTTTAGTAAATTTACCCCTAAGGGCATTTTTGTAATTTTCCATAAATCGGGTTTTTCAAGAAGATTGTTGTAAATGTGACATTTTCGGTTTTGAAAGAGTTTATTGCGAAAAGTGTGAAAACATTAGGGTTGTTGTTGTATTTTTGAAAACATGGCTAATTCCCTTTTCGGGTTTTAGTCGTTAGGTTAAGTCATGACCGAGCCTTCTTGGTCGGGGTGAACTCGAGCTACGCACGGGTGGGATACTGCGAAGAGGAGGTGAGTCACGAGGATCGCTTAAATACCGTGCTCTTAGGATCCTCTCCTAGACATGCGTCTGGAGTTACCACACCCACAGCCCCGTGGTGAGTCATAGATTGGTTTAGTGCTTTAAGTCTTATGCTTTAGTTCAAGTGTTTGAGTGATCTAATCCTAGAGTTCAAGTCCTATAAATCTAACTACGTTCCATATCACCTACCCTTCTACAAATAATAATTCACGTAAGAGTTTAGAATTACTTACAGGCGAATCAAGTGTGGGAGACTCGGTGCCATGCCTTGTAAACCATGTATTCAATCCCAAAACACTTAAAACGAACTTTTGAAAACAATTTGGGCCTCAAGCCCCACAGTGAGCTTTTAACTTAGCTCGATACCACAATTGTAACACCCCAAACCCGGTCCAAACACCACGACCGATAGAATACGGTATGTTACGAGGAAAACGTATTTGAAAATTTTGAGGTTGTACTAGTTAGACTTGATAAAACTTTGTTTCTTTTCAAAACGAGTTGTTAAATATTGTTACTAGAACATTCGGATCTTAGAAAAAATTTTTGGTTTCAAGTTTGAATCCGATTGTTTTTCATTCAATTAAAAATATCGGTGTGATACCCGATGGTATAGTTCAAAAACATCTCGCTTTGTTGGTTTGAAAACGGTGTCTTTCCAAATTTTAAATAAATTCGTACCAAGTTATTTTCGTTACAGCATATTAAAATCCAACGTAAAGCATAAACATTATAAAGCACATCTTAAAAAAAGCTTTTACAAATCCAAGATAAAACCCGAATAAAAGTAAATAAACTAAAGTACCCAAATGCAATAATCTGAGCAAAGCTTTTATTAGAGCATGGCATGTGCACCCCGAGTCCATCCCGGCTCCAAGTCCGCGTCTACGAGTCACCTGAAATGTCAAAGGAGAGGGTGAGTCGAGTGACTAAGTGTGTAAATCCCGCTCCCGAATAAACCACATGCTAACACACATCATACAAAGCAACATAATTAATGCAACCCGATCCTAACCATCCATGTCACCTTTTCTACCCCGTGTGGTACCAAACCACTGGTGGTGCCAAACCACTGGTGACGTATAGTCACAATGTGTTACCAAAACACTGGTGTCCCAAAGACACATTATCCATCAATGTGGTCCCAAACCACTGGTGTCCCAAAGACACAATTGTGCTACCAAAGCACTGGTGACCGAAGTCACAAATCTGGTGATGGGGCCAACCCATCGTGTGTTACCAAAACACTAGCAGACGATCCCATATCTCAAGTGGGGCCAACCCACGGTGGTCAAACCACAGGGACAAGTCGCAATGAGGTGCCAAACCTCTGGTGTCCCAAAGACACAGTGTGCTACCAAAGCAGCGGTGACCAGTAGTCACAAATGCGGTGATGGGGCCAACCCATCGTGTGTTACCAAAACAACGGCGTCAATCTCATATAATCATCTGTGGGGCCAACCCATCGTGTGGTATCTGAGCCACTCGGGACGAGACGCTGAGGTACCAAACCTCTGGAGGTGCCAAACCTCTGGTGACCCAAAGTCACAAAGTGTGCTACCAAAGCACTGGTGCTCGTCAGCACAAAATATCACTGCTCCCTCCACTCGTATCACCCATCAACATACCATACTCATGTAATCATGCATATCATACAATCATGCATCTCATGTCAGTATCTCATGTCACATATATCCACGATCATGGTAACATATAACTCATCATTAAAAATAGTAATACTGACTTACCCGAATCCAGAATCATACCCATTAGGGTATCATATCAATCATCACTGTATCATTAGTCATCACACGGTTATCAATCATATTACTAAATATAAGTGTGTTAGTATACACACCTGATAATACGAGTCTAAAATCCCAATCGAAACGATCTAGGTCCTTCGAATCATCGACTCCTACAATCGGCCAACATTAGGGGTTAGGCATCTAAGACATTCGGCCAAAAACACTTAACCAAAGGGGTTAATATCGAACCCTTACCTTCACTTGGTTTGGTTTCCTACCAAACCCGAACCACAGTGGTTCCTCCTTTAATCAACAATCGGCTACACCTTAAGAGAGAATGGTTAATCATTAATCACTTTAAACTTAAACTTAATCGAAATCAACTGATTGCACTAACAAAAATATACCAACTGCTTACCCTTTACTTACCAATCGGTCACTTGCAGTCAAGGCTTCAATTGATCGCCTCACCTAATCACCACCACGATCAAAAGACCCTATCACAAAATGATAACCAAAAAGGTTAACACCCTTCCAACTCGACCATAATCGGTCCTTAACCAAACAACCAACAAAGATCGCAAGAGGGGATATGGCCATTCGGCCTTGCACTTACCAACACCCAATATTCGGCCAAACCAGGACTTCTAGGAGAGGGGAAATATTCTGGCTAAGTTGTAAACAATAGAAAGGAGAAATCGATACTAGGTGTTTAACACTCTTGTTTTTTTGGTTTTGGATTAAAAGAGAAAGAAAGAACATAGGTGAGAAGAAATGGAGATTACTGCACTAGGATTTGAGAAAATAGAAGAACGTTTGGGGCAAGTTGATATGGTTTTGGCTAGCAAGAGAAGAGATGGAAAATGTTTTGGAGAGGTGGAGTTTCGGCTCAAGTGTTTTAAGAGAAAGAATGAAAAATACGAGGAGAGAAGGGTAGCTAGTTTCGGCAACACAAGGGATTAAGAGAAGCAATTGCACCCAATCGGCTAGATGCCCAAAAGAAAAGTCGGCAAGGTATGGTTGCTTGAAGCTTTTCGGTTTCAAAGAGGAATAGAAAATGAGAGACTTATTTTGAGAGAAGAATCGGCTAACAAAAGACCAAGGAAGAGCTTTTGCTTGGAATTGACTATGACCGAAAATGCCTAGCTTGCCAAAGTGAGTTTCAAGACTACCACTTACCACACCAAGCCGTCCACTCTCTCCTCCAATTCCCCTAAAAATTCGGCCAAAACCCTCCAATAACTCCCAACCACACATTCGAACAACCATGACCAAGTCTTCCTCCTACAATTACTCTCCACTCAACATTTGAACTTTTGACTTGGTCCAAAATGGAATTTAAACTACATACAACTCTTCCATCCTATGCCGCCCAAAATGAGAACCAAAATGGGAACTCCACAGGTTCGAACACTAGACCTCCACCTCATGGAATTGACGCCACACCAAGCTCCCAAGTGACGCATGCTTTGCCACTCCACCAGCTCCTCTTTTGTGCTCAGAAACACAACATAAAATACACATCCCTCAGCTCCATCAGCTCCCCTGACTTAACACCCAAAACCAAAATTTCCCATACACTCAGGCACACACCTAGGCTACAATTAAGCCCCTAAAACACCGAAATAGCAACACAGCACACCAAACACATGCAATATCATGCAACACAAAATAGCCCCTAACCCGGGATATTACACTGACATTTAAAAGTGCAGCGTGTAACACCCCTAAACCCGGCCCATGCATTTCGACCGGGTCTGGTATGCTACGAGTTGTACATTGAAAACTTTTGCTTCGTTGGGTTTGGAAGTCGTAAGTTAATTAGACATTATTTGAGTGAATAAGTGACATTTTAAAAATAAAACCTTTGAATTATTTTTATTAAGTATAATAAAACCTTCGACACAAATTCATAAGTTGCAGAACATTAAAACTACTTAATTGAATAAAAACTATGGGGGCCTTATTACATATAATTTCCCAAAACTAAAATCTTAAGAAAAACTGAAATAATCTAAAGAAATATAAATCGAAAACTGGATGGGCCCTCAAGTTCGTCTCGGCTCCCATGTCCACGATCTACTACTCATCTGAAAGAGTAGATAAAAAGGAAAGCAGTGAGTCACCAAGACTCAGTGTATAAATATCAAAACACACAACGACCTAAGCCCACAAACACATTATGGGCCCTGGCCTATACATAAAGGCAACAATCATGAATATAAATCAAATATTAAACAATGAATAGCCCAACCCATCCTAGGTTTCCATCCTCTACACACCAACCCGTACCAACCATCACACAGTGGTGATTTCTACAATCAACCCTCTATCCGCTACACACCATAACGACAGCCGTACTGCCTATTCCTGTTATTCAGGAATCATTAAATGTGGCATAGCCACCGATCACTGTGTGACCTAACATTCATATTTGTGGGATTTCTACCACCAATCACTATGTGACCTATCATGCACTTCCCCTTCAATAACATAATCCCACCCCATGCATACACATAAAAGAAACACCATGCAGATTTATACATATTTCGATACACATAGAGAGTTCTATGTTTACGCACTGCATATTAGCATAACCCCTTTTGGGTTCCATTCGACTGTCTATACAGCCTCTTTCCGGCTTTTTAGCCCATAACATAAATATATAGACATACATACAGGATTAATAGTGTGTTAGAGATCTACTCACCTGATTACTGATAAAACAATGCTTTCTATGTCGACACTATCCTTAGTCGACACAACTGCTATCTGCCTAAGGTGTTGTTTAGAAGCCAGTCCACAACTAAGTGGCCAATCTTGAACGACAGAGACCACTCGTCTCTTAAAATTAGGGATTCTCTCCTTTGCTTGATCCATATTTAATTCCATCACAAGTCCTTGTCAGAACTACTATCACAATATATGATCATTAATCCTCATCATAAAGTTAAGATCTTGCATATAATAAGCGAATCTAGTAAAAATCTAGGGAAAATCTTCTTACCTTAAAATCTCGAAATTAAAGACTAACGTTTTTCGGCTTTTAGATCCAGACGATCAAGTTTCCTTCAAATCTCAGAATGCCGCCCAACATAAAACCATTAAACTATTAGCTTTTCGACTTTTGCCTTTCAAAAACCGAAATAAAACGTGAGAGCTTAACAGAAGTCGATGCTTACCTTAACAAAGGGGATTCGGCTAGCACTAGAGAGAAGATTCAGCAATGCCAAAAGAAAAGATTAAATGCCAGAAGAATAGAGCTATCTCACAAATGGGATGAATAGAGAAAAACTATAGAGATTTTGGCTTTTTAGAGAAATCGGCTCAAGAGAAAAAGAATAGAGAAGAGAGTGAAAGGAGAGGTTTTGGCTTTTGAAGAAATTGAAGAAAAGAAATTGTAGAGGGAGAGGCTAAGAATTTTGGTACAAAGAGTGAAGAGGAAATTGGGGTTTAAATGCCAGAATCAATGAGATATCCCCTATATTTATAGAAATTTTGGCATCTACTGCTTAAAACTGAAAACGCCCTTCCTGGTAATTAAAAGTCAAGCTAATAAAAAGGGAAAATTCGGCACCCCTTATCCATGAAGTAGTCGAATTCTTTACTCCTCTAGGTGGTGGATTTTCGGCCATCACCTTGCCTTGCAGATAGCTCCTATCTTTTCTCCCTTTTTATCATCTATATTATCAATTATAAAATCCACATAAATCCTCCTATTTTTGAGGCTTGTTGCCATCCACTTCACCTAACCTTAATGCTGAATGTAGCTAACTTAAATTAAAGGATTTGGGCTCTATGAAACTTAAATTTTGGGCCTCTAACTCCTTGTGTGTGGCGTCACCCCTTGCTCTATTTTAAGTGCCGAAAATGGCGTAAAACATGGGCTCTTTGCGGCCAAAACTTAGCCCCCTTTAATTGTTAATGACGCCACCTTCTAATTGCCTTGCAGTGCCACCTTTTGTTGGGCCACAAGCCCACGTTAGTATTTTACACACAATTACCTCCTTTTTAAACTTTATAGTGTGCCTAAACACAAATTTCACCAAGGCTTTGCCCACATCCTGAGCCCAATTTGGACCCCTAACAGTTAAATTAATACATTACACCTATTCTCCTATTAAACGCATAGGCCCAAAAATTCAGGATGTTACAGTTCTACCCCCCTTAAAGAAATTTTGTCCTCGAAATTTCCAACTAACTATTAATCGTACTACCCAAGTCTCACCATTATGCTTTCGCTGCGCACTCTAATTTAATAATTGCACGCATACAGTTTCTATACCCAAAAATATAGCATCCACACAAAACATACCCGACTTAATGGTGATTGAACAATCCTGAGCCTTGTGCTCCTCAGACCCGCATCATAAACACATTCCTGACTTCCTCCAACATTCACCCGGATGACGCCTTCTGCAATATTCGCAAACCCGAAAGTTTGGACGTACCTTAACATGCTTCATAGAACGTGACTGCAACCCTAGAAAACTATGCTCTCTTTTTTTCTTATAGTCCACGCACCCAAGCCGAAGTGTTTCACTGATTTCTTTAACCTCCTTCAAGCATTCTCCCTAACTAGCATTGAGTCAAAGACATCGGGCCCTAACACTTCTACCACCTCGACCGTGGCCTCTTCTTCCTCTTCTGGCGCTCATTGTTGATTCTCGTATTATTTGAATTAGAAATTTTATGAATTATTAATTTCTTTCACTGCTTAACCACGAACAATCTTATGGAAAGTAGTTTTAAGAGTGGTCTTTCGAATTCGAACCTATCTATAGTTTCAGTCTCAAGTCTATCTCCTAATTCTAGAAACCATCACACATCAACATACAAATAGCATCCATGCACACACATTCATCGCATAAGGGTTTTTTTTTCATCATTTCTCTACCCGGGGTATTTTCGTAGTTTTCTCCTACAGGGTATTTTGTAATTTCCTCAAAATAGGGTATCTTGGTTTTATTTTATAAAGTAGGGGTACTTTGGAAAATTTAATTTTGCAAAATGGGTTACTTTTGTAAATCTAGCGGTTTTCGGGTAAATTTGCAAAACAGGGTATTTTATAAAGTCACGGTTGTTTTGGAAATTTTCACAAACCAAGGGTATTTTGGCAATTTTGCCAACCGAATTTTTCGGTAATTCTCACGAATTTTGGTGGTTTTACAGTTCTGGGGTATTCTGAGAAATTTTCACAAATAAGGGGTAATTTAGTAATTTTACAGAATAGGATGGTTGGTCTCTTTCGGGTTTTAGTTATAAGTTTTGGCCCGTCAACAAATCCTCGTGGCTAAGGTGAACAGTCACTACGCACAAGGTAGGATTCCAGCGAAGAGGTGGTGAGTCACTAGGACTGCTTAAGTACCAAGCTCTCTCTGAATCCAATCCTAGACATGCGTATACCTTTTGCCACACCCTAACCCAGCGATTTGTTCACAGGTTTGTTTAGTTGGATTAAGTCTTATGGATTTGAAGAGTTGTTTAACTAAGCCTAAGGTCCAACAATACTATCATACTAGCCTACTTCCATAAAGCCCATCAACCCAAAAAATATATCACATCAAGAGTTAGAATACTTACCTACGTGGATCGGGTGCCGGTAGACTCGAAGGCCATATCTTCTTTCAGACTTTTTTTTTCAAATCCACATCAACTTTTGAAAATATTACTATACCCATTTCACAGCCCGAGTTTTAAACTGGGCTCTGATACCAATTTGTAACACCCCCAAACCCAGCCCATGCTTTTTGACCGGATCTGGTATGCTGCGAGTTGTACATTGAAATCTTTTGCTTCGTTGGTTTTGGAAGTCGTAAGTTAATTAGACATTATTTGAGTGAATAAGTGACATTTTAAAAATAAAACCTTTGAATTATTATTATTAAGTATAATAAAACATTTGACACAAATTCATAAGTTGCAGAACATTAAAACTACTTAATTGAATAAAAACTATGGGGGCCTTATTACATATAATTTCTTAAAACTAAAATCTTAAGAAAAATCGAAATAATCTAAAGAAATATAAATCAAAAACTGGATGGCCCCTCGAGTCCGTCTCGGCTCCCATGTCCACAATCTACAACTCATCTGAAAGAGTAGAGAAAAAGGAAAGCAGTGAGTCACCAAGACTCAGTGTATAAATCTCAAAGCACACAACGACCTGAGCCCACAAACACATTATGGGCCCTGGCCCATACATAAAGGCAACAATCATGAATATAAATCAAATATTAAACAATGAATAGCCCAACCCATCCTAGGTTTCCATACTCTACACACCAACCCGTACCAACCATCACACCTTGGGGATTTCTACAATCAACCCTCCATTCGCTACACACCATAACGACCGCCGTACTGCCTATTCCTATTATTCAGGAATCACTAAAAGTGGCATAGCCACCGATCACTGTGTGACCTAACATTTATATTTGTGGGATTTCTACCACCGATCACTATGTGACCTATCATGCACTTCCCCTTCAATAACATAATCCCACCCCATTCATACACATAAAAGAAACATCATGCAAATTTATACATATTTCGATACACATAGAGAGTTCTATGTTTACGTACCTGGCATCTTAGCATAACCACTTTTTGGGTTCCATTCGACTGTCTATACAGCCTCTTTTCGGCTTTTTAGCCCATAACATAAATATATAGCCATACATACAGGATTAATAGCGTGTTAGAGATCTACACACCTGATTATGGATAAAACTATACTTTCTATGTCGACGCTATCCTTAGTCGACAAAACTGCTATCTGCCTAAGGTGTTGTTCAGAAGCCGGTCCACAACCAAGTGGCCAATCTCGAACGGCAGAGATCGCTTGTTTCTTAAATTTAGGGATTCTCTCTTTGCCTGATCCATATTTAATTCCATCACAAGTCCTTGTCAGAACTACTATCACAGTTTATGATCGTTAATCCTCATCATAAAGTTAAGATCTTCCATATAATAAGTGAATCTAGTAAAAATCTAGGGAAAATCTTCTAACCTTAAAATCCCGAAATTAGAGACTAACGTTTTTCGACTTTTAGATCTAGACGACCAAGTTTCCTTCAAATCCCGAAATGCCGCCCAACATAAAACCATTAAACTATTAGCTTTTCGACTTTTGCCTTTCAAAAACTGAAATAGAACGTGAGAGCTTAACAGAAGTCGACGCTTACCTTAACACAGAGTATTCGGCTAGCACTAGAGAGAAGATTCAGCAATGCCAAAGGAAAAGATTAAATGCCAGAAGAATAGAACTATCTCACAAATGGGATGAATAGAGAAAAACTATGGAGATTTCGGCTTTTTAGAGGAATCGGCCCAAGAGAAAAAGAATGGAGAAGAGAGTGAAAAGAGAGGTTTCAGCTTTTGAAGAAATTGAAGAAAAGAAATTGTAGAGGGAGAGGCTAAGAATTTCGATACAAAGAGTGAAGAGGAAATTGGGGTTTAAATGCCAGAATCAATGAGATATCCCCTATATTTATAGAAATTTTGGCATCTACTGCTTAAAACCGAAAACGCCCTTCCTGGTAATTAAAAGTCAAGCTAATAAAAAGGGAAAATTCGGCACCCTTTATCCATGAAGTAGTCGAATTCTTTACTCCTCTAGGTGGTGGATTTTCGGCCATCACCTTGCCTTGCAGATAGCTCCTATCTTTTCTCCTTTTTTATCATCTATATTATCAATTATAAAATCCACATAAATCCTCCTATTTTTGAGCCTTGTTGCCGTCCACTTCACCTAACCTTAATGCTGAATTTAGCTAACTTAAATTAAAGGATTTGGGCTCTATGAAACTTAAATTTTGGGCCTCTAACTCCTTGTGTGTGGCGTCACCCCTTGCTCTATTTTAAGTGCCAAAAATGGCGTAAAACATGGGCTCTTTGCGGCCAAAACTTAGCCCCCTTTAATTGTTAATGACGCCACCTTCTAATTCCCTTGCAGTGCCACCTTTTGTTGGGCCACAAGCCCACGTTAGTATTTTACACACAATTACCTCCTTTTTAAACTTTATAGTGTGCCTAAACACAAATTTCACCAAGGCTTTGACCACATCCTGAGCCCAATTTGGACCCCTAATAGTTAAATTAACACATTACACCTATTCTCCCATTAAACGCATAGGCCCAAAAATTCAGGATGTTACACAGCGACAGTTTAAGCTAACAAGCATGAGAACGGAAGTTGCTTAAGGATTAGAGGAATTTAATTCACTTGTTCTTAATAGTGTTCCATTGTCATCATTGGAAGGTGTGGTTAATGTGCATGTTTATGTCTTAGATTAAATATAGAAGTTAAGCTTGGTAAGATATTTGTAACACCCCTTACCCGTATTTAACGCCAGAATAGGGTACGGGTCATTACCGGAACACATACACTTGTATACGTATTAAACTGAGTCATAAAATTTCATCCAAATTAAAACGTTTCAAATTTTTATCTTTGAGCCCCTAAATAGGGCCTACGAGGCCCATACATACTTTGGTAGTGGTCTGGGACTAAACCGAGAACTTTGTAAAACATTATATAATTTCTTGAAAAACAAGGGCACACTCAGCATTATCACATATAAATATCAACCAATCGTAATAAGCTTATCTCAAAGTAAATTTTTCATGTTATTCACTGCAAAAAGTCATTCTGATTTATCGAAATGCAATGTTCAATCAGAACGATAACATTTTATCCATATTCCTCAACTTATGGTTAATCCATTGTATCCATTAACACATACATATCATCATAAATCATAGAGAATCAATTCAGAAAAATCAATATATTCACTAAGTTACACGAACTTAACCCCTTTCAGCATTATCGATGGTAGTTCAGTTAGAACACATCCCTGCTTTAATCAAAACAAATCTCATTAGAGTCGGGAGATACCACATTCTCACAGTTCTTATATGGCATGTATAGCTAGACTCTTGCACACACTATGTTAGTCCGAGAATCGACTAAACCATAGCTCTGATACCACTAAATGTAACACCCCTTACTCGTATTCAATGCCGGAATAGGGTACGAGGCATTATCAAAACACATACACTTGTAAAGTATTAAACCGAGTCATGAAATTTCATCCAAATTAAAAGTTTTCAAATTTTTATCTTTAAGTCCCTGAATAGGGTCTACAGGGCCCAATACATACTTTGGAAGTGGTCCAAGACTAAACCGAGAACTTTGGAAACCATTAGAAATTTTCTTAAAAAATAGGGGCACACGCCCGTGTCCAAGGCCATGTCCTTCACACAACCGAGATACACGCCCGTGTGTTTGGCCGTGTGACATTTTAAATTTCTGAAAATCAAGTGTAGACTTTACACACCCTGGGCACATGGCTTTGTGGCCACAAGTAAGGCTATTTACCAAGCCCTTTGCCACCACAAAACACTTATACAAATTTATCATCACACAACATGGTATTATTAAGCATTCAAACATCCACACTAAGACATCCACATACCATTTACAAACCACATTCATCATGCATAATCACACACACACTTAACCATTCACATCATGCAACTTACACAACCAATCACATTTACCACTCATAATTATCACACATTTACTCATCCAACACATGCAAGCATATACATCCTTGAAATGCATCATTATAGACTTATAACATAACAATTATTAGCAACCTTAAACAACCTTATACAACAATAACTATGAAATAGCATAGGCTAACTCATAATAATATATACACACATAATCAAGTCCCTATACATAATATAGACTTAAAAATACTTAAAGATCGTTGATACAATACCAATCAATAACTTTTTCGTGTGATAGAATCTCCGACGACCTCCAACTCGAGCTAGCATCTGTGACACTATAGGAAAAAGGAAAGGAATGGGGTAAGCATTATAGCTTAGTAAGTAGGTATGTAAATAATAAGTGATTTAGTAACAGACTTTTATAAATCTTCACAATATGTTCTGAAGATAATACAATCATAATTGCACATAGTTCCACTATTTATTCATGTTCATCTCAAGCTGTCCACTCGAGTCACAGTCACTAAATTATTTATATCTTGAGTTATGGAACTCCAAATTAAGTTCCTCAAATTTTCCCTGAAACTAGACTCACATATATGTTTACTATAAAATTTTCAGAATTTTTGGTTTAGCCAATAAGTACAGTTTATTCTTTAATTTCTCCCCTGTTCTGCTATCTGATAGTTTCGACCCTTCTTCACTAAAAATTAATTATCTCTTTATACAAGATTCAGAGGATGCTTTCGTTTGTTTCTTTTGAAAATAGACTCATTAAAAAATTTAAGCAAATAAATTATCAACTATAATTATATTTTTAAAATTTTTAATGATTTTCCCAAGTCAGAACAGGGGATTCCGAAATCATTCTGACTCTATCTTATAGAAATTCAAATATATCAGAATGTGAAATTCCTTTGCTTACACCGTTTATTTTATATGAAAATAGACTTAATAAGATTCAATTTAATATCTTATTCAACCTCTAATTATATGTCCACCATTTTTGGTGATTTTTCAAAGTCACACAACTACTGCTATCCAAAATTATATTATTGCTAATTTTACACTTTCATGTTTTCTTCGTATTAACATTCATTTGCACACACATAATACCAAGCATGTCCATAGCTAGCCATTCCAATAGCTAGTCATTAACAAATATTTATAAGTCCTTATAGTCATACTTACTCCACATCAATCTTACCAAATTTCGATCACATATCGAGCACATTGCTCATGAATATATATATATACACATGTACCTCCACTCATTCATCACATAATCACAATCATTTACACTTAATCATTTCCCGTTGAACATATCGGAATATTAACAGATACATCGGAATATTGCACATAGTGCCACACTTGTAGCCAAAGCTACTTCACATCACTTATCACACATAGGTTCATTCTTGAGCTATTCACATTCGAGGGTCTGCTCACACAAGCTGTCGGTCATTCGTAACTACTCAGTGTTGCTCACACAAGCTGTCAGGTATCTGCAACACACGCCGGCATACCCAGCCACTGGTAAAACTTAAGACCAGCACCCGGATTCACTTAGTCAAAATTTCACATAGATTTCACATAGGTTCCTAGTGACATGTCACTTGTATCCTATTCTATTCCTAAGGTTCAATCGAGAAATTTCTCACTTGTCAATATTTTGTCAATTACATCAAATATTCAGCCACAATTCATACCACTTATCAAAATATGAAAACGTAAGTAAAAACGATGCATTATTTACATACAAACTTACCTCGGTAGCACAATCGGTGAAAATGACTTATTCGTCATATTTTTTGTTTTCCTCCTGTTCTAAGTCCGACTCTCATTTTTCTTGATCTATAACAACACATTTCACTTATTTATTCAACATGCCACTCAAATTAACCCAAAATTCACATTTTGGAAAATTATATTTTTTTCCCTAAACTTTGTCATATTACAATTTTGCCCCTAGGCTCGTAAAATGATTTTCATTCAATTTCTTTGTATTTTAAGCCTAGCTGAACCATTTTCATTGCTACAACAGCCCACAATTTCCACTATTTCACACTTTTATGACAAATTTTATAACTTTTCCAAATTACTCCTTTTAGCATTGTCACCGAAAATCACTTAGTAAAAGTCGTTTCTCTAACCATAAACATGCATTTTCTACCATTAAACACAAAAATACACACATATTCATCATGGGTAAAAACCCTAGACTTTAACCATGACTCAAATTAGTGGTAGAAATAGATAGATCTTGTTACGAAGATTTCAAAAACGTAAAAATCATTAAAAACGGGGCTAGAACGGACTTACAATCGAGCTTGAAAGCTTGAAAAACCCTAGCCATGGTTTCCCCTTGTAAAATTTGGCCATGGGGTTGAGGATGGACAAAAAGTGGCTTTTAATTTTGTTTTTAATTCATTTTAATTACTAAATGACCAAAATGCCCCTAACTTAAAAATATTCTATTTCACTTATTTCATGTCCATTTTTGTCCAAAAATTAACCAATGGTCTAATTATCATTTAAGGACCTGAAATTTAAAATTTCATAACAATTGCACATCTCTAACATGTAGAACTCAACTTTTGCACTTTTTACAATTTAGTCCTTTTGACTAAATTGAATGCCCAAACGTCGAAATTTTTCAACAAAATTTTCACGAAATCATTACGTGAAATTGTAGACCATAGAAATATAATAAAAATAATTTTTTCCTCGTCAAATTTGTGGTCCCAAAACCACTGTTACGACTAGGCCCAAGGTCAGGCTGTTACAATATTCATTGCAAATTAATGCATCGACAATGACCTATCATTTTATACCTTGTGAGCACTTAGTATTCTGTTGAATATTCATGTTGGGGATCCCAATTTATCATTATCATATTTTATCTTATTGTTATTGCTTCGACAACTACTCTCATAATTTATCTCATTTCTATCTATTTATTACACTAACATTGATAGAAAAAAGACAACCATCCTCGTGGGTCGATATCTGATAGACTCATATCTATCTACTATACTTTCATCGATAGTGTACGCTAGCATATTATTACTGTGACGTAAAACAACCAATCATGTTTTGGCACCGTTGCCGAGGATGGCGTTTGTTTGATGTTTGATGTTTGTTTTTGTTTTTTTTATTTAATATTATTTGGTTGTTACTTTTTTTTTCTTTTTGTCTCTTTTTTTTCACATTTTATTTTAGGTGTTGTATGACCCGAAGCAATCCGGATTTTATTGCCGATTTTGAATGATTATCAATATCCTATCTCTAGAGCTGCACAGGTAAAAACTACTCCGGGAGTTATTGAATTGGACACAATATCTGCACTTAGTGCTCAAGTTTATTCTCTTGCAAATATGATTAAAAAAATATGCAAGGGACGAGTGACGTTGCACCTATACAAGTCACTCAACAAGTTGATATTCCAACCTTTTGTTGTGAGATTTGCAGTGACAACCACAACTATGAAAATAGTCCACAACATGCAGAGAATACCTTTTATGTCAGTAACATCTGCAACAATTCTGATGGCACCTCTTATAATAATTTTTCAATCAATCAACAGTCTTGGGGAACTCGGAATGCTGAACAAAATGTTGCGTGATGGTGGTCTGAAAGCTTTAATATTTATAATAAGAATGATCGAGCCTAAAAACTAACTATCACCACGATTAAGGCAAGCGCACCTATCGAACAGTAGTATAGCTTAGTGGCAAGATCGGAATCTCAAACCCAAGAGAACCAAAAGTACTAGTACTAACTTTTTTTTTCTAGCCTAAAATAAAGAGGATTGATATCTATCTAACTAATTACTAAACTAAGGATGCTAAGACACAGAGAATGAATTGGGGGAAATACTTTTGAGAAAACCAATTAATTAAGACAATACCACGGGAAGAATCCACCTAGACTTCACTTGTTATTTAACTCTGAACCAGATTATTTATTCACTTGACTTGATCCGTAAGATTCCCTAATTTATATTAATACCTCTTTCGAGGCTACTAACTTCTAACCCAAGGTTGATTAATTGAAACCCCTTTCTAATTAAAACCTCTAGTGTTGCATTAATTCGATCTATGGACTCCCATATTAGGTTTGACCCCAATCCGGTAGATTTCCGTCGTCCTATTTCTAGGAGTGCGATCAACTCCGCTTAACTATGCTAGATCTACTCTTAAACAGGGCTTTTACTCCTCTAAATAAGCACATCAATACTTGAATCAATATCCTGAAATATTACAGAAAGAATTAAGAACACATAATTAAGAACAAATCGAGTATTTATCATACAGTTCAGAAAACAATAACAAGATCTGTCGTAGATTTCATCCCTCTCAGGTATTTGAGAGGTTTAGTTCATAATTATAAAAGAATACATCTCAAAAGAAACTAAATAACAAAACATAAAGAAAACCCTAAAACCCCCTGAAGGAAATTGAAGGGAAGATCCTAAGTCTGGAGCGTGATTTCGGCTTCTGAGATGGATCAACTGGCTTTCTTGGAGTAATTCCCTAATTTCAGCTCTCTCTGGCTTTGTTCCTGTCAAAAGCCCTGACAGAGGCCTTCTGTTGAACTCTCCAACCCCCGCATAGGTTGCCCTCTAGGGTGTTTATATAGGCTTTCGGAATGTCTTTCTTTGCATCTAAGTATCCTTTTCCGAGTGGAATTAAAACAGGTCACGGCAGGGACACGCCCGTGTGGCACGCCCATGTGAATCGAGCCCTGGGCCGTGTTTGAGTCTGCTAAAATGGCACGGCCGTGTGGCGAATTCCAGGCCATGAGGATTTCTTACTTTGGCCCATTTTTTTTGGCTCGATTCTCGTTCTTTTCATCCTCCTATGCTTTCCTAAGTATAAAGCATGAAATGAAAGGATTCAGAGCATCAAATTCCACAATTCAAGGGATAAATCATCCAAAAGTATGCCAAATGTGGGATTAAAATATGTATATATTACGGTTTATCAAATACCCCCACACTTAAGCATTTGCTTGTCCTCAAGCAAAATTCTCAAGTCACAATTAAAATTCGTTCTTCTCAATTTATAATTCCTATAAATGATGTTTCGAAATAATCCATAGTTAATCATACATTGAGAATTCAACTAAAAGAACATTAAAGCTTCAAACAATCTAAGCTGAGTATTTTATTCATGGAAAAAGATAGGTATTCCCCCTTATCTAAGTAATTACCTTTGATTCAAAATATCACAGAGTTAATATCCTCACTAAGGATTCACTCAAATCACTCGAAGTGTTTAAAGGACCATAAATTAATCACTCAATAGTCAACATGAAAAGTTATTACCACAGGCTTGCATAAAAATCAAATCTTCACCACTATAAATTGAGATGATACATCGATTAAAAGGTCTTTAAAACGGGGATGTAACGTGGCTTGGTTAGGGGGTGTGGTCACAGGCTAAATGGAGGTTAGAATCGAGATTGAATTAACAAATTACCTAACTAGAAAAATAGAGTAATAATGAAAAATTACATTAATAATACGAGCTTCTTCTAAAGATGTGAGATTTACTGTTTAAGCTCATAAAAACATAGTACTAATAATGGATATACTTTCAAAATTATTATTATTATTATTTTTAAGAACACATAATTATGTACAATAATAGAATTTAACAACTGAAATGGAAAACATAGTTAGGCAACTTCTCAAATTAAATCTCGACAAAAAGGAGTTAATTCAATAAGGAAAAATTCTTAATGAATCAAAAAGAGTAAGTCTTGGGGGTTAATATTAAGGGTAAATTAATGAATGGGTTGTTAGGCTAAAGGAGTTCACTAAGGGTTAAACATGAAGGTAGACCTTTTGGGAAGTAAGCGGGTTGACTCCTAGGTGCCTTTATCATCTCAGTATATCAAATCAAAAGTGTGGTCTTAACATGTATAATCGAAGCAAGTTCTAGAATAACAGATCAATATTAACTCATTCAATTCACAATAAAAGTGAGCACGAAAGAATGTATGCTCTAAAGGCTTAAAATCTCATAGAAATTATTGGTTTTTGATGTCAACCCTGTGATCTTTAAATTTCAAGATAATACCTAAACTTTTGGGGAAATAACCAAGCAAATTTTTAATTTTCAAAAATCATCTTATCATGCTTGATTCTCTAAAGCCTTCAAGTTTAAACAATCAATGCACAACCGCCTATGTTTTAATTCAAGACATCAATAAAAATCATAAGTCAATCAGAATTTGTTCTAATGGTGGTATAAGAAAAGAAAAAAATTTCAGGGATTTGAGAATAATGCAAAAGGTTAGGAACTTTTAGAATTCACCCCCACACTTAAGATGTACATTGCCCTCAATGTACAAAGATGTATAGCATGAAATCATAAGAGTAAGGGAGAAGTGAAATTTCCTGAATTTTGGATGGATTCCTTAAGTTGGCAGTGGTTGTGGTGTGGTGATTCCCAAGCAGCCTTTAGAACCTAAATCAAAGAAATCAAAATGTAATAATAAAAATTAAAGATAAGAAAGATAAAGGGAAGGAAAATAAAGGAGAAGAGAAAAGAAAAAGAAAAAAATGAACAGATTTAAAGATCCTTGTGTTGTTGGGTGAATGAAGCCACCGACATGAACTTATGAAGAGTGATTGTGCACGAGGCGACCTTGCTAGGATCTTTTCGCCTTTTTAACATGGGAGTGGTAGTGTTTGGCTTGCTTTTAGTCATAGCGGTGGTTGGAATAGGGGAAGAGGGATGAAGGGTGGTGGTTTGTGTGAGTGATGGTGGAAGAAGGGCTAGGGTTTGAGTGAAGGAGATAATAAATAGTGAATGGTTTATGTAGAATAAGGTGCACACGGGCATGTAACACGCTCATGTGATTCATTTTTAACACGTATCTCATGGCCATGCCTAGCTTCATTCACTTCTCCCATGCCCTTGTGTAGGTCACCACGCCCATGGTTGAGAAATCAGTGTCGACCACGGCCATATTGCACGATCGTGGCCTTTAGTCGGAGCCCGTGGCTTGGGGAAAATTTCGTCCTGTTTCTGCACGATCTCTGCCACGCTGGTGTGCAAATTTGTGGTGTCCACACGGCCATAGCCACGACCGTGTGCAAGGCCTTGTGGTAGGGAAAACTACGCTTCATTAATTTGGTTAGTTTGTAGTTAGGTTGTAAAAGTAAAAAAAATAAAAATAAAGGTAAATATATGAAAATTAATGGGGTTAGTGTTCAAGTTGCCTTCCGAGAAGCGCTCGTTTAAAGTCTTAAGCTAGACTTACCTATCATTCACGTATTCATGGTGGTTTGAGGAGTTGAAACTCCTCACCCCTGCTATTAGTTCTATGATTACTGTATAGTTCAAGTCGAGTAGTGTTTACCTTAAAAGTGCTGAACTTGGGATTAGTTACCTTGACTGTTCCGTATGGGAAAATATTCAGCACTTCAAAAGGGATCTCTTTGTTTGTATTCAATTCTGACGTGGGGCTCTGAGGGTCTGTTTTATTAAACAATACCTGATCTCTGATCTTAAATTTGTTTGCCCCATGGAGTGGCGTTGGTTCTGCTTCGTGTATTCCTAGTTTCTCCTTGAAATGTGTCTTCCACTCGTCTAGTTCATTAATCTGAAACCGCCGTTTCTCGTGAGTTATTTTTTTGTTGGCATGAGGTATAGGATTTGGCTCAGTTGTGTAGTTTCGTGGTGCTTCCTAAAAAGAAGGTTTAACAGAATGGTAATTAATAGAATTTATGTTCTTTCCTTGATTACTCGATGTCCTAGCTGAGTCAAGAGCCTGAAGAGTGATCGTTTCGTCACCTACATGAAGTATGAGTTCGCCTGTACCAACATCGATTTTTGTTATGGCAAATGCTAAAAGGGTCTTCCTAAACTTGAAGGAATATTATTGTCCTCATCCACGTCTAAAACGACAAAGTCTACTGGGAATATAAATTTATCAATTTTCACGAGTACATCTTCAATTATGCCCCTAGGAATTTTAATAGTTTTATCCACTAATAAATGCTCATCCTAGTTTGTTTGGGTTTCCCTAGACCTAGCTGTATAAACATTTTATAAGGCATAACATCTATGCTCGTCCCTAAATCAGCTAAAGCATTATCAATAGATAAACTACTAATTAAACATGGAATTGTAAAACTCACTGGATTTTTTAATTTTGTGGTAGTTTATTTTGCACAATTGATGAGCACACTGCGTTTAGTTCCACATGCGACTCCTCGTCTAACTTCCTTTTGTTTGTCAAAAATTCGTTTAGAAATTTCCTCGAATCTGGCATCTACGAAAGAACTTCAAGAAACGGTAAGTTACTATGTCCTTTCTTTAAAAGTTTAAGAAATTTGCCGAATTGTTCATCTGCGTTGTCTTTCTTCATCACATTGGGGTATGGTACATGAGGTTGGTACTCTTTAATTACTGCTTTTGGCTTATCATGACTTACTTCACCCTTACCCTTTTCTACCATATTCTCTTGCCTCAAATTGGTGTCATCTGAAGGAAAATAAAAGAGAGATCAAAAAATAAAAATTGAAAATTAGAAAGAACTAAATAAATAAAAGAAAAATGGCTAAAGTAATAAAAATTGAGCGTTCCTAATATTTCAGTTCCCCGATAACGGCGCCAAAAACTTTATGGTGGTCTGAAAGCTTTAATATTTATAATAAAAATGATCGAGCCTAAAAACTAATTATCACCATGATTAAGGTAAGCGCACCTGTCGAACAGTAGTATAGCTTAGTGGTAAGATCGGACTGTCGAACCTAAGGGAACCAAAAGTACTAGTACTAACTTTCTTTTTATTATCTAGACTAAAATAAAGAGGATTGATATCTATCCAACTAATTACTAAACTAAGGATGCTAAGACACAGAGAATGAATTGGGGAAATACTTTTGAGAAAACCAATTAATTAAGGCAATACCCGAGGAAGAATCCACCTAGACTTCACTTGTTATTAAACTCTAAACCAGACGATTTATTCAATTGACTTGACCCGTAAGATTCCCTAATTTATATTAATACCTCTTTCAAGGATACTAACTTCTAACCCTAGGTTGATTAATTGAAATCTCTTTCTAATTAAAACCCCTAGTGTTGCATTAATTCGATCTATGGACTCCCATATTAGGTTTGACCCTAATCTGGCAGATTTTCGTCGTCCTATTTCTAGGAGAGTGATCAACTCCTCTTAACTATACTAGATCTACTCTTAACAGGGACTTTTCCTCCTATGAATAAGCACATCAATACTTGAATCAATATCCTGAAATATTAAAGCAAGAATTAAGAACACATAATTAAGAACAAATCGAGTATTTATCATATAGTTCAGAAAACAATAACAAGATTTGTCTTAGGTTTCATCCCCCTCATGTATTTGAGAGGTTTAGTTCATAATTATAAAAGAATACATCCCAGAAGAAATTAAATAACAAAACAGAAAGAAAACCCTAAAACCCTCTGAAGGAAATTGAAGGGAAGATCCTCAGTCTTGAGCGTGATTCCGGCTTCTGAGATGGATCAATTGGCTTTCTTGGAGTAATTCCCTAATTTCAGCTCTCTCTGGCTTTGTTCCTGTCAAAAGCCCTGATAGAGGCCTTCTGTCGAACTCTCCAACGCCCCCTCATAGGTTTCCCTCTAGGGTGTTTATATAGGCTTTCGAAATGTCTTTCTTTGCCTCTAAGTATCCTTTTTCTTGTGGAATTAAAAGAGGTCACGGCAGGGACACGCCTATGGGGCACGCTCGTGTGAATCGAGCCCTGGGCCGTGTTTGAGTCTACTAAAGTGGCACAGCCGTGTGGCGAACTCCTGGCTGTATAGATTTCTTATTTTGGCCCGTTTCTCCTTTTGACCCATTAGCAGCTCTTGAGGCTTTAATGCTGAAGCATATGACTCGAACAGAAGCTATTGTGCAAAAGAATTCGTCTTCTATTCGGGTGTTGGGAGCACAATTAGGACAACTTGCTTTGAATCTGAATAGTAGACCATCATGCACACTAGCTAGTGACACGAAAAATCCCAGTCCAAGGGGACAGAACATTGTAAGGTTATCACTTGTAACGTCCCGATTTTCTTTAATTTTGGCTTTTGTAATTTTGTGACAATTGTATGTCTAATTCAGTGGTTAAGTGTTCTAGGGAGTGTCTGAGAGGTCCCAAGTTCAAGCCTTGACTTGGGCAAAATTTGGTATTTTTATGAATAAAACTCTATCTCTGGTTAGTAGGCTTATAAGTAAAAGTGAGTAAGTAAATAACAGAATGGGCCTGCTGGTCTAGTGGCTAAGTGGAGTGTTGGTAATGCTAAGTGACATGTGTTCGACTCCCGGCGTAAGCATTATTTTTGCCTAACATATCCAAAGAGTTTGTGTTGGACTAAAAATGTGATAGTAAGGAGAGGTTTGGGGAGATCATATGGGGAATATCAGAAAATCTATTGAGTTTTCCTCTCTCCAACAAAAACAAATTTCGACACTCTTCTTTTGCCCAATTTCTCTGTCAGTTCCCTTCTTTTTACCTAGCTTGCTGACATTTTTATCCACTTTTCCCTTACACCTCGATTTTGTTCTGTTTTCCCTTTTCCATCGACACCGCACATCCCTGTGGTTAGTGTGTTTTCAGTAAGTCAAGAGGTACATTATGTTTCATTTTGGTGTAGTAATGGAGTATTATAGGTTTTCTTTCTAATTAGGGAACAATCAAGGAGTTGTGGTCTGCTTTACGGGGTTTTAGTCAGGGAAAATCATCATTGTTCGTTAAAGGTAAGGTTGCTGGTAAGTTTCAGGAAGTTCCTGTTCATAGCAACTTGGATTAGGTGACTGAAATTGACCTTTTAATTGTCAAATATAGGTTTTGGAGTGCTTAGGAGTGCTTACACGTCGAAATCAAACAAGGTGTGTACCTAAAAATACAGAAAACATGGTTTTAACGAAAGACGAAAACCTTACTGTCGACACCACATGGGCGTGTGGTCGCCCATGTGGTAGGCCGTGTGCAAGACTGTAAGTCACCACACGACCATGTGATCGACAAGCCAGGCTGTGCGCGAGTGACACAGTCGTGTGATGGTTGGGCACGACCGTGTGCGACACACGGGCTCAACCAATTGGGCCATGTGGGCCCACATGGGTGTACCAAACGGGCGTGTGGATTTCTTGGCTTGGCCATGTGATCCACACGGCCAAGGCCAATTTGTGCCGTGTGGGCCACACGGGCAAGCCACATGGGAATGTGAGCCTATTTTTCTGAAAACTTTATAAGGTTGCACGAGTCGCCCAAGTCGACTGTGTGATGGTTGGGTACAGCCGTGTGATGGCTGGGCACAGCCATGTGCAAAACACAGGCGTGTGGGCCCACACGGGTGGACCAAACGGGCGTGTGAGATTCTTGGCCAGTTTGTGTGATCCATACAGCGTGTGGTCCATACAGCGTGTGGGCCACACGGGCAGGCCACATGGGCGTGTGAGCCCATTTTTCTGAAAAGTCTATAAGGTTGCACAGGTCGTCCAAGTTGACTGTGGACCTACCGTAGGGTCGGTAAGCAATATTTAGACCCCTAAATGAATGCTCTGTCTGTCTGATTTTAGTACTAAGCATGTATGTTGATCTGAATATATATATATCTGAGTTTTAATTACATAATAGCATGATATTCTTGTATGTTTCATTGCATCGGGGTGGGTTGATTATGACTGGAGGAAGTATCTGAAAGGCTCTTAAGCCTGTTATCTGGCAGCTCAACTACAAATCTCTGATTATGTGACACATTCGGTACACATGGTGTGTAGGGCTAACTGGGTATGATGTGTAGAGGCTGGTGGGTAGGACTCTATTATCTGCATATTCTGTCTGAAATGGGCTAAGGCCCTATAATATGTCTGATTCTGTAACTGAATGGGCTAAGGTCCACACTGTTTCTGCAATGGGCTCAAACCCGAACTGTGAAAATTGTGTTTGTTATCTGATGTTACTGTGTGTATGTTTTCTGTGGGGTTTCCAAACTGAGTTTGCGAAAATTCACCCTTCTCTATATCATCAATTCAGGCAACCCACAGCAGTAGACGGATCGGTGCTACGGAGGACTTGGTAGTGACCACGATTCTGGACAATTATTTACGATTTACTTTTAATTATGATTTGGTTATATTTGGGTAACTTTTATGTAGCAAAGCCTTTTGGATTTTTGTTTAAAATTTGGGATCGTTATTTTATAAACTGCTAGCAGTAGGGCAAGACACGAGTTTTCAAAATAAACAAAGGTTTTATCAAAATATGCACGACGTTGCAAATTATTTTAAAAGCTTCCGCAAACGTATAACGTTTTGAAAATGGACAATGAATGAATAAACAACAAGTTTTTTACGGTAACATAATATATCAAAAAATGGTTTCATGGTAATTACGTTTTCTAAAGCACAATCATGTGACATCGCTCGATTCGACCATAAGTCTATGCTGGGTTTAGGGTGTTGCATCACTCTCAGGAATGGAAAACAAACTACCAAGCTGACTACAGACTCTACTATAGCACCTTGAGATACTAGTGAAGTGATCCCTAGTGAGAAGGTTGAATCTGAAGAGCTTGTCGATGTACCAGACAAAGAAGTTCCACATCACTCATATGCCTAATATTTGACGTTCAAAAATGTCGATCAAATCAAAGGTGTCGGTTTAATCAGATGTATCTCCACATTTAGTTTTTCCATAAAGATTAGGGAGAATGAGCAGGATAAGTAGTACCAATAGTTCCTAAACACACTGAAGCAACTCAAGTCAATATTCCTTTAGTAGATGCTCTTGTGAAAATTCAAAATTATGGGAAATTTATGAAAGAGCTCTTGTCTAAGAAGAAGAAGCTCAGTGATACGGAAACTGTTGCACTCACAGAAGGCTGTAGTTCTGTTTTGACAAATAGGTTGCCCCCCAAAATGAAAGATCCTGGGAACTTTACTATTCCATGTACAATTGGCAACCATTATTTGGGCAAGGCTTTATGCAACTTGGAAGCTAGCATCAATCTACTGCCACTATCTACTTTCAGAAAGTTGGGAATTGGTCACATGAAATCTACTGTAGTGACATTGCAACTAGCTGATCGATCATTGGCTCAACCTGAAGGGAAAATCAAAGATTTCTTATTTCGTATGGATAAATTCATTTTTTCGACTGATTTTATCATTCTTGACTGCGAGGTAGATAAGGAGGTTCCCATAATCTGGGGACGACTATTTTTAGCCACCGGACGAACTCTTATTGATGTTTACAAAGGTGAATTGACCCTGCAACTTAAAGATGAGCACATTACCTTTAGTGTTTTTGAATTTATTCAATGCAAGGGTAAAGAAGAATGCCATACTGTTAATGTGCTAGATGATCTAATTGAGGAAGATTTCAATGACCAAAGCACAATACTTTCTGAGGAGTTTGTAGTGACATCTAATGATGAATTCTTAGATAATTGTGACCGCATGGTTGAAGCTAATAATATTGAACTCAGGCATGGATGACAGATTGAATCCTTAGACTTAGCCAACAGAATAACTCTAATTTTCAAGCCATCTATCGGTGAAGCTCCTACTCTGGAATTGAAACCACTACCTACTCATCTGAAATACGTCTTTCTTGGTGATAACAATATTCTCTTGGTTATTATCTTTGCAACACTAGATGTAACTCAAGAAGAGAAATTGGTTTATTTTCTTAAGTAACATAAAAAAGCTATTGCTTGGAGTAGTATTGATATTCGAGGCATTAGTCCATCTTTTTGCATGCACAAGATCAAGTTGGAAGATGAAGTCAAGCAATTGATTGAGCAAAAAAGAAGATTAAATGAGAAGATGAAGGAATTTGTTAAGGAATTATAAAATGGCTTGATGTTGGATTTATTTACCCTATTTTTGGTAGCAATTGGGTAAGTCCAGTGCAATGCGTTCCTAAAAAGTGTGGCATCACTGTGGTTAACAACGAAAAAGACTAATTAATTCTTACATACATTCCTATGGGATGGTGAGTCTGTATGGATTTATTGCAAACTTAATGCTACCACAAGGAAGGACCAATTCCCACTTCCTTTCATTGACCAAATGTTGGATAGGCTTGCTAAAGTGGAAATCATTGAGAAATTACCTCCATCGACAAATGTGAAAGGTATTTGTAGTTTGATTAGGCATGCGGGGTTTTATTGCAGATTTATTAGAGATTTCTCAAAAATTGCAAAGCCCTTATGCTCATTACTGGAACATAATCGAAAATTCCTCTTTGATGACGCATGTCTGGATGCATTCATTCAATTAAAGACAGTTAGTAAATGCACCCATTTTCTTTGCACTAGTGGTCTCAACCTTTTGAAGTTATGTGCGATGCAAAAGACTTTGCTGTGGGTGCTATTCTAGGACAATGCAAGGGAAAAGTATTTCATACCATCTATTATGCTAGGAAAACTCTTGCAGAGGCTCAAATCAATTATACCACTACAGAGAAAGAATTATTGGCTGTAGTCTTTACTTTTGACAAGTTTCATTCTTATCTTGTCGGCACAAAGGTTATTGTATTTACTGATTGCTTGGCATTGAGATATTTTTTTGCGAAGAAGGATTCAAAAACAAGACTTATACGCTGGATCTTACTATTGCAAGAATTCTACATCGAGATAAAAGACTACAAGGGTTTAGAGAATCAAGTTGCAGACCATCTTCCTCGATTGAAAGTTGGCAGCAAAGATGGAAACATACTTCAAATTTTCGATGCATTCCTAGATGAGAAGTTATTTTCTTTAGATTCCACCCCTTGGTATGCAGATTTGATTAATTATCTAGTGTGTTGAAAACTCCCATTGGGTGTCACGGGCCCTAAAAAAGAAATATTTCTTTGTGAAGTAATGAAGTATCATTAGAATGAGTCGTATTTATTCAAGGTATGCAATGACAATATTATTCGGTGCTGTGCTTTGGAAGAGGAGATGCTTTCAATCCTGAAGCACTACCATGATGCTCCTTATGGAGGTCATTTCGGTGGCATGCATACTGCTGCTAAGGTTCTCCAATTAGGATTCTACAGGCTTTCATTATTTAAAGACGCCCACAATTTTGTGAATCAATGTGATAGGTGTCAGCGCACGGGTTCTATATCCCGGCGCAATAAAATGTTGTAGCAACCAATTATGGAGGTTGAATTGTTCGATGTTTGGGGTATGAATTTTATAGGACCATTTCCAAATCATTTGGAAATCTTTATATATTAGTAGTTGTTGACTACGTCTCGAAGTGGATTGAAGCTGTTGCAGTCCCGAAGGATGATGCAAAGTCAGTGCTTAAATTTTTTCACAAGCATATACTCACCTGTTTTGGCACACCTAACGCATTGATTAGTGATTAGGGTAGACGCTTTCACTGCAACCAGGTGGTAGCCACACTGAAGAGATATGGAGTTAATCATAGAATGACTACTACTTATCATTCAAAAACTAAAGGACAAGCTAAAGTATCGAATCAAAAAATTAAAAACATTATTGAGAAGGTTGTTAACCCTTCGAGGAAAGGTTGGTCTTTCAGACTGGATGATGCTTTATGGGTATTGCAGACAACATACAAAAATCCATTAGGTATGTCATCGTATCAATTGGTTTTGAGGAAAGCATGTCACTTGCCAGTTGAATTGCAACACAAAGCAATGTTGGCAATTAAGCAAGTGAACATGGACTATGAAGTTGTTGGAAAGAAAAGGTTGTTACATATCAATGAACTAGAGGAGATTAGGCGAAATGCCTACAAAAATGCCGCAATTTACAAGGAAAAGACCAAACGATGGCATGACAGAATTATTTTGTAGTGACAATTTATCGTGGATCAACAAGTTTTATTATTCAATTCTAGACTGGAACTACACCTAGTTAAATTGCGCACTTGTTGGTCTGAACCTTTCGAAGTTGTCGAAGTATATCCTCATGGTGCGGTCACAATCAGAGGTTTACATGATGGACACTAGTTCAAAGTGAATGGTCAGTGGTTGAAACATTATTTTAGGAATATTGATCAAAAGCAAGCAGAGACCATTAAATTTGTTGAAAAATTTTAATTTTTATGGAATTTATTATTATGTAATTTTTTTTTTTCACTCAAGTTTGTTTTACTTTTTTTTTTTTGCATAAGAATTAGGTACCATTGTCAATGCACTTGGGCTTTATTGTCAATGTAGTTCGTACAATTGTACTGACACATATGACTCACCACGAATGAAGGGCAGATTAGAATTTTTAGATCTCACCGTTTGATCAAAAATGACCTAGTCATCTAATTTGTCTGAACGGGCGCAATTCCCATTGGACACATTTATTCTTGCTAGCTTTATATCTCTTCACATAAAAACAAAAAAAAAAAATCACACCTTTCCATCTTCTTTTTTCACTCGCTATAAACCCCCTTCACTATGCTGACTGTAACACATATAAAGCAGCCATATTTATTCACTTTCTCCTCCCTAAGCTCGTACCTTTAAAAATTTAAACCATCTTCACTCCACAAAACAAACAAAATATGGAAAGAACAAGAGGATCAGTCAAGAAAGCCACCAACCCTGTTGAAGAACACTCATCCTCTACAACTGCAGTTCATGAATCAGAATCCTCCAGGCCAACGGAGAAAAATGAGCCGATTATCTTTTTAACGAAAGTGGCCAAGGACCAGTTTCAAGACAACATTTTGAAGTGAAACTTCCACCCAGAATAGGGCATTCTCCTTTCGCAATAGCAAGACATGGGCAAGCAAGTTTACAAAACCATCTCTAAGCTGAAATGGGAGACTTTCTGCACTTATCCTGGAAGCTATTCTCCTTCATTGGTACGTGATTTTTACGCTAACGTTTATGACCATGAGTTAGAGTTTATCTTTGTTCAAAAAGGCTTAATCCCATGGGATGCTAAAAAAATCAATGAGCTGTACAACATTAAAGTGGATGTAGATGAACACTCTGAGTTTATTGAGGATATCACAGATAAGAAACGGGACCTGTTGGTGAAGGATTTATATGTCAAATGAGCTTTGTGGGCTGGTTCATATGAAAAGAATTATATGATGTACCACTGCTTCTTGACATTGCAAAGTAAAATCTGGTTTCATTTTTTCGACTGCAGGCTACAGCCCTCTACTTACAGCACCACAGTCAACCTCGATAGAATGTGCCTGATACATTCAATTGTCAAGGCCAAAAAGATTGATGTTGGTGTAATACTCCACCAGGAAATTACTGACTGCACCGTAAAGCAAACTGGAACTTTGGTTTTCCCATTGTTGGTGATTCTACTGTGCCAGCAGAAAGGTATCATGCCCCGTGGTGATGAAAAGCTCCTGGAAAATAAGGGCCCGATAAATGAAGCCTTTATTGAAAGAATGAATCATGGAAAATATGCACTAATAATGAAAAAGTCAGAGACTAAAAAGACAAGGAAGGGAAAACTAAGGCAAAAAGTAAGGGAACCAACATGGCTGTAGAGACATCATTGTTGCGCAAAATGTAGGATATCGAGAAGTTGGCCAATTCAAGCAGCAATAAGCAGATCAGGCTTGTCACTACAATAGAGGATATGGACAAATCACAAAATTTGTTCTACATTTATACCAAGGCCTGTAACAACTCTATTGTAGCTGCATTAAGTCAGTTGAGCCCGGCCCCACTCCAGAATTTCCAGTGTTGCCGTCGATCATCTGAGACTATGAACCCTCATCCGAGGAAGCTAACTTAGGGGACTGAGACAGATCGGTGGAATCCCTACCCATCGTGCACATCTCTGATGATGGGAAAGAAGAGGACTCAAGGAACATTGAAGAGTGCATGCAAAGGATTGATAGTCTGGTCGAGGATGACTCCATTACTGGTCAAGAGGCGCCTGCTGTTAAGGAGGAAGTTAATGTGGGAGAGGAGGAAGTCCGTGTTACAGTTGTGATCGAAAAATCTGAGGAAGAAAATACTAATAAAAAATCTACTGAGAACATTATCAATGCATCTGAGTTTGCGGGTGCAACTACTGATAATCTGAAGTGAGATGGAGCAAGATCAGCAGAAGTTGCAGAGGTAACCAGTGAGGAGCACCACAACTTATTGGCAATAGTGGTCTATACCGAACAACTCAAGGTGACCGCTCTACACAAGAAGTAGGCAATGATGCCGGGGCAGCGCCGAAAACTAAAGAGTGATCCGAGGACCGTGCGAAGCCCAAAGAAAAGAAGAGAAACGTTCCAAAGACAAAAAGTGCAAGAAGGAGGAGAAAAAGAGGAGGAAGAAGAAACATCATGCAACCACATTGATGGCCGAGGAAAACTGATTTAGTTTATTTTAAGTTTTAGCTATAGCATTTATGCATTGTATGTAGCTGTAGTTTTCATTTTGTCAGTGCATATTATCGTTGCATTTTTATTGTCATTTCATTTTAATGTTAGTGCATTAGGGAAAATGAAAACTTTAAGTTTGGGGGAATACATATGGGGTTTGGAAAAACACTCACATTTTAAAAAAATTGAGTTTAATAAAGCATGTAAGGTTTATTTGTGGTTAATGCAAATGTGTTTGAAAATTTTTGTTACATTCAATGCTTAATTCTTGAATCATGTGAATTATCAATGAATGAGTTGGATAAATTTGACTGAATGTTGTATCTTCAGTTCTTTGATGAATGATTTGGGTTGCATTTGTAATGGATGACTAGTAGCATTCCTTGAATTTTGAATGAATCTATGTAACACGCCAAACCCGGTCAAAGCGCTATAACCGAATCTGGCATGTTATAGGGAAGAAAATTTTAAAAACCGAGTTAAAAATCATGAGTTGAGAAAAATTTTGTATAGTAACTCTCCTTTGGTGATTTTTTTTTTAAAACAAACGATTGCTTAACTTAAGCCGAAACACAGTTTAGGGTTTGTAATCCAAAGTCGAATTTTAAGTAAAGCTTATTGAGCGATCAATTGAAAACAGTGTTGCGTCTTAGGTTGAAAATTTGAGTTAATTTGTTACAAAATCATAAATTCAAAGTTTTTATGTTTTGAAAAACACCAACTTAGATAATTCATTAGGCATGCCATAACATTTGAAATTAATAACAAAAACCAAATTAACGTTTAGATGGCCTTATTACAATACCCAAAATCCAAATTAAAATAGTAATAATCCAAAATAAATATTAAAGATGAAATTACTTAAAACATTATGCATGGCCACCTCAAGTCCACCTCAGCTCCATATCCGCGGTCTAAGGATTACCTGCAAAATTTAACGGAGGGGGTGAGTCACCGAGACTCAGTGTGTAAATGCCCTCACACTAATCCATATATCAAGTATGTATGACATGCAACCTAACCAACATACTATATCCATCCTCCATATCTCCGGAATCTACCGCATATCTATGGCACCTAGCCACTGGTGGTACCTAACCACTGGTGGTTCCAAACCACTGGTGACAAAAGTCACAATTAATAATATGTGGGGCCAACCCACTTGTGGTACCAAACCACTGGTGACAATCCCTAATATTAATACATGGGGCCAACCCACTGTGGTACCAAACCACTGGGACGAGTCATAGAAATAATGTATGTGGTACCAAACCACTGGTGGTTCCAAACCACTGAAACTTAGCCACAAAAATAGTATGTGGGGCCAACCCACTTGTGGTACCAAACTACTGGTGACAGTCTAAAAGAGATCATACTTCCTCCCTCTTCACCTTATACCCCCAATTTCATGTTCATGTTTGACAATTAATTAATATGGTATGATCATGCTTTCAATGTATAACAAACAGTCATTTCACTCACACATACATTCGTTAAATAGCAGAACACAGTGGAACTTACCTGGAGCTCTTGATCTTACCCCCAGAAGGGTATCTCAGTGATCCATACCATCACTTCGGCTTTTGGCCAATAGAGTTAATAACATAATTAAAATACGAAATGTGTGAGAGTTACACACCTGATAACACGTAACACAACGCTCTCTACGTCGACACTATCGCTAACATGCACTACTGCTATCTGTCTACTGCTTTGCTCAGAAGCCAGCCCACAACTCGGTGGCCAGTCCCGAACAGCAGACACCGCGCGCTTCTTGTACTTTGGGGATGGGGCTATAGGTTTAACCCCTTCCTTTGCTTGGCTAACGTTTGGTTCCATGAAAAGATCTTGGTCAATAGACCGAATTAAAGCATTGAATAGGAAACAAATAGGAATATGTACAAAACGCAAAGATCCCTTACCTAGATCGACAAATCCTGGAGATTAACAGACTTGGATTCAGGCACTAACACCCTTCAATCGCAGATCAGATGCCGAAAGAATGCGAAGACGAAGCCCCCCTTTAATCGGCCATAACAAAGAACCCG
Source organism: Gossypium bickii (assembly GCA_025503065.1). Classification (NCBI taxonomy): domain Eukaryota; kingdom Viridiplantae; phylum Streptophyta; class Magnoliopsida; order Malvales; family Malvaceae; genus Gossypium; species Gossypium bickii. Next base: position 101,565,757 of record CP106715.1, read on the forward strand.
ATTACTGCCTACGGCATCAATAAAGAAAAGAGAATTGAAAAGGAAGGAGAACACTTACCATGATCTAATAGGATCCGCCTGGAAGGACTAAGAAGAGCAATAACAGTAATCCACCGCCCTAAAAATGAAAGAAAAAGAAGAACACCCAAGGGAGGTTCAGCCAAAATGAAATATTGAAAGAACAAGAATCAATGGAGGCTTCGATTTGAAGAAGTCGAATGGTGATAGAAAGGTGAGGGATAAGTTTCAGCAATTGAAGAATCAAGAAGAGGAATTAAAGAAATTTGGCTAAGCAAAGAAAAATGGGGAAGAGGTTGGAAGTACTTTGGGGTTTCAGCTTCTAGATGAAACAAATGAAAAGTAGAAGAAAAAGAAAGTAATGAAAAGAGGAAGGTTCGGCTTATGAGAGGGAAAAGGAAGGAAATGGAAAGAATGCACTAAGGTTCGGCTAAAGAGAGATTGAAACAAGAAGTGTATAACTGGTCCTTATCAGATTCGGCCAATGATTCAGAGAAGAAAAGAAGAGAAATTGCTAGCACTTTCGGCACCTATATCCCCCAAACCCGAAAATGCACAAAACAGAAAGAACTAAAGGTCCTATGGCCTAAGTGAGTTTCAGCACCCTCCCCCAAACACAAGCCAAAACCGGTTCCCCCCTAAACCAAGTGTTTGAAATTCGGCTAATACCTTGATCACATGCCTATCCCTTTCTTTTCTCCTTAATCCACTCCTGAACACTCATTTGAATTAATTTGAATTCTTCAAACTCCTTTATTTTCTCTCAGCCACACATTCAAATATTTTGACTCAATCCACTCCATCCTGAAGTGTCCTAGCCGAACTTCACCAGTGCCCCCCCTTAACGCCAAAAAGAAATCTAAATTGAGTTCCACGCGACTTGAACCTGCTCCCTCCAGCTCCCTTGTGGCGTCACCTACCTCAACCCTTAAGTGGCACCTCCTTGCCACTTTATTAAGGCACTACTTTGTGTCATCCAACACAAACAATATCTCTTAAAGCCCAACTCAGCTTGCTCTCCCTAAAAGTGCCAAAAGCAAAAACTTTTAACAAGGCTCAGGCTTAACCCCAAGCCTTCTCGGAACCCCCAAACACACCAACACAACACAGAGCACATAACATACACACAGAAACACATCAAATGCACAGCCCCCAATTTAGGATGTTACAATCTACCTTTTACAACTACATATGTAACAGCCTGAACTTGGGCCTAGTCGGAGCAGTGGTTTAGGGAACACAAATTCAATAAGGAAAATTTTATTTTTATTATATTTTTATGGTCTACAATTTCACAGAATGATTTCGTGAAAATTTCGTTCGAAAATTTTGACGTTTGGGCACTCAATTTAGTCAAAAGGACTAAATTGTAAAGAGTGCAAAAGTTGAGTTCTACAAGTTAGAGTTGTCCAATTGTTATGAAACTTTAAATTGCAGGTCCTTAAATGGTAATTAGACCATTGGTTAATTTTTTGGACAAAAATGGACATGAAATAGGTGAAATAGAATATTTTTAAGTTAGGGGCATTTTGGTCATTTAGTGATTAAATGATTAAATAAACAAAATTAAAAGCCAATTTTTGTCCATCTTCAACCCCATGGCCGAATTTCACAAGGGGAAACCATGGCTAGGGTTTTTCAAGCTTCCAAGCTCGATTGTAAGTCCGTTCTACCCCATTTTTAATGATTTTACATTTTTGAAATCATCGTAACAAGATCTATCTATTTCTAACACTACTTTGAGATATGGTTAAAATCTAGGGTTTTGAACCATGATGAATATGTGTTTATTTTGATGTTTAAAGGTAGATTATGCATGCTTATGGTTAGAGAAATGACTTTTACTAAGTGATTTTCGATAAAGATGCTAAAAAGGATTAATTTGGAAAAGTTATAAAACTTGCCATAAAAGTGTGAATTAGTGGAAATTGTGGTCTATCGTAGTTATGAAAATGGTTCCGCTAGGCTTAAAATACAAAGAAATTGAATGAAAATCATTTTACGAGTATAGGGGCAAAAGTGTAAATATGTGAAACTTTAGGGGCAAAAACATAATTTCTTCATAATATGATTTTGGGATCACATTGAATAATGTTACTAATAAATAGACTAACTCTGGTATTATAGATCAAAGAAAATGAGGTTCGGACTTAGAACGGAGGAAAGCAAAGAATATGACGAATAAGTCTGTTTCACCTTGTGCAACCGAGGTAAGTTTGTATGTAAATAATGTATCGTTTTTACTTACATTTTCATATTTTGATATATGGTATGATTTGTGGCTGAATATTTGATGTAATTGACAAAATATCGACAAGTGAGAACTTTCCCGATTGAACTTTAGGAATAAAAATGGATACGAGTGACATGTTCACTAGAAACCTATGTGAAATCTAAGTGAAATAATTAATCCGGGCACTGGTCCGTACGTTCTACCGGTGGCTGAGTTATTCAGCATGTGTCACGGATACTCGACAGCTTGTGTAAGTAACACCGTGTAGTTTCGTCATGACCAACAACTTGTGTGAGCTGACTCGAGATTGTGGCTATGTGAAACATGTACTGGTCTTATAAGTTCTACCAGTGGCTGGGTAATCCGGCATGTGTTGCGGATACCTGACAACTTGTGTGAGTAGCAGTTAGTAGTTATGTATGACCAACAGCTTGTGTGAGCAGACCAGTGAATGCGATTAGCTCGAGAGCTAGCCTATGTGAAAAGTGTGATATGAAGTATCTTTAGCTACAAGTGTGGCACTTATGTGCAAATTTCCGTGTATCTGTTATTATTCTAATGCGTTCAATGGGAAATGACTAAGTATAAACGAATATGACTAAGTGATAAATAAGTCCAGGTATGTGTGTGTAAATTTATGAGCAATGTGCTCGATAGGTGATCGAACTTTGGTAAGTTTGATATGGGTAAGTGTTACTATGAAAGTTAATACAAAGAAATTGTGAAAGAGTAAAATTTGTAATAAAATAATTTTGGGACAGCAGCAGTTATGTGTCTTTAAAAAATCACAAAAAATGGTGGAAAATGAATTATAAGATGAATAAGATATTAAATTAAAGTGTAACACCCCAAACCCGACCTAGAAGTTATGGCCGAATCTGGCGGTGTCACATTGGAGTGCTTTTTGGAAACCCTTTTTTTCCTTGTTCAAAAAAAACTCGTTTGGAGGTTGAAGCCTATTCGTAGAACTCATGCTAAACTAGCATTTTGTTAATCAATTTAAAACATAATTACTTTTAAAACCTTATATGTTGCGAAAGCATATTTAAAATAAAGAATTTATGAATAGGTGATGTTTAAAAACTGAGTTGCAGAAGCATTTTGAAAACGTTGCGGAAACGTAGTGTTTTGAAGACAATTATGGTTTTGGAAATCATATTCCACGTTTAGCAGTTAGAAAACATTTTAAATAAATATCACAAATAATAAGTTAAAAATAGAGAGGACTTATTACAACCCTAATCAAAATACTTGAATTTAAATAATCAAAACGGAAACCATAAGCAGTGTGTGGCTTTCTCCGAGTCCCTCACAGCACTGATCCGTCTAAGGCTGGGGATTACTTGCACAGTTAAAAACGAGGTGAGTTTATGACAACTCAGTGTGTAATCCTCTATTACGGTCACAATCTGGGCCCGAGCCCATACGGTATCAGTCTGGGCCTAAGCCCTAATCGGTAACAGTCTAGGCCTAAGCCCTATTAGGTAACAATCTGGGCCTAAGCCCCAAAATCATATCGATGCAATGAACATGTAACCCAACCTTTAACCACCAAACTCTCCACCCGTACCAACCAACACATCATGTGGGGATAAAATCAACCCACCCAGCCAACACACCAACCTTAGCACTGGTTGCGACACTAAGTCAACAGAACGGCTCGGCGCCGTAGAGTGAATGGCTAAAAGCCATAAATATCACAGCATCACTGCTGGTTAATAGAACGGCTAAAAGCCGTAAACAGAATGGTTATAAACCACAATCAGGATGGCAGAAAGCCATAATCAGGGTGGCACAAAGCTATCGGTGACTGTAATAAGTTTGGTACATAGCCATCAGCGACGGTAATATAATCAGCACACAGCCACGGGTAATTATGATCGACACAGAGTCATTAATATATATGTTAGGCACATAACCATGGGTAAATACGATTGGCACGAGGCCATAATCAAGATGGCACGGAGCCATATTTATCGAAGAAAGGCTGAAAGCCTTGTACAGAACGGCAATGGGCCGTACACTTCCTCCGTAACTTTGTCCCAACCCCATGCAATATGTCATGTATGTCATGCTCAATCATTACACGTGTATGCAAAATGGTCGTGCTCAGTAACAGTCATTTAAACATAATTTAAAAACATACGAGTCATACAACCACCATCAAGTCAGTTAAAACACCGTCATACAATCCCAGTCAAATCGGTCCAGTTCATAATCTAAGTCAGTCATTTACCCACAAGGGAAAAATAGTTATTCTACCCTATAAGGGTATTTTGGTAATCCTACCCTTCAGGGGTATTTCGATAATTCTACCCCACAGGGGTATTTTGGTAATTTTTCAAACTGGGGGTATTTCAATAATTTTGCAAACCGGGGGTATTTCAATTGTTTTGCAAACCGTGGGTATTTTAGTAATTTCAATAATTAGGGGTATTTCGATAATTTTGCAATCTGAGGGTATTTCGGTAGTTTTGTAAACCAAGGGTACTTCAGTAATTTGTAAACCAAGGGTATTTCAGAAATTTGTAAACCAAAGGTATTTTAGTAATTTTAAAACCATGGGTATTCTAAACAGATATAACGATCTGAATGGACCCACACGCTCGTATGGCCCATTTAGCCCAAATCTAGCCATAGATATGAGATTCATATAGACCAGTTCAATATCTACTACACAATCGTACAATTTATTCATATAGGCCCACGGGCCCATTGGCCCCACATTGCCCAGTTCCGCCCATCGAGGCCCAAACAGCCTAAACCCACAAGATTACTCATGATGCCTCAACTATCGCATCGAAGCTCCTACAGGTGCGCTCGTACGCTCGTGTGGCTACCATTTCTGTGTGACTGGGATTTCGGTATTTGCCGCTCTACAGCTAGAGCAGTGCAAAATACGCATCTAATAGGGAATCTGGAGTTGATCCGCGCTCCGAACATTCCTATGCGCAAACTCCAACCAAGGTATGCTTACTCTCCTCATAGATTGCTCTATTTAAAGCCAGCTTCTCACCTTCCCTCATGCTAGCTTCCCGATGTGAGATCCCTCCTTCAGCAGAGTTTAAATCCATCACAACCACTTGCCGTCCCAACTTAGCGAAATAAATATCCATTTTTGCTTGGAATGGGGTTCGAACCTTTGCCCTCTCCTGTAACATCCTGGAAAGGGCCTATGCATTTTCGGTTTAATTGTATGAAATGACAAGTTTTAAGTATTATGAATAAATTTTAAACATTTTTGGAAACTCAGAAATGTATGGAAATGAAATGGAAATGAACATTTTTGGAAACCTGGAAATGCATGGGACATGAACATTTTTGGAAACCTAGAGATGTAAGGAAATGGTTCAAAAATGGAAAGTACACATTTTTGGAAACTAAGAAATGAAAATGGAAATGATCCAAAAATGGAAAGTACATATTTCGGGAAACTTGCAAATGTAAGAAAATGGCAAGTAAACAGAGCCGATCGAAAATTTTAGGAAACATGGAAATGACCCTAAAATGATGAGTTTTAAAGTTTAAAATAGGAAATCGAGGCAAGGTGGCCTTAAAAGAAAAAGTTTGTGGAATTTGACACACAAACAGGCTTGGAAAAGTGGCCTGAAGATGCCACCTAGGGCCTATGGAAATGGCGCCACATGCAAGAGGCATGGGCCTAGGTTCGAGTCACAAGGGAAGCAAACAAAAAGAGTTTTATTTTTGCTTCCAAAAGGCCAAGGAGTGGACGGCAAGGCATCTAGAAAAAGAGAGGTTTATCCTCTTTAAAATTTGGCTATTAAGTGATAACTAAGGGATTTTTTTAATTTGATTATTGAAGAGATAAATGATGGGTAAAACACTTTTATTTTTAAATAAAATGGATGATATTATCACAAGAAAGAGTGGTGGCCAAGTCAAGGACTCTTGGCCTGATAATTTCGGTTAAAGGAGTAGAGTTAAGGCTATTCTCTCATCTTTCTATGTGTGTGCCAAAAATCCCCTAGCAAAATCTCTCTGCCGAATTTTCTTCTCCTCTTTTCTTCTTCTCTCTTCTTCATCTGTTAAGACCAAAACCTTTTCTTTTGATCCCTGATTAAAACTCCATAGCCGAATCTCTATGACTCCAGGCAAGGAAGCAATCGATCTAAGGCATTAAAGGTAAGGTTAAGTTCTATTCAAAATCCTTTCTTTTCTATTTGTCGAAAGAGAAGGGTTTAATCCCTATTTTTGTTTTATGGCCGAATCTACAAGGGGTCTATCAGGTTTCTACAACTGTCTAATACAAGGAGGAATCATTCGGGATTGAAGGATTTAAGGTAAGTAAACATTATATATTCGGCCAAGGAACTCAGATTTGTTTCTTGTGATTTTCAAAAGTCAAACTAACCATGCTTAATGAATTTAGTGTTAGCCGATTTCAAGGAAAAGGATATTAGCAATTTTTGGGACTTGATTTACCATCATCCAATTCGGTAGCAAGGTAAGTAATACAAATCCTACTAGGATTTGGTTTTTAAGCCAAATAGGTTTGTTAATATGTTTTAATGATTGGCCGAATATAGGAGTTAAAGATCTAGATCGGTAGATCGTTGTTCGAGATTTCAAGGAATCTATTAAGCGAATCAGGTGTGTACTCACACTAACTTTCGATATATCATATGGCAATTATTTTTAATATATGAACATGCATAAGAATGTCAATATGGCTAAGTACCACAAATGTGGTAAGAAATACCCAGTTACGTTTCGTACTTCTGATAGGACTATGAATATGATATATTTTGAACATGTGAATAATAACATGAATAAGGAATAAGTATGTTATATATGTTATAAAATATTTGGGGCATTTGGGATATTTGTGAAAGGGGAAGTGAAGGTGTTCACTTCGATCTCACTATCTGAATATGGTGACTACGGTCACATTATCTCGAATACTGGTAACCGGTTACATTATTTGAATATGGTAACTTCGGTTACATTATCTGAACATGGTGTCTAATGACACAAATTATATGGGCGATGAGCACGTCGACTGCAGCGACTGCCTTCAATGGTGTGTAGCGGAAGGAGGGTCGACTTAGTAGTCCCCACGGTGTGACTGGCAGGTACGGGTGGTGTGTAGCGAATGGACAAATAGGCTTGGGTTTGGGTTGCATCATTTTGATATGAATATGTACTTGATATGAACATGTATGCCTGATCTGTTGATTGTTAGTATTGTGTACACATTGAGTCTGTTGACACACCCCATTGTGGGACTATTTTTCAGGTGATGAACAGTAATGGGCCGGGCCGGAAAGAGCTTAGTGGTGGCCATGCTTAGCAAGGGATTATTTTACTTCATTTGGACATTTTATTTCTAAAGTACTTTGAATTTTAATTTTGGAAATTATATGATGTAGTAAGGCCATAAGGCCCAATTTGGATTTCTTTATTTACATTTAAATTTTTATTTACTATGTTCTGAACTATTTTTGGATTTAAGTTTTAGTAAAATTATTTCTTTAAAAATAAACCCTAAATTGTTTTTGTCACTTAAAATAATTATTTTTTTTAAAATTATATAAACGGGTTTCCAACCTAAGCCCAACCCAAAACCAATATCTTTTCTAAAAATACACAAATTTTCTCTAAGTAATAAAGAACTTCAAAACTGATTTTCCTAAGGAACATACCAGATCCGGTTCAGGCTCGTGGGCTGGGTGTGGGGTGTTTCATCTCCTATGCTCCAGATGCTACATGCCACCACAACACAAGCTCCTTTTGTGTCTAAAATCATGCACAACTAAATATAAGTCTGTTGGCCAAAGTCTAAGTTCATTTAAAAAGAAAACAAAAAGAATTACAAGCGCCAAGACTTGAACCTTAGACCCCTTGCTTCCTCTATGGCGTCACTTCCTTGTCTCCCATGTGGCGCCATTTGCCACTAGACCACAACTCCTTTTGTGTCATTTTTTCCACATTTTATTCTTAAAGCCTACTTACTTACTCTCAAGGTTTTATTCACCTAAAACCAAAATTTTTCCTAAAGCCCAGGTTTGATCCCGGGACTTCATAGAAGCCCCCTAACCTTCCAAAATCAGTCACCTAATAGGTCCAACTTGCGTTAGTGCTGTTCTCTTGTTCTTAAAAATTATAAACGCTCCCAAGCCCAAGGCCCAATAGGCCTAATTCTACTAGGCCCAAACTCAGGTCGTTACATAAAGCTTATTGAGTTTATTTTCACATTAAAGATATGGTGTAAGGGAAAGAATTTCATATTCTAAGATATTTGAATTTTTGTTAGACAGGGTCAGAATGATTTTAGAATCCCCTATTCTGACTTTGGAAAATCAATAAAAATTGTATAAAAATAATTATAGGTTATAATTTATGTTATTAAAATACAAACAGGAACATCATTTGAATCCCGTACAAAGAGATAATTAATTTTTAGTGAAGAAGGGTCAGAACTATTGGAAAGTGGAATAGGGATGACGTTACTTATTAGATAAACTGAAAATTTTGAAAATTTTATGGTAAGAAGATAAGTGATTCTTGTTTCAGGGAAAATTTTTGGAACTTAATTTGGAGTTCTGTAACTAATGATATAAATAATTTTGTGACTGTGGCTGGAGTAGACAACTTGAGATGAGCATGAATAAATAGTGGAACTATGTGGAATTATGATTGTATTATCTTCAGAACATATTGTGAAAATTTGTAAAAGCCTATTAATAAATCCCTTATTATTTACATACCTACTTACTAAGCTATAATACTTACCCCCTTCCTTTCCTTTTTCCTATAGTGTCACAGATGCTAGCTTTATTTGGAGGTCATCGGAGATTCTATCACACTAAGAAGCTATGGATTGGTATCGATGATTTTCATTCTAGCTTTTTAAGTCTATGGCATGTATAGGGACTTGGTCATTTGTGTACATGTTATTATGAGTTGGCCTAGAATATTGGCCTATGCTAATTAAAGGTCATTGTTGTATAAGGTCATTTGATGTGGCCAATATTTTTATGTTATAAGTCTATGATGAAACATTACATGGATGTGCATGCTTGTTTGGATTGGATGAGTGAATGTGTGATAATTATGTGTGGCAAATACTAAATGTGAATGGTTGAGTAAGTTTTATGCTATGATTAGTTAAGTCTTTGTGTGCGAATGCCATGATGTGGTTATTGGGATGCCTAAAAAAATGCCATGTGTGTGTTGACAAACTTGGTATAAGTGTGCAGGAGTTTTTGGATGGAAAAAGGCTTGGTAAATAGCCTAACTTTCATCCACAAGGATGGCCACACGGCCTAGCACAAGGGCGTGTGACTTGGCCGTGCTACCCTAAATGGTTGATGACATCTTAAATAGAGAGTTACAAGGGTCGAGGACACGGGCGTGTCCCAAGCCACATAGGTGTGTGGCCTTATTTTGTGGTAAAATTTTCTAAGTATTTTAAAGTTCTTGGTTTAGTCTCGGACCACTTCTAAAGTATGATTTGGGCATTGTAGGCCCGTAATAGGGACAATATGATTATGATTGAAATTTCTTTTAATTTGAATGGAAATTTATGACTCAAAAATGATCGGTTATATACGATTAAGTTCTGTAATGCCTCGTACCCTATTCCGGTGACGAATACGGGTAAGGGGTGCTACATTATTTAAATGCTTTGATATTGTATGAACTGTGAATACGAGACTACGTACATGTTCAGCAATGATTTGATGACAAATCAACATTTGAAATCTCGGTTGAACCTTAGGAATAGATTAGGATACTAGTGACATGTCATTAGGGGATATATGTGATTATATGATCCGGGTGCTGGTCCTATACGTCCTACCGGTGGCTGAGTATACCGGCATGTGTTGCGGTTACTTGGCAACTTATGTGAGCAGCACCGTGTAGCTACGTTTTGACCCACAGCTTGTGTGAGTAGGCCCGTTGATAGCTCGAGAGTGAGCATATATGTGATATGTGATTGAGATAGCTTTGGCTATATATGTGGCACTTCTGCTGCGAGTTTCCCATGTATCCGATAGTATTTTGAATGTTTCAACGAGAAAATGAAAGACGTGGTTGAGTATGAGATCGATCCGAGATGGTACAAGTATATACATGAATCGTATAAGCTTTAAATCGAAGAAATTGTGAAGTGCACATATATGCATATTATTAAACATGTGAAAGGTTTGTTAGTTAAATGATATATATGTTTCTATATTCAAATGATTAATATGTATATTTATGATTGAATTGAGTTTATTTCATACGAGCTTACTAAGCTATAAAGCTTACATTGTTTATTTTTCCATGTCTAATAGTGATTTTAAAGCTAGCTCGAATTCGGGGATTGACGGAGACTACGTGACACTGTCCAACTATCATTTTGGTACTTTTAACTTTATGTTATAGTTATATGGCATGTATAGGATTATGGTCATTTTGTTTTGTAGTTTGGTAATAAGTTGTGCCATTTGAATTGGCTTGTAAATGCTTATGTTCTGGTTTGCATATAAAGCCATGAGAATTGGCTTAATTTGTTGGTTTGGTTATGTACATAAGAGTGTGTGTATGGTTTGCAATATGGATATTAAATGGTTGATATTAGAGTAGTTACATGCTTATGATTATGGTGCATAATGATGTATGTTTAGAAATGTATCATTAGTTGAATTATAAATGTGAATTTGGTATAAGTGACATAGCATGTTTTGTGATTTGTGTGTATGGAGAATAAGAGTATAGAATGCGCATGAAATATGTTTCAGTTGGTTGATTTAGATGCTTATTTTAAGCCATGAATTGTGCAATTTGATTTGGTATAGGTTTGTGCAAGTTGGTTGGCAAAATGGCTTGGCAAATAGCCTAATTTTGTCCACACGGGTAGAGACACGGGCGTGTGTCTCAGCTGTGTGTGATACACAGTCATGTAATGGTCATGTGTGTCCCCTGGTGTTGAATTAGAAACCAAGACAGTATTCTCCACACGGCCTCAGACACGGACGTGTGACTTGGCCATGTGACATAAGTCAGTATACCCTACAGGTTTGGCACGGTCTAGTACACGGCTTGGTGCACGGGCGTGTATGGCCATTTGTAGGGCATACGGGCTAGCCACACTGGTGCGTGTGTTGGTCGTGTGACCCAAGTCAGAGAGTTACATGGGTTCGGACACGGGCCATGTGCTCCCATTTCGAATGTCCACACAGCCTATGACATGGGCGTGTCACATGGCCAGGCCACACGGGCGTGTGTCCCCTATTTTTTAGAAAATTTTATAAATGTTCAAAAAGTTTCCAAAGTTATCGGTTTAGTCCTGAACCACCCCTAATGCATGTTTAGGGCATCGTAGGCTCGTATTAGGGACAATATGAATGTGTTGATTGATATTTGAATGAAATTTGGAAATGTAAAAGTAAATGTATGTGTAATTATGTTATAAGTCCGGTAATGCTCCGAAACCCTATTTCGGCATTGAATACGGGTGAGGGGTGTTACAATTTATGTATAGAGTTATGAATAAGAGACACTTCAAAGTGGGTGTATTTTAAAATGTTAAAGAGGGAACACTCCAATGTAAGCGTTAGAAAAATAAATCTGGCCAAAGGTTGTCATTGCATGAGTTTGTGTCGGCACAATTACGTACTCCCTGGGGGTTTTTTGCAGTCTATCATTACATCTCAGGAACAAGGGTACAATAAGGCAATGATATCCCTTATTCAAAAAAAAAAAAAAAAGAAGAAAAGAGAGAGGCAGATATTGTACAATAAATGCTATATTGGTAGATAGAATTTAGGATTTAAGGCATCATGTTGGTTTTGGTAAAGTTGCAATCTTATTCATTCATACTTATGTATTGTCGATGCAATATTCTTTCATATGAATGTGACTCATTCATTGGGATTTTAGGTGAATCAAGTTCCTAGAATGATCATTTACCTTAGTGAATTCTTGTGTAGACTCGCTAGTTTTTGTTTTACTTGGGGACAAGTAAAAATACAAGTTTGGGGGTGTGATAGTTCTAGAAAGAACATATGTTTTCTCCCTACTTATTGATTAATTTGTCACCATTTAGTTATCTTTAGCACATATTTTAGCATTTTCAATTCAGTAAATTGCATTTTATAACTCAGTGGATCTTAACCTATTTATCCTTAATTTCGTCATGTTTTGGTATTGATGTTGCACTTGACAGCTGTCCGAATAAGACCAAAAATGTGTGAGCTGTCCAGTCTGGTATAACTAAGTTGTACGTACATAGGTAGCATAATTCTAATGAAAGGACACATGTGCTATTTGGATAAATATTAATATTCACGTGAAAAGGAAGGGAGAGGTTTTTTTTGGGGGTATCATCTTCTTCAAGCTATCTTTTAAAGCTTTTTGGCTATGGCGGCATAAGGCTCCTACGGGTGAACCGACGTGAAAGGGATGCTGATTAGCTCATGACGATGAGCCCAAAGTGTAACATAAGAGGGAGTTGAGAGATCAAGTCAAGATTTTCTAGGAATAGTACTCTCCACTTGTTTCTTTTATATATCTCTTTTAAATGATGGTGATTGCTTTCTATTTCATGTTTGTATGGAAGTACACATCATTTATGGATTAAATGTTATTTTATTCATTCTTTCTACAATTATTTAATCTTTGGGTTTGAATGTTTTTAGCATGGAAGTGTTATTGCGGTCACTGACATTGAAAAGTGCAACGATAGTTCAAGCTAACAAGCATGACAACAGAAGTTGCCTGAGGATTAGAGGTATTTAATCCACTTGTTCTTAATAGTGTTCCATTGCCATCATCGGAATGTATGGTTAATGTGCATGTTTAAGTCTTAGATTAAATATAGAATTTAAGCTTGGTAAGATATTCATTACAAATTATTGCATCAATAGTGACCTATCATTTTATACCTTGTGAGCACTTAGTATTCTGTTGAATATTCACGTTGGGAATCCCAGTTTATCATTATCATATTTTATACTGTTTTCAAGTTATTACTTCAACAACTACTCTCACAATTTATCTTGTTTCTATCTATTTATTGCACTGACATTGATAGAAAAAAGACAACCATCCTCGTGGGATCAATATCTGATAGACTCATATCTGTCTACTATACTTGCAATGACAGTGTACGCTTGCACATTATTACTGTGACGTAAAACAACCAATCATGTTTTGGCACCATTGACGGGGATGACGTTTGTTTTTGTTTATTTTTATTTCATAATATTTAGTTGTTACTAACTTGTTTTCTTTTTGTCGTTATTTTTACATTTTATTTTAGGTGTTGTATGACCCGAAGCAATCCAGAGTTGATTGCTGATTTTGATCCAGAAATTGAAAGAACTGTTTGGAGGAGACTTTGAGAACAAAGGATTATGGCTGTACCAAGAAACTATGAAGTCATACCCCTGATGCAGCCCTAAAATGCTAGAAATTTTGAACTGAAGCCAGTAATGTTACAAATGTTGAATTGTAATGGGCAATATGTTGGACTGCCACATGAAGATGCACAAGAACATCTTAAATCATTTTTATTGATTTGTGCTTCCTTTAGTCAACAAGGCATTCTTGATCACACTTTGAAGATGCAATTATTTCCTTATTCCTCGCAAGGAAGAGCTCGTACTTGGTTCCTTGGCTACCTGCTGGATCAATTACTTCTTGGAATGCACTACCTACTTAGTTTGTTTTGTGATTTAACCCAGAAGTGTTATTACGGTCACTAACAGTAGAAAGTGCAGCGACAGTTCAAGCTCACAAGCATGACAACAGAAGTTGTTTGAGGATTAGAGGAATTTAATCGCCTTGTTCTTAATAGTGTTCCATTTCCATCATCGAAAGGTGTGGTTAATGTACATGTTTAAGTCTTAGATTAAATATAGAAAGTAAGCTTGGTAAAATATTCATTGCAAATTAATGCATTGACAATCACCTATCCTTTTATACCTTGTGAGCACTTAGTATTCTGTTGAATATTCACAATTGGGATCCCAGTTTATCATTGTAACACCCCTCACCCATATTCAACGCATGAATATGGTTATGAGGTATTATCGATTAATTCACAACACATATAGCATACATTTATGCAAAAATAAGCATTCATTCTTATAAATCATTTAATAGTATCACATTGTCCCTTATAAGGACCTACGAGGCCTTAAACATGCTTTAGAAGTGGTTCGGGACTAAACTGATATCATACGATAATTCTGGAAACTTAAAAATTTTTCTTGTAAACAAGGGTCACACACTTATATGAATAGGCCGTGTGCCTCACATAGCTAATTGACACGCCCGTGTCTCAGGCCTTGTAAAAACTGGGCATACATACTGGCTTGGGTCACACGGCCGACCACATGCCCGTGTGTCTAGATCGTGTACCCTTCGAAGTTGCCACACACGCCCGTGTGCCAGGCCGTGTGCTAGGCCGTGCCAAAACTGTAGGGTATACCGACTTATGCAACACGGCCAAGTCACAAACCCGTGTGCTAGGCTGTGTGCCAATTAGGGGGTATGTTGACTTGTACCACATGACCATTTACACGCCCGTGTGTAAGACCGTGTAGAGCTTACTGACTTCAATTCAATTTCAATACCAGGGGACACATGGCCGTGTAACATGACCGTGTGTCCCACACGGCTAGGGCACACGCCCGTGTGGAAAGAAATATGCTATTTACCAAGCCATGTTGCCACCCCATTTTGCACATACCTACATAAACACAAATGGTACCAATTCAAGGCACTAATATGCATCCAAATAACACCAACAAATGTTCAATTCATACCCTTTCTTTACCATCAATTTAATTTACAAATATGCTACAATTTATCATTTAATTTCATACCTAATTCACATATTCAATTCAATCAACTAAACCATTCCATACATACATTATCAATCATCAATTCTCAAGCACATAGCTTTCCAAATTACCTAATATCATTTAGCATTATAGATTCAACTTCAACCACACAATATAGGTCAATTAGCAAACTCAAAATAGAACCATTTACACATTTATAAACATCATCAAATTCATTATCATAAGCCAACTCAAATGGCTCAAAATACATGTTCATCAAACATACCAAAATGACTCAAGCCTATACATGCCATATACCATATATACACAACTCAAAAGTACCAAGTAGATGGCTAGATAGTGTGGCGTAGTCTCGATCCCCGAATTCGAGCTAGCTTTGAATTCACTTTAAAACACGTGAAAAACAAACAAGGTAAGCTGCAAAGCTTAGTAAGTTTGTACTAAATATACTCAACAATTTATAACAACCTTCCATAATCTTATTCATATGCTTATATGCAAAGTCATAACCTTTTCTATTTGAACTTCATACTTACATGTACATGCCTGTATAAATTCCTAACAAACTCATATCTTCTCGTAACACTGTCGAATACTCAATGTTTTGCACACTAAGGGCCATCGTATAGCTGAAGCTATTATAATCCCGCACACTAAGTGCCTTACATAGCCTAAGCTATCTCAATCTCGCACACTATGTGCCATATATAGCCGAACCTGTTTCAAAACGCACACTAAGTGCCACAAATAACCAAAGTTATCTTCAATCGCACACTAAGTGCTAAACATACTCAATTTATCGTCGAACATGGCCGTGGTCTTGTGTATACAATTTATGCAATATGAAAGCATTAAAAGCATAATTGTAAAAATGTTTATCACGTACAAACTTACCTCAGATGCTAAAACGGTGAATTGGGTCGTTTAGTCGATAATTTTCATTTTTCCCTGATCTAAATCTGAATTCAACTTTTCTTGATCTAAATATATTCAAAATTAACTTATTCAATCATCTATTCATTCAAATTAGTCCAAAACATACTTTAAGGCATATTTTCCCTTTTACCCCTAAACTTTCACATTTTTCACAATTTAGTCCTTGTTGCATAAAATCACAAATTCATGCAATTTAATCCAATTTCATGATAGCCAAATTTCACTAGTCTCCATATTAGCCCATATTTCTAATTTATTTCACATTTCACAATTGAGCCCCTAATTTGCATTTTCACCAAAAATCACTTAACAAAACTTGTTTAACTAACATCAAATGTTAATAATCTATCATTAAACATCAAAAATCATACATATTCATCAATGGCAACATTCAAAATCTTTAGCATTTTGCAAATTAGTCCCTGGGCTAGCTAGTACTAGTTGCAACAATCACAATAACATAAAAATCATTAAAAACGGGACAAAACACATACCTAATTGCATCAATTTGCCTTAGCCGAATGATGAACCCTAATATTCTCTTTTGTTCTTCTTCAATTTCGGTTAAAGATGAGAACCGGTGCCTTTAATTAGATTTTTGTTTTATTTATTTTATGTTATTAACCAATTTACACATATACCCTTAATGATAAACCATTTAAAACATCCATTTAATGTCCACTTACCAACAAAATGGTCTAATTACCATTTAAGGCCATCATATTCAAAAACAAAAGCTATTTAACACCTTTAATTAGTAGAACATGCATTTTACACCTTACGCGATTTAGTTCTTTTTATCAAATTGACCAATCAAACGTTAAAATTTCTAAACGAAACTTTAACACATACATTCAATCATGTTGTAAACTTTAGAATAATAATACAAATATTTATACTAATAAACCGTAATAATAACATATTGTAAGCCCACATTTAGCATAGTTTTGGATGATTTATTCCTTTAATTGTGTAAATTGGTGTTCTTAATCCTTTGCTTTCATGTTTTATACTTAGAAAATCACCGGAGGATGAAAAGAACGAGGAATGGGCCCAAAACGGAGTAAATGAGCCATATCACGAAATCAACACGGCCTGGGCCCAAGCCATACGGCCGTGCCTCACTAACAGTCTCGAACACGGCCTGGCCACGATTTACATGGGCGTGTCCCTGTCGTGACCAAGAGAAATTTCACTCAGATTAGGATACTTAGGGGTGAAGAAACACATTCAGAAGCCTATATAAACACCCTAAGTATAACCTACAAGGGGGGAGCCCAAGGCTTTAGTAAGAGAGGTCTAGCTAGGCCAAAGAGGGCAGATTTGTGGGGATTTACTCGAAGATAGGCAGTTGATTCATCTCAAGAAGCCGGAATCATACCCAATACGAAGGATCTCTCCTTCAATTCCTTCAGGGGGTTTTAGGGATTTCTTATGTTTTGTTTTATCTTTTCTTCTGAGATGTTTTCTTTTATTATTATGAACTAAACCCTCATATACCTAAGGGGGATGAAACCTAAGATGAATCTTGTTATCGTTTGCTTAACTATATGATAAATATTTGACTTGTTCTTAATTATGTGTTCTTAATTCATGTGTTGATATTTCCGGGATATTATTTTAAGTATAATGTGCTTAGGTGGAGGAGCAAAATTCCATGTCTGAGAGTAGATCTAGCATAATTAAGCAGAATTGATCGCACGCCTAGAGATAGGATGACGAGATTTTTTCGGATTAGGGTGAAACCTAATATTGGAGTCCATAGATCGAGTTAATGCAATTCTAGGGGTTTTAATTAGAAAGAGATTTCAATAATCAACCTAGGGTTAGACGTTAGTCGCCTCGAGAGAGGGATTAATATATATTAGGGAATCCTACAGATCAAGTCAAGTGAATAAATCGTTTGGTTCAGAGTTAGATAACAAGTGAAGTCTAGGTGAATTCTTCCTCAGGTATTGTCTTAGTCAATTGGTTTTCTTTCACAAGTATTTTTCCCAATTTCATTCTTTTTTGTCTTAGAGTCTTTAGCTTAGTAGTTAGTTAATTTAGATTAAACAACAAATTCCCTGTATTTTAGGCTAGATAATAAAAAGAAAGTTAGTATTAGTACTTTTAGTTCCTCTGGGTTCGACAATCCGGTCTTGCCTTAACTATACTACTGTTCGATAGGTGCGCTTGCCTCACATCGTTGTCATAGTTAGTTTCTAGGTTCGATCATTCTTTTTATAAATTTTTAAGACTTTGACATCGCATAAAACAACAATCAAGTTTTTGGCACCGTTGCCGGGGAACTAAAATATTAAGAACGCTTAATTTTTATTATTTTAGCCATATTATATTTATTTTATTTTTGCAATTTATTTTTACTTTTTTAAATTGTCTTCTTTATTTTGTTCCTTTCAGGTACCTCTAGTTTACGACTAGAAGGAACCCGACAGGACCCCTAATTTATGATAGTGATATTGAAGGTACAGTTCGTAGAAATCGTAGAGAAATAAGGCGAAGCTCAAACTACATAGAAGAAGAGCAAGAAGCCAAAATAAATACCACCGAAGAGATGGTTGAGAATAATCCGCTACCTCCAGAGGCGGCCGAACATCATGCTCCTCGAACTATGTATGATTATGCTAAACCTAGTTTAACAGGAACTGCGTCAAGTATTGTTAGGCCTACTATTGCTGCAAATAATTTTGAACTGAAACCTAACACTATACAGATGATACAACAGTTTGTTCAGTTTGATGGTTTGCAGGATGAGGATCCTAATACACACTTAGCAAATTTTCTAGTATTCTGTGATACCTTTAAAATAAATGGCAATTTTTATGATGCCATCCGTCTTCGGTTATTTCCCTTTTCTTTGAGGAATAAAGCCAAACAGTAGTTGCATTCTCTTCCACGAGGATCAATCACTACATGGGATGAAATGACCAAAAAACTTTTATTAAAATATTTTCCGCCGGACAAAACGGCCAAGTTAAGGAATGATATCTCTTCTTTTGTGTAGATGGATTTAGAGACACTTTACGATGCATGGGAGAGATACAAAGACTTGTTAAGGAGGTGTCCACACCATGGATTACCCTTGTGGCTACACGTCCAAACTTTCTAAAACAGTGTGAACCCTTCAACAAGGCAATTAATCGATTCAGCAACCGGCGGAACCCTGAACAACAAAACTCCTGAAGCAGCCTACGAGTTTATAGAGGAGATGTCGTTGAATAACTATCAGTGGCAAGTTACAAGGACAAGGCCAGCCAAAGTAGCCGGAGTTTTCAACCTCGACAGAGTAACCTTACTATCAAATCAGGTAGAGATGTTACATAAAAAATTTGATGGTTTATACGGTTCTTTGTAGGTACATCCAGTTATGTAGTGCGACGCAAGTGGAGGCGTAGCGAATCCTGATTACCCACCCTACGGACAGGGCATAGACAGCGAACAAATGAACTATATAGGTAAGAATTTTCGATCTCACAATAACCCTTATAGTAATACTTATAATCCAGGTTGGAAGAACCACCCCAATTTCTCATGGGGTTGTCAAGGAAATCAAAGGCAACAACCATCCCAAAACTTCCAACAACAGCCCTACCCACAGGAGAAGAAGCCGAACCTCAAGGAGATGCTGACAAAATTCATAGCAGTCGCAGAAACACGTTTCCAAAATACTGAGATAGCACTTAAAAGTCAACAAGCATCGATTAAAAGGATCGACAATCAGTTAGGGCAACTAGCTAAGGAGATCTCTGAAAGACCACAGGGAAGCCTACGAAGCAACACCGAGACTAACCCAAAGGAGCAAATTCAAGTCATAACAGCTCAAGATGGTGAAGGGTTAGACGAGCCCAATCTCCAACAAGAGAATTCAGTAGAAGAAGGTAAGGTTGAGGTAAGTCATAAAAAGCCAAAACCGGTAATCAAAGAATACCAACCTCGCATACCATATCCCAAAGCAATAAAGAGGGATGGCACAGTGGAACAGTTTGGTAAGTTTCTTAAACTTTTAAAAAAATTACATATTAACTTATTGTTTCTTGAAGCTCTTTCGCAGATGCCAGATTCTAGGAAGTTTTTAAAGAAGCTGTTGACAAATAAGCGGAAGATATATGAGGAATCGCATGTGGAACTGAACGCAGTGTTCTCAGCAATGTTGCAAAATAAACTACCACGAAAACTAAAAGATCCAGTGAGTTTTACAATTCCATGCTTAATTGGTAGTTTATTTATTGATAACGCGTTAGCTGATTTAGGGACAAGTATAAATGTCATGCCTTATAAAATGTTTAAAAAACTAGGTCTAGGGAAACACAAACAAACTAGGATGAGCATTCAATTAGCTGATAAAACTGCTATAATTCCTATGGGTATAATCGAAGATGTATTCGTGAAATTTGATAAATTCGTATTCCCAGTAGACTTTGTCATTTTAGACATGGATGAGGACAATAGTATCCCTTTAATTCTAGGAAGACCATTTTTAGCAACCGCCAGGATTAAAATTGATGTCGACGCAGGTGAACTCATACTCTGTGTAGGTGACGAGACAATCACCCTTCAAGCTCTCGATTCAGGTAGGATATCGAATAAACAAGGTGAGAAAGTAAATTCTATTGATAACCATTCGGTTAACCCTTCTTTTCAGGAAGCACCACAAAAGAAAACAAGTGAACTTGATCCTAGACCCCGTGCCAACAAAGAAATAACTCATGAGGAACAAGGGATTCAGGTCGATGAACTAGAAGGGTGGAAGACGCATCTCAAAGAAAAACTAGGGATACATGAAGCAGAACCAAAGCCACTCTACGAGACAGACAAGTTCAAAATTGGAGACCAGGTATTGTTAGATAAAGCAAACCCACGAATATCTCCTCCTATCCCCAACACAAACAAAGAAATCCCTTTTAAGGTGATCACTATTTTTCCATACGGAACAGTCGAGGTAAGTAATCCTATTTTTGGCACTTTTAAAATAAATGCTACTTGACTTGAACTATATTCTGTTAGTAAGATAGATAGCATGAGGGAAGATATTCAACTTTTCAAACCACTATGATTAGGTGAATGAGAGGGAAGTCTAGCTTAAGACTATAAACGAGTGCTTCTCGGGAGGCAACCCAAGCACTAACTCTATTAACTTTTACATTAATTTATTTTTCTTTTTATTTTTACTTTAGCATCTAATTATAAGCTAACCAAAAGTGCAAATTTTCATGCCATACGGCATTGCACACGGCCGTGGCCGTGCCCGTGTGGATACACTGAATCTCCGTACTGATATGGCAAAGATTGTACGAGTCAGAACAAATCATATATTCGAGTCACGGACTTTAACTACCACGCCACGACTGTGTGATGCGGCCGTGGTCGACATTGTTAGATCATACACGGGCGTGGCGACCTGAACATGGGCGTGGGAGAAGTAAACGAAGCACAACACAGCCGTGCGATACGGCTGTGTGACTCAACATTCCCATGCTACATGGGCGTGGGGATGTACCATACCTGAAAATTCTATTTAAACCCCTCCCATTTTCTTCTTACCTACTCCCCATCTCCTTTCTTCCATCCCATTCTTCAGATATCTCCCTCCTCATACTTTTCTTCTTTAGTTATTACCAAACCCTTGTGCTACACCACATCTATGTCAAAGAAGCGGAAGGATCTTGGTGTAGTCTCCTTTTGTGAGACCGATCTACATAAGTTCATGCCAACTGCTTCATCCACTCGACAAGCCAAGGGTCTTTGAGGCCATTTAATTCTTCTTCTTCTTTACTCTTCTCATTTATTTTCCTTCTCTTTGACTCTCTTATGCTTAAATTAGTTTATTTTATTTTAGTTTCTTGATTTAGGTTCTAAAGGCTGCTAGTGAAACATGCCACTTCAGCCACCGCCACCCCAATACAGCCTTAAAAGTCACACCCACCTCGTGAACCATCTAACAATAAGGACTCTTCGGTCCGTTCATCTTTTATTTTAATTTTATTTTACTTTCTATTTTACTTTCTATTTTCTTTCTCTTTATCTTTCTTGTCTTTAAATATATATTTTGTATATTTTGAATCATTATTATTATTTCCTGGCTAATTCTCTACGAGCTTCCTAATTTCTTCATCTAGCGCAGAGCTCGGTAGCAGCCACCACACCTCGGGACTCCCAACTCAAGGAAATCATCCAAATTCAGGATGTTTCACCTCTCCCTTTCTCTTAAATTTCATATACATCTTTGTACATTGAGGAAAATGTACATCTTAAGTGTGGGGGGTGAATATTTATTTCGAGAAAGTACCTAACTTTCTTCATTATTCTCAAATCCCTGAATTAGGCCATGAATGATATCTTGTCTTTAAGTAATTTTCTCTTATTATGATTAGAATAAAATTTCCTTTGATTTATGATGTTTGTTGATATGTTTCGGAATAAATCATAGTTAATTGTGCAGTGATGATTTAAATTTTAAGAGACTAGAGAATCAAGCATGATAAGTCTATTTTTCAGAAATTAAATTTTTTTTCTAGGTTATCTACCTAAATCTGAATGTTACCTTGAAGTTTGAAATTTACAAGGTTGATATCAAATACCCATAATTTTTACGAGATTTTGATCTTTTTAGAGCATATATTCTTTTCCTTGCTCACTTTGTTGATTATGAATGTGTCAACATTGATTTGTTATTTTAGAACTTGCATCGATTATACATGACCTTTAATTTGATATACAGAGATGATAAAGGCACCTAGGTTTTAACCCACTTACTACACTAAAAAGCCTACCTTCAAAATTAACCCCTAGGGAACCCCGTTTAATCCTAACAACCCATTTTATTGACTCACCCACTAATATTAACCCAAAACCCTTTGTATTTGTTATCACCATTCCTTTTGACTACCCTTATGTCGAGATTTGATTTGAATAAGTTGCCTAATTATTTTATTTAATTTAATCGTTAAATTCATCCGTTATACTTAACTTGTTCTTAAAATAAAATGGAAGTATACTCATTATTAGTCCTATGTCAGCTGAACTTATACATGAAAATTCCAAATTTTGAAGAAGAAGCTCATATTATTAGTAATGAAGTTTTCAGTTGATGTAATTATTCCTTATCAGTTCGTTATTTCTAGTTAGGTAATTTTTCAGGTCAATCTCGGTTCTAACCCTCTAATTTAGCCTATATCCACACCTTTAACCCAAGCCCCGTTACAACCCTGTTAAAGACCTTTTGATTTGTGTATCATCTCATATTATAGTGGTGGATATTTGATTTTCATGCAAGCCTATAGGATTAACTCTTCATGTTTGAATTTTGAGTGCTTAATTCTGAACCTTAAAGAGTGAATCTTTAGTGAGGATGTCAACTCTTGTCGATTTTTGAATCAGAGGTAATTAATTAGGTAAGGGGAAACACCTAACGTTTTCGGGCTATAAATGTATGACTTTGAATGTTTGAATCTTTAGGACTCTTTGAGTTGAATTATCAATGTATGAATTATCTCTGAATTATGATGAAACATTATTGATGAATATTATGAAACAGGAAAGTTTGTTTTAATTGTAAGTTGAGAATTTTGCTTGAGGACAAGCAAAAGCTTAAGTGTGGGGTATTTGATAAACCGTAATACTAACATATTTTAAGCCCACATTTAGCATATTTTTGGATGATTTATTCCTTTAATTGTGTAAATTGGTGTTCTTAATCCTTTGTTTTCATGTTTTATACTTCGAAAAGCACCGGAGGATGACAAGAATGAGAAACGGGCGAAAAATAGAGTAAATGGGCCATATCACAAAATCAACACGGCCTGGGCCCAAGCCACACGGTCGTGCCTCACTCAACAGTCTTGAACACGGCCTGGCCATGATTCACACGGGCGTGTGCCATGGGTGTGTCCCTGCCGTGAGAAAGAAGAGTTTCACTCAGATTAGGATACATAGGGGCAAAGAAACACATTCAGAAGCCTATATAAACACCTTAAGTATAACCTAAAAGGGGGGAACCAAAGGCTTTAGTCAGGGGCGACCAGCTAGGCCAAAGAGGGCAGATTTGTGGGGATTTACTCGAAGATAGCCAGTTGATTCATCTCAAGAAGCCAGAATCATACTCAAGACGAAGGATCTCTCCTTCAATTCCTTCAGGGGGTTTTACAGATTTCTTATGTTTTGTTTTCTCTTTTCTTCTGAGATGTTTTCTTTTATTATTATGAACTAAACCCTCAGATACTTGAGGGGGATGAAACCTAAGCTGAATCTTGTTATCGTTTGCTAAACTATATGATAAATATTTAACTTGTTTTTAATTATGTGTTCTTAATTCTTGTGTTGATATTTTCGGGATTTTAATTCAGGTATGATGTGCTTAGGTCGAGGAGCAAAAGTCCCTGCCTAAGAGTAGATCTAGCATAATTAAGCAGAGTCGATCGCACGCCTAGAGATAGGATGACGAGATTTTGCCAGATTAGGGTGAAACCTAATATTGGAGTCCATAGATTGAGTTAATGTAATTCTAGGGGTTTTAATTAGAAAACGATTTCAATTAATCAACCTAGGGTTAGACTCTAGTCGCCTCGAGAGAGGGATTAATATAAATTGGGGAATCCTATGGATCAAGTCAAGTGAAAAAATCGTCTTGTTCAGAGTTAGATAACAAGTGAAGTCTAGGTGAATTCTTCCTTGAGTATTGTCTTAATCAATTGGTTTTCTTTCACAAGTATTTTCCCCAATTTCATTCTTCTTTGTCTTAGAGTCTTTAGCTTAGTAGTTAGTTAATTTAGATTAAACAACAAATTCCCTTTATTTTAGGCTAGATAATAAAAAGAAAGTTAGTATTAGTAGTTTTAGTTCCTTTAGGTTCGACAATCCGGTCTTGCCTTAACTATACTACTGTTTGATAGGTGCGCTTGCCTCACATCATTGTCATAGTTAGTTTCTAGGTTTAGTAATTCTTTTTATAAATTTTTAAGACTTTGACATCGCATAAAACAGCGATCATATACCTCGAATTTGTGGTTCCAAAACCACTCTTCTGATTTGACTAAAAACGGGCTGTTACAATCATTATCATATTTTATCTTATTGTTTTCAAGTTATTGCTTCGACAACTACTCTCACAATATATCCCTTTTCTATCTATTTACTGCATTGACATTGATAGACAAAATACAACCATCCTCATGGGATTGATACCTGATAGACTCATATCTGTCTACTATACTTGCATCAACAATGTACGCTTGCACATTATTGCTGTGACGTAAAACAACCGATTAGTTATAGTAAATTATTAGTTTTTTATCTGTTGTAAAAAAATTATCTAGGAACCTCACATGGAAGGAAAACAACAACTTTGAGCGATCAGCAATTGAAGGAAGAAGCAGTCACCAGTAGTCTATGGAACTATCATGATCAATCTGGTAACTTCTGTCCCTATTTTTTAAGGGCTACATATTGAGGACAATGTGTTTTCTAAAGTGTGGGGATGCCATAGAAAATTTGTTTAAAATTTTTCTGCTTTTCTTGTCATTTGTGTGCTTGAGCTTGTAGAAATACAAGTGATTGGTTAGGAGCATGAATATAAGTTGTATGTATTTACAATAAATTTGGCATGAGGATAGGTGATTTTAAATTTTTTATTATTAGACCATTAAGTTCTATATATTACACTGTATATAGGTATTGTAACATCCCTAACCCATATTCGTCGCTGGAGTAAGGTTACGAGGTATTACTGATCATTACACATTATTTAACGTACAATGCTCATACATCTATGCATTCATACTCAAGTACCATTCAACACAATCATATTGTCCCTTATAAGAGCCTACGAGGCCTTAAATATGATTTAAAAGAGGTTCAGGACTAAGCCGATAACATACAAAATTTTAGGAAAACTTAGAAATTTTTCATCTATATAGGGATCACACGCTTGTGTGAACAGGCCGTGTGCCTCACACGGCTCCAGACACGCCGTGTCTCAGGCCGCGTGAAAATAGGGCATACATACTGACTTGGGTCACACGACCAACCACACGCTCATGTGTCTAGCCCGTGTGCCCTTCAAAATGGTCACACACGCTAGTGTGCCAGGCCATGTACTAGGTCGTGCCAAAATTGTAGGGTATACTGACTTATGCAACACGGTCAAGTCATATACCCATGTGCTAGGCCGTGTGCCATTAGGGGGTATACTGACTTGTACCACATGGCCAGTCATACTCCCGTGTGTAAGACTATGTGGAGCATATTGACTTCAATTTAATATTAACACCAGGGGACACACGGCCATGCAACATGACTGTGTGTCGCACATGGCTGAGACACACACCTGTATGGACAAAAATAGGCTATTTGTTTAACCATTTTGCCACTCTATTTTTACATGCATACACCAACATAAATTGCAACATTTCACAACTCAATTGCTAGCCAATATATAACATTTCATACACATATTACTCCCAGTCAACATGAAATTCAAATACCTAATAAATCACATACATTTTCCATTCATATACTAACCACATATCAAGATAACATTTGTATATTTTCATTCCATCTATTACTAGCCAAAACATACGAATTTTTTTTTTTTAGTACTTAAACACAACCAAAATACTGTACCAAGTTAAGCCAAATCACATGGCTTCAACTCATACCTTAACATGTACCAAAATCAATATCTCAAGTAACATTAACTATCATTCTTATAACTAGCCTATACATGCCATATTTAGAAATATTCACAAATTCATAAGTACCAATCGGCAACTGGATAGTGTGATGCGTAACTCTGACTTTATCCAAATCGAGCGAGCTATCGAACCTCTATAATACACGGAAAAGAAACAGAGTAAGCTTTATAGCTTAGTAAGCTCGTATAATTTAGAAATAATCTTACCATTCCTACATAATCAAGACAACAAGTAATGTAAACTCAATTAAATTTCCAAATGCCACATAAATACATGTAATCATCCATTATCTCAATCTCAATACTCAATTCATTGTATCATACCAAATTCATATATCATGTACATCATATTCAACATTTCACTCTCAATCATATAATCAATAATTCAGTCAGTAATAGTACTCATCTATATAAACAGTATTTATGCTTATTGAACCCATTAGAACTTCAAAGGATACTCGAGTGATATACATTAGTAATCCGTCAATTCATTATCATTTTCGCTCTTTCAAGCTATGATCAGTAAGCTCCTCCTGAGATGATGGGCAGTAAGCTTTATTGAGCTAAAACGGTAAGCTCTAACGAGCTAAAAATAGTAAGCTCTTACAAGCTGATATATCGGTAAGATCATACAAGCTGTTGTGAGTCCGCAAAAAAATGCAGGAGCTCGACCAAAACGGTAACCCTAGTGACACGTCACTCGTATCCTACGAATTCATATGGTTCAAACGGGGCTCGGCAACCATTAGTTTATATCAAATAGGCATTCCTATTCCAAGTATATCAATTTCTCATTTATATACATACATTTCAAATAAATACAAGTATTTAAAAGTTCAGTTCTAATTATACGAACTTACCTCGAGTATGAAAACGTCAAAATGAGTTAATTACTCAATAATCTTGCCTTTCCGTCGATCCAATTCCGGATTACTCTTTTCTTAATCTAAATATATTCAAAATTAACTTATTTAATCAGCTATTCATTCAATTTAATCCAAAACACATATTAGGGCTATTTTTACACATTTTCCCCTAAACTTTCAGATTTTTACAATTTAGTCCATATCACATAAAATTGCAAATTATATGCAATTAAACCCTTAACTAAGCTAGCAGAATTTCATAGGGACTCCTAGTAGCCCATATCTTTCATTATTTCATATATTTACCACATAAAATTTCACATTTCACAATTTAATCCATTTTTGACATTTTTTTTTCAAAAATCACTTTACAAAACATGAAAATCTATCATAAAAAAAATCATATTTCAACTTCGAACACATAAAATCATCAATGGAAACTCTTAAAATCTTTAACAATTTTGAAATTAAAGGTACGAGCTAGCTAGATTGAGCTGCAACTATTACAAAAACATAAAAATCCTAAAAAACAAAACAAAAACCATACCCAAATGAGCAAGAGAAGCTTGGTCGAATATCAACCCTAACAATGACTTTTCTCCCTTCAATTTTTGGTTAAAGAAGATGATAATGGATGGAAATATTGTTTTGTTTTATTATAATTAACCTTGTTAACCAAATTACTAAATTAGCCTTAATGAACATTATAATTTCAAATTTACCAAGACATTATCGTCCACTATCGTGTTAATGGTCTAATTTCAACATAAGGACCTTAGATTTAAGGTTGTATATCTATTAGGCACTTTTAACTAATAGAATGCAACTTTTCCATTTTACGTGTTTTAGTCCTTTTTCTCAAATTAAGTAATTAAACGATAAAATTAGCTCACGAAACTTTTACACATATCAAATAACATGCTGTAAACACAGAAAATAATATTAAAATAATTTTCCGATATCGAATTTGTGGTCCCAAAATCACTGTTTTGATTTAACCTAAAAACGGGCTATTACAGGCATTAAAGCAATTGAATATACCAAATGATATGGAGAATACAAGTAAACAACCATTCTAGTACGAATGATAAATTGTTGAATATGTGGTTGTTTGGTTTATTAGATTTGTGAATATTGAAATACCTAGGGATGAACTAAGGAATTGTTTGAAATACACCTAAAGCCAAAAAGCTAATCCTATATTCATATTTAGTACCTATTTTTGAGCTAGAAAACACTTATTGCTGAACCTTCGTACAAAACCCAAGCCAAAACATTAATTTGTACTTACCTTTTTTTCTTTGGTCCTAAATTGCACGGCTATAGATGTTTGGCCATATGTATTGAGGGTTAAGTAGATACATTATGGTACATTTTATAAAAATAGAGTGAAATAGAAGGGACCAGTGTGATATAGTAATTATAGGTTAGCCAATATGTGCAACAAAAGAAAATTTCAAGAAGAGAATTAAAACAAGTAGAAAAAGTACTTGAAAAAGTAAAAGCATTTGTGAGTGAGATGTATTGAAAAAGAAAAAAAAAGGTGACAATGTCACAAAAGTCGAAAAGCTCGTTCATTAGTGGACAAAAACTCGTGAGCTAACCATGATTGTTATATTAGGTTGTGACTTCCTATGTGGAGAAACAAGGAAGGTGAGAGAAGGAGACAGAAGGCGGTGAGCAGGAATGTGTTACTAAGAGGGATAATAGGGGACAATATGATATGTCAAACTATTTTTGTGCTTGAAACTATTTGATGCTTACTATTCTTGAAATCCATACTTGTCCTAAGCCTCAGTACGTTACAAGCCAAAAGGCCCAATGTGGTATAGGTAGACTTATTCACAATTGGAAATCATATTGAATGAGTGCATTTACGACTTTTTGTATTTTGCTAGGATAATCATATTAATTGTATAACTTATTGATGGATTCCTATACTTGAGACCTTTAATGCTTGTATGTTTGGTAATATAATTAACTTAGGTGTTTGATATCAAAAATGGTACGTCAGTTATATCTCATGCAAAGATTATATGTGAATATGAAATGCCTATTCATGTGCTCCAAGCTAACACTTGTACCATACTGGTTCAAGGATCACCTTTTTGTTTAATATTTTTGTTCATGTTGCTTGAGGACAAGCAACGAATTAAGTTTGAAGGATTTTGATCTGCCATAATTCATTGTAGCACACTAAACTAGTTTTCGCACTTTAGGAGTTTGAACATAAGCATTTTAGTTATGTTTTAATTACATTTTAGCAAGTTTAGTTAAGTATAATAAAATGTAACACCCCTCACCCGTATTCAACGTCGGAACAGGGTTAAGAAGCATTACCAGACTTACAACCCAATTATACATACTATTAGTATATATTTCATCAATTCAAACATTTGTCAATCAACCTCAATCAATATGTCCCTAATACGAGCCCACGAGGCCCTATTCATGCAGTGGATGAAACACCCCACACCCGGCCCACGAGCCTGGACCGGATCTGGTATGTTCCTCAAGTAAACCGGTTCAAAGTTCTTTTGTTACTTAGGAAAAACTTGTGTGAATTTAAAAAAAAAAAAAAATTGTTTTGGGTTGGGCTTATCTTTGAAAACCAATTTATCTTACATTGAAATCCATTTATTTAAAGTGACAAAACACTTAGGGTTAAAAAAATTTGTTTGATCCGTTAATCAATAATGATTCATAAACGTAATAATTAAAAGTAAAAAAATTAAAGAAATTCAACTTGGGCCTTATGGCCTTATTACATCAAGTAAAAACCAAAATAAAATTCTAAAATACTTAAATAAAATTAAATGTCCATATTGAATAAAACTTCAAGTTGAGCATGGCCATCCCTAAGCTTCACAACCAGGTCCATTATTGATTGTCACTGAAAAATAGTCCACAATGGGGTGAGTCAATGGACTCAATGTGTACACAACACTAAAATTCAACAGATCAGTGCATACATTTTCATATCAAATACTTATTCATATAATGAGATAAAAATGATGATGCAACCCAAACCCAAACCTAGGTGCCATCCGCTACACATCCTCGCACTCAACCGAACACCTTGGGGACTACTAAGTCAACCTCCATCCGCTACACACACCGTCGAAAGCGTTGGCTTGCGATCGATGTGCTCATCGCCCATATAAAATTTGTGGCATAGCCACCAGATAATTGTGTCATGAGACACCACATTCAGATAACGTAACCAAAGTTACCACATTCAGATAATGTGACTGAAGTCACCACATTCAGATAATGTGACCGAAGTCACCACATTCAGATAGTGAGACCGAAGTCACCACGTTCACTTCCCTTTTCTCATATAACCCGAATGCCCCATATTATTCATATTATGCATATCATACTTAAATTCACATTCATGTCACCTGTCACATGTTAAATATAACATATTTCGTAAACCTAGTAGGAGTAGGAAACGTACCTGAGTACTTTGTACCATAGCATGGTACATTAGCCACATTCTTATATTTTCATTTTAGAACATATAACAAGTTTAAGCCATACATCATATTAAAAGATAGTGTGGGGTACACACCTGATTAGCTTAACGAATTCCTTGAAATCCCGAAAAACCGATCTATCGCTTTAGATCCTAGATCCCTACATTTGGCCACATTTAGTATTTTAGGAAAAAGCCTATTTGGCTAATTTAATCAAATCCCGAAGGATTATGGTATCCACTTTCTTACCTTGCTGCAGATTTGATAATTAATCAAATCCCGGAAACTTGTATTCTTCCCCTTTGAAATCGGCTAATCACTAGATCCCTTGAATCGGTTAGTTTTCGGCTTAAAACACATAAAAATAGATCTAACTACTAAAATAGGCCTTGGCCGAATATTCATAGTCGCTACCTTAAGGATCTTAAATCCGAAATTATCCCTTGGTTATAGCTTCAGCCGAAATCCCTAAAACCACATGTTAGATCAACTTCTAACCTTTAATCACAATCAATGGCCCTTGGCGAATGCCGAATATGACTTACCTTGATGGTCAAATCCTCAAGATCTTTTCCTTTATAGTCGACTATGGCAAAAATCCTCGAAAGAATCCTTCCAAATTTTGGCAAATAAGAATATTGATGGGATTAGTCCTAGATTTCGACAAATCTAAAAGAAAAGAATAGAAATCAAAACTTATTCTTACCCTTTCTTGAAGGAATCGAGCGCACCTATATGCAGAAGCCCCTCAAAGATTCGGCTTTTGATGGGTTGGAAAGAAAAGAAATTGGCTAATGGTGATATCTTGAATTTTTGGCTTTGGCTAACAAAAAGAAGAAGAACAAATGCTCTAGGAAATTACAGAGAGAGAAGGGTTGAGAGAAAGAATGATGAATGGCCCTCTTTTCTTTATATAGCCGAATTTACTAACTTAGAATCCCTTACTTGGCCATCACTCTTCTATTTTGATAGCTTTATCTCTTTAATTATCTCCTAAAATAAAAGATAATTCAGCAACTATCCTTACTTAGCCGAAATTATTAAACTCAAAGTCCCTTACTTGGCTATCACTTCTCCCTTATTTTCCTAATTAAAGAATAATTCCTCATTTATCTCTTTAAAATAATCTAAAATAAATAATGGATTTATCCCTTATTTATCCACTATTTATCTCTTAAAAATAAAAGAATAAAGGCTCCTAAATTATAGCCTTGTGCCGTCCACCTCACTTTTTCTGGAAGCAAAATAAAATTTCTTTTATTTGCTTTCCCTGTGACTCGAACTCAGGCCCAATCCCCTTGCATGTGGCGCCATTTCCAGAGGCCCTAAGTGACATCTCCAGGCCACTTTTCCTAGCCTGTTTGCGTGTCAAATTTCACATACTTTTTCTCTTAAGGCCATCTTGCCTTAATTTCCTCTTTTAAACTTTAAAATTCGACATTTCTAAGTCATTTCTAAGTTTCCAAAAATTTTCGTTTGCCTCTTTAAACTTGACATTTCTAAAGCATTTCCTTACATTTCTAAGACATTTCCTTACATTTCCAAGTCATTTCCTTACATTTCCAAGTCATTTCCTTACATTTCCAAGACAAGATATTTCCTTACATTTCCAAGACATTTCCTTACATTTCCAAGTCATTTCCTTACATTTCCAAGATAAGACATTTCCTTCCATTTCCAAGTCATTTCCTTCCATTTCAAGACAAGACATTTCCTTCCATTTCCAAGTCATTTCCTTACCTTTCCAAGTTTCCAAAAATGTTTACTTTCCTCTTTTGAAACTTAACATTTCTGAAGCATTTCCTTACATTTCTAGGTTTCCAAAAATGTCAAAAATTTATTCGCAATACATAAGACATGTCATTTCGTACAATTAAACCGAAAATGGATAGGCCCTTTTCAGGATGTTACAGTGGAAGTGGTTCGAGACTAAAACGATAACCTTTAAAACAATTTGAGCACTTAGAAAATTTCTTTCCAAAACAGGGGACACATGCCCGTGTGACCACCGTGTTTCTCACACAGCCACCAGACACGCCCGTGTCACAGGTCGTGTGGACATTCAAAATGGGATCACATGGCCGTGTCCCAGCTCGTGTCCTACCCTGTAACATCTCAAAATTGGGCCTAGTAGGATTGGGCCCAATGGGCTTTGGGCGTAGTAGCGTTTAAAATTTTTGGAGAATAAGAGATCGGCTTAAATGCAAGTTGAACCTATTAGGTAAGTGATTTTGGAAGGTTAGAGGGCTTCTTTGAAGTCCCGGGATCAAACTTTGGCTTTAGGGAAATTTTGGTTTTAGGTGAGAAAACCCCTAGGAGTTAGTAGGTAGGCTTTAAGAATAAAATATAGAGAAAATGACACAAGTGGAGTGTGTGGTGTAGTGGCAAAGTGACGCCACATAAGAGACAAGGGAGTGACGCCACAGGGAAGGAAGGAGGTCCAAGGTTCAAGTCTTAGCTCTTGCATTTTGGTTTTCTTTTTACACGGACCTTAAAATTGGACTATAGATTTATATTTAGTTGCGCATGGTTTAAGACACAAGAGGTAGCGGCGTGGATTATGTTGCAAGGGAGCCTGGGTTCGAATCTCATGAGAAGCAAGGGAGTATTTATTTTGCGAATTGGACGGGAAGAGTTTGAGCTGGATTTAAACTCTGTTGATGGAAGGATCCCACATCGGAAAGATACAAATAAGGAAGGTGTGAAGCTAGCTATATATATAGCATTCTAGGAGGAGGATGAATACACCTTGGAGGGCGTTTGGGCACAGGAGTGGTCGGAGCGCGGATTAGCACCAGATTCCTATCAGGTGTGTAACTCTCTCTACTCTAGTTGTAGAGCGGCAAATGCCGAAGTGTTGGTCACGGCAATAGTAGCCACACGAGCGTGTGAACGCATGTGTGGGGCTTCGATGCGATAGTTGAGGCCATCAGTAGTATTCTTGTGGGTTTGGCAATAGTAACCACATATGTTATTTGTGACTCCGGTCACCAGTGGTTTGGGACCACCAGTGGTTTTGTACCACATGGGGTAGATTTGGGAGACTTGGATGGATACTTAGGTTGGAGGGGTTGCATGACATGCATACTTGCATATGAATTTGTGTATGAGCTTAACATCTTCTAGATGGGGATTTACGCATTGAGTCTCGATGACTCACCCCTTTCGTTAACATTTTTCCAGGTAGTCATTAGATCGTGGATTTGGGAGCTTAGGCGGACTTGTGGTGGCCATGCAATGTTTTCTCGTACGCTCGTTCCTTTTATTTGGACTTATTTTTATTTGGGTTTTTGTTATGTAATAAGGCCACTATAACTTTAATTTTGGTATTTTATTTGGTTTAGATTTTAATTTGATTACTGCCTATTACTATTAAATGTTCAATATGGGAATTTCCTAAACCCTTAATAACCGTTTTCCAAAGTATTAACAAAAGGATAACAAGCGAATAAATATTTAAACTCTAAATTATTAACAAGCACGCTGTTTTTAAACAACCTTTTATGTGACATGCCAGATTCGGTCGTAACGTTTAGGCCGGGTTTTGGGTGTTACATACCCCGTGTCCTACCCCGCGTCGAAACAAGTGAGCTTATTAACTTGGGTCACACGGCCAACCACACGCCCGTGTGTCTAGCCCGTGTGCCTTTTGAAGTGGCCACACACGCCCGTGTACCAGGCCGTGTGCTAGGCCGTGCCAAACCTATAGGGTATACTGGCTTATGCAACACAGAAAAGTCACACGCTCGTGTGCTAGGCCGTGTGCCAATTAGGGGGTATACTGATTTGTGCCACACGGCCGATCACATGCTCGTATGTGAGACCGTGTAGGGGATACTAACTTCATTTCAATTTCAACACTAGGGGACACAAGGCCGTGTATAATGACCGTGTGTCACACACGACTGAGGCACACGCCCGTTTCTCTGGCCGTGTGGACAAAAATAGGCTATTTACCAAGCCATTTTGCCACCCCATT
This sequence comes from Gossypium bickii, assembly GCA_025503065.1. Lineage (NCBI taxonomy): Eukaryota > Viridiplantae > Streptophyta > Magnoliopsida > Malvales > Malvaceae > Gossypium > Gossypium bickii. Next base: position 101,600,779 of record CP106715.1, read on the forward strand.
TGATACACACCTTCACCTACACATATGGCACCAACACAAAGCATAATAGGTAACCCAAAACAACCAATCACACATAATTCCTACCATTTCATCAAAGCGTTTCTTAGCCTAAACCTCAATCACAAACATCATCATTTCATCAACCATTTCCAAGCAATATTAAACACATCATAAAATAGCATTAGCACATCTATAAACATTTACCCAACATATATCATTTTGTACCAATTCACAAGCATGATACTAATTCCACACACCTCATAATATAAGTCATATATTTAGATGTACAAACACTAGGCTCAAACATACCAAAACAAGCCAACTTCCATGGCTATATACACACACCAAAACATATACATTTACAAGCCATCTCAAACGGCAAAACTCACTACCAAAGGGTAACCAACATGACCATAGTTCCTATACATGCCATATGACCAAACCATAAACTCAAAAATACCAAAGTGATGATTGGATAGTGTGACGTAGCCTCCGACAATCCCCGAATCCGAGCTAGCTTTGAAATCACTATAAGATAAGGAAAATATACAAGTAAGCTTTATAGCTTAGTAAGCTCGTATGATATAAACTTAACTAATAAAAAATACACCATTCATTAATTTAAACATATTAACATGTAATTCATGATTACTAACGAACCTTTCACATGCTTATTCATATGCTTATATGCAAACTTCATAACTTCTTCGATTTAAAGCTCATACTATGCATGTAGATACCTATACCAATCTGTAACAAGATCATGCATATTTGAAATACCGTTGAATACCTGATATCTCGCACACTAAGCGCCATACATAGCCGAAATTATCTCAAATCGCACACTAAGTGCCATACATAGCCGAAGCTATCTCGATCTTGCACACTAAGTGCCATATATAACTGGAGCTATGTTAAATCGCACACTAAGTGCCATATATAGTCGAATCATCGTCAAACATAACTTTAATCTCATATACACAATTTATGCAATATCAAAGCATTTAAAGCATAATTATAATAATGCTTGTTACATACGAATTTACCTCGGATGTGAAAATGGGAATCTAGTTGATTAGTCGATAACTTTATATTTTCCCTAATCCAAGTCCGTATTTTGCTTTTATTGATCTAAATATGCTCAAAATTAACTTATTGAATCATCTATTCGCTAGGGGTTAATTATGGAGGTAGGTTTATAGTGAAGTGAGTGGGTTAAAACCTAGATGCCTTTATCATCTCTGTATATCAAATCAAAGGTGTGGTCTCGACATGTATAATCGATACAAGTTCTAGAATAACAAATCAATGTTGACAAAACTCATAATCAATAAAGTGAGTAAGAAAAAGAATATATGCACTAAAAAGGCTCAAATTCTCACAAACATTATGGGTGTTTGATGTCAACCTCGTAAATTTCAAATTTCAAGGTAATAATTAGATTTAGGTGGACAACCTAGAAAAAAGTTTGATTTTTGAAAATAGACTTATCATGCTTGATTCTCTAGTATCCTTCAAATTTAATCATCAATGCACAATTATTAATGACTTAATCAAAAACATATCAATAAAAATCATAAATCAAAGGAATTTTTATTCTAATCATAATATGAGAAACTTACATAAGAACAAGGCATAATTCAGGGATTTTCAAATAATACTATAGTTAACCCCCTACACTTAAGATGTACATTGCCCTCAATGTACAAAGATAGATAATAACAATAGAGTAATCAAAAGAGAGGGAGAGAAGTGAAACTTCCTGAATTATGGATGAAATAAACTTGATTTGGAGGTGAAAGATAAGTTGGAGGAGCCGCCTCGAATTCCTATGCTAGATGACGAAATTGGGGGAGCTCGTGAAGAATTAGCCAGGAAATAATAATAATTCAAAATATACTAGATATATATTTAAAAATAAGAAAGATAAAAAGAAATAGTGTAAAAATTGAAATAAAACTAAAGGAAAAGATGAGTGGACTGAAAAGTCCTTATTGTTGGATGGTTCGCGAGGTGGGTGTCATTTCTAAGGTTGTCGCGGTGCTGGCGGTGGCCGAAGTGGCGTGATTCCTAAGTAGCCTGAAGAACCTGACACTAAGAAACTAAAATAAAATAAACTAAATTAAGAAGAAGAGAAGTAAAGATAAGGAAAATAAAGGAGAAGAGAAAAGTAAAACAAAAGCTAAATGGTCTCAAAGACCCTTGGCTTGTTGAATGGATGAAGCGGTCATCATGAACTTATGTAGATCGGTCTCCCTAAGGACGACTGTGCTTGGATCCTTCCGCTTCTTCGACATAGTTGTGGTGTGGCTCGATAGTTGGGGAAAAGATTAGAGAAGAGAAGCATGAGAGGGTTTGAGAGGGAGAAGGAAAATAAAGTGGTATGGAAGAGGAGGGGTGGTTGGTTTAAATAGAAATTTGGGGTCTGGTGTATCCCAACACCCGTGTACCATGGGCGTGTTGTGTCACACGGCCGTGTGGTGCTTTGTTCGCTTCTCCCACGCCCATGTTCTGATCTCCATGCCCGTGTATGATCTAACAGTGCTAGCCACGGCCGCATCGCGCGGCCGTGGCATGGTAGTTGAGTCTGTGACTTGAAGATTGATTCATTCTGACTCGTACTATCTCTGCCATGTCAGTACGGAGATTTGGGTATCCACACGACCACGGCCACGACCGTGTACAAGGCCATGTGGCTTGAAATTCTGTACTTTTGGTTAGTTTATAGTTAGGTGCTATAAAAAAAGATAAAATAAAATAAATAAGATAAAATAAAAATGTAGAAGTTAATGGGGTTAGTACTCAGGTTACCTCCCGAGAAGCGCTCGTTTATATTCTGAAGCTAGACTTACCTCTCATTTGCATTTTCATAGTGGTTTGAGGAGTTGAAAGTCCTTCCTTATGCTAGCAGTCCCATTACCATGATAAAGTGTAAGACGAGTAGCACTTATTTTCAAAGTGCCAAAAATAGGGTTACTTACCTAGACTGTTCCGTAAGGGAAAACACTGACCACCTTAAACGGGATTTCTTTGTTTGTGTTAGGATCAGGGGGAGGTACTCGTGGGTGTGCTTTATCTAATAATACCTAATCACTGTTTTTGAACTTGTCTGTCTCGTAGAGTGGCTTTGATTCTACTTCATGTATCCTTAGTTTTTCTTTGAGATGTGTCTTCCACTCTTCTAGTTCATCGATCTGAATCCCTTGTTCCTCATGAGTTATTTTTTTATTGTCACGGGGTCTAGGATCAGGTTCATGATGTGGTGCTTCCTGAAAAGAAGGGTTAACCGAATGGTTATCAATAGAATTTACTTTCTCACCTTGATTAATTGATGTCTTAGTTAAATCGAGAGCTTGAAGAGTGATTGTCTCGTTACCTACACAGCGTATGAGTTCGCCTGCATTGACATCGATTTTAGTCATGCCAGTTGCTAATAATGGTCTTCCTAAAATTAAGGGGATCGTGTTGTCCTCATCCATGTCTAAAACGACAAAGTCTACTAGGAATACGAGTTTATCTATTTTCACGAGTACATCTTCGATTATACCCCTAGGAATTCTAACAGTTTTATCAGCTAATTGATTGTTCATCCTAATTTATTTGGGTTTCCCTAGACCTAGTTGTTTAAACATTTTATAAAGCATGACGTTTATGCTTGCCCCTAAATCAGCTAACGCATTATCAATAGATAAACTACCAATTAAGCATGGAATTGTAAAACTCGCTGGATCTTTTAATTTCTGTGGTTGTTTTTATTTTTAACATTGATGAGCATAATGCGTTCAGCTCCACATGTGATTCCTCGTCTATCTTCTATTTGTTCATCAATAGCTCCCTTAGGAATTTCCTAGAATCTAGCATCTGTGAAAGAGCTTCAAGTAACGGTAAGTTGATATGTAATTTCTTTAGAAGTTTAAGAAACTTACCGAACTATTCCTCTGTGTCATCTTTCGTTATCATTTCGGGATATGGTATGCGAGGTACTCTTTAATTACCAGTTTTGGCTTATTTTTTCCTCAACCTTACCTTCTTTTACCACATTCTTTTTCCTTAAATTGGGCTCGTCTAACCGTTCACTATCTTGAGCTATTATTGCTTGAATTTTCTCTTTTGGGTTAGTCTCGGTGTTGCTCGGTAGTCTTCCCTATGGTCTCTTAGAGATCTGCTTAGCAAGTTGCTCGATTTGATCCTTGAGCTCCTGTGTCAATTTTTCAAGTTGAGTTTTAAAAGATGTCTCAGTATTCTGAAAACGTATATCTGTAGCTGCCATGAATTTTGTCAGCATCTCCTCGAGTTTTCGCTTCTTTTCCTGTGGGTAGGGTTGTTGTTGGAAGTTTTGGGATGGTTGTATTCTTTGACTTCCTTGGCCACCCCATGAGAAATTGGGGTGATTCTTCCATCCTGGATTATAAGTATTACTATAAGGGTTATTGTTAGATCGGAAATTGTTACCCATATAGTTCATTTGTTCGCTCTCCATGCCCTGCCCGTAAGGTGGGTACTCAGGATTCGCTACTCCTTCACTTGCGTCGCACTGCATAACTGGATGTGCCTGCGAAGAACCATATACACCATCAAATTTTTTATGTAACAACTCTACCTGATTTGATATCGCGGTTACTGCGTCGAGGTTGAAAACTCCGGCTACTTTGGCTGGCCTTGTCCTTCTAACTTGCTACTGATTGTATTCTAACTTGCCGTAGCCCTTACGAAATCAAATTGGGCCTTAGCCCTATTAGCATGATATAGCAGATAATGAATGCAATGTAATGCAATGCAACCTAGCCCAGCCTAGTAATCCATCCGCTACACACCACCCGACCAACCAAAACACACCGGTGGGGATTTCTACAATCAACCCTCATCCGCTACACACCATCGATGGCAGTCACGCTGCTCATCGCTGAGATTGTGGCAGTGCCACCGAAATAGTGTGACAAGGTCACCGAAATATGTGGCAGAGCCATCGAAATATGTGACAGTCACCGAAATATGTGGCAAAGCCACCAAGAAACACTTCCTCCAATCATCAATATCCCAACCCCATGTAGAATGTCATGTATGCAAAGCACATATTAAAAATGATGCATGAAATAAATTACCATCAAAACCAGTTAACCAGAATACACAATCATAGAAATCACAGCCAAATTGGTCATATCATAGCACAAGCCAATCATTTACCTACAAGGGCAAATCAATCATTTTACCCTGTAAGGGTATTTCGGTAATCCTACCCTTCAGGGGTAGTTCGATAATTCTACTCATAACTAATTCCTGTATACAGTGCATCTCAAACATAATCAATCATACAATTAACACATACAACGCTAGCACTACCACGAGGGTACAACGGTCATTTTGTCGTTTAAGGGTAAAACGTTAATTTCGCAAATCGGGGATACTTGGTAATTTTGCAAATCAGGGGTATTTCGGTAATTTTGTAAACTGAGGGTATTTCGATAATTTTGCAAATCAAGGGTATTTCAGTAATTTCGCTAACTAGGGGTATTTCAGTAATTTCGCAAACTGGAGGTATTTTATTAATTTTGCAAATCAGGGTATTTCGTTAATTTCATAAATCGGGGGTATTTTGGTAATTTTACAAACCATGGCTATTTCATTAATTTTGCAAACCGGGGGTATTTCAATAATTTCGCAAACCAAGGGTATTTCGGTAATTTTGCAAATTGGGGGTATTTCAGTAATTTTGTAAACCAAGGGTATTTCAGTAATTTTGTCAACCCTTCAGAAGGTCTACAGTCGCCTCGAGCGACTCAAGCATTCTAAACAGAGATAATGATGCAAATAGGCTTAGGGCCCATTCTCGGCCCAAATGGACCCACACGCTCGTGTGGCCCATTTAGCCCAAATCTAGTCACAGATATGAGATTCACCTAGACCAATTCACTATCTACTTCACAATCATACAACTTATTTTTACGGGCCCACGGGCCCATTGGGCCCACTTGGCCCCTTTCGGCCCATTGTGGCCCAAACAGCATCAAACCACAAGAATACTCATGGTGGCCTCAACTATCGAGTTGAAGCCCCCACACGTTCGCTTACACGCTCATGTGGCTACCATCGTCGTGTGACCGGCAATTTGACATTTGCCGCTCTACAGCTAGAGTAGTGCGAAATACACACCTGATAGGAATCTGAAGCAACTAATCCGCGCTCCGAATGCTCCTATGCCCCACGCCAACCAGGTATGCTTCCTCACCTCATTGACACCTCTATTTATAGTCAGCTTCTCAGCTCCCCTCTTGCTAGCTTTCCGATGTGGGATCCTTCCATCAGTAGAGTTTAAATCCAACACAAACTCTTGCCGCCCCAACTTAGCAAAATAAATATCCCCTTTTTACTTGCAATGGGACTCAAACTCAAGCTCCCTTGTCACATAATCAACGCCGCTAGCCACTTTACCAACTAGCTCCTTGTTGCCTTAAAACATGCGCAACTAAATATAAGTCTATGGCCAACGTTTAAGTTCACTTAAAGAGAAATCAAAATGCAAGCGCCAAGACTTGAACCCAAGCACTCACTTATCCCCTTAATGACGCCTTGCCACTAGACCACTCCCTTCCTTGTGTCATTTTTCTCCACATTTTATTCTTAAAGCCTACTACTAACTCCTAGGGTTTTATTCACCTAAAACAAAAACTTCCCTAAAGCCAAAGTTTGAACTCGGGACTTCATAGAAGCCCACTAACCTTCCAAAATCACTCACCTAATAGGTCCAACTTACATTAAAGCCGTTCTCTTGTTCTCAAAAATTTTTAAATGCTCCCATACCCAAGGCCAAATGGGCCCAATTCTACTAGGCCTAAATTCGGGTCGTTAGAAATCTACCCCCTTAAAGAAATTTCGTGCTCAAAATTTCAGACTATCGGAACAGTCGCACCTCCTAACCTACCACACTACGCTCACGCTGCGCACTCTAATGCTAATATCCCTATCACATTTTAACTTAGAATTTGGAACTCCCTTCACATACTCAAAACACCTAACCATTAAAGCAAACAGATATCTCATATGCAACCGATTTCTATATCCAAACCAAAACACACAAAGAATAAATACCAAAAATATAGTCATATCATCATCATATCAACAATCATAAAATAAGGGAACTTACGGATTTGGTACCAGAGACTCGTGGTGCCATACTTCCAATAAAGACATACATTTCTAAATCAAATTTCAAACAACTTTGAAAAACATTTTCAAACCCATTCCACAGCCGAGTTTTGCAACCTGGCTCTGATACCACAAAATGTAACACCCCAAACTTGGCCTAGACGTTATGATTTGGTATGTCACATGGAAAGGTTGTTTAAAGAACTTCGCGATTATTTAAAAGTTTTGAGGTTTTGTTTTCATTTTGGAAATCAGATTTGTTTTAAGGTTTTCTTGCAAAGTGTTGTGAATATTACTAACTACTGAAAACTTGTCGATGTATAAATTATCTATGAATTATGGTGAGACATTGTCAATATGAATATTGAATTATAGAAAGTTCATTTTAATTGTAATTTGAGAATTTTCCTTAAGGACAAGCAAAAGCTTAAGTGTGGGGGTATGTGATAAACCGTAAACGTAACATATTTTAACACCACATTTAGCACACTTTTGGATGATTTAAGCCTCAATTTATGTAATTTGGTGCTCTTAATCCTTTCTTTTCATGTCTTATACTCAGAAAAGCATCCAAGGATGAAAAGAACGTAAAACGGGCCCAAAACGGAGTAAACGGGCCATATCACGAAATCCACACGGCCTGGGCCCAATCCACACGGTTGTGCCCCACTCAACAGTCTCGAACACGGCCTGGCCACGACTTACACGGACGTGTGCCAAAGGGCGTGTCCCTACCGCGACCAAGAGGAGTTTTAGTCGGAATAGGATACTTGGAGGCAAAGAAACATATTCCAAAGCCTATTCAAACACCCTAGGAGGAATTCTACTTGAATTAGGATACTTAGGGGCCAAGTAAGGTATCTCATAGCTTATATAAACACCCTAAGGGGCAACTTAAGGGGGGAGTTCGGTAGAAGCCTTCTGCTAGGGCTTTTATCAGGGCGGTTAGCTAGACCAAGGAGCCTAGCCGAAAAGGTCAGATTTGTGGAAACCACTCGAAGATAGCCAGTTGATCCATCTCAAGAAGCTGAAATTCTACTCAAGACGGAGGATCTCTCCTTCAATTCCTTCAGGGGGTTTTAGGGATTTCTTGTGTTTTGTTTTATCTTTTCTTCTGAGATGTTTTCCTTTATAGTTATGAACTACACCCTTCAGATACCTAAAGGGGATAAAACCTAAGATGGATCTTGTTATCGTTTTCTGAACTATATGATAAATACTTGATTTGTTCTTAATTATGTGTTCTTAATTCTTGTGTTGATATTTTCGGGATATTGATTCAAGTAGGATGTGCTTAGGTGGAGGAGCAAAAGTTCCTGCCTAAGAGTAGATCTAGCATAATTAAGCGGAGTTGATCGCACGCCTAGAGATAGGGTGACGAGATTTTGCCAGATTAGGGTGAAACCTAATATGAGAGTCCATAGATCAACTTAATGCGATTCTAGGGGTTTTAAATAGAAAGAGATTTCAATTAATCAACCTAGGGTTAGACGTTATTCGCCTCGAGAGATGGTTTAATATAAATTAGGGAATCTTACGGATCAAGTCAAGTGAAAACATCATCTGGTTCAGTGTTAGATAACAAGTGAAGTCTAGGTGGATTCTTCCTAAGGGTATCGTCTTAATCAACTGAGTTTTTCCAACAGTATTTCCCCAATTCGTTCTTTTTGTCTTTGCATCTTTATCTTAGTAGTTAGTTAAATTTAGATTATACAGCAAACTTCACTTATTTTAGGTTAGTTAATAAAAAGAAAGTTAGTATTAGTAATTTTAGTTCCTTTGGGTTCGACAATCCGGTCTTGCCTAAGCTATACTACTGTTCGATAGGTGCACTTGCCTTAAGTCATTGTCAGAGTTAGTTTACAGGTTCGATCATTCTTATTTATAAATTTAAAACTCTAAAAAATAAAAGATCAAGTTTTTGGCACCGTTGCCTGGGAACTAAAATATTAAAAAAAGTTTATTTTTATTACTTTAGCCATTTATTATTATTATTATTTTATTTTACTTTGCTAATTTTTCTATTATTTGAGTTTGGCAGATAAAGGAGATGGAACTGAATAACTATCAGCGGTAAGTTATGAGGACAAAGCCAACAAAGGCAGTCGATATCTACAATCTTGACCCAGTAACCATGCTATCAAACCAGATAGAGCTTTTAAGTAAAAAGATTGATAGTTTGTATAGTCTATCGCATGTACACCCGGTAATGCAATATAACTCGAATCTAAGAGGCGTGGCGAATCCTGAGTACCCACCCTACGGATATGGCATGGAGAATGAACAAGTCTGCTATATGGGTAACTATTCTAGACCTCAAAATAATTTTTATAATAACACTTATAATGCAGGTTGGAGGTAGCATCCCAATTTCTCGTGGGATGATCAAAGTAGCCAAAGACAGGAACTTCCTCCAAATTTTCAACAACCACCTCGCTAACAGGAAGAGGAGTTGAGCCTTGAGGAGATGCTGGCAAAAAATCATAGCAGCCACAGAAAATCCAGATTTTCAACAACCACCTCACCAATAGGAAGATAAGTCAAACCTTGAAGAGATGCTGGCAAAATTCATAGCAAACACAGAAACACGCTACCAAAATATAGAAATGAAAAAGAAGCATCGATTCCAGGGATTGAGGATCAGTTAGGTCAGCCTGCTAAGCTGATCTTAGAACAACCACAAGAATGCTTACCAAGCAACACTGAAACTAACCCAAAAGAGCAAATTCAAGCCGTAACAGCTCATGACAGTGAAAGGTTAGTAGAATCTAACCCAAGGCAAGAGCCTGTGGTAAGTGAAGGTAAGGTTGAGGTAAGCCAGGATTTACCAAACCCGGTAATTACAAAGTACCAAGCTCGTGTGCCATACCCTAATACGACAAAGAAAGACCACAGAGAGGAACGATTCGATAAGTCTCCTAAACTTCTAAAGAAATTTCATAATAACTTGCCATTTCTAGAAGCTCTTTCGCAGATGCCAGATCGTAGACCTCGTGTCGATAAAGAAGAAATTCATGAGGAACGAAGGCTTTGGAACAATAAACTAAACAAATGGAAGAAACACTTCAAGAAGAGACAAAAAACATACGAAGCAAAAATGAGGCAACTCCACAACGAACTTAATGACGGGACAACCCAGCTTAAAATAGGAAATCATGTACTCAAAATCTTCCCAGATGGAACAGTCGAGGTAACTAGTCCTCAAAATAGCACCTTTAAGGTAAACACTACTCGACTTAAACTTTATTTCAATAACCGAATTGATCGCATGAGAAAGGATTTTCACCTCCTCAAACCACCATGACCATACAAATGAAAAGGTAAAGTCTAGCTTAAGACTATAAACGAGCGCTTCTCGGGAGGCAACTCAAGTACTAACCCCATTAATGTTTACTTTTTTAATTTTTTGCTTTTATTTTTCCTTTTAGCACCTAACCATAAATGTAGACTTCCAGGCCACACGGCCTTGCACACGGCCGTGGCCGTGGCCGTGTGGCTACTACAGGAAGGTACAAGGGTGGGGGCAACCACCAGATCCATAATTTCTATCTAACTCCCTTCTTTCTTCCTTTTTTCTAGTTGTTTTTCTTCTTTCATTTTCCATTATTTACTTTTACTTCTATTTTTATTTTTATTTCCTTTATTATTTTCTTCTTATTCTTCGTACCATTTAGATTTAGCTTAGGACACAATAAAATTTGACTAGCTACTTCGAGGATTCAATTTCAAACGGTTCGAGACGCTTCCCCACGTTCACCTCCAATCCTATCCGGTTTCTTTTCAACGACTTCATCCAAAATTCAGGAAGTTTTACTTCTCTCCCCATCTTATGATTTTATTGCTATTATTTATCTTTGTACATTGAGGACAATGTACATCTTAAGTGTGGGGGGCGTTAATTATAGTATTATCTGAAAATCCCTGAATTATGCCTTGATCTTAAAGTAAGTTTCTCATATTACGATTTGAATGAAATTTTCTTTGATTTATGATTCTTGTTGATATGTTTTGGAGTAAGTCATTTATAATTGTGCATTGATGATTTACATTTGAAGAATACTAGAGAATCAAGCATGATAAGTCTATTTTTCAAGAATTTAAAAAAAAATTTAGGTTGTTAACCTAAATATGAATATTACTTTGAAATTTGAAATTTACGAGGTTGATGTCAAAACACCCATAATTTTTGTGAGATTTTGAGCCTTATAGAGCATATACTCTTTTACATCTCACTTTTTTTATGAGTGTGTCAACATTGAACTGTTATTCTAGAACTTGCCTCGATTATATTGAGACCACACCTTTGATTTGATATAAAGAGATGATAAAGGCACCTAGGTTTTAACCCACTCATTCCACTAAACAGCCTACCTCCATAAATTAATCCCTAGTGAACCCCGTTTAATCCTAACAACCCTTTTTATTGACTTACCTACTGATATTAACACAAAACCCTTTGTATTTGTTATCACCATTCCTTTTGACTACCCTTATGTCGAGTTTTGATTTGATCGGTTGCCTAATTATTTTATTTCAGTAGAAAATTCATTATTTGATTTGTTCTTAAAAAAATCGAAGTATATTCAGTATTAGTATTATGAAAAGTGAGCTTATATAGTTAAAGTCTATTTATCAAAAGAAAAGCTCGTAGTATTAGGGTTATTACTTTCAGATTGATGTAATTATTTATTATTGTCTCAAAGATTTCTAGATAGGTAACTTGTCAATTCAATCTCGATTCTAACCTTTTAATTCAGCCTTTATCCACACCTTTAACCCTAGCCCCGTTACAACCCTGTTAAAGACCTTTTGATCTATTTATCATCTCATTTTATAGTGGTGGAGATTTGATTTTCAGGCAAGCATATGGGATTAACTTTTTAGGTTCGACTTATGAGTGCTCTTTCCCTGAACCTTAAACACTTTGAGTGATTTGAGTGAATTTTTTGTGAGGATGTCAATCCTTGTCGGTTTTGAATTAAAGGTAATTATTTAGATAAGGGGAGACACCTACGTTTTCGTGTTACAAATGTATGACTTATATTGTTTTAATCTTTAGGACTCTTTGAATTAAATTATCCATGTATAAATTATCTATGAATTATGATGAGACATTGCCGATAGGAATATTGAATTATGGAAAGTCCGTTTTAATTGTAAGTTGAGAATTTTGCTTAAGGACAAGCAAAAGCTTAAGTGTGGGGGTATGTGATAAACCGTAAAAGTAACATATTTTAAGCCCACATTTAGCATGCTTTTGGATGATTTAAGCCTCAACTTATGTAATTTGGTGCTCTTAATCCTTTCTTTTCATGTCTTATACTCAGGAAAGCAGCCAAGGATGAAAAGAACGTAAAACAGGCCCAAAACAGATTAAATGGGCCATATCACGAAATCCACATGGCCTGGCCCCAGTCCACACGGTCGTGCCCCACTCAACAGTCTCGAACACGGCTTAGCCATGACTTATACGGGCGTGTGCCATGGGCGTGTCCCTACTACGGCCAAAAGGAGTTTTACTCGAAATAGGATACTTGGAGGCAAAGAAACATATTCCAAAGCCTATTCAAACACCCTAGGAGGAATTCTACTCGTATTAGGATACTTAGGGGCCAAGTAAGGTATCTCAAAGCTTATATAAACACCCTAGGGGGCAACTTAAGAGAGGAGTTCGGCAGAAGCCTTCTGCCAGGGCTTTTGTCGGGGCGGTTAGCATCAGATTTGTGGAAAACACTCGAAGATAGGCAGTTGATCCATCTCAAGAATCCAAAATTCTACTCAAGACGGAGGATCTCTCCTTCAGTTCCTTCAGGGGGTTTTAGGGATTTCTTATGTTTTGTTTTATCTTTTCTTCTGAGATGTTTTCCTTTATAGCTATGAACTAAACCCTTCAGATACTTGAAGGGGATGAAACCTAAGATGGATCTTGTTATTGTTTTCTGAACTATATGATAAATACTTGGTTTGTTCTTAATTATGTGTTCTTAATTCTTGTGTTGATATTTCCAGGATATTGATTCAAGTAGGATGTGCTTAGGTGGAGGAGCAAAAGTCCCGCCAAGAGTAGATCTAGCATAATTAAACGGAGTTGATCGCACGCCTAGAGATAGGGTGATGAGATTTTTTCGGATTAGGGTGGAACCTAATATGGGAGTCCATAGATCGAGTTAATGCGATTCTAGGGTTTTAATTAAAAAGATATTTCAATTAATCAACCTAGGGTTAGACATTATTCGCCTCGAGAGAGGGTTTAATATAAATTAAGGAATCTTACGGATCAAGTCAAGTGAATATGAAACACCCACACCCGGCCCACGAGCCTGGACCGGATCTGGTATGTTCCTCAAGTAAACCAGTTTCAATTTCTTTTGTTACTTAGGAAAAACTTGTGTGATTTTAAAAAAAAAAATATTGTTTTGGGTTGGGCTTGAGTTAAAAACCCATTTATCTTATTTTAAAAAAAATCCAATTAATTAAGGTTACAAAACAATTAGGGTTTATTTTTTTTAAAGAAATAAATTTACTTAACTTTAATTAAAAAATAAATTGTAACATAACCAATTAAAAATAAACATGAATAAAAACAATCCAACTGGGCCTTATGGCCTTATTACATCATTTAAAACCCAAAATAAACTTAAAATGCTAAAATTAAATGAAGTCCAAATTTCTAAATAAACTCTTCAAGGAATGCATGGCCACCTTTAGCTTCTGTAATCCGGTCCATTACTGCTCATCTCCTGAAAAAAATAGTCCCACGAAGGGGTGAGTCAACAGACTCAATGTGTGCACAAACTAACAATCAATATTTCAGGCATACATATTCATATCAACCATATTCAAATCAGAATGATGCAACCCAACCCAAGCCTATTTGTCCATCCGCTACACACCACCCGTACCTGCCAACCACCATGGGGACTACTAAGTCGACCCTCCATCCGCTACACACCATCGAAGCGATCATTTGCAATCGACGTGCTCATCGCCCACTTACGTTGTGTCATTAGACACTATATTCAGATAATGTAACCAAAGTTACCATATTCACTTAATGTGACCGTAGTCACCACATTACGTTGGTGAGACCGTAGTCATCACCTTCACTTTCTTCCTCCACATATATCCCAAATGCCCCAATTATTTTATAACATATTCCACATACTAAATTTTCATTCATGTTACTAATCACATGTTCAAAGTATATCACATTCATATTCCTATCAAAAGTAGGAAACGTGCACTGGTACTCCTTACCACATTTGTGGTACTTAGCCACATTCACATACTGTTACATATTTATACATTTAATAATTACCATGTAACTTATTGAAAGTTAGTAAGAGTACACACCTTTTTCGCTTAATAGATTCCTTGAAATACCGAAGAAGTTGATCTGTTGCCTTAGATCTCAATCCCTATATTCGGCCACATTATTAAAATACATAATAAACCCTTTTTGACTTTAAAACCAAATCCTAGTAGGATTTGTATTACTTACCTTGTTGCCGAATTGTTTTCAAGAACCAAGTGCCGAATCTTGGTATTCCTTCCTTGTGATTTCAGCTAAACACCATATCACTTCATTAGTTTTCGGCTTTTTAATAATCCATATACATATATATTAAAATAGCCTTGGCCAAATTTATTTTGATACTTACCTTTCAAATCTTGAATCCCGAATGATTTATCTTCCTGATTAGCCGAAAATCCTTGAATTTGAAATCCCGATATTCTTCTTTAATAATCGGCTAAGAGACAATAGAAGAGATTATTCCCTAAATCTGGATTAGGAGAATTAGAAGAACAAAATTGATTGTTCTTACCTTAATACCTTAGTCGATTGCTTCCTTGCCTAGGGTCACAGAGATTCGGCTATGGGGTTTTTGTCAGGGATCAAAAGGAAAAGGGTTTTTGGCTTGACAGATGAAGAATAGATAAGCGTAAAAGATGAAGAGAAATTTTTACAGAGAGGGGAAAGAGCTAGGGAATTTTGCAGAGTAGAAAAAGAAGTAAGCGAGGAGTAGCCCTCCTCCTTTCCTTTATAGACAAAGTTATCACCAAAGAGTCCCTTACTTGGCCACCACTCCTCTTTTTGATAATATTATCTCTTTTATTTAAAAGATGAAAGCCTTTAATCCATCAATTATCTCCTCAATTTTCTTAAAAGAAAATCCTTTATTTATTCACATATTTATGCGAATAAAACTCCTTTATTTATCCCCTAATTAATCAAATATTTATGGAAATAAAACACTTCTATTTCTAGAAGGCTTGTGCTGTCCACCTTGGTGTGTCTAGAAGCAAAAATAAAATTTATTTATTTGCTTCCCAAGTGACTCGAACCTGTGCCCATGCCTCCTTCACATGGTGCCATTTCCATAGACCCTAAGTGGCATCTTTGCACCACATTTCCAAGCCTGTTTGTTTGTCAAATTTCCCCAACTTTTTCTTTTAAGGCCCTCTTGCCTTTATTTCCTATTTTAAACTTTAAAACTCATCATTTTGGGGTCATTTCTAAGTTTCCTAAAATTTTCGATCGGCTCAGAACTTGCCATTTTTCTTACATTCCAAGTTTCCAAAAATGTTCAGTTTCCTAAAATGTTGATTTCCAAAATGTTTTGAGTTTCCTAAAATGTTGATTTCCAAAATGTTCGAGTTTCCAAAAATGTGTACTTTCCATTTTTGAACCATTTCTTACATTTCTAGGTTTCCTAAAATGTTCATGTCCTAATGCATTTCTGTGTTTCAAAAATATTCATTTCCATTCATTTTCATACATTTGTGGTGTCCAAAAATATCAAAAATTTATTCATAATTCTTAAGACTTGTCATTTCATACAATTAAATCGAAAATGCATAGGCCCTTTTCAGGATGTTACAGTTCTACCCCCCTTAACAAAATTTCGTCCTCGAAATTTCTTAACTAAATAACTGAGGGTATTGCTGTCGCGTTGTCTCTTCTAGCTCCCACTGAGCTTCTTCCGATCCATGGTTTCGCCATAACACCTTGACTAGAGGTACTGACTTCCTCCGTAGTACCTTCACATCACGATCCAAGATTTGAATCGGCTCTTCCTCGTAGGATAAGTCTGGCCTTAGCTCCACTTCTTCGATCGGTACCAAATGGGATGGGTCCGATCGATAGCGACGTAACATGGATACATGGAATACGTCATGCATCTGCTGCAACTCTGGTGGTAACTCCAATTGGTATGCCACTGGCCCAACTCGCTTCAGTACTGGATAAGGCCCTATAAACCTTGGGCTTAACTTCCATTTTCGACCGAACCTCATCACCTTCTTCCAAGGTGAGACTTTTAGAAACACTTGGTCTCCCTCTTTAAACTCAATTTCCTTCCTCTTAAGGTCTGCATACGACTTCTGCCTATCAGAGGCTTCCTTCAACCTTGCCCGGATTATCTCAACCTTCTCTTTAGTTTCCGCCACCAACTCCGATCCCAAAACACGACGTTCTCCTAGCTCAGTCCAACAAGTAGGAGTTCTACACTTCCGACCATACAATGCTTCATATGGTGCCATCCGAATACTTGCCTGATAGCTGTTGTTGCAAGCGAATTCAGCTAGAGGCAAATATTCTTCCCAACTTCCTCGAAAATCCATCACACAAAACGACCTCAAAGATATCCTCCAACACTTGTATAACTCGTTCAGACTGCCCGTCTGATTGTGGATGGAAAGCCGTCGTAAAATCCAACTTAGTGCCTAACACTTGGTGAAGTGCCTTCCAAAATCGAGACGTAAACCTTGGGTCTCTATCAGAGATGATCGACATCGGTACTCCGTGTAGCCTCACGATCTCCGCCACATATAGCTTGGCGAACTTCTGAAGAGAATAGTCGATCCTCACAGGGATGAAATGTGCGGACTTAGTTAGACGGTCCACTATCACCCATACCGAGTCCTTCTTAGTAGGCGTGAGGGGAAGCCCACTAACGAAGTCCATGCTAATCCTTTCCCACTTCCGTTGAGGAATCTCAATTGGTTGAAGCAATCCTGATGGGACTTGGTGTTCAGCCTTAACTTATCGACACGCCGGACACTTTCCCCACGAACTGCTCACTACTCGCTTAAGATCGGACCACCAAAATTGTTCCCTTAGGTCCTTATACAGCTTAATGCCTCCGGGATGTATGGCATAAGGGCTACCATGCGCTTCCCGAAGAATCCTTTGTCTTAACTCCTTGTCTTTTGGCATACAAACCTTTCCTTTATAGCACAACACTCCATCATCATTAACGCCATAGTCATTTAATCCTCCGTTCTGGACTTGCTGTAACTTAGTACTTAGATCCCTATCAGCCAGCTGTCCCTCTTTCACCTCGTTTTGCCACCTAGGCTTTACTTGCAATTCTGCCAACAGGCTTCCATCATCATACAAGCTTAAGTGAGCGAATAAAGCCCTTAAATCCGCCACAACCTTTCTACTTAGAGCATCAGCTACCACGTTCGCCTTGCCCGGGTGGTACTCTATCGAACAATCATAATCTTCCAACAGCTCCACCCACCTTCGTTGCCTCAAGTTCAACTCCTTCTGAGTCAACAAGTACTTAAGGCTCTTGTGGTCCGTGTAAATTACTGACCTTTCTCCATAAAGGTAGTGCCTCCAAACCTTGAGGGCGAAAACCACTGCTGCTAGTTCCAAGTCATGGGTTGGATAATTAACCTCATGAGGCCTTAACTGCCGAGACGCATAGGCGACCACTTTTCCATCTTGCATCAGCACACAGCCTAAACCCGTATGCGAAGCATCACAATACACCACAAAGTCCTTGCTCGCTCCGGTGAATTAACACCGAGAGCTTCCACAAGACCTTCTTAAGCTTTTCAAAGCTTTCTTGTTGCTTATCCATCCACACAAAAGGTACTTCCTTCCTTAGCAACTTTGTCAAAGCGCGGCTATTGGCGAGAATCCTTCCACGAACCTTACGTAATAGCACGCCAAGCCTAGGAAACTTGAATCTCACCACGCACCTAGGTGGTTTTGAATCCATCAACGCTTCGATCTTCCTTGGGTCCACTCTTATTCCTTCCGTGGATACCACATGTCCTAAGAATGCCACCTCCTTAAGCCAAAATTCACATTTCTTTGAATTTGGCATGAGCTTCTTTTCCTTAACACTTCCAACACCATTCGTGAGATGCTCATCATGCTCCTTTTCCAACTTCGAGTACACCAAAATATCGTCGATAAACACTACGACGAATCTGTCCAAATAGGGTTGGAAAACCCGATTCATCATGTCCATGAACGCGGCTGGAGCGTTTGTCAATCCAAACGGCATCACCACAAACTCAAAGTGACCGTATCTTGTCCTAAAAGCGGTCTTATGAATATCAGCCTCCTTCACCTTTAGCTGATGATATCCCGACCTTAAGTCGATCTTTGAGAACACAGCTGCCCCTTTCAGCTGATCGAACAAGTCGTCGATCCTTGGCAAAGGATACTTGTTCTTGATGGTCAGCTTGTTCAACTGACGATAATCTATGCACATACGCATAGTTCCATCCTTCTTCTTCACAAACAGGACTGGTGCTCCCCATGGAGACACACTGGGTCGTATGAACCCACGATCCAACAGCTCTTGGATTTGGGCCTTGAGCTCCACTAACTCCTTTGGCGCCATTCGATATGGAGCGATTGACACAGGAACTGTTCCTGGTGGCAAATCAATTCCAAATTCCACCTCCCTATCCGGGGTATTCACGGTAATTCATGCGGGAACACATCTACGAAGTTCTTACCGTCCTAACTCCATGGACACCTTCATCCTTTCCTCCTAACGCACTTACGAAGGCTAAGAACGCCTCGCACCCTTTCCTAACCATCTTTTTAGCCTTCAGTGCTGAAACTACGTTGGACAAGTAGTTCCTCCTTTCTCCGATCATCACTACTACTTCACCCTCTGGGGTTCTTAGTTCCATACGCTTAGCCGCACAATCCAACACGGCTCGATGCTCTACTAGCCAATCCATTCCAAGTATAAGCTCAAATTCTCCGAAGGGTAACTCCATTAAGTCAGCCCGAAAATTCACTCCCTGAATCTCTAAGGGTACATTCCGAAAGATCTTATCTATCATCACAGTTTGGCCTAATGGGCTTACTACAGTTATCTGCCTATCAGAGAGTTCAGAGTCTAGGCCTAGTGTTTCCACTACACTACATGCAACATATGAGTGGGTTGAGCCCACATCAATCAGAGCAAAATAAGGTTTGTCAAAAATAAAGAACGTACCGGTTATCACATCCGGCGCGTCTCCATCCTCCCTTCGACGAACCGCATAAACCAAACCCGGTTGCCTTGCTTCAGTATTAGCAGTACCACGGCCCTGAGCTCCACGACCTCTGCCACTACCTTTGTTGGCCGACCCATGACCCTTTTGAGGCTGCTGTCCGCCTCTACCAGCCTGGTTAGCATTCTGAGCTGCCGGTTGGCTCTCATCTAGTAGCTTGGGACAATCCTTAATCATATGGTCCTTGGACCCACACTTGAGACATCGTCCCGTCTTTTTCCAACACTCTCCCAAGTGCTTTCTTCCACAATGCTCACAAGGGCGATACTGCCGGCCCGTACCAGTTTGTTGATTTTGTGGCCCGTCAACTCTAGGCCTCTTGTGACCCTTTCCAGATGGCCCAAAACCCCTTTTGGGCTTATTTCTATCCACAGCCTGCTTGGTGGCGTCCTTAATTCCCTCAGCCACATTGGCCTTTTCCACCAAAGCAGAGAATTCCCACTCCCGATGCGGTGCTATCAACAGTCCCAAATCATCTTTTAGCCCGTCCTCAAAACGGACACAGCGCTCATGCTCAGTTGCCACTACTCCTCGAGCATAGCGGCTCAACCTCAGAAATTCCGCCTCATATTCGGCGACCGACTTGCTCCCTTGCACTAGCCCCAGAAAAGCTTTCCTCTGCTCATCAGTGTACCTGGTTCCCACATACTTCTTTTGGTACGCTTCCTTAGCGTACTCCCAGGTCAGATCCTCAGCTGTAGCACCATCCCGCACAGTTAACCACCACTGATACGCTTCATCGTGTAACAGTGCCACCATCCCTTTCAACTTCTCTTCGGGGGTCAAGTCGAGCTCATCCATGATGCGCTCCGTTGCTTCCAACCAGTACTCAGCTGTATTGGGTGCTACTCCAGACACTCTACGAAACATCCCGGCTCCATTAGCTCAGAGCCGTTCAGGCACACACTTACGGGTTCCCGAATTTCCACCCGCACCAGCCACCAATTCCAAAACTCGCAGCATGGCCTGCGACACAAAGATCTTCTCCTGCTCGAGCTTGTCGCCGGCACCCATACCTGGGGTAATGCCGGTGGCGGTGGTATCTCATTGTCAGAACCTTGACCCGACCTAACGGGTTACGACACGATCATTCTTCCTCTACCTCTTCCACGATGACCACGCCCCTCAGAGCTCATTTTCTATCGTCGAGATCCGATTAAGAAGTTTTATGAGTTAGTATTCTTGTTTCACTTATTACCCGCGAAGATGTTTTATGAAGAAGAATTTAAGAGTGGTTCTTTCGTATTCATACAGCACATAGTCTTTCATTCATTCGTCCATCCATCAAACAATTATGAACTTTCGTTCATTCAGAGAAAACGTTGTAATTTTCATTATTGTTGTTTTTCACTACCTGAGGGTATTTTTCGTAATTTTATCCTACTGGGTATTTGCGTAATTTCTCAGGAAAATGTTCCTTGGTGCTTTTGTCAAAAGTATTTTGAAAATTTCAAAGTTTTGGGGTAATTTGGAAAAATTTTGAAATCAGGGTATTTCGGTAATTTTTGACCTCGAGGGTATTTTGGTAATTTTTTCACAAACTGGGGTATATTTGGAAAAACTAACAAATCAGGGATATTTCAAAAGTTGTAAAATTTTGTGGGTTCTTTTTGAGAGTTTAACCTTTCAAATGGTGATGTTGCAAAAATTTGGAAATCAGGTCATTTTGGTAATTTTGCAAGTTAGGGGCAATTTTGTAATTTTTCCAAAATCGTGGTATTTTTGATGGTTTGCACATTAGGGTTTATGAACATTATAAAATAATGGAGTTTTGACAAAACCATTGAAAAGTTTGACATTTTGTGGATCAAGGGCATTTTTGTAATTTTCACAAATTAGAAATTTTTCAGAAAAATTTTGTAAAGATGGTATCCGAAAATTTGGTGAAGTAATTTTAAGAGTTTTGAAAACTAGGGTTTTTTTTTTTTTTTTAAAAACATGGCTAGTTCCTTTCGGGTTTTAGTCATTATGTTTAGCCTATGACCGAGCCCCTTTGGTCAGGTGAACCAAAGCTACGCACTGCAGGCAGATTCGAATGGAGAGGAGGTGAGTCACACTGCATCGCTTAAATACCAAGCTCCCATCGAAACCATTCCTAGACATGCGCATGAGAGGTTGCCACACCACCGAGCCCTCCGAGTTAGGGTGAACAGGAAGCTACGTGCACGGGTAGGATTCATGCGAAGAGGAGGTGAGTCACTAGGATCGCTTAAATACCGTGCTCTTAGGATCCAATCCTGAGACATGCATGTGGGGTTACCACCCTATCTCGGTGACTTAGCCATAGGTTTGTTAAGTTCATTAAGTCTTATGGGTTCTGTGTTTGAGTAATCTAGCCCTAGGGTTCAAATTCCTATCATTCTATTCTACGTTCCATGCCTTTTCTACCCTTATACGGTTCATAAATCACGTAATCACTCATAAAGTTAGGGGTACTTTACCGGTGGATCATGGGTCGGAGACTCAGTGCCATGCCAGAAACCTGCTTATTTTCACAGAAAATCATTTGGGCTCGAATTAAAAATGTTTTGGGCCTTAGCCCATAGTCGAGAGTTTAAAACTGGGCTCTAATACCAAGCTGAAACACTCCACTTTTGATCCACGAGCACGGATAGGGATCGGTATGTTCCTCAAGTAAACCGGTTTCAATTTCTTTTGTTACTTAGGAAAAACTTGTGTGATTTAAAAAAAAAAATATTGTTTTGGGTTGGGCTTGAGTTAAAAACCCATTTATCTTATTTTTAAAAAAAAAATCCAATTAATTAAGGTTACAAAACAATTAGGGTTTATTTTTTTTAAAGAAATAAATTTACTTAACTTTAATTAAAAATAAATTGTAACATAACCAATTAAAAATAAACATGAATAAAAACAATCCAACTGGGCCTTATGGCTTTATTACATCATTTAAAACCCAAAATAAACTTAAAGTGCTAAAATTAAATGAAGTCCAAATTTCTAAATAAACTCTTCAAGGAATGCGTGGCCACCTTTAGCTTCTGCCGACCCGGTCCATTACTGCTCATCTCCTGAAAAAAATAGTCCCACGAAGGGGTGAGTCAACAGACTCAATGTGTACACAAACTAACAATCAATATTTCAGGCATACATATTCATATCAACCATATTCAAATCAGAATGATGCAACCCAACCCAAGCCTATTTGTCCATCCGCTACACACCACCCGTACCTGCCAAGCACCATGGGGGCTACTAAGTCGACCCTCTATCCGCTACACACCATCGAAAGCGATCATTTGCGATCGACGTGCTCATCGCCCACTTACATTGTGTCATTAGACACTATATTCAGATAATGTAACCGAAGTTACCATATTCACTTAATGTGACCGTAGTCATCACCTTCACTTTCTTCCTCCACATATATCCCAAATGCCTCAATTATTTTATAACATATTCCACATACTAAATTTTCATTCATGTTACTAATCACATGTTCAAAGTATATCACATTCATATTCCTATCAAAAGTAGGAAACGTACCTGGGTACTCCTTACCACATTTGTGGTACTTAGCCATATTCACATACTGTTACATATTTATATATTTAATAATTACCATGTAACTTATTGAAAGTTAGTAAGAGTACACACCTTTTTCGCTTAATAGATTCCTTGAAATCCCGAAGAAGTTGATCTGTTGCCTTAGATCTCAATCCCTATATTCGGCCACATTATTAAAATACATAATAAACCCTTTTTGACTTTAAAACCAAATCCTAGTAGGATTTGTATTACTTACCTTGTTGCCGAATTGTTTTCAAGAACCAAGTGCCGAATCTTGGTATTCCTTCCTTGTGATTTCGGCTAAACACCATATCACTTCATTAGTTTTCGGCTTTTTAATAATCCATATACATATATATTAAAATAGCCTTGGCCGAATTTATTTTGATACTTACCTTTCAAATCTTGAATCCCGAATGATCTATCTTCCTGATTAGCCGAAAATCCTTGAATTTGAAATCCCGATATTCTTCTTTAATAATCGGCTAAGAGACAATAGAAGAGATTATTCCCTAAATCTGGATTAGGAGAATTAGAAGAACAAAATTGATTGTTCTTACCTTAATACCTTAGTCGATTGCTTCCTTGCCTAGGGTCACAGAGATTCTGGCTATGGGGTTTTTGTCAAGGATCAAAAGGAAAAGGGTTTTGGCTTGATGATGATGAAGAAAAAGAGAAGCGTAAAAGATGAAGAGAAATTTTACAGAGAGGGGGAAAGAGCTAGGGAATTTCGAATGAGCGAGAAAAAGAAGTAAAGCGAGGAGTAGCCCTCCTCCTTTCCTTTTATAGACAAAGTTATCACCAAAGAGTCCCTTACTTGGCCACCACTCTCTCTTTTGATAATATTATCTCTTTTATTTAAAAGATAAAAGCCTTTAATCCATCAATTATCTCCTCAATTTTCTTAAAAGAAAATCCTTTATTTATTCACATATTTATGCGAATAAAACTCCTTTATTTATCCCCTAATTAATCAAATATTTATGGAAATAAAACACTTCTATTTCTAGAAGGCTTGTTCTCATCCACCTTGGTGTGTCTAGAAGCAAAAATAAAATTTATTTATTTGCTTCCCAAGTGACTCGAACCTGTGCCCATGCCTCCTTCACATGGTGCCATTTCCATAGACCCTAAGTGGCATCTTGGACCACATTTCCAAACTGTTTGTTTGTCAAATTTCCCCAACTTTTTCTTTTAAGGCCCTCTTGCCTTTATTTCCTATTTTAAACTTTAAAACTCATCATTTCTGGTCATTTCTAAGTTTCCTAAAATTTTCGATCGGCTCTGTAACTTGCCATTTTTCTTACATTCCAAGTTTCCAAAAATGTTGAGTTTCCTAAAATGTTCGATTTCCAAAATGTTTTGAGTTTCCTAAAATGTTGATTTCCAAAATGTTCAGTTTCCAAAAATGTGTACTTTCCATTTTTGAACCATTTCCTTACATTTCTAGGTTTCCTAAAATGTTCATGTCCTAATGCATTTCAGTGTTTCAAAAATATTCATTTCCATTCATTTTCATACATTTCTGGGTTTCCAAAAATATCAAAAATTTATTCATAATTCTTAAGACTTGTCATTTCATACAATTAAATCGAAAATGCATAGGCCCTTTTCAGGATGTTACAGAATACATCGTCCGGTTCAGTGTTAGATAACAAGTGAAGTCTAGGTGGATTCTTCCTAAGGGTATCGTCTTAATCAACTGAGTTTTTCCAATAGTATTTCCCCAATTCATTCTTTTTGTCTTTGGGTCTTTATCTTAGTAGTTAGTTAAATTTAGATTAAACAACAAACTTCACTTATTTTAGGTTAGATAATAAATAGAAAGTTAGTATTAGTACTTTCAGTTCCTTTGGCTTAGACATTCCAGTCTTGCCTAAGCTATACTACTGTTCGATAGGTGCACTTTCCTTAAGTCGTCAGAGTTAGTTTCTAAGTTCGATCATCCTAATTTATAAATTTAAAACTCTGAAAAATAAACGATCAATAATAAAAGAAAACATCTTAGAAGAAAACATAAAACAAAACATTAGAAATCCCTAAAACCCCCAGAAGGAATTGAAGGAGAGATACTCTGTCTTGAGTATGATTCTGGCTTCTTGAGATGAATCAACTGGCTATCTTCGAGTAAATCCCCACAAATCTGGCCTAGCTGGACGCCCCCTGACTAAAGCCTTGGGTTCCCCCTTTTAGGTTATACTTAGGGTGTTTATATAGGCTTCTGAATGTGTTTCTTTGCCCCTAAGTATCCTAATCCGAGTGAAACTCTTCTTTCTCATGGCAGGGACATGCCCATGGCACACACCCGTGTAAGTCGCGGCCAGGCCGTGTTTGAAGCTGGTGAATGAGGCACGGCCGTGTGGTCTTGGGCTCAGCCGTGTGGATTTCGTGATATGGCCCATTTACTCTGTTTTGGGCCCGTTTTCCATTCTCTTCATCATTCGGTGCTCTCCTGAGTATAAAACATGAAAACAAAGGATTAAGAGCACCAAATTACATAATTCAAGGCTTAAATCATCCAAAAGCATGCTAAATGTGGGCTTAAAATATGTTACTTTTGCGGTTTATCACTTGATCTATATAATATCAAATTTAACTTATTCAATTATCATTCTATTCAATTTAGCCCAAAAATCACATTTTGGAAAAATTACACTTTTGCTCCTAATATTCCAACATATTTACAATTTAGTCCTTAGCTTATAAAAATACAATTTCATGCAATTAAGCCCCTACCCATGCTAGCCAAATTTTCCCTATTATCATAGCAGCCCATAATTTTCATTTATTTCACATTTCTACCACAGAATTTTCATATTTCAAAAATCAATCCCTAATTGACAATTTTACCAAAAATCACTTTACAAATGTTGTTTATCTAACAACAAACATACATTTTCTATCATCAAACATCAAAATACTCACATATTAAACAATGGTAAAACCTTAAACCTTTAACAATTTTTCAAATTAGTCCCTGGGCTAGCTAGATTAAGCTACAACAATATCAAAAACATAACAATCATTAAAAACAAGACGAAAACCATACCTAAATGGAAAATGGAAGCTTGGCCAAATGAATAACCCTAAAAATGGCTTCTTCTCTTCTAAATTTCGGCTAAAGGAAGAAGATGGGCATCAAAATATGGTTTTTTATTTATTTAGTTTATTATATTATTTACCTATTTACCCTTTACTAATACATTAAAACATAAATAAATAATGTCCATAAATGTCCACTCAAATTTCAAATGGTCTAATTCCCACTTAAGGACCTCCACTTTAAGGTTCTATAGCTATTAGATGCCTTTACCTAATAGAACTCAACTTTTACCCTTTACGCGATTTAGTCCTTTTTATCAAATTAAGCACTCAAACGATAAAATTTCTTAACAAAATTTTTACACAATAATACTATCATGCTGTAGACATTAAAATAAAAATAAAATAAATTTTTAGATCTCAAATTTGTGGTTCCAAAACCACTGTTCTGATTTGACTAAAAACGGGCTGTTACAAAATCATTCTCAAACTCTGTGAGAATTCTACACTTAAATTCAACACAATCAGACTTCTTCTAAACTCTATTCTTGAAATTATTTTTTTATGCTCAGTTTTTCATTAAATTTTATATTGTTTATTAGATCCATGAGGAACTAATCCTCCTATGGGGGATTAGCTAGTAGAGGTATAAATAATTAACTCTTTTGTAGGGGCTTTTTTAACTGATTAGCTGTTCAGGAAAAGAAGAACCTAAACCCTAAGCCTGACAACCATAGGAAGTCATCAAGGTGGGAATTAACCCAAAATTAATATGGCCTATCCATTAACACCTTACCCCTGAACCGATCTTGACTGTGAGGTTGGAAAATAAGTAGTTCTTACCGGCTCAGTATTTTAGTGGATGTATCAGAAGATCCTCCAGGGTATTGACTAGTTGATTCAATAAGAAAACCCAAGATGATAGTTGATTAATATTATCAAAGAGAGTTAATCACTTATGCCCTAATTTGATATATATTTTCTTATTTGATTTTTTTCTTTTCATTTATTTAAATTTCTTTTATGATCATGCTTATTATTAGTATAGTTTATTAAAAACTCTCCTTTTAATTCTCTGTACTATAATTAGATTAAAGTATTAATTATATTTGTTTATGCTTAGATTAGAATTAATTTAGTGCTCGCCTTGTTAGGTACGATCCTTGGAGTACTCACCTACTCCGTTGTAACTATATTACAACTTGACTCGTATACTTGCGGATACCGTGTAAAAGCCCGTTTTGAGTCAAATCAGAATAGTGGTTTCGGGACCACAAATTTGAATTTTAAGTAATTATTTATTAATATTTTAGTGTTTACAGCATGATTGAATGAATTTGTGAAAGTTTTGTTTAAAAATTTTATTGTCTGATTAGTTAATTCGGTAAAAAGGACTAAATTACGTAAAGTGTAAAACTTATGTTCTATTAGCTAAAGGTATTAAGTAGCTATGGAATATTAAAGTGAAGGTCCTTATGTTGTAACTAGACCATTATTAAGGTGGGTGGACATTTATGGACACATTATTAGATGTTTTAATGGTTATTATTAAGGTTAAATTTGTAATTGTTAATACATGTTAATTAAATAAAACAAACAAAAATTAAATGCTTTCATCTTCATCCTTTACCAAAATTGAAGAGAAGAAAAAGCCATTTGTAGGGTTTAAAGCTTCCGTCAATTGCTAGCCTAATTGTAAGTTAGTTTTTGTCCCATTTTTAATGATTTCTATGTTTTTGAGATAGTTGCAGCTTAATCTAGCTAGCTGAGGGACTGATTTTCAAAATTATTAAAGGTTTAGGGTTTTTCCATTTGTGAATAAGTATGTATTTGAGTGATTAATGATAGATTATGAATGTTTAATGATAGTTATACAAGTTTTGTTAAGTGATTTTTAGTGAAAATGCAAATTAGGCATTAAATTGTGAAATGTGGAAACTTTGTGGTTAAAATGTGAAATAAATGGAAAATATGGGCTACTAAGGTCCTAATTGTAATTTAGCTAGCATGGGTTGTGGTTAAATTGCATAAATTTGTGTTTTCATGAAATGAGGACTTAATTGTAAAAAAATGTGAACTATTAGGGGCAAATGTGTAAAAATGCCTTAAAGTAAATTTTTGGACTAAATTGAATAGAGAGATAATTAAATAAGTTAATTTTGATTAAATATAAATCAAGAAAAGCGAAACTCAGATCTAGATTGAGGGAAAAACAAAGTTCTTGACTAATCGACCAGTTTAGTCGTTTTTACATCCGAGGTAAGTCCGTATGCAATAAACACTGTTATAATTATGTTTTTAATGCATTGATATTGTATAAGCTGTCAATACAACTCTAAGGACATGTTCGATGAAGATTTGGAAAGTGTGAAATCCCGTTTGAACCTTAGGAATAGATTACGATAAGAATGGCATGTCATTAAGGCTTATTGTGATTTTGTGATCCGGGTGCTGGTCTTGTACGTCCTATTAGTGGATGAATATATCAGAATGTGTTTCGGTTACTTTACACCTTATGTGAGCAACATCGTGTAGCTACGTATTGACCCAAAACTTGTGTGAGCAGGCCCGCTGATAACTTGAAAGTGAGCATATATGTGATATGAGATTGAGATAGCATTGGCTATATATGTGGCACTTCGATGCGAGTTTCCCGAGCTGATAGTATTCTGAATGGTTCAATGGGTAAGTGAAAGATGTGGTTGAGTATGATATTGACATGAAATGGTACAGGTATGTACATGAACTGTATAAGCTTTAAATAGAAGAGATTGTGAAGTTTGCATATAATCTTATGACTAAAAATGTGTAAAAGGTTTGTTAGTTATTATGAGCTACATGTTAATATTTTCAATTTGTTGAATTGTGTAATTACGATTACATTGAGTTTATTTCATGCGAGCTTACTAAGCTACAAAGCTTACTCTATTTATTTTTCCATGTTTTATACTGATTACAAAGCTAGCTCAGATTAGGGGATCGTCGAAGACTTCATCACATTATCCAACTATCAATTTGGTACTTTTGGTTATATGTTTTGATTTAGTAAGCACATAAAAGACTATGTGAGGTAACAAAGTATCCTTACCTTGAAACAGTTTAATCACAATAATCTTGCAAGTTATGCAAGGCAAATATATCGCCAGATACCGTTGCTAATTTAACCCTAAGCTACCTTAGATGATTAAACATGCAATGATTAAGTACTGTGTCCATTAATTACAATTTCAATCCATTTAAATAATTAAATCATTAGCTACATCACAATTGTAATGCAATAATAACTTAGTCATGATTTTACTTAATCAAGCATCTTACCGAGGCCTATAACAACATAAACACAATTTTAACAATTTTAGCAAATGAAATGCAATCAACCTAACACGAATTAAATTCAAGATAAATTGATTAAATTAGCCATTCCAACAACATAAATATTCATAGGTATGTTCATCATAACAACAACAAAAATTAAAGAGATAGGGAATAAGAATCAAATCCGGTGTTTTTTCGTGGCTTGACTAGTTTGCTCCCTTCTTCCTTCTCCGTTGTCCTCGTCAACCAAGGCTGCTATGAACACTTGATTGCTACTCCAAATGGATGATGAATGCCCCTTTTCCAAGAGGAGAAATCGGCAAGAGAGCAAGGGAATTTGAAATGGAAAAGAAGAGAGAAAAGATGTGGATGCTTGAGATGATTTTTAAATGACCAGCCTAAGGGGTTTTTCATAGCAGAAGAGGGATGCTAAATAGCTAAAATTATCAGCCAAAGAGCCCTCCCTTGGCCGACCACACATATGGCAAGGTTGATATTTTCAACTTTGCTAATTTAGGCTTGGGGCAAATCTATAAAGCCACCAATTGTGGAGGGGTTTGTTTGCAAATTGAAAAAGTCTTCAAGGGCCTCTTTGCAAGTTAAATAATTGGCCAATAAGCTGATTTGGGTCAGCTATGGATAGTTTTGGGCTGTCTACTTCTTGGTCGGTTCAGTTCACTTGGTTCGGCTCAACTGGACCACTTTTTCATAATCAATTAATAATAATTTATTTAATCCAAATTAAATTGGATATAAAGTAAAATTAACTATATCATGAATTAATACATATAATTTGACCGACTTAGGCTGAAAATTAATTCACCTTGATACTTCAAATTGCTTCTCGGTTTTGAACTTCTATTAGTGTCTGCGGAGTCATTATTTGCCCTTTGTGCAAATTGTCGAAAATGATGAAAATTAATCAAAATTAATTATAAAATTAATTAAAAGTCATTATGTTAATAATTTAAGTAAAAATAATTATTTTATAATAATTATATATTTTTCGACAATAATTTTGCCGAAACTGCATGAATTTGAGTTAAAAATGGCATGAAAAAGTGTGTATATTTTCGTGTTTCCACACCCCCAAACTTAATTCATTGCTCGTCCCAAGCAATGCAAAATTTGAAAAGAATTTCTCGAAAACACCTTTGAAAAAGTCCTTCAGAACAACATTCTTCCCAAAATTATGAATTTGGTATACTCATGCTCAAATACAAGAAATTTGATATTTATGCTACTCAAGTTTTCATATCGTTCAAATTAATCTCAACAACTATTATGATAACAAAATTAGACTAAATGCTTCCTTAACAAAGATATGTTAACCCTTAACAATTTCATTTTATTTCTTTATTCAAGATTAAGCTTCAATCATTAAGTTTAACTTATGCCTTCATATGTTGAACATAGCAATTTCTCTCCACTAATGTAGGTAGCATAGAAAACTTGAATCAATAGGTCTTTAAAAAGGTTGTAACGTGGCAAGGCTAAGGGTAGGTAAAAGATAGATAAATTTAGGCTAAAAACCCCTAGACTTAGCTTCAATTGGACCTTCAGAATAATTACCTTCAATACGCCAATTTACTTTGCTTTCACATGCTCATTTTGTACATCTATTTTCTTTCAAATACGTATGCTCTTTTTGTTTTTTTACGAGCATTTTGCTTATGTACTACAAAATTTTTGAGCATTTGATACTTCTTTTCAACTCCCCCAAACTTATTTTCAAAGAATATTCTGAATAGTACTGAGTCTAGTGTTTGGGACAATTTAAAGATAATTAAGAGAGCATTGATGGCTAAATACTGCAAGGGTTCAAATAAAATTAGGCCATATAGTCTCAATGTTAGGTTTCAAAGTACGAAATTTTGTCAAGGTTGGATTGAAAGGCTCAAACTGAAACACCCTACACCCGGCCCATGAGCCTGGACCGGATCTGGTATGTTCCTCAAGAAAATCGATTTCAAATTCTTGTGTGATTAAAAAAATATATTGTTTGGGTTGGGCTTGTGATGAAAACAAACTGAATTTTTATATTAGAAAATCCCTTTTTAATATTAAGTGATAAAACATATAGAGTATATTTTAAAATAAAATACTTAGTCTTTAACTTAATCAAAATTTGTAACACAATAAAACAACAAGTAGAAATAAAATCGTTCATCATGGCCTTATGGCCTTATTACATCAAATAGTTTCCAAAATATTTCAAAGTACTAAAATAAATTCAAGAGTCCATAAAAATATAAACTTCATGTTGAGCATGGCCACCACAAGTACTGCCGTCCCGGTCCATCACTGTTCATCACCTGAAACATGGTCCCACAACGGGGTGAGTCAAACAGACTCAATGTGTACACGACACTAAATCATAATAGAATCAGGCATACAATAGTTACACATTCAAAACATAAAATACAAGTTATGATGTATTCCCAAACCCAAACCTAATTGTCCATCCGCTACACACCCCCGTACCTGCCAGTCACACCATGGGGACTACTAAGTCAACCCTCCTTCCGCTACACACCATCAAAGCGATCATTTGCGATCGGCGTGCTCATCGCCCATATAAATTCGTGGCATAGCCACCAGATAATTGTGTCATGAGACACCACATTCAAATAATGTAACCGAAGTTACCACATTCAGATAATGTGACTGAAGTCACCACATTCAAATAATGTGACCGAAGTCACCACATTCAGATAGTGAGACCGAAGTCACCACATTCACTTCCCCTTTCTCATATAACCCGAATGCCCCATATTATTCATATTATGCATATCATACTTAAATTCACATTCATATCACTTTTCACATGTTAAATATAACATATTTCGTAATCCTAGTAGGAGTAGGAAACGTACCTGAGTACATTGTACCATAACATGGTACATTAGCCACATTCTTATATTTTCATATTAGAACATATAACAAGTTTAAGCCATACATCGTATTAAAAGATAGTGTGGGGTACACACCTGATTCGCTTAGCAAATTCCTTGAGATTTCGAAATCTAATCTACTGCTTAAATCCTTAATCCCTACATTTGATTAATCACTTACTAATTTAATAAAAAGCCATTCAGCCATAAATCCAAATCCTAGTAGGATTAGTATTCTTAAACTTGCATTGTTGTCAATTGGGACACCAACAAATCCCGAAACTGATCCTTGTTTTCCTAGTAGTGTCGAAATTCCTATAACCTTACGGTAGATTTAATCTAATCCTCAAAACATAAAGCATGGCCTTTGGCCAAATCTTATAGTTTCTTACCTTAACTCTTTAAATCCCGAAACTCTCTTCCTGATTAATGGAGATGCCGAAATACCTTAGATTTGAAATCTCAAAATTCACCTTCCATATTTCGATCAATAAGATTGAGGAGGATTAGACTAACTTTCAGCTTAAAAGAAAGGAATTCAATTATGATTATAGATCCTTACCCTTTATATTGAAATCGATGATCCTTCTTGACACCACTTGGAGAGATTCGGCTATGGCTAAATGATGCTCTCGCAACTTTTGGCTTTTGGAGGATTAGAAAGAAAAGAGAAGAGAAGAGAGCCCTAAAAATTCGTGAGAGAGAGAAGAAGAAGAAAAATTGATAAGTAGCCCTCTTTCCTTCCCCTTTTATAGCCAAAATTACTACTCGTAATCCCTTACTTGGCCACCACTCTTCTTTATTTGATAACTTTATCCTTTGAATTAATAATAATAATCCTTCTATTATCTCTTCTTTTATCCATTAAAAAAAATAAAAGGAATTAATCCACAATTATCTCTTGAAAATAATCTGAATAAATCTACTATTTATCTCCTATTTAGCCGGAATTTAAAGAGGATAAAACTCCTCTTTTGCAAGCCTTGTGCCGTCCACCTCTGTGTTTCTAGAAGCAAAAATAAAACTTCTTTTATATGCTTCCTATGTGACTTGAACTTAGGCCCACTTGCCTAGCTTGTGGCGTCACCTACCTGGGCCTTAAGTGATATCTTCAGGCCACTTTACCAAGCCTTTTTGTGTGTCAAATTTCACCAACTTTTTCTTTTAAGGCCACTTTGCCTTAATTTCCTCTTTTAAACTTTAAAACTCGACATTTCTAAGTCATTTCTAAGTTTCCAAAAATTTTCGTTTGGCTCTGTAAACTTGACATTTCCTTACATTTCCAAGTTTCCAAAAATGTTCACTTTCCTTTTTTGAATCATTTCTAAATCATTTTCCTAGTTTCCATAAATGTTCACTTTCCTCTTTATTCCTTTACATTTTCAGGACATTTCCCTACATTTCCAAGACAAGACATTTCCTTACATTTCCTTGCATTTCCTTACATTTCCATACATTTCCTCACATTTCTTACATTTCCTTACATTTCCATACATTTCCATACATTTCCATACATTTCCTTACATTTCCTTACATTTCCATACATTTCCTTACATTTCCTTACATTTCCATAGATTTCCTTATTTCTAGAATTCACATAACACATTCATAATTCATAAAACATGCCATTTTACCACATGGTTTCTTGTGTCATGCTTCACACGGAGTTTCTTTTAAAGCCTCATTTACCTAGCTCCCCTTTTTTACTTAAAAACCAATAATTTTCCAAAGCTTTCTTCTTCCATCCTAGAATTCTAAAAACCCTTAATACACTTCTAACACTGCCAAAACCTACTAACTCATGAATTAGGCACGAACGCATAACCCCTAATCTAGGATGTTACAGTTCTACCCTCCTTAAAAATAATTTCGTCCTCGAAATTACTTACTAACAGTCGTACAATCCTTCTCACCGCACTATGCTTACGCTGCGTACTCTGATCTTAATAAAGCCATCATACCTTCTAGGCACAATCTCTAAGTTCACGTCCCCTAAAAATTATTTCTAACGTCGCCATTTAATCTGGTTAACGAGTTTTATGCATCAAAACTTTTGTTTCACTGATTAACCGCGAACAGTTTTATGAAAAGAGATGTTTAAAAGTGGTTCTTTCGATCAAACAAAGTTCTCAGTTCAAGTTCACTATTCAGAAAGTCACGTTCACATTCATCAACCAATTATGAACTTTCGTTCATTCAGAGAATGTTGTAGTTTTCATTGTTGTTGTTTTTCCACTACCCAGGGGTATTTTCGTAATTTTGTCCTATAGGGGTATTTTCGTAATTTTTTTAAAAAAAAGGTTCTTTGCGATTTTGTCAAAAAGTATTTTGGAAATTTTGAATTTCTGAGGTATTTTGGAAAATTTCAAAATCCGAGGGCATTTCGGTAATTTTAGACCTCGAGGGTATTTTGGTAATTTTTCACAAATCGGGGTAAATTTGTAAAACTCAATAAATCAAGGGTATTGCAGATTTTACAAAACTTTAGGGTTATTTTTGAGAATTTGTTTTCCAAAATGGTGGTGTTGCAAAAATTTTGGAAATTAGGGTCATTTTGGTAATTTGCAAGTTAGGGGCAATTTCGTATTTTTCCAAAATCAAGGTATTTTGATATTTTGCAAATTAGGGTTTTTGAACATTTATAAAGTAAGGAAATTTTGATTAAACTATGGGTAGTTTGGACATTTTATAAACCAAGGGCATTTTTTTGTAATTTCACAATCAAGGATATTTAGGTAATTTTTATAAATCAGAAATTTTTCGGAAAAAATAGTTGTCACAAATTAAAAGGGTAATTTTAAGAGTTTTAAAACTAGGGTTTTTATAAAAATACGGCTAGTTCCCTTTCGGGTTTTAGTTATTGTGTTTAGCCTATGACCGAGTCCTCTTGGTTAGAGTGAACCGAAGCTACGCACCAGGTAGGATTCCAGCGAAGAGGAGGTGAGTCACTAGGACTACTTAAGTACCAGGCTCTTCCGGATCCAATCCTAGACATGCGCACAGGGGTTGCCACACCCTAACTCGGCGACTTAGCCATAGGGTTGTTTAGTTAGTCAATTGTGTTTGAGTAAACTAGTTCTAGGGTTCAAGTATCCATCATGCTATTCTACGTTCCATTCCACTTCTACCCTTCTATAATTCATACCAGAATTGACATAGAGGATAGGGGTACTTAACTAGAGGACTGCGGGTCGGAGACTTGGGTGCCATGCCAGAAACCTGCTTATTTCAAAAATATATTCATAAAACTCATTTGGGCTCGCTTTGAAAACGTTTTAGGCCTTAAACCCCTAGGCCGAGGGTTTGAAACAGGCTCTGATACCAAACCCCCACACCCGGCCCATGAGCCTGGACCGGATCTGGTATGTTCCTCAAGAAAATCGATTTCAAATTCTTGTGTGATTAAAAAAATATATTGTTTGGGTTGGGCTTGTGATGAAAACAAACTGAATTTTTATATTAGAAAATCCCTTTTTAATATTAAGTGATAAAACATATAGAGTATATTTTAAAATAAAATACTTAGTCTTTAACTTAATCAAAATTTGTAACACAATAAAACAACAAGTAGAAATAAAATCGTTCATCATGGCCTTATGGCCTTATTACATCAAATAGTTTCCAAAATATTTCAAAGTACTAAAATAAATTCAAGAGTCCATAAAAATATAAACTTCATGTTGAGCATGGCCACCACAAGTACTGCCGTCCCAGTCCATCACTGTTCATCACCTGAAACATGGTCCCACAATGGGGTGAGTCAAACAGACTCAATGTGTACACGACACTAAATCATAATAGAATCAGGCATACAATAGTTACACATTCAAAACATAAAATACAAGTTATGATGCATTCCTAAACCCAAACCTAATTTTCCATCCGCTACACACCCCCGTACCAGCCAGTCACACCGTAGGGACTACTAAGTCAACCCTCCTTCCGCTACACACCATCGAAGGCAGTCGCTGCAGTCAACGTGCTCATCGCCCATATAAATTCGTGGCATAGCCACCAGATAATTGTGTCATGAGACACCACATTCAAATAATGTAACCGAAGTTACCACATTCAGATAATGTGACCGAAGTCACCATATTGAGATAATATGACCGAAGTCACCACATTCAGATAGTGAGACCGAAGTCACCACATTCACTTCCCCTTTCTTATATAACCCGAATGCCCCATATTATTCATATTATGCATATCACACTTAAATTCACATTCATGTCACTTTTCACATGTTAAATATAACATATTTCGTAATCCTAGTAGGAGTAGGAAACGTACCTGAGTACTTTGTACCATAACATGGTACATTAGCCACATTCTTATATTTTCATATTAGAACATATAACAAGTTTAAGCCATACATCGTATTAAAAGATAGTGTGAGGTACACACCTGATTCGCTTAGCAAATTCCTTGAGATGTCGAAATCTAATCTACTGCTTAAATCCTTAATCCCTACATTTGATTAGTCACTTACTAATTTAATAAAAAGCCATTCAGCCACTAATCCAAATCCTAGTAGGATTAGTATTCTTAAACTTACCTTGTTGCCGATTGGGACACCAAGAAATCCCGAAACTAATCCTTGTTTTCCTAGTAGTGTCGAAATTCCTATAACCTTACGTTAGATTTAATCTAATCCTCAAAACATAAAGCATGGCCTTTGGCCAAATCTTATAGTTTCTTACCTTAACTCTTTAAATCCCGAAACTCTCTTCCTGATTAATGGAGATGCCGAAATACCTTAGATCTGAAATCCCGAAATTCACCTTCCATATTTCGATCAATAAGATTGAGGAGGGATTAGACTAACTTTCATCTTAAAAGAAAGGAATTCAATTATGATTATAGATCCTTACCCTTTATATTGAAATCGATAGATCCTTCTTGACACCACTTCAGAGATTCGGCTATGGCTAAATGATGCTCTCACAACTTTCATCTTTTGGATGGATTAGAAAGAAAAGAGAAGAGAAGAGAGCCCTAAAAAATTTGGCAGAGAGAAGAGGAAGAAGAAAAATTGATGAGTAGCCCTCTTTCCTTCCTTTTATAGCCAAAATTACTACTCAGAATCCCTTACTTGGCCACCACTCTTCTTTATTTGATAACTTTGTCCTTTGAATTAATAATAATAATCCTTCTATTATCTCTTCTTTTATCCATTAAAAAAAATAAAAAGAATTAATCCACAATTATCTCTTGAAAATAATCTAAATAAATCTACTATTTATCTCCTATTTAGCCGAAATTTAAAGAGAATAAAACTCCTCTTTTGCAAGCCTTGTGACTTGAACTTAGGCCCACTTGCCTAGATTGTGGCGTCACCTACCTGGGCCTTAAGTGATATCTTCAGGCCACTTTACCAAGCCTATTTGTGTGTCAAATTTCACCAACTTTTTCTTTTAAGGCCACCTTGCCTTAATTTCCTCTTTTAAACTTTAAAACTCGACATTTCTAAGTCATTTCTAAGTTTCCAAAAATTTTCGTTCGGCTCTGTAAACTTGACATTTCCTTACATTTCCAAGTTTCAGAAATGTTCACTTTCCTTTTTGAATCATTTCTAAATCATTTTCCTAGTTTCCATAAATGTTCACTTTCCTCTTTATTCCTTTACATTTTCAGGACATTTCCCTACATTTCCAAGACAAGACATTTCCTTACATTTCCTTGCATTTCCTTACATTTCCATACATTTCCTCACATTTCCTTACATTTCCTTACATTTCCATACATTTCCATGCATTTCCTTACATTTCTTTACATTTCCTTACATTTCCATACATTTCCATACATTTCCTTACATTTCCTTACATTTCCATACATTTCCTTATTTCTAGAATTCACATAACACATTCATAATTCATAAAACATGCCATTTTACCACATGGTTCCTTCTGTCATGCTTCACACAGAGTTTCTTTTAAAGCCTCATTTACCTAGCTCCCCTTTTTACTTAAAAACGAATAATTTTCCAAAGCTTTCTTCTTCCATCCTAGAATTCTAAAAACCCTTAATACAATTCCAACATTGCCAAAACCTACTAACTCATGAATTAGGCACGAACGCATAACCCCTAATCTAGGATGTTACACAAACGGTCTAAACAAAAGTTGCCTAAATCATTTTCAACATTCCATGCTTCCTAGGATTTCGCCTCAAGAAACTACTAAGTCAATTCTATAGACTTAAACTTTCAAGCATGCCTAACTTTCTTAAGGAACTAAAAATTTTATGGTATGATTTGCATGATTTATTAAAAATACATTTATATCATTACTAAGCTAACATAACAATTTATTGAAATAATAGAAATTTATTTATACTGACTTTTAGCATACTTAACAAAATTTCAAATTATTGAAAAAAATATATCCTAATCATAATTAAAAGAACTATTTATTCTGAGTGGAAATAATTTCAATTTTTCTGTCCCCCTACTTAAAATGAATAATGTTCTCATTGTTTAAAGTGAATAGATACTATAGATACTATACAGCAGGTCGGATTCTAGAAAAGAGTAGGTGAGTCAATTTGACTGCTTAAGTACCAAGCTCTTTCTAAATCCAATCCTAGACATGTATATATCCATTGTCACACTTTATACTTCGCGACTTGCTCAATTTTATTAATGATTTCCATCTCTTGTTTTATTATGCGAGAATAAAAATTCCTAATTAACTTAATCCTAAAATAACCTAATAACATAAATAAAGTTGAGATCCACCCTTTATTTATTTGCAGATTTTTTCGAATTCGACTCATCTTTTGCTCCAACATTATTGTCTTTGCATGAATCGCTTCGCTCCTTCTTCGATACTGGGCTTCATGGTTCAAATATTTAATCTGGAAACTTAGGCACAAAAATAAATAGGTCATTGTAAATTTTTGTAAGAGTATTTCTCATCGAGTCATCCCTTATTTTTGAGTATCTCCAGTAAGCTTGTTGCCTCCACTGCATATGTTGCATTATGTCCATCAACTTTGACAGCTCATCTCGAAGATTTGGGTGAGGCAGTTCAGCTTTGAACATTGAAGTCTCGACATCAGGTTCGGCTTCTGGTTCCATTGGTTCCACCTTATCAGGGACTTCAGTCAATTGCACTAGCTCGATCTTTGTGGGATCATTTTCTTCTTCTTCTTCGGGATCTTCACTTTCTTCAACTCATTGCTGTAGAACAGAGTCTCCAGCTATTCGATAGAGGTCCCAATCTGTGATTGTGCCTTGGCTATATCCTGTCTTCTTTATGTTTGCAAGAATTTTAGCTTTCAAGCACATAATTGTTATTATAAATGAAAAGTAAGCTGGGCCAGAACGTCTGATAAACCATAATATGTACATATTTTAATCCCACATTTAGCATACTTTTGGATGATTTATCCCCTGAATTGTGGAATTTGATGCTCCTAATCCTTTAATTTCATGTTTTATACTTAGGAGAGCATCGGAGGATGAAAAGAACGAGAAATGGGCCAAAAATGGAGAAAATGGGCCAAGGTACAAAATTCACACGGCCTTGGCCCGAGCCACAAGGCCGTGCCTCCTTAGCAGACTCGACCACGGCCTGGCCTCGATTCACACGGGCGTGCCACACGAGCTGTCCCTCACGTGACCTATTTGAATTCTATTCAGAATAGGGTACTTAGAGGCAAAGAAAGACATTCCAAAAGCGTATATAAATACCCTAGAGGGCAACCAAAGGGAGGCGTTGAGGGAGGCTGAGAAGCCAAGCCAGATAGGCCGAATTGTGGGATTTACTCGAAGACAGTCAGTTGATCCATCTCAATAAGCCGGAATCATACTCAAGACGGAAGATCTTCCCTTCAATTTCCTTCAGGGGGTTTTAGGGTTTTTCTTATGTTTTGTTTTATACTTTCTTCTGAGATGTATTCTTTTATAAACATAAACTAAACCCCTTAAATACCTGAGGGGGATGAAACTTAAGACGGATCTTGTTATTTTTTTCTGAACTATATGATAAATACTTGATTTGTTCTTAATTATGTGTTTTTACTTATTGCTTTGATATTTCAGGATATTGATTCAAGCATTGATGTGCTTAGGCAGTGGAGGAAAATTCCTTGTTTAAGAGTAGATCTAGCATAGTTAAACGAAGTTGATCGCAACCCTAATGATAGGATGACGAAAATCTGTCGGATTAGGGTCAAATCTAATATAGGAGCCCATAGATCGAGTTAATGCAATTCTAGGGGTTTTAATTAGAAATAGATTTCAATTAATCAACCTAAGGGTAGACGTTAGTAGCCTCGAGAGAGGTATTAATATAAATTAGGGAATCCTATGGATCAAGTCAAGTGAATAAATCGTCTGGTTCAGAGTTAGATAACAAGTGAAGTCTAGGTGGATTCTTTCTCGGGTATTTTCTTAATAAATTGGTTTTCCCAAAAGTATTTCGCCAATTCATTCTCTGTGTCTTAACATCTTTCCCTTGGTAATTAGTTAAATAAACATTAATCACTCTTATTTTAGGCTAGACAGTAAAAAGAAAGTCAGTATTAGTACTTTTGGTTCTCTTGGGTTCGACATTCTGGTCTTGCCACTAAACTATACTACTATTCGATAGGTGCGCTTGCCTCAATCGTGGTGATAGTTAGTTTCTAGGCTCAATCATTCATTATATAAATTTAATATTTTCCCACCACCATCAAGTTTTTGGCACCGTTGCTGGGGAACTGAAATATTAAGAATGCTCAATTTTTATTACTTTAGCCATATTTTATTTTTTGCAATTAAATTTTATTTTTACTTTTCTAAATTTTCTTCTTTGCTTCTGGCAAGTATTCTAGTTTATGACTAGAGGAAACCCGTTAGGACCTCTACTTTACGATAGTGAAATTGAAAGCATAGTTTGCAGAAACCAAAGAGAAATAAAGAGAAGCCTACAATACATACAAGAAGAGCAAGAAGATGATATTAATATTACCGAAGAGATAACTGAGAATGATCTGCTACCTCCAGAGGTGGCCGAAAATCATGCTCCTCGAACTATGTATGATTATGCTAAACCTAATTTAACAGGAACTGAGTCAAGTATTATTAGACTTGCTATTGCTGCAAATAATTTTGAACTGAAACCTAACACAATTCAGATGATACAGCAGTTTGTTTAGTTTGATGGTTTGCAGGATAAAGATCCCAATAATCACTTGGTGAATTTCCTAGAATTTTGCGATACTTTCAAAATAAATGGCGTTTCTGAGGATGCCATCCATCTTCGATTATTTCCCTTTTCTTTGAGGAATAAAGCTAAAAAGTGGTTGAATTCTCTTCCACGAGGATCAATCACTACATGGGAACAAATGACCGAAAAATTTTTGTTAAAATATTTTTCGCCCGCTAAAACGGCCAAATTGAGGAATGATATCTCTTCTTTTGTGTAGATGGATTTAGAGACACTTTACGATGCATGTGAGAGATACAAGGATCTATTGAGAAGGTGCCCTCACCATGGGTTACCCTTGTGGCTATAGGTCTAAACCTTTTACAACAGTGTGAACCCCTTAACTAGGCAGCTAATTGATTCAGCCGCCGGTGGAACCCTGAATAACAAAACACCAAAGGCTACCTACAAATTCATTGAGGAGATGTCACTAAATAACAATAAATGGCAAGTTACAAGGACAAGGCCAACGAAAGCCGCCAGTGTTTTCAACCTCGACGTAGTGACCATGCTATCAAATCAGGTAGAGATGTTAAATGAAAAGATTGATGGTTTATGTGGTTCTTTGCAGGTACATCCAGTTATGCAGTGCGAAATGAATGGAAGAAGGATGAGCAATACAGAATATCCACTTTACAACCCGAGCGCTGAAAAGGAGTAAATTCACTATGTGGGTAATAATTCTAGACCTCAAAATAACCTTTATAGTAATACTTATAATCTAGGTTGGAGGAACCACCCCAATTTTTCATGGGGTTGTCAAGGAAATCAGAGACAAGAACCCCCTTCAAACTTCCAACAACAGCCCTACCCATAGGAAAATAAGCCAAACCTTGAGGAGATGCTGACAAAATTCATAGCGGTGTCAGAAATGCATTTCCAAAACACCGAAACAACACTTAAATCAACAAGCATCGATTCAAGGGATCGAGAACCAATGAGGGCAACTTGCTAAGCTGATCTCCGAATGACCACAAGGTAGCTTCCCAAGTAACACTAAAACTAACCCAAAGGAGCAACTTCAAGCCATAACAACTCGTGATAATGAAGGGTTAGATGAGCTCAAATTAAGGCAAGAGAATGTGGTAGAGGAAGGTAAGGATGAAGTAAGTCATGATAAGCCAAAACTGATAATTAAAGAATACCAACCTCGTGTGCCATACCCCAATGCGATGAAGAAAGACAACACAGATGAACAATTCGGTAAATTTCTTAAACTTTTAAAGAAATTACATATTAACTTACCATTTCTTGAAGTTTTTTCGCAGATGCCAGATTTAAGGAAGTTTTTAAAAGAGCTTTTGACAAACAGATGGAAGTTAGACGAAGAGTCGCATGTGGTAGTTTAGACAAAATAAACTACCATGAAAATTAAAAGATCCAGGGAGTTTTACAATTCCATGCTTAATTGGTAGTTTATCTGTTGATAATGCTTTAGCCGATTTAGGGGCAAGCATAATTGTTATGCCTTATAAAATGTTTTAACAGCTAGGTCTAGGGAAACCCAAACAAACTAGGATGAGCACTTAATTAGCTGATAAGACTATTTGAATTCCTAGGGTAATAATTAAAGATGTACTCGTGAAAATTGATAATTTCATATTCTTAGTAGACTTTGTAGTTTTAGATATGGATGAGGACAATAGTATCCCCTTAATTTTAGGAAGACCCTTTTTAGCAACTGCTAGAACTAAAATTGATGTTGGTATAGGTGAACTCATACTTCGTATAGGTAACGAGACAATCACTCTTTAGTCTCTTGATTTAGCTAGGACATCGAGTAATCAAGGTG
The DNA here is from genome assembly GCA_025503065.1 of Gossypium bickii. Lineage (NCBI taxonomy): Eukaryota > Viridiplantae > Streptophyta > Magnoliopsida > Malvales > Malvaceae > Gossypium > Gossypium bickii. Next base: position 101,644,002 of record CP106715.1, read on the forward strand.
AGAATATAAATTGTATGAATGACCATTTGGTTCAACCTTCTTTATAGAAAACACCATGGAACTACACAACTGAGCCAAATCCTAGACCTCATGCCAACAAGGAGATAACTCATGAGGAACGAAGGCTTCAGATTGATGAACTAGACGAGTGGAAAACGCATTTCAATGACAAATTAGGAACACACGGAGCAGAACCAAAGCAAAATCGTGTCAAACTTAAGGATAAGCCAAACCAATTTAAGATCAGGGATCAAGTATTGTTGGACAAAACAGACCCTCGGATCGCCACTTTGGACCTTGATACAAACGAAGAAATCCCTTTTGAGGTACTGAATATCTTCCCACATGGAACAGTCGAGGTAACCAATCCCAAATTCGGAACCTTTAAGGTAAACGCCACTCAACTCAAACTATATCATGATCATAGAACTCATAGCATGAGAAAGAATTTTCAACTCCTCAAACCACCATGATCAAGCAGATGAGAGGTAAGTCTAGCTTAGGACGTTAAACAAGCACTTCTCGGGAGGCAACCCGAGCACTAACCCAGTAATTAAGTTTAGTTTTATTTATTTTCACGATTAGGCACAGGTTTACATACCCACACGGCCTTGCACACGACAGTGGCCGTAGCCGTGTGGTCACCACAAGTAGGTACATGGGCGTGGCCATAGCCATGTGGCAATAGGACAAAATTCTTCCCAAATCATAGGCTACGATAAAACGCGACGGCCGTGCGATTCAACCGTGGCAGACACTGATTAAACCACACAGGCATAGAAACCTCTACATAGGTGTGGGAGAAACAAACAAATCATCATAAGGCCGTGCGACTTAACACGCCCATGACACACGAGCGTGGGGATGTACCAGATCTGAGATTTCTATTTAAAACACCCCTCTTCCCTTCTTACCTACTCACAATTCCCCTTCTTCTATACCCTTTACACTCCCATCCCTTTTTCATTTCCACCTTTCTTCATTCTCCAAACTCTTGATCTACACCATATACATGTTAAAGAAATGGAAGGATCCTAGCACAGTCTCCCTCTGTGAGACCGATCTACATAAGATCATGCTGGCCGCTTCATTAAATTGATAGGACAAGGACCTTTGAGTCCATTTAATTTTTCTTTTCATTTCTCCTTCTCCTTTATTTTCCTTTTCTTTATTTCTCTTATACTTAATTTAGTCTATTTTATTTTGTTTTCTTTGATTTAGGTTCTAAAGGCTTATTGGGAATCACCACACCACAGCCTTAGAAATCACACCCACTTTGCAAACCATCTAACAATAAGGACTTTTCAGTCCATTAATCTTGTCTTTTAATTTTATTTTACTTTTTATTTTCTTTCTCTTTCTCTTTCTTGTCTTTAAATACATAATTAATTTATTTTGAATTTTCTTATTATTTCCTGGCTATTTCTTCACGAGCTACCCATAACACCACTAGAGACGCCTCCTCCAACTTATCTTTCACCTCCAAATCGAATTTCTACACTCCCAACTCAAGGAACCGATCCAAAATTCAAGAAGTTTCACTTCTCCCCATCTCTTATGATTTATTATATATCTTTGTACATTGAGGGCAATGTACATCTTAAGTGTGGGGGTGAATTTTATTTTGAAAAGTTCCTAACTTTTTGCATTATTCTCAAATCCCTGAATTATGTCTTGTTCTTAAAGTAATTTCCTCATTTTACTATTAGAATGAAATTTCCTTTGATTCATGATTTTTATTGATATGTTTTGGATTATGTCATTGATAATTGTGCAGTGATGATTTAAACTTTAGGGGACTAAAGAATCAAGCATGATGACTCTATTTTCAAAAATTAAAATTTTGTTAGGTTGTCTACCTAAATCTAATTATTACCTTGAAGTTTGAATTTTACAAGGTTAATATCAAAAAACCCATAATTTTTTGTGAGATTTTGAGCCTTTTAGAGCATACATTCTTTTCTTGCTCACTTTATTGATTATGAGTGTGTCAACATTTATTTGTTATTCTAGAACTTGCTTCGATTATACATGTCAAGACCACATCATTGAATCGATATACAGAGATGATAAAGGCACTTAGGATTTAACCCACTTATTCCATTAAAAGCCTACCCTCTCAATTAACCCTTAGTGAACCCCTTTGATCTTAACAACCTTTTTTTTATACTTACCCACTAATATTAACCCAAAACCCATCTTGTATTTGTCATCACCATTTCTCTTGACTACCCTTATATCGAGATTTGATTTGATTTGTTGCCTAACTATATTCTTTATTTCAATTGTTAAAATCTATTTACGTGATTTGTTCTTAAAAAAACGAAGTATATTCATTATTAGTTCTATGATTAAGTGAGCTTATACGTTTAAAATTCCACATATTGAAGCTCGTATTATTAGTAATGAAGTTTTAGTTAATGTAATTATTCGAGTCTTAGTTCATCTTTCTAAAGTTAGTTAATTTGTCAATTCAATCTTGATTCTAACCTTTTAATTCAGCCTTTATCCACACTTTTAACCTGAGCCCCATTACAACCCGTTAAAGACCTTTTGATCTGCGTATCATTTCATTACAGTGGTGGAGATTTGATTTTCATGCAAGCCTATGGGATCAACTTTTCATGTTCGACTTTTGAGTGCTTAAAATTTGAATCTTAAACACTTTGAGTGATTTGAGTGAATCTTTAGTGAGGATGTCAATTCTTGTCGATTTTGAATTAAAGGTGATTATTTAGGTAAGGGGAAACACCTATATTTTCATGCTACAAAAACTATGACTTTGATTGTTTGAATCTTTAAGACCCTTCTACTAAAATTATCAATGTATAAATTACCTATGAATTATGATGAAACACTATTGATGAATATTATGAGTCAAGGAAGTTCATTTTAATTGTGAGATGAGAATTTTGCTTAAGGACAAGCAAATGCTTAAGTGTGGGGGTATTCGATAAAACATAATATGTACATATTTTATCCCATATTTAGCATACTTTTGGATGAAACCTAAGATGAATCTTGTTATTGTTTTCTAAACTATAAGATAAATACTTAATTTGTTCTTAATTATATGCTCTTAATTCTTGTTTTGATATTTCAGGATATTGATTCAAGCATTGATGTGCTTGGGTAATGGAGGAAAATTCCCTGTTTAAGAGTAGATCTAGCATAGTTAAGTAGAGTTGATCGCAACCCTAGTGATAGAATGACGAAAATCTGCCCGATTAGGGTCAAACATAAAATGGGAGTCCATAGATGGAGTTAATGCAATTCTAGGGGTTTTAATTAGAAAGAGATTTCAATTAATCAACCTAGGGTTAGACGTTAGTAGCCTCAAGAGAGATATTAATATAAATTAGGGAATCCTACAGATCAAGTCAAGTGAATAAATCGTCTAGTTCAGAGTTAGATAACAAGTGAAGTCTAGGTGGATTCTTCCTCGGGTATTGTCTTAATAAATTGGTTTTCCCAAAAGTATTTCCCCAATTCATTCACTGTGTCTTAGCATCTTTCCCTTAGTAATTAGTTAAATAAACATTAATCACTTTTATTTTTGGCTAGATAATAAAACGAAAGTTAGTATTAGTACTTTTGGTTCTCTTAGGTTCCACATTTCGGTTTTGCCACTAAACTATACTACTGTTCAATAGGTGCGCTTGCCTCAATCGTGTTGATAGTTAGTTTCTAGGCTCAATCATTCATTATAAAAATTTTAAGACTTTCCCACCACCATCAATGTCTAATAGCACAATTTCGCATTTCTATCAGGATGATTTTTCCCATATCAATGGTCTTTCCAGTTAAAATCGAGTATAATAAGACCATTCATTCTAATAAGATTGTAGTCCCATGTGAGCTAGGCATAAGGCTGAAACGGATAAAATAGAACCATACCTTTGTGAGTGGTGCTAAATATTCTCTTTGTAACACCTCTAACCTGTATCCGGCATCGGACTAGGGTTAAAGGCATTACCTGACCGATCGGAAACATTTTCAGAATTTCATACATTCATCCATCAATCACAAACATAATGTCCCTTAATACGGTCAACGAGACCTAAAACATTTTTATAAACCGGGTCGGGACTAAACCGAAACACATACAAACATTCTCAAAAATTTAAAACTTTTCTAAGTTTCAGGGGTTACACGCCCGTGTGGGCAGGCCATGTGCCCTCTACGACTGCTAGACACCCCCATGTGCCCTCCCTGTGGTCGAAACTGACTTATCTTCCACGGCCACTAAGCACGCCCGTGTACCCAGGTTGTGGTCGATCGTGTCAAGAATCACACGACTATGAGGCAGCAGACACGTCCATGTGCCAAGGCTATCGTACTTAGCCCGCGGTCACTAGGCACGCCCGTGTGCCACGACAGTGTGACATTATAGGCCATTTTCAAGGCCAAAATGCCACCCATTAGGGTCATACCTACAAGCAATATTTGCCATCACATTACATGCATACTAGACAACCAAAACAAACATTCAATCTAAACATTCAATATCCATTTCAACCATGCCAACTTCCAAGACCAAAACATATGTATATCAAGTCTAATTCATCCAAATCCTTACCCAAAAAACTTGACCAATTCACATGCTTCAACCATACCAAAGTATACTTCATATACCACATTCATTAAGACATAATACCAACATATAACTAGCCAAATCACATGGCTAAATTCACTTCATTTATAAATCAAAAGAGTAGCCTATACATGCCATATCTAGCAAAATATATCTCCAAAATGTACCAAAAAAAGTTAAACAGTGTGATGACGATCTTTGATGGTCCCGAGCCTTCAGTTGCTTTGACGACCTATAAAATAGAGAAATCACACACATGGAGTAAGCTTTAAAGTAAGTCATAATACAAATAAGCTTAACATGTAAAACATTTAAGCATATAGAGACATTGGCACAATTCCTATTCATAGCGTATTTCTCACATATATGCATTAAACCATATCCTTAGCCATAATTGCCACATTCATCAATTCAAGAATCACATGTATACACAAATCTCTTACATAACTATTCTTGGATCTCATTCACATTCTCATATTCAATTGTACATTTCATTCAATGAAAAATCACTTGGGTACTTACCTTTTTATACACATTTAATGTACATATGAAACGTACCTGAAACGAACATACATTCACGTATTTGTTCGTAGCTTGGAATTGCAATTCGTATCACAGACTTGCCCGTTGAACCGTTAGGAATCTAGTAGGATACTCAGAAAGCTCGAAATAGTCATACAATGCCAACGTCCCAGACGAGGTCTTATATGCACTCAGATATCGATGCCACTATCCCGGACAAGGCCTTACACGAATCAATACGATGCCGATGTCCTAGATATGGTCTTACACGTAAAGCTCATATCGATACCAACGTCCCAAATGAGTTCTTTCACAAAATCTCAAATCAACGCCAATGTCCCAGACGTGGTTTTACATGATAAAACAAAATAGATACCTATGTCATGATATAGCTAATCCTATCTATTTCTAGGTTCATACGGGACTTCTCGAATATTGTCACTATATCCATCTTATCTCGAAATTCATATACAGATCATATCGTAACCATTCATCTATAGCAATAGTCATAGGAATACACATAAGTCATTACTAATACGTTTATTTGCATAATGACTTACCTCATATTCGATTTAGATGAAATGGAAACGACTACTCGGTTAGTTTCGCCTTCCCGCGATCTAAGTCTGTTTTCTTCGGTTCTTGATCTAAATATATTAAAAATTAACCCGTTTATTCACTAACTCATTCAATTCAATCCAAAGATACACATTTAGGGCTATTTACAAATTAACCCTCGCATTTGCACAATTTATCATTTTAGTCCATTTTTCTCAAAACATCAAATTCACAAAATCATCACACATCCTAGCTTAGACGAATGCACATATATATCATACAAGCCCATACTTTCCATTAAATTTGCAATTTAGTCCCTCAAATTGTTAATTTCTCAATTTAGCCCTAATTAGCTAAATTCATCAAAAATACAAGAAGAAAGTATGTTCATCTAGCTCAAAACTTTCATTTAACACCATAAATCACCATAAAGATCAACATATCATCAATGGCATATCACACAAACATCATCAATTAATAAAATTAATACATGGGCTTGATAGTAGACTAAGCAACAATCTCAAAAACATAAAAATTATCAAAATCTAAAGCCAAAACATACCTTAATCAAAGAAGACAATAGCCGAATGCCCTAACTAGTTTTCTCTTTTCTTTCTTTGCTAGTTTCGGTCAAATGAAGAGAATAAAGATGAACACTTTCATCTTTTGTTTAATTAATATGATGATAATAACTCATTTTACGAAAATAACCTTCATGCATAAATATATATAACATATAATTACAAGGTCACTTATGACCTTAGCCATCCACTAACCTAGGTAATCGCTTAATTGCCACATAGATCCTCACCCTTATAAAGACATAACAATAGGCATCTTTTCATAAAACATGCAAATTTGCATTTCAATGCAATTCCATCCTTTTCATTAAAATAAACACACAGACGAGTAAATTAACTTATGAAAATTTATCAAATGCTTAATCACACATCCAAGACACAGAAAATATTATTAAAATATTATACAGACTCAGATTGGTGGTTGATAAACCATAATTATAACATATTTTAATATTGCATTTAGCTTACTTTTGGATGACTTATCTTGTTTGAATCTTTAGGACTTTTTGAGCTGAATTATCCATGTATAAATTATCTATGAATTATGATAAGACATTGTTGATAGGAATTATGAATCATGGAAAGTTCATTTTAATTGTAAATTGAGAATTTTGCATGAGGACAAGCAAAAGCTTAAGTGTGGGGGTATTTGATAAACTGTAATAATAACATATTTTAATCCCGCATTTAGCTTACTTTTGGATGATTTATCATCTGTTTTATGTATAAAGGTGCTCTTAATCCTTTCTTTTCATGTCTTATACCCAGGAAAGCACCCGAGGATAAAAAGAACGAGAAACGGGCCCAAAATGGAGTAAATGGGCCATATAACGAAATCGACACGGCCTGGGCCAAAGATCACACGGTCGTGCCTCATCAAGCATCTAGAACACGGCCTTCTCCCAACTTGCATGGCCGTGTCTCATTAAAGAATTCGAGCACGGCCTAAACCACGATCCACACGGGCGTGTGCCATGGCCGTGTCCCTGTCGCTGGAAAGAGCAATTTCACTCGGATTTGGATTTTGGGGTGAAAGAAACATATTTCAAGAGCCTATATAAACCACTTAAGTATCAACTGAAAGGGGGGCGGTGAGCTAGGCCAAGGAGCCAAGCCGAAAAGGTCAGAGTTGTGGGAAATCACTCGAAGGAAGCTAGTTGATCCATCTCAAGAAGCCGTAATTCTACTCAAGACAGTGGATCTCTCCTTCAATTCCTTTAGGGAGTTTTAGGGATTTCTTATGTTGTGTTTTATCTTTTCTCTTGAGATGTTTTCTTTATTTGTTATGAACTAAACCCCTCAGATACCTGAAGGGGATGAAACCTATGATGGATCTTGTTATTATTTTCTGAATTATATGATAAATTCTTAGTTTGTTCTTAATTATGCATACCTAATATAAATTTGATGTGCTTAGGTGAAGGAGGAATAGACCCTGCCTAAGAGTAGATCTAGCATAATTAAGAGAAGTTGGTCGCACGCCTAGAGATAGGGTGACGAGATTTTGCAGAATTAGGGTGAAACCTAATATGGGAGTTCATAGATCGTTTACTGCTATTCTAGGGGGTTATTATAAAAGAACGAGAGTTCCACTAATTAACCTAGGGTTAGAAGTTATTCGACTCGAGAGAGGGTTTAATATACGTTAGGGAGTCTTACGGATCTGGCTAAGTAAATAAATCATATGGTTCAGGGTTTAATAACAAGTGAAGTCTAGGTGGATTCTTCCTGAGGGTATCATCTTAATCATCTGAGTTTTTCCTAAAGTTATTTTCCCAATTCGTTCTTTTTGTCTTTGTGTCTTTAGCTTAGTTATTCGTTAGTTTTATATTAAATCAACTTCACTTTAGGCTAAATAATAAAAAAAGTTAGTATTAGTACTTTTAGTTCCTTTGGGTTCGATAATCTGGTCTTGCCTAAGCTATACTACTGTTCGATAGGTACACTTTCCTTTAAATCGTTGTCAGAGTTAGTTTCCAGGTTCGATCATTCTCTTTATAAATTTTAAGACTCTGATCACAGTAATCAGTGGTCCCGAAACCACTGTTCCGACTAGGGTGTAAACCGAACGGTTACAATTCACCCTCTTAGGGATTTTCGTCCCCAAAAATCTTACCGTCAAACAGATTTGGATATTGCTCTCTCATTGAATCTTTAGGCTCCCACGTAGCCTCTTCTATTCTGTGTCAATTCCATAGTACTTTCACTAACGGAATTTTCTTGTTTCTCAACTCTTTTACTTCACGAGCTAAAATACGGATTGGTTCTTCTTCATATGTCATATCAGATCGGATTTCAATTTCAAATGAGCCAATCACATGTGACGGATTGAATCGATATCTACGGAGCATCGAGACATGAAGCACATTATGGATCTTTTCTAATTCAGAGGGCAAACTTAGTGTATATGCAATAGGCCCAACTCGTTCAATGATCTCATATGGTCCGACGAATCTCAGACTTAACTTGCCTTTACGTCCGAATCAGAGTACTTTCTTCCATGGTGATACTTTCAGGAATACTTTGTCACCGATCTCAAATTCTATATTTTTTTTTTCGTTTCAAGTTTGTATAAGACTTCTGTCGATCAGATGCTGCTTTCAAACAATCTCGGATCAGTTTCACTTTCTGTTCTAAATCTTTTATCAAATCAACCCCATGTAGCTTATTCTCACTGAGCCCAGTCCAATACAGAGGTGTACAACATTTACGTTCGTACAAAGCTTCATAAGCTGCCATTTTGATACTTGACTAAAAATAGTTATTGTATGCAAATTCAATCAATGGCAAATATTGTTCCCACGTACTGTTAAACTCAAGTATACAACATCTTAACATATCTTCAAGAATCTGAACGATCTGTTCGGACTGACCATCTGTTTGGGGATGAAAAGCTGTACTGAAGTGTAATTTTGCGCCCAAAGCTTCTTGCAACTTTTTTCCAGAATCGCGATTTGAATCTCGGATCTCTATCTAACACAATGGATAGTGGCACCCCGTGCAATCTCACAATCTCAGGAATATAAAGCTCGACTAATCTCTCAAGTGAGAAATCAGATCTTACTGGAATAAAACGGGAAGATTTCGTCAATCGATCAACTATGACCCAAATCGCATCTTTCTTTCTCGGAGTCTGAGGCAAACTAGAAATAAAATTCATTGTCACTCTATCCTATTTCCATTCAGGAATCAGAATTGGCTGTAGCAAAGCAGACGGAACTTGATGATTGGCTTTCACTTGTTGACAGATTAAGCATTTTGAAACAAAGTCAGAAATGCCTCGTTTCATACCAGACCACCAATAGCGTTGCTTCAGATCATGGTACATCTTTGTACTTCCCGGATGAACAGATAGACGACTGTTATGTGCTTCACTTAAAATCAGCTGAATCAACTCCGGATTTCTTGAAATACAGATACGATCTCGAAATCTCAAGCAATCATCGATAACTCGAAATTCATATTCAGAATTCAAATCACACTAAGCTCGTTTCGCTAATAACTCATTATTAGATTTCTGAGCATCACATATCTGTTGTACAAACAAAGGTTTCGCTTTTAACTAGTTAACACAAAATTATCATCAGACAAATCTAACTGAACATTCAAAGCACGTAATGCACGCAATGATTTTCTACTCAAAGCATCAGCAACAATGTTCGCTTTACCCGGATGATAATCTATCACGAGCTCATAGTCTTTTAACAGCTCTAACCATCTTATTTGACGTAAGTTCAAATCTTTTTAAGTCGTCAGATCTTTAAGACTTTTATGATCTGAAAACACATGGCATTTCTCACCGTACAGGTAATGGCGCCAAATCTTAAGTGCAAACACAATCGCAGCTAGCTCAAGGTCGTGAGTTGGATGGTTCTTTTCATGAGGTTTCAATTGTCTTAGGCATAAGCTACAACTTTGCCTTCTTGCATCAAAACATATCCCAGACCATTTAACGAAGCATCACTGCATAAAACAAATTCTTTACCCAATTCTAGCTGTACTAAGACTGGAGCTTCTGTTAACAGAGTTTTCAACTGATCAAAACTTTTCTGACATTTATCTGACAATTCAAATCTAACATCTTTCTAAAGTAATCTAGTCAACGGAGTAGCTATCACTAAAAATCCTTTTACAAATCGATAATAATAACTGGCTAAACCGAGAGAACTTAGGACTTCAGATACATTTCTCGGAGGTTTCCAATTCAGAATAGCAGAAATCTTACTTGGATCCACTCGGATTCCAGAAGTTGACACAATATGCCCTAGAAAACTAACCTCGTGCAACCAGAATTCACATTTGCTAAATTTTGCATACAATTTCTTTTCTCTCAGAGTTTTGCAATACAATTCTCAAATGCTCGGCATGCTCATTTTCATCACGAGAATAAATCAAGATGTCATCTATGAACACTACAACAAATTGATCTAGGTACGGTCTAAAAATTCTGTTCATCAGATCCATAAAAATAGCAGGAGCATTGGTTAGTCCAAATGGCATAACTAAAAACTCATAATGCCCGTACCTCGTTCTGAAAGTAGTCTTCAAAATGTCTGAATCTTTAACACTCAACTGATAGTATCCCGATCTCAGATTATTCCTGGAAAACACAATAGCTCCTTTTAACTAATCAAGTAAATCACCTATTCGGGGCAATGGATATTTATTCTTTATAGTCACCTTATTCAATTGACGATAATCGATGCACATCCTCATTGTGCCATCTTTTTTTTTTCACAAACAGAACAGTAGCTCCCCAAGGCAAAAAACTCGGTCTAGCAAACCCTCTATCTGTCAATTCTTGCAACTCTGACTTTAAGTCTTTCAACTCTGTTGGTGCCATTCTATACGGAGCTATCGATATAGGTGTTGTACTAGGCAATAGATCAATACTAAACTCAACTTCACGAATTGGAGGCAAACCCGGTAATTCTTCAGGAAATACGTCAAAATACTCACATACCACAGGCACTGATTCAAATTTCTTTTCAGATGCTTTCGAATCAATCACATAAGCAAAATATGCTTCATATCCCTTTTCCACATAACTTTGAGCTTTTGATACAGATATTACAGTAGGCAATCCATTCAAATCATCAGACTCAATCTGTACAATTTCATTATTCGGACATCTTAAGTCAATAGTTTTTCTTTTACAGTTCACAATAGCATCATGCATAAACAACCAGTCCATACCCAAAATGATATCAAACTCATCAAATAGAAAAAGCATCAGATCAGCAGGGAAACAGATATCTCGAAACATTAACAGACAGTTCTTGCATACTTTGTCAACCAGGACACTTTTACCTAAAGGGTTCGATACTTTTATAGTAAACTCAGTAGACTTTACAAGCAAAGTCTTGTTGAATACTAAATTCATGCATATATACGAATGCATAGAACCAGGGTCTATCAATGCAATCACAGAAGTATCATAAAGAGTAAAAGTACCCGTTATAACATCTGGAGATGAAGCTTCCTCTCGAGCTCGGAGAGCATAGCTCTGGTAGGCGCTCTAGCTTCAGACTTGGTAACATTGTCTCTCGTGGTTCTCTGACTACTACTGACATTTCTTATATTCTTCAAAGGTCTACCTCTCACAGGTTCATTATCGGATCTCAGATTCTGAATAGTCTCTGGCCCGACAGACTCAGGGCAATCACGGATAAAATGATCAAGTGATCCACATCTGAAGCAAGCTCTTTCATTAAGTCTACAACTTCCCGGATGCCTTTTTCCACAATGTTTACATTCAGGTATCTCAGTCCAGACATTACCAACACTGGCAACAGAAGTTGCTGGGGTTTTGGAACTCATTTGCGGTCTAGCTCGATTTCTGTTCGAATGTCCCACATTATCTCGAGAACGACTTTGATCATCTCTGAATCTTTTCAGAGTAGACTAAAATGATTTACTCTGAAATCTCTTTCTCATATCTCGAGCTTCAGACTCAGCTTTTCTTTTAGCTTTCCCGAGTGCCTGAGCTTTGCACGCTTGATCAACGAGTGTAACGAACTCTTTTTTTTTAAAATCCCGACTAACAAACTAATGTCTTTATTAAGACCATCTTCGAACCTTTTGCACATTATCGCTTCAGATGATACACATTCCCAAGCATACTGACTCAGTCTCACAAACTCTCATTCATATTCTAAAATAGTCATTCGGCCCTGTTTTAGTTCCAAAAATTCCTTTCGTTTCTGATAGACGAATCTCTCACTGATGTATTTCTTTCAGAAATCGATCTGAAAGAAGTCCCATGTAACTCGCTCTTTCAGAACAATAGAAATCAATGTTTTCCACCATTGATAAGCTGCATCTCGGAGTAATGACACAACACACTTTATACACTCTTCCGGAGTCAAAGACATCTCATCAAATACCCGGATCATGTTTCCTAATCAGAACTCAGCTTTTTCAGCATCATCATCATTAGTAGCTCAGAACTCTTCAGCCCCATACTTACGAATCTTGTCAACCAGAGGCTTATTGCACAGATTCAGATTTGCAGTCAGAGGTATATCAGATGCTTGAGGGGGATTAACCGGGGGCGGGGGTTGTGAAACAGTCAGGTTATTCTTTACAAATTGAGTAAACCACTCACTCATCATCTGAAAGAAAGCTTCCTTAGATTCTCCCTCTTGACCGCTCGTAGTCGGTCTCGAATCAGAGGGCGTTGTCCCTTGTGCGGGAGAAGGTGCATTACTCTCTACGTCGTCAGCTACGACTCTTTGGGATCCATTTTTATAAAAAAATCACATTTTATACGTCAAGATTCATCACACTATCACGATTCAGATATATGGCATGTATAGCTAGACTCTGACACGCTACATTAGTCCAAGAATCGGCTAAATCGTAGCTCTGATACCAACCAATTGTAACACCCCTAACTCGTATCCACCATCGGACTAGGGTTAAAGACATTACCGGACCGATTAGAAACATTTTCAGAAGTTCATACATTCATCCATCAATCTCAAACATAATGTCCCTTAATACAGTCAACGAGACCTAAAACATGTTTATAAACCTGGTTGGGACTAAACCGAAACACATACAAACATTCTCGAAAATTTAAAACTTTTCTAAGTTTCAGGGGTTACATGCCCGTGTGGGCAGGCCATGTGCCCTCCACGGCTGCTAGACATCCCCGTGTGTCCTCCTCGTGGTTGAAACTGACTTATCTTCCACGGCCACTAAGCACGCCCGTGTACCCAGACCGTGGTCGATCCTGTCAAAAATCACACGGCTACTAGGCAGCATACACCTCCGTGTGCCAAGGCCGTGTACTCTTGTGCTAGATATTACTTAGCCCACGGTCACTAGGCACGCCCGTGTGCCACGACCATGTGACATTATATGCCATTTTCAAGGCCAAAATACCACCCATTAGGGTCATACCTATAGGCAAGATTTACCATCACATTACATGCATACTAGACAACCAAAACAAACATTCAATCTAAACATTCAATATCCATTTCAACCATGCCAACTTCTAAGACCAAAACATATGTATATCAAGTATAATTCATCCAAATCCTTACCCAAAAACTTGACCAATTCACATGCTTCAACCATACCAAAGTATACTTCATATACCACATTCATTAAGACATAATACCAACATATAACTAGTCAAATCACATGGCTAAATTCACTTCATTTACAAATACAAGCTAGCAAAATATATCTCCACAATGTACCAAAAAAAAGTTGAATAGTGTGATGACGATCCTTGATGGTCCCGAGCCTTCAGTAGCTTTAACGACCTATAAAATAGAGAAATCACACACACGGAGTAAGCTTTCCAAAAGCTTAGTAAGTCATAGTACAAATAAACTTAACATGTAAAACATTTAAGCATATAGAGACATTGGCACAATTCCTATTCATAGTGTATTTATCACATATATGCATTAAACCTTATCCTTAGGCATAATTGCCACATTCATGAATTCAAGAATCACATGTATACACAAATGTAACACCCCTAACCCGTACCCGTCATCGGATTAGGGTTATGAGGCATTACCAAACTAAACACCGTTTCGAATGGACATTCAATTAAATTCGACACAAATAAAGCGATCCCTATATATCACATAACAAAATCTGATATTCATTGATAAATCTATAATGTATATACAAGCATATCAAATTACATCCTGACCAAACATACAATTGATATTATGAACTTATATCGCATTCATTTCCTTATAACAATGTCACATTTCTACTTGCACATGATTATTCAAATATCATATACTAAATTCGTATACATTTATTAATGTACCTGAACCTTGCAATTTATTTATTTAACCATTCAAAGGTTCGGCCATACTATTACCAATATCATAAACATATCGCGGTGTTTCAAATATTGATATCAAACCATACCGTTTTCACACATCATTTGAGATTCATGCCTAAACGAAATATTACAAAAACCAACTACCTCAAGTATACATCATTTACTATATTGTCAAAGCCTATGTCACAACTCAATCATCATTAGTAATGTGTATTAGCAAGTAACTCACGAATAGTCATTGGACAAGATCATTCATACAATGTAACACTCATGTTCCGTATATACACACAATTCAAGGCTCGGTATATTGATCCAAACATATAACAAGATTATCACCTAACTACTATATATATAAACTTACATAAATCATCAAGTATCATCACCATCTCTTTACTAGCCAAATGCATAACTAAACACATCACACATATATGCCATGACCAAATTATATCTATGATATGCACCTAGACTATAGCCGAATATAACCAAATAAAATCCATATTATCCATGCATCATAATAACATATCCATATGCACCATTAGATCATTAAAAACCGTATGTCTCCACATTAACTGACATAGAATATAAGCCATATTCGTATGGCTGTAATACATATAATAACAAAGTTTCCAACTCAAACAAGGACATTTACCATCCTATACATGCCTTTATCCAAAATAAACCAATTTAAAGGAGTACCAAAAAGATGATAGTGTGGTTGACTTTGCTGATGATTTCCCGAGCCCATAGCTTGACCAAATATATAAAACAGGACATTGAACTAAACAGAGTAAGCTTACTAGCTTATTCAATACAACGATTAAACATAAAGACCCTTTTAATCATTGAATCCGTGACATTGAATATAAACATTTCAATATATAAATAAATCATGACCATATGCTTTTAGTACCATTAACCTAAATATTAACACTTTATTTCTATAAACTTATACATCATCAATTCACATAAATATCATATGCATTTGTATGTTCCAAGTCAAATGAACATATTATAAATATCAATCACATATTCCTGTTTGTACACATATGCAAACACATTCAAACTCTTTTACCATTAACATTTCCACTAATAACCGATTCTTCAAAGTAATGTACATATAAAACTCAATTTCATATATATAATGTTCATACTCATCATGGATAAGCTTGGAAACACATAATAAAATCCTTTTTATTTGAATCATCAACTTTATCGCATTATACTCAAATCAAATGATAGTATACCAACTTAGTACATTCCTTACCAATATAGTAGACTTACACTTACCCGAGTTCTTAGCACATTGCATTAAATGTGTCTCACCTTGTTTAATTCGCAAATTCACTGTTTATAACATATCACCGGCATTAAGCCTGCTAGGCATCAAAGCCCGAAATATACACCGGCATTAAGCCTGCTAGACTAGAGGTCTGATATTTAAACACCGGCATTTAGCCTGCTAGGCAATAAGCCTGATAAGATTCACCGGCACAAGGCCTGCTAGGCTCGAAGCCCGAATATCAATATAATTAACCATTCAATTCACATTTCTTAATGCTAACATCACAAACATCTCATATAATTCATATTACCTTCACATATTAAGCCGAACATACTTATTCACATTACATTAAACAAAACAAAGTCAATCCAATATAATACCCCCACATTCGGCCATCCCATATATTTACGCATCAAATTTCCAAATTTCATCATTTACTCTATTCATAAATAATTCTTTGACATAAATTTGCTTAAGGACTTACCTCGACTATCGACGGACAACGTAGACCGGCTATTCGATAACCTTCACCTTTCCCCGATCAAAATTGGTTTTTCTTTCTTCTTGGTCCAAACACATTAAAATTCAGCTCATTCAAGTACATTTCATCTCAATTTAGTCCCAAAACACACAAACAGACAAATTACCATTTTACCCCTAATGTTGCACATTTTTACAATTTAGTCCTATTTGCACAAAACACAAAATACACAAAATTTCATTATATCACCTAAGGGCCGAATGTTCATAAGGACCATGCTAGTCCATTTATTTCATTTATTTTGTATTTTAGCACCCTCAAAAATTCATTTTTGCAATTTAGCCCAAAATACTTAAATTCACTAAAATTTCCAATACAAAACATGCTAATCTTTAACATATCTTTAATATAAAATCATGAAACATCAAAAACCACAAGAACATGTCAATATCTAAAAATTTTAACATGGGTCAACTAATGTTCGAAGCAACGATCTCAAAAACGTAAAATTAACAAAAATCGACTAAAAACTTACCTTGAATTTGGCTTGTAAGTAACCGAAAATCAAAAGAACCTAGCTCCCTTTTCTTTCTTCAATATTCGGCCAAGAGAAAGATGAAGTAAACATGTTTATTTTTGTGTTTTAATTAACATATATGTTAAGTAATTGTTTGATTACTAAATTTACCTTTATACTTTAAAATATAAACAAATAATACTAAGGTTATTCTTGGTATATGCCGTCCACTAACTCTTAGGACGGGCTAATTTCCCTTTTAATATCCCATATTAAAAAGCCACCATCAGTTTAGCACATTTCACTATAGTTTGCAACTTTTACATTTTACGCGATTAAGTCCTTTTGTCAAATTAAACACACAAACGATTGAATTTTCCTACGAAACTTTCACACACATTAATTCACATATAATAAGCACAGAATATATTTTTTAAATATATCTCAGACTCGGATTCATGGTCCCGAAACCACCGTTCCGATTAGGGCCAAATTCAGATTATTACAACTCTCCCCCCTTAAGGATTTTCGTCCCCGAAAATCTTACCGTTAAACAAAGTCGGATGTTGTTGCCTTATTGAATTCTCAGGCTCCCACGTAGCCTCTTCAACTCAGTGACGATTCCATAGTACTTTCACTAATGGAATTTTCTTGTTTCTCAACTCTTTCATTTTCCGGGCTAAAATACGAATCAGTTCCTCTTTATACGTCATATCGGATCGGATTTCAATTTCAGACGGAGAAATCACATGTGATGGATCTGATCTGTATCTACGGAGCGTTGAAACATGAAACACATTGTGTATCTTTTCTAATTCAGAAGGCAACTTCAGTCTATAAGCAATAGGTCCGATACGTTCGATGATTTCATATGGTCCGATGAATCTCGGACTTTGTTTGCCCTTTCGACTAAATCGAAGTACTTTCTTCCATGGAGAAACTTTCAAAAACACTTGGTCTCCGACTTGAAACTCAATATCTTTATGTTTCAAATCACCATAGGACTTTTGACAATCCGACGCAGCTTTCAAACTATCTTTGATTATAGCCACTTTCTGTTCAGTGTCATTAATCAAATCAACCCCGTGTATCTTATTTTCATTGAGTTCGGTCCAGTACAACAGAGTACGATACTTGCGGCCATATAGAGCTTCGTAAGGTGCCATTTTGATACTAGATGAAAACTGTTATTATAAGCAAATTCAATCAAAGGTAAATATTTTTCCCACGTACCTTCAAACTCAAGGACACAACATCTCAACATGTCCTCAAGTATCTGAATGGTTCGTTCAGACTGACCATCTGTCTGCAGATGAAAGGCTATGCTAAAGTGGAGTTTAGTACCTAAAGCATCTTGTAACTTCTTCCAAAACCGTGATGTGAATCTCGGGTCTCTGTCTAAAATAATGGAACTCAGCACACCATGTAATCTCACAATTTGAGATACATACAGCTCAGCAAGTTTATCGAGCAAATAGTCCGTACGAACTGGAACAAAGTGAGCTGATTTAGTCAGTCTATCCACTATAACCCAAACTACATCTTTCTTGCTCGGTGTCGTAGGCAAACCGGATACAAAATCCATAGTAATTCTATCCCATTTCCATTCAGGTATCATGATTGGCTGAAGTAACCCAGAAGGCACTTGATGCTTGGCTTTTACTTGTTGACAAGTTAAACACTTTGAAACAAATTCAGATATATCCCGTTTCATGCCAGGCCACCAATAGAACTGTTTCAAATCATTATACATTTTCGTGCTACCCGGATGTACCGACAATCGACTATTATGAGCCTCGTTCAAAATTGTCTGAATCAAATCCACATTCCTCGGAACACATATTCGGCCTTTGAAGTTCAAACAATCATTTTCATCAATTCGAAACTCTCACTTTGCATCATTTCCACACTGAGCTCGTCTAGCAATCATATACTTATCAACCTTCTGTGCATCACAAATTTGCTGAATAAACAATGGTCTTGCTTTTAATTTGGCTACTATCGAACCATCACCAGATATAGCCATATGTGCGTTCAACGCACGAAGAGCAAAAAATGACTTTCGACTTAAAGCATCTGCAACAACATTAGCCTTTCCCAGATGATAGTTAATCACAAGTTCATAATCTTTCAACAACTCTAACCATCTATGTTGTCACAGGTTCAAATCTCTTTGTGTCATTGAATACTTTAAACTCTTGTGATCCGAATAAACATGACATTTTTCGCCAAACAGATAATGACGCCATATCTTTAACGCGAATACAATGGCTGGGAGCTCTAAATCATACATTGGATAATTTCTTTCATGCGGCTTCAACTGTCTCGAAGCGTAGGCTATGACTTTGCCTTCTTGCATCAAAACGCAACCCAACCCATTCAAAGAAGCATCACTATAAACAACAAATTCTTTACCCGATTCAGGTTGGACTAACACTAGAGCTTCGGTTAAAAGAGCTTTCAACTGCTCGAAACTTTTCTGACACTTTTCTGACTATTCGAACTTAACATCTTTCTGTAATAGCTTTATCAACGAGGTAGCTATTATAGAAAAACCTTTCACGAACCGTCTGTAATAACCAGCAAGTCCCAGGAAACTTCAAATTTCAGAAACATTCTTTGGTGGTTTCCAATCAAGAATAGCCGATATTTTATTCGGATCAACCCGAATGCCGGATGCAGAAACGACATGACCCAGAAAACTGACTTCATTCAACCAGAATTCACACTTACTAAACTTTGCGTACAACTGTTTATCTCGCAAAGTTTGTAGCACAAGTCTCAGGTGTTCAGCATGCTCAGTTTCATCTCTGGAGTAGATCAGAATATCATCTATAAACACTACCACAAACCGACTAAATACTGACAGAAAATCTGACTCATAGATCCATAAAAACAGCAGGTGCATTAGTGAGTCCAAAAGGCATAACCAAAAACTCATAGTGTCCATATCTCGTTCGAAAGGCAGTCTTTGGCACATCGGAATCTTTAACTCTCAACTGATAGTACCCCGATCTCAGATCTATCTTTGAAAACACTAAAGCCCCTTTCAACTGGTCAAACAAGTTATCAATTCGAGGTAACAGGTGTTTATTCTTTATAGTCACCTTGTTCAGCTACCGATAATCAATACACATTCGCATAGTCCCATCATTCTTTTTCACAAATAAGACTAGTGCACCCCAAGAAAAGAAGCTCGGTCGTGCAAAGCCCCTATCTGTTAATTCTTGCAACTGTGCTTTCAACTCTTTTAATTCTGTAGGTGCCATCCGATACGGAGCGATTGAAATCAAAGTCGTCCCCGATACTAATTCAATGCCAAACTCTATTTCTCGAACAAGTGGTAACCCCGGTAGTTCTTCAAGAAACACATCAGGATACTCGCACACAACTGGTACGGACTCAATCTTCTTCTCAGTAACTTTACTATCCAACACATAAGCTAGGTAAGCTTCACACCCTTTTCTCACATACTTATGAGCAACATCGAAGATATTACTGCCGGTAACTCATTCAGGTCATTAGATTCAATCCGGATAATTTCACCGTTCTGACATCTCAAATCAATGGTCTTTCTTTTGCAGTTTACCACAGCATCGTACAAAGTTAACCAATCCATACCCAAAATTCTATCGAACTCATCGAAAGGCAGCAGCATTAGATCAGCTGGGAAGCATAAATTCAGAATCATCAACAGGCAACCTTTACACACTTTGTCAACTAAAACACACCGACCCAAGGGGTTTGATACACGAATCACAAACTCAGTAGACTCAATAGGCAGAGTCTTACTGGATACTAAAGTTTCACACACATATGAATGAGTCGAACCCGGATCAATCAATGTAATCACAGTAGTATCATAAAGAGTGAAAGTACCAGTGATAACATCTGGAGAAGAAGCATCCTCTCTAGCACGTATAGCATATGCCCTAGCAGGTGCTCTAGCCTCTGATCGTACTGCAGTGTCCTTTGTTCCTTTCTGACTGCCACCTATATTGCCCGGATGTCTGGGTGGTCTGCCTCGTGCTGACGCGCTGTTCGGTTTTGTATTCTAAGCATATTTTGCTCCCTAGCATCGGGCACTCTCGAATAAAATGATTTGACGATCCACATCTAAAGCAGGACCAATCACAAAATCTACAACTCCCAGAATGCCATTTACCACAATGCTTGCATTCAACCCGATTCTGCTGGACATTACCAACACTGGCCATCGAAGTAGCTCGAGAACCCGCAGGAGGTCGATCTCGTCTAGAGAAGTCTGAAGTAGCCTTATGTCGACTAGGTTCATCTTTAAACTTCTTTGGTGCAGAATGAAACGTCTTACTCGATGATCTTTTTCAAATGTCTCTAGCTTTAAACTCGGCTTTTCTTTTCTCATTCCCAAGTTCTTCAACTTTGCAAGCTCGTTCGACAAGTACCACGAACTCTTTGATCTTGAGTATGCCAACTAGCAATTTAATATCTTCATTCAGACCGTCTTCAAACCTTTTACATATAATGGCTTCCGTTGACACACACTCTCGGGCATATCAGCTCAATCTGATGAACTTCCGCTCATACTCAGTCACAGTCATGCGACCCTGTTTTAGTTCTAGGAATTCTTTCCGTTTCTAATCGATGAATCTCTGGCTATTATATTTCTTACGGAACTCGATCTGGAAGAAATCCCAAGTTACTTTTTTTTTGGGACCACCGATACTAGTGTATTCCACCAGTGATATACAGTGTCCCATAGTAAAGATATAGCACACTTCAGGCATTCATCTGGAGTACAAGATAGCTCATCAAGTACATGAATAGTGTTATCAAGCCACATCTCAGCTCACTCTGCGTCACCATCATCATTAGCTTTGAATTATTCGGCCCCATATTTTCTGATTTTATCAACGGGAGGCCTACTAGATCTCATCGGATCTATCATTGGAGGTGCTGAAGGTACCGGAGTTGGATTATTCGGGGGTGGAGGTTGTTGTACAGCCAGGTTAGTCTGAATAAATTGGGTAAGCCATTCATTCATCATCTGGTAGAAGGCTTGCTTAGCCTCCCCCTCGTGGCTACCCGAGATAGGTCGAGAGTCTACCGGCGCTGACCTATGTGCGCGATAAGGCGTTACACTCTCTACATCATCCACTACGGCTCTGTTAGGATCCATTTACTATATAAAATACAGTTTGAAATGTCAGAAGTCACCACACTATCATATATATAATAAAGGCATGTATAGCTAGACTCTCACGAGCTACGGTAGTACTAGAATCGACTAAACCGTAAGCTCTGATACCAATAAAATGTAACACCCCTAACCCGTACCCGTCGCCGGATTAGGGTTATGAGGCATTACCAAACTAAACACCGTTCCGAATGGACATTCAATTAAATTCGACACAAATAAAGCAATCCCTATATATCACATAACAAAATCTGATATTCATTGATAAATCTATAATGTATATACAAGCATATCAAATTACATCCTGACCAAACATACAAATGATATTATGAACTTATATCGCATGCATTTCCTTATAACAATGTCACATTTATACTTGCACATGATTATTCAAATATCATACACTAAATTCGCATACATTTACTAATGTACCTGAACCTTGCAATTTATTTATTTAACCATTCAAAGTTCAGCCATACTATTACCAATATCATAAACATATCGCGGTCTTTCAAATATTGATATCAAACCATACCGTTTTCACATATCATTTGAGGTTCATGCCTAAACGAAATATTACAAAAACAAACTACCTTAAGTATACATCATTTACTATATTGCCGAAGCCTATGTCACAACTCAATCATCATTAGTAATGTGTATTAGCAAGTAACTCACGAATAGTCATTAGACAAGATCATTCATAAAATGTAACACTCATGTTCAGTATATATACATAATTCAAGGCTCGGTATATTGATACAAACATATAACAAGATTATCACCTAACTACTATATATATATAAACTTACATAAATCATCAAGTATCGTTACCATCTTTTTACGAGCCAAATGCATAACTAAGCACATCACACATATATGCCATGACCAAATTATATCTATGATATGTACCTAGACTATAGCCGGATATAACCAAATAAAATCCATATTATCCATGCATCATAATAACATATCCATATGCACCATTAGATCATTAAAAACCGTATGTCTCCACATTAACTAACATAAAATATAAGCCATATTCGTATGGCTATAATACATATAATAACAAAGTTTCCAACTCAAACAAGGACATTTACCATCCTATACATGCCTTTATCCAAAACAAACCAATTTAAAGAAGTACCAAAAAGATGATAGTGTGGTTGACTTTGTTGACGATTTCCCGAGCCCGCAGCCTGACCAAATCTATAAAACAAGACATTGAACTAAATAGAGTAAGCTTACTAGCTTAGTAATTCTTAAGCAAATTCAATACAACGATTAAACATAAAGACCCTTTTAATCATTAAATTCGTGACATTGAATATAAGCATTTCATTATATAAATAAATCATGACCGAATGCTTTTAGTACCATTAAACTAAATATTAACACTTTATTTCTATAAACTTATACATCATCAAGTCACATAAATATCATATGCATTTGTATATTCCAAGTCAAATGAACATATTATAAATATCAATCACATATGCCTATTTGTACACATATGCAAACATATTCGAACTCTTTTGCCATTAACATTTCCACTAATAACTGATTCTTCAAAGTAATGTACATATAAAACTCAATTTCAAATATATAATGTTCATACTCATCATGGATAAGCTTGGAAACACATAATAAAATCCTTTTTATTTGAATCATCAACTTTATCACATTATACTCAACTCAAATGATAGTATACTAACTTACTACATTCCTTACCAATATAGTAGACTTACACTTACCCGAGTTCTTAGCACATTGCATTAAATGTGCTCGCCTTGTTTAACTCGCAAATTCACTGTTTATAACATATCATCGGCATTAAGCCTGATAGGCATCAAAGCCCGAAATATACACCGGCATTAAGCCTGCTAGACCAGAGGTCCGATATTTAAACACCAGCATTTAGCCTGCTAGGCAATAAGCCTGATAAGATTCACCGGCACAAGGCCTGCTAGGCTCGAAGCCTGAATATCAATATAATTAACCATTCAATTCACATTTCTTAATGCTAACATCACAAACATCTCATATAATTCATATTACATTCACATATCAAGTCAAACATACTTATTCATATTACCATTTTACCCCTAATGTTTCACATTTTTACAATTTAGTCATTTTTGCACAAAACACAAAGTACACAAAATTTCAGTATATCACCTAAGGGCCGAATGTTCATAGGGACCATACTAGTCCATTTATTTCATTTATTTTGTATTTTAGCCCCCTTAAAAATTCATTTTTGCAATTTAGCCCAAAATACATAAATTCACTAAAATTTCCAATACAAAACATGCTAATCTTTAACATATCTTTAATATAAAATCATCAAACATCGAAAACCACAAGAACATGTCAATGGCCAAACATCAAGCATGCTCAACTTTAAAAATTCTAACATGGGTCAACTAATGTTCAAAGCAACAATCTCAAAAACGTAAAAATTAACAAAAACCGACTAAAAACTTACCTTGAATTTGGCTTGTAAGTAACCGAAAATCAAAAGAACCTAGCTCCCTTTTCTTTCTTCAATATTCGGCCAAGAGAAAGATGAAGTAAACATGTTTAATTTTGTGTTTTAATTAACATATATGTTAAGTAACTGTTTGATTACTAAATTAACCTTTATACTTTAAAATATAAACAAATATACTAAGGTTATTCTTGGTATATGCCGTCCACTAACTCTTACGATGGGCTAATTGCCCTTTTAATACCCCATATTAAAAAGCCACCATCAATTTAGTACATTTCACTTTAGTTTGCAACTTTTACATTTTACGCGATTAAGTCCTTTTGTCAAATTAAACACACAAACTATTAAATTTTCTTACGAAACTTTCACACACATTAATTCACATATAATAAGCACAGAATATATTATTGAAATATATCTCAGACTCGGATTCGTGGTCCCGAATCCACCATTCTGATTAGGGCCAAATTCGTACTGTTACAACAAATCTCTTACATAACTATTCTTATATCTCATTCACATTCTCATATTCAACTGTACATTTCCTCCAATCAAAAATCACTTAGGTACTTACATTTTTATACACATTTAGTGTACATATGAAACGAATCTGTAATGAACATTCATTCATGTATTTGTTCTGAGCTCGGAATTGCAATTCGTATCACAGACTTGCCCGTTGAACCGTTAGGAATCTAGTAGGATACTCAGAAAGCTCGGAATAGTCGTACAATGCCAATGTCCCAGACGAGGTCTTATATGCACTTAGATATCGATGCCACTATTCCAGACAAGGTCTTACATGAATCAGTACGATGCCGATGTCCAGACATGGTCTTACACGTAAAGCTCATATCGATGCCAACGTCCTAGACGAGGTCTTACACGAAATCTCAAATCAACGCCAACGTCCCAGACGTGGTCTTACATGATAAAACAGAACAAATACCTATGTCATGACATAGTTAATCCTATCTATTCCTAGGTTCATACAGGACTTCTCGGATATTGTCACTATATCGATCTTATCTCGAAATTCATATACAGATCATATCGTAACCATTCATATAACAATAGTCATAGGAATACACATAATTCATTACTAATACGTTTATTTGCATAATAACTTACCTCGGATTCGGTGTAGTTGAAACGGAAACGGCTACTCGGTTAGTTTCGCCTTCCCGCGATCTAAGTCCATTTTCTTCGGTTCTTCATCTAAATATATTCAGAATTAACCCTTTTATTCACTAACTTATTCAATTCAATCCAAAGACACATTTAGGGCTATTTAGAAATTAACCCTCACATTTGCACAATTTATCAATTTAGTCCATTTTTCTCAAAACATCAAATTCACAAAATCATCACACATCCAAGCTTAGCCGAATGCACATATATATCATACAAGCCCATACTTTCCATCAAATTTGCAATTTAGTCCCTTAAATTACTATTTTCTTAATTTTATCCCTAATTAGCTAAATTCATCAAAAATCCAAGAACAAAGTATGTTCATCTAGCTCAAAACTTTCATTTAACACCATAAATCACCATAAAGCTCAACATATCATCAATGGCATATCACACAAACATCATCAATTCACAAAATTAATACATGGGCTTGATAGTAAACTAAGCAAGAATCTCAAAAACATAAAAATTATCAAAATCTAAAGCCAAAACATACCTTAATCAAAGAAGACAATAGCCGAATGCCCTAACTAGTTTTCTCTTTTCTTTCTTTGCTAGTTTCGATCAAATGAAGAGAATAAAGATGAACACTTTCATCTTTTTATTTAATTAATATAATGATAATAACTTATTTACCAAAATAACCTTCACGCATAAATATATATAACATATAATTAAAAGGTCACTTATGACCTTAGCCATCCACTAACCAAGGTAATGGCTTAATTGCCACATAGATCCTCACACTTATAAAGACATAACAATAGGCATCTTTTCATAAAACATGCAAATTTGCATTTCAATGCAATTCCATCATTTTCATTAAAATACACACACAAACGAGTAAATTAACTTACGAAAATTTAGCACATGCTTAATCACACATCAAAGACACAAAATATTATTAAAATATTATATGAACTCAGATTGGTGGTCCCGAAACCACTGTTCCGACTAGGGTGTAAACTGGAATGTTACACTCTTCTACAAGTGTCCTTACTTTGACACAGTCCACTTAAAACCTGTAACTGTAAGTTCATCGAGTATTTCTTGCAAATTTTCAGGCTCTATATTGCTCATTAAGGAAGAATATTCATTGTTTTCGAAATCAGGTAATTCAAAGAACTCATTAATATCATTTGAAGTTATTGGTACCTTGATTCCGTGAACTAGAACTTCCGTCAACTCTCCTGAGGTTAAATTCACATAGAATTCATGCACTAACTCTTCATCCACATTAGATCTCTTCTCACAAAACAACTCCCAATTGAGAGTTTCAGCAACCTGACGAATACGCGCCATAAAAAACAGTATAGTTGCTTTCTTTCAATGTGAAGCCTTTCTCTGGATGCAACTATTGATTCTTGAAAACACTTTTGTATCTCGTTTTAGCTTCTTCACAATGGAATTTGCTTTGTGATTCGTCAATTTGGGCAGAGGCATGAGTTCTTTTGCAAGGCATGATTAACCTGAACATAAGATGGAAAACAATTTCTCAACATTTTAATTAATATAAAATATTAATAATTCAATAAATTGAAAATTTAAATGCTTAAATAAAGTTTAAAATTTAAGAGGAAAATTTGTCTTACCACTTTTTTTTAAAAATTAGGAACTCCTAGAAGAATAATTAGAAAACAAAAGAGGTCGATTTAGGGTAGGTTGGAGGGTTGTTGGCTAAGGATGTTGGTGTAGGGCTGGTGTGCCGCACGGATGTGCGTAGGAGGAGGCAGTAGCGTGGGAGCAAGCAACACTAGGTGCACAGATCCTTACGGGCGTGTCGAGCAGGCCTAACGAGTATTGGAGCTGGACGTGTGCAGGTGTGGCGCCAATGAGCAGCTACTGGGTGTGCACGGTGGGCGTGGGGCTATTGGTCAATTGGGTGAGGATGCCAAATAGCTAGGCAGTGTTGGAAGCTTGCGGCACTAGATGATTCGGTATTTGGTGGGAATGGACTTTGAGTGATGAATGATGGAGAAGGTTGGAGGTATTTATAATGAGAGAAGTAGGAATTAAAGTAGAATTCTTAAAGCAATTTAATAATTAAATTTTTCTAAGTTCTAATCCTATACAAAGTTAAAAACATTTAATAATTAATATAATGCATATTAAATTATTATTTGTTATTAATTTATTAAAGATAAAAACTAATTAAATTAAAATATGATTAAATTAAAACTAATCCTAACTCTATGTAAAGTTGATAATAATTAATATATTATAATAGATATAATTATATATTAATAGTTATCATCTTTATTATTAAATAAAAAATATTTATTCTAGAAGCCTTTTGAAAATATTTACAAAAAAGAGGCATCTAATTTTTAATATTTACAAAAAGAGTAACCAAATTTTAAAAAATAGTTCAATTAAGTCCCTAGACTTAATGAAAATTTGAAATTGAGTTGCAATATTAAAACTTGGGTCAAAATTGACCCTTTTATTTGAAAATTTGAAAATTTATTTTTCCATTTAGGGAATAATTCCCAGGAAAGATTGGAGGGGTCACAAGCGATCTTGCTTAAGTTCCAATCTCCTAGACAGAATTTATTTAAACATACTAATCCTGAAAATACATCCTAAATCATTTATTTAAAAAGAAAACAAGAAAATTTAATCATTTGATAAAATGAACGAGATTTGATCCCATACAATTTTATCTCTCCAGTAATGTTTCAAGCGTTGAGCATTAACTCAAAATTTACCTCCCTTACCTTTAAGTTCAACAACTCCGTATGGATAGTCTCGATGAATCATAAATGGAACGGACCAACGTGATTTTAACTTACTTGGAAAGAACCTTAATCTGGAATTGAATAACAAGACTTGCTGACCTGCTTCAAATTCTCAAACTCGAATGTGCTTATCATGCCATTTCTTGAGTCTCTCCTTAAGTAATTTGGCATTCTCGTATGACGACATTTGGAATTCTTCTAACTCGTTAAGTTGAAGCATCCGTTTCTCTTTAGCAATTTTAAAATCCAAGTTGAGTCGTTGGAGAGCCCAGTAAGCTTTGTGCTCTAACTCCAAAGGCAGATGACAGGCTTTCCCAAAGAGCAACCTATAGGGTGACATCCTTAAAGGTATCTTGTATGCTGTTCTGTAGGCCTATAAAGCATCATTCAGTCTTTTGGACCAATCTTGCCAGTTCGGGCAAACTACCTTCTCAAGTATGCCTTTGATCTCTTTGTTTGCTAGTTCAGCTTGACCATTCATCTGCGAATGGTAAGCTGTGGCAACCTTGCGCTTCACTCCATGTTTGTCAAGTAACCATTTCAACCACTTGTTCACAAAATAAGACCCTTCATCACTGATCATGGCTCGTGGGGTTCCAAACCTCGTGAACACATGCTTCTGCAAAAACTTCATCACAACCATAGCATCGTTTGTTGGATATGCTTCAACCTCAATCCACTTAGACACGTAGTCTATAGCTACCAAGATGTACTTGTGAGCAAAAGATGGAGGGAAAGGATTGAGAAAGTCAATACCCTAAACATCGAACAATTCTACCTCAAAGATGTTTGTTTGAGGCATCTCGTTTCTGATGGTGACATTTTCGACCCTTTGACATCGATCACAACTCTTTACGTAAGCATATGCATCTTTAAATAGTGTTGGCCAAAAAAATCTGGCTTGCAATACTTTGGCCGCAGTACGTGTTCCTCCGAAGTGTCCCCCACTCGGAGCTGAGTGACAGTGGTATAAAATCTTATGTACTTTATCTTCTACCACGCATCTCCTGATCATTTGATCTGCACACTTTTTAAACAAATATGGTTATTCCCAGAAATAGTACTTCACATCGTGAAGAAACTTTTTCTTTTGATGATATGTCTTATCAATCGGCATCAAACCTAAATAGTTAGCAATATCAGCAAACCAATGGGTATTATGGACATGATTTACCTTCAATATGTGTTCATCTGGAAATGCCTCCTGAATTGGTATAAGTGGAGAATTCCCTTCTTGCGGCTCCAATCTGAACAAGAGATCTGCTACTTAATTTTCTACTCCCTTTCGATCTTGAATTTCTAGATCGAACTCTTGAAGTAGAAGTACCCACTGGATCAGTCTCGGCTTAGCGTCTTTCTTAGCAAGTAAATATTTAATTGCTGAATGGTCCGTATAAACAGTCATCTTGGTACCTACAAGATAGGATCGAAACTTGTCAAAAGCAAAAACAATAGCATGTAACTCTTTCTCTGTTACTGTATAATTTAGTTGAGCTCCTGCCAGAGCCTGACTTGCATAGTAGATGGAATGAAAAACTTTGTTCCTTGCTTGCCCATGACAGCTCCTATCACATAGTCACTTGCGTCACACATCAATTCAAATGGAAAATCCTAGTCTGGTTTGACGATTATGGGTGCCGAAACTAACCGACTCTTCAAACCATTGAATGGTCCTAAGCACTCTTCATCAAATTTGAATATCGTGTCATTCTCTAATAATTTGCATAAAGGTTTAGCAATCTTGGAGAAGTCCTTGATAAATCTTTGATAGAAACCGACGTGGCCCAAGAAGCTCCTAACACCCTTTACAGATGTTGGAGGTGGGAGTTTCTTAATAACGTCTACCTTTTCTTTATCTACCTCGATTCCATGTCTCATTTATCCGATGCCCTAGAATAATACCTTCTCGTACCATGAAATGGCACTTTTCCTAGTTAAGTACAAGGTTTGTTTCTTCGCATTACCTTAGTACCTTGGTTAGATTGGCTAGGCAATCATTATATGTATCCTCGAATACTGAAAAATCATCCATAAAAACTTCTAAATATTTCTCAACCATGTCAGTAAAAATAGACATCATACATCTTTGATATGTAGCAGGTGCATTACATAAACGAAATGGCATGTGCCTAAATGCAAATGTACCGTACGAGCAGGTGAATCTTGTCTTGTGTTGATCTTCTGGTGCTACTGTAATCTGACTATACCTCGAGTATCCATCAAGAAAATAGTAATAGTCTCACCCCGCGAGTCTATTTAGCATCTGGTCCAAGAACGGCAAAAGAAAGTGATCTTTCCTAGTCGCCATGTTCATCTTTCAGTAATTGATGCAAATTCTCCATCCCGTAACCATTCTAGTTGGTATCAACTCGTTATTCTCGTTTTCAGTGGTCGTAATACCTCCTTTCTTTGGCACGCACTGGACCAGATTTTCCCACGAACTGTCTGAGATGGGGTAAATTATACCCGTATCTAACCACTTAATGATTTCTTTCTTGACTACGTCCTTCATGATGGGATTCAGTCTTCATTGTCCATCAATCATCCCTTTCTCACCATCTTCTAGTATGATCTTGTGCATGCATACAGATGGACTAATATCGCGAATAAAGGCTATGGTCCATCTGATAGCCTTCTTAAATTGTTTCAAAACAAGGATAAGTTTCTCTTCTTACTCATTAGTTAATTATACTGAAACAATAACAGGCAAAGTAGAAGCGTTACCTAAATAAACATATTTTAAATGTGAAAGAAGTACCTTGAGTTCTAATTTTGGTAGCTCCTCGATTGATGCTTTTGGTTGGGCATAATTCCTATTCTCTAACTCCAAAGATTCAAAACGGAATTACAGATTAATTCTCAAGTATTCATCCTCTTCTTCATTATTTTGAGGGTTTGATGTCAAAATTTGTTCTAATGGATCCTCAACATAGTTAAGTTCCTTCTCCACGATTAAATCCTCTAAATCAGACACTGTAGAACAATCATCAGTTGTGTCAAGAAATCGCATAGACTTAAAAACGTTAAATGTTACCAGATCATCCTGAACACACATAGTAAGCTCACCCTTCTACACATCAATAAGGATCCTTCCAGTTGCTAAGAATGGTCTTCCTAGGATGATTGGCACCTCTTTGTCTTCTTCAAAGTCTAGAATCAAAAAGTCAGCAAGAAAGATAAATTTTTCTACACGTACCAATACGTCCTCGATTTTTCCTTGTGGATGTGCAAAGCATCGATCTGCTAATTGAAGTGTAATCGTAGTCGGTCTAAATTCACCTATCCCTAACTTCCTAAATATTGACATAGGCATCAAGTTGATACTCGCACCCAAGTCACATAGGGCCTTACCACAATATGTTGCTCCAATGTTGCAAGGTATGGTGAAACATGCAGGATCCTTCAACTTTGGAGGTAGTTTGTTTTGAAGATATGCATTGCAATCCTTTGTCATGGCTACCGTCTCAAATTCTCCATGTCTTTGTTTTTTAGATAATATATCCTTCATGAATTTGATGTAGTTCGACATTTGTTCAAGTGCTTCAACCAATAGGATGTTGATATGAAGTTGCTTGAGTATGTCTAGGAACTTCTTGAATTGAATTTCCTGCTTTTGCTTTTGAAGTCTTTGAGGGTAGGGTGGTGGAGGTTTCTTTACTAGAACTGGTTGATTTGTCTTCTGTGGTAATTCTGCATCTAACAAAATTGTTAGTTGATCAGAATTAGCTGGTTCTAAAGTTACCTTGTCAGATTTTACATACTCTGGTTCTTCTGAAACTGGAATTTCAACACTCTGTTGAACTTCCTATGAGTCTGGAGCGTCAGCTGGCTCCTTCTCAACTTCAACGGAATTGGGCTCTAAAGTATTTCCACTCCTCAATCAACGCTTTACAATGCTCTTTCCCTGGATTCCTTGGATTCTCTTTATCACTAAATAAAGCACCTTGTGGTCAGTTCTTGAGTTTAGTAGCAAGCTGCCCCATTTGGTTTTCCAGATTTTTCAATGTAGCTACTTGGCTTTGAATAAGGCATCATTATTCGCCATGTATGCTGTTAACAAATTTTCTAAGCCATTGGATGGTTCAGCTTGGGTTGGTTTTTGAACTTGTTGGGAAAAACTAGGTGGCTGGGTCGATTTAGGTTGGACGTAAGTATTACTGGTTCCAGCCCCTTGGTTACTCCAGGAAAAATTCGGCTGGTTTCACCAAGATGGGTTATAGAAATTGGATTGCAGTCCTTGCCTTCTTCGATTTTGGTTCTGGTTACCTATGTAATATACGGATTCTGGGTTCGATGGAAATTCTTCAAACAAATGTCCTTCCCCATAATAGACACAGGCTATATTTTCAAATTAATTTGGTGGCTATGCTGCAAAACTATTAGACCCATTAGTAGTAAGGTTTTTTAACATTGAGGATATTGATGATATCTGAGATGCGAGTGAAGTAAGAATGTCTACTTCATGTATTCAAACAAATGTCCTTCCCTACAATAGACACAAGCTATATTTTCAAATTGACTTGGTGGCTATGCTGCAAAACTATTTGACCCATTAGTAGTAAGATTTTTTAACATTGAGGATATTGATGATATCTAAGATGCGAGTGAAGTAAGAGCGTCTACTTC
Organism: Gossypium bickii; assembly: GCA_025503065.1. NCBI lineage: Eukaryota > Viridiplantae > Streptophyta > Magnoliopsida > Malvales > Malvaceae > Gossypium > Gossypium bickii. Next base: position 101,677,085 of record CP106715.1, read on the forward strand.
ATGTATTCCAGCAACTCGTCTTCCTGGCGCTGCTCGATTAGTTGGCCATTGATAATTGTTGCTAGCAATCCTCTCAATGATTTCATAAGCCTCATTATAAGACTTAGAAAGGAGAGCACCGTTAGCAGAAGTGTCCACTACCATCCTCGTGTGAGCATTGAGACCATTATAAAACGTCTCAAGTTGGATGCAATGTGGGATTCCATGATGAGGGCACTTCCGTAATTATTCTTTGTACCTTTCCCATACGTCATACAAGGACCCATCATCCATTTGTTGGAAGGCAGTGATCTCATTCCTCAACTTAGCATTCTTTCTAGGCGGGAAATACTTCATTAGAAATCTTTCTGCTACCTCTTGCCATGTGGAAATTGAATTTGGTGGCAATGAGTTCAACCAGGCTTGAGCTCTGTCCCTTAGCAAATATGGGACAGCTTCAATCGTAAAGCATCTTCGGGTACTCTGGCTAACATGAAATAGTAACTCACCTCCATAAACAATCTTAAGTGAAGATGAGGATTTTCGGCAGGCATTCCACTAAATTGACCCACTATCTGAAGCATTGTAACGTGATTGGCTTTAGCTCGAATTGTTGTGCCTCGATTTTGGGTCTCCTAAAACCTGGATTAAGATCATTAAACACTGGCACGACATACTGTTTTAAAGCTCTATCCCTATCATCGACAATAAGGATAGGATTTTGAGCAGGGTTTGCTCCATTTCCTTAATTTGGATTTTTAAAGTTCATCTCTTCGGTCCTTCTCCGACTTGCTTGTCTTCTTCACTGTCGAAAAGTTCGTTCAATCTCAGGGTCTACAGGGAGTAAATCAATAACTCGGTCAATACTCATAAACACCTGAAATAATAACAGAAAAATTAATTAAGTTAAAATTGAACAGAAAAATAAGCCAAAATGCAAAATTAAAAAATTCACAACTAATGACTTTTTAAAACAGTCCCTGGCAACGGCGCCAAAAACTTGGAATGACGAAATTGTGCAAGTGTACACAATCACAACAAGTAATAAAGTGACAAGTAAATGTCAAGTTATCATACCCACAAGGACCGTGAAAAGAATTATTTATGAATGCTATTTAAAACACTTTGGTGAAGAAAAATATTTTGTTTGAAGAAGGTGATTAAAAACTATGATTTTAAACTAAGTAAACTAAATAAATAAATCTCAAATGCACAATTTCAAAATATGATTTTAATCAAGATGACATAATTGTGTTAGATTAATTACATTTCTTAACTTAGAATTATTAGACTCATGTTTAAATTGTTATGAATAAATTCTCGGCAAATCAGTAATTTGCTAACTTATGAACATACTCACCTACAAAAATCCATTCATCTCTTGATTATATCCCTATGTCAATTCAAAAGATTAATTAAATCTAATAAGCACATAAAAGACTACGCGAGGTAACAAAGTATTCTTACCTTGAAACAGTTTAATCACAATAATCTTGCAGTTTATGCAAGGTAAATGTATCGTCAAATACCGTTGCTAATTTAACCCTCAGCTACCTTAGATGATTAAACATGCACTGATTAAGTACTATGTCCATTAATTACAATTTCAATCCATTTAAATAATTAATTCATTAGCTACCTCACAATTGTAATGCAAGAATAACTTAGTCATGATTTTACTTAATCAAGCATCTTACCAAGGCCTATAACAACATAAACACAATTTTAACAATTTTAGCAAATGAAATGCAATCAACCTAACACGAATTAAATTCAAGCTAAATTGATTAAATTAACCATTCCAACAACGTAAATATTAATAGATATGTTCATCATAACAACAACAAAAATTAAAGAGATAGGGAACAAGAATCAAATCCGGTGTTTTTTCGTGGCTTAACTAGTTTGCGCTGTTCTTCCTTCTCTGTTGTCCTCATCGACCAAGGCTGCTATGAACACTTGATTACTACTCCAAATGGATGATGAATTCCCCTTTTCCAAGAGGAGAAATCGACAAGAGAGCAAGGGAATTTGGAATGGAAAAGAAGAGAGAAAGTGGAGAGAAGAGAGAAAAGATGTGAATGCTTGAGATGATTTTTAACTGACCAGCCTAAAAGGGTTTTTATAGCTGAAGAGGGCTGCTAAATAGCTAAAATTATCAGCCAAAGAGCCTTCCCTTGGCCGGCCACACATGGGCGTGTCTTTGACCGTGTGAGACACACGGGTGTGTGTCCCCTGTTTTTGAAAAATATTTCTATGTGTTCTAAGAATTTCCAAAGTTATTGGTTTAGTCCTGAACCTCTTCTAAAGCATGTTTAGAGCCTCGTAGGCTCATAATAGGGACAATTTGATTGAAGTAAATGATGTTTTCTATGAATTTGAGAAATGTATGAGAAGTGTTTGAATATTGTGTTATAGGTTCCTAATGCTTCGAAACCTTATTCTGGCATTGAATGCGGGTGAGGGGTGTTGCATTTATTGGTATCAGAGCTACAATTTAGTCAATTCTAGGACTAACGTAGCATATGTGAGAGTCTAGTTATACATGCCATATATAACCTATGATAGTGTGATGACTCCTGACAATTTAGACTGTGCTTTTGTATAGCTATAGCTGTTGATGTTGAGAGTAATGCGCCAGCTCCCACTCAAGGGATAGCGCCGTCTGAATCTAGAAATATATCGAGTAGTCATGTAGGAGAGGCTAAATAAGCCTTTTTCCAAATGATGAACAAGTGGTTCACGAAATTTGTTCAGACAAATCTAGCTGCTCAACAACCTTCACCCCTACCAGTTCCCGTAGCATCTAAAGGTGTGAAACTTCTACGACTGAATAACCTACCAGTTGATAAGATCTGAAAATACGGGGTTGAAGAGTTTAGAGCTACTGTTGACGATGATCGAGAGAGAGCCGAGTTTTGGCTTGAAAACATTATCAGAGTATTTGATGAGCTTTCTTGCACACTATCTAAGTGTTTAAAATATGTTATTTTATTATTAAGGGACACTGCATATCAGTGGTGGAATACTCTAGTATCAGTGGTACCTAGAGAAAGAGTAACATGAGAATTCTTTCAAACTGAGTTCCAGAAGAAATACATAAGTTAGAGGTTTCTTGACCAAAAGCATAAAGAGTTTCTAGAATTGAAACAGGGCCATATGACAGTGACTGTGTATGAAAGAGAATTTGTAAGATTAAGTAAGTATGCTCGGAAGTATGTTTCTACTGAAGAAATAATGTGCAAACGGTTCGTTGATGGGTTGAACGAGGATATTAAATGTAACAGTCCAGTTTAGACACTAGTTAGAATAGTGGTTTCAGGACCACAAGTCCGAGCCAGTAAAATATTTTAATATTATTTTTGTGCATTTGAAATGTGATTAAGCATGTATTAAAGTTCCGTAAGTTAAATTATCCGTCTGCGTGTTTAATTTGAGAAAAAGGGTTAAATTGCATTAAATGCAAAATTTGCATGCTATTTGTAAAGCACCTATATGTTGTGGCTTTCAAATGTGGAAGCCTTCTGAGGTAATTAAACCATTTTTAAGATAGTGGGTAGTTGTTGGACAAATATAACCTTGATGTATATATGTTTCAAATGTTAATTAATAAAGGGTATTATAGTAAAAGTGTATTATTATGTTTAATATGATAGAATAACATGAAAATAAATCCATAATGTTCATCTTGTGTTGAATTTGAAGAAACGAAAAGAAAGAAAATTTATCTAGGGTATTCGGCTAGCTTTTGATTCAATTCAAGGTATGTTTTTAATCGGTTTTTAATAATTTCTATGTTTTTGCAATCGTTGCTTCGTAAACTTTGAAACCCATGTCTTAATTTTAAGAATTGATGATGATTTTGAAATGAGCCTTTGATGAACTTATTTGTTTTGTGATGTTTGATAGTGAAATATGAAAGATGTGTTTTATTATCATAGTTTGTCTTTAGAGTTTTGTTGAATTTGAGTACTTTGGATTAAATTGTGAAAATGAAATTTTGAAGGACTAATTTGTGAAATAAATGAAATGTATAGACTTGATTGAGCATGGGTGATATTCGGCCAAGCATGAGTATCATGAAATTTGGTATATTTTGTGATTTTGTGAAATAGGGACTAAATTGTCCAAATGTGGAAATGTGAGGGCTAATTCACAAATTTCCCTAAATACGTATTTTTTGACTAAATTGAATGTTTAGGTGAATAAAAGGGTTAAATTTGAATACGTATAGATCAAGAACCAAAGAAAACAAACTTAGATCGCGGGAAATCGAAAGTAATTGAGTAGTCGCATCCATTTCCGTTAAACCGAGCGAGGTAAGTCGATATACAAATAAATGTATTTGAATTGACTTATTTGTGTATATATAAAATTTGAAATGCTATGAACATACTCAAGATGACATGTATGTGAAATCTGAGAATTTGTATTGATGAATATTGAATGTCTGAGAAGTCAATAGGATTAACTATGTCATGACATAGGTGACCGATATGTGATATCATGTAAGACCACGTCTGGGATGTTGGCATTGATTTGATATTTCATGTAAGACCACGTCTGAAACATTGGCATCGATATGAGATTTACGTGTAAGACCATGTCTTGGACATTTGATCGTATTTGATTCATGTAGGACCCTGTTTGGGACAGTGGCATCGATATCTGATTACATGTAAGACCACGTCTGGGACGTTGGCATTGTACGACTATTCCGAGCACTCTGAGTATTCTATTAGATTCCGATCGGTTCAACGGGCAAGTCCAAGAAATGAACAACTTTGTGAGTTGTATATCCGTTTCAGGTACATTTGAAAAGTTCACTATGTGTGTATGAAAGGTAAATGTCTATATGAACTTACTAAGGTGAATATGTGTATTGAAATGATGAGATAATATGTGAATATATGCTTGAATGAGCTTTGTGTATATGTGATATTTGAGTTGAAGAATATGGTAAGTTATGGCTAAGTAAATGAGCCAAAGAATATGTGATGAATTTGCAATTAGAAACATTAATATCATTGTATCAATATGGTTATGTGCATTTTATGCTAAATTTATTTGTATATGGCTTACTAAGCTTTTGAAAGCTTACTCTCTGTGTGTGTTTACTCTGTTATATAGGTCATCAAAGCTACAAAAGGTTCGGGAGTCGTCAAGGATCATCACCACACTATCAAACTCAACTTTAGTACTTTTGAATATGTATATAGCTAAATATGGCATGTATAGGCTAGTCATTTGGTATATGTTTGAGATGTAAATAGCCATGTGATTTGGCTAGATAAATGTTGGTAATATGCATGAGTGAATATGTTATATAGTGCATGTTTTGGTATGGCTTGATAGCAATGAAATGGCCTTATGAATGGTAAGCTTATTGATGAATTGATGCCATAGTGATTTAGTGAAGTTGTAGATGAATTATGCTTGGATTTACATGTGAATTGATTGTGCAAATTGGCATGTTTAGAAATGAGATTTAATGGGATAATATGATGACCATTTGGTGTGTTTTTGGTTGCCAAATGTATTAAGAAATATGCTTGTTTATGCTTGTAGGGATGACCCAATTGTGGTTGGCATTTTGGCCTTGAAAATGGCCTATATTTGCCCACACAGTTGAGCACACGGGCGTGTGGCTTGACCGTGTCGCTCATGGTTGAATTTTAAAACAAGACAGGATCGAGCACGGGCTAGAAACACGGGCACGTGACTGGCCGTGTCATGAAGTCAGTAGCGACCACAGGTGAGGCACACGGGCATTTCCACGGCCGTGTGGACAAGCCAGTATGCATGCCTTATTTTGACACGACTTAGACACGGGCGTGTCTGAAGGCCGTGTGCTTGGGTGTGTGACCTCTGTAACTTAGAATTTGTTTTTAAAATTTCCGAAAAATTCCACATGCGTTCGGTTTAGTCCTGACCCAATTCTATAGCATGATTAAGGTCTCATTGATCTATTAAAGGGACACTTTGACTGCGTTTGAAGAATTGTATTATGAAATGTCCGTAAAAGTTTTTTGATTGTCCTTTAATGCCTCTTAACCCTATTCTGGCGACGGATACAGGTTAGGGGTGTTACATTAAACTTCTAGTAGGAATTCTAGAATTGAATGAATTTGTTGTCTTGGTTGATAGAGCTTGCAAAGCCGAGGAGCTTAGGAAAGAGAAGAGAAAAGTAGATTCAGAGGCTAGAGACTCGAGAAAAAGACCAATGAATAAGTCATATCAATCTTTGTCAAAGAAATCCAGAGATTCGTTCACTCGTCCAAATAATTTAATTGGGTATTCAAAAAGAGATCGTGGAAAACAATACTCAAATCCTGAAGCTCAAGCTATATCAGTATCGAGTGTTGGCAGTGTGATAAACTATAGACCTGAATGTCAACGATATGGAAAAAGACATCCTGGTGAATGTAGAATGAATAATAGGGCTTGTTTCAAATGTGGTTTGCAAGATCATTTCATACAAGATTGCCCTAAATTAGCTGAGAAAGATGAGTTTCAGAATGTAAGATCGAGTAACGCAACCACTAGAGGGAGGCACCAAGAAATCCTGTAAAAATGACTAGTAGTAGAGGCACAACAAAGGATTCGACTATGAGATTTGAAGCGAGAGCACCTGCTAGAGCTTACGCTATACGCGCTTGCGAAAAGGCATTGTCACCCAATGTTATCACTGTTACATTTTCTCTTTACGACACTAATGTGCTTACTTTGATTGATCCTGGATTGACTCATTCATATATCTGCATGAATTTAGTGTTTAGTAAGAATTTGCCTGTTGATTCTACTGAGTTTGTGATTAAAGTATCGAACCTTTTAGGCAAGTCTGTTCTAGTTTATAAAGTTTGCAAGAACTGTCCTTTAATGACTTGGGTTATTGCTTTCCGACTGATTTGATGCTTTTTTCCATTTGATGATTTCGATGTAATTCTGGGTATGGATTGGTTGACTTTGCATGATGCTATTGTGAATTGTAGGCGAAAGACAATTGAATTGAAATGTCAGAACAATGAAATTATTCAAATAGAATTAGATGAGTCGAGTGGGTTGCCTATTGTGATTTCTTCTATGTCAGCTTAGAGATGTGTGAGGAAAGGTTGCAAAGCTTATCTTGCTTATGTTTTGAATACAAAAGTGTCTGAATCCAAGATTGAATTAATACAAATTGTCTGTGAGTTTCCAGATGTGTTTCCAGAAGAGTTACTGGGGTTACCACCGATCAAAGAGGTAGAGTTTACTATTGAATTAGTGCTGGAAACATCATTGACATCTATAGCTCCGTATAGAATAGCTCCTACAGAGTTGAAAGAGTTGAAATCCCAGTTGCAAGAGTTAACAGATGGTGCTTTTGCAAGACCTAGTTTTTCACCCAGGGGTGCGCCAGTATTGTTTGTAAAGAAGAAAGATGGATCAATGAGAATATATATTGACTATCGTTAGTTTAATAATGTTACAATAAAGAACAAGTATCCGTTGCTGAGAATAGATGATTTATTTGATCAGTTGAAAGGGACAACAATGTTTTCGAAGATAGATTTGAGATCTGGCTATTATCAGTTGTGAGTTAAAGATTCAGATGTGCCAAAAACTCCGTTTAGAATGAGGTACGAACATTATGAATTTCTTGTTATGCCTTTCGGATTGACTAATGCTCATGTCGTTTTTATGGATTTGATGAATTAGATTTTCAGATCATATTTAGACAGATTCATTGTTGTATTCATTTACGACATTCTGATTTATTCACGAGATGAGTCTGAGCATGCCGAGCATTTGAGAATTGTGCTTCAAACTTTGAGAGATAAGCAATTTTTTGCTAAATTCAGTAAATGCAAGTTTTGGCTCCGAGAGGTTGGATTTTTAGGACACGTTGTTTCAGCGGAAGGAATACTAGTTGATCCAACCAAGATTTCCACAATTGTTGATTGGAAACCACCGAGAAATGTATCCGAAGTCAAAAGCTTTTTGAGATTGGCTGGTTATTATTGACGTTTTGTTAAAGGATTCTCGATGATTGATACACCGATGAACAGATTGCTATAGAAAGATGTAAAATTTGAGTGGTCAGAGAAATGTCAAAAAGATTTTGATCAGTTGAAAGCATTGTTAACTGAGGTACCAGTTTTGGTTCAACCTGAGTCAGGTAAAGAGTTTGTGATATACAGCGACACGTCATTGAATGGTTTGGGTTGCGTTTTGATGTAAGAAGAAAAAGTTATAGCTTATGCCTACAGACAACTAAAGCCAAATGAAAAGAATTATCCTACGCATGATTTAGAGTTGGCCGTTATTGTTTTTGCATTGAAAATTTGGTGACATCATTTATACGGTGAGAAGTGTCATATCTTTACCGAACACAAGAGTTTGAAATATATAATGACTTAGAGAGATTTGAATTTGCGACAATATAGATGGCTCGAACTAGTAAAAGATTACGAGTTAGTAATTGATTATCATTAGGGGAAAGCAAATGTAGTTACAGATGATTTGAGTAGAAAACCTCTATTTGCTTTGAGAGCAATGAATACAAGACTGACTTCATTCGATGATGGTTCAATTCTAGCAGAGTTGAAAGCTAAACTGATTTTTCTTCAACAAATTTGTGAATCTCAAAAGTGTGATACTGAGTTACAAGCTAAAAGAATGCAATGTGAGTCGATTAGTGATTCAGACTATCAGATCGGAGCCGATGATTGCTTAATGTTTCGAAAAAGAATCTGCGTACCAAAGAATTCTGAGCTCATTCAGAAAATTTTGCACGAAGAACACAGTGGATGTTTATCTATTCACTTGGGGAGTACCAAAATGTACAATGATTTAAAATAGTTGTATTGGTGGTCGAGTATGAAACGAAACATTTTAGAGTTTGTATCAAGATGTTTAGGTTGTCATCAAGGAAGTGTCAAACATCAGGTGTGTTCGGGATTACTACAGCCTATGATGATACCAGAATTGAAATGGGATAGAGTTACAATGGATTTCGTATCGAGACTGTCCCTATCTTCAAAAAGGAAGACGCTATTTGGGTTTTCGTTGATCGACTAATGAAATTAGCATATTTCCTTTTGGTACGTACTAACTATTCACTTGACGAATTAGCTGAATTGTACATTTCTTAGATTGTTAGATTACACAGGGTGCTAGTTTTGATTATTTCAGATACAGATCCAAGGTTTACGTCGAGATTTTGGAAGAAATTGCAAGAAGCTCTGGCTACGAGGATGAATTTTAGTACATCATTTCATCCACAAATTTGAGAGAGTAATACAAATTCTCGAATATATGCTTCGTTGTTGTGTTTTAGAATTTGAAGGGAACTTGGACAAATATTTGTCGTTGGTTGATTTGCGTATAATAATAGTTTTCAATTGAGCATAAAGATGGCACCGTATGAAGCTTTATATGGTCGCAAATGTTGAACTCCACTGTATTGGATTGAGCATAATGAGAAAAAGATTCACGGGATTGATTTAATCAGAGAGACTAAAGAGAAAGTAAAAGTATTTCGCGGTAGTTTGAAAGCAGTTTTAGATCAACAGAAATCGTATGCGGATTTAAAATGTAAAGACATTGAATTTCAGATCGGTGATAAAGTTTTTTTGAAAGTATCTCTGTGGAAGAAAATACTTCGTTTTGGTCGCAACGGCAAATTGAGTTCGCGATTCATCGAACCATATGTAATTACTGAAAGAATATGGCCAGTAGCATATCGGCTAGCATTACCATTTGAATTAGAGAAAATCCACAACGTGTTTCACATGTCGATGTTGCACCGATATAGATCAGATCCATCACATATAATTTCGCCAGCAGAAATTGAATTTCAACCAGATATGACGTATAGCGAAGAATCGATCAGGATTTTAGCTCGTAAAGTTAAACAGTTGAGAAATAAACGCATAGCTTTGGTGAAATTTTTTTGGCAACGACACAATGTCGAAGAAGCTACGTGGAAGCCCGAGGAAGCTATGAGAAAACAGTACCCTAACCTTTTTGCTGGTACCATTTTCGGGGACGAAAATCCCTATGGGGGAGAGTTGTAACAGCTCATTTTTAGTCAAATCGGAACAATGGCTTTGGGACCACAAATATGAAGTCGAAATAATTATTTTATTATTATTTTAATGTTTACAGCATGATCAAACAATTGTGTGAAAGTTTCATTTAAAAATTTTATTGTTTGATTAGTTAATTGGTAAAAAGGACTAAATCACGTAAAGTGTAAAATTTATGTTCTATTAGCTAAAGTTATTAAATATCTATGGAATATTAAAGTGAAGATCCTAACATTGTAAATAGACCATTGTTAAGGTGGGTGGACCTTTGTGGACATATTATTAGATGTTTTAATGGTTATTATTAAGGTTAAATTGGTAATTGTTAAATACATGTTAATTAAATAAAACAAACAAAAATTAAATGCCTTCATCTTCATCTTTTGCCAAAATTGAAGACAAGAAAAATCCATTTCTATGGTTTAAAGCATCGATCAATTGCTAGCCTAATTGTAAGTTCGTTTTTGTCTCGTTTTTAATGATTTCTATGTTTTTGAGATCGTTGCAACTTAATCTAGCTAGCCCAGGGACAAATTTGCAAAATTGTTAAAGGTTTAGGATTTTTCCATTGATTAATAAGCATGTATTTAAGTGATTAATGATAGATTATGAATGTTTGGTGATAGTTATACAGGTTTTGTTAAGTGATTTTTAGTGAAAATGCAAATTAGGGATTAAATTGTGAAATGTGGAAACTTTGTGGTTAAAATGAGAAATAAATGGAAAATTAAGACTGCTAGGGACATAATTGTAATTTGGCTAGCATAGGTTGTGGTTAAATTGCATTAATTTGTGTTTTCATGAAATAAGGACTAAATTGTAAAAAATGTGAAATATTAGGGGCAAATGTGTAAAATTACCTTAAAGTGAATTTTTGGAGTAAATTGACTAGAGAGATAATTAAATAAGTTAATTTTGATTATATATAGATCAAGAAATGCGAAACTCGAATCTAGATCGAGGGAAACACAAAGATCTCGACTAATCAACCAGTTTAGTCGTTTTTACATCTAAGGTAAGTTCGCATGTAATAAACATTGTTATAATTATGTTTTTAATGCTTTGATATTGTATGAATTGTGAAAATACGACTCTACGAACATGTTCGATGAAGATTCGACAAGTGTGAAATCCCAATTGAACCCTAGGAATAGATTACGATACAAATGACATGTCATTAGGGCTTATTATGATTATGTGATCCGGGTGCTGGTCCTGTACGTTCTACTGGTGGCTGAGTATAATGGAATGTGTTGCGGTTACTTGACAGCTTGTGTGAGAAGCACCGTGTTGCTACGTCTTGGCCCACACCTTGTGTGAGCAGGCCCGTTGATAGCTCGAGAGTGAGCATATATGTGATATGAAATTCAGATAGCATTAGCTATATATGTGGCACTTCGGTGCGAGTTTCCTGAGAATCTGATATTATTTTGAATGGTTCAACGGGTAAATTGAAGATGTGGTTGAGTATGATATTGATACGAAATGGTACAGGTATGTACATGAATCGTATAAGCTTTAAATAGAAGAGATTGTGAATTTTACAAATAATCTTATGACTAAAAATGTGTGAAAGGTTTGTTAGTTATTATGAGCTACATATTAATATTTTCAATTTATTGAATTGTATAATTACGATAACATTGATTTGATATCATACGAGCTTACCAAGCTATAAAGCTTACTCTGTTTTTTTTTTCCATGTCTTATACTGATTACAGAGCTTGCTCGGATTAGGGGATCGTCGGAGACTTCACATTATCCAAATATCAATTTGGTACTTTTGAGTTTATGATTTGGTTATATGGCATGTATAAGATATTGGTCATTTTGATATGAATTTTAGTAATGAGTTTTGCCATTTGAATTGGCTTGTAAATGTCTATGTTTTGGTTTGTATATATATAGCGATGAGAGATGGCTTATTTTGGTTCATTTTGGCCAGTATAGTGATGTATATATATGTGTTAATGATCCTTGATGATGTGGTTTTTAATTGCTTGTGAATGACTTGTTGATTTGATTGAGAAAAACATGATATTATAAGCATGTTAGTTGTTGGTATTGAAATGGCATGTTTTAGTCTTGGTTTTGGTTGTATTAGATACTTATTTATGCTATGGTTTGTGCCATTTGGGTTGTGTAGGTGTGAAAAGTTTGGGGTGGCAAGATGGCTTGGTAAATAGCCTATTTCTGTCCACACGAGTAGAGACACGGGTGTGTGTCTCAACTGTGTGTGACACATGGTCATGTACACAACTGTGTGTCCCCTGTTGTTGAATTAGAAACCAAGTCAGTATGCTCCACACGGCCTCACACATGGGCGTATGACTAGGATGTGTGGCATAAGTCAGTATACCCTACAAGTTTGACATGGCCTAGAACACAGCCTGGCACACGGGTGTGTATGGCCATTTTTAGGGCACACAGGCTAGCTATACGGGCGTGTGTGTTGGCCGTGTGACCCAAGCCAGTTAGTTACACAGGGTCAGACATGGGCTGGACACGGCCATGTGCTTCCATTTCTAATGTCCACACGGCCGGGCCACACGGGCATGTGTCCTCTGTTTTTGAGAAAATTTTCTAAGTGTTCTAAGAATTTCCAAAGTTATCGGTTTAGTCCCGAACCACTTCTAAAGCATGTTTAGAGCCTCGTAGGCTTATATTAGGGACAATGTGATTGAAGTAAATGATGTTTGCTATGAATTTGATAAATGTATGAGAAATGTTTGAATATTGTGTTATAAGTCTGGTAATGTTCCAAAACCCTATTCCGGCGTTGAATACGGGTAAAGGTGTTACATACTCCTTTTCACACCTTTTGTGCAGGATTTCTACTCTGGACATTCGTACGTCCAGAGGCGATGAAGTTGTAATGTGGCTAGACTCAGCTTGCACTAGACCTTCAGAATAAATACCTTCAAAATCACCAATTCATTTTCAATTTGAGTTCACATGCTCTTGGTACATCTATTTCTTTGAGTACATATGTTCTTTCTTTTTTTCTTTTTTCTTTTTTTTTTTTGCTTTTCGTTTTTGAGTGTACTAAAATTTTGAGTTTTTGATACTTCTTATCATCTCCCTAAAACTTACTTTCAGAGAATATTCTTGATAAACTAAGTCTAGCGTTTGGGACAATTTAGAGATAATTATGAGAGAAGGGATGGCTTTGCAAGGTTCAAATAAAATCAGGTCATATAGTCTCAAAGTTGCGTTTCAAGGGATAAATAGTCATTAAGGCTAGATTGAAAGGCTCAAACGGTCGAAACAAACATTTGCCTAAATCATTTTCTAAATTTTTTGCTTCCTAGGATTCCACCTCAATAAATTACTAAGTCAATTCTAAAGACTTAAATTTTCATGCATGCCTAGCTCTCTTAAGGAATTAAAAATTTTATCGTACGGTTTACAAACTTTCTTAAGAGTAACATTTATATCATAATTATGCTAACATAATAATTATTGAACAAAATATAACTTAATCATAATTATCGAAAAAATTTCTAAAAAAGAAAAAAAATTCAATTTTTGGTCCCCATACTTAAGATGAACAATGTCCCCATTGTTAAAAACAAAAGAAAGAATGAAAATATAGAAGTGAATAGATACTGTACACTAGGTAGGATCCTAGGAAAAGGAGATGAGTCAAGTTTGACTCCTTAAATACCAAGCTTTTCCTAGGCAGATCCAATTCTAGACATGTACATATCTATTCCCACACTTCTTATTTTCCAAATTGTTCAATTTTATTAATGATTTCAACCTCTTGTTTTATTATGCGAGAAATAAAAATAACCTAAAATAACCTAAGCCTAAAATTTTAAATATCCTAAGAAATAAAAAAATAACGTAAAGAAAATCCTCCATTTTTATTTATTTGCAAATCCCTCAGAATCCAACCCATATTTTGCTTCATCGTCCTTGTTTTTGCTTGAATCGCCTCGTTCATTCCTCGACATTGGATTCCATGGATCAAATATAAAGTGGGGAAATTCAGCCATAAAAAAAAAAGGACATGAAATATTTTCGTAAACGTGCCTCTTATTGCATCATCCCATATTTTTTAGTATCTCAAATAAGTTTGTTACTACCACTGCATATTTGGCATTATGTCCATCAACTTTGACAGCTCATCACGAAGATCTAGACGAGGTGAACAAGTTCTAAGTGTTGGGGTAGCCATGTCAGGTTCAGACATTGGTTCAGTTGGTTTTGCGAAATTAGGAATTTCAACTGGCTGCATTGGTTCTGTCTCTATAGAAACTTTTTCTTTGGATTCACCCTCAATTTATCTTGCTATTGCAGAATAAAATTTCCTGCTACTCGGAAAAGGTCCCAATCTGTTATTGTGCCTTGACTATACCCTGCCTTCTTTCCATTTTGAAGAATTTTAGCTTCCAAGCACAAAATTGTTATTGTAAAGGAAAAGTAGGCTAGACTAGAATCTCTAGCGGCACAGTTTCGAATTTATCTTAAAATGATCTTTCCCACATCAATGGCCTTTGTTGTCATAATTGAGTATACCCAGACCATTTGTTTTACTAAAATCGTAGTCCCATGTGAGATAGGCATAGGACTAAACCGAATAAAATAAAACCATACCTTTGTTAACCGTGTCAAATATTCTTTGCAACAAGTTTGAATCTAATGCTTTGACACAGTCCATTTAGAACCCGAAATGTAAGTTCCTCTAGAATTTATTGGAATTTCTCGACCACAATATTTTCCACTAAGGAAAAATATTCGTCATCTTCGAAATCAGGTACATTAAAGAATTAATGGATAGTATTTGAGTTTATTGATACCTTGATTCCTTGAACAGAGACTTCTGTTGTAACACCCCAAACTCGGCCTAGAAGTTAGGCCCGAATCTGGCGTGTCACATTGAAGTGTTTTTCGAAAACCATGTTCTCATTGGAAACCCTTCTTACAATTTAAAATTTCCTACCATTTAAAACCTCTAATTTAGGCTTACTTCCAAAACACGATTTACTCAAATACTTTCTCTCACAAAATGTTATTATTTTGTTAAAACCTTGTGTGTTGCGGAAGTTTCATTCAAAACAGTTGCGGTTACGTGATATTTTGAAAACAGTAGTTATTGTTTTAAAAACCCATATTTATTAGACTATCAGGTTGAAATTAACAGAAAACACAATATAAAAGTTAAAAATCCCAAATGGCCTTATTACAAAGTTATTTACCCAATAAATAAAACTAAAATAAAATAAAGTCGCTAGGTTTAACTTTAAAGCATATCGAACATGTGGCCACCTCCGAGTCCCTTGCAGCTCCAAATCCTCTAAGGCTGGGGATTACCTACACATTTAAAGAAAAGGGTGAGTTATGAGAACTCGGTGTGTAATCCCTTATTACGGTCACAGTCTGGGCCCGAGCCCATACGGTATTAATCTAAGCCTAAGCTCTATTCGGTAACAGTCTGGGCCTAAGCCCTAGATCATTTCAATGCAAACAGACATGTAACACAACCCTGTCCAGCCAACTCTCCACCCGTACCAACCATCTCTCCATGTACCAAGTCCACCCACCCAACCAACTATCCAATAATGCAGCCTAGCTGCTAATAACGATAAATGTGGCTGAGCCACTAGAATCAGAATACGTGGCGATGCCACTATAACGGTACTTCCTCCAAATCAGAAAAACCCACCCCGATGCAGTATGTCATGTCATAACTACTCTATGTATGCAATGCATCTCATTCATAATCATTCATACATTAAATACACATACAACACTGGTACTACCACTAACGGTACAACGGTTGTTTAGAGGTTAGGGGTAAAAAGGTCATTTCACCCCTTAAGGGCATCTTGGTAATTTTACCCATCGAGGGTATTTCGGTAACTTTACCCATAGAGGGTATTTCGAAAACTTTACCCATAGAGGGTATTTCGGTCATTTTACCCTTCGAACGGCCTTTTCAGACGCCTACTATCGCCTCAAATGACACAAGTTCCATTTCTGTTCAAAACGGTGCAATTGGGCCTATAGCCAAAATTCGACCTAAAAGGGCCCACGCGCTCGTGTGGCCCATTCAGCCCATTTTTGGTCACGGTTTTGTGGACTTCGCAGCCGCATCTATCATCTGGCACTTACCCTGGATTTTGCCCCTGTGGGCCCATTAGCCCATTGGGTCCACTTAGCCCACTTCTACTCAACAAGGCCCAATACACCCTCAGTCCCACGAGAGGGATTGTGGCACTCCTAACAGTCTATCGCCAACACTTGTGGCTCGATTTAACTCCACGAGCACTCGCACGCTCGAGTGATCTCAAATGCTGATATACCATCTTTTTGGTATTTCGACTTTTAGCCAGTTCACAAATTATCGCATTAACAGAACAACCAGGGGTGTGAGATTACACATGTTATGAGTTATGGCTTGAGACACTTTCCGAGGCACCTATGATAACAATTGAACCATTAGTTAGTCTCAACCTTTGGTAACCCAAAATACTGAAATATTTTACTTAACTAGCTTTTCTTACCACGTGACACGATCTCCCACAATGCAATGGTAATCGGCCCTATTCCGAGGCTAAAGAAAACGCGTCCATAGCATTAATCGATGAAAAGAAAATGTTAGAAACGCTACTCTAAGGCAACTCGAGAAGCAGCCTTTCGGCCCAAAGAACCCAAATCAAGCATGAGAGAAAAACAGCAACCCTACTTTCGTTTATAGACACACTTACCAACCAATTGTAGAGATTCAAAAACTGAAAGAATGAAGAGGAGGTTAAGTGTTTCGGCTTTAGCTATGGAAAGAGAGAGGAGGAAATAAGGGGAAAAGAAACTATTACATTTAGCCAAAGAAGAACCGAAGGAGGTAGGGATTTGGCAGCAAAGTAAAAATTAAAAGAAAAAGAGGGAGCAAAAGAGGGGAGGCCTACTAATTCGGCAAGTAGCTAAAGAGAAAGAAAGAAGGAAGACTAGAACCACAGAGCGAGAAGAAGAAAAGAAACAGAGAATTCGGCAAAGGTGCAATGAGAAGAAAAAGACCCGAAATGCTAGAGAAAATACCAAAATGCAAATATCCCTTGAAAGAAACCAGAGAAAATTCGGTACTCTCACACTAACACAAACTAAAAATGCACTCCCCAAATGGAAACCCCTTGGCCGAAATCTCCCACTTAGCCACACTCCAAAATTTGGCCAACTCTCCTACACCCATCACTTCCTTGATTCACTCAACTATTTTCTCCTTGGATCACTCCCAGCCCCCCATTCAAACTTGTTGACCAAGTATTCAACCTCTTCTGTAGAGTTTGATCCAAACTTCACCTCTTGCTCCATCCATTCATAAAATAAATGTCTCCTTTTGTTAGTCATGGGATTCGAACCCCCTCCCTCCTTGCCTTCCTAATGACGCCACAGCCATCTTGCCACCAGCTCTCTTGTGAAACTTAGATGCACATAGATATACTTAAGTCCTACTGCAAACAATCCTCTCCCCTTAATGGCCAAAAACTAAAATTTTTCTAAAGCTCAGACTCGAACCCATGCCTCCTTAGGACCCCCATACACACTCAAATAGCTAGCCATTCAAGCACAACATGAATTTTAAGTAAAATTATAGCCCCTAATTTTTGGGACATTACAACTCTACCCCCTTAAAGAAATTTCAGCCTCGAAATTTACCTAATCAGAATAGATGAGGGTATTGCTATCGTATTGCCTCCTCAGGCTCCCACGTGGCTTCCACTGAACCGTGATTATGTTACAGCACCTTGACTAATGGAACAGATTTGCTCCTCAGCACCTTAACATCACGATCCAGTATCTGCACTGGTTCTTCCTCAAAAGTTAGATCAGGTCTTACCTCGATCTCCTCCACTGGCAGTATATGCGAGGGATCAGAACGGTATCGCCTCAGCATAGAGACGTGAAACACATTATGTATACTATCTAACTCAGGAGGCAACTCTAGCTAATAGGCAATCGGTCCTACACGTTTTAATATCTGGTAAGGTCTGATGAATCTAGGGCTCAGCTTGCCTTTTCGCCCAAATCTCAAAATCTTCTTCCATGGTGAGACCTTTAAGAAAACATAATCTCCCACTGCGTACCCAATCTCTTTACGCTTCAAATCAGCATACGACTTCTGTCTATCAGACGCTTCTTTTAACTGATTACGGATTAATTTCACTTTCTCCTCAGTTTCAGAAATTAGCTCTGAACCCAACAGTCGCCGCTCACCTAATTCTGTCCAACAAGAAGGGGAACGACACCCACGACCATATAACGCTTGGGATGGTGCCACCTGAATACTGGATTGATAGCTATTGTTGTAAGCGAATTCTGCCAACGGCAAATAGTCCTCCCAACTGCCTTTGAAATCAATCACACAACTTCTTCGCATGTCTTCCAAAATCTGAATTACCCTCTCCGACTGACCATCAGTCTGAGGATGAAAAGCCATGCTGAAATCTAACCTCGTACCCAAAGCTTCGTGTAACACTCTCTAGAATCGAGATGTGAATCTTGCTCCTCTTCGATTCTTGAGTACACCAGAATACCATCTACAAACACCACTACGAACCGATCTAAATAGGGTTGAAAAACTCAGTTCATCATATCCTTGAAAGCAACTGGTGCATTCGTTAACCCAAACGGCATGACCAAAAACTCGTAGTGTCCATAACGAGTCCTAAATGTTGTCTTGTACACATCTGCCTCCTTAACCCTTAACTGATGGTATCTCGATCTAAGATCTATCTTAGAGAAAACTGAAGCTCCTCGCAGCTGATCAAACAAATCGTCTATCCTGAGTAATGGGTATTTGTTCTTAATCGTCAGTTTGTTCAGTTGACGATAATCAATACACATGCGCATGGACCCATCCTTCTTTTTCATGAACAATACCTGTGCTCCCCACGGAGAACACTCAGTCGGATGAATCCTCGATCTAGTAGCTCTTGGATTTGAGCCTTTAATTCTACCAGCTCCTTTGGCACCATCCTATAAGGGGTGATGGACACCGGAGCCGTTCCCTGTAGGAGCTCACTACCGAATTCGAACTCACGATTTGGAGGCAACCCCGGAAGCTCTTCAGAAAATACATCCAGAAACTCTTTTACTGTCCTGACATCCCCAACAGACAAACCCTTAACATCAGATGTGCTGATAAGATGTAATAATGCCTCGTAACCTTTGTAAACCAGCTTCTCGGCCCTTAATGCTGATATTACATTAGATAAATAATCCCTTCGCTCCCCTATCACGACCACTTCCTCAACCTCCAAAGACTTCAATACCATAAGCTTAACAGCACAATCTAAATTTGCACGGTGTTTCACTAACTAATCCATACCCAAAATAAGATCGAGCTCGTCAAACGGTAGTTCCATCAAATCCGCCGGAAAGACAGCCCCTTGGACCTCTAGGGGCACATCTCTAAATAATTTATTCACTCTAACTGACTGTCCCAGTGGACTAATCACCGACATATCCCTATCAATAATTTCAAACTGAATGCCTAAAGTTCTAGACACAGTACATGCAACATACAAGTGTGTAGTCCCAATATCAATTAAAGCGGTATGTGGTACATTATGAATGAGGAACGTACCAGTTATGATGTCAGGTGCGTCGTCATCCTCTCGGCGCCGAGCAGCATACACCAATGCTAGCTGTCTCACCTCAGTGTTACCAGCACCTCTGCCCGGTGCTACACGACCTCGTCCTAACCCATTTCCCCCTCTAGGTGGACCCTAGCCTCTCAGTGGCTGCTGACCACCTCTCCTTGGCTGCACATAGCCCTGACCTGTAGCTTGCATTTGAACAGGCCTTCGAGGACAGTATCTAAACTGATGATCCTTAAACCCACATCTTAAGCACCCCCTAGTTCTTTTCTAGCACTCTCTCAAATGAGGTCTCCCACATTCAACACAAGGCTGTGGGCGACCAACAACAACTGGAACCCCAACTCGGGCTGGCCCATCAAACCTAGGCCTTTTCTTAGATCCACCAGAAGAGCTTGAGGGCCCCATATCCCTCTTATTTCTATTCCTTTCCTTCACACGGTTTTGACGCTCAGAGCGTTTCACATCCACGGCAATCTTTGCCTTCTCAATCAGGGCAGCAAAGTCCCTTTCCCTCTACGGGGCTATCAGTACCCGCAACTAATCCCTGAGACCATCCTCGAACCGGACGCAGTGCTCATACTCAGTCGTGACTATGCCCCGAACATACCGGCTCAACTGCAGAAACTCTGCCTCATACTCTGCTACAGACTTATTCCCCTGAACCAGACTCAGAAATTCCTTTCTCCGGGCATCCACATAACATGCCCCAACATATTTTCCTTGGAAAGCCGTCTTAAAGAAGTCCCATGTCAAACGGTCGGCCTGCATGCCTTCTCTCACGGTATGCAACCATTGATATGCCTCATCTCCCAGTAAAGACACTGCTCCCTTCAATTTTCACCGTACAATCGAGATCATCCATTATTCGCTCGACAGCCTCCAACCAATATTCTGCTACATTCGGAGCTACACTAGAGATGCCTCTGAAAATTTCTGCCCCATTCGACTAGAGTCGTTTAGATATTTATCCTTGGCCCACTGACCTAGTACTCACTCTAGCAGCCATTTCCAGAACCCGTAACATTACTTGGTAGAGGGCATCATCCCCACCGGCTCGGTCATGAGACCCCGTCTCAGTCACTGGCGAGGCTAGTGCTTCCCTATCAGGTATGTGTCTTGATGTTGACGATCTAGCCCTAGCACCACGACCTCTACCACGGCCACGTGCACCTTTTCCGCGACCTCTTGTGCTCATATCGATGTAGCGTATTTATCTGATTAAAGAGTTTTATGAATCAACTTATAGTTTCCATAATTACTAACAGATATTTTATGAAAAGAAGTAATTGGAGTTGTTTTCGTAGACCAAATTTACTACAATTTTCAATATCTTATAGTCTCGGTTTCCCTAACTAAAAAGTTTCAGTGTACTACTACTACCCCTAGCAGTTTCTCAGTATAATCATTTCAGCATATATAAGAGTATAGTGCCAGAGAACTTACTGATTTCGTGCTGGAGACTCGGTGTACCATACTTTCAGTAATATCATTACGTTCCAAACCAAAATTTAAACAGATCAGAAAACTTTCAAAACCCATTCCACAGCCGAGTTTTTTGCAACTGGACTCTGATACCATTAAATGTAACACCCCAAACCTAACCTAGAAGTTAGGCCTAAATCTGGCGTGTCATATTGAAGTGTTTTTTGAAAACCATGTTCTCATTGGAAACCCTTCTTACAATTTAAAATTTCCTACCATTTAAAACCTCCGATTTGGGCTTACTTCCAAAACACAATTTACTCAAAGACTTTCTCTCACAAAATGTTATCATTTTTTAAAACCTTGTGTGTTGCGGAAGTTTAATTCAAAACAGTTGCGGTTACGTTATATTTTGAAAACAGTAGTTATTGTTTTAAAAACCCATATTTATTAGACTATCAGGTTGAAATTAACAGGAAACACAATATAAAAGTTAAAAATCCAAAATGGCCTTATTACAAAGTTATTAACCTAATAAATTAAACTAGAATAAAATAAAGTCGCTAGGTTTAACTTTAAAGTATGTCGGATGTGTGGCCACCTCCGAGTCCCTCACAGCTCCAAATCCTCTAAGGCTGGGGATTACCTGCACATTTAAAGAAAAGGGTGAGTTACGAGAACTCAGTGTGTAATCCCCTATTACGGTCATAGTCTAGGCCCGAGTCCATACGGTATTAATCTAGGCCTAAACCCTATTCCGTAACAGTCTGGGCCTGAGCCCTTTTCGGTAACTTTCTGGGCCTGAGCCCTATTCGGTAACAGTCTGGGCCTAAGCCCTAGATCATATCAATACAAAGAGACATGTAACCCAACCCTGTCCAGCCAACTCTCCACCCGTGCCAACCATCTCTCCATGTGGGGACCAGTTCGACCCACCCAATCGACTATCTAGTAATGCATCCTAGCTGCTAATAACGATATACATGGCTGAGCCACTAGAATCATAATAGGTGGCGATGCCACTATAACGGTACTTCCTCCAAATCATAAAAACCCACCCCGAGGCAGTATGTCATGTCATAACTACTCTATGTAGGCAATGCATCTCAATCATAAGCATTCATACATTAAGTACACATACAACACTGGTACTACCACTAAGGGTACAACGGTCATTTAGATAGTTAGGGGTAAAATGGTCATTTCACCCTAGCATCTCGGTAATTTTACCCATCGAGGATATTTTGGTAACATTACCCATAGAGGGTATTTCAGCAACTTTACCCATAGAGGGTATTTCGATAATTTTACCCATAGAGGGTATTTCGGTAATTTTACCCATAGAGGGTATTTCAGTCATTTTACCTTTCGAACGGCGTTTCCAGATGCCTACTGTTGCCTTGAGTGACACAGGTTCCATTCCTAGTCAAAATGGTGCAATTGGGCCTAAAGCCCAAATTCGGCCCAAACGGGCCCACACGCTCGTGTGGCCCATTTAGCCCATTCATCTATCATTCGGCACTTACCCTGGATTTTACCCCTGTGGGCCCATTAACCCATTGGGCCCACTTAGCCCACTTCGGCTCAAGAAGGCCCAATAAAGCGTCAGTCCCACGAGATGGATTGTGGCACTCCTAACAGTGTATCTCCAATACTTGTGGCTCGGGTTAACTCCACAAGCGCTCGCACGCTCGAGTGATTTTAGATGCTGATATACCGACTTTTTGGTATTTCAGCTATTAGCCGGTTCACAAATCATTGCATTAACAGAACAACCAAGGGTGTGAGATTACACACCTGTTATGAGTTATGGCTTGAGACACTTTCCGAGGAACCTATGATAACGGTTGAACCATTAGTTAGTCTCAACCTTTGGTAACCCAAAATACTGAAATACTTTACTGAACTAGCTTTTCTTACCATGTGACACGATCTCTCACAGTGCAACAGTAATCGACCCTCTTCCGAGGCTAAAGAAAACGAGTCCTTAACATTAATCGATGAAAAGAGCATGTTAGAAACGCTACTCTAAGGCAACTCGAGAAGCAGCCTTTCGGCCCAAAGAACCCAAATCGAGTATGAGAGAAAAACAACAACCCTACATTCGGTTATAGACACACTTACCAACCAACTGTAGAGATTCAGAAACTGTAAAAAGAAAGAGGAGTATATGCTTAGGCCCTACTAGATTTGCCCTAGACACAAATGAGTCAAGGTTAAGTGTTTCGGCTTTAGCTATGCAAAGAGAGAGGAGAAAATAAGAGGAAAAGAAAATGTTACATTTGGCCAAAGAAGAACCGAAAGAGGAAGGGATTTGGCAGCAAACTAAAAATGAAAAGAAAAAGAGGAAGCAAAAGAGGGGAGGCCTACTAATTTGGCAAGTAGCAAAAGAGAAAGAAAGAAGGAAGACTAGAACCACAGAGCGAGAATAAGAAGAGAAACTGAGAATTTGGAAAAGGTGCAATGAGAAGAAAAAGACTCGAAATGCTAGAGAAAATACCAAAATGCAAATATCCCTTGAAAGAAACTAGGGAAAATTCGGCACTCTCACATTAACACAAACCGAAAATGCACTCCCCAAATGGCAACCCCTTGACTGAAATCTCCCACTTAGCCACACTCCCAAATTTGGCCAACTCTCCCACACCCATCACTTCCTTGATTCACTCCACTATTTTCTCCTTGGATCACTCCCAGCCTCCCATTCAAACTTGTTGACCAAGTCTTCAACCTCCTCTGTAGAGTTTGATCCAAACTCTACCTCGTGCTCCATCCATTTATAAAATAAATGTCCCCTTTTGTTAGTCATGGGATTCAAACCCCCTCCCTCCTTGCCTACCTAATGACGCCACAGCCATCTTGCCACCAACTCCCTTGTGACACTTAAATGCACATAGATATACTTAAGTCCTACTGCAAACAGTCCTCTCCCCTTAAGGGCCAAAAACTAAAATTTTTCTAAAGCTCAGACTCGAACCCATGCCTCCTTAGGACCCACAAACACACTCAAATAGCTAGCCGTTTAAGCACAACATGAATTTTAAGTAAAATTACAGCCCCTAATTTCTGGGACATTACATCTATTAATTTACATGAGGTCAAATTTGCATTAAATACTTGAACTAACTCTTCATCTACACTAGGTCGTTTCCCACAAAACACTTTCCAATTTAAAGCTTCAACAAATTGTTGAAAACATGCCATGAAATTAGTGTAGTAGCTTTCTTTCAACGTGAAACCTTTCTCTGGAAGCATTTGTTTATTTTTTAAGACGCTTTTAAATCTTGCTTTGGCTTATTCTGAATGAAATTTGTTTTATGACTCTTTGGCTTTGATCGACGAACGAGTTATTTTGCGAGGCATGATTTAACCTAAACATCACAGAAAATAGAAACAGATAATATTTTCCAAAAATTTTATTAGCATGAAACAATTCATAAAATTGAAAAGTTAAATAATTAAATAAAATTAAAATTTAGGAAGATTGTCAAAAAGCGTTCGAGAAAATAAAAAAGCATTTGGCTAAGCCACCAATTTTGATTCCTCCAGTGCCTATAAGACCATTGATTTTGTATTTAGTAGTGCTGGATATTTCTATAGGTTGTGTTATGGGGAAACAAGATGGTTCAAACAAGAAAGAGCATGCAATCTATTATCTGAGTAAGAGGTTCACAGTATATGAAGCCAAGTATTCTCATTTGGAATAAATGTGTTGCGCTTTAGCATGCACCACGCGTCGACTGAGGCAATACATGTTGTATCACACCACCTTCCTCATCGCAAAGTTGGACCCTTTGAAGTACATTTTCGAGAAGCCATCATTATCAGGAAGAGTTGCTCGTTGGCAAGTGGCATTGTCTGAGTATGACATCGTCTATGTGTCCCAAAAGGCTATAAAAGGAAGCATAATCATGAAATTTCTAATGGATTGCATGGAAAAGAAATAAGAGCCCATTAGATTTGATTTCCTATACCATGAGATCATGTCAATTTTCAAGTGCGAAGAAAAAATTTGGAGGCTATATACCGATGGAGCATCTAATATGATAGAGCATGGATTTGGGCAGTACTAATCTCCCTAAGTAGCCATTCTTTTCCTACTACAACTAAACTGATGTTCACTTGTACGAACAATGTAGCTGAATAGAGGCATGCATTTTGACACTTCAAATCGCCATTCAGAAAAAGATCAGGGTTTTAAATTTTGTTTTGTAACTCAATGTTATTTGTTTACCAATTAAGAGAAGAATGGGAAACAAGGGATTCCAAACTGATTCACTATCAAACATATGTGCTTAGACTGATCAAAGAGTTTGATAATGTTCAATTTTGTCATTTTCCAAGAGAAGATTATTAGTTAGCAGATGCATTAGCTACTCTAGCCACCATGTTCAAAGTAGGATCCCAAGCAGAAGTGCAACCTATACAGCTAAAGGTCAAGGACTCATTGACCCACTGCGTTGGAGTAGAATTGGGAACGGATGGGAAACCGTGGTTTGTTGACATTAAATAGTATTTGCAATACCAGCAATACCTGGATTGTGCCTCAAAGAATGATAAACGAATAATTAGAAGGCTAGCTATGGGTTTCTACTTGGATGATGAGTTTTTGTACAAAAGAGGACGTGACCAAACCCTTTTGAGATGTGTCGACATAGAAGAGGCGAATCAGATAATGCAGGAAATCCATGACAGAGTATGTGGAGCACATAGTAACGAACATATAATGGCAAGGCAAATCATGAGGGCTGGATATTTCTGGTTGACGTTGAAATGAGATTATTTAAGTTAAGCTCGGGAATGTCATAATACCAGATTTACATAGACAATATTAACATTCCTACTACCAATCTTCATGTCTTGGTGCCTCCTTAGCCGTTCTCAATGTGTGGCATGGATGTAATTGGCCCCATTACACCCAAAGCATCAAACGGACATCGTTTAATCTTTGTAGTGATTGATTATTTCACCAAGTGGATCGAAGTCGCTTCCTATGTCAATGTAACTCAATCAATAATCTATAAATTTTTGAAAACAGAGGTCATTTGTCGATACGGTTTACCAAAAAGAATCGGCTAAGACAATGCCAAGAACTTGGACAATGCCTTGATAAAAGAGGTTTACACACAATTTAAGATCAAGCATCCCAATTTTGTGCCATGTCGTCCAAAAATGAATGGGGTAGTCGAGGTCGCAAACAAGAATATAAAGAAGATTATTTCCAAGATAATAAAAACATATAGGGATTGGCATGAGAAACTCCGTTTTTCTCCCCATGCATACTGTACATCAGTGAGGACTTCAACTAGAGCTACTCCATTTTCATTAGTGTATGGCATAGAGGCTGTTTTAGCTATTGAAGTGCAAATCCCATCTCTACGAGTGTTAAGGGAGATGCGACTGTAGGAGGTTGAATGGGTGCAAGAGAGATATGAGTAGTTAAATTTAATTGAAAAAAATAGATTAGTAGCTTTATGTCATCGCCAGTTGTATCAGCAAAGAATAATGAAGGCTTGTAACAAGAAGGTACAACCAAGGCAGTTTAGAGAAGGGGATCTGGTACTGAAGAAGATTCTTCCATATGTTTATGATCATCGGAGAAAATGGATGACAAAATTGAACAGACCATATGAATTGAAGAAAGCTTTCTCTGGTGGAGCATTGATTCTCGCTGAAATAGACGGAGACAAGATGTCGAACCCTATAAATTCTGATGCAGTGAAAAAATATTTTGGTTAAAAACTAAGCTTGATTATTCTTAAAGAGCTACTCACATTAAGTAATATTGGCTTTATCTGTTTTTCTTTTCTTTGTACATCATGTTTGAGGTTACGTTTTACCTTGGAATCTTGCATTCTCCTTAAGGTTAATTACTTAATAAGTTGGCCATGCTCAAAGTGACGAATGATATTTTTGAAATATCCTTCACTTGATGAAAATTTCATCCTCTGTTAACCATTTTGGCCCATCTTGTTTATTCAAAATTGGCCTTTGCCGAATGATCACCCATCACGTTGGAGGACAATTTGTGAGGTTTTGGGTATGGATCGATGATTTTACAATATTGTGAGACAAACATGAGATTACGCACAATTCAAATTGAACAGATGGGCGCATTCTAAAGAATGACATTTCTGATAAGATTAACCATATTTTGAAATGATAAATGGCATTCTTTTGTTTTCCTCGTCACTTGGAAAAAATTATATCCCTTGCTAACCATTTTTAGCCTGATGTATCTTCTTTCTGGTCCATAATTAAAGTCATCCATCGAACATCATGATTGACAAGAAAGATCATGAAAAATGAAAGTAAAATTCTAAATTCATAATTTCATTTCGAAAAAAGAAAAAAGAAGAAATAAGAAACAAAGAAAGAAAAGAAATAAGAAGGAGTAAGAGCGAAGAAAAATGATTGAGAGATGGAAGGAGCAATCAAAAATTCAAAATAACTCCTCATGATTTTTATAAGCTTTCACATAATATATATTTTAGCCTAGAAAACCTTTCTCTGATCGACCCTTAACCCTTAGACCACATTACAACCCTTAAAAGACCATTTTGATCGAATATGTTTGCTCAAATCAAGAAGTTAATCCTTGGGAAAATGTGACGTCTTTAAGAGCATAAAAGAAGGAGATAACTCTAGGGTGAAAACTCAAAAATGAGCAATCTAGAGAGATTTCTAAAAAGAACATATATGATATGCCCTAGAGGATAATGAAGATTTCCAAAAGAAATTGATCTTTCAGTATGAGCCCTAAAGTCATCTATTGGAGCCTATTTTAGCCCTTTCTTTGGCACCCAAACTCGAGCCGAAACTATAACCTTGGAACAAGTCCATCTCTAATTGCTCATGGCTGGTTTAAATTAGGGAATCAATTTACTTGTAGAATGTAAGATTCTATAGAAAGAAAATTTTGCTTAAATCATGAAAAAAAGAAAAAAAAAGAAACCAAAAAATAAAAAGAGAGCAAGAGAAAGGAACTATATTGAAGAATATCTACTTTAAGATGCAAATTTGCAATAGAGCATGGTACAGGGTTCACAATTGGAACAATCCAAAGTTAGGAAATGGAAATTCAGCTTCACGGGAATTAACGAGTTGAGTCTCAATGCAAGAAATTAATGTTTCAAGGGTGGATTTTCAAGTTTGTTAAGTGAATTATCATTTGAGAATTTAATTTACGAGTTATAAAATCATTTTGGAATTTGTTAAGGTGATATCCCATGGAATTATATTTTAATGATCTATTGTGTGCGGATCGGGATTTGATCTTTTTCAACATAAAAACATGATTCTCAAAATGATTACATTTTATGAAAAATTCAAGAAAGGAAGAAAGGAAAACATTCATTGCATTTAGAAGCCAAGGTGTGGAGGTCCATTTACTTTTCATTGCATTTAGATGCCCAGACGTAAAGGTCCATTTACTTTTTATTACATTTAAAGGCCTAAGTGTGGAGGTCCATTTACTTTTCATTGTATTTAGAGGCCCAGGTGTGGAGTTCCATTTACTTTTCATTGCATTTAGAGGCCCATGTGTGAAAGTCCATTTACTTTTTATTGCATTTAAAGGCCTAAGTGTGTCCATTTACTTTTTATTGCATTTAGAGGCCCAAGTGTGGAGGTCCATTTACTTTTCATTGAATTTAAAGGCCCATGTGTGGAGGTCCATTTGCTTTTCATTGTATTTAAAGACCGAGGTGTGGAGGTCCATTCACTTTTCATTGCATTTAGAGACCCAGGTGTGGAGGTCCATTGACTTTTCATTGCATTTAGAGGCCCAGGTGTGGAGGTCTGTTTACTTTTCATTGCATTTAAGGCCCAGGTGTGAAGGTATATTTACTTTTCATTATCTTTTTTTTTTTTTACAAATAAACAAGATAAAAAAAACAATATATGTAGATGAAATGAAATTAAAGAAAAAGGAGGAGGCTTTTCATATTTTGTTCTTAAATAAAAAAGGTAAAAAACAACAACAACAACAACAACAATAACAACAAAAACAACAACAACAACAAGCATTCTAGTTTCTTTATTTTTCTTTTCTTTTCTTTTTTTTCCATATACATATCTTGAGGGATCGAGTTTGGGCTCTGATAAAGGGGACGTCACTGGAACGTCGGTCCTCTGCCCCTAGGAGCCCCAAAAATCCCGTTTTTCCCTTCCCCTTTCTAAAAATATGTTTTTTTTTTAAAAAAAGTCATGATCTTGGGAAAAGTTTTGATTTTTTTATTTTAAAAAATTAAGTTTAGATTTTTAAAATAAAAATCTTTTTTTAGTCATTTTAAAGGAAAAGTTTAAATTTTTTAAACAAAGCTTTGATATTTTTCAATTATTTTAAAATAAAGTTTTGATTTTTAAGAACAGTAGTGATTTTTTTTGAAGAAAACTTTGATTTTGCAAAAATAAAATAAAATAAATTTTTGGCCATCGTATGCGGCAGCTCCACCATCGGAGTGCCAAACCGCAGGCCAAAGAGCCATTTGGCTCTTTGGTGGTAGAGCTATGGCCAACATAGAAGGAGGAAGAGAAAGAGGAAGAGGCTTTTTTTTTCTTGAAAAAAATGAGGTTAAAATGAAAGAATGAATAGTTTTTTTTTTTTTTTTTTCATTTATAGGTGCTAAAAATGGGTAATTTATTCCCACCCCTACTTTTAAAATTTTAAAAAATATCCCATTTTTTGTAGCATTGCTCTCACTTTCTGGCCTATTTACACCCATAACCCTTTTGTTTATTCAAACATTCGATTTAATCTGAAATTTCAAAATTAAAAGCAAATTAATTGCTACATCAGTCCTCTGTCTTCCACATTTTTTATCTTTTAGTCTTAAAATCAAGCTATGACATTTTGTTTCAATATTTAATAAATTATTTACACTTATATCTTCCCTTTCATTTGCATTTATACCTTATATATTTAATGTCAATTATCACTTTATTTTAATATTTTATATTTATTCACACTTGTATAATTTTTATTTATTCTTATTTATTCTTTATTTATTTTCACGTCTATTTATATTTATGTTTTTTTTAACACATTCCCCTTACATACATTTTAATATTATTTATTTATGTTACTTTGATTTCTTTTTTTTTTTTGTATTATGAATAAGGTTTATTATTGTTATTATTATTATCATCATGTCAAGGTCTTATTTATTTCATTTATTTAAGTTTCCTTTTTATTATTTGTCTTTTTGAAAGAGTTTTAACTTTTTATTAACTTTAGCCAATTTAATTAATTTTCCTATTTTATTACTATTCATTTTAAAAGAGAGTACTTTAGGTCACTTTTCCATCATATAATTGTTCACTTGAAGTTAGTAAATTAGGTGTTACATTTTAATGAAACCATAAGGCTTTTACATTTGGATTTAGGTTAGTTGTAACATCATTAAAACGGGGCCTTTGCATTTTATCTGCTTGCATGTAGATAGTATGGATGTCATGTTAGTTTGGACTATTTTAGGGTCGAGGCATGAGCCAGGCGTAGGCCAGAGCTGTAGGGGAAATTTGCGTTTTGGGCTTCTAGAAGAGGGGAGCTGCGTGAGCTGGGAGTTAAAGGTAGTTGTTGGTAAGAGTTGACACAAGAATCCCAGGGGTAGAGTGGCAAGGGAGGCGCCACTTAAACACAAGGGGAGTGACGCCTCATGGAAGCTGGAGGGCCATGGTTCGAGCTGCAAGAATCCTTTTGCTACATATTATTTTTGACGCCAAGGCTAGGGAGGAGTTGTGCTCAGGATGGACACTGGTGGATATGTGTTGAAGGAGTCAACACATTTGAATTGGTGGAGAAGAGAAAATGTAGGAATTTGAAACATTCAAACTGATTTGAATGAGTGGTCAAGAGAAATTTATAGAGATGGACATGGGAGCTCAGAGTTGGCCGAAACTTGAACTCTGGATAGGAAAGGAGCAATCGGTTTTGGGTGCTAGTAGAGGGGGTGGCCGAATGTGGTCGGCCTTGGTGAAGTGGGTTTATTCGGCTAGTTGGGGGCATTTGGAACTCTTTTTGTCCGATTTTCTTTTGGTGGTGATTTCTTATTTTCTTTCCTCTCAAAGCCATAGCCGAATTCTTCTACTCTTCCTCTCATCTTGAGTCAAAACTGAAACCATTACCCCTCCCTCTCTATTGACTTCTTTTCTTTCTCTTCTTTTGGATCTATAGCCGAAACCTACATTGCCCTTTACTCATCATCTTCGTTCGTCTTCCTTATCTATAAGCATCAAAGCCGAATACCCTTAGCCATACTATTTCTTCTCCATAGCCGAATCTCCTTACCATTATTTCCCCCTCATTTCTTTTCAATCTTTTGAGGAGCCGAACCTGTTTCTTATATTTTCCTTCTTCCCTATTTGGGTACTCTCATACCGAAACCTCAAATCTCATTCTTCGTTTCTTTTTGCACCTCTTCTTTTCTTGTCAGCCGAAACTTGTGGAAGCTTCAACCCTTACCGAAAACTTATCAACTTTTCACACATCTCTTTTAACCTTTGGCCGAATATCATCTGCTAAAATATCCCCCTTCAATTTCATCTTTCTCTTTGCATAAGTGGAACACTTCCGGCATTTGGGTAAGTACTTGGCACTATGGCCGAATCTCTTCCATCTCTATTCCCTTCCCTCTATCATTTTTTATAGGGAGAAAAGCTGGGATCTGACATCTGTTTTGGGTAGTTCTTTAGCCGAATCCCTTTGGCGCTCTCATAATTGGTTCTTTGGTTCTTGTAACAGCAGATCGTCGTTATCTACTCTCCTCTACTCTCAATCGATTTTGCTAGTGTTGTGGTAAGTGACCCTGCCATTCAATCTTTTCTTATTGCGTTAAATGCCAAAGGCAGTAATTAAATCTTGTAGATCTTGGCCGATTGAAGGGTGTTAAGGAAGGCTTGATGTTGTCGACTGGGTACTTGCTCAGTGATTTGGTCTGTCACTGAATCTTAAGGATTTGGCAATCTAGGTAAGGGATCTGTTCATTCAAGTTTTATATCTCTAGTTGTTGTTATTTCGTTACTTTAATCTGAGTTAGTGACTAAGGTTTGTTATGGACTCGAAAGGCTAGCCAAGCGTTAGGAGGGGTTGGATCTGAGACCCTAGCCCCTACGATCAAAAAGAGGGCAGTGTCGGCTATTCGCGATTGGCCACCTAGGTGTGGGCCGGCAGCTGAGCAAAATAGTAGGTAGATAGCGGTAGTGTCGGTTAACGACAGTGTCGAAATAGAGAGCGTCGTGTTACGAGTAATCAGGTGTGTAACTCTTACACACTTCGTAAGTTAATATGTTATTATTTTGTGATTTGTCAAAAGTAGGAATAACTGTAGAAATCAATGTGTTACCCATGTAGGTAAAAGCGAGGATGCTGGGTAAGTTTGTTGTGGCTGTAAACGACATTTGCTTATGTTAAAATCCACCAGTGCCATGTTATTGAACGCATGTTGTTTTATATGTTAAACATGTTCATACCTGACTGTAAGCATGTTCATGAAAAACGGGTAATGAGAGGAGGGGGAAGGTATGATTTCAGACTGTCACCAGTGGTTTGGTACCACACGGTGGGTTGGCCCTGCTTACTATAATATTGTGACTAAGTCTCAGTGGTTTGGCACCATCGGTGGTTTGGTACCACATATATCTATCTTTGTGACTCGTCCCAGTGGTTTGGTACCATAGTGGGTTGGCCCCACTTATCGATACGGGATTGTCATCAGTGGTTTGGTACCACAATGTGGGTTTGCCCCACATATATTATTTGTGACTACGGTCACTAGTGGTTTGGTACCACATATATTATTTGTGACTTTGGTTACCAGTGGTTTGGCACCACCAGTGGTTTGGTACCACACGGGGTAGATTTGGGAGCTACGGATGGTTAGGTTTTGGGTTGCATGGCATGCATGTTCGCTTATGAAATTCTGTAAGGGATTATAATCTTCGGGATAGGGATTTACACACTGAGTCTCGGTGACTCTCCCCTTCCTTTACATTTTGCAGATAACCCCTAGATCGCGGATGTGGAGCCGGAAGAGACTCGAGGTGGCCATGCTCAACAGTTTGCTTATTTTTATTGGTTAATTTCAGATTTTCTTTGCTTTTAATTTTGGTTTTTGGGTTTTGTAATAAGGCCACTAAACTTTTACTTTTGGGGATTACTTATTTAGGCAAATACTTTGAAATTGCGCTAAAACACTAAAGCATGTTTAAAAGAAAAATAACCTGTAAAATGAATGTTTTCACAAACTTTAATGAATTTTGGGATTTTTCCAAAATATCACCATCGGGTGTTCTGCAAGCATGTGATAATATCAAGTCAACACGATTTCCTTAAAAACTAAGTTTTAAAATAAACACAGCAACTTACCTTAACCAACTCGGCTTTTCATAAAGTCAAAAGATTTCTTAAAATAAGAGACAACAACTTGGTTCCCAAAAATGCTTCTTTACAAATTAAGTCAACAACTTGTTTTCTTCAAGAACGGTTTTTCCTGTGACAGCTTGAATTCGGTCGTAGCGTTTTGACCTGGTTTAGGGTGTTACAATTTTAGTATCAGAGCCTGGTTTAAAAGCTCGGCTGTGAGCCTAAGGCCCAAAATATTTTCAATATGAGGTTACGGAATGATTTTGGTGGAAAATGCATGATTCGGCACCAATCCGCAAAGGTAAGTCCCTTAACTACTGTTTATGTGTTTCGATGATTGTGATATGAATGATAGTAATAGGAATTCACCTTAGAGATTGAAACCTGTAGGATTGTGTGAACTTGCGAGAACAACTACTATAATAAAATGTTCATAAAATTGTGCTGTAATAAAAAGTGGAAGAAGACTAACTCATAAAATTCTTAAATTAGATTAATTCGAGAACGGTAGTCATGAGCACTCGAGGACGTAGGCGTAATACGCGTGGTCATGGTAGAGGTAGGATGACTGTGTCGGAACAGGTAGGGTCTGGCCATGGGTCGAAAAATGAGGTACCACCGCCAATAGCTGTGGGCACGGAGTTTCAGGATCAGACGAGTGGTGATGACGTGGTGTCACAGGCGGGTGCAGGCGTTGGAAGGGGAGCTCAGAAATCTGTGTCCAAACGACTTCGAGCCAATGGGGCAGAAGTATTCAGGGATGTTTCTAGTGTGGCACCCAATACAACTGAATACTGGCTAGATGCGACCGAACGCATAATGGACGATTTGGACTTTACGGCTGAGGAGAAGTTGAAAGGGATAGTGTCTCTTCTCCGGGATGAGTCTTATCAATGGTGGCTCACGGTCAGGGATGGTGCAATGGTTGATGACATCACCTGGGATTTCTTTAAGGCGGCTTATCAGAGGAAGTACGTCGAGTCCAGTTATATTGATGCGCAGCGCAAGGCGTTCTTGAATTTGGTCTAGGGGAGTAAGTCAGTATCGGAGTATGAGGCAGAGTTTCTTCGGTTAAGTCACTATGCTCGGGGTATCGTGGCCGCAGAACACGAGCGCTGTGTCAGATTTGAGGACGGCCTGAGAGATGAGCTGCGGATGTTGATTGCCCCACAGCGGGAGAGAGAATTTACTGTCTTGGTGGAGAAGGCCATGATAGCTGAGGAGGTAAAGCAGTAGGTGAAACAGAATCAGGATAGGCATTTGAATAAGAAGAGTTCTGGGTCATCAGGGTTTGCCAGGAATTCGCAGAAAAGGGCCAGATTTGACGGGCCGAGTCAAACTGCAAAGCCTGCTGCTACTACTCAGTGGCCGCCACAGTGTGCTTGATGTGGGAAGTCTCATTTGGGAGAGTGTTGGACAGGAAACACAGGGTGCTTCGAGTGTGTATCAACGGAGCATCGAGTAAGGGATTGTCCACGTAAGCTAGCTAGGATGCAGTCTGAGGGTTAGGGGCGTGTTTAGTTTAGAGGTGGTGGACAGCAACCACAGAGGGGTCGCGGTTCGGCCAGTGGAGGTAATGGTTCTGGACGAGGTCGTGGACCACCGGGTAGAGGTACCGGGAATACTGAAGCAATACAGCTGGGGTTGGTCTATGCAGTAAGGCGTCGAGAGGAGGGCGACATACCGGACGTCATAACCGGTATGTTCTTGATTTTTGGATTGCCTTATACTGCTTTGATAGATGTTGGTTTGACGCACTCCTATGTTGCTAGTAGTATAGTGGGAACTATGAACTTAGTCTATGAGATTTCTTCTAGGGAGATGACAGTAATTAGCCCTCTAGGTCACTCTGTAAAAGTAAACAAACTGTATAAGGATGCGCCCCTGGAACTTTAAGGGGTAGTGTTTCCAGCTGATCTAATGGAACTGCCATTCGGGGAGTTCGATTTGATCTTAAGGATGGACTAGCTAGTGAAGTACCAAGGAAGTTTGGACTGTACAGCCAAGCATATGGTGTTGAGGTCTACTGAGGGTGAAGAGGTGGTAATGATAGGCGATAGAAGGAATTACCTATCCAATATAGTATCCATTCTGAAGGCCGAGAAAATGGTGAGGAAGGGTTGCGAGGCGTTCATGGTTCAAGTTTGTGCATTGGAGGCCAAGGAATCAACAGTAGAGAATGTCCGAACGGTAAAGGAATTTACCGATGTATTCCGGGTCTGCCTCCAGATCGCGAGGTTGAGTTTGGTATAGGCCTACTATCGGGAACCGCGCCAGTGTCTATTACCCTATATAGAATGGCACTGAAGGAGTTGGTGGAGCTAAAAGCGCAAATTAAGGAATTATTGGACCGGGGTTTTATCCAGCCGAGCGTATCACCTTGGGGAGCGCTTGTGCTTTTTGTTCAGAAGAAAGACGGAATAATGCAGATGTGTATAGATTACCGTCAGCTGAATAAGTTGACAATTAAGAATAAGTACCCATTACCGAGGATAGACGAATTGTTCGATCAACTTAAGGGTGCATCAGTCTTCTCTAAGATAGATCTGAGGTCAGGGTATCATCAGCTTAAGGTAAAGGAGGCCAATACCCATAAGACGGTGTTTCGCACTCGTTATGGGCACTACGAGTTCTTGGTGATGCCATTTGGGTTGACCAACGTGCCAGCAGCATTCATGGACATGATGAATCGGGTGTTTCAACCATACTTGGACCAGTTCGTCGTGGTGTTTATAGACGACATTCTGGTGTACTCGAAGTCTGAGGAGGAGCATGATGCGCATCTACATGTGGTCTTGCAGATTCTGAAGGAGAAGCAACTATTCGTAAAGTTTAGTAAGTACGAGTTCTGGCTAAAAGAAGTAACTTTCTTGGGTCATGTGGTGTCAGATGAGGCGATTAGAGTGGACCCTCGGAAGATTGAAGCGGTATTGGAATGGAAACCACCTAAGTCTGTAGCGGAGATTCGAAGTTTTCTGGGTTTAGCAGGATATTACAGAAGATTTGTGGAAGGGTTTTCCTGGATTGCAGCACTGTTAACCAAGTTGCTGAGGAAAGGGGTTCCATTCGTATGGTCAGACAAACAGCAAGAAAGTTTTGACAAGCTAAAAAGGATTTTGACAGAAGCTCCGGTGTTAATTCAGCCTGAAGCAGGGAAGGAGTTTACGGTGTATTGTGATGCGTCGCATACTGGATTGGGATGTGTGCTGATGCAAGAGGGGAAAGTAGTGGCGTATGCGTCTCGGCAGTTGAGACCTCATGAAGTGAATTACCCGACGCATGATCTGGAATTGGCTGCAGTGGTTTTCGCTCTGAAATTTTAGAGGCACTACTTGTATGGAGAAAAGTCTATAGTCTACACGGATCACAAGAGTTTGAAGTACCTCTTGACTCAGAAGGAATTGAATTTAAGGTAGCGGAGGTGGATCGAGTTGTTAAAGGACTATGACTGCTCGATTGAATACCATCCGGGTAAGGCTAATGTAGTGGCGACGCGTTGAGCCGCAAAGTGGGAGCGGACTTAAGAGCAATGTTTGCCCATCTTAGTCTGTATGATGACAGAAGGCTGTTAGCAGAATTGCAGGAGAAGCCGACTTGGGTAAATTAGGTTAAGGAGAAGCAGCTAGTGGATGAAGTCTTAAGTGCTCGGTATTTGCAAGTGCAGAAGGGTGGATTGGAGGGTTATAGCTTGAGCAGCGATGGAGTGCTGTGTTTCCAAGGGAAAGTTTGTATGCTGAGAGATGTTGAGTTAATGCAGAGGATTCTTCAGGAAGCTCATAGCAGTTCATACGCTATGCATCCTGGAGGTAGTAAGATGGACCGGGATTTGCAGGAACAGTTTTGGTGACTGGGTTTGAAGCGAGAGGTAACAGAATTTGTAAGTAAGTGTCTGACGTGTCAGCAAGTCAAAGCTGAACATCAGTTACCTTCGGGTCTGTTGTAGCCGGTAAAGATTCCACAGTGGAAGTGGGAATAGGTTACGATGGATTTTGTCAGTGCGCTACCCCTTAAGCCTAGCAAGAAGGATTCAGTCTGGGTGATTGTTGATCGTCTGACAAATTCTGCTCATTTTATATCGGTTTAGGTTGATTACTCACTTCAAAGGTTGGCTAAGCTGTATGTAGCGAAAATCGTGAGACTGCATGGAGTGCCAGTGTCGATTATCTCAGATAGGGATCCTAGATTCACGTCAAGGTTTTGCAAAGCTTGCATCAGGCATTGGGTACAAGGTTGGATTTCAGCACGGCATTTCATCTGCAGTCAGACGGGCAGTCAGAGAGGGTAATCCAGATTTTAGAAGATATGTTGAGGGGTTGTGTTTTGGATTTCAGAGGTAGTTGGGAAGAATTTCTACCATTGGCAGAGTTTGCATACAACAACAGTTATCAGGCAAGTATCCAGATGGCACCATATGAAGCGTTATATGGGCAGAAGTGTCGTACCCCTACGTGTTGGACAGAGTTGGGTGAACGTCAGTTGTTGGGCCCAGAGTTGGTTGCTGAAACAGAGGATAAGGTTAAGCAGATTTGAGCTCGTCTAAAGGAAGCTTCGGATTGGTAGAAGTCCTATGCCGATCTTAAGCAGAAGGATATAGAGTTCGCAGTGGGTGACAAACTCTTTTTGAAGGTGTCGCCGTGGAAAAAAGCGCTGAGGTTTGGTCGGAAGGGCAAGCTGAGCCCTAGGTTTATCGGGCCTTATACGGTGTTGAAGCGTGTGGGACTAGTAGCTTATCAGCTCGAGCTACCATTAGAATTGAGTCAAATCCATGACGTATTCCATGTTTATGCTTAGACGATGTCGTTCGGATCCATCACATGTTGTGCCAGTGAAGGAGATTGAGGTGAGCCCGAATTTATCTTTTGAGGAGAACCAGTGCAGATTCTGGATCGGGACGTCAAGGTCTTACGTAGGAAATCAATTCCTCTGGTGAAGGTATTATGGAAGAATTATGGAACAGAAGAGGCTATGTGGGAACCAGAGGATGTGATGCGACAACAATACCCTCAACTCTTTTGACCAGGTAATTTCGAGGTCGAAATTATTTTTAAGGGGGTAGAACTGTAACATTCTTAAAACGGGGCTTTTGCATTTTATCTGCTTGCATGTAGATAGTATGGATGTCATGTTAGTTTGGACTATTTTAGGGTCGAGGCATGAGCCAGGGGTAGGCCAGAGCTGTAGGGGAAATTTACGTTTTGGGCTTCTAGAAGAGGGGAGCTGTGTGAACTGGGAGTTAAAGGTAGTTGTTGGTAAGAGTTGACACAAGAATCCCCGTGGTAGAGTGGCAAAGGAGGCGCCACTTAAACACAAGGGGAGTGACGCCTCATGTAAGCTAGAGGGCCTTGGTTCAAGCTGTAAGAATCCCTTTGCTACATATTATTTTTTACACCAAGGTTAGGGAGGAGTTGTGCTCAGGATGGACACTGGTGGATATGTGTTGAAGGAGTCAACACATTTGAATTGGTGGAAAAGAGAAAATGTAGGGATTTGAAACATTCAAACGGATTTGAATGAGTGGTCAAGAGAAATTTGTGGAGATGGACATGGGAGCTCAGAGTTGGCCAAAACTTGAACTCTGGATAGGATAGGAGCAATCGATTTTGGGTGCTAGTAGAGAGGGTGGCCGAATGTGGTAGGCCTTGGTGAAGTGGGTTTATTCGGCTGGTTGGGGGGCATTTGGAACTCTTTTTGTCCCATTTTCTTTTGGTGTCGATTTCTCATTTTCTTTCCTCTCAAAGCCATAGCCGAATTCTTCTACTCTTCCTCTCATCTTGTGTCAAAACCGAAACCATCACCCCTCCCTCTCTATTGACTTCTTTTCTTTCTCTTTTTTTGGATCCATAGCCGAAACCTACATTGCCCTTTACTCCTCATCTTCGTTCGTCTTCTTTGTCTATAAGCATCAAAGTCGAATACCCTTAGCCATACTATTTCTTCTCTATAGCCGAATCTCTTTACCATTCTTTCCCCTCATTTCTTTTCAATCTTTTGAGGAGCCGAACCTGTTTCTTATATTTTCCTTCCTCCCTATTTGGGTACTCTCATACCAAAACCTCAAATCCCATTCCTCGTTTCTTCTTTGCACCTCTTCTTTTCTTGTCAGCCAAAACCTGTGGAAGCTTCAACCCTTGCCGAAAACTCATCAACTTTTCACTCTTATCTTTTAACCTTTGGCTGAATATCATCTGCTAAAAGATCCCTCTTCGATTTCATCTTTCTTTTTGCATAAGTGGAACACTTCCGGCATTTGGGTAAGTACTTCGTACTATGGCCGAATGTCTTCCATCTCTACTCCCTTCCCTCTATCGTTTTCTATAGGGAGAAAAGCTGGGGTCTGACATCTGTTTTGGGTAGTTCCTTAGCCGAATCTCTTTGGGCTCTCATAATCGGTTCTTTGGTTCTTGTAACAGCAGATCGTCGTTATCTAATCTCCTCTACTCTCAATCGATTTTGCTAGTGTTGTGGTAAGTGACCCTGCCATTCAATCTTTTCTTATTGAGTTAAATGCCGAAGGCAGTAATTAAATCTTGTAGATCTTGGCCTATTGAAGGGTGTTAAGGAAGGCTTGGTGTTAGTCGACTGGGTACTTGCTCAGTGCTTTGGTCTATCACTCAATCTCCAGGATTTGGCAATCCAGGTAAGGGATCTGTTCATTCGAGTTTTATATCTCTAGTTGTCATTGTTTCGTTGCATTAATCTGAGTTAGTGACTAAGGTGTGTTATGGACTTGAAGGCTAGCCAAGCGTTAGGACGGGTTGGATCTGAGACCCCAGCCCCTATGTTGAAAAAGAGGGCGGTGTCGGCTGTTCGCGATTGGCCACCTGGGTGTGGGCCAAAATCTAAGCAAAATAGTAGGCAGATAGCGGTAGTGTCGGTTAACAACAGTGTCGACGTAGAGAGCTTGGTGTTACGAGTAATCAGGTGTGTAGTAATCAGGTGTGTAACTCTTACACACTTTGTAAATTAACATGTTATTATTTTGTGATTTGCCAAAAGCTGGAATAACTATAGAAATTGATGTGTTACCCATGTGGGTAAAAGCGAGGATGCCGGGTAAGTTTGTTGTGGCTGCAAACGATATTTACTTATGTTAAAATCTGCCAGTGCCATGTTATTTAACGCATGTTTTTTTATATGTTAAACATGTTCATACCTGACTGTAAGCATGTTCATGAAAAACGGGTAATGAGAGGAGGGGGAAGGTATGATTTCAGACTGTCACCAGTGGTTTGGTACCACACAGTGGGTTGGCCCCGCTTACTATAATATTGTGACTAAGTCTCAGTGGTTTGGCACCACCAGTGGTTTGGTACAACATATATCTATCTTTGTGACTCGTCCTAGTGGTTTGGTACCACAGTGGGTTGGCCCCACATATCGATACGGGATTGTCATCAGTGGTTGGTACCACAATGTGGGTTGGCCCCACACATATTATTTGTGACTACGGTCACCAGTGGTTTGGTACCACATATATTATTTGTGACTTCGGTCACCAGTGGTTTGGCACCACCAGTGGTTTGGTACCACATCGGGTAGATTTGGGAGTTACGGATGGTTGGGTTTTGGGTTGCATGGCATGCATGTTCGCTTATGAAATTGTGTTAGGGATTACAATCTTCGGGATGGGGATTTACACACTAAGTCTCGGTGACTCACCCCTTCCTTTACATTTTGCAGATAACTCCTAGATCGCGGATGTGGAGCTAGGAGGGACTCGAGGTGGCCATGCTCAACAGTTTGCTTATTTTTATTGGTTAATTTCGGATTTGCTTTGCTTTTAATTTCGGTTTTTGGGTTTTGTAATAAGGCCACTAAACTTTTACTTTTGGGGATTACTTATTTAGGCATATACTTTGAAATTGCGTTAAAACTCTAAAGCATGTTTAAAAGAAAAATAACTTGTAAAATGAATGTTTTCACAAACTATAATGAATTTCGGGATTTTTCCAAAATATCACCATCGGGTGTTCTGCAAACATGTGATAATATCAAGTCAACACGATTTCCTTACAAACTAAGATTTGAAATGAACACAGCAACTTACCTTAACCAACTCGGCTTTTCATAAAGTCAAAAGTTTTTTTAAAATAAGAGAGAACAACTTGGTTCCCAAAAACGCTTCTTTACAAATTAAGTCAACAACTTGTTTTCTTCAAGAACGGTTTTTCCTGTGATAGCTCGGATTCGGTCGTAGCGTTTTGACCGGGTTTGGGGTGTTACATTAGTCCTTAAGATCTTATCTAGCATTTACCCTAGAAAAATTATAAATAATATATAGGGTTTTTTAGGGTTTTAAACTAATTTTGAATACCGTATATTCCTCTTTAGAATCTTAAATTAATATATAAATATTCTTTCGGACTTTCTTCAATATTAAAACTAAAGATTTTTGTAGGTGAATTGTAAATCATTAGTAGGTTTTTTTTAAGTATTTTATTTGAGAAACTTTTTAAGAAAGCTAATAAATGTTATTTAAGATATATTATTTTAGAATTTTGATGAATTTAAACCTTAGATCAAGAATTTTAAAGTGAGATAAACTATAAATCTAGCATATGATATTTTCATAGTATCTTGATAGGTTCAACATTATTAACAAAATCTTTTAATAATAATAATAATAAAAGATCGAATAAGTTGTAGATGGGTTTTAATATTTCTCTTAATTCATTGGTAATTTCTACGGTTTTTTAGAATTCTAAAATAGAATTAATTTTAGAAATTGAAGGTATTTTACTATAATTATTTAGGTATCCTTTAGGGTTCCCTTTAAAAGTAAAAATCTCTAATCTAAGTTTCAAATTAGATAAGTTTGGTGAACACATCTTAGTCAAGTTACAAGTAAACCAAAGGCATTTTCTTTAGAGTTTTTATTTAATATTTCCATAAGATTTTAGCCTAGATTGAGACATTAATACTGTAGCTCTTAAGACCAGGTACGACTATCCTCGGATAATCGTTGTGGGGGTGCTATAACCTTCCCCACATGTAACTGTACTTTAAAACCATAAATTTGGTGATGAGATCGAGTCTAGACTTTTAGGATTTTTTCGTAGTATTAATTCTAGATTTTTAGACAATAGGTGGCTAACCAACCTCGCCCTAATTTGTTAGTGGTGACTCTACGTTACTTTAGGCCCTCCGTGTCTAACTTTGCTTATTAGGCCCTCGTACTCTTATTTAGGCGACGTTATGACAGAACTAATGTACCAGAATAATCGATGGTTCCAAACTCCTCAAGTTTTACAAACCTGAATGTTGGAAAATACTTACAAACCAGAAAGTTGTAGTTTCATTCCCCCATTTAGTGACGGATTTATGCAGAATAGTAAGCGTTCCAATGGCATTCATAGAATAATCAATGAAGCCATCCTAAAGCATCATCAGTGACACTCTATTTACACAATATATTAAACTTTGGGCCAATCAGATAAAGGAGTGGAACAAACGCCAAAAATAGGGAACAACAACTCTGATTTCATCTCAAAGGAAAACAAAATCAATTGCTCAACAAGAAGTTAGAGAGAGTAGTCATGCAAAGTTGGATTGGATGACACATTGGATGCAGGAATCGGACCCAATATTTCAGGAGTTTGCATGATAGAACAATACTAGGGTATCTAATTATATGCTAGATATTTTGGGCCGATGTATCCTGAGCAAGAGGAAGAGCCACGTGAAAGCGAAGAGGAAGGAGATGATGAAATAGTTTTTGAGGAGGATGCCTGATTAGGAGTAGGAGTAATAGAAAATTTTTATTTTTTTTGTTGCGAAAAAAAATTATTTATGAACCTTACAAGGAAGGAACACAACAATCTTAAGCGATCAATGATCGAAGGAGGAAGCACCCACCAATAGTCTTTGGAACTATCACGATCAATCGGATAACTTATTTCCTTATTTTTTTAAAGGCTACACATTGTGGACAATGTGTTATCTAAAGCGTGGGGGTGACATAGAAAATTTGATTTAAATTTTTATGCTTTTTTCTTTTCATTTGTGTGCTTGAGCTTGTAGAAGTACAAGTGATAGGTTAGGAGCATGAACATAGGTTGCTTGTATTTACAATAAATTTGGCATGAGGATTGGTGATTTTAAATTTTTGTTTATTAGACTATTAGGTTCTATATATTACACTGTAAGTAGGCATTAAAGCAATTGAATGTACTAACTGATGTGGAGAATACAATGAAACGAGCATGCTAGTATGAATGATAAATTGTTGAATCAGTGGTTGCTTGGTTGATTAGAGTTCTGAATATTGAGTTACCTGGGGATGGCCTAAGGCATTGTTTGAAATACACCCAGAGCAAAAAAGTTAACCCTGTATTTATCTTTAATACCTATTTTTGAGCCAGAAAACACTTCTTGATGAACCTTTGTACAAAATCCGAGCCAAAACATCAATTTGTACTTACCTTTTTTTTCTTTAGTCTCGAACTACACTACTATAGACGTTTGGCCATACGTCTTTTCCTTTGATATTTTTTTTCCATGTTGCTTAAGGACAAGCATTGATTTAAGTGTGGGGGAGTTTGATCTGTCGTAATTTGGTGTAGTTGATTAAACTAATTTTCACACTTTAGGAGCTTGAACATAAGCATTTTAGTTGTGTTTTCATTAAATTTTGGCAAGTTTAGTTAAGTATAATAAAATGAGTAAGTTGAGTCTTTTATTGACCTTAAGGGTCGAATGATGCCTAAGGGTGAGCTAATATACTTTATGAGTGTGCAGGAGACGATTTAATGTGATACTGGTCACTAGGTTGCAACACAGAGCATGTGATGTTGCAATATAAGGAGTAGAATAAGAAAAGTTCAACACTGCCTTCAATGTCGTGACACAGCCTGAGGATGTCGTGACATAACCTTGAAGACACCCTGAAGTTGAGAATACTGCCTTCGATGTCGCAACACAGGACATGATGTGTCGAGACAACACCTCTATATTGGAAACGAATACGAGTTAGGGGCATTTTGGTCCGTACAATCCAATTTTAAGCTCAGAAATGTCATCTAACCTAGGGTTAAGGATGATAACTATTCTATGTCTATAAATAGGCTCAGATAACACATGTTGTGGACACCGTTTGCCATTGTATAATTTTCTCTTTATATTTTAAACTTCACATTTTCTTTTCTTTTAGGTTTTTAGATTTTCTTCTTGTTATTGTTATTTACTTCTAGGGAGAAA
Source organism: Gossypium bickii (assembly GCA_025503065.1). Taxonomy (NCBI): domain Eukaryota; kingdom Viridiplantae; phylum Streptophyta; class Magnoliopsida; order Malvales; family Malvaceae; genus Gossypium; species Gossypium bickii. The sequence goes on from CP106715.1 coordinate 101,721,724, forward strand.
TCATATTTTGAAATTATTCTCTAACTCTATGAGGATTCTGCACTTAAATTCAATACAATTAGGCTTCTTCTAAACTCTATTCTTAAAATTGTTTTGTATGCTCATTCTTTCATTCAAGTTTCTATTGTTTACTAGATCCATGAGGAACTAATCCTCCTATGGGGGATTAACGAATGGAGGTATGAATAATTAAATGTTTCGTAGGGATTTCTTAAGGGATCAACTTTTCAGAGAAGAAAAAACCTAAATCCTTGGCCTGACAACCCTATGAAGTCATCGATATGGGAATTAACTGTAACACCCCTAACCCGTATCCGTCGCTGAATTGGGGTCACAAGGTGTTACTTAACAGAAGTTGAACACTTTGCTTTAAAAAAAAATTTGAGCATATAGCTATATGAATTAACTATCACAAGCAATATTGCATTTTCAATCCACCATGTATAATTAAGCAAATTATAAACCACAAAAATTATATGCACTGATAACTATTTTGAAATTAGCCATTCATTCATGACATGTATACACTTAACCATGTGACTCATATCCTATTCGACTAGCAAGTAAAATATCATACTATTTTCTGTCCAAACACATATACAACTTTAATATCATCACCCTATGGACAAACATAACATTTATGCAACATTTTTAATACACATAATGGTCTATCATCATGAACCAATATAAAAGCACAAAATGTAACCCTTATATACCCTATTCACATGTTAATTACCAAGCATAAATCACATTCACAAACCGATTCCACTCTCTCACCCATTTTGGCTATTAAAATTAGGTACAAGGGTAGTACAGAGAGCTTTACCATGCAATATTAAGCTAACCTTTGTCAGTACAATTTGTAATCATCCTTAGCCATCACAAGCCGAACCCAAGTATTCAATTTCTTATAACAATTACAATGGCATATGCACACATTTTACTAATAACTTGTCACTCATAAACATTAACTTGACATCTTTAATAATCCAAATAGACCAAATTAAGTCACAGCTGAAAGTACATTCTCTCAACTATATCTACCACATTCGAACCAAACCAAAACAATTGCAAAACATATCAATATGTCATGTTTATCCCAAACGCAAACACATCTATATATAATAGGCATATTACTTATTTAATATACTACATGTTATAACTCGTCAAAGCATCCGTCACTTTCTTCATTGTTAAAACACATGACCACACACCACAACATGTATATCATATGACCACTTTCCATACATGATTAAACCATGACCGAATTTCACATCCCTTAATATTAATAATCAAACCACTATATCAAGAACATAGGAATTAAACTTGATCAAAAGAAATAGCCATTTTTGCAAGGCTAAACATATATACATGATCGAATGTCATTAGTCTAAACCTTAGTCTAACCTATACATGCCTTCGATTCAAAACTAAGATTAAGTACCAAAAAGGGGTGATAGTGTGGTTGACTTTTTCGACGATCCTCAGATGCCCGTAGCTTGATCAAAATCTATAAAACAGAACAAAGAGCACACACGGAATAAGCTCACTAGCTTAGTAAGTCTTAAGCAAATTTAAAGAAAATAATTCAATTTGACACCTAAACTTTCCATGTAACACCCCTAACCTGAATCTGTCGCCAGATAAGGGTTATGAGACATTACCAAACTAGACTGTGAACATCGCAGGCAATTACCTCAATTCATACATTTATCTAATTCTAAAGTCATAGATTGAACTTTGATTACCAACTAAATTCATTTACTTAGGGCACATAACATCATACATATATCAACTTACCATATTTGATACCACTTTATTTCATTAACAGATTATCAAATAGTCTATGCCAACCTTCATACTAATAAGATATTATTAGTTTTTGGCTATGATGTCATTATTCACAAGACCAAATTGTACCTATTATAAACATCAAGACCATGGCCGAATATATGGTAAACGAATCCTTACCACTTTGCATCACAATGACATAACCATATGCATCATCTAGTAAAAAAAAAGAAAACCATATATATATATCCTCATCAAAACACGAAATAAAAGCCATATTCGTATGGCTATAATACATATTTTATTCAAGTTTCCAACTCAAACTAGGACATTAGTCACCTTATACATGCCTTTATTCAAAATAAACTATACTAAGGTGTACAAAAAGATGATAGTGTGGTTGACTCACTGACGTTTTCTCGAGCCCGTAGCTAGATCAAATCTATAAAATAGAACATTAAACACACACGGGTTAAGCTATCGTAGCTTAGTAAGTCATAAGCAAATAATAACCCAATAACAATAATAATCTAATAAAACGTAACCAAACCATACTTGTAAATTCAAATATCCACATGTAACTAAACATGAAATAAGTTTTGTCCAAACAAGCATCTCTTTTCACTCGGTAGCAATAGAAATTTCATTTGACCGAACACATACTATCATAATACATTTATACAATTCACATTTCCTTAAGTCATAATCTCGCATTCAATTTCCTTATAGACAAATGCACATATAAACTTTGGCATGAATATAAATTTCGCATTTACATGTCATATATATATTTTTAACATTAAATCGAGTATAACCAATCATATGCTTAAACATATGGTTTAATTCACTTAATTCATAGCTTAATTTAATTCAAATATTGCCTCCATGGCATTGATAATTTATTAAGGTACAAACAAGCCATACTTATGAAATTTAACTACCAAACATTTATCCACGCCTGAATTATAACATTTCCAAACACACATTGATCATTAATATGTTTAATATCCCATAGACCTTAATTTCGCCAATTATATATATATATATATAGGCATAATCCCTATAAACACGTTAAGGGTTCACATTTAAAATACCTACTAATCGAATGCACATAATTCTTTTAATATTAATATAAATTTCACAATTCAATTCATCCCTCAGGTAACATTAGGCCGAATATAAGCTCAAAAAAAAATCAAACATTAATATCACATATTTGTGCATTAATCCATATATGGCTTCTCATGTACACATTCACTACCATTAACATCATTTTTAACTTATATCACATATCAAATAATTAACTTACCTTATTTCTAAAAAGGAAATAAATTGTTACATACCTGTTCACTTTAACTCATTTAGCACGTTTGATTATTTTTACCGTTGCTTCGTAAAATTTGCTAGGCATAAAGCATCATGTAATACACCACCAAGACAGAGCCTGCTAGGCTTAAAGCCTGTTATTATACACCGGCACAAGGCCTGCTAGGCTTAAAGCCTGATACTATCATATTTATAAAGCTGTTTCGCAACCAATTCATATATCGAAACTTTTATATACTTCATGATCCTTGTACGAATTTTTTTTTTCGAACATCATATTTCAATCGAACTAAACGTAATCATATTAAATTATACTTTTAAAATAATGATCCATCTAAGCCACCCTTTAACATACATATTCGCATATTATAAATATGAACATATACCAATAAGCACATTCCAACCAACTCTTTTTTCCTATCATTTACCATCACATTCAGTCACACTCAAATAAACACATATTTATTTGTTCACCACCACCATCACATATTTCAGGGTCCAACTATTAAATACTACTCAACTCATAATTATTTATCCGGTCAAACATATCAAAATTTCATACATAAGGCAAATATATACATTCGGCCAACATCAATATTTAGTCTTATACCCTATCACATTGGTAACATTTATATATATATTTATACATATTTTAACCATCCAAGGTATTTATATAATAAACACATGTTCATGATACTATCATATTCTGCAAACACATTTAAAGTCACCATACCACATTTGGCACCATAAAATATATATATATACTCACACATATCCGAATATTTATTTCCCATACATATATATATTTATATACTTTTATCCCTTATCACAAGTGCATATATTTTGCCAACTCAATTATTCAAAGGTTATAGATATATATATACATGTATTTATTAATCCGCATTCGGCTCTTTAAAAATATTGATACAAAATTTCCAAATCAACATGTACTATTTTACGTACATAATTTACAATGTTTTATTGCTTAAAGACTTACCTCGATAGTTGTCGAATTAAGCTTCCCGGCTACTCGTTAATTTCCTTGATCCAAAACCTTTCCCTTTTTGTACTTGACCTAAATAATTTAAATTTGAGCTCATTCATTACTCTTCTACTAGATTTGGCCATAAACGAATAAGGGACAATTATAAATTTAACCTTGATATTTCACATGTTACTCAATTATATACAAAGTTTATAATTATTAAAAATCATGCCAATTTATTCACTAATTAGTTAAGGCCGATTGTTTCCCCTAGCTCATTAAAATTCCATATAATACTCAATTTAATCCAAACCTAAGATTTCTTCCAATTTTACATATAATAGCACATTCCTTCCTCATAGCCGAACCTACCTAATAACCATAAAAATTCATACTAATTATTTAACAAGTTTAATGCCACTATTCTTCATCTCATTTAAAAATTCCTACTCAAAACATATTGAGTTTAAATATACGTTATATCCATTCATCAAGCATAGCAAACCCAAATCTATTCACCAATGGCCGAACCTATAGCATGCCCAAATCTCAAAATCTTTGACATGGGTTCGGTAATACTCAAAGAAAATAACTTAAAAATGCAAGGATTTAAGAAAATGAAGTTCAGAAGCTAACCTCATGGGAGCATGCAAGAACCGAATAATAGAGCCTAAACTTCTCTTTTCTTCCTTCCAATTTCGGCACTCAAAGGCCAAAGGTAGGAGATGACTCCCCACTACTTGTTTTATTTCAAACATGTGTTTAACAATCTTATTGACACATGTAATGGCCGATTATGGTGAGCATGAGTTTTCCCCCTTTTTTTTTCTTTGTAAATTTCGGCAAGAAGAACATCCATGGAAGATGAATTTTTCTCTCTTTCTTTTATGTATTTCCCTTATTTAATCACTTACTAAAATATTATTATTACACCACTTACTAAAATAACTAATATAGAAACATTAATCAAACACCATGCCGTCCACCTACTAGCTTTTTGGGCAATTTGACATGCAAAACCATTTATTCAAGAAACAATTCAATTAGGCCCTTCAACTAAATAAATACTATTTTAACTATTCAATCCTTTCACTTAAATTAGTCACCCGAACACACAAATTAATAAATAATAATTTAACACATACTTATCCACATAACACAAACATCAAATTAATAATAAAATATATATATTTATCACATAAGCAAACATATGATATATGTATATATTAATAGACCATATTGCCGTCCACTATGAATTTCAAAAAGGTCAATTTGCAACTAGAATACTCATATCAAGAAAGACCACTCAATTTAGCCTTATTCACTCAAATTTACCAAAATCTCAATACAAAACATATTAATCTAACATAAATCTTTCATAATTCATCAAAATCAAAAATTCAAGCATGAGTCTTGAAGTATTCAAAGCGACGATTTCAAAAACGAAGGAATTATTGAAAACCGATTAAAAACTAACCTTTAATTTAGCTAGCAAAATGGCCGAATGTACCAAGCTCCATCATTCTTTTCTTTTCTTTGTTATTCGATGGAAGAAAGGATGAATAAATCTCACTTTCATGTTGGTTTTATTATAATATAGTTATAAATTATAAAACAATTATAATATAATCTTTAACATATAAATTAATACTTAAAAACATGTGCATAAGACCACATTGCCATCCACTACAATTTAAAATGGGTATATCACCCTTTAAGGACTTCACTAAAATAAAGCCACATCAATTTAACCATAATCAAATAAAAGGCCATTTTTAACAGTGACGCGATTTAGTCCTTTTTAACTAATTGAGCACACAAACAGTTAAATTTTTATACGAAACTTTTCACACCCATTATTTTACATATAACTAACTCAAATAATAATATTAAATTATTTCTCGGACTCGAATTCATGGTCCCGAAACCACCGTTCTGATTAGGGTCAAATTCGGACTGTTACATTCCAAGTCAAATACTTGATATTACTTCAAACTTTAACAATTCACACATATGGTATCACATTATTGAACTTCAATATCGTCTTTAACCTGGCATTTCTCATTATCCTACATTTAACAAATAGTTCATTAATTCAACTTAAAATTCAAATGATAAACATCTATTTCTTGCCAAATACTCAATTCGTATGCACATCATTTTAAATGGAATCATATACAAGACCATATATATATACTTATTCACTTCACATCTTATCACTCTAAAGGTTCATATGCACGAAATATCAATATGATATCCTAACAAACAACCGAATATACATACATAATCATATACCACATTTTCGTCCAACATCACATATATATATACATATATACATTTATAATTGATTGAATATATATACTCAATTAAACAACTCACAGGTACTTACCTGTACGGCTCTGTAATTTAATTCATACGAATAAGCTTAAGTTTGTCCTTTTGTCAACATAACTCCACCAGTTTATATGTATAAGCTCCTATTTAAAAATCACCGGCATTTAGCCTGCTAGGCAATAAGCCCGAAACTCTTCACCAGTACAAGGCCTGCTAGGCTCAAAGCCCGATACATTTCACCGGCACAAGGCCTGCTAGGCATTTAGCCCGATACTTTTGATATAATTCAAATATAACATGTGCCGTGCTTATTTTAAATCACTTGTACACAATGGAATCAAATAAGTTTAACTACCATTCATAATCAAATCTTTATGTCACATTCGGCTATGATTAAATTTCAATCCAACAGTTCAAAGTTCGACATGTAAACTATATTACGAACAATATTTACAGTAATAACTTGCTTAAGGACTTACCTCGACTGTCGACGGACAACGTATACCGACTATTCGTTAACCTTTGCCTTTTCGCGATCCAAATCCGTTTTTCTTTGTTCTTGATCTAAACACATTGAAATTTAGCTCATTCAAGTACATTTCATTTCAATTTAGTCCCAAAACACATAAACAGTTAAATTACCATTTTACCCCTAATGTTTCACATTTTTACAATTTAATCCTATTTGCATAAAACAAAAAATACACAAAATTTCTCAATACCACTCAAGGGCCGAATATTCATAGGGACTAGACAAGTCCATTTCTTTCATTTATTTTGCATTTTAGTCCCCTCAAAAATTAATTTTTCCAATTTAGCCCAAATACTCAAATTTATCAAAAATCCAAAGACAAAACATATTAATCTAACATATATCTTTCATAATTCATCAACTATCATCATAAAACTCATAAACTCATCAATGCCACATTTCAGAATATTCACCAAAATCAAAAATTCAAGCATGGGTCTTAAAGTATTTGAAGCAACGATCACAAAAACGTAAAAATTATCAAAAATCGAAATCAAACTAACCGTGAATTTTAGCTCACAAGTGCCGAATTTTGGAAGTTTAAAACCCTATCTTTCTTTCTTATACATTCGGCCTTCACCAACAAAAAAGATGATTTGCTTTTTCTTTTGTTTTATTTAACATATTATATGACATTTAATCATTTACTATTAGAATCTTATTATATAAAAATTATACAATATAAAACTTAAGGTTAATCATGTCATATGTCACCCACTAACTTAAAAATGGGTTATTTACCCATTTAATACCTCATATTAAAAAGCCATCCTCATTCTAGCACTTTACACTATAGCATGCAACTTTTACACTTTACGCGATTTAGTCCTTTTTGTTAAATTGAACACAGAAACGGTTAAATTTTTCTACGAAAGTTTCACACACATTAAAGCACATATAATAAGCATAGAATATATCATTTAAATATATTTCAGACTAGAATTCATAGTCCCAAAACCACCGTTCTGATTAGGGTCAAATTCGGACTGTTACAACTCTCCCCCTTTAAGGATTTTCGTCCCCGAAAATCTTACCGTTAAACAAAGTCGGATATTGTTGCCTCATTGAATCCTCAGGCTCCCACGTAGCCTCTTCAACTCCATGCCTATTCCATGGTATTTTCACTAACGGAATTCTCTTGTTTCTCAACTCTTTCATTTCCCGAGCTAAAATACGGATCGGTTCTTCTTCGTACGTCATATCGGATCGGATTTCAATCTCAGACGGAGCGATCACATGTGACGGATCTGATCTATATTTACGAAGCATCGAAACATGAAATACATTGTGTATCTTTTCTAGTTCAGAGGGCAACTTCAATCTATAAGCAACAGACCCAATACGTTTAATGATCTCGTACGGTCCAATAAACCTCGGGCTTAGTTTGCCTTTCTGACCAAATCGACTTTCTTCCACGGAGAAACTTTCAAGAATACCCGGTCTCCGACCTGAAAGTCAATGTCTTTGCGCTTCGAATCAGCATAGGACTTTTGACGATCCGAGGCAGTTTTTAAACTATCTCTCGACATGATCACTACTATTCCGCCTCTTTAATCAAATCAACCCTGTGTATCTTATTCTCACTGAGCTCGGTCCAGTAAAATGGTGTACGACACTTGCGGCCATATAGAGATTCATATGGTGCCATTTTGATACTAGATTGAAAACTGTTATTATAAGCAAATTCAATCAAAGGTAAGTATCTTTCCCACGTACCTTCAAACTCAAGGACGCAACATCTCAACATGTCCTCAAGTATCTGAATGGTTCATTCAGACTGACCGTCTGTCTGCGGATGAAAAGCTGTACTAAAGTGGAGTTTAATACCTAATGCATCTTGCAACTTCTTCCAAAATCGCGAAGTGAATCTCGAGTCTCTGTCTGAAATAATGGAACTCGGCACACCATGTAATCTCACAATTTGAGATACATACAACTCAGCAAGTTTATCGAGCGAATAGTCTATACGAATTGGCACAAAATGAGCTGATTTGATAAATCGATCCACTATAACTCAGATTGCATCTTTCTTACTCGGTGTCATAGGCAAACCAGATACAAAATCCATAGTGATTCTATCCCATTTCCATTCAGGTATCATAATCGGCTGAAGTAACCCAGAAGGCACTTGATGCTCGGCTTTTACTTGTTGACAAATTAAACATTTTGAAACAAATTCAGATATATCCCGTTTCATGCCAGGCCACCAGTAAAACTGTTTCACATCATTATACATTTTCATGCTACCCGGATGTACCGGTAGTCGACTATTATGAGCCTCGTTTAAAATCATCTGAATCAAATCTACATTCCTTGGAATACATATTCGAACTTTGAAGTTTAAGCAATCAGTTTCGTCAATTCAAAATTCTGACTCTGCACCATTTTTACACTGACCTCGTCTAGGAATCATCTCTTTGTCGATTTTCTGTGCATCACAAATTTGCTGAATAAACATTGGTCTTGCTTTCAACTCGGCTATGATCGAACCATCACCAGACATAACCATATGTGCGTTCAACGCACGAAGAGAAAACAGTGATTTTCGACTTAAGGCATCTATAACAACAATGGCTTCCCCGGATGGTAATCAATTACTAATTCATAGTCTTTCAACAGTTCTAACCATCTGCGTTGTCTCAAGTTCAAATGTTTTTGAGTCATTAAGTACTTTAGGCTTTTGTGATTTGAATAAACATGACATTTTTCGCCAAACAAGTAATGACGCCATATTTTCAAAGCGATAACAATGGTTGCTAGTTCCAAATCATGAGTCGGATAATTTCTTTCGTGAGGCTTCAATTGTCTCGAAGCGTAGGCTATGACTTTGCCTTCCTGCATCAAAATGCAACCCAACCCATTCAATGAAGCATCACTAAAAATAATAAATTATTTACCCGATTCAGGCTGAGCTAACACTGGAGCTTCGGTTAAAAGGGCTTTCAACTGATCAAAACTTTTCTGACACTTTTCCGACCATTCGAACTTGACATCCTTCTGTAGCAGCTTTGTCAAAGGTGTAGCTACCATGGCAAAACCTTTGACGAGTCGTGTGTAGTATCCTGCAAGTCCCAGAAAGCTTCGAATTCTAGAAACATTCTTTGGTCGTTTCCAATCAAGTATAGCCGATATTTTGTTTGGATCAACCCGAATACCTGACGCTGAAACAACATGACCCAGGAAGCTGGCTTCATTCATCCAGAACTCACACTTACTAAACTTTGCATACAACTATCGATCTCGTAAAGTTTGTAGCACTAATCTCAAATGCTCGGCATGCTCGGTTTTATCTTTGGAGTAGATCAGTATATCATCAATAAACACTACTACAAATCGATCCAAAAACTGTCTGAAAACCCGATTCATCAGATCCATAAAAACAACAGGTGTATTAGTAAGTCCAAAAGGCATAACCAGAAACTCAAAATGTCCGTACCTCGTCCGGAATGCAGTCTTTGGCACATTCGTATCTCTGACTCGCAACTGATAATAACCCGATCTCAGATCTATCTTTGAGAACACTGAAGCCCCTTTTAATTGGTCAAACAAATCATCAATTCGAGGTAATGGGTATTTATTCTTTATTGTCACTTTATTCAGCTGCTGATAATCAATACACATTCACATAGTCCCGTCTTTCTTTTTCACAAACAGAATTGGTGCACCCCAAGGAGACAAACTCGGTCGTGCAAAGCCCCTATCTGTCAACTCTTGCAACTGTGCTTTCAACTCTTTCAACTCAGTAGGTGCCATCCGATACAGCGCTACCGAAATCGGAGTCGTCCCTGGTACTAATTCAATACCAAACTCAATCTCTCGTACTGGTGGTAAACCCGGTAATTCTTCAGGAAACACATCTGGGTATTCACACACAATCGGTACAGATTCAATCTATTTTTCAGACACTTTATTATAAAATACATAGGCCAAATAAGCTTCACATCTTTTTCACACATACTTTCAGGCTAGCATCGAGGATATTACTGTAGGCAACCCATTTAAATCACTAGGTTCAACTCGAATGATCTCACCATTCTCGCATCTCAAATCAACAATTTTTCTCTTGCAATTCACCGCTGCATCAAGCAAAGTTAACCAATCCATTCCCAAAATTATATCGAACTCATCGAAAGGCAACAACATTAAGTCAGCTGGAAAGTAGGAATCCCGAATCATCAATGGGCAACCTTTACACACTTTATCAACGAGAACACATCTACCCAAAGGGTTGGACACACGGATCACAAACTCAGTAGACTCAACTGGCAGAGTCTTACTGGATACTAGAGTTTCACATACATATGAATGAGTCGAACTAGGATCAATCAATGCAATCACAGTAGTATCATAAAGTATGAAAGTACCGGTAATGACATCTGGGGAAGAAGCATCCTCTCTGGCTCGTATAGCATAAGCTCTAGCTGGAGCTCTACCCTCTGATCGAACTACAGTGTCCTTCGTCCCTCTCTGACTACCACCTAAATTGCCTGAATGTCTGGGTGGTCTACCTCGTGCTGACGCGCTACTCGATTTAATGTTCTGAGCCGTATTTTGCTCGACTAGCATCAGGCACTCTCGAATGAAATGGTCTGACGATCCACATTTAAAGCAGGACCGATCACGGAATCTACAACTTCCAGAATGCCATTTCCCACAATGTTTGCACTCAGCCCGGTTCTGCGGAACATTACCAACACTAGCCATCGAAGTGGCTCGGGAACTCACTGGAGGTCGATCACGTCTAGGCAAGTCTGAAGTAGCTTTATGTCGGCTGAATTCATCTCTGAACTTCTCAGGCACTGAATGGAAAGTCTTACTCGATGATCTTTTACGAGTGTCTCTAGCTTCTATTTCAGCCTTTCTCTTCTCTTTTCCGAGCTCTTCAGCTTTACAAGCTCGCTCGACTAGTACCACGAACTCTTTGATTTCAAGAATGCCAACAAGTAACTTTATGTCTTCATTCAGACCGTCTTCAAATCTTTTGCACATAATGGCTTCAGTTGATATACACTCTCGGGCATAACGGCTCAATCTAACAAACTTCTGCTCATATTCCGTCACAGTCATACGACCCTGTTTTAATTCCAGAAATTCTTTTCGTTTTTGATCGATGAATCTCTAACTAATATATTTCTTACGAAACTCGATCTGGAAGAAGTCCCAAGTCACTTTTTTCTTTCGGAACCACTGATACTAGTGTGTTCTACCAGTGATAGACAGTGTCCCGAAGTAGAGATATAGCACACTTTAGGCAGTCATCTGGAGTACAGGATAGCTCATCAAGTACCTGAATAGTGTTATCAAGCCACATCTCGGCTCGTTTTGCTTCATCATCATCATTGGCTTTGAATTCTTCGGCCCCATATTTCCTGATTTTATCAATGGGAGGCCTACTAGATCTCATCGGATCTATCATCGGGGGTGCTGAAGGTACTAGAGTTGGATTAGACGTGTAATATCCTGAAATTGGGCTTATGCATTTTTGCTTAATTTTATGAAATAGCATGTCCATTGTGATATGGATGTGTTGTGTGCATTTTTAGAACCTTGGAAATGTAAGGAAATGTCTTGGAAATGTAACGAAATGTCTTGTCTTGGAAATGTAAGGAAATGTCTTGAAAATGTAAGGAAATGCCTTAGAAATGTTAAGTTTTAAAGTTTAAAAGAGGGAACTAAGGCAACACAGCCTTAAGAAAATTTATGGAGGAAATATGACATGAAATTAGGCTTGGAAAAGTGGCTTGGAGATGCCACTTAGAGCTCCGGAAATGACGCCACATGCTAGGGGGAAGGACTTGTGTTCGAGTCGTGTGGGAAGCAAAATTTTAAAGCCTTTATTTTTGCTAAGTGGTGTCAATAAGAGGGAGGAGTGGACGGCAAGCAAGGAGCTTTAGATAGGTTCCAATTCTTTTTAAAAATTTGGCTAAATAGGGGATAATTGATGGATTATTTTTATTAAATTTTAAATAAAGAGATAGAGAGAAAAGCAAGGAATTTGATAGTGTTGGCCAATTAAGGGACTCTTGGGCTAGTAATTTCGGCTGAACAAGGAAAAGAGAGGTCATTCTTCATTTATTCTTTTCCCTGATGCCTCTGCCGAATTCTCTCTTTCTCCGCAAGTCATCATTCTTTCTCTTTTCTTTTGGTCTAGCCGAATATATCTCTCTCTCAAAGGTTCTTCATAGTCGTTCTTCCTAAGTTTTATATTCCTCCATTATCATTCTTGCTGGGGCCGAAATTTTTGATCCATACCTAGGCCATAGCCGAATCTTTGAGGGGCTTCAAGCAGAGGTGTGCCGACTTGTGCATTAAGGGTAAGTGTTTCCTATGCTAGTAATCGATTTGATCTCTTCTTCATAAGTGTGCTGAAATCTTGTGATTAGGCCTTGATTTTAGGCATAGTCGAATGTGCATAGTGCCATAATAAGTGTTTGTGTGTAGCTAGCGTTAAGGATCATCAAAAGAGTCTTTCGGGATTGAAGTGATCAAGGTAAGTCATATGGGATATTCGGCCAAGGGCCTATTCTAGTATCTAGACTTGTTTCTTATTATCTTAAAAACCGAAAACTAACCTATGAAGAGATCTAGTGCTTGGCCGAATACGAGAAGGAACAAATTAAAGTTTTCGGGAATTGATTATTGGAGAAATCGGCACCAAGGTAAATTTTGAGTTATAACAATCCTATTGGGATTTGGATTTATAGCCGAATAGGCTTTTACTAAAGATACTAAGTGTGGCCGAATGTAGGGAGTTAAGGATCTAAGGCAGTAGATCGAATTTCGGGATTTCAGTGAATTTGTTAAGCGAATCAGGTGTGTACCCCACACTAAACCTTAATAGTTTTATGGTATTGATTATATGCATGTGTTAATATGAATGTGGAAAATATGGCTAAGTACCATGCTATGGTACAAAGTACCCAGGTACGTTTCCTACTCCTACTAGGAATATGAATATATGTTATATATTACATGTGAAAAGTGATTAGAATGTGAATTAAGGCATGATGTGCATGATATGTATGATATGGGGCATTCGGGTTATATGAATAGGGGAAGTGAATGTGGTGACTTCGGTCACATTATCTGAATGTAGTGACTTCGGTCACATTATCTGAATGTGGCGTCACATGACACAAATATTATCTGGTGGCTATGCTACGAAAATTATAAGGGCGATGAGCATGTCGTCTGCAGCGGCAGCCTTTGATGGTGTGTAGCGGATGGAGGGTTGACTTAGTAGTCCCCATGGTGTGCAGGATGGTACGGGTGATGTGTAGCGGATGGCATATAGGTTTGGGTTCGGGTTGCATCACTTTTTCCTATCTGATATATAAATATGTATGTGATATGATACTGCATGCCTGAGTTGTTAGATTTTAGTGTTGGTTACACATTGAGTCTGTTTGACTCACCCCGTTGGGGAACTTTTTCTTCCAGGTGACGATTAGTGATGGACCGGGTCGGCAGAAGCTTAGGGATGGTCGTGCTCAGCAAGGAAATTTATTTTCATTTTGGACCTTTTTATTTTATTTAAGTACTTTGAATTTAATTTTGGGTTTCAATTTGATGTAATAAGGCCATAGTTGAACTACTTATTTTACTTTGATTTATTATGTTATGGATATTTATCATTTAAAGTTTTAGTAAATTTATTTCTAAAATAAACTCTAAGTGTTTTGTCACCTAAACCAAAGAATTTTTAATAAAAGATAACCTTGTTTTCAACTCAAGCCCAACCCAACAAAAAAAAATAATGTTTCTTTCAAAACACACAGTTTCTTTTCAAAGTAACTAAAGAATTTGAACCGGATTACATCGAGGAACATACCAGATCCGGTCAAGGCTCGTAGGCCGGGTTTGGGGTGTTTCAGTTTGGTATCAGAGCCCAGTTTTAAACTCTCATCCTGTGGTTTAAGGCCCAAAACATTTTCAAAGCGAGCCCAAATAAGTTTTGTAGAAATATTTTATGAAACCAGCAGGTTTTTCTGGCATGGCACCTAAGTCTCCGACCCGCAGTCCACCAGGTAAGTACCCCTATCCATTGTGTGACTTATTGTATGATCTGTAGAAGGGTAGGAATAGAACGTAGAATAGTATGATAGGTATTTAAACCCTAGGATTAGTTTACCCCAACTATTACATAAGACTTAATGCCTAACTAAACAAACCTATGGCTAAGTCGCCAAGTTAGGGTGTGGCAACCCCTGTGCGCATGTCTAGGATTGGATCCAGAAGAGCCTAGTACTTAAGTAGTCCTAGTGACTCACCTCCTCTTCGCTGGAATCCTACCTGGTGCGTAGCTTCGGTTCACCCTATAACTAAAACCCGATAACTAAAACCCGAGAGGGATTAGCCACATTTTCATGGAAACCCTAGTTTTTTTTTTAAAGTCAACAAACTATTCTTTTGAACCGTAAAAATTTTTATTTTCGAAAAATTTCCTAAAAATTTCAAAGTTACAAAATTACCCAAATAGCCCTGGCTGAGAAATTACAAAAATGCCCTTGGTTTATAAAATGACCAAACTACCCACAGTTTTGTCAAAATTTCATTACTTTATTAAATGTCCAAAAACCCTAATTTGCAAAATATCAAAATACCTTGATTTTGAGAAATTACGAAATTGCCCCTAACCTACAAATTACCAAAATGACCTTAATTTCCAAAATTTTTGCAACAGCACTGTTTTGGAAAACAAATTCTCAAAAAGAACCCTCAAAGTTTTACAAATTTTGAAATACCCCTAAATTATTAAACATTACAAATTTACCCTGGTTTATTACCGAAATACCCTCGAGTTACAAAATTATCAAGCACCCTGATTTTAAAATTTCCAAAATACCCTCGGGAATGCAAAATTACCAAAATACCCTTATTGACAAAGGGCTCCTTTGGATGCCCGTTTTCCTCCAGTGTGGTGAGATTAGGTTACCAATCTCATCAGATCCTTGCTTTGTTTCATTCGATACTCAGGCAAAGTGAAAATTGATTTCAATCTCACCGATGCAATCAAACGTGATCGAGATGAGAGCATTTATTAAGGCAATTGGGGCGTGAGGTATTTTTAAGAGACAAAAACACCCTTTGGCCTTTTTCTTCTTTGTTGCTTCCATTCCATGGCTTCCCATTTGTTTCTTCAATCGCCCCATTTTTCCTATTACACGTAAGTTTCTTTTTTTCTTCTCCCTTATCCACGTCTTCAATGTTTTACTCCTTCAAACGGATTCAAGAATACCCCAAAAAAATCTTGGTTTTTTTGTTTGTTGTGGTTGTATCAAATTCATAGTAATCTTTAAATTGTTGCATTTGCTATTTTCTTTTCATCCGATTCAACGGCATTCATTTTTATTTGATTTTTTGGTTAGATGAAGTTGTGTGGACTTCGTTTGGGACTTAGAACCCAAGAATGTCATTGTAAATTGCTCATCCGATTCATGTAATATTCTTTTGGATCAGTTCATTAATACTCTTTGAAAACAAGAAAAGGCTAAATGAATCAAAATGGAAGATGGGGAAGCAATTTAGTATTTAATGGATTTGTTGGTTTGAGGAGTTGAACATATTTTATCTCATCATGAGACAAACTTTTCGATCCTCTTATGGATGGGATTGGAAGCCTAGTTCAAGTACATTCCATCGCTCAAACTTCCACCCAAGGGCATGGGGAGTCATTTCACCGCAAAGAAGAGCAACTTACTTGGAATATGGCTTTGTTGGTTATACTTCTTCAAAGGCTATATTTCTAGGTGCATTATCATCAGTGTCTTCTTCGCCTCCTTGTGATCCTCCGACATCGGCAATGAGGCTCTTTTACCCGAGGTGATTCTCCCGCAACCGAATTCAATAGGGTGAATTGTCTTCTTTGGGTATTACATGACTCTCGCTGCGAAGCTTTTTCCCTTGCGGTTGAGTCACTTGAATTGGATGGAACCAGTCTTTGAGCTTGCAATGGCTTGGAATGGAAAGGACGTGCATCAATGGCATAAACGTATCGCTTCATCGTATATGCTTAAAAGCCCCAAATAAGTAAAAGCAAATTAGGAGCTTGGGCATTTTTAGAAAATATTCTACTAATGGTACATTTAAGGTATTGGGATTCATGTTGTTGGGAACTACTTATATAGACAGATTAAACATATGGTGCAAGCTCATAGTGTTTTGTTTGTTGTTAGTTCCTTGAACTATCACATGGTCCATAGATACTTTTGTAGAATTGAGATAGGAAATTCTTTTGTGAATTACTAAAGGAAATGAGATATTGGAGAAGAATCATTGACTAATATGATTCTTCAGTTTGTTTATGCTATGTTGAAAACCGTAATCGAAGTGGAGATTTTGCTCTCTCAAGAACGTCATAACAATCCATCCCCGTTAGAAAGTTGTAAGTTTTTTGCGGCAGCTCTTTTAATTTCTATTATCGGTATCATTTATGATGATACAAAAGATCTAAAACTCCAAAGCCAACTCCTTTTGTTTTCAAAGATTTCACATTGTTAGATTACACTCGGTTTTTGTGCTAATACCTACGTAAAACTCCCCAAGAATTCTCTTACTACCTGGTCAAGTCTACTCTCTTGTCTCCTTCTAAAGATTGCTTGGTGATTATTGGTGCTTAGCAGCTCTAACATTTTGTTTTGCCATTTGCTTGCTTTTGACGACAGAGACAGATTCATTAGAGGAATTCATTGAAAGTCGGTTGAAACCGAGACATCGTAACTGGTAGAATGGTTCAGAGTGGTGGAACTTCTCCGGATGGCGTAATTTTTCAATCCATTGTTAAAGAAATGGTCTACTGAGTATGCAGGAAGGTTTGCTCAAAAACTCCTTACCTTTCAACTAAAATTTTTATTTCCCTCTAGGATTATTTTGTTTTTTCCCCGCTAGCATATCTAGGAAGGCGGACTAGATTGTTTTTGTTGCAAGCTAGCGCATAAACGAACTTGATGAGTGGTGAAGGACTTCGAGGTAAAATGTGTTTGATTTCATTGACTCAGATAATCGCAATCGACCATTGAAATATGCCATAAGAGTTAGTGCTTTGGGTGCGGCTACTTGGAGTGTGGCATCCTTTTCATTTACCTGAATTCTCTTCCATAAATGATTTACCAATTCTTCATAGAGGTTAGTTTTATTATGCCTTTATGTTGAAAATGCCTAAAACAAGCCATTTGATTTACCCATTGAGCTTGGCAAGAATTCTTGCATTTTAGTCTTACCCTCTATTCTCGGATTAGGACATCACATTGAACTGTAGAGTCAATCTCAATCGACATTTTTCCAACCCTTGAATCCAGAATCAGTAGAGCTTCAATAATGTTATCTTTGATTTTCTTTCTGCTCATGTTCTTCGTAGGGTAACTCGGTATGGTAGTAAATTTCTAGTATCGCTTTATGATTTATATCTTTTGTATCAAGTACTTGTTTATTTTCCTCTTGTTTTGGTTTATATTCGAACAGGATCGATTCTTCGTGATCTTTCTAAAGTTCGATTATCAAAAAGCAAGATAATTGGTTGAAGCTAGCCTTTGTACTCTGCCGTGAGGTTCCTATACTTTTTCAAAAGGTTCAATTTTTATTATTATTCGATCTATCTTATGCTTGCATAAGCTTACTTGACTCGTCTAGTTTATTTTATTAATTGTTAGTTCACATCGGTCTTGAAGATTGTTTTTTTCTTTATCTGTTGTTGCCTTTCGTTCTAATGATTTCATTTGACATGTGAATCACGAATCTGCTTTCGTTGTTGTCATATCTCTTTTCCATGAACAAGAATGCTGGTTTTCTTTTCTCGCTTCTTTCCTTGTTTTGTTCTCAATCTCTCATCGATTGTTATTGCCGTATTGGCCAAAAAACAACAAAATTTACAATCCATAATATTTTTAAGTTGAAAATTTTACACCTATATCGCTAATTTTGTTCACTTAATCGTTTTGACGCTAAATCGTCTTTTCAATCCCCTTAAAAGAAAGGATTACTATAAGTGGTTGCCATATGTTTTAGTGATCATTACTAGTATTTATTGTTTCCAAAATGTTTGTTCCACAATTGACTAACAATGATGGAAGAATTGGTTCAATTGAGTTAGATTTTAATGCCTTTTGTTGGTTAATTTGCGGGGAAAGAAAAATCCACACGCATGCATGGACAATCCGTATTCTTATTCTTGGAACAAGTGAAGAATGCAACCGAAATGAAAATAGATAGGTAATATACCATTCAACAGCCGTCCGTCTCTTTGTTGTTATGAAGCTAATTAGAAACATAGACACACGCTTCTATTTGTTGATTACTAGCACAGTGCGGTGAAGATAGAAGATATAAATATACCCGACGTTCCAATCTCTTCTGTGCCATTTTGATAGAGGTGAATCAAGTTCTTCTAACAATGAAAGTGACCTTGAAATTACAATGTTAAGGAAATCATTGCAAATAGTTTAATGAATCAACATTTGTAAAAATAATTTTGTATCATAACTTAATTTCTAGTAATAATGAAACTTGTTATGTCTTATGTTACTAAATTTTTTTATTAAAAATCATTCGGTTAAATACTTCAAAATTTGATCCAAGTATAATGTTACTATTTACGAAAATAATATTTATCATTGTTATAAAAAATATTTAACTATAAAAATTAAAAATAATTTTTATTTTATCTAATAAATAATTTAAATTGATTATATAATTCATTAAAATATTTATAATAAAATATTAGAAGATACATTTTAATATTTTATTAAATGAATTCATAAATTCACATACTTTAATAATTTTACATAAGTAAAATAATTTAAAAACAACTATTATATATCAATTCTAATATGATGTCCTTAATGGTCATTTTTTATTTCCACCTCACCGCTACAGCTGCGTTTGAATCCAAACACCCACTCCACCGCTATTTTTAATCTCATCGCTCTGAGTGTCCAATCTCTCACTCTTCTGAGAACTAATCTCACCGCCACGCATTGTTTTTAACCTCACCGGAGGTAAACACACCGCCCATCCAAACTAGCCCAAAATCACCAAGGAACCATATTTTGAAAAATTACGAAAATACCCCTGTAGGACAAATTACAAAAATACCCCTAGGGTAGAAATAAACAAAAATAGAGAAATAGAAAACGTGTGTGAATGAATGTTTGAATGAATGTGCTTCTCTGAATTAGGATAGAAAACTTGAACTTTGATTAATCGAAAGAACTACTTCTAAACTTCTTTCATAAAATTTCTTCGCGGATAACCAGTGAAACCAGTATTAATTCATAAAATTTCTTAATCAGAATAGCACGCGAACGTAGACATGAGCACTAGAGGACGTGGACGTAACGTACGAGGACGCGGTAGAGGTAGAATGACCGTGTCGGAACCCGTGAGGTCGGGTCAAGGATCTGAGAATGAGGTACCGCCACCGCCACCACCAGCTGTTGGTGCTAAACAATAAGATCAGACGGGAGACAATGCTGTATCCCAGGCTGTGTTGCGAGTTCTTGAGTTGGTGGCTGGTGCAGGAGGAAATTCGGGAGCTCGAAAGTTGGCACCTGAGCGACTTCGTGCCAATAGAGCTGAGGTATTCCGTGGCGTATCTGTTGTAGCACCCAGTACGGCCGAATATTGATTGGAGGCAATCGAGCGCATTATGGATGAGCTCGACCTGACCCCTGAGGAGAAGTTGAAAGGAATGGTGGCACTGTCACGCGATGAAGCGTATCAATGGTGGTTAACAGTTCGGGATGGTGCCACGGCTGAGGATCCAACCTGGGAGTATGTTAAGGCAGCATATCAGAAGAAATATGTTGGCACAAGGTATAATGATGAGCAAAGGAAGGCTTTTCTGGGACTAGTTCAAGGGAAGAAGTCCGTAGCAGAGTATGAAGCTGAATTTTTAAGGTTAAGCCGGTATACTCGAGGAGTAGTGGCAACGGAGCATGAGCGATGTGTCTGTTTTGAGGACAGACTAAGGGATGATCTAAGGTTGTTGATAGCTCCACATCAGGAGCAGGATTTTTTGCATTAGTAGAAAAGCAAAAGTAGCTGAGGGAATTAAGGATTCTACAAAGTAGAACTTCGACCGGAATAGGCCAAAAAGAGGTTTTGGATCGTCAGGAGCATCTGGGAGTAAGAGGCCTAGAGTTGATGGGCCGCGAGGCCAGCAAGCTGCCACAGAAGGGCAGTATCGTACTTGTGATCAGTGTGGGAAGAAACACTTAGGAGAGTGTTGGAAAAAGACAGGAGGATGCTTGTGGGTCCAAAGATCATATGATTAAAGACTGTCCGATGAAACTTGATGGGAAACGACCAGCAGCTCAGAATGTTAATTAGGTTGGTAGAGGTGGACAGCAGCCTCAACGAGGCCGTGGTCCAAATGGCAGAGGTAATGGTGCTGGCAGAGGACGTGGAACACCGGGTCGAGGTGTTGCTAATACCGAGGCAAGGCAACCAGGTTTAGTTTATGCGGTTCGCCGGAGGGAGGATGGAGGCGCACCGGATGTCATAACCGGTACGTTCCTTATTTATGGCAAGCCCTATTTTTCTCTGATTGATGTGGGCTCGACCCATTCTTATATTGCATGTAGTGTAGTCGAGACACTAGGCCTAGACTCTGAACCCTCTGATAGGCAAATGACTGTAGTAAGCCCATTAGGTCGAAAAGTAATGGTGAATAAGACCTTTCAGAGTGTACCTCTAGAAATTCAAGGAGTGAACTTTCGGGCTGACCTAATGGAACTACCCTTCGCGGAGTTCAAACTCATACTGGGTATGGATTGGTTGATAGAGCACCGGGCCATGTTGGATTGTGTGGCTAAGCGAATGGAGTTAAGGACCCCAGAGGATGAAGTAATGGTTATGATAGGAGAAAGAAGAAACTACTTGTCTAATGTAGTTTCGGCGCTAAAGGCTGAAAAGATGGTGCGGAAAGGGTGCAAGGCGTTGTTAGCCTTAGTAAGTGCGTTAGATGGAAAAGAAGAAGGTGTTAGTGGAGTTAGAACTGTAAGGGATTTTGGAGATTTGTTTCCGGAGGAATTACCAGGAATACCCCCAGATAGGGAAGTGGAGTTTGGAATTGACTTGCTACCGGGAATAGCTCATGTGTCAATTACCCCGTACCGAATGGCACCAAAGGAGTTGGTTGAGCTCAAGGCTCAGATCCAAGAGTTGTTGGATCGTGGGTTTATCCGACCCAGTGTGTCTCCGTGGGGAGCACCATTCCTGTTTGTGAAGAAGAAGGACGGAACTATGCGCATGTGCATAGATTATCGTTAGTTGAATAAGCTGACCATCAATAACAAGTATCCTTTGCCAAGGATAGATGACTTGTTCGACCAGCTTAAGGGGGCCGCAGTATTTTCAAAAATCGACTTAAGGTCGGGATATCATCAGTTGAAGGTGAAGGAGGCAGATATCCATAAGACAGCCTTTAGGACAAGGTACGGCCATTACGAGTTCTTAGTAATGCCGTTTGGATTGACGAACGCCCCAGCCGCGTTCATGGATATGATGAACCGGGTTTTTCAACCCTACTTGGATAGGTTCGTCGTTGTGTTTATCAATGACATCCTTGTGTATTCAAAGTCGAAGGAGGAGCATGATGAGCACCTACAGATAGTATTACAAGTATTAAGGGAGAAGTAGCTCTATGCCAAATTCAACAAGTGCAAATTTTGGCTTAAGAAGGTGGTATTTTTAGGGCATGTGGTATCCGCAGAGGGAATAAGGGTGGATCCTAGGAAGATCGAAGTGGTGTTGGATTGGAAACCACCTAGGTCCGTGGCTGAGATCCGTAGTTTCTTAGGTTTGGCAGGCTATTACAGAAGGTTCGTGGAAGGGTTCTCGTCAATAGCCGTGCCTGACAAAGTTGTTGAGGAAGGAAGTACCCTTTGTATGGACGGATAAGCAACAGGAGAGCTTTGAGAAGCTCAAGGGGGTTTTGACTGAAGCTCCAGTGTTAAGTCAGCCGGAGGCAGGAAAGGAGTTTGTGGTGTACTGTGACGCTTCGCATACGAGATTAGGGTGTGTTCTAATGTAAGAGGGAAAAGTAGTCGCTTATGCATCTCGACAGTTAAGGCCGCATGAGGTTAACTACCCAACCCATGACTTGGAATTGGCAGCAGTGGTTTTCGCTCTTAAGGTTTGGAGGCACTACCTTCATGGAGAAAAGTCGATAATTTACACAGATCACAAGAGTCTTAAGTATCTCGTTGACTCGTAAGGAATTGAACTTGAGGCGCCAAGGTGGGTGGAATTATCGAAGGATTATAATCATTCGATAGAGAGTACCACCCGGGCAAGGCGAATGTGGTAGCAGATGCTTTAAGTCGGAAGGTGGTGTCGGATCTGAGGGCGATGTTCGCACACTTGAGTTTGTATGATGATGGGAGTCTGCTGGCAGAATTGCAAGTCAAACCAACATGGTTGAATGAGGTAATGGAAAGTCAGTTGGTGGATGAGGATTTAAGTGTTAAGTTACAACAGGTACAGAACGGAGAGTTAATGGATTATGGTGTTAATGATGACGGAGTATTGTGTTTCAAGGGTAAGGTCTGTATGCCTAAGGACAAGGATCTAAGACAGAGGATTCTTCGGGAAGCGCATAGTAGCCCATATGCTATGCATCCCGGAGGCATTAAGCTGTACAGGGATTTAAGGGAACAGTTTTGGTAGCCTGATGTTAAACGGAAAGTTACTGAATTCGTGGGAAAATGTCTGACGTGTCAGTAAGTTAAGGTTGAACACCAAGTTCCATCGGGATTACTTCAACCAATCAAGATTTCGCAGTGGAAGTGAGAGAGAATTACCATGGACTTCGTTAGTGGGCATCCCCTTACGCCTACTAAGAAGGACTCGGTATGGGTAATAGTGGACCGTTTGACCAAGTCCGCGCACTTTATCCCGGTGAGAGTCGACTATTCATTGCAGAGGTTGGCGAAATTATATGTGGCATAAATTGTGAGGTTACATGGAGTGCCGGTGTCAATCATTTCGGATAGAGACCCAAGATTTATGTCTCGATTTTGGAAGGCACTTCATCAAGCTTTAGGCACTAAGTTGGACTTTCACTACGGCTTTTCATCCACAATCAGACGGGCATCTGAGCGAGTAATACAAGTGTTGGGGGATATGTTGAGAGGCTATGTGATGGATTTCCGCGGAAGTTGGGAACACTATTTACCTTTAGCAGAGTTCGCCTACAACAGCAGCTATCAGGCTAGTATTCGGATGGCACCGTATGAAGTGTTGTATGGCCGGAAGTGTCGAACTCCTAAATGTTGGACGGAATTGGGAGAAGTCGAGTTTTGGGTCCAGAAATTGTGGCAGAATCTGAGGAAAAGGTTGAGATAATTCGGGCACGGTTGAAGAAAGCATCTGATAGGTAAAAGTCGTACGCGGACCTGAAACGGAAGGAAATAGAGTTCAATGTGGGGGATCAAGTGTTCCTTAAAGTGTCACCTTGGAAGATGGTAATGAGATTTGGACAAAAAGGAAAGTTAAGTCCAAGGTTTATAGGACCCTATCAAGTATTGAAGCGAGTTGGACCAGTGGCATACCAGCTAGAGTTGCCACCGAAATTGAAGCAGATGCACGACGTATTCCATGTGTCCATGCTACGTCAATATCGATCAGACCCATCTCATGTGGTACCAGTCGAGGAGGTGGAGCTATGACCAGATTTGTCCAACGAGGAAGAGCCGATTCAGATATTGGAATATGATGTGAAAGTGTTACGGAGGAAGTCAGTTCCTCTAGTCAAAGTTTTATGGCGCAATCATGGAGCGGAGGAAGCTTCGTGGGAGCTAGAAGAGGCAATGCGACAGCAATACCCTCACTTATTTCAGCCAGGTAATTTCGAGGATGAAATTATTTTAAGGGGGGTAGAACTGTAATATCTTGAAATTGGGCTTATGCATTTTTGTTTAATTTTATGAAATAGCATGTTTATTGTGACATGGATGTGTTGTGTGCATTTTTAGAACCTTGGAAATGTAAGGAAATGTCTTGTCTTGGAAATGTAAGGAAATGTCTTGGAAATGTAAGGAAATGCCTTAGAAATGTTAAGTTTTAAAGTTTAAAAGAGGGAACTAAGGCAAGGTGGCCTTAAGAAAATTTATGGAGGAAATATGACATGAAATTGGGCTTGGAAAAGTGGCTTGGAGATGCCACTTAGAGCTCTGGAAATGACGCCACATGCTGGGGGGAAGGACTTGTGTTCGAGTCGCGTGGGAAGCAAAATTTTAAAGCCTTTATTTTTGCTAAGTGGCGTTAATAAGAGGGAGGAGTGGACGGTAAGGAAGGAGCTTTAGATAGGTTCCAATTCTTTTTAAAAATTCGGCTAAATAGGGGATGATTGATGGATTATTTTTATTAAATTTTAAATAAAGAGATAGAGAGAAAAGTAAGGAATTTGATAGTGTTGGCCAATTAAGGGACTCTTGGGCTAGTAATTTCGGCTGAACAAGGAAAAGAGAGGTCATTCTTCATTCATTCTTTTCCCTGGTGCCTCTGCCGAATTCTCTCTTCCTCTGCAAGTCATCATTCTTTCTCTTTTCTTTTGGTCTAGCCGAATATATCTCTCTCTCAAAGGTTCTTCATAGTCGTTCTTCCTAAGTTCTATATTCCTCCATTATCATTCTTGTTGGAGCCGAAATTGTTGATCCATACCTAGGCCATAGCCGAATCTTTGAGGGGCTTCAAGTAGGGGTGTGCCAACTTGTGCATTAAGGGTAAGTGTTTCCTATGCTAGTAATCGATTTGATCTCTTCTTCAAAAGTGTGCCAAAATCTTGTGATTAGGTCTTGATTTTAGGCATGGCCGAATGTGCATAGTGCCATAATAAGTGTTTTGTGTGTAGCTAGCGTTAAGGATCATCAAAGGAGTCTTCCAGGATTGAAGTGATCAAGGTAAGTCATATGGGATATTCGGCCAAGGTCCTATTCTAGTATTTAGACTTGTTTTTTATTATCTTAAAAACTGAAAACTAACCTATGAAGAGATCTGGTGCTTGGCCGAATACGAGAAGGAACAAAGTAAAGTTTTCAGGAATTGATTATTAGAGAAATCGGCACCAAGGTAAATTTTGAGTTATAACAATCCTATTGGGATTTGGATTTATAGCCGAATAGGCTTTTACTAAAGGTACTAAGTGTGGCCGAATGTAGAGAATTAAGGATATAAGGCAGTAGATCAGATTTTGGGATTTCAGTGAATTTGTTAAGCGAATCAGGTGTGTACCCCACACTAAACCTTAATAGTTTTATGGTATTGATTATATGCATGTGTCAATATAAAATGTGGAAAATATGGCTAAGTACCATGCTATGGTACAAAGTACCCAGGTACGTTTCCTACTCCTACTAGGCATATGAATATATGTTATATATAACATGTGAAAAGTGATTAGAATGCGAATTAAGGCATGATGTGCATGATATGTATGATATGGGGCATTCGGGTTATATGAATAGGGGAAGTGAATGTGGTGACTTCGGTCACATTATCTGAATGTGGTGTCACATGACACAAATATTATCTGGTGGCTATGCCATGAATTTTTTAAGGGCGATGAGCATGTCGTCTGCAGCGGCAGCCTTTGATGGTGTGTAGGGGATGGAGGGTTGACTTAGTAGTCCCCATGGTGTGCAGGATGGTACGGGTGATGTGTATCGGATGGCATATAGGTTTGGGTTCGGGTTGCATCACTTTTTCCTATCTGATATACGAGTATGTATGTGATATAATACTGTATGCCTGAGTTGTTAGATTTTAGTGTTGGTTACACATTGAGTCTGTTTGACTCACCCCGTTAGGGAACTTTTTCTTCCAGGTGACGATTAGTGACGGACCGGGTCGGCAAAAGCTTAGGGATGGCCATGCTCAGCAAGGAAATTTATTTTCATTTTGGACCTTTTTATTTTATTTAAGTACTTTGAATTTAATTTTGGGTTTCAATTTGATGTAATAAGGCCATAGTTGAACTACTTATTTTACTTTGATTTATTATGTTATGGATATTTATCAATTAAAGTTTTAGTAAATTTATTTCTAAAATAAACTCTAAGTGTTTTGTCACCTAAACTAAAGAATTTTTAATAAAAGATAACCTTGTTTTCAACTCGAGCCCAACCCAACAAAAAAAAATAATGTTTCTTTCAAAACACACAGTTTCTTTTCAAAGTAACTAAAGAATTTGAACCGAATTACATCGAGGAACATACCAGATCCAGTCAAGGCTCGTGGGCCAGGTTTGGGGTGTTTCAATACGGGGCTGGGGGTGGTTGTACAGCCGGGTTATTCTGAACAAACTTGGTAAACCATTCATTCATCATCTGGTAGAAGGCTTGTTTAGCCTCCCCCTCATGGCTACCCGTGACAGGTCGAGAGTCTACTGGCACTGATCCGCGTGCTCGATCAAGCGCTACACTCTCTACATCATCTGCTATGGCTCTGTCAGGATTAGAATCCATTTACTATATAAAACACAGTTGGAAATGTCAGAAATAATCACACTATCATATATACTATAAGGCATGTATAGCTAGACTCTCATGCTCTACGGTAGTCCTAGAATCGACTAAACCATAAGCTCTGATACCAATAAAATGTAACACCCCTAAACCGTATCCGTCGCCGAATTGGGGTCACAAGGTGTTACTTAACAGAATTTGAACACTTTGGTTTAAAAACATTTTTTAGCATACAGCTATATGAATTAACTATCACAAGCAATATTGCATTTTCAGCCCACCATGTACAATTAAGCAAATTATAAACCACAAAAATTATATGCACTGCTAACTATTTTAAAATTAGCCATTCATTCACTGCATGTATACACTTAACCATGTGACTCAAATCCGTTACCGGCTATTCGTTAACCTTCGCCTTTCCCCGATCCAAATCCGTTTTTCTTTGTTCTTGATCTAAACACATTGAAATTTAGCTCATTCAAGTACATTTCATTTCAATTTAGTCCCAAAAGACATAAACAGTCAAATTACCATTTTACCCCTAATGTTTCACATTTTTACAATTTAATCCTATTTGCATAAAACAAAAAATACACAAAATTTCTCAATACCACTCAAGGGCCGAATATTCATAGGGACTAGAAAAGTCCATTTCTTTCGTTTATTTTGCATTTTAGTCCCCTCAAAAATTCATTTTTCTAATTTAGCCCAAATACTCAAATTTATCAAAAATCCAAAGACAAAACATATTAATCTAACATATATCTTTCATAATTCATCAACTATCATCATAAAACTCATAAACTCATCAATGGCACATTTCAGAATATTCACCAAAATCAGAAATTCAAGCATGGGTCTTAAAGTATTTGAAGCAACGATCACAAAAACGTAAAAATTATCAAAAACCGAAATCAAACTATACTTGAATTTTAGCTCACAAGTGCCGAATTTTGGAAGCTTAAAAACCTATCTTCCTTTCTTATACATTCGGCCTTCACCAACAAAAAAGATGATATGCTTTTTCTTTCGTTTTATTTAACATATTATATGACATTTAATCATTTACTATTAGAATCTTATTATATAAAAATTATACAATATAAAACTTAAGGTTAATCACGTCATATGTCACCCACTAACTTAAAAATGGGTTATTTACCCATTTAATACCTCAATCTAAAAAGCCATCCTCATTTTAGCACTTTACACTATAGCATGCAACTTTTACACTTTACGCGATTTAGTCCTTTTTGTTAAATTGAACACACAAACGGTTAAATTTTTCTACGAAACTTTCACACACATTAAAGCACATATAATAAGCACAGAATATATCATTTAAATATATTTCAGACTCGGATTCGTGGTCCCAAAACCACCGTTCCGATTAGGGTCAAATTCGGACTGTTACAACTCTCCCCCCTTAGGGATTTTCGTCCCCGAAAATCTTACCGTTAAACAAAGTCGGATATTGTTACCTCATTGAATCCTCAGGCTCCCACGTGGCCTCTTCAACTCCATGCCTATTCCACGGTATTTTCACTAATGGAATTCTCTTGTTTCTCAACTTTTTTGTTTCCCGAGCTAAAATACCGATCGGTTCTTCTTCATACGTCATATCAGATCGAATTTCAATCTTAGATGGAGCGATCACATGTGACGGATCTGATCTATATTTACAAAGCATCGAAACCTGAAATACATTGTGTATCTTTTCTAATTCAGAGGGCAACTTCAATCTATAAGCAACAGACCCAATACGTTGAATGATCTCGTACGGTCCGATAAACCTCGGGCTTAGTTTGCCTTTCCGACCAAATCGACTTTCTTCCACAGAAAAACTTTCAAGAATACCCGGTCTCCGACCTGAAAGTCAATGTCTTCGCACTTCGAATCAGCATAGGACTTTTGATGATCCGCGGTAGTTTTCAAAATATCTCTGATTACAGTCACTTTCTGTTCCGCCTCTTTAATCAAATCAACCCTATGTATCTTATTCTCACTGAGCTCGGTCCAGTACAATAGTGTACGACACTTGCGGCCATATAGAGCTTCATATGGTGCCATTGTGATACTAGATTGAAAACTGTTCTTATGAGCAAATTCAATCAAAGGTAAGTATCTTTCCCACGTACCTTCAAACTCAAGGACGCAACATCTCAACATGTCCTCAAGTATTTGAATGGTTCGTTCAGACTGACCGTCTGTCTGTGGATGAAAAGCTGTACTAAAGTGGAGTTTAATACCAAAAGCATCTTGCAACTTCTTCCAAAATCACGAAGTGAATCTCGGGTCTCTGTCTGAAACAATGGAACTCAACACACCATGTAATCTCACAGTCTATACGAATCGGCACAAAATGAGTTGATTTGGTAAATCGATCCACTATAACTCAGATTGCATCTTTCTTACTCGGTGTCATAGGCAAACCGGATACAAAATCCATAGTGATTCTATCCCATTTCCATTTAGGTATCATAATCTGCTGAAGTAACCCAGAAGGCACTTGATGCTCGACTTTTACTTGTTGACAAATTAAACATTTTGAAACAAATTCAGATATATCCTGTTTCATGCCAGGGCACCAGTAAAACTGTTTCACATCATTATACATTTTCGTGCTACCCGGATGTACCAGTAGTCGACTATTATGAGCCTCGATTAAAATCATCTGAATCAAATCTACATTCATCGAAATACATATTCGAACTTTGAAGTTTAAGCAATCATTTTCATCAATTTGAAACTCTGACTCTGCACCATTTTCACACTGACCTCGTCTAGGAATCATCTCTTTGTCGATTTTCTATGCATCACAAATTTGCTGAATAAACATTCGTCTTGCTTGCAACTCGGCTATGATCGAACCATCACCAGACATAACCATATGTGCGTTCAACGCACGAAGAGCAAACAGTGATTTTTGACTTAAGGCATCCGTAACAACATTCGCTTTCCCCGGATAGTAATCAATTACTAATTCATAGTCTTTCAACAGTTCTAACCATCTGCGTTGTCTCAAGTTCAAATCTTTTTGAGTCATTAAGTACTTTAGGCTTTTGTGATCTGAATAAACATGACATTTTTCGCCGAACAAGTAATGACGCCATATTTTCAAAGCGATAACAATGGCTGCTAGTTCCAAATCATGAGTCGGATAATTTCTTTCGTGAGGCTTCAATTGTCTCGAAACGTAGGCTATGACTTGCCTTCCTGCATCAAAATGCAACCCAAACCATTCAATGAAGCATCACTAAAAATAATAAATTCTTTACCCGATTCAGGCTGAGCTAACACTGGAACTTCGATTAAAAGGGCTTTCAACTGATCAAAACTTTTCTAACACTTTTCCGACCATTCGAACTTGACATCCTTCTGTAGCAGCTTTGTCAAAGGTGTAGCTACCATGGATGAACCTTTGACGAGTCGTGTGTAGTATCCTGCAAGTCCCAGAAAGCTTTGAATTCTGGAAACATTCTTTGGTCGTTTCCAATCAAGTATAGCCGATATTTTGTTTGGATCAACTCGAATACCTGACGCTGAAACAACATGACCCAGGAAGCTGGCTTTAGTCATCCAGAACTCACACTTACTGAACTTTGCATACAACTGTCGATCTCGTAAAGTTTGTAGCACTAATCTCAAATGCTCGGCATGCTCGGTTTTATCTTTGGAGTAGATCAGTATATCATCAATAAACACTACTACAAATCGATCCAAAAACTATCTGAAATCCCGATTCATCAGATCCATAAAAATAGCAGGTGCATTAGTAAGTCCAAAAGGCATAACCAGAAACTCAAAATGTCCGTACCTTGTCCGAAATGCAGTCTTTGGCACATCTGTATCTCTGACTCACAACTGATAATAACCCGATCTCATATCTATCTTTGAGAACACTGAAGCCCCTTTTAACTGGTCAAACAAATCATCAATTCGAGGTAACGGGTATTTATTCTTTATTGTCACTTTATTCAGCTGTTGATAATCAATACACATTCACATAGTCCCGTCTTTCTTTTTCACAAACAGAATTGGTGTACCCCAAGGAGACAAACTCGGTCGTGCAAAGCCCTTATCTGTCAACTCTTGCAACTGTGCTTTCAACTCTTTCAACTCAGTAGGTGACATATGATATAGAGCTATCGAAATCGGAGTCGTCCCCGGTACTAATTCAATACCAAACTCAATCTCTCATACTGGTGGTAAACCCGGTAATTCTTCAGGAAACACATCTGGGTATTCATACACAATCGGTACAGATTAAATCTGTTTTTCTGACACTTTATTATCCAATACATAGGCCAAATAAGCTTCACATCTTTTTCTCACATACTTTCGGGCTAGCATCGAGGATATTACTGTAGGCAACCCATTTAAATCACTAGATTCAACTCGAATGATCTCACCATTCTAACATCTCAAATCAATAATTTTTCTCTTGCAATTCACCACTGCATTAACCAATCCATTCCCAAAATTATATCGAACTCATCGAAAGGCAACAACATTAAGTCAGCTGGAAAGCAGGAATCCCGAATCATCAATGGGCAACCTTTACACACTTTATCAACGAGAACACATCTACCCAAAGGGTTGGACACACGGATCACAAACTCAGTAGACTCAACTGGCAGAGTCTTACTGGATACTAGAGTTTCACATACATATGAATGAGTCGAACTAGGATCAATCAATGCAATCACAGTAGTATCATAAAGTATGAAAGTACCAGTAATGACATCTTGGGAAGAAGCATCCTCTCTGGCTCGTATAGCATAAGCTCTAGCTGGAGCTCTAGCCTCTGATCGAACTACAGTATCCTTCGTCCCTCTCTGACTGCCACCTAAATTGCCTGAATGTCTGGGTGGTCTACCTCTTGCTAACGCGCTACTCGGTTTAATGTTCTGAGCCGTATTTTGCTCGGCTAGCATGGGGCACTCTCCAATGAAATGGTTTGACGATCCACATTTAAAGCAGGACCGATCACGGAATCTACAACTCCCAGAATGCCATTTCCCACAATGTTTGCACTCAGCTCAGTCCTGCGGAATATTACCAACACTAGCCATCGAAGTGGCTCAGGAACTCACTGGAGGTCGATCACGTCTAGGCAAGTCTAAAGTAGTTTTATGTCGGCTGAATTCATCTCAGAACTTCTTAGGCACTGAATGGAAAGTCTTACTCGATGATCTTTTCCAAGTGTCTCTAGCTTCTATTTCAGCCTTTCTCTTCTCTTTTCCGAGCTCTTCAGCTTTACAAGCTCGCTCGACTAGTACCACGAACTCTTTGATTTCAAGAATGCCAACAAGCAACTTTATGTCTTCATTCAGATCGTCTTCAAATCTTTTGCACATAATGGCTTCAGTTGATATACACTCTTGGGCATAACGGCTCAATCTAACAAACTTTTGCTCATATTCCGTCACAGTTATACGACCCTGTTTTAATTCCAGAAATTCTTTTCATTTCTGATCGATGAATCTCTAATTGATATATTTCTTACGAAACTCGATCTGGAAGAAGTCCTAAGTCACTTTTTCTTTCGGAACCACTGATACTAGTGTTTTCTACCAATGATAGGCAGTGTCCCGAAGTAGACATATAGCACACTTTAGGCATTCATCTGGAGTACAGGATAGCTTATCAAGTACCTGAATAGTGTTATCAAGCCACATCTCGGCTCATTCTGCGTCATCATCATCATTGGCTTTGAATTCTTCGGCCCCATATTTCCTGATTTTATCAACGGGAGGCCTACTAGATCTCATCGGCTATCATTGGGGGTGCTGAAGGTACTAGAGTTGGATTATACGGGGCTGGGGGTGGTTGTACAGCCAGGTTATTCTGAACAAACTTGGTAAACCATTCGTTCATCATCTGGTAGAAGGCTTGTTTAGCATCCCCCTCATGGCTACTCAGTGTGGTCGAGTCTCATCGCACCGATCGCGCGGCACGATCAAAGCGCTACACTCTCTACATCATCTGCTATGGCTCTGTCAGGATCAGAATCCATTTACTATATAAAACACAGTTGGAAATGTCAGATATCATCACACTATCGTATATACTATAAAGGCATGTATAGCTAGACTCTCATGCTCTACGGTAGTCCTAGAATCGACTAAACCGTAAGCTTTGATACCAATAAAATGTAACACCCCTATCCCGTATCCATCGCTGAATTGGGGTCACAAGGTGTTACTTAACAGAATTTGAACACTTTGCTTTAAAAAAAATTTTTAGCATACAGCTATATGAATTAACTATCACAAGCAATATTGCATTTTCAATCCACCATGTACAATTAAGCAAATTATAAACCACAAAAATTATATACACTGATAACTATTTTGAAATTAGCCATTCATTCACTGCATGTATACACTTAACTATGTGACTCATATCTTATTCGACTAGCAAGTAAAATATCATACTATTTTCTGTCCAAACACATATACAACTTTAATATCATCACCCTATGTACAAACATAACATTTATGCAACATTTTTAATACATATAATGGTCTATCATCATGAACCAATATAAAAGCACAAAATGCAACCCTTATATACCCTATTCGCATGTTAATTACCAAGCATAAATCACATTCACAAACCGATTCCTCTCTCTCACCCATTTCGGCTATTAAAATTAGGTACAAGGGTAGCACAGAGAGTTTTACCATGCAATATTAAGCTAACCTTTGTCAGTACAATTTGTAATCATCCTTAGCCATCACAAGCCGAACCCAAGTATTCAATTTCTTATAATAATTACAATGGCATATGCATACATTTTACTAATAACTTGCCACTCATAAACATTAACTTGACATCTTTAATATTCCAAATAGACCAAATTAAGTCACAACCGAAAGTACATTCTCTAAACTATATCTACCACATTCGAACCAAACCAAAACAATTGCAAAACATATCAATATGTCATGTTTATCCCAAACGCAAACACATCTATATATAATAGGCATATTACTTATTTAATATACTACATGTTATAACTCGTCAAGCATCCGTCACTTTCTTCATTGTTAAAACACATGACCACACACCACAACATGTATATCATATGACCACTTTCCATACATGATTAAACCATGACCGAATTTCACATCCCTTAATATCAATAATCAAACCACTATATCAAGAACATAGGAATTAAACTTGATCAAAAGAAATAGCCATTTTCGCAAGGCTAAACATATATACATGACCGAATGTCATTAGTCTAAACCTTAGTCTAACCTATACATGCATTCGATTCAAAACTAAGATTAAGTACCAAAAAGGGGTGATAGTGTGGTTGACTTTTCCGACGATCCTCAGATGCCCGTAGCTTGATCGAAATCTATAAAATAGAACAAAAAGCACACACGGAATAAGCTCACTAGCTTAGTAAGTCTTAAGCAAATTTAAAGAAAATAATTCAATTTGACACCTAAACTTTCCAAGTCAAATACTTGATATTACTTCAAACTTTAACAATTCACACATATGGTATCACATTATCGAACTTCAATATCGTTTTTGACCTGGCATTTCTCATTATCCTACCTTTAACAAATAGTTAATTAATTCAACACAAAATTCAAATGATAAACATCCATTTCTTGCCAAATACTCAATTCGTATGCACATCATTTTAAATGGAATCATATACAATAGCATATATATATACTTATTCACTTCACATCTTATCACTCTAAAGGTTCAATATGCACGAAATATCAATATGATTTCCTAACAAACAACCGAATATACATACATAATCCAACATCACATATATATATACATATATACATTTATAATTGATCAAATATATATACTCAATTAAACAACTCACTGGTACTTACCTGTACGGCTCTGTAATTTAATTCATACGAATAAGCTTAAGTTTGTCCTTTTGTCAACATAACTCCACCAGATTATATGCATAAGCTCATATTTAAAAATCACCGGCATTTAACCTGCTAGGCAATATGCCCGAAACTCTTCACCGGCACAAGGCCTGCTAGGCTCAAAGCCCGATACATTTCACCGGGACAAGGCCTGCTAGGCACTAAGCCTGATACATTCCACCGGCACAAGGCCTGCTAGGCATATAGCCCGATATTTTTGATATAATTCAAATATAACATGTGCCGTGCTTATTTTAAATCGCTTGTACAAAATGGAATCAAATAAGTTTAACTACCATTCATAATCAAATCTTTATGTCACATTCGGCTATGATTAAATTTCAATCCAACAGTTCAAAGTTCGACATGTAAACTATATTACGAACAATATTTGTGTAATAACTTGCTTAAGGACTTACCTTGACTGTCGACGGACAACGTATACCGACTATTCGTTAACCTTCGCCTTCCCCGATCCAAATCCGTTTTTCTTTGTTCTTGATCTAAACACATTGATATTTAGCTCATTCAAGTACATTTCATTTCAATTTAGTCCCAAAACACATAAACAGTCAAATTACCATTTTACCCCTAATGTTTCACATTTTTACAATTTAATCCTATTTGCATAAAACACAAAATACACAAAATTTCTCAATACCACTCAAGGGCCAAATATTCATAGGGACTATACAAGTCCATTTCTTTCATTTATTTTTTATTTTAGTCCCCTCAAAAATTCATTTTTCCAATTTAGCCCAAATACTCAAATTTATCAAAAATCCAAAGACAAAACATATTAATCTAACATATATCTTTCATAATTCATCAACTATCATCATAAAACTCATAAACTCATCAATGGAACAGTTCAAAATATTCACCAAAATCAGAAATTCAGGCATGGGTCTTAAAATATTCACCTTGAATTTTAGCTCACAAGTGCCGAATTTTGGAAGCTTAAAAACCTATCTTTCTTTCTTATACAGTCGGCCTTCACCAACAAAAAAGATGATATC
This sequence comes from Gossypium bickii, assembly GCA_025503065.1. NCBI lineage: Eukaryota > Viridiplantae > Streptophyta > Magnoliopsida > Malvales > Malvaceae > Gossypium > Gossypium bickii. The sequence goes on from CP106715.1 coordinate 101,758,098, forward strand.
CTTTTTTTTTTGTTTTATTTAACATATTATATGACATTTAATCATTTTCTATTATAACCTTATTATATAAAAATTAAACAATATAAAACTTAAGGTTAATCATGTCATATGTCACCCACTAACTTAAAAATGGGTTATTTACCCATTTAATACCTTATATTATCCATCCTCGTTCTAGCACTTTACACTATAGCATGCAACTTTTACACTTTACGCGATTTAGTCCTTTTTCTTAAATTGAACACACAAACGGTTAAATTTTTCTACGAAACTTTCACACACATTAAAGCACATATAATAAGCACAGAATATATCATTTAAATACATTTCAGACTCGGATTCGTGGTCCTAAAACCAACGTTCCAATTAGGGTCAAATTCAGACTATTACATTAACTCAAATTTGGTAAGGCCTATTCGTGAACACCTTAACCCTGAACCGGTCTAGACTATGAGGTCAAAAGATAAGTAGTTCTTGTCGACTCAACATTTTAGTGGACGTATCGCAAGATCCTGCTGGGGTATTGGCTAGTTGATTAAATATGAAAACCCGGGTAGATGGTTGGTTATGATTACCAAAGTGAGCTAATCACCCATGCCCAGATTTGATATATTTTTTCTTATTTGAATTTTTGTTTTGCATTTATTTAATTTTATTTTGAAACACCCCAAACCCGGCCCACAAGCCTTGACCGGATCTGACATGTTCCTTAAGGAAAACTTAGCTTTATTTTGTTTTATATTCTTATAGAATATGACGATTTTAAAAAAACAGGTTTGCAATTTTTATCAAGTTGAAAACCAAGTTGCCATTAAAGTTTCTATTTCATTAAAACGCTTCCTTCATATTTCAAAAACTAAAAGATTTGCCAGATTTTAGAGCTCATTAAATTGAAAACCGTAAGTTGAGTAGGTGATAAAACATTTGAAGTTGCTTTAAGAAAAGTATTTAATTACTCTTTTGTTTACCGTCGCATGGACATGAAATTTAAACGCAAAACTTAAAACAGTTAAGTAGTGGCCTTATTACAAATAAAATAACAAAATAAATCCCGAAAGAAAACATACAAGAGAAAACGAAAAAAGTTCAATTATATGAAAACCCAAAATTTTGCTGAGCATGGCCACCACATAGTCTCTGCCGACCCGGTCCATTGCACTATGTATCACCTGCAAAATGTTAGCCCACGAAGGGTAAGTCAACAGACTTAATGTGCAACAACCAACACCGATTCCCAACATATTAAAGCCTTTATTCCAAACATTTTGGGCAAAGCCCATCCTCAATCATAAACGGCCATAAGCCCATATCACAGCATATTAACTCATATATATATAAACAATGATGCTACCCGAACCCACCTAGTTATCTAACCTCTACACACCACCCGTACCTGCCAGCCACACCAATGGAGATTACTAAATCGACCATCCATCTACACACACACCCTCGGCGCGATCCTTTGCCATCAAGCGCTCATCGCTTTAATACGTGGCATAGCCACCGGATAATGTGACAATATCACCGAATCATAATATTGTGACATGAGTCACCAGATAATGTGGTAAAACCATCAGAACACTTCCTCTTTTCATTATAACCCTCGTGCCCATGCAACATACATAGTATTACAGGTATCATGCTATATGCTTATCCCAAGCCCATATCAAAAACACACATGCGTTCATACAAATGAATGTAACCACTATTAGTAAAGTGCTAGATATGACGTACTTGAATGAACTGTACCCTTGAATGGTACCCTTAGCCATAGTTATTCATAATCTTATTAACATATATTTAATCATATAGATTTACCGGGAAAAAGTGTGGGGTTACACACCTGAAAACACAGAGAATGACACTCTCGATCTCAGTGACACCCTCACTTGCAGATATCACCATGATTTGCTTATCCCTTTCCGATGCTGGCCCACAACCCGGTGGCCAGCCACATACGGCTAACACCGCCCGCTTATTGAATCTAGGGGTAGGAACTGCGCTTCCAACCCCCTCCTGTGATTGGATAGGACCCGACTCCATGAGACTAACTTAATCAGAAAAACCCGATTGAGTGAATGGATCTAAGAATATTCAGCTAACTGAATAGAGGCTTACCTAGATCGGCAGAATACTAAAGTTTCGGCTTTTGCTTCTGAAGTCGATTGTATACTTACATAATACCATATGAGAAATCGACTAACACAGAGGGTATGGCCTTTGGCCGAATAGTAATATCCCCTTACCTTGCTCGATCAAATCCCGAAAGTTTCTCCTTCTAATGTTGGCTACAGTGAATCCCGGAACCCACCCTCATGGTTTTGGCCAAATAGATAAAGTGGATTAGAGTCCTTGATTTCGACAATCCAAGAAGAAAAGAGAAAAGAAAATCATCCTAAGGAAAGATCCTTACCACGTAACTCACCCGATTCAGCTTAACAACCACCCTTGAAAATCGACGCACCAAAAGAGAATACAAACGATAGATAAAGGATTCGGCTTAATACCACCCTTGGGGATCTAGGCGACAGATAAAGAGATGGAAAAGAAGTGTAGGTAAAAGAAAATGTTAGGTAAAAGGTTTGGCCAAAGCACTATTCGGTTTTGAAGGAATAAGAGAGAAAAAGAAATGGTGATGAGGCTTAATAAAGATTCGGCTTTGGTCTTAGTAAATGGGAAAGGTTCTTTCGGCTTTTGAGAATGGGGGGATCAGTGCAAAGAAGAAGAGAAAGGGTTGTAGTTTGTATAGTTTCGGCTATGGTGAGAGTGGCGGGTATGTTTCGGCTTTTAGAGGGTGAATGAAGAAGAAAAGAGATAGCTTACTAAGATGAGAAAAGGTGCACGAATGGTTCTTCACTTTCGGCTTCTGGTCAAGAGAGAAAAGAATGTAAGTTTCGGCAAGAAGCACCAATGAAAAGAAAACTTTCGAAAGAGGGAAAATGGCCACACATTCTTCTTATTTCGGCACCTAAAGCCCCTAGCCAATCGACTTCCCTCTTGCCCGAAAATGCCACAGCAAGACTCCCTCATTCGGCTAACTCTTTTTCCCTCTATCAGATCCCTTCTTTTTCTCCTATTTCTCCTCTTCTCCTCTCATTCAAAAGAGTTTGAATGAGTCAAACTCTTATCTCCCTTCTTAGCCGAAAATTCAAGTGCCTTGACCAAGTCAAATTCTCATCCATTTAGAGTTTGCTTGTCGCCCAACTCTTCACTCCCCTTGACGCAAAAAGAAACCTCCAAAATGCTTCCCTTGTTGCTTGAACCCTGTCCATCCAGCTCCCTGAGGCGTCACTCCCTTATGCTCTAAGTGGCGCCTCCCCTGCCACTTTACCAACTGGATTCTTATGTCATAACCCACAGACTAACCTCCTTAAGGCCTAGCTCTCCTAGCTCTCCCTTAAAGGCTTGAAGTCAAATATTTTTCTAAGGCTTCTACCTACACCCCAAGGTTCCCGAAGCCCCCAAACACACACAAACACCACACTAAGCATACTACTACATAAATATAAAACACATAACCCCTAAATTCTGGATATTACAGTTCTACCCCTCTTAAAAAAAATTTCAGCCTCCAAATTACCTGGCTAAAATAGGTTAGGGTATTGCTGTCGCATTGCTTCCTCCGGCTCCCATGAAGCTTCTTCCAATCCATGGTTCCACCATAAAACTTTGACTAGAGGAACTAATTTTCTTCGTAATACCTTCACATCCCGTTCCAAGATCTGAATCGGCTCTTCCTTGTAAGACAAGCCTGGTCTCAACTCCACTTCTTCAGCTGGTACCACATGAGATGGATCCGATCGGTAACAACGTAGCATTGAAACGTGAAACACATCATGCATCTGTTTTAATTCCACAGGCAACTCCAGCTGATACGCCACTGGTCCAACCCGCTTCAAAACCCGATAAGGTTCTATAAACCTGGGACTCAGTTTACCTTTACGACAAAATCTCATCACCTTTTTCCACGGCGAAACTTTCAAGAACACCTAATCTCCCACTGCAAACTCTATCTCTTTCCGCTTGAGATCTGCATACGACTTTTGTCTGTCAGATGCCTCCTTCAACCGTGCCCGAATCACCTTAACCTTTTCTTTCGATTCTGCCACAATCACTGGACCCAAAACATGATGTTCCCTCAATTCTGTCCAACACGTAGGAGTGCGACACTTCTGTCCATATAGTGCTTCATATGGTGCCATCCGAATACTTGCTTGATAGCTGTTGTTGTACGCAAACTCAACTAAAGGCAAGAACTCCTCCCAGCTTCCTCTGAAGTCAATCACGCAACCCCTCAACATATCCTTTAACACTTGAATTACCCGCTTGATGGCGTGTCTGCCTCGCGGATGAAATACCGTACTGAAGTCTAGCCTGGTGCCTAATGCCTGATGCAGTGCCCTCCAAAATTGAGACGTAAACCTTGGATCCCTATTTGAGATAATCGACACCAGCACCCCATGCAGCCTCACAATTTCTGCCACATATAATTTTGCCAACCTCTGTAGAGAATAGTCCACCCGGACCGGTATGAAATGTGCAGACTTTATCAACCGATCCACTATCATCCATACCGAGTCCTTCTTAGTAGGTGTAAGGGGAAGCCCACTAACGAAGTCCATAGTGATTCTCTCCCACTTCCACTGCGGAATCTCTATTGGTTGAAGTAACCTGAAGGTACTTGGTGTTCAGCTTTAACTTGCTGACACGTTAAGCACTTCCCCACAAATTCTGTAACTTCCCGTTTAAGACCAGGCCACCAAAACTGATCCCGTAGATCCCTGTATAACTTACTTCCTCCAATATGCATAGTATAAGGACTACTATGCGATTCCCGAAGAATTCTCTACCTTAGTTCCTCATCCTTCAGCATACATTCCTTAACTCGGAAACACAACACTCCGTTGTTGTTTATACCATAGCCTTCCAATTCCCCATTCTACACTTGTCGTAGCTTAGCATTTAGATCATCATCTACCAGCTATTTTTCTTTCACCTGACTTAACCATGTCGGCTCCACCTATAGCTCCGCTACCAAACTCCCATCATCATAGAGACTAAGATGTGTAGACATCGCCCTCAGATCCGACACTACTTTTTGACTTAGGGCATCTGCCAATACATTCGCCTTACCCGGGTGATACTCTATTGAATAGTCGTAGTCTTTCAACAACTCCACCCACCTTTGCTGTCACAAATTCAGTTCCTTTTGAGTCAACAAATACTTCAGACTCTTGTGATCCATGAAAATCACCGATTTCTCTCCATACAAATAGTGCCTCCACACTTTTAAAGCGATTACTACCGCAGCCAACTACAGGTCATGCGTTGGATAGTTAACCTCATGTGGCCTTAATTGCCGAGACGCATAAGCGACCACCTTCTCGTCTTGCATCAGAATATAACCTAACCCTGTGTGAGAAGCATCACAGTACACCACAAAGTCTTTCCCTGCCTCAGGCTGAATCAAAATCGGAGCCTCCGTCAATACTCTCTTAAGCCTCTTGAAACTCTCCTGCTGCTTCTCCGCCCACACGAAACTCCTTTCTCAACAACTTCGTCAAAGGTACTGCTACTGACGAGAACCCTTCGACAAATATCCTGTAGTAGCCTGCTAACCCCAAGAAACTGCGAACTTCTGCCACAGGCTTAGGTGGTTTCCAATCTAGCACTGCCTCAATTTTCCGAGGATCCACCCTTATCCCTTCCGTAGATACCACATGTTCTAAAAACGCAACTTCCTTCAACCAGAAATTGCACTTGCTAAACTTGGCATATAACTTATTTTCCCTTAACACTTGCAGTACTACCCGGAGATGCACATCATGCTCTTCCTCAGACTTGGAATATACTAGGATGTCGTCTATGAACACCACGACAAACTGATCCAAGTAGGGTTGAAAAACCCGATTTATCATATCCATGAACGCAGTTGGAGCGTTCGTCAATCCGAACGACATTACTAGGAACTCATAATGTCCGTATCTAGTCCGAAAAGCTGTCTTATGGATATCTGCTTCCTTCACCTTAAGATGATGATATCCCGACCTTAGATCTATCTTTGAAAATACCGCAGCCCCTTTAAGCTGATCAAAAAAGTCGTCTATCCTCGGCAACGGGTACTTGTTTTTGATTGTCAGCTTATTCAACTGTCGGTAATCTATGCACATGCGCATAGTCCCGTCCTTCTTCTTCACGAATAGGACCGTTGCTCCCCATGGAGACACACTGGGTCAGATAAACCCACGATCACGTAATTCTTGGATTTGGGCCTTGAGCTCTACCAACTCCTTTGGTGCCATTCTGTACGGAGCGATAGATACTGGTGCTGTACCTGGTAACAAGTCAATCTCAAATTCCACCTCGCGATCCGGAGGCAACCATGGAAGTTCTTCCGGAAAGACATCCACAAACTCTTTTACCGTCCTGACCCCTTCTACAACTACTTCCTTAGCCTCCAAGGCACTAACAAGCATCAAAAAAGCCATACATCCCTTCCTTACCATCTTCTATGCCTTAAAGGCAGACACTACATTCGACAGGTAATTCCTCCTCTCGCCCATCACCACAATCTCATTGTCATCAGAAGTCCTCAACGACATGCGCTTAGCAGCACAGTCCACATTCGCCCGGTACCTCACTAACCAGTCCATAGCTAAGATTAAGTCAAATTCCCCAAATGGTAGCTCCATTAATTCAGCCAAAAACTGCGCCCCCTAAACTTCTAAAGGCACTTCCCTAAAGAGTTTGTCTACTACTACTGATTGCCCTATAGGACTAAGTACAGTCATCTTTCTAGGGACAGTCTCAAAGTTCACATTCAGAGTTCCAGACACTTCACTAGCGATGTAAGAATGAGTCGACCCAATATCTATCAGAGTAATAAAGGGTAATCCAGAAATAAGGAACGTACCCGTTATGACGTCAGGTGCGTCACCATCCTTCTTCCGACGAACTGCATACACCAGACCCGACTGTCTCGCCTCCGTGTTACCACCACCTCTGCCCGGTGCCGCGCGTCCTCTACCAGAACCATTACCTCTGCCAATCGGACCACGACCCCTCGACGGCTGCTGTCCGCCTCTGCCAGCCTAATTAAAACCCTAACCTGCTGGTCGGCTCCTATCTGTTTCCACAGGACAGTCCCTAATCATGTGATCTTTGGACCCACACTTAAAACATCCTCCGATTTTTTTCCAACACTCCCCCGGGTGCATCTTTCCACATTGAGCACATGTACGATATTGACCTCCCACAGCAACCTGCTGAACTCGCGCCTATCAACTCTAGGTCTTTTCTGGAAACTCTCGGATGACCCTGATGACCCATAACTGCTCTTGCTCTTACCCTGACCTCTGTCCTGGTTCTGTCTCTCTATACGCTTCACCTCCTCGGCTATTTTCGCTTTTTCAACCAATACCGTGAAGTCCCTCTCTCGCTGTGGAGCTATTAACACCCTCAACTCATCTTGAAGCCTATCTTTGAATCGTACGCAGCGCTCATAGTCGGTTGCCACGATTCCCCGGGCATATCTACTCAAACAAAGGAATTCCGCTTCATACTCGGCTACAGATTTGCCCCCTTGTACCAGGTTCAAGAATGCCTTCCTCTAAGCATCCACATAACTCGCTCCTATGTTCTTCCCTTGGAACTTTGTCTTAAAATAATCCTAATCAATCCGGTCCACCTGCGTACCCTCTCTAACAGTGAGCCACCACTGGTACGCCTCATCCCGAAGTAATGACACCGCTCCTTTCAGTTTTTCCAGAGCCGTGCAGTCCAGGTCGTCTATGATTCTTTCAACTGCTTCTAGCCAATATTTAGCAACATTTGGGGCCACCCCAGAGACCCTCCTGAACACCTCAGCTCTATTTGCTCGCAGTCACTCAGGTACTGACTTCCGAGCCCCTCCTACCAGACCTGCTCCAGCAACTCTTTCTAACACTCACAACATCGCCTGGGATATTGTGTCATCTCCTTCGGTTTGGCCCTGGAAATCTACTTCTCCAACCGGCGGCAACGGTGCCTCATTCCCAGACCCGTGTCCAGACCCTGCTGGCTCGGACACAGTGATTCTGCCTCTGCTACATCCGCGCGTATTGCGACCACGTCCCCTAGTACTCATATCTACCATCGCGTTTTATCTGTTTTACAAGTTTTATGCATTAGCTTCTTTTCACTTCTTGTTTAAAGAGGATTTTTATGCAAAAAGAGATTTAATAGTTGTTTTTCGCAAAAGTACACACATACCTAATGGTACATGTTACTATAGTATGGTCTCCTAGTCCTACCATCTATAGTATCATACATCAATACATGCAAGTCAATTTATCATTTCAAAGAACTTACCTGGCGGACTTGGGCCGAGAACTCGGGTGCCATGCTTCCATAAGACCATTTTATGAAAAAATTTCAAAAACTCATTTTTGGCTCAAATTTTGAAAACGTTGTGGGCTTCAAAACCCAAGGCCGAGTGTTTAAAACCTGGCTCTGATACCAAATTGAAACACCCCAAACTCGGCCCACAAGCCTCGACCAGATCTGACATGTTCCTTAAGGAAAACTTAGCTTTATTTCGTTTTATCTTCTTATAGAATATGATGATTTAAAAAAACAGGTTTGTAATTTTTATCAAGTTGAAAACCAAGTTGCCATTCAAGTTTGTATTTCTTTAAAAAGCTTCCTTCATATTTCAAAAATTAAAAGATTTGCCGGATTTTAGAGCTCAATAGATTGAAAACCGTAAATTGAGTATGTGATAAAACATTTGAAGTTGCTTTAAGAAAAGTATTTGATTACTCTTTTGTTTACCATCGCATGGACATGAAATTTAAACATTAAACTTACAACAGTTATGTAGTGGCCTTATTACAAATAAAATACCAAAATAAATCCCGAAAGAAAAACATACTAAAGAAAACGAAAAGAGTTCAATTATATGAAAACCCGAAATTTTGCTGAGCATGGCCACCACATAGTCCCTGCCGACCCGGTCCATTGCACTATGTGTCACCTGCAAAATGTTAGCCGACGAAGGGTGAGTCAACAGACTCAATGTGCAACAACCAACACCGATTCCCAACCGATTAAAGCCTTTATTCCAAACATTTTGGGCAAAGCCCATCCTCAATCATAAACGGCCATAAGCCCATATCATAGCATATTAACTCATATATATATAAACAATGATGCAACCCGAACCCACCTAGTTATCCAACCTCTACACACCACCCGAACCTGCCAGTCGCACCAATGGGGATTACTAAATCGACCATCCATTTGCAACACATCCTCGAAGGCAGTCGCTGCAGTCAACTACTCATTGCCCTTAATACGTGGCATAGCCACCGGATAATGTGACAACGTCACCGAATCATAATATTGTGACATGAGTCACCAGATAATATGGTAAAACCACCAGAACACTTCCTCTTTTTATTATAACCCTCGTGCCCATGCAACATACATAGTATTACAGGTATCATGCTATATGCTTATCCCAAGCCCACATCGAAAACACACATACGTTCATACAAATGAATGTAACCACTATTAGCAGTGTTAGATATGACGTACCTGAATGAACTGTACCCTTGAATGGTACCCTTAGCCATAGTAATTCATAATCTTATTAACATGTATTTAATCATATAGATTTACCGAGAAAAAGTGTGGGGTTACACACCTGAAAACACAGAGAATGACACTCTCCATCTCACTAACACCCTCACTTGCAGAGATCACCACGATTTGCTTATCCCTTTCTGATGCTGGCCCACAACCCGGTGGCCAGTCACGTACGGCTGACACCGCCCGCTTCTTGAATCTAGGGGTAGGAACTGCGCTTTCAACCCCCTCCTTTGATTGGCTATGACCCAACTTCATGAGGTTAACTTAATCAGAAAAACCCGATTGAGTGAATGGATCTAAGAATATTCATCTAACTGAACAGAGGCTTACCTAGACCGGCAGAATACTGAAGTTTTGGCTTTTGCTTCTGAAGTTGATTGTACACCTACATAATACCATATGAGAAATTGACTAACACAGAGGGTATAACCTTTGGCCGAATAGCAATATCCCTTTACCTTGCTCGATCAAATCCTCAAAGTTTCTCCTTCTAACATCGGCTATAGTGAATCCCGGAACCCACCTTCATGGTTTCAGCCAAATAGATAAAGGGTATTAGAGTCCTTGATTTCGACAATCCAAGAAGAAAAGAGAAAAGAAAATCATCCTAAGGAAAGATCCTTACCACGCAACTCACCCGATTCGGCTTAACAGCCACCCTTGAAAATCGACGCACCAAAAGAGAATACGAACGATAGATAAATGATTCAACTTAATATCACCCTTGGGGATCTAGGCAACAAAGAAAGAGATGGAAAAGAAGTGTAGGTAAAAGAGAACGTTAGGTAGAAGGTTCGGCCAAAGCACTATTTGGTTTTGAAGGAACAAAAGAGAAAAAGAAATAGTGATGAGGCTTAATAAGGATTCGGCTTTGGTCTTAGTAAATGGGAAAGGTTCTTTTGGCTTTTGAAAATGGGGGAATCAGTGCAAAGAAGAAGAGAAAGGGTTGGAGTTTGTGTGGTTTCGGCTATGGTGAGAGTGGAGGGTATGTTTCGGCTTTTAGTGGGTGAATGAAGAAGAAAAGGGATAGCTTACTAAGATGAGAAAAGGTGCACAAGTGGTTCTTCACTTTCAACTTTTGGTCAGGAGAGAAAAGAATGTAAGTTTCGGCAAGAAGCACCAATGAAAAGAAAACTTTCGAAAGAGGGAAAATGGCCACACATTCTCCTTATTTCGGCACCTAAAGCCCTTAGCCAATCCACTTCCCTCTTTGCCGAAAATGCCACACCAAGACTCCCTCATTCGGCCAACTCTTTTCCCCTCTATCAAATCCCTTCTTTTTCTCCTATTTCTCCTCTTCTCCTTTCATTCAAAAGAGTTTGAATGAGTCAAACTCTTATCTCCCTTCTTAGTCAAAAATTCAAGTGCCTTGACCAAGTCAAATTCTTATCCATTTAGAGTTTGCTTTTCGTCTAACTCTTCACTCCCCTTGACGCAAAAAGAAACCTCTGAAATGCTTCCCTTGTTGCTCGAACCCTGTCCATCCAGCTCCCTGAGGTGTCATTCCCTTATGCTCTAAGTGGCGCCTCCCTTGACACTTTACCAACTAAATTCTTGTGTCATAACCCACACACTAACCTCCTTAAGGCCTAGCTCTCCTAGCTCTCCCTTAAAGGCTTGAAGTTAAATATTTTTCTAAGGCTTCTACCTACACCCCAAGGTTCCCGACGCCCCCAAACACACAAAAACAGCACACTAAGCATACTATTACATAAATATGAGTTAAAACGCATAACCCCTAAATCCTGGATATTACATCTTTTATGATCTTGCTTATTATTAGTATAGTTTATTAAAAAATATCCTTTTAGTTCTCCGTACTATAATTAAATTAAAGTATTAATTAAATCTATTTATGCTTAGATTATAATTAATTTAGTGCTCGCCTCCCTTGGGTACAATCCTCGAAGTACTCACCTACTCAGTTGTAACTATATTACAACTTGACCCGTATACTTGTAGATACCGTTTTTTCACATCTTTTGTGAAGGATTTCTATTCTGGATGTTGGTACATCAAGAGGCTGTCAGGAACTAGGAATAAATGTCGCCTTTTTTTATCTACATCGTTTACAGGATTACACCTCGGATCATCCCTTTGCTATCTGCCACCTCTGTAAAGTAAGTTATGTTTTGTGCGAACTGTGTTCCCAAGTGTAAGTCTATTCTATACGAACTATGTTTACAAGTGCAAGATTGCTACGTATGAAGTATGTTCACAAGTGAAAGTTTGTACAATTCGAACTATGTTTGCAAGTGTGTCTAGTGGTCTGGATACTAACCTAAAACTTAGTATCTTGTGTACATTTAGAGTAAGCAAGAATGCCTCCTTATAGAGTGGATGTGAACCGTGTGAATGAAGTTGATAATCATGAAGAAGGTGACCAGATGTTAGCCACGCAAGAGCGACCTCACAGGGTAAGTGTTTTGGAAGAAAGCATGGAGCCTCTAGTTCAGGCTATGATTGATGCTTTTCAGCGAGCTTCTGGAGCAAATATTGTACCTACAAACTGTGCACTACCACTGGAGTGTCTACGAACTTTAGGTGGCAGGGAATTTAGTGGTGTCTGTGGAGTTGATCCCACTAAGGCTGAGTATTGGATTGAGGGTGTTGAGAAAATCATTGAGCAGATTGCCTATTCTGATCAGGAAAAGTTAGGATGCACTGTGTCCCCTGCTTACTGACAAAGAACATCGTTGGTGGAATATTGTAAAGCATGAAATGCCTGTGGATAGACTGGTGTGGGAGTTCTTCTTGAGAACCTTTAAAAAAAAATTTATGGGCGAGCAGTATTTGGAGGCTCGCAAGTTAGAGTTCATCAACTTGAAGCAAGGTGAATTGTTAATAGTTGATTACCAGGTTACGTTTGTGTGGCTAAGCCAGTACACGAAAGATATATTCTTACATAAGAAGAACCAATGTCAGAGGTTTCATTTTGGACTGCATCGTGACATCCAACTTCACCTGGTGACTCATAATGTTGCGAACTTCAATAAGCTGGTGGACAAAAACAAATCCATTGAAGACATTAAGGCTCCATGAACCAAAAAGAAAGTAGCTAGGTGAGTGTCCAAGAGGGACCGTGACTCATGAAACTCCAGCAAAAATGTCAAGCAAGCTTTCAAGACAGATTATTCACATTAGAAGAAAGACACCCAGGATAAGAATGAGGGTTTGCATGAGTCTACGAACTGGATATACTGCAAGCTTTGTGAAATGAACCATCTTGAATAGTGTTGCAAGAAGACTAAAAGGTGTTTCAAGTATGGTTCGAAGGATCACTTTGTTAGAGACTGTTTAAACGATAGGAGGGTTCATGAGCTCAAGCTACGAACCCTACACAAGTGTGAGCTAGTGCTCGTGGTCAAAGAATAAGCAAAGGTGGTGAGACAAGGCTAGTTGGGTAGTGAACTCTGGCCCATACTATTGCAACTCAAGAGGAAGAGCTAGGAGGCCTCGCACGAGTCTATGCTATGTAACAGTCCGGTTTAGACACTAGTCGTAATAGTGGTTTCGGGACCACAAATCTGAGTTAGAAAAATATTTTAATATTATTTTTCGTGTCTATGATACATGGTTAAGCATGTGTGAAATTTCTGTGAATTAATTTGTCTATTTGTGTGCTTAATTTGAGAAAATGATTAAATCGCATAAATGGTAAAAGTGGCCTTCTATTTGATTGAGTGGTCTAATTGATGTGTCTTCTTATATATTAGGCCTTATGTTGTAAATTGGCCTTTTAGCAATGTAGTGGACGGCATATTGAATAACATATTATTTTTATATTTATTTATTATGAAAAGTTTAAATAACATAAAACATATTATATGATATAAAAAAAGAAATAAGGAAGTGGAATGTTCATCCATTGTCCACCGAATATTGAATAAAAAGAAAGAAGAAAAGCTTTGAATATTTGGCTAGGTTTGATCCAAATTCAAGGTATGTTTTGCTTCGATTTTTTGATAATTTCTACATTTTTGCAATCGTTGCTTTGTATACTTTAAAACCCATGCTTCAATTTTGTGAATTGATGATGATTTTGAAATATGCCATCGACGAACACATGAGTTTTGTGATGTTTGAAGATGAAATATGAAATATATGTGTTAGATTAACATGTTTTGTCTTTGAAGTTTTGATGATTTTGAGTAATTTGGACTTAATTGAGAAAATAATATTTTGAGGGACTAAATTGTGAAATAAATGAAATGTGAGGACTTGTATGAGCATAGGTAATATTCGGCCAAGCATAGGATGAATTGAATTATGTGCATTTTGTGATTTTGTGAAATAAGGACTAAATTGTCAAAATGTGAAAATATGAGGGCTAATTTGTAAATTGCCCTAAATATGTGTTTTTGGATTAAATTGAATGAATTAGTGAATAAATGAGTTAAATTTGAATATGTATAGATCAAGAACTGAAGAAAACGAATTTAGATCACGGAAAGTCGAAAGTGATTGACTGTCCGAATCCTTCTGTTTATTCAAATCTGAGGTAAGTCGATATACAAATAAACGTATTCGAATTGAGTTATTTATGTATCTATGATATATATTGTATGGTAAATGCTCAAAATGGAGTATATATGAAATCCGAGAATATGTCGACAAGTTATCAAGGTTTGAGAAGTCCCGTATGAACCTAGGAATAAATAGGATAACGTATGTCATGACATAGGTTCCGAAATGAGATATCATGTACGACCACGTCTGGGACGTTGGAATTGATTCGAGATTTCATGTAAGACCACGTCTAGGACGTTGGCATTAATATGATATTTATGTGTAAGTCCATGTCTGGGACATTGGCATCGTATTGATTCCTGTAAGACCCTATCTGGGACAGTGGCATCGATATCTAGATACATGTAAGACCACGTCTGGGATGTTGACATTGTATGACTATGTCGAGCACTCTGAGTATCCTATTAGATTTCGAACAGTTCAACGGGCAAGTCTGAGAAATGAATGATTATGTGAATTATATATCCGCTACAGGTACATTTGATGTATATGTTTTGAATAGGCATGGAAGGTGAGTAAATATGCATATGGATGCAATGAACCAAAATGTGATATATGAATGAATGTGACATGAGTAAATGATGATATGATATGTCATATACATGCTTAAATGAGTTATGAGTATATGAGATATTTGAGTTGTGAAATATGAGTAAGTAATGACTAAATAATGAGCCAAGGGTGATATTATGAATTTGTAAATGAGAAACATTAATGTCATTGTGTTTATGTGGCTATATGTATTGTATATTAATTTTATTTGTATATGGCTTACTAAGCTTTTGGAAAGCTTACTTTATGTGTGTTTGCTCTGTTTTATAGATTGTCAAAGCTACTGAAGGCTCGGAGAACAGTCGAGGATCGTCATCACACTACTCAATCATATTTTGGTACTTTAAAAATGTGTATATAGCTAAATATGGCATGTATAAGCTAGTTTTTTTGGGATATGTTTGGTATATGTACATAGCCATGTGATATGGCTAGATAAATGGTTAGTTATGTCCTATGATGTTAATTTTGATATAGCTTGATAGTAGATGAAATGGTCATATGGATAGTAAGTTTATTAATGAATAACTATCACATTACTAATGATAAGTTTGTGATGGATTTTGTCTTGGAATTTTATGGTTAAGTTGAGTTGAATGGCTATTAAGTTGGTATGGATGTAAAGCTCATAAGTGATTAGAAATGATGTATATTTAGGCATGGTTTGGTTGCCTTTGATGCTTGGATTGGTGCTTAAATATGTTTGAAAGAATGACCCTTGTAACATCCCGAAATTGGGCCTAGTAGGATTGGGCCCAATGGTCCTTGGGCGTAGGAATGTTTAAAAATTTTGAGAACAAGAGAACGACATTATTTCAAGTTGGACTTATTAGGAAGGTGATTTTAAAAAGTTACGGGGTTCTATGAAGTTCCGGGTTCAAGTTGGGCCTTAGTAAAATTTTGTGTTTAAGCCTATTAAGGAGAGATGGTAAGTAGATTCAAGGCTTATAGAAATAAATGAGTAAATAGCTAGCATAAATGAGCAAGTAATAAAGAGGTTATGGCATCAAATGAAGTACCTTGAGGGAAGAGGTTCAAATCCCATTGTGTGCAAATTTTGACTATTATTTTTGCACTCTTTCCTTAAGTGTCGGCCAAGCATGTAAATATGGCAAGGTGGACTTTTTATTTTTAGCAAGATGGCTAAGGAGAATAGGAAAGAATAAAGGTGATGAAAGAAATCAAGAAAAAGGGGAAAGTAGGGGGAGCAAGTGGCCTTTTTCAAGGGAAATGTTATGGAAAGTATGGTTGGCTAATTTTGACCATTTTGATCATGAATGAGGACCATTTTGTGTGTTAGGAGGGATAGCCGAATTTTGTCTTTGGCAATTGGTAAAAATCTTGGTATTGTTTTGGCGAAAATTCCTTTATGCAACTTTTGTGTCATATTTTCTTTTCTCTCCAAACTTTCTCCTCCTTGCCGAATTTTCAAGCCTTGAGTGTGCATATTTTCTTTCTTTCTTTCTTCTTGCCGAATGTACCTAAGCCATTGAGACCATATTGCTCTCTCTTCTTTTTACAAAATTTTCCAAACACCTTTCTTCTTCCTCTCAAATCAATATTTTTCATAACCAAATATTAATGTTTGTTTTTACCCCATAGCCGAATATCATTGTTCATTTTCCCTTATAGCCGAATCTTCCATCTCATCCATATTTTCTTCTCAACCGTATTATTACTCATACTTTGATCAATCGGTAAGTGATTCATTTCATTATTTTATTTTTTCTTCCTCTTAGTGTCGAATCTATGCCTTGGTGTGGGATGGCCATATTGATCGAGACCATCAGTTTGTTCTACTTTCTTAATGAGATCATTTTTCCCTTTTGTAGTATTTTAACATGAAGCCGAACATCATTCTAGCCTTAAGTCGAACGGAGAAATCGGATCCAATATTAATAAGGTAAGGAGTTCTTATGGATTATTGATATTATTCAATATTCGATTGGTTGCTAACGGAGTAATAATTTGAAATAATCGACTATATGATTTAGGGACAAATCACTTGATATATTCTATATTCGGACATAGTGGTAAGTGATTCAAGTGTAAGTGATACGAAATCTTTTGGAAATTCGAGGCTAACTTTTGGTTGGTATTGTTCTAGGTCATCGACGAGTGGTTCGTTAGGAAATCGAAATCAGGTGTGTAATCCCGTACCTTCCTATACATATCTAAAATGGTGTGTAATCTCACACATCTCTAAAACTTTGTATGAAATATTCTGTGAATCAGTCGAAATACCGAAGAAAACCAAAAACCGGCATCCGTGATCACTCAGGCGTGCGTATGATCGTAGTGGTAATCGTATTTTGTAATAAAACAGTTTCGATTAGAAGCAGTGACGTATTTTTGAAAAAAATCAAGAAACATAGGAGAAAGGGAATTAGAAACTGAATAAGATATCAAATTAAAGCTTACTGTGTCTACTTTAATATGGAAGAAACGGAGAAGGAAGAATAATTTTATATTCTAAGATATGTTAATTTTAGTGCGACTGGTTCTGATTGACTTCGTGGTTCCCTGGTCTGTTTTGGAAAAATCATATAAAATAGTACAAAGTGAATTATGGGTTATAATTTATATGTATGGATTCCTTAGTAAGCCTACTTTCATTAGAAACAAGTGGGAGCAATGAAAACCGTACAAGGAGATATTTGAAATTAAGGTAAGAGAGGTCAGAATTGTTGGACAGTGAAATGAGGGAAATTTTAAGGAATAAACTTTACTAAATAGTTAAGCCAAAAATTTTGGAAAAATTGTAGTAAGAAGATATATGAGTCTAGTTTCAAGGAAAATTAGTAGTTAAGTCTGGATTGCGAAATGACTGAATTACCCTTAGTGGGTAAATTACCGAATTACGAAATTGCCCTTACGGGCCTCATTATGGAAATGCCCCTAAAGGGCCGAAATATGAAATTGCTTATGGGCCGAATGGACATATTGATTAATGGGCCAATCTGATATTTTGCTAAATGGGCCAATTTGATATTTTGCTAAATGGGCCAATCTGATATTTTGCTAAATGGGCCAATCTCATATTTTGCTAAATGGGTCAATCTGATATTTTGCTAAGTGGGCCAATATGATATTTTGCTAAATGGGCCAAATTTGTTATTTTACTTAATGGGCCTTTTTGATTAATTGAGATAATGGGCCATAATTTTGTAATAAATATCCGAATAAATTACTGATGTTATATTGGGATTTGTTATGCATTATATACATGATTTTGCATGGGATGGGATAATATTGAAGAGAAGTTCTGGTGGCTCTGCCACATATTTTGGTGGCTCTGCCACAAATTTGTATAGTGGCAATGACATGTAAATTTTGTTACTCTGGTGGCTTGTCCACAACTAAATTTGCTATAAATGGCTTAATGCCTGCGTTTGGTGTGTTGGCGGGGTGGGTTGACTAAAGATCACCCACAGGTGTGTTGGTTGGTACGGGTGATGTGTAGCGGATGAATTATTAGGATTGGTTTGGGAATTGCATTTCATACGCATGTTATATTTGATATATTATTGTTATTGTAAATGGGCTTATGCCCAAAATATTGCTATTGGGTTCCGGCCCAATGGATAACGGTAAGGGGATTTCACATTGAGTTCTTGTAACTCACCCCTTTTCTCCTAACCCTTGTAGGTAACACTTGATGATATGGACTTGGGCTATGGATGACTCGAGGAAGGCCATACTTCAAAAATGGTTTATTTGGACTTTAGACTTCTTTCTCGTTTATTTTATTACTTTACTATTTTGGGTTAAATGTTGTAATAAGGCCTCTAGTCTATTTTTATTTTGCTTTATGGTTGGGATGTTTTTATTATTTTTCTTAAATTGTTTAAAAAGGGAATTTTCTGAAAACTTAAATAATGGTTTCCAAAAACGAATAACAAATGAATTTTCAAAATAAACTTTTACAAATATTTTAACTCGGATATTTTCTCTCAGACCACTAACGCTATTTTAAAAAGACTCGGATTCTCTTTCGAATTTTCAACGTAGTTTTCAAAAGTCACGGTTTATAAATTCTCTAGTTCAAATTTATCGACTTATCAATCAATCTTCGAGGTTTGTAGAAATTTTATCAAATATTTCAAATCAAACTTGTTTTCTTGATTTTAACAAATCAATACCTACTTTAGTACGAATAAAAAGGATTTAACATGTTTTGCTCGTGTGGCATACCAAATCCGCTCGTAACGCATAGGCCGGGTTTGGAGTGTTACAACCCTTGTGTGGGTGGTAACTTGGCCTTGAAAATGGCCTATAATAGCCCACACGATTGACCACAAGGGTGTGTGGCTCGATCGTGTCCCTCGTGGTTGAAATTTAAAACAAGTCAGACTCGACCACGGGTTGGACACACGGGCGTGTGACTAGCAGTGTGGTGCAAGTTAGTAGCGACCACGGGTGAGGCATACGGGCGTGTCCATGGTCGTGTGGACAAGTCAGTATGTATGCCCTCTTTTGACACGGCTTAGACACATGGGCGTGTCTGAGGCCGTGGGACGCACACGGCCTGCCCACACCGGCGTGTGACCTCTGTAACTTTGAAAAAATTTTAAATTTTTGAGAATTTTTGTAAGTGTTCGGTTTAGTCCCAGCCCCTTTCTAAAGCATGATTAATGTCTTGTAGACCTAATTAAGGGACACTTTTTTGCATTTGATGATTTGTAATATGAAATGTCTGTATAAGTTTTCGATTGTCTGGTAATGCCTCTTAACACTAAACCGGCGATGGTTACGGGTTAGGGGTGTTACATGTTGTGAGGAAGCCACTGTCAAATTATGCCCAAAGACCAATCATGAGATGATTGTTATCACATACTCGTTTTATTGTGTTTATTAATATAAGACATTGCCATTATTATTCCAGTTTCTTTTTGTGCATATAAATAAACTGAATTGAAATAAAGTTCTAAGTAAATATATTATTCTTAAAAAGGTCCTTAGAGAAGTATTATTGTGGGCTTGGACAACAAGAATGCATTGAGAATAATGTATAGTTGATTGGGGACAAAGAATTATAATCGACATAGGGATGTCAAAATCAATACATGAGTATGTGTTATAGAACAATGTATTGGACTAACCTACTGTGAGTATGTTTCTTGGATTATTATGTAATAATCACAATATTACTCATAGTGTTAACTATGTATATGATCCTTAGAATTGAGATCATCATTGTCCCAAAATTGTTAGTCATATATTTTGATACAGTCAAAACATCTACCATAATAGGTTGTACTATAAAGAATGATGTTGGATATACCATATACCATGTAGTGGGATATAGTTGATCAGGATAGGATTTATCCCTCCTACATAATGGGAGCAATATCTTAGGCCTCTTGATGGAGTGAGACTAGAAATGCATGGCCATGCTTGAATAAGTTTATATGAGATATAACACTTATTTGTTTATTGTAGTGTGTTCAGAATATCAAGAAATATGAGATTGGACTATCCAAGTGTGGCTATTCCATGACTTATGTCTAATCTAGATATTAAGGATAAAATGATATAATACATGAGAAGATTATCATAGAAAGGATATGTTGAATCATAATTTTTTCTAACTTGGGTGGCAATGATGCATTGCTTGATGCCACTCATTGCTTGTAAAGTTAGAAACATTCTAGTAATACTTCCAGAGCCTAAAGGGTCACACCCTACAGCTGAAACGAATAGAATCCAAATACATTTGTTATGGCATTTAGTTGTCACATGAATTAAATTAATTGTTGAATTAATTTAATTTGATAGTTAAATATTAAACACATTATATCTACAAACTTGTTGTACACAAATAGAGAACATAGATATAATTAATATATGAATTTGATTCATACAAAATATTAACTGTACATATTTTACTGAATTTATTAATATAAACAGTTATATTAATTAATTTTGGTCAAGTATAAAAGACATGGAAAATAATATTCTTTTGGAAAGAATATAATTAATATATGAATTTGATTCATACAAAATATTAATTGTATATATTTTACTAAATTTATTAATATAAACAGATATATTAATTAATTTCAGTTAAAATATAAAAAACATGGAAATTAATATTATTTTCGAAAGAATATAATTAATATATGAATTTGATTCATACAAAATATTAATTGTATATATTTTACCAAACTTATTAATATAAACAATTATATTAATTAATTTTGGTCAAAATATAAAAGACATGGAAATTAATATTCTTTTAGGAAGAATATAATTAATATATATTTGAATTTGATTCATACAAAATATTAATTGTATATATTTTACCGAATTTATTAATATAAATAGTTATATTAATTAATTCTAGTTAAAATATAAAAGACATGGAAATTAATATTCTTTTAGAAAGACTTCTGACTTTCCATTTGCCTTATCTATTAATAAGGGAATAATCTTGATTTTCTTTTTTAATATGTGATATCAAAAAGGATAAAATGATGATATTCCATAGTGTGTTAAGGTTACCAGCTCAATAATTTAAAAGGTCTAGCAACTATTTTAAATTCTCTCTGCAAAGTTTAAGAGAAAGTGGCTATTCGTTTTTTACGGGGTGGACTACATAGAGGCCGTGACGTTTTCGTTGTCCCTTGGAATTAACATCGAATCAACAACATCATTTCAATGTTTTTAGTAAAGACGATATATTCTCAACCCTATTTCAACTTGATTCATTCCTCGTATATTAATCCTTGGCTGTGGATCGTCGGAATAATTTTTCCATTGCGCCATGAGGCGTACTAATAGTCCCAACAGTTGTAACGACCCGAATTTGGGCCTAGTAGAATTGGGCCCATTGGGTTTTCGGCTTGGGAGCGTTTAAAATTTTTGAGAACAAGAGAACGGCTCTAATGCTAGTTGGACCTATTAGGTGAGTGATTTTGGAAGGTTAGGGGGCTTCTATGAAGTTCCGGGATCAAACCTGGGCTTAGTAAAAACTTTGGTTTTAGGTGAATAAAACCCTAGGAGTTAGTAGCTAGGCTTTAAGAATAAAATGTGGAGAAAAATGACACAAAAGGGGTTGTAGTCTAGTGGCAAATGATGCCACAAGGAAGAAAAGGGGTCCAAGGTTCAAATCTTGGCGCTTGCATTTTGATTTCTTTTTAAGTGAATTTAGACGTTGGCCATAGACTTATATTTAGTTGCGCATGTTTTAAGACAACAAGGATCTAGTTGGTAAAGTGGCTAGCGGCGTGAATTATGCTACAAGGGAGCCTGAGTTCGAATCCCATTGCAAGAAAAAAGGGGATATTTATTTTCCTAAGTGGGGGCGGCAAGAGTTTGTGTTGGATTTAAACTTTACTAATGGAAGAATCCCACATCGGAAAGCTAACAAGAGGGGAGGTGAGAAGCGGGCTATAAATAAAACAAATCTATGAGGGAGGAGACACACCTTGGTTGGCGTTTGGACACAGGAGTGGTCGAAGCGCGGATTAGCAGCTTCAGATTCCTATCAGGTGTGTATTTCGCCCTACTCTAGCTGTAGAGCGGCAAATGCCAAAATGCCGGTCACACGGCAATGGTAGCCATAGAGCGTGCGAGCGCACGTGTGGGAGATTCGACGCGATAGTCAAAGCCACCATGAGTATTCTTATAGGTTGAGGTTGCTTGGGCCACGATTGGCCGAAGTGGGCCTAATGGGCCCGTGGGCCCATATGAATAAATTGTATGACTGTGTAGTAGAAATTGGACTAGACTATGTGAATCTCATATTTGTGGCTAGATTTGGACTGAATGGGCCACACGAGCGTGTGGGCCTATTTATGCCGAGAATGGGCCCTAGGCCCATTTGCATCGTTATCTTTGTTTAGAATACCCCCGATTTGCAAAATTATCGAAATACCCCGATTTGCAAAATTACCAAAATACCCCCGGTTAGGGAAATTACCGAAATACCCCCGGTTAGGGAAATTACCGAAATACCCTGGTTTGCAAAATTATAGAAATACCTCCAGTTTGCGAAATTATCTAAATACCCCTGATTTGTGAAATTATCGAAATACCCTTAATTTGCAAAATTACCAAAATACCCCCGATTTGCGAAATTATTGAAATACCCCGGTTAGCGAAATTACCGAAATAGCCCCGGTTAGCGAAATTACTGAAATATCTCTGATTTGCAAATTTATCGAAATACCCCCTATTTGTGAAATTATCAAAATACCCCCGATTTGCGAAATTACCAAAATACCCTCGGTTAGCGAAATTACCAAAATACCCTCGGTTTGCAAAATTATCGAAATACCCCCAGTTTGCAAAATTACCGAAATACCCCCGATTTGTGAAATTACCAAAACACCCCTAGTTTGTTAAATTACAGTTTTACCCCTAAACGACAAAATGACCGTTGTACCCTCGTGGTAGTACTAGTGTTGTATGTGTTAATTGTATGATTTATTATGTTTGAGATGCATTGCATACATGGATTGGTTATGAGTAGAATTACCGACTACCCCTGTAGGGTAGAATTACCAAAATACCCTTATAGGGTAAAATGACTGATTTGCCTTTGTAGGTAAATGATTGACTGGTGCAATGAGTGGACTAATTTGACTGTGGTTGTATGACTGATATGCTTTTATTACATGTTTAAATAATTGTTACTGAGCATGGCCATTTTGCATACACGTGTAATAATTGAGCATGACATACACGACATATTGCATGGGGTTGGGATTATTAATACGGAGGAAGTGCTAATAGGATCGCATGGTCGCTTGACGACTCTGGATCCACCGAAGGCTTTGTAGCCACCGCAGGCTTTTTAGCTACCGAGCAGCCATGCTGCACCGATAATGTTACCGAGGGCTGTGTGCCATTAATATGGACTTCGTGCCGTAATTATGGGCTTTATGCCAGTGCCGAAGGCTTTATAGCCACCGAGTAGCCATGTTGCACCGATAAAGTTAGTGCCGCAACCAGTGCTACAAAAGGAGTGTAAGGATGGGTGGGTCAATTAAATCCCCACAGGAGTGCAGGGTTGGACAGGAGAAGGAGTACAGGGTTGGTATGGGCATTAATGCATTGCATTCACATGTTCTGACTGTGATGGGCTTGGGCCCGGATAAATATGATATGTGACTTTTGTTATGGGCTAAGGCCCAACCAAGGCTATTTTGGGCTAAGGCCCAATTGCCACCGTTACAGTAATGGGCTTCGATCCGGATTGTTGTGATGCATGTTTTGACTGATGAGGGTTGTACACACTGAGTTTTCGTAAACTCACCTCCTCTTTTAAATTTTTCTCAGGTAATCCTCAGTAGGCGGTTCGACGTACTGGAGGACTCGAAGGTGGCCACACTACGAGCAGTTTTGGATTTTCGTATTCTACTTATTTTTATTTTAGTTGGGGTTCATATTTTGTAATAAGGCCTCTCTTAAATTCTGATTTTTAGTTTGGGATTTTTAGTTTACTATCTTTTAAATCTGCTCAACACTTGATCGCGGTTTTCCAAAACAATATCTGTTTTCAAAACACTTCGCTTTCGCAACTAAGTTTTAAATATCATGTTTTCATAAGCCAATTGTTTTAAATTAAGCTTCAACAAAGAACAAGGTTTTGAAGGTAATGACTTCTTAATAAATGTCGATTATTAATAACAATCGCAAACTGGGACTATAGTTTTTAAATATCAAGAAGGGTTTTCAATGAAAACGCGGTTTTCGAAAAACACCTCAATATGACACGCAAAATTCAGGCCTAACTTTTAGGCCGAGTTTGGGGTGTTACAACAGTGGTATCAGAGACACTTGTACGATACGGATTTAGGATTAAACTTTTTGGTTGATGCGATTGTATGAGATACTTGTTGTATACTATGTTTGATAGCATGATGTTTGGAAATGCATGGTTATATCTGAATAGCCTATTTAACTTATTATTTGCAAAAATTGTAATTTTATAAATATGACCTGCGTGTCGTGCCATTCTATATGTCTCTTGTATTTCTCTTCTCATCTTACTACATTGTATGTAAAATGAGTTTCTATAATTGTAAATTGTACTAGTTGATGCGGACTAGAGGAAAAGAAGACTAGTCTACCTAAGGTGGAAAAGAAGCCTGAGAAGTGGCATAAACCCTTAGGATTCCCTATGGTTCTCCCATTGGCTTGGGAGGAACCACCATAGTTTTATGGGCTATAACCATTGCATTTATTTACTACTTTGTATTTTTCTTGTATATGATACAATTGATGATATGTTGGCATGCATGTTATACGATATTGATAAGATCAATTAAAGAATTAAAAATGTTGACCATTAATGGTAAGATTAATTTAATTTAAAAACCCTTCAATATAATATTAAGGTAAGATTGCCTTCCAATATTTACCCTCTTTAAAGCCTCGATCGATATAATATGTGTTCTGCTAAAGAGAAGTACATGTATATATCTTTTTCAAACGCGAAGAATAAGCAACTGATACTCTTCAGTTATGATATTGGTTAATAACTTAACTAGGTTACTGTAATAGGATTAGATACCTAGAGGCAAGAGATTTGGATAAATATTGGATAAATCATGAGATGATTGGAAAAAGAGTTGTTCACCAAATAGAGGAGTTACATGTGATGTAATTACCAAGTGTTACTTACCTAAATAACCATAATCTTGAGAGTAAAGCCAATGCTGACTTAAGAGAAAGTCTTTTTAATACGAGAAAACTTTAGAGAAAGTCTATCCGAAATTAAAATACGAGGGTTACTAATTTTGAATAAAATAGTGGGAGCATCATTTAATAAAGTCCTTTTAATGATTATTATAAACTTGGTAAATGCATTCATTAGCATATTTTATTATTGTAGTTTAATTATGGGAAACAACACAAGTTTTGTAAGAGACTGATTTTGGGGCTTGATAAACCATAAAAATAACATATTTTAAGCCCACATTTAATATGCTTTTGGATGATTTATCCCTTGATTTATGTAAAAAGGTGATCTTAATCCTTTCTTTTCATGTCTTATACTCAGAAAAGCACCAAAGGATGAAAAGAACGTAAAACGGGCTTAAAACGAGCCAAATGGGCCAATTCACGAAATCGACATGGCTTGGACATCAAGCCACACGGCCGTGCCTTATTAAATTACTAGAACACGGCCTGGACCTCGATAAACACGGCCATGCCTGAAGTTAGAAATCAACATGGCCTGGAGTCGATCCATACGGGCGTGCTATATGGCCGTTCCTCTGTCGTCAAAATGAGCAATTTCAGTCGGAAAAGGATACTTGGGGAGAAAGAATCGCATTCCAAGAGCCTATATATATCCCCTAAGTACCCCCTTTGAAAGGGTGTCAAAGCTAGGCCAATGAGCCAAGCCGAGAATGTCAGAGTTAGGGAATAACGCGAAGATAGCCAGTTGATCCATCCCAAGAAGCCGGAATTATACTCAAGACGGCGGAATTCTCCTTCAATTCCTTCAGGGGGTTTTAGGATTTTCTTATGTTTTGTTTTATCTTTTCTCTTGTGATGTTTTGTTTATTCATTATGAACTAAACCCCTCAGATACCTGAAGGGGATGAAATCTAGATGAATCTTTTTTTTTGATTTTTAAGTTATATGATAATTACTTAGTTTGTTCTTAATTATGTTGCTTAATCCAAATCTAATGTGCTTAGGTGGAGGAGGAATAGACCCTGCTTAAGAGTAGATCTAACATAATTAAGCGGAGTTGATCAAACGCCTAGAGATAGGGTTACGAGATTTTGCCGAATTAGGGTGGAAATTAATATGGGAGTCCATTGATTGATTTACTGCTATCTAGGGGGTTATTATAAGTGAACGAGAGTTCCACTAATTAACCTAGGGTTAGACGTTATTCACCTCGAGAGAAGGTTTAATATAGGTTAGGGAGTCCTACGGATCAAGCTAAGTAAATAAGTCATATAATTCAAGGTTAGATAACAAGTGAAGTCTAGGTGGATTCTTCTTGAAGATATCACCGTGATCAACTGAGTCTTTGTAACATCCCCAAACCCGGCCCATTCACTACGACCGAATCTGGTTATGTTATTGCGGAAAGACGGTTGAAAAACCTCGTTAACTTAGCATAAAGCATGAAAGAATTCAATTTTGAAAACTATATCAGATATGTGAGTAAAACGAATTCCTCTTACTTAAAACTCATATAATTTCTTTTGTTGTGTGAAAACATTTTTGAGTTAATAAGAATTTAAAATAACAAAACCATAATCAAGTAATACCAAATAATAAAATGGCCTTTATTACAACCCAATAATTCAAATAAAGTACTTATATCAAAACCAAACATAAAATATTAAATCATCATCTTCGGCATAGGCCACCTTGTCCTCTCCGATCCCGGCCCAAATTTTTATGCAATACCTGAAAATGGTTAAAGGAAAAAGGTGAGTCACCAAGACTCAGTGTGCCACCCTTTTTCCCGGATTAGCAAAATATCATATGCAACATAAACATAACCATCATGCATCCAATCAATATGCACCCAATCCTAACCATCCATACACCTTTTCTACCCCGTGTGGTACCAAACCACTGGTGGTGCCAAACCACTGGTGACATATAGTCACAATGTGTTACCAAAACACTGGTGTCCCAAAGACACGATATCCGTCAATGTGGTGCCAAACCACTGGTGTCCCAAAGACACGTTTGTGATACCAAATCACTGGTGACCGAAGTCACAAATCCGATGATGGGGCCAACCCATCGTGTGATACCAAATCACTAGCGACAATCCCGTGATATCTCTCAAGTGGGGCCAACCCACGGTGGTGTCCAACCACGGGACGGTCGCAATGAGGTGCCAAACCTCGGTGTCCCAAAGACACAAATGTGGTACCAAACCACTTTGGTGACCGAAGTCACAATAATCGGGTGATGGGGCCAACCCATCATGTGATACCAAATCATTTGGCGTCAATCCTCAATACGCGCCTTGTGGGGCCAACCCACTATGGTGCGAAACCACGGGGACGAGGCGCTAAGGTGCCAAACCTCCGGAGGTGCCAAACCTCACGTGACCCAAAGTCACAAAGTTGTGTTACCAAAACATCTGGTGCTCGTCAAGACAAAATATCACCGCCCCCTCCTCTCATATCACCCATCATTATACCAACTCATGTATAGTATTCAAATCATGCAAACATGTTTAACGTTGCATCTCATAGCACATACATCATAAATCATGACATCATGTTTCAATAAAGATACTCATAATGAAACGGACTTACGAATCCGTGCACATACCCCATAGGGTATCATATCACTCAACCATACTGTTTCGATTTTACCAATCAATCGGTTTATCAAACATATACAAAGCAAGAAGTGTGTTAGTTTACACACACCGGTTACTAATACGACTATCAAATCCAGGAGATCAAGATCTAACGCACTAGATCCCCCTTCCTTAACACTTTTCGAGCACTAGCCACAACTCGAGATATGCGAGATCAAGCCTTCCCCTACAATCGCCAAAACTAAACAATATAATCATGCTAATCAACCTCTAAAGGGTATAATCGTAATTTTACCTACTAAGGGTATTTTCGTAAATTCACAACCGAAATGGCCTTTCGAAGGCCTAATGTCACCACTAGCGACTCGGCTACCATTTAGGTCATACTGGGACAATTGGGCCCTAAAACCCGATTTCGGCCCATCAGGGCCCACATGCTCGTGTGGCCCACCTAGCACAAATCTAGCCACGTATATAACTTCCACCTAGTCTAGTTCAACATATACTAACCAATCATGCAATTTACTCATATAGGCCCACGGGCCCATTGGGCCCATTCGGCCCATCGAGGCCCAAGCAGCCCCAACCCACGAGAATACTACTGATGGCCTCAACTATCGCGTCGAAGCCTTACACATGCGCTCGCACGCTCGTGTGGCTACTAATGCCGTGTGCAGGTATTTCGGCATTTTGCCGCTTCTACAACTAGAGTAGAGAGAGTTACACACCGATAGGACTCTGGGCTAATCCGCGCTCCGACCACTCTTGTGCCCAAACGCCTCCAAGATGTGTTTACTCTCCTCCTAGGATGCTCCTTATATAGCTAGCTCTTCACCTTCATTCTTTGTGTCTTTACGATGTGGGATCCCCCGTCGAGAGAGTTTAAATTCAACTGAAACTCTTGCCGTCCAATCCGCAAAATAAATACTCCCTTGCTTCTCATGAGATTCGAACCCAGGCTCCCTTGTAGCATAATCCACGCTGCTAACCACTTGGCCACAAGCTCCTCTTGTGTCTTAAACCATGCGCAACTAAATATAAACTATGGGCCAAATTCTAAGGTCCAAGCAAAAAGAAACCAAAATGCAAAAGCCAAGACTTGAACCTTGGACCTCCTTCCTTCCTTGTGGCGTCATTCCCTTGTCTCTTATGTGGCGTCACTTTGCCACTACACCACACACTCCACTTGTGTCATTTTTCTCCATATTTTATTCTTAAGGCCTATCTGCCAACTTCCAGGGTTTTTTTTTCACCTAAAACCAAAATTTCCCCAAAGCCAATATTTGATCCCGGGACTTCATAGAAGCCCTCTAATCTTTCAAAATCACTTATCTAATAAGTCTAACTTGCATTTAAGCGATCTCTTATTCTCGAAAATTTAAGCGTTACTACGCCCAAGGCCCATTGGGCTCAATTCTCCTAGGCCCAATTTCGGGATGTTACAAATCTACCCTCCTTAAAGAAATTTCGTCCTCGAAATTTCCAACTAACTATGATCGCACATCCTAACCTACCACACTAGCTCTTGCTTTGCACACTCGATCTTAATAAAGGCGTGATTCCACCTTGACCACGTCCGCGACAACCACGCCCCTAGAACTCATATCTAGCGTCGCGATTTAATCGATTAAAAGTTTTATGCATTAGAAATTTTGTTCCTTTGTTTTATCCACGAGCAAATTTTATATGAGCAGTTTCGGAAGTCGTTCTTTCGAGCAATCAAAGTTTCATCTCAAGTTCTCTGTTCTAATTCAAACATTCACATACTTCTCTAAAGACACATTCATTCATCCATGTCACTTTCTTGAGCATTCCCAACCCAGGGGTAATTTCGACATTTTCCTATAAGGGTATTTCGGTAATAACTCAGGGTCAATTTGAAAATAGTTTTCAAATTAAAGATATTTCAAAGTTTACAAAATCTCAGGGGTCATCTTGAAAAATTTGTTTTTCAAACCAGATGTGTTGCAAAAATTTCAGAAATCGGGGTTATTTCAGTAATTTTGGAAGTTAAAGGTATTTTCGTAAGTTTCCCAAATCAGGATATCTCGATATTTGTAAAACA
Source organism: Gossypium bickii (assembly GCA_025503065.1). Classification (NCBI taxonomy): domain Eukaryota; kingdom Viridiplantae; phylum Streptophyta; class Magnoliopsida; order Malvales; family Malvaceae; genus Gossypium; species Gossypium bickii. The sequence goes on from CP106715.1 coordinate 101,788,136, forward strand.
AAAGTTTTTGATATTTTCATAATCTAAGAACATTTTAGTAAAAATCGAGGGAATTATGAAAATTTAGAAACCAAGGGCATTTCGGTAATTTTGTTCATCAGGGGTAATTTTGTAAATTTTCAAATCAGGGTATCTTGAAAATAGCATTTTTGTATACTTTTGCAAAGTAGGGAAATTTTATTAAAATTGGAGTTAAACCGAAAATCTTGAAAGTCAGGGGCATTTTAGTAATTTTTAACACAGGGGTATTTTTGTAATTTCCCCATACAGTGGTATCTTAACATTTTGAAATTTCGAGATTTTGGTATTTTGCAAAGTAAAATCATTTTAACTGAAGTTGAGGGTAGTACCGTAATTTTACAATACAAGGGCATTTTTGTAATTTTGCCACTAGGGGCATTTTGGAAATTTTGGTAAATCGAGAAAATGTCTTTCAAAATCGATTTAGGGTTTACAACCCAAAGGGTAAGTTTAAAAATTTTAAAACTAGGGTTTTAAACAAGAAGGCTAATCCCTTTCGGGTTTTAATACTTGGTTTAGCCTATGAACAAGTCTTCTTGGTTAAGGTGAACCGTAGCTACACACCAGGTAGGATTCGCGTAAAGAGGAGGTGAGTCGCTAGGACTGCTTAAATACCAAGCTCTTACTGAATACCAATCCTCGACATGCGCATCTGAGTGGTTACCACACCTTAACTCGGTGACTTACTTCACAGGTTTGTTTAGTAGCCTTAAGTCTTATGCATGTGTTTAAGTAGACTAGTCCTAGGGTTCAACAGATCCTAGTTCACTAATATACGTTCCCATAAAAGCCCATAATATTCACATATAAATCAATTCATACAAACAAATCACTTCAAGAAAGTCCGAAGTACTTACCTGGTGGACTTCGGGTCGGAGGTACAGGTGCCATGCCAGAATAACCTGAAAAGTTCCTTAAAAGCCCATATTTTGAAAAGCCCCTTTTTTTTAAAAAAAAGTGTTTTTGGGCCCAAAACCCTCAAAGCCGAGTTTTGAATCTGGCTCTGATACCAAACTGTAACATCCCCAAACCCGGCCCATTCACTATGACCGAATCTGGTTATGTTATTGCGGAAAGACGGTTGAAAAACCTCGTTAACTTAGCATAAAGCATGAAAGAATTCAATTTTGAAAACTATATCAGATATGTGAGTAAAACGAATTCCTCTTACTTAAAACTCATGTAATTTCTTTTGTTGTGTGAAAACATTTTTGAGTTAATAAGAATTTAAAATAACAAAACCATAATCAAGTAATACCAAATAATAAAATGGCCTTTATTACAACCCAATAATTCAAATAAAGTACTTATATCAAAACCAAACATAAAATATTAAATCATCATCTTGGCATAGGCCACCTTGTCCTCTCCGATCCCGGCCCGAAATTTTATGCAATACACTGAAAATGGTTAAAGAAAAAGGTGAGTCACCAAGACTCGGTGTGCCACCCTTTTCCCGGATTAGCAAAATATCATATGCAACATAAACATAACCATCATGCATCCAATCAATATGCACCCAATCCTAACCATCCATACACCTTTTCTACCCGTGTGGTACCAAACCCACTGGTGGTGCCAAACCACTTGGTGACATATAGTCACAATGTGTTACCAAAACACTTTGGTGTCCCAAAGACACGATATCCAGTCAATGTGGTGCCAAACCACCTGGTGTCCCAAAGACACGTTTGTGATACCAAATCACTGGTGACCGAAGTCACAAATCCGATGATGGGGCCAACCCATCGTGTGATACCAAATCACTAGCGACAATCCCGTATCTCTCAAGTGGGGCCAACCCACGGTGGTGTCCAACCACAGGGACGAGTCGCAATGAGGTGCCAAACCTCTGGTGTCCCAAAGACACAAATGTGGTACCAAACCACTGGTGACCGAAGTCACAATAATCGGGTGATGGGGCCAACCCATCGTGTGATACCAAATCACTGGCGTCAATCCCTCAATACCGCCTTGTGGGGCCAACCCACTATGGTGCGAAACCACGGGGACGAGACGCTGAGGTGCCAAACCTCTGGAGGTGCCAAACCTCTGGTGACCCAAAGTCACAAAGTTGTGTTACCAAAACACTGGTGCTCGTCAGCACAAAATATCACTGCCCCCTCCTCTCATATCACCCATCATTATACCAACTCATGTATAGTATTCAAATCATGCAAACATGTTTAACGTTGCATCTCATAGCACATACATCATAAATCATGACATCATGTTTCAATAACTTGATTACTCATAATGAAACGGACTTACACGAATCCGTGCACATACCCTATATAGGTATCATATCACTCAACCATCTTGTTTTCGATTTTACCAATCAATCGGTTTATCAAACATATACAAAGCAAGAAGTGTGTTAGTTTACACACCTGGTTACTAATACGACTATCAAATCCCGGAGATCAAGATCTAACGCACTAGATCCCCCTTCCTTAACACTTTTCGAGCACTAGCCACAACTCGAGATATGCGAGATCAAGCCTTCCCTACAATCGGCCAAAACTAAACAATATAATCATGCTAATCAACCTCTAAGGGTATAATCGTAATTTTACCTACTAAGGGTATTTTCAGTAAAAATTAACAACCGAAATGGCCTTTCTCGAAGGCCTAATGTCACCACTAGCGACTCAACTACCATTTAGGTCATACTAGGACAATTGGGCCTAAAACCCGATTTCGGCCCATCCGGCCCACATGCTCGTGTGGCCCACCTAGCACAAATCTAGCCACGTATATAACTTCCACCTAGTCTAGTTCAACATATACTAACCAATCATGCAATTTACTCATATAGGCCCACGGGCCCATTGGGCCCATTCGGCCCATCGAGGCCCAAGCAAACCCAACCCACGAGAATACTCAACGATGGCCTCAACTATCGCGTGAAGCCTTACACATGCGCCCATGCGCTCGTGTGGCTACTAATGCCGTGTGGCAACGGCATTTCGGCATTTTGCCGCTTCTACAACTAGAGTAGAGAGAGTTACACACCGATAGGACTGGGGCTAATCGCGCTCCGACCACTCTTGTGCCCAAACGCCTCCAAGATGTGTTTACTCTCCTCCTAGGATGCTCCTTATATAGCTAGCTCTTCACCTTCATTCTTTGTGTCTTTACGATGTGGGATCCCTTCCGTCGATGAGAGTTTAAATTCAATCAAACTCTTGCCAGTCCAATCCATGAAAATAAATACTCCCTTGCTTCTCATGAGATTCGAACCGGGCTCCTTGTAGCATAATCCACGCTGCTAACCACTTGGCCACAAGCTCCTCTTGTGTCTTAAACCATGCGCAACTAAATATAAACTATGGGCCAAATTCTAAGGTCCAAGCAAAAAGAAACCAAAATGCAAAAGCCAAGACTTGAACCTTGGACCTCCTTCCTTCCTTGTGGCGTCATTCCCTTGTCTCTTATGTGGCGTCACTTTGCCACTACACCACACACTCCACTTGTGTCATTTTTCTCCATATTTTATTCTTAAGGCCTATCTGCCAACTTCCAGGGTTTTTTTTTCACCTAAAACCAAAATTTCCCCAAAGCCAATATTTGATCCCGGGACTTCATAGAAGCCCTCTAATCTTTCAAAATCACTTATCTAATAAGTCTAACTTGCATTTAAGCCGATCTCTTATTCTCTGAAAATTTAAACGCTACTACGCCCAAGGCCCATTGGGCTCAATTCTCCTAGGCCCAATTTCGGGATGTTACAGTCTTTTTCCAAGTTATTCCCCAATTCATTCTTTTTGTCTTTGTCCTTAGCTTAGTCATTGTCAAATTTAGATTAAAACAAACTTCACTCTATTTTTAAGGCTAAATAATAAAAAGAAAGTTAGTATTAGTACTTTTAGTTCCTTTGGGTTCGATATCCAGTCTTGCCTAAGCTATACTACTGTTTGATAGGTACACTTGCCTTTAATCGTTGTCAGAGTTAGATTTCAGGTTTGATCATTCTTTTATAAATTTTAAAGCTCTGATTTACAGCGATCAAGTTTTTGGCGCCGTTTTCGGGGAACTAAAATATTAAGAAAACTCTATTTTTATTACTTTAGCCATTATTTTATTTACAGTAATTTATTTTATTTTAATTTTTAAATTTTGCTAATTTTTTCTTTCTTTCTTTTCTTTCCAGGTACCTCTAGTTTATTACTAGAAGGAACCCGAGAGGACCTTTAGTATACGAAAGTGATATTGAAGCTACCGCTCGAAGGAATAGTCGGAAAACCAGGCGAGCCCTAAATTACACAAAAAGAGAGGAAGAAGACAGATCCAATCCTACTGAAAGGATGGACGAGAATAACCCACCACCACACGATGTGGGGGAACGCAACGCTCCACATACAATGTTTGATTATGCGAAACCGCAATTAACAGGAGCAGAATCGAGTATTGTTAGGCCTGCTATAGCAGCTAACAATTTTGAATTAAAGCCTAACACAATACAAATGATTCAATAGTTTGTTCAATTTGATGGTTTGCAGGACGAAGATCTAAACGTGCATATAGCTAACTTTTTAGAGTTCTGTGATACCATCAAAATAAACGGCGTTTCTGATGATGCTATACGTCTTCGGTTATTCCCTTTTTCGTTGAGAAATAAAGCTAAACAGTGGTTAAACTCGTTACAACGAGGGTCAATCACTACATGGGATCAGATGACAGAAAAGTTTTTAATGAAATATTTTCCACCGGCCAAAACGGCCAAATTAAGGAATGATATCTCTTCTTTGTACATATGGATTTAGAAACACTATACGATGCATGGGAGAGATTCAAAGATCTCTTGAGGAGGTGCCCACACCATGGCTTACCATTGTGGCTACAAGTCCAAACATTCTATAACGGTGTAAACCCCTCAACAAGGCAACTGATTGATTCAGCAACCGGTGGAACTCTGAACAACAAAACTCCAAAAGTAGCCTACGAGTTCATTGAGGAGATGTCATTAAACAATTATCAGTGGCAAGCTTCAAGGACTAAACCAACGAAGTCGGCAAGAGTCTTCAACGTCGACACCATGACCATGCTATCAATGCAGCTTTAGATGATGAATAAAAAGCTTGATAGTTTGTGTTCCTCGCAGGTACATCCACTCATGCAGTGTGACGCAAGTGGAACCGTGGCGAATCCTGAGTACCCACCCTACCAACCGGAAGCAGAAAACAAATAGATGAACTATATAGGTAATAATTTCCGATCCAATAATAATCCTTATAGTAACACTTATAACCCAGGTTGAAGGAACCACCCAAATTTTTCATGGGGAGGTCAAGGAAATCAAAGGAATCAAAGGCAACAAATTCCTCAAAACTTCCAAAATCAGCCTTATCCACGGGAGAAGAAACCAACCTACGAGGAGGAACTAAAAAAATCTGCAAACAAAAAGGAACGCCTACAAAACATTGATAAAATAATTAAAAGCAACAAGAGTCGAATGAGTGCTAAGTCGGTCAAGGAAGTAACTAATGCAGTCAAACAACTCACACGGCTCATGTCAGAACGACAGCAAAGGCGTCTACCAAGTAACACCGAGATTAATCTAAAGGAGCAAATTCAAGCCATCACAGCTCAGGAGAGCGAGAAGTTAGATGAACCAAAACCAATTCCAGAAAGTAAGGTAGACAAAGGTATAACAGAGGTAGCACAAGAAAAGTCAAACTCGGTAATCAAGGAGTATAAACCTCGCATACCTTATCCCGAAGCATTAAAAAGAGACGATTCAGAGGAACAGTTCGATAAGTTTCTTAAACTTTTAAAGAAATTACACATTAACTTACCTCTTCTTGAAGCTCTTTTTCAGATGCCAGACTCGAGGAAATTTTTAAGACAGATCTTGACAAACAAACACAAATTAGACGAAGAGCCACACATTGAACTCAACACAAAGTGCTCAGCAATCCTACAAAATAAACTACCACAGAAACTAAAAGATCCAGGGAGTTTTACAATTCCATGTTTAATTGGTAGTTTAACTATTGATAATGCGTTAGCTGATTTAGGGGCAAGCATAAATGTCATGCCTTATACACTGTTTAAACGACTAGGTCTAGGGAAGCCCAAACAAACTAGGATAAGTATTCAATTGGCTGATAAAATTGTTAAAATTCCTAGGGGCATTATTGAAGATGTTCTCGTAAAGATCGATAAATTTGTTTTCCCAGTAGATTTTGTTGTTTTAGACATGGATGAGGATAATTGAATTCCCTTAATTTTAGGAAGACCTTTTCTAGCAACTGCCAAGACTAAAATTGATGTTTCCACAGGAGAACTCATACTTCGTGTAGGTGACAAATCAATCAGTCTTCAAGTTCTTGACTCGGCCAGGACAACAATCGATGAAGGTAAGAAAGTCAATACAGATGATAACCAATTTGTTCAACTTTCATCACAGGAAAAATCAAAAGGACAAAAACCTGAGCCGAAACACAAACCCCAAGCTAAAGAAGCACACGAGGAACAAAGCCGTAGGGTCGATAAATTAGATGAGCGGGAGACACAGGTCAAAGAAGAACCCGAACCACACGAAGTGAAATCAGAGGATCTATCGAAAAGAGGCGCGATTGAACCTGATCTTCAGTACAGTACCAGCAAAGAAACAACTCACGAGAAGCAAAGGATTCAAATCAATGACTTGGACGAGTGGAAAACACACTTTAAGGAGAAATTAGGGATACAGGAAATAGAATCAAAACCACTCTACGAGATAGACAAGTCCAAAGTCAGAGAACAGGTAATGTCAGACAAAGCAGACCCACGACTATTCCCTCCAGACCCTGAACAAACAAAGAAATCCTTTTCAAGGTACACGATATCTTCCCACACGGAATAGTCGAGGTGAGCAATCCAATATTCTATGATTTCAAGGTAAACACTTCTCGATTGCAACTTTGTCATGAAAATAAAATTGTAAGCATGAGGGAAGATATTCGAACCTTTAAGCATCCCTAAAATTTTCAAAAACGAGGAAAAGTCTAGCTTAAGACTATAAACGAGTGCTTATCGGGAGGCAACCCGAGTACTAACCCTATTTCTTTTTGCAATTGTTTACATTTTATTTTCTTTTTCTTCTTTCTTTTTCTTCTCCTTTTTAAACTAACCAAAAATGCAGGCTTTCCAGGTCACACGGCCGTGTCCATGGCTATGCGGACCACCTAAAACCACCATCCTGCCAGGGCAGAGGCCGTGTAATTCAGTCCAACCACCCCCAACGTCACGGATCCAACCACTCTCCCCACAGGCATCGACAGATAGGGCACGACTGTGCCCCTAACCGTGTGAAGCTACTGACTTATTGAACACGGGTCAGACACGCCCGTGTAGAAGGACCGTGCCAAAAGAAAAACTTGATGTACACGGGCGTGGGTGATGTAACATGGGCATGGTGTGACAAACACACTTAGCAACACAGCCGTGCGAGGCGGCCGTGTACATCGACACCCCTTAGGACCACGGCCGTGGGGAAGCACCAGATTTGAACCTTTATTTAAACCCCACGTTTCTTCCCCTTCCCACCACCTGATTTCATCCTTATTTTCTTTGCTTTTCACTCTCTTCCCTCACCGATTGTGCACTTCATAAATCTCTAACACCCTTGAGCAACACAAAATCATGTCAAAGAAGCAGAAGAAGCTGAGCATAGGCTCCTTAACAGAGAACGATCAACATGAGTTCATGCCGGCAGCTTCGTCTCAACACCAAGCCAAGGGTCTTTGAGACCATTTAGTTTATATTTTTCGTTTCTCTTTCCTTTCATTCTCCATTTCTTTGCTAATCTTATGCTTAAATTAGCTTACCTTAGTTTAGTTTCGTAGTGTCAGGTTCGAAAGGCTGCTTGGGAATCACGCCGATTACCATGATAACCATGCCACTTCTGCCACCGCCATCACCTCCCCAGTATTAGAGGTCACACCCATCTCGTGAACCATCCAACAATAAGGACTCTTCGGTCCATTTATCTTTTATTTTCATTTCGTTTACATTTTTGTTTCCTCTTTCTTTATCTTTCTTATTTTTAATTATATAGTTAGTTTATTTTAATAAGGTCTTAATAAATCCTGGCTACTTCTCAGTGCGCTACACAATTTCTTCATCTAGCACAGGTTCGTAATCCCGACTCACCATCACCACCACCAAAGACACTCATCTGGGAAAACATCCACAATTCAGGGAGTAATTCTTTCCCCTTCTCTTTTGATCTATCCATTACGTACTATCATCTATGTTTGTACATTGAGGGCAATGTACATCTTAAGAGTGGGGGGGGGAAGAATAGTTATTTTGAGAAAATACCTAACTTTCTGCATTATTCTCAAATCCTGAGGATAAAAATGCCTAACTTTTTGCATGATTCTCAAATCCCTGAATTTATGCTTGTTTTAAAGTAATTTTCTAATATTACTAATTAAGATGAAATTTCTGATGATTTGTGATTTTTATTGATATGCTTTTGAATAAGTCATAGTTAATTATGCATTGATGATTAAATTTGAAGAATACTAGGGAATCAAGCATGATAAGCCTAATTTTCTAAAAATTAAAATTTTAGGTTGTCAACCGGAATTTGAATGTTATCTTGAAATTTGGGATTTACAAGGTTGATGTCAAAAACACCCATAATTTTTGTGAGATTTTGAGCCCTATAGAGCATACATTCTTTTTCATGCTCACTTCTTAATTATGAATGTGTCAACTATGAACTGTTATTCTAGAACTTGCCTTGGTTATACATGTCAAGACCACAGTTATGATTTGATATACCGAGATGATAAAGGCACCTAGGTTTTAACCCATTAATTCCACTAAATAGCCTACCCTTACAATTGACCCTTAGTGAACCCCGTTGATCCTAACAAACCCTTTTCATTAACTCACCTACTAATATTAGCCAAAGACCCCTTTTGTATTTGTTATCACCCTTTCCTTTGAATACCCCTTAATCGAGATTTGATTTGCTCAGTTACATAAGTATATTATTCTAATAGTTAAAATTATCTTGTATTCTTTTTTTAGTTTGTTCTTAATTAAAAAAAATCAAAGTATATTCAGTAATTAGTTTTATGAAAAGTGAGCTTACACAATCAAAGACTATTTTCAAAAGAAAAGCTCGTATTAGTAGGATTATTATTTTTAGTTTATGTAATTGTTATCTTAGAAATTTTTAGGTAGGTAACTTATCAATTCAATCTCGATTCTAACCCTCTAATTCAGCCTTTATCCACACCTTTAACCCTAACCCCGTTATAACCCTGTTAAAGACCTTTTGATCTGTTTGTCATCTCATTTTACAATGGTGGAGATTTGATTTTCAGGCAAGCCTATGGCATTAACTTTTCAGGTTTGACTTATGAGTGCTTAATTTTGACCCTTAAACACTTTTTGAGTGATTTGAGTGAATATTTTGTGAGGATATCAATTCTTGTAGGTTTTGAATTAAAGGTAATTATTCAGACAAGGGAAAACACCTATGTTTTCATACTACAAATACATGACTTTGATTGTTTGAATCTTTAGGACCCTTTGAGTTGAATTATCCATGTATGAATTATCTTTGAATTATGATAAAGCATGGTTAATGAATATTATGAATCGAGGGAAGTTTCTTTTAATTGTAAGTTGAGAATTTTGCTTGAGGACAAGCAAAAGCTTAAGTGTGGGGGTATTTGATAAACCGTAAAAGTAACATATTTTAAGCCCACATTTAATATGCTTTTGGATGATTTATCCCTTGATTTATGTAAAAAGGTGCTCTTAATCCTTTCTTTTCAAGTCTTATACTCCGGAAAGCACCAAAGATGAAAAGAACATAAAATGGGCTTAAAACAGGCCAAATGGGCCAATTCACGAAATCGACACGGCCTGGACTTCAAGCCACACGGTCGTGCCTCATTAAATTACTAGAACATGGCCTAGACCCTGATAAACACGGACGTGCCTCAAGTTAGAAATCGACGCGGCCTAAAGTCGATCCATACAGGCGTGCTACATGGTCGTGCCTCTGTCGTCAGAATGAGCAATTTCAGTCGGAAAAGGATAATTGGGGAGAAAGAATCACATTCCAAGAGCCTATATATATCCCCTAAGTACCACCTTTGAAAGGGTGTCAAAGCTAGGCCAAAGAGCCAAGCCGAGAAGGTCAGAGTTAGAGAATAACGCGAAGATAGCCAGTTGATCCATCCCAAGAAGCCGGAATTATACTCAAGACGGCGAAATTCTCCTTCAATTCCTTCAGGAGGTTTTAGTTTTTTCTTATGTTTTATTTTATCTTTTCTCTTGCGATGTTTTGTTTTTTCATTATGAACTAAACCCCTCAGATACCTGAAGGGGATGAAACCTAGATGAATCTTTTTATTTGATTTTTAAGTTATATGATAATTACTTAGTTTGTTCTTAATTATGTTGCTTAATCCAAATCTAGCTATTTTTGGGAGGACCCTTTTCTTTTCCGTATATATGTAGATCAAGTAATTCGAAGATGTGTTACAAAGATAGATGCAAGCAAAATCTTAGAAAATTGCCATTCAGGACCTTTAGGAGGACATTACAACAGGATCAGGACAGCACATAAAACACTCGAATCAGCTTTTTATTGGCCTACCATGTTCAAAGATGCTAACAGGTATGTTGCTTCGTGTGATAGATGTTAGAGAACAGGTGAGAAGAGAATGATGCAGTTGAACGAGCTGGATGAATGGTGAGCTAATGCCTATGATAACTCACGTCTATATAATGAGGTAACAAAGTGACATCATGATGCTCGTTTAAAGCAACTGAAGCAATTCAAAGTAGGAGATTTAGTCCTGCTATACAATTCAAGGCTCAAATTGTTTCTAGGAAAGCTGATATCAAGATGGTTAGGTCCATTCATAATCAAAACTATTTTTCCCCTACGGCACAATCAAGGTAACTCATCCGACTCATGGCACATTCAAGGTAAATGGTCAGCGACTGAAAATTTGTAATGGTGAAGATTTTAGGGATATGAGAGAGGAGATTCGACTCCGTGAACCTTCATTTAGGAATGAAAACAGGGTAAGTCTAGCTCAAGACTTTAAACGAGTGCTTCTCGGGAGGCAACCTGAGCACTAATATCACTAACATCCATATTTTTGGTTTTAGCATCTAACTAAAAACTAACCAATTTTAATAGACGCGGGAATTCTCATCCACACGGCATAGCACACGGGTGTGGATGTGGTCGTGTGGAAACCATTGGGAGAGCCATGGGTGTGGCAAAGGCCGTGCGATTAAAGGGTGAAAAACTTTTCCCTAAAACACGGGCCACGATGAAACACCACAACCATGCGATACGACCGTGGTCGAAACAGTCAAAGTCACACGGGCATGCAACATGCCCATGTCCTAAGGCCGTGGAAATATCGCGGGTATGGGCAAGAATAACACGGGCGTTCCTTTGGACAAAGGTCGATACTGCTAAAATGACAATGGTGTGCAACACGCCCGTGCCTAGAAACCGTGGCCAAGCCTGTCAAATTAACACGGACGTGGGGCCTATAACACGGGCGTAGGAGAAGCGAATGAAGCTCGACACGGCCGTGCGACACTTCCGTGCGGGACAACACGCCCATAGCACACGAGCGTGGGCCGCAACCCAGACGCGTCAAAACCAAAATTTTTGAAACACACGGGCTACAAATGATTAACACGGGCATGTGCCACTCCCGTGTACCCTATTTCCTATTTAAACCAATCTACTATTCATCTTCTCCCCAAAATCCTTTTCCCTAAAACCCTAGTTGATTTTTCCTATTCCCTACCACACGAGAGGCCACCACTGAGCCATCGCCCAGTTCATGCGGTAGCTTCTCTTTCAGACATATCTGAGCACCTAACACGATTCAAGCAGTAATAATTTCATCGACGCCACCCTCCACTAGTTATGTCAGCACCTTTACATTTCATCGCCACCACCACCACCTCACGAGCAATCTGGCGATGAGGACTTCTGAGTCCTTTTTCTTTTATCTCTATGTTATTTTCATTTACTTTTTATGTTTAAAGTACTAATTTTCATTTTAATTTTTACTTTTGACTAATGTTTATTTTAGTTATTTTTAGGTTTCATAATCACTATTACCTAATTTACATTTTCTGGAAAAATTTGACTAATCTTAAATGTTAAAGAACCGACTACTTTTATCATAGTTAAAAAAGCCTAAAATAGCACTCTGGAATATCCAACTCTAAAATCACCACATCGCGACCACTGCCAACTGAAGGAATCTATCCAAAATTCAGGAAGGTTCACTTCTCCCTATCTCTTATGATTTCATGCTATTAATCTCTAAATATATATCTTTGTACATTGAGGGTAATGTACATCTTACGTGTGGGGGGTGAATTTTATTTTGAAAAGTTCCTAACTTTTTGCATTATTCTCAAATCCCTGAATTATGTCTTGTTCTTAAGTAATTTTCTCATGTTACTATTAGAATGAACTTTCCGTTGACTCATGATTTTTTTTTTTGGTATGTTTTGGATTAAGTCATTGATAATTGTGCAGTGATGATTTAAACTTTAGGAGACTAGAAAATCAAGCATGATGAGTCTATTTTCAGAATTAAAAATTTGTTAGGTTGTCTACCTGAATCTAATTATTACCTTGAAGTTTGAAATTTACAAGGTTGATATAAAAAATCCATAATTTTTGTGAGATTTTGAGCCTTTTTAGAGCATACATTCTTTTCTTGCTCACTTTCTTGAATATGAGTGTATCAACATTGATTTGTTATTCTAGAACTTGCTTCGATAATACATGTCAAGACCACATCATTGATTTGATATACAGAGATAATAAAGGCACTTAGGATTTAACCCACTTACTCCACTAAAAGCCTACCCTCACAATTAACCCCTAGTGAGCCCCTTTGATCTTAACAAACCGTTTATTGACTCACCCACTAATATTAACCCAAAACCCATCTTGTATTTGTTATCACCATTTCTCTTGACTACCCTTATATCGAGATTTGATTTGATCAGTTGCCTAATTACATTCTCTAGATCAATTGTTAAAATCTATTTACTTGATTTGTTCTTAAAAAACATGGGATATTATATTCATCATTAGTTCTATGTTTTAGGAGCTTAAACAGTTAAATTCACATATTCAAAAGAAGCTCGTGCCATTAATATAATTATTCATTATCGGTTCATTGTTTCTAGTTAGGTAATTTGTCAATTCAATCTCGATTTTAACCCTCTAACTCAGCCTTTATCCACACCTTTGACCCAAGCCCCGTTACAACCCTTAAAAGACCATTTGATCTGTGTATCATCTCATTCTATTGTGGTGGCGATTTGATTTTCATGCAAGCCTATGGGATTAACTTTTCATGTTCAACTTTTGAGTGCTTAATTTTGAACCTTAAACACTTTCAGTGATTTGAGTGAATCTTTAGTAAGGATGTCAACCCTTGTCAATTTTGAATTAACGGTAATTATTTAGGTATGGGGAAACACCTATGTTTTCGTACTTTAAAAACTATGACTTTGATTGTTTGAATATTTAGAACCCTTTTAGTTAAATTATCAATGTATTAATTACCTTGGAATTATGATGAAACACTATCGATGAATATTACGAATTGAGGAAGTTCATTTTAATTGTGAGTTGAGAATTTTGCTTGAGAACAAGCAAATGCTTAAGTGTGGGGGTATTTGATAAACCGTAATATGTTCATATTTTAATCCCACATTTAGCATACTTTTGGATTTATTGACTTGTGGAATTTGATGCTCTTAATCCTTTTAATTTCATGTTTTATACTTAGGAGAACATCGGAGGACGGAAAGAACGAGAAACGGGCAATAAAAGGAGAAAATGGGCCAAAGTAAGAGTCCACACGGCTTGGAGTTCACCATACGACCGTGCCACTTTAGCAGACTCGGACACGGCCTGGGCTCAATTCACATGGTCTTGTGCCACACGGGCGTGTCCCTACCGTAAATCGTTTTAATTCCATTTGAATTAGGATACTTAGAGGCCACGAAAGACATTCCGAAAGCCTATGTAAACACCTTAAGTGTAACCTTAAAGGAGGAGGTGGAAGAGCGAAGCCAAAGGTGGTCGAATTGTGGGATCTACTCAAAGACAGTCAGTTGATCCATCTCAAGAAGCCGGAATCATACTCAAGACGGAAGATTTTCCCTTCAATTTCTTTCAGGGGTTTTAGGGTTTTTCTTATGTTTTGTTTTATACTTTCTTTTGATATGTAATCTTTTATGAACTAAACCCCTCAAATACCTGAGGGGGATGAAACCTAAGACGGGTCTTGTTATTATTTTCTGAACTATATGATAAATACTTGATTTGTTCTTAATTATGTGTTCTTAATTCTTGCTTTGATATTTCAAGATATTAATTCAAGTATTGATGTGCTTAGGTAGTGGAGCAAAAGTCCCTATTTAAGAGTAGATCTAGCATAGTTAAGGGGAGTTGATCGCACTCCTAGAGATAAGACGACAAAAATCTATCGGATTAGGGTCAAACCTAATATGGGAGTCCATAGATCGAGTTAATGCAACACTAGGGGTTTTAATTAGAAAGAGATTTCAATTAATCAACCTAGGGTTAGACGTTCGTAGCCTCGAGAGAGGTATTAATATAAATTACAGTGTCCTATGGATCAAGTCAAGTGAATAAATCGTCTGGTTCAAAGCTAAATAACAAGTGAAGTCTAGGTGAATTCTTCCTCGGGTATTGTCTTAATCATTTAGTTTTTCCAAAAGAATTTCCCCAATTCATTCTCTATGTCTTAGTATCTTTAGCTTAGTAATTAATTAGTTTTAGATTAAACATCAATTCCCTTAATTCTTAGGCTAAATAATATAAAGATAGTAATTACTAGTACTCTTGGTCCTTGAGGATACGGTATTTCCGGTCTTGCCATAGCTATACTACCAAACAATAGGTGCACTTGCCTTATTCGTTGTCATAGTTAGTTTGGACACGATCAGATATGCATTGTTTTTACTTAATATGTAATGCTTTTGATTGATAAGTATGTGGTAAGATGTTTATTGTTTACATATAGACTTACTAAGTTTAAAGCTTACTCCCTTTCCCTTTTCCCTTGTTTTATAGTGTCGAAGAGCCAGCTCGAGATACGGAGATAATCAGAGGATCACCCACACTATCAACACATCTTGGTATAGTTAGATTTAGCATTTTTAGTATGGCATGTATAGGGACTAGACTTAGTTGAATGTCATATTTTTTTGGCCAAATGTGTTGGCTAATTCAAATATGAATTCTTTTGTATAAGATCATAGTTGATGGCTCTTTCTTATTAATCTATGAAATGATGAGGTTATTCAAGAATGTGCAAGTTGCATGGTTGATTTACTTGGTTTAATTATGCTTGAATGAGTTGATGGTTTGGTGTGATTTATGTTTGTATGAGTTGGGGTGGTAGGAAGAGCTTGGCATATAGCCTTATTCTTGTCCACACGAATTGGCACATGGACATGTGTCTAGGCTGTGTGTGACACACGGTTAGCCTCATGGGCGTGTGGCTAGGCCGTGTGTCCCCCTTCATGCTAGGTTTGCTACTCAGTATACTTAGTAGTAACCACACGGGTGGAGACACAGCCGTGTGTCTCAACCGTGTGGAAAACATGACCATAGTACAAGGGCGTGTGCCTAGGCCGTGTGAAGTCTGCACTTAAATTAGGAATTTAATTCACCACACGGTCGAAGGACACGGGCGTGTGCCTTGGTCGTGTGACATTTATGGGGTGATGACGCTAGAGCAGAATGCTAAGGTTTTTGCACGCAGGCTAAGACACGAGCGTGTCGTGGCTGTGTGAGGAACACGGGCCATGGACACGAGCGTATGTCCAGCCGTGTGAAAACCCCTGTAGGTTCGAATTGAGAAATGAATCTACACAGGTGTGGAACACGGGCATGTTATATGCCACACGGACATGTAGACCGTTTGATGAAAGTTTTCTAAGTCTATCTAGGGATCTTTAAAAGGGTTCGATTTGATTCCAAACCGTTCCTAATGTATGTTTTGGGCCTCATAGGCCCGTAATAGGGACAATATGAATGCAAATGAAAAGTTTAAAATTTGGACAGAAATTCAAGTCTCGGATCTGTAAGTCCGAAAATGCCTCATTCCCCGTTCTAGCATCGAATACGGGTAAGGGGTGTTACAAGTTCTTTTATCATTGCAGTCGATCCTTGAGAATGACAAGTTGAATGGCTTGAACTTCCTTGATTGGTTTCGTAAGTTTAGGATTGTCCTCAAACAAGAACGAAAATTATATGCCATTGAAGAACCAGTTCCTAATGAGCCAACAACTAATGCTTCTAGAATTGACAATGATGCTTATAAGAAGCATCTTGATGACATGTTAGACATAGGATGTGTAATGCTTTCCACCATGACCCCTGAGCTTCAAAAGCAACATGAGGATATGGTTTCCTATGATATGATTTAGCATCTCAAGGAATTATACGAGGGGTAAGCACGTTAAGAAAGGTATGATACCTCTAAAGCTCTATTTCGATGTAAAATGGTAGAGGGAACTCTTGTGGGAACTCAAGTTCTCAAGATGATAGGTTATATTCAAAGCCTTCAAAAATTAGGATTCCCTCTAGGTGAGGAATTGGCCACTGATGTTATCCTGCAATCATTGCCAGATAGTTGTGGCCAATTTTTCCATAATTTTAACATGAATGAAATTACTAAGACTTTGCCACAGTTGCTCAGCATGTTACAAACTACTAAAACTAAAATGAAAAAGGATGGGCCTAATGGTTGGCAAGGACAAAGGAAAAGTAAAGGCTAAGCTATGGCAAAGCCTAAGGACAATGGCAAGGCCAAGCCCAACAAAGAAAAAGTTGCATTGCAACCTAAAGGACGAATAGTGCAACACCCCTAACCCGTATCCATAGCTAAAATAGGGTTACAGAGCATTATTGTACAAATAGAACATTAAAGAAAACATTTCATACATTGATACAAACATAATATAAATCATTGTTCACATACATATCGTCCCTAAATCGAGTCATTAAGGCTCTAAAAATAGCATTGAAACAATTCAGGACCAAATTGAAAACATTTGGAAAGTTCAAGAAAAGTTTAGAAAAATTTGATTGCAGGGGCCACACAGCCGTGTGTGATAAACCGTAATAGTAACATATTTTAAGCCCACATTTAGCATGCTTTTGGATTATTTAAGCCTTGAATTGTGTAAATTGGTGCTTTTAATCCTTTGTTTTCATGTTTTATGAGGATGAAAAGAACGAGAAACGGGCCCAAAACGGAGTAAATGGACCATATCACGAAATCAACATGGCCTGTACCCAAGACCACATGGACGTGCCTCATTCAACAGACTCAAACACGGCCTGGCCGTGATTCACATGGACGTGTGCCATGGGCGTGTCCCTAACATGAATAAGAGGAATTACACTCAGAATAGGATACTTGGAGGCAAAGAAACACATTGCAAAGCCTATATAAACACCTTAGGGGGCAACTTAAAGGAAGTGTTCGATAGAAGCACTCGTCGGGGCATCCAGCTAGGCCAAAGAGCCGAGCCGGAGGGATCAGAATTGTGGAATTTACTCGAAGAAAGCCAGTTGATTCATCTCAAGAAGCCGGAATCATACTCAAGACGGAGGATCTCTCCTTCAATTCTTTCAGGGGGTTTTACGGATTTCTTATGTTTTGTTTTATCTTTTATTTTGAGATGTGTTCTTTTATATTATGAACTAAACCCTCAGATACCTGAGGGGGATGAAACCTAAGATGAATCTTGTTATCGTTTGCTGAACTATATGATAAATATTTGACTTGTTCTTAATTATGTGATCTTAATTCTTGTGTTGATATTTCTAGGATATTAATTCAAGTATGATGCGCTTAGGTGGAGGAGCAAAAGTCCCTACCTAAGAGTAGAGCTAGCATAATTAAGCGGAGTTGATCGCACGCCTAGAGATAGGGTGACGAGATTTTGCCGGATTAGGGTAAAACCTAATATGGGAGTCCATAGATCGAGTTAATGCAATTCTAGGGGTTTTAAATTAGAAAGAGATTTCAATTAATCAACCTAGGTTTAGGCGTTAGTCGCATCGAGAGAGGTGTTAATATAAATTAGGGAATCCTACGGATCAAGTCAAGTGAATAAATCATCTGGTTCAGAGTTAGATAGCAAGTGAAGTCTAGGCGGATTCTTCCTCAGGTATTGTCTTAATCAATTGGTTTTTCTCAAAGTATTTTTCTTCAATTTCATTCTTCTTTGTCTTAGAGTCTTTAGTTTATTAGCTGGTTATTCTGGATTAGATAAAAATCCCCTTTATTTTAGGCAAGATACTAAAAAGAGAGTTAGTATTAGTACTTTTAGTTCCTTTGGGTTCGACAATCCGGTCTTGCCTTAACTATACTACTGTTCGATAGGTGCACTTGCCTCACATTGTTGTCATAGTTAGTTTCCAAGTTCGAGCATTCTTTTTATAAATTTTAAGACTTTAACATCGCATAAAAAAATGATCAAGTTTTTGGCACCGTTGCCGGGGAACTGAAATATTAAGAAAGCTCAAATTTTATTACTTTAGCCATTATTATTATTATTATTATTATTATTATTATTATTATTATTATTATTATTATTATTATTATTATTTTCACTTTGCTAATTTTCTTTTATTTGATTTTGGCAGATAGAGGAGATGGCACTGAATAACTATCAGTGGCAAGTTATGAGGACAAAGCCAACAAAAGCAGCTGATATCTACAAACTTGACCCAGTAACCATGCTATCAAACCAGGTAGACCTTTTAAGTAAGAAAATTTACGGTTTATGTGGTTCTTTGCAGGTACATCCAGTTATGTAGTGCGAAACAAGTGGAGGTGTGGCGAATTCCACCCTACGGACGGGGCATGGAGAGCGAACAAGTCAACTATATGGGTAACAATTCTAGACCTCAAAATAATTTTTATAGTAACACTTATAATGCAGGTTGGAGGTACCATCCCAATTTCTCATGGGGTGGTCAAGAAAATCAAAGGCAACAACCATCCCAAAACTTCAAACAATAGCCCTACCCACAGAAAAAGAAGCCGAATCTCGAGGAGATGCTGACAAAATTCATAGCAGTCACAGAAACACGTTTCCAGGATACTGAGACAACACTTAAAAATCAACAAGCATTGATTCAAAGGATCAAGAATCAATTAGGTCAGCTTGCTAAGCTGATCTTAGAACAACCCCAAGAAAGCTTGCCAAGCAACACTGAAACTAACCCAAAAGAGCAAATTCAAGCCGTAATAGCTCATGATAGTGAAAGGTTAGTGGAATCTAACCTGAGGCAAGGGCCTGTGGTAAGTGAAGGTAAGGTTGAGATAAGCCAGGATTTACCAAACCCAGTAATTACAGAGTACAAAGCTCGTGTGCCATACCCCAATGCGATAATAAAAGACCACACAGAGGAACAATTCGGTAAATTTCTTAAACCTTCAAAGAAGTTGCCATTTCTTGAAGCTCATTCACAGATGCCAGCTCGTAGACCTCGTGTCGATAAAGAAGAAATTCATGAGAAATGAAGGCTTTGGATCGATGAACTAGACGAGTGGAAGACACACTTCAAAGAGAAACTAAAAACACACGAAGCAAAAGCGAGGCAGCTCCACGATGAACTTAATGATGGGACAACCCAGCTTAAAATAGGAGATCAGGTACTCCAAATCTTCCCAGATGGAACAGTCGAGGTAACTAGTCCTAAACTCAGCACCTTTAAGGTAAACACTACTCGACTTAAACTTTATATCAATAACCGAATTGATCGTATGAGAAAGGATTTCCACCACCTCAAACCACCATGATTGTGTGAATAACAGGTAAGTCTAGCTCAAGACTTTAAACGAGTGCTTCTCGGGAGGCAACCCCAGCACTAACTCTACTAATTAGTTTCGTTTTATTTCTTTTCGTATTTAGGAGTAGTTTCCATACCCACACGGCCTTGCACACGGCCGTGGTCGTGGCCGTGTGGGCACCATAGGAAGGAATACGGGCATGGGATGCATCTCTATTTAAACCCCCTTCTTTGTTTCATTTTCCCGTTACCTTTCTTCTCTCATTTTTCATTATTTACTTTTATTCTTACTTTTATTGTTATTACTTTCTTCTTTTTCTCCATGACATTTAGATTTAGCTTAGGATACAATAAAATCAGACCGGCTACTATGAGGATTCAAGTTCAAACGGCTCGAGGCAACCCCTACGTTTCTCTTCATTAACTCCATCCAAAATTCAGGAAGTTTCACTTCTCTCCCCCTCTTTTGATTTTCTTACTATATGATCATTATCTACCTTTGTACATTGAGTGCAATGTACATCTTAAGTGTGGGGGGGTTAACTATATTATTATTTGAAAATCCCTGAATTATGCCTTGTTCTAAAGTAAGTTTCTCATATTGTGATTAGAATGAAAATTTCCCCTGATTTATGATTTTTTGATATGTTTTGGATTAAGCCATAGTTAATTCTGCATTGAAGATTAAATTTTAATATACTAGAGAGTCAAGCATGATAAGTCTATTTTTCAGAAAAAAAATATTTCTAGGTTGTCTACCTAAATCTCAATGTTACTTTGAAGTTTAAAATTTACAAGGCTGATATCAAAAACCCATAATTTTTGTGAGATTTTGATCCTTTTAAGAGCATATATTCTTTTCGTGCTCACTTTTTGATTTTGAGTGTGTCAACATTGGTTTGTTATTCTAGAACTTTCTTCAATTATACATGTCGAGACCACATTATTGATTTGATATACAGAGATGATAAAGGCACTTAGGATTTAACCCACTCACTCCATTAAAAAGCCAACCTTCATAATTAACCCCTAGTGAACCCCGTTGATTCTAACAACCCATTTATTGACTCACCCACTAATATTAACCCAAAACCCTTTGTATTTGTTATCACCATCCTTCTTGACTACATTTTTATCGAGATTTGATTTGATCGATTGCCTAACTATGATCTTTATTTTAGTAGTTAAATTTATCCTTTATTATGTACTTGATTTTTTCTTAAAAAAAAGTATATTCAATATCATCTCTATGTAATTGAGCTTATATATTTAAATTCCACATCTTGAGAAGCAGCTAGTATTATTAGTATTAGCATTATTAGTTTTCAATTGATGATTAGCTCATTTTTTATGGTTAGGTATTTTGTCAATTCAATCTCGATTTTAACCCTCTAATTCAGCCTTTATCCACACCTTTAACCCAAGCCCCATTACAACCCTATTAAAGACCTTTTGATTTGTGTATTATCTCATTTTACAGTGGTGGAGATTTGATTTTCATGCAAGCCTATGGGATTAACATTTTAGGTTTGACTTATGAGTGCTTTTTCCTGAACCTTAAACACCTCGAGTGATTTGAGTGAATCTTTAGTGAGGATGTCAACCCTTGTTGGCTTTGAATCAGAGGTACTTATTCAAATAAGGGGAAACGCCTATGTTTTCATGCTATAAATGTATGACTTTGATTGTTTGAATCTTTAGGACCCTTTGAGTTAAATTATCAATGTATGAATTATCTTTGAATTTTGATGAATATTATGAGTCAAGGAAGTTCGTTTTAATTGTGAGTTGAGAATTTTGCTTGAGGACAGCAAAAGCTTAAGTGTGGGGGTATTTGATAAACTGTAATAGAAACATATTTTAAGCCCACATTTAGCATTCTTTTGGATGATTTAAGCCTTGAATTGTGTAAATTGGTGCTCTTAATCCTTTGTTTTCATGTTTTATACTCAGGAGAGCATAGGAGGATGAAAAGAACGAGAAATGGGCCCAAAACGGAGTAAATGGGCCATATCACGAAATCAACACGGCCTAGGCCCAAGACCACACAGCCGTGCCTCATTCAACAGACTCAAACACGGCCTGGCCACGATTCACACGGGCGTGTGCCATGGGCGTGTCCCTGATGTGAATAAGAGGCATTACACTTAGAATAGGATACTTGGACGCAAAGAAACACATTGCAAAGCCTATATAAATTGTAACACCCCAAACCCGGTCAATACGCCATGACCGAATCTGGTATGTCACTGAGGAATATACTTTGAAGAAAAATGAATTAACGATTTAATTCGTGTGAAAAAACCCTTTTGAAATTCTATATTTGAAGAAAATACATGTTTAATAAGTTAACACTGAAATTTTAGATTGAAATTACATAAAACTTTAAAAATAAGTGAATAAATCATAGGTTAGAAAACATTTATAACATTTTAAGAAAACTCGAATTATTACTTTGAAAGCCATTTGCATTTGAATGTAGAAACTTAATATTTGAAAATCATTTAAATGATCGAAAACACTCAAGTTGTTAAAATTGTCAAATAATTTATGTTACCCGATGGCAAGCTTTTAAAATCATCGCGTTGTATAGTTTAGAAAACTTTGTGCTCAATTTATTATAATAATCAAGAAATTTATAACCCATATTTAAAACATGCTTAAAACATAAAAATAATCCAAACCATAATTTAGAGAGGCCTTATTACAAATCCACAAAATATAAAAACCAAATATAAATAAAGTAAAGTTCTCAAACCAAAATTCACGTAGAACCAAAATTTATTGCATGGCCTCCTCGAGTTCATCCGGCTCCTCATCCACGATCTCACGAATCACCTGAAATGATAAGGGAGAAGGTGAGTCACCAAGACTCAGTGCATATTCCCTCTCCCATGTAAATGCCACATACTTACACAAAATTATAACAAAGCATATATATATGTATAATGCACCCAACCTAGCCATCCATAACTCCTTTTCTACCCCGTGTGGTACCAAACCACTGGTGGTGCCAAACCACTGGTGTCCTGAGGACACAAATGTGATACCAAATCACTAGTGACCAAAGTCACGAATAATCAAGTGTGGGGCCAACCCACGTGTGATACCAAATCACTGGCGACGATCCCATATCTTAAAAGTGGGGCCAACCCACGGTGGAATTAATCCACAGGGACAAGACGCTATGAGGTCCCAAACCTCTGGTGTCCGAAGACACGAATGTGATACCAAATCACTGGTGGTGCCAAACCACTGGTGACCGAAGTCACGAATCATCAAGTTGTGGGGCCAACCCATGTGTGATACCAAATCACTGGCAGACAATCCCATATCTCAAAAGTGGGGCCAACCCACGGTGGTGTTATCTACAGGGACAAGTCGCTATGAGGTCCCAAACCTCTGGTGTCCGAAGACACGAATGTGATACCAAATCACTGGAGATACCAAATCTCTGGTGTCTGTCGACACGATATTAATCTTTCCCCTCCTCTCATATTGCCCATATCAATGCAATAGATAAACAAATCATGTCACATACTTTGATATGTATCTCATAACAATTATCATAAATCGTAGATCATGATTTCAATCCACATGTATTAACAACATAATGAAACGGACTTACCCGAATCCTCATTCATACCATCATGATATCATATCCAAATCTCATCGATTTGTCCCACTTTCATAATATGATTAGTCATAATACACATAAACATACATATATAAACCAAGTTATAAAGTGTGTAAGATACACACCTTTCACCAAAGCAATAACTAATGTCCGAAGATCCGATCTACCACTAGATCACCTTGTCCTACAATCGGCCAATATTAAGATTATGAATAAAGGCCATTCGGCCATATCACTAAATCCCAAAAGCCTTAGACTTTCTCAACCAACTTAAATAATATTGAAACCTTACCACTTGACTTACCAACCGATCGCTAAAGGAATGAGACTTAGATCGATTGCTTCCAACGTCAAAGAAAAGCCTAAAAGAAATCGGTTCCTAAAATGGTTAAAACCTTGCAAACCAATGCCCATAGATTCGGCCTTAGTCCACAAGAAAAATAACATAGAGACGAGAAAAGAATTGAAGAGAATCGACCATGAATACTTACCCTTTTCCAAAATTGATTGAAGAAAACAAAAGGAAATCTACCCTTGAATATTCGGCCAAAAATAATACTAAAAGAGAGGAAGAAGGTTCGGCTATGGTGAAGTGAAAAAGAAAAGGAAATCGAATGGTAATAGATGTTTTATCTTTGGAACAAATGAAAAAGAAATGGTATTTGAGATGATTAAAGATTCGGCCAAGAGAGGATGAAAGGAAATATGATTAATCAAAAATCAAAAAAGAAAAAGAAAAGAGAGAGGTTGAAGAAAACAATGGTTCGGCCAAATGAAGAGAAAAAGAATGTGATTGAACAAAAGTCAAATGAAGAAAAGAGAGTTGTGGGAGAGAGAGGTTCGGCCAACACCTATTTTGCCTAAAAGAAATGTGCACAAAATGCCCAAAAATCAAATGTTGTTTCGGTTTCAAAAGAGCAAATGAAAGAAAGGAAAATGGTATGGTTTGGTTCAACAAAAAGAGGCTAAAATCAAAAGCAAAAATGCACCAACATGCACAAGATACATTCGGCCAAAGGAGAGTTTTTGGAGAGGGAAAACAAAAATGTAAAAAGATGTTCAAAAGGCAAAATTGGCCAACTATTCCCCCCCAAGCTACTTACAAGATTCGGCCACCCCCCTAGACACCCATGCCGTCCACATTCATC
Source organism: Gossypium bickii (assembly GCA_025503065.1). Taxonomy (NCBI): domain Eukaryota; kingdom Viridiplantae; phylum Streptophyta; class Magnoliopsida; order Malvales; family Malvaceae; genus Gossypium; species Gossypium bickii. The sequence continues at coordinate 101,812,809 of CP106715.1, forward strand.
CACGAAAGGCATAGGAATTGTTTCCAAAACATTTCCCACAAACCAAGCCTTATGTCCCCCCATCTTACCATAACCTTAAGATAACCTTCCATAACTTCAAGATTCTTATCCCTTATCTCAAGCTTTCCTTTTCCAAAATTCAACTTACAAAAACAATAGTCCAACCTATCATAAACATAGGTTGACCGTCCATCAATGCTAGACACAAAAATATAGTCTTCAAAAATGCTTTCCATGATACTCGAACCTCTAACCTCAAGCCACCTTTCAAGCTCCTTAACCAACTTGCCACTTACTCCTCTTATGCTATAAATGAACACTTAAATTAACTTAAGTGCTAAGTTCACTTAATCCACTTCATTAAATGAACCATACTAAAATTTATTCTAGCTTCCTAAAATAAAATCAAGCCTTCACAAGACTATGCTAACACACAAAATCCATACTCGAGCCAACACAAATGATACTCAAATTTTGGGATATTACATAAACACCTTAAGGGGCAACTTAAACGAGGAGTTTAATAGAAGCCCTCTGTCAGGGCGTCCACTAGCCCAAAGAGCCGAGCCAGAGGGATTAGAATTGTGGAATTTACTAGAAGAAAGCTAGTTGATTCATCTCAAGAAGCCAGAATCGTACTCAAGACGGAGGATCTCTCCTTCAATTCCTTCAGGGGGTTTTACGGATTTCTTATGTTTTGTTTTATCTTTTCTTTTGAGATGTTTTCTTTTATTATTATGAACTAAACCCTCATATACCTAAGGGGGATGAAACCTAAGATGAATCTTGTTATCGCTTGCTGAACTATATGACAAATATTTGACTTGTTCTTAATTATGTGTTCTTAATTCTTGTGTTGATATTTCCGGGATATTAATTTAAGTATGATGTGCATAATAGCAGAGTTGATCGTACGCCTAGAGATAGGGTGACGAGATTTTGCCGGATTAGAGTGAAACCTAATATGGGAGTCCATAGATCGAGTTAATGCAATTCTAAGGGTTTTAATTAGAAAGAGATTTCAATTAATCAACCTAGGGTTAGATGTTAGTCGCCTCGAGAGAGGGATTATAATAAATTAGGGAATCCTACGGATCAAGTCAAGTGAATAAATCGTCTTGTTCAGAGTTAGATAGCAAGTGAAGTCTAGGCGGATTCTTCGTTGGGTATTGTCTTAATCAATTGGTTTTTCTCAAAGTATTTTTTTTCAATTTCATTCTTCTTTGTGTTAGAGTCTTTAGTTTATTAGTTGGTTATTTTGGATTAGATAAAAATCCCCTTTATTTTTGGCTAGATAATAAAAAGAGAGTTAATATTAGTACTTTTAGTTCCTTTGGGTTCGACAATCTGGTCTTGCCTTAACTATACTACTGTTCGATAGGTACGCTCACCTCACTATCGTTGTCATAGTTAGTTTCTAGGTTCGATCATTCTTTTTATAAATTTTAACACTTTGACATCGCATAAAATAATGATCAGTGTGCCTCACATGGCTGAGACACATGCTCGTGTATCAGGCCGTCTAACAATCAAATTAGGGATACACGACCATGTTCCAGCCCGTGCCCTCACATGTGTAACTCTCTGAGTAGGGTCATATGGCCAAGTCAAATGCTCGTGTGTTAGGCCGTGTAACTGCCTGACTTGCATGCAATAAAACCTACAGAGGACACACGGTCGAGTCACTAGGCTGTGTGTCATACGTCGTTGTCTCAGGACGTGTGGACAATAATTTGCCCAAAAACAATCCGTTTCCTATACCAACTCATGCATGACTCTTTAGGCCAATTAAGTACATATTCAAGGAATCAAAGCCCTATCATAACATACACATAAATACCAATTCAAGAGTCTTAAAGCAACTAACCAATATGCCATTCAAGGCACCTCAATGTCAATCATCAAAACCTATCTAATCATACAAATTTCACCACTTACAATTCATCATCTACTAATTCCAAGATCTTACTAAACATACAACATAAGGTAGCTCAATGACACATACCATCAAATAATACTAGTAATCCATTCTCATTCATTATCAAAGGTAACCAAAGCTACTTGCTAAAATAAGCATTTCAACCTATTATGCATACATGACACAAAAACACAAACACATTTAGTTATTAACTTACATATTCATCAAACACCACTTTTAAACATCCTAAGTACATTTCAACGACAAATCAACTACATGAATTTATACATGCCACTACTCTAGGATATACAAAAACTAAAACATCGATGGATAGTCTGAGCTAAAGGTTTGATCCATCCAAAATGTCAGCAACAATGATCTACAAAATAATCTACAAGAACGAATAAGCTTATAGAGCTTAGTAAGAACATAGTATATCATTTAATCTAACAATGAATTGAATACGATCCATATATTATTCGACTTAGAATTACCAAAGTCTAAACAGGGTACAAAAGTGCATTCAGGGGCATTGAAGTACAAACAGGGGCACGTATGTGCAATTTAGGGGTACCAAAGCACAATCAGGGGCACGTATGTGCAATTCAGGGGTACCAAAGTACAAATAGGGGCACGTATGTGCAATTCAGGGGTACCGAAGTACAAACAAGCGCATGTATGTGCAATTCAAAAATATACTTCCAAATACATTTTAATTAAAGCACCATAATGGAAATACACAAATTGAAATTCGTTTACATATTAAAACACTACAAACTTACCTCAACGACTAGGGTGTAAAACGAAGTCGAACTAGTTCGACTGTAACACCCCAAACCCGGTCAACACACCACGACCGAATCTAGCATGTTATGGAGTGAAAACATTTGAAAACACAAATTTCCCAGATAATTTCTAGTGAAGAACTCTTTGTCGTTTTAATGTTTGGAAAACCTTGTATAAAGTGATGATGAAATCATTTTGGTGTTGCTTTAAACCCAGAAACCTTATGGTTGGAAAATCCATTGATTGATACTAGCTTTTGGATATCATGTGGTTCTTTTTAAATTCCGAGTGAGTTGTGTAAAGTCAGGTTAAAACCATTCGCTTTAAAGTTGTTTGAAACTTAACTCCGGAAATCATTTAGGTTACCTTTGCAATCATATTGTAAATGTTGTTACCCGATAGTGAGGTTTGAAAACTCGAAGGAGGTAAATTTTTGAAAACATTGCTTTTTACCGGTTATCTAAGAAATCAATTTGTTAAGCATATGCATAATATCATCAAAAGTAAAGCAAGTAATTTAAAACCCAAAATAATACTTAGCGTCCTTGTTACAAAACCAAAACCCAATTTAAAGTAAATAAATAAAACCGAAATAGTAATTTAAAGTCAAAACACGAAATAAGTTTACGTGGCCACCTCGAGTCCTCCCCGGCTCCATATCCGCGATCTATGCCTCATCTGCAAAATATAAGGGAAGGGGTGAGTCACCGAGACTCAGTGTATAAATCCCCAACCCGATGGAATAGCACTTACACAAAACATTAATAGAACATGTAAATCATGCAACCCCATTATCTAACCATCGGATCTCCTTTATCTACCCCGTGTGGTCAAAACCACTGGTGACCGAAGTCACAAATATATATTGGTGTGGTCAAAACCACTGGTGACTGTAGTCACGAATCAAGTGATAGGGCCAACCCATCATGTGGTCAAAACCACTGATGACAATCCCATATCAATCATGTGGGGCCAACCCACTGTGGTACCAAACCACTGGGACGAGTCGCAATACCCATATGTGGTCAAAACCACTGGTGACCATAGTCACAAATATCATCAATGTGGTCAAAACCACTGATGGTCAAAACCACTTGGACTTAGTCACAAATAATAATATCAAAGACGAGGCCAACCCGTCGTGTGGTCAAAACCACTCGTGACAGTCCAAATATATCATCCCCCTCCTCTAATCAATCCCACCATCATGTCCATATCAACCGTGGCATAATAACATATGATGATGCAAAATAACATATGGCATAACATTTAACAGTGACATGATAGCAAGTATCAAGAATCCATAATTAGGGGACTTACCCGGAGTCCACACTCATGCCCACAAGGCATAGCTACCGGTTACAATGGCTATAACAGTAACACAATATGCATATACTACTAACGAAGTGTGTAAGCGTTACACACCTGACTATCCGTGGATCTAAGCGAAATCCCGAAACGTTGCCTTCACCTTTCCTACAATTGGCCAACATCACACTTTTAGATCTAAAGCCATTCAGCTCATTCCCAAAATCCCGAAGGATGTGTCGCACAAAGGTAATTCTTTACCTTAATACCGATTTGGTTTCCTACCAAATCCCGAAACTTCGTGATGAATCCCCCTTGCAACCGGCCAAACACTAGCACACACAATGGTTAGCCTTCGGCTTTTGAATAAATAAGAACTAGATCTAAATGTTAGAGCCCTTACCTAGATCAATAATCACATCTCGAAGATCTACAGGTTCGAGTTGTACTCCTCCCTACAATCGGTTTTAACACACCATTAAGAATCCAAAGGCCATTCGACCATAACATAAATCCTGAAACCAAATGAGTTTGTCGTCCCTTACCTTAATGACTGATTTGGCCTTTAAATACCAGAGATCGGCACCCCCTATTGATGTTAGGGGTTTCGGCTATCCACAAGAAACAGTAATGGGGTTAAGATCCGATTAATAAAGATTGAAGGGGTGACAAAAGAAGACAAAAGAGATTCGGCATTACCCAAATCTGTCGAAGAAGACAAAAAGAATAGGAAGTTCACTTACAAGAAGATTCGATTAACCCAACTGGAAGAACTAGAGATAGATTCGGCACTCCAAAGGGATTAACACACGTAAGAAAAGAAGAGAAGTGGATTGAGGGTATTCGGCCACCTCTTGAAAGAAAAGAAGAAAGAAACCCAACAAAGTTTCGGCATTCAAAATAATGAAAAAGATAGAAGAAGATGGAATCAAGATTCGGCTGAAGTGATGGTTTTGATTCCGGAAAGATGGTGAAGAGAAAAGAAGTAAGAAGAGATAGATTCGGCAGTGGGTTTGAGAGAAGAGAAAGATGGAATTGAGAGAAAGTGAAGAAGAAGATGTGAGGTCCAGATTCGGCATTGAGCAAAATAGGAAGAAGAAAATAAATGAACAAAGGTGGTTTCCGCAATATAGGCTAACCAAAGAGAACTAAAAAAGAAAAGAAGAATATAGCTATTGAAGTTTCGGCTTTTACAAAGGAATGGCAAGATTTGGTTCGGCCAAATGCCCAAATTGCTGACAAGGGAAAATAGAGAAAAACACTTTAGTTTCGATTTTTGGCACAAAACAAAAATGAAGAGAGCTCCCTAAGGTAGCCGAAAATGCACCCCTTACCTGGCCACTGAAATTCGGCACACCCCAAGCTCCCAAACCGATTACTCTTCCTCCCCAAAGTTCAAAATTCGGCTAACTCTTCAAATGAGTTTGAAATAATTCAAACTCCTAAATTTCCTCCCTTCCATCAGTTCAAATTCGTTTGAATGAGTCAAACTCCACAATTTTCTCCTCTCCATCCATTTCAAACCTGTTAACTTAATCCTCACCCATCAAGAGAGTCCCAACTAAGCACACCTCTTCCCTGCTTCTGGCGTGAAAAAGAAATAGCAGAGAAGGGATTTCTGCAGCTCGAACCCAAGCTTCCCTTTCCCTACTTGTGACGTCATCTCCCTTGTGCTTAAGTGGCACCTCCTTGCCACTTTTCCAATTGATTTCTTGTGTCACAACCTCCCAATAAATTCTCTTAACCCCTAACTCACCTAGCTCCCTCTGCCCAAGCACTAAAACAAAATTTTTAGCCCTAACTCAGGCCTAACCCAGGGTTATAACTAGACCCCAGAACACGATAAATAACCATAATAGACAATTCATCACATGCAACACAACCAAAATGCAGAGACCCCGATTTAAAGATGTTACAGTTCTACCCCCTTAAAAATAATTTCGACCTCGAAATTACCTGATCAGAAGAGTTAAGGGTATTGCTGTCGCATCACATCCTCTGGTTCCCATGTGGCCTCCTTCGTACCATGGTTCCGCCATAATACTTTCACCAAGGGAACGGACTTCCTACGCAAAACTTTAACATCCTGATCCAAGATCCGTATCGGTTCCTCCTCGAAAGACAAGTCAGGGCTCACCTCAATCTCCTCAACTGGTACAACATGAGATGGATCTGATCGATAGCGCCTAAGCATTGAAACATGAATGACATCGTGAATCTGACTTAACTCTGCTGGTAACTCGAACTGATAGCTACCGGTCCCACTCGCTTCAACACTGACTACGGCCCGATAAACCTAGGGCTTAGCTTGCCTTTTTGCCCAAATCTCAATATTTTCTTCCATGGCGATACCTTTAGAATGACCTTGTCACCCACTGCATACTCTATATCCCTGCGCTTAAGATCAGCGTAAGACTTCTTCCTGTCCAACGCTTCTTTCAGACGAGCCCGAATCACCTTAACCTTATCCTCTGTTTCTGCCACCAACTCCGGACTCAACATCTGCCGTTCACCCAGTTCTGTCCAACATGTAGGAGTACGACATTTCCGTCCATATAGTGCCTCATATGGTGCCATCTGAATACTCGCTTGATAACTATTGTTATAAGCGAACTCTGTTAAAGATAGATACTCCTCCCAACTACCGCGGAAATCCAGAACACAGCCTCTTAACATGTCCTCTAGAATCTGGATTACCCTCTCAGACTGTCCATCAGACTGCAGATAAAAAGCCGTGCTGAAATCCAACCTTGTACCCAGAGCCTGATGCAAAGCTTTCCAGAACCTTGACGTGAACCTGGGATCCCTATCCGAAATAATCGACACTGGTACTCCATGCAACCTTACTATCTCTGCCACATACAACTTGGCTAACCTCTGGAGCGAATAATCAACCCTTACCGGTATGAAATGAGCTGACTTAGTCAAACGGTCCACAATCACCCAGACTGAGTCCTTCTTGCTAGGCGTAAGGGGAAGCCCACTAACGGTGTCCATCGTAATCCTTTCCCACTTCCACTGTGGAATCTTTGCCGATTGCAACAACCCTGATGGCAACTGATGCTTAGCTTTAACTTGCTGGCATGTCAAACACTTGCCCACAAACTCTGTTACTTCCCGCTTAAGGCCTGGCCACCAGAACTGTTCCCTCAAATCAAGATACATCTTACTGCCTCTAGGATGCATAGCGTATGGGCTGCTATGAGCTTCCTGAAGAATCCGCTGTCTCAACTCGACGTCCTTAGGCATACATACTTTCCCTTGAAAACACAGTACTCCATCACTACCCAAGCTGTAACCCTCAGATTCGCCATTCTATACTTGCAACTTCCGAGCACTCAAAACCTCATCTGTCAACTGTTTCTCCTTAACCTGGTCAATCCAATTCGGCTTTACTTGCAATTCTGCCAAAAGACTCCTGTCGTCATAAAGACTAAGGTGAGCAAACATCGCTCTCAGGTCTGCTACCACCTTACGGCTCAACGCATCAGCTACTACGTTAGCCTTACCCAGATGGTACTCAATCGAGCAGTCGTAGTCCTTTAACAACTCGATCCACCTTCGCTGCCTCAAGTTTAAATCTTTTTGAGTCAAAAGGTACTTCAGACTCTTATGATCCGTGTAAACTATCGACTTTTCTCCATACAATAATGCCTCCAAATCTTTAAGGCAAAAACTACTGCAGCCAACTCCAAGTCATGCATCGGATAGTTACCCTCATGAGGCCTCAAATGTCGAGATGCATACGCGACAACTTTTCCATCTTGCATTAGCACACACCCTAAGCTAGTATGCGATGCATCACAATAGAACGTGAATTCTTTCCCTGCCTCAAGCTGAATCAAAACCGGAGCCTCAGTCAAAATCTTTTTCAACTTGTCAAAGGTCGTCTTCTTGTTTTTCGACCCGGACAAGCGGAACCCCTTTTCTCTCAGCGGCTTAGTCGTGGCTACAATCAAAGAGAAACCTTCCACGAACCTCCTGTAGTATCCTGCCAACCCCAGAAAACTCTGAATCTCTGCAACCGACTTCGGTGGTTTCCAATCCAACACCTCTTCGATCTTACGAGGATCCACCCTAATCCCCTCAGCTGATACTACATGACCCAAGAAAGTTACCTCCTTAAGCCAGAACTTGCACTTACTAAACTTGGCGAACAACTGCTTCTCCCTCAGAACCTGCAGAACCACCCGAAGATGCGCGTCATGTTCTTTTTCAGATTTCGAGTACACCAAGATGTCGTCTATAAACACTACGACAAATCGATTCAAATACGGCTGAAACACCCGATTCATCATATCCATGAATGCTGCTGGCACATTATTCAACCCAAACGGTATCACCAGAAACTCGTAATGCCCATACTGAGTACGAAATGTTGTCTTATGAATATCAGCCTCCTTCACTTTGAGTTGATGATACCCGGATCTGAGATCGATCTTAGAGAAAATCGATGCACCCTTAAGTTGATCAAACAAGTCGTCTATCCTGGACAACGGATACTTGTTATTTATCGTCAACTTATTCAGCTGGTGGTAGTCTATACACATCCGCATTGTACCGTCTTTCTTTTTAACAAAGAGCAGAGACCCCTGTCCAAGGAGATATACTAGGCCGAATAAAACCCCTATCCAACAATTCCTGAATCTGCGCCTTTAACTCCACCAATTCCTTTGGCGCCATCCTATATGGAGCAATAGGCACTGGCGCGGTTCCTGGCAACAGATCTATACCGAACTCAACTTCACGGTCCGGAGGCACACCCGGAAGTTCCTCTGGAAATACATCAGCAAATTCCCTCACGGTTCAGACATTCTCCACAGCTGAATCCTTAGCTCCCAAAGCACAGACATGTGCCATGAATTCCTCACAACCTTTCCTATCCATTTTCTCTGCCTTCAGAGCAGAGACCACATTGGATAAGTAATCTCTTCTATTACCTATCATCACTACCTCCTCACCTTCCACTGTTTTCAACACCATGCGCTTAGCTGCGCAATCCAAACTGGCCTGATACTTTACTAGCCAATCCATCCCAATAATCAGATCGAACTCCCCAAACGGCAGTTCCATCAAGTCAGCCAAAAACACGACCCCTTGAAGTTCTAGGGGTACATCTCTATACAGTTTATTTACTTCTACAGAGTGGCCTAAAGGGCTTATCACTGTCATCTTCCTAGAAGTAATCTCAGAGTCTAAGTTCATGGTTTCCACTATGCTACTGGCTACATACGAGTACGTCGATCCCACATCTATCAAAGCATTATAAGATAGTCCAAAGATTAAGAATGTACCGGTTATGACGTCTGGTGCGTCGCCCTCCTCTCGACTCCTCGTTGCGTAAACAATCCAGGCTGTCTCGCCTCTGTACCAGCTGTACCTCTGCCCGGTGCTCCACGGCCTTTACCAGATCCATTACCTCCCCTGGCTGCACCACGGCCCCTCTGTGGCTGCTGACCGTCCCTCCTGACCTGTGAACGATTCTGATCCCCAGACTGCAACCTAGTTGACCCCTGTGGACAATCCTTCACTGGATGCCCCATCGATCCACACTCAAAACATCCTCTGTTTCCAGTCCAGCATTCCCCTGTGTGAGACTTTCCACACCGAGCACACCGCAGCGACCACTGAGTATTAGCAGCAGCAGGCCTAGCAGCTTGATTCGGCCCACTAAATCTACCCTGTTTCTGTTGATTCCCGGTAGACCCAGATGATCCAGATTTCCTTTTGTTCCAACCTTTATCCTGATTCCGTCTTACTGACTGTTTCACCTCCTCTGCAACTTTGGCCTTTTCTATTAAAACCGCAAACTCTCTTTCTTGCTGTGGGGCAATTAACATCTGCAGCTTGTCTCTCAGCCCATCCTCAAATCTGACACAGCGCTCATACTCCGTACCCACAATACCACGTGCATAGCGACTCAGCCGAAGAAATTTCACCTCATATTCTGACACAGTCCTATTATCCTGGACCAAGTTCAGGAACGCCTTGCACTGCGCATCAATATAGCTAGCCCCTATGTATTTCCTCTGATAAGCTACCTTGAAGAATTCCCAAGTAAGATCATCTGCCATTGCTCCGTCCCTAACCGTGAGCCACCACTGATATGACTCATCTCGCAGCAAAGATACTACCCCCTTGAGCTTCTCCTCAGCTGAGAAGTCCAGATCATCCATAATACGTTCCGTCGCCTCCAACCAATATTCCGTCGTACTAGGAGCCACACCCGATACACCTCTAAACACCTTGGCACCATTAGCCCAGAGTCGCTCGGGCACAGATTTCCGAACCCCTGCTCCGACACCTGCACTAGCAACCCTCTCTAACACCCGCAGCATCACCTGTGACACTGCGTCCTCACCAGTCTGATCCTGATGTTCCGCGCCCATAGCTGGCGGCGGTGGTACCTCATTTTTCGATCCATGACCAGACCCTACCGGTTCCGAGACCGTCATCCTACCCCTACCTCGCCCACGAGTGTTACGCCCACGTCCACATGTACTCATGTCTACCGATAGGATACGAGCTGATTAAAAGTTTTATGCATTAGACTTTTTATTCCACTGTGCATTAAGGCATAGTTTTATGAGAAGTTTAATCAAAGATTGTTTCGTGAGTACATCCATCCTATAGTTCAAATCTCTAGAGTAGTCCTACTACTATTTAGTCATGCCAATATCACCAAAATCACATCATCAAAAGCAACAGTTTGGGGTACTTACCTGGGTGGATTGGTGCCGAAGACTCAGTGCCATGCTTTCACCACTGTACTTTTTCCCATAAAAGCCTTTCATAATCTATTTTAAAACATGTTTGGGCCTCGGGCCCACAGCTGAGCTGTTGAAACTGGCTCTGATACCAAAATTGTAACACTTCAAACTCGGTCAACACACCACGACTGAATCTGGCATGTTACGGAGTGAAAACATTTGAAAACACAAATTTGCCGGATAATTTCAAGTGAAAAACTCTTTGTCATTTTAGTGTTTGGAAAACCTTATATAAAGTGATGCTGAAATCATTTTGGTGTTGCTTTAAACCTAGAAACCTTATGGTTGGAAAATCCGTTGATCGATACTAGCTTTTGGATATCAGGTGATTCTTTTTAAATTCCGAGTGAGTTGTGTAAAGTCAGGTTAAAACCATTCGTTTAAAGTTGTTTAAAACTTAACTCCGGAAATCATTTAGGTTACCTTTGCAATCATATTGTAAATGTTGTTACCCGATAGTGAGGTTTGAAAACTCGAAGGAGGTAAAATTTTGAAAACATTGCTTTTTACGGGTTATCTAAGCAATCAATTTGTTAAGCATATGCATAATATCATCAAAAGTAAAGCAAGTAATTTAAAACCCAAAATAATATTTAGCGGCCTTATTACAAAACCAAAACCCAATTTAAAGCAAATAAATAAAACCGAAATAGTAATTTAAAGTCAAAAACCGAAATAAGTTTGCGTGGCCACCTTGTGTCCTCTCCTGCTCCATATCCGCGATCTATGCCTTATCTGCAAAATACAAGGGAAGGGGTGAGTCACCGAGACTCAATGTATAAATCCCCAACCCGATGGAATAGCACTTACACAAAACATTAATAGAACATGCAAATCATGCAACCCCATTATCTAACCATCCGATCTTCTTTATCTACCCCGTGTGGTCAAAACCACTGGTGGTCAAAACCACTGGTAACCAAAGTCACAGATATATATCGATGTGGTCAAAACCACTGGTGACCGTAGTCACAAATCAAGTGATGAGGCCAACCCATCGTGTGGTCAAAGCCACTGATGACAATCCCATATCAATCATGTGGGGCCAACCCACTGTGTTACCAAACCACTGGGACTAGTCACAATATCCATATGTGGTCAAAACTACTGGTGACCGTAGTCACAAATAATAATATCAGTGTGGTCAAAACCACTGGGACTTAGTCACAAATAATAATATCAAAGACGGGGCCAACCCGTCGTGTGGTCAAAACCACTGGTGACAGTCCAAATAAATCATCCCCCTCCTCTCATCAATCCCACCATCATGTCCATATCAACCGTGGCATAATAACATATGATGATGCAAAATAACATATGGCATAACATTTAACAGTGACATGATAGCAAGTATCGAGAATCCATAATCAGGGGACTTACTCGGAGTCCACACTTATGGCCACAAGGCATAGCTACCGATTACAATGGCTATAACAGTAACACAATACACATATACTACTAACGAAGTGTGTAAGCGTTACACACCTGACTATCCGTAGATCTAAGCGAAATCCCGAAACGTTGCCTTCACCTTTCTTATAATCGGTCAACATCACACTTTTAGATCTAAAGCCATTCAGCTTATTCCCAAAATCTCGAAGGATGTGTCGTACAAAGATAATACTTTACCTTAATGCCGATTTGGTTTCCTACCAAATCCCGAAACTTCGTGATGTATCCCCCTTGCAATCGACCTAACACTAGCACACACAATGGTTAGCCTTCGGCTTTTGAACAAATAAGAACTAGATATAAACGTTAGAGCCCTTACTTAGATCAGCAATCACAACCCGAAGATCCACAGGTTCTGGTTGTACTCCTACCTACAATCGGTTTTAACACACCGTTAAGAATCCAAAGGCCATCGACCATAACATAAATCCTGAAACCAAATGAGTTTATCGCCCCCTACCTTAATGATTGATTTGGCCTTTAAACACCAGAGATCGGCACCCCCCATTGATGTTAGGGGTTTCGGCTATCCACAAGAAACAAGAATGGAGTTAAGATCCGATTAATAAAGATTGAAGGGGTGACAAAAGAAGACAAAAGAGATTCAGCATTACCCAAATCAGTCGAAGAAGACAAAAAGAATAGGAAGTTCACTTACCAGAAGATTCGGTTAACCCAACTGGAAGAACTAGAGATAGATTCGGCACTCCAAAGGGATTAACACATGTGAGAAAAGAAGAGAAGTGGATTGAGGTTATTCTGCCACCCCTTGAAAGAAAAGAAGAAATAAACCCAACAAAGTTTTGGCTTTCAAAACAATGAAAAAGATGGAAGAAGATGGAATCAAGATTCGGCTTAAGTGATGGTTTGATTCGGGAAAGATGGTAAAGAGCAAAGAAGTAGGAAGAGATAGATTCGGCAGTGGGTTTGAGAGAAGAGAAAGATGGAATAGAGAGAAAGTGAAGAAGAAGATGTGAGGTCCAGATTCGGCTTTGAGCAAAATAGGAAGAAGAAAATAAATGAACAAAGGTGGTTTCGACAATATAGGCTAACCAAAGAGAACCGAAAAAGAAAAGAAGAATATAGCTATTGAAGTTTCAGCTTTTACAAAGGAATGGCAATATTTGGTTCGGCCAAATGCCCAAATTGCCGAAAAGGGAAAAGAGAGAAAAACACTTGAGATTCGATTTTTGGCACAAAACAAAAATGAAGAGAGCTCCCTAAGCTAGCCGAAAATGCACCGCTTACCTGGCCACTGAAATTCGGCACACGCCAAGCTCCCAAACCGATTACTTCTCCTCCCCAAGTTCAAAATTCGGCCAACACTTCAAATGAGTTTGAAATAATTCAAACTCCAAAATTTCCTCCCTTCCATCAGTTCAAATTTGTTTGAATGAGTCAAACTCCACAATTTTCTCCTCTCCATCCATTTCAAACCTGCTAACTTAATCCTCACCCATGAAGAGAGTCCCAACTGAGCACACCCCTTCCCTGCTTCTGGCGTGAAAAATAAATAGTAGAGAAGGGATTTCTGCAGCTCGAACCCAAGCTCCCCTTTCCCTGCTTGTGGCGTCATCTCCCTTGTGCTTAAGTGGCGCCTCCTTGCCACTTTTCCAATTGATTTCTTGTGTCACAACCTCCCAATAAATTCTCTTAACCCCTAACTCACCTAGCTCCCTCTGCCCAAGCACTAAAACAAAATTTTTAGCCCTAACTCAGGCCTAACCCAGGGCTATAACTAGACCCCAGAACACGACATCACATGCAACACAAGCAAAATGCAGAGACCCTGATTTAAGGATGTTACATCGACGCTTTAGCTTTTCCTCAATCTAAATCCGTACGAGGTCTATCTTGATCTAAATAGACAAATTCAATCCATTTAATATCTCTATTATTCAATTCAATCCATATTTCATATTTTTTACAAAATTACTATTTTAACACTAACATTTTAACTTTTTCACAATTTAGTCCTTAAAATCATAAATTGAAATTTAAATTTATGAATCCCCTTCTCATGCTAGTTGAATTCTCTAGGGGCCTAATTCAATCCATAAAAATATCATTTCATAAATTTACTATGTAATTTTACTATTTTTATAAATAAGTCCCCAAATACAATTTCCATCAAAAATCACTTTACAAAACTTGTTTCTTTATCAACAAGGACTCATAATCTACCATTAAACATCAAGAATCACATAAGAGCATTCATGGCACAACCCTAAATCTTTAACAATTTCACAAATTGATCCCTTGGCTAGCTAGATCATGCTACAACGACTTTAAAAACATAGAAATCATTAAAAACGAGATCAAAATCACTTACATTCAAGGTAATTTTGCTTGGCCAAAACTCTCTTCTTTTCTCAACAATGGTGGATGGTTCTTAGGGTTAAAATGATGAAGATGATATTTTATTTCATCTTTTATTATTTACATTAACTTATTTTATCTAATTACTTAACCTTTATAACTTATTAAAATTTCATTAAAACCACATCATGGATATCCACTAACCACACTAATGGTCTAATTATCCTTTAAGTTCCCTCACTTTAAAATTCCATAGTCATTTGGCCCTTTTAACAAATAGAATTCTACTTTTGCACCTTTTACGATTTAGTCCTTTTCACTGAATTAAACATGCAAATGTTAAAATTTCTTAACCTTACTAACATCCCATAGGCATTAAAATAATAATAAAATAATAATTTACTCGTTAGGTTTGTGGTCTCAAAACCACTATTCCAGTTTCAGTGAAAACGGGCTGTTACAACTCTCCCCCTAAAGAAATTTTCGTACCAAAAAAATCTTACTAGAAAATAAGTTCTTGTATTTCACTTTCATAGCTTCTTTCAGTTCCCAGGTAGTCTCTTCTATTCTATGATGTTACCAGAGAACTTTAACCAAAGCCATGCTTTTATTTCTCAATTTTGTAACTTCCCGAACCAGAATTCTGATCGGTTCTTCACTATACATCATATCTAGTTGTATCTCAATATTAACGGGTGAAATTACGTGTGAAGAATTTGATCGGTATCACCATAACATCAATACATGGAATACTTTGTGAATCTTTTCTAACTCTAATGGTAAAGCTAATTTGTAAGCTACTAGTATAATCCTCTCAATGATCTCGTACGATCCAATAAACCGCAGACTAAGCTTTCCTTTACGACAAGAATGAAGAACTTTCTTCCAATGCGATACTTTCAGAAATACTCTATCCCCGACTTGAAATTGAATATCTTTTCTTTTCAAATCCATATAAGATTTATGTCGATCCGAAGCCGCTTTCATACTATCACGTATCACTTTAACCTTTTCTTTAGTGTATTGAATCAAATCAACACCGAATAACTTTTTCTCGCTTGGCCCAGTCCAGTATAACAGAGTTCGACACTTTTGACCATAAAAAGCTTCGTACAGTGCCATTTTAATGCTCGCTTGATAACTATTGTTGTATGCAAATTCAACCAACGACAAAAACCTCTCCTAGTTACCTCCGAACTCTAAAACACAACATCGAAGCATATATTCGAGTATCTGAATTACTCAATCAGACTGACCATCATTTTGAAGATGAAATGTTGTACTAAAATGCAGTCAAGTACCTAAAGCTTCATGTAATTTGCACTGGAATCGAGACGTAAACCATGGATCCCTGTCAGAAATAATAAAAACTGACACACTATGCAATCTAACAATCTTAGCAACATACATCTCTGCCAATCTTTCAAGCAAAAAATCTCTACACACTAGAATGCAATGCACAAATTTCTTCAAATGATCTATAATGACCCACACAACATTTTTCCTTCTTGAAGATAGAGGCAACCCCAATACGAAATCCATCGTTACATGTTCCTATTTCCACTCTAGAATCAACTATTCCTTTCACACCGCTCGCAAATTCAACCATTTCCCCAGCTTGAATCTCGTTCAATCCATAAACACGTGCAATCCCATCTCCAACTGAGACCACTCGACCGATCTCATCCACTTGAAAATTCGTGTAAAAGTTGGTAATTCGACTTTCTAATAGAGTCGTTAGTTCATGACTGGGAAAGAATTCCATAAATAATTCCATTTTATAATTTAGAGTCAAGGAGGAATGCCGCTGACAAAGATGCTATGTATATTTAGATTAGATCCCCAAGCTGGTAATTAGAGTTAGAAAGAGGTATAGGTTGTAATAAACTAAAAGGTACCAAATGCTCGGCTTTAACTTGCTAGCAAACCAAACATTTTGACACGAACTTTAGCCCATTCACCATCGCTATCCTTATGTAAGAGATTGAAGATGGAATCACATATATCCATCAATTGTGAGATGAAACGAGACATGTAATTTAACCGTCGCAAAGAAATATTACCTCCTTTTATGTTTTAGGGGGTGTTAAATCTTGAATTGCTCGAACCTTGTTTGGATCTATTTCAATTCCCCTTTCACTCACTACGAAACCTAACAGCTTCCCTAACTTTACCTCGAAAGTACATTTTGCTGGATTCAATCTTAATTTGTATTTTATCAATCTTTCAAATTGCGGAGGTCTTCCATGTGACTTTCGTCCCTAGTAGACTTTTCTATCATTTCATCAACATAAACTTCAATCTCTTTATGCATCATGTCTTGAAACAGTGTTACCATTGCTTATTGATACGTGGCCCTAGCATTTTTTAGACCAAACGGCATGGCCCTGTAACAAAAAGTTCCCAAGATCGTGATGAATGTAGCCTTTTCCATGTCTTACCTCACCATTTTAATTTGATTATACCCCGAGAGTCCATCCATGAAAGAGAAAACACAATGTTTAGTAGTGTTACCCACCATTGTTCCTATATAAGGTAACAGCAAATTATCCTTGGGCTTGGCTCGATTCAAATCTCTATAATCGACACACATTCTGACTTCCTTGTCCTTTTTAGGCACCGATACAATATTTGCCACCCACCCATTCTAGGTGTTTAGCTACTTTCAAAAATCTCAGATCCAATTGTTTCTTGACCTCTTCTTTAATCATTAACAACATCTCAGGTTTCATTTTTCTCAACTTTTGATATATGGGCTTGCAATCTAATTTCAAAGGTAGCCTATGTTTCACAATATTAGTGTCCAAACCCGGCATATCTTGGTATGACCATGCAAACACATCTGAGAACTCAATAAGTAGATCCTTTAACAATTGACTTTGCTCTGGCATAAGAGTGGTTCCAATCCTAATTTCCTTTCTTACCTTATCATCACCCAGATTGATTAAATATGTTCCCTCCAAATGGGGTTCTATAAGCTTCTTTTCTTGTTCAACTGGCCTCAAAAACTCATCTGGTACAACTTTTTCCTCTTCCGTCTCATGATCATTATAGTGAACATAATTATGAGAATTTGAGTCAAAGATGTCATTTGGATTATTCATCAATTCATGAGATATATTCTTGAAGTAATTATGAGTATGTATATTGGTATATGAATGAAAACGATTGAATGAATAAAAGTTACTAGGGACATGATCCAAATCTAATTTTGTTAAAGAGAAAACAGTTTTGCATGGATTTTTGAAGGAAATTAAATTAACTGAATGATATTAAACTTTGATATAAAAACTCTTAAAAATGATAACATCTTGAAGGATTCAAGGATAGCAGGTAACAGTATGAGCTACCAGTTGTCCAAGGTGGGTGTTATAGCGGTGAGCTATCCTTGGTCTTTTTCCAAATGGCATTTATTTCTAAAGTTAGAAAATTATTTGGATTTTTCATAAAAACTATTCTTTTTTTTAAAATAATGTTTCTGAATAAACAAACGAGCGAATAAGCAAATGAATGGATGAATGAATGCATGATTGAATTGAAATTGGGGAACATTATCGTAAATATAGTTGAAGAGTGTCCTTTTCATCTGATTCAACGCGAAGAGCGTCCCCATTTTCACATCTTAATTCAATGTATTTCTTTCCACAATTTACTGTCATATCATAAGCGGTTAACCAGTCCATACCAAGAATTATATCGAATTTATCAAATGGCAATAGCATGACATTTGTCTTAAAATAATGACCTCTAATCATCAGTGGGCAATCATTGCATATCTTATCAACTAATAAACTTTTGCCTAACGGATTGGACACTTTTATCACAAACTTTATAGATTCTACAGGCATGCTCATACTAGATATTAATTTCATGCACATATATGAGTGGGTAGATCCCGGATCAATTAAAGCAATAACATTAGTATCATAGAGAGAAAATATACCCGTAACTACATCAGGGGATGATGCATCTTCGAAAGCACGAATGGCATAAGTCCTCCCAGGCGCTCTACCCTCAGATCTCGCAGCCTGCTCTCTAGGTGTACTCTTACTACTCTTTCCACTTTCCAGGTTTCTCTATTATCTTCCTCTAGTAGTACTTCCCGATCTTGCATTCTGAATTTTCTCTTTTTCAACCATCTCGAGACATTCTTTAATAAAATGGTCATGGGAACCACAATTAAAATAGGCTCTCTCATGTGCTTGGCACTCATGGGTAACGTCTGCCACACTGTGGGCATTCCGGTCTATTAGGCCGAGTGTTCCCAACACTAGCAACTGAGGTAGTCTGAGGTTTAATCCCCAAGTACTGTTTACTCTTACTTCTATTTGAAAGCCCGACTAAAGTAGCTGATCGTGTAACAGTCCGGTTTATACTCTAGTCGAAATAGTGGTTTTGGGACCACAAATCCGAGCCTGTATAATATTTTAATATTATATTCTGAGTCGTTGATATGTGTTTTAGCATGTGTTAAATTTCTGTAAGTTAGTTTGTCCGTCTGTGTGTTTAATTTGACAAAAGGATGAAATTGCATTAAATGTGAAAGTTGTTTGCTATTTGTTAAAGTTCTTAAGTGTTGTGGCTTTGTAAAGGTGGAGGCCTTATATTGCAAATAAGCCATCATTGGATAGTGGATGAATGAAAGTCAAATATGCCCTTATTACATGTTTGTTTTATTTATTAATGGAATGGATATTTTAGTAATTGAATAATAAAATGTTTGCAATAATAAAACAAACATGAAAATTATGAGATAGTGCTTATCTTCGTTCCAAAATTTGAAGGAAAAGAAAAGAGATAAAATCAAGCTAGGTTCGGCCAATAATCATCTTGATCCAAGGTTAGTTTTTATTCAGTTTTTAAAAATTTCTACGTTTTTGCAATCATTGCTTTGAGAGCTACAAAACCCATGTTTTAGTCTTGTGAAATGATGATGTTTGTGTGAGATGCCATTGATGATATGTCAAGATTTTTGATGATTTTTGGTGTTAAATGGAAGATATGAGCTAGATGAACATACTTTATTCTTGAATTTCTGATGAATTTAGCTAAATAGGGCTAAATTGATAAAATGGCAAATTGAGGGACTAATTTGTAAATTTGATGAAAAATGTGGGCTTATATGTGATGTATGAATATTCGGTTAAGCATGAGCATGGGTAGATTTTGTAAATTTGATATTTTGAGAAAAATGGACTAAATTGATAAAATGTGCAACTGTGAGGGCTAAATTGCAAATAGCCCTAAATGTGTGTCCTTCGATTGAATTGAATGAATTAGTGAGTAAAAGGGTTAATTCTAAATATGTTTAGATCAAGAAACGAGGAAAACAGATTTAGATCGCGGGAAAGCGAATATAACCGAGTAGCCGTTTTCATTCCGATAAACCAAATCTGAGATAAGTCACTATGAAAATAAATGTATATGTATGCATTAGTAATTGTTCATATGATTAATGATGATATTGAATGTTTATAAGAGGTTATGTATTTGAATTCCGAGATAAGTTTGGTATTGTGACTAAGTCTGAGAAGCCCTGTATGAAACTAGGAATAGATAGGATTGGTTAAGTCACCTCATAGATATCTATTCTGTTTTTATCATGTAAGACCACGCCTGGGACGTTGGCGTTGATTTGAGATTCATGTAAGACCCTATTCGGGACAGTGGCATCGATATCTGATTATGTGTAAGACCACGCCAGGGACGTTGGCATCATTATGAGTTTTATGTATAAGACCGCATCTGGGACGATGGCATCGTTACGACCCTTACTTGTAAGACCATGTCTGGGACATCGGCATCGTACTGATTCGTGTAAGACCTTGTCCGGGACAGTGGCATCGATATCTGAGTACATGTAAGACTTCGTCTGGGACGATGGCATTGTAATATTATTCCAAGCTTCTGAGTATCCTACTAGATTCCTTATGGTTCAACGGGCAAGTCTGAAATTCGAATGACAAATCTGAGCTTTGATGGATTACGTAAATGAACGTCCGAATCAGGTACGTTGATTATATGCCAAGTGTGTATATATGGTAAGTGACTATTTGTTTTGCTATGATGGATTAGAAATATGTTACATGGAAGCATGCATGAAAAACTATGTGTATATGATCCTTGAATTGATAAATGTGACAATTTGGCCAAGAATATGAATCAAAGTATAAATGTGAGAAATTTGCCTTGTATAAGAAATGTGTCAATGTGGTTATATGTTTATATGCTTTACATGCTAAGTTTGTTTGTATATTGACTTACTAAGCTTTTGGAAAGCTTATTCGATGTGTGTTTTCTCTGTTCTGTATGTCGTCAAAGCTATTGAAGGCTCGGGACTGTCACGGATCATCATCACACTACTAAACTTATCTTGGTACACTTTGAAAATGTATATGGCTAGATATGGCATGTATAGGCTAGTCCTTGATATGAATTGTTTTGTGAACTTAGCCATGTGATTTGGCTAGTTATGTTTTGGTAATATGCTTAAAGGAATGTGATATGTGAAGTTGTTTCGGTAAGATTAGTTGATATATGAAATGGTTATGATATGGTAAGTATATAGATGAATGGTATTTGGGCATAATTTTGATTTGGTCATGCAAATCGATATGTTTGGAATTGGTTTTGACTGTATAGAAGGAATGGATATTGAGTCTATTATTGTATGATTTCCTTAGTTGTCAAATATGCATGATTTGGGATGCTTATTTGGTATATTTTTGGTGGTTAAATATGCATGAGATGCCTTGGTAAATATGGCTTGTAGGGTTGACCCTTATAGGTGGCATTTTGGCCTTATAAATGGCCTATAATGCCGCATGACCATGGCACACGGGCGTGCCTAGTGACCGTGGAGATATAGTCAGTATATGGATACGGGTGGACACACGGGTGTGTCTAGAAGTCTGGAGGGCACACGGTCTCCTTCCACGGGCGTGTAATCCCTAAATCTTAGAAAAGTTTCAAATTTTATATGGAATTTGTATGTGTTCCGGTTGAGTCCCGACCCGGGTTATAAGCATGTTTGAGGTCTTGTTGACCGTATTAAGGGATATTATGTTCGCGAATGATAAATGTATGTATGAATTTTCTGTAAATGCTTTTCGATCTGCCTGGTAACGCTTCTAACCCTAATTCGGTGATGGACACGAGATAGGGGTGTTACATTTGGTTAGTATTAGAGCTACGATTTAGGCGATTCTCAAACTAACGTTGCGTGTCAGAGTCTAGCTATACATGCCATATATCTGAATTGTGATAGTGTGATGAATCTTGACGTATAAAATGTGATTTTCATATAGTAATGGATCCCGAAAGAGTCGTAGCTGACGACGTAGAATGTAATGACCCAAAATTGGGCCTAGTATGATTGGGCCCATTGGACCTTGGGCGTAGGAGTGTTTAAAATTTTTGACATTATTTGAAGTTGGACTTATTAGGAAGGTGATTTTGGAAAATTATGAGGCTTTTAGGAAGTTCCAGGTTCAAGTTAGACTATAGATAAATTTTCGTGTTTAAGCACTTTAAGGAGAGAAGGTAAGTGGCTTCAATGCTTAAGGAAATAAGTGTGCATTTTGCTAGCACAAGGAGTCTATTGGTAAAGGTGGAAAGTGGCGTGTGTAGTGTACTAATGGCCTGAGGTTCGAATCCCATCTATTGCAAACTTTTGGATTTATTTTTGTGCTTCTCTTCCATGTGTCGGCCATTGTCCTATTTTCGGTATGGGAGACTTTTTATTGATGGAAAGGAGGCTAAGGAATATGGTAAGGAGGAAGATAAGGGAAAAGGGAAGGAAAGATATGAAAAGAAAAGGGAAGAGAAGGGAACATGTTGGTCGAATATTAGGGGTTTCCATGAGAAAGAATTTTTGGTGAATTCTCACCTTTTTGGTGAAAGGTGTAATTGGTTGGTATAGAGTGGGTGTACCAAATTTTTGTTAGGCTTTTTGGAGAGTTTTTGGTATCATTTGAAGGTCTTTTCTTTGTTCACTTGGTACATCTTTTTCCTTGTCTAAAACCGAGACCATTTGAGAGCAATGTTTCTTTCTTCTTTTCATCTTTGCCATATCTATCTTTATTTTTTTAACATTTTGGTGCTTACCTTCCAATCTTTTCCCTTGGTTACCGAAAAAAACAAGTCCCTCTTGTTGTTCATCTCCTTCATGGTATTAGCCAAAATTTTGACACTTCTTATGTCCATCTCTTCTTTTCCTTCCTCATTATTTCTCCAACCTTTCTCTCTTTTTCTTTAATCGATTTTACATAGAGGCTGAATCATCCTTGTTCTTTTTCTCCAATAGCCGAACCACATAACACTATATCCCTTTTTCTATTCTTTTTCTTTTGGGTGTTGGACACTCTCTCTTCCTTGACGGAATCGGTAGAGTGTTAGCTTACACTCTTGTCATCTTTCTAGCCTTTGGCTTTCGGAAGAGGGTTGGTATGTAGAATCTCAAAGTACTTTATCAGAGGGCCAATCGATCACCTATCCCTCGTAATAAGAGACACAAATTGTTGGTAAGTGATATAGACTGTTAATCAATCGTAATATTTGGTTGAAGTTGTAAATTGGGCTTTGGACTAATTGTTGACCGATTGTACCTTTAGGTGCCACGGAGACGGATTCTGAATAAGGTGTGTAATTCCTTACCTTCCGAATACATGTTTGAAATGGTGTGTAATATCACACTTCTCTGAATATTTGCATGAAATGTTCTACGATTTGGTCAAAATACTAAAAAATCAGAAACCGACATCCGTGACCACTTGGGTATGCGTATATTCGTAGTGGTAACCAAATTTTGCAATGAAACAGTTTGGTCAGCACCAGTGATGTGATTTTGAAAAATCACGAATAATAGGAGAAAGGGAATAAGAAAGTGAATAAGATATCAAATTAAAGCTTACTGTGTTTATTTTTATATGAAAGAAACAGAAGAGAAAAATGAATTTTAAATTCTGAGATATTCTAATTTTAGTGAGACTTGTTCTGAATGACTTCGTGGTTCCCTATTCTGTCTTGGAAAAATCATTCAAAATTGTACAAGTAGAATTATGAGTTATTATTTATATGTATAGATTCCTTAGTAAGCCTATTTTCAATAGAAATGAGTGGGAGCAACATATGAAAACCGTACAGTGGGATATTTTAATTTAGGTTAAGAGAGGTCAGAACCGTTGGTCAGTGAAACAATGGAATCTTTAATGAATAAATTGTATTAAATGATTAAGCCAAAAATTCTATAAAAATTGTAGTAAGAAAATATATGAGTCTGGTTTCAAGAAAAATTTACAGATCTAAATTTCGAGTTGCCTAACTCGAGTTGTAGTCAATTTCGTCAATGTGGCATAGATGGACAATTTCTATTTTATGCCCCAAATTAGTAGTGAAGATCGGGGTTGCGAAATTACCAAAATACCCCTGAAGGGTAAATTATCGAAATACCCTTGGGTTGTGAGATTACCAAATTACCCTTAGTGGGTAAAATTATTAAATTACAAAAATGCCCCTATGGGCCGAATTAGGGAAATGCCCCTAAAGGGCCGAATTACTAGAATGCTTTAGTGGGCCAAATTACAAAGTTCTATAATTGGCTGATTTACCGTAATAAATCACTGGATTAGTGATTGTTGTTTATATTTGTGGATATTATGCTTTATTATGTATGTTGCATTTTACATATTCTATGGGATGGGAGAAATGTTGAAGAGAAGTGTAGCCTGGTGGCTCTGCCACAAATTCTGATAATGGCTATGTGCCTGACATATGAATCAATGACTTTGTGTCGATAATATTTACCCAAGGTTGTGTGCCGATGATATTGCCGTCGTTAGTGGCTATGCCACATATATTCTGTTATTCTGGTGGCTTGGCCACAACTAAAAATATATTATTAATGGCATTTTGATTGCGAATTAAATGGCATTTTGCCTGCGAATTAAATGGCAAATTGCCTGCGTTTTGGTGTGATGGTGGGGTGGGTTGACTTGATCCCCACAAGTGTGATGGTTGGTACGGGGGTGTGTTGGATGGATGGGTTGGGTTGCATACATTGCATATATATATATTTTATGTTATGTAAATGGGCTTAGGCCTAAGATATTGCTATATGGGTTCAAGCCCAGTGGATGACGGTAAGAGGATTATACACCGAGTTCTTGTAACTCACCCCCCTTTTTCTTAACCCTTATAGGTAATACTCAGTGACGAAGACTTGAGGCCATGGATGACACGGTGGAGGCCATACTTTTGGAATGCCATTTTCGGACTTTAGTAAACTTCTTTTCCATATTATTTCGTTGCTTTCACTATCTTGGGTTTTCATGTTGTAATAAGGCCTCTGGAATATTTTATTTTTGCTTTATGTTTGGCGTACTATTTATCTTGCATAATTTGTTCTTAAAATGGGAATTTGTCTAAAAACTTAAATAAAGATTTTTCCAAAATAGATTAACATATGGATTTCATAACCAACTTTTACAAATGCATGTTCTAAAGGAAGTATGGCACCACGAGTATTGTAACATCCTGGATTGGTGGGGCTATGCATTTAATGTGTTGTTATGCTTAATGTGTTAATTGGAATGTTTAAGGCATTCAGATTGGGCTTAGGGTTGGGCCAAGGCCTTAGTCAAAATTTTTTGTTTAGACACTCTAGTGGAAAGCCTGATAGGATAGGGCTTAAAAGATGTTATCTGTGATTATAAGACACAGATGGGCTTGTGGCCCAGTGGAAAAGTGGCGCCACTTTGAGAGTAGGGAGGTGGCGTCAGCTGAGGAGGCTCAAGTTCGAGTCGCATGAAGCCCAATTATTTTAATTAAGATTTGTTAATTTTTGGCATTTAAATGGGTGGAGTGGGACGGCAATGATGCTTGAAATTAGGAGGATTTATTTGAGTGGATAATGCAGATAATATGGCAGATAAAGGGAGGAAGAGGTGGTGTGATTTAGGCTTTTTTTGGAGGTGTGATCAGATAAATATAATGGAGGAAATTTAGGATTTATCTGTTGGCCACAGTGGTGGCCGAAATTCCAACACTGAGGGGGAGGAGGAATCGGTTCTGGCATGTTCAAGGGGTGCCGAAATTTCCCTTGATTAATAGCTCAGTTTCAGTTTTGAAAAGGGGCATTTTTGGTTTTTAAGTAGTAGGTGCCGAAATTTTGATTAAGTGGGGGGGATATCTCTTCAATTTCGGCATTTGGATCTTATTTTCTTAATCTCTTCTCTCAATCATCTCCTTCTCAAAAGCCGAAACTCTGAACATTCTTCTCATCTCCATAGCCAAATACCATTATCTATTCTTTTCTCTTTGACGATTTCTTCATTAAAGCTGAATCTCCATAGATCTCTTGATATCATCTTTTCTTTTTAATCTTCTCAAAAGCCGAAATTCTCTAGGAGTTGCCGATTTCTCTGTGTTAAGGTAAGTGTCGATTTCTTCTGTTCTTCCTTTCTCTTTCGGTTTTGGAGGCCAGAGCTGAATGGCTAATTGAGGTGGCAAGGTTATATTTTGAGTAACGTTTTGACTGTTCGTGTGTTCTTATTTTGGGGCAAAACATCGGGAATCGAAGTAGATCGTCTAGATCTAAAAGCCAAAAACTACTAGTCTCTAAACTCCATCTCTTCTGGGATTTTAAGGTAATGGGTTCTCTTTAGATTTTCGGTAGGATCGGTTATCGTATTTGTGATCTTAACTCTATGTTATGGATTAACAACCATATATGGTGATGGTAGCAACTGATAAGGTCTTTTGATGGAATCAAATGTTGATCAGGCGAGGGAGGGGATTGGATCTGTAAACCGAATCCCTAAGTTTAAGAAACGAACGATGTTAGCAGTTCGGGATTGGCCATCGGGTTGTGGACCGGCTTCAGAACAAAACCAAAGGTAGTTAGCAGTCGTATCGGCTACCGATAGTGTTGACATAGAAAGTATAATCTTGACTGTAATCAGGTGTGTAGATCTCTAACACACTATTTAATCTGTAATATATATGTTATGGGCTAAAAGCCGAAAAAAGGTTGTATGGACTGTCGTATTACCCAAAATGGGTATGCAAGGGATGCCAGGTACATAATCATAGAAACTTCTCAATGTGTATCGATGTACGTGATAGTTTGTGATCTTTTAGGTAGTATATTGTTTTGCTTCCGCATGGATGTATGCATGAGATGGGGTTGATATGATGAAGGGGAAGAGCATGTTAAAAGGTCACTTAGTGATCGGTGGTTAAACCACGATACGTACATTTAGGTCACAATAGTGATCGATGGTTCTGCCACACTTGATTATAAGGTCACACAGTGATCGGTGGCTCTGCCATAGTGGATTACAAGGTCACATGGTGATCGGCATTATAACCGATGAGCATGGTATGCGATATAGTGTGTAGCGGTTGGTGGGTTGATTGTAGAAATCCCAGAGTGTGATGATGGTAATGTACGGTGGTGTGTAGAGGATGGACTTTTAGGTTGGGTTGGGCCATGTTGCATGTAAATATTCTGTTGCCATTGTGTGTGGGCCAAGGCCCATGTGTTTGTGGGCCTCAAGCCTTTTATGTGTTTTCGGGATTTGCACACTAAGTCTTGGTGACTCACCCCTTTAATTTCCCTGACTTTCCAGATGAGCAGTAGATCGTGAGCATGGGAGCCGAGGCAGACTCGAGGGGCCATCAAGTCTTTTATTTTCATAAACTGTTTCTGGTTTTCCTTTAAGTTTAATTTTGGGACTATTTATGTAAAAGGCTCCATAGCTTAGGTTATCAATTTTATAATTGTTAATGTTTACATTTTATAAATTTATGTTCAAAGACTTACTTATAAAAAGGAAAAAAAAAAGGGGATTTTCAAACTAGTTCTAAAAAAAAAAAAAACTATAGAGGTTTTCTACAAACAACATTTACTTAACGAATACTTACAATAACAAACCGAGATTTCAAATTCCTTCAAAGTATAGTTTTTACCTTTTAACTCGTAGCATGCCAGATCTGGTCGTAGCATTTGGGCCGGGTTTGGGGTGTTACAGGTATCCGGCACCAAGTCAAGTAAGTATATGTTCTCATTTTATGATTATGATTATTGTGGTATGACTGTAGAAATACTCTAGAACTCTTAGCTTTAGGAGCTGAAACTATAGAGATTGAGACCTTAGATACGTACTACGGAAACAACTTTACTTCCTATACTCCATAAAACATTGTTTAATAAACACTAAAATAGTATACTGATTCATAAAACTCGTAATAAGATTAAATCGACTTAGTGAACATGAGCGCTAGAAGACATGGACGTGGTAGACGTGAACATGGTAGAGGCCGAGGTCCTAGGGCTAGATTTTCAACATCGGGGCATGTTTCCGAAAGGGAGGTGTTGGCATCGCCAGTGGCTGAGACAGGATCTCATGATCGAGCTGGGGTTGATGAGCTGACTCAGATAGTTAAGGAGGTTAAAGGAATCGGTGAAGCATTTCGAGTTGGGTGGGTAGACTATAAGAAGAAAAGAGATCGCGGTTCTTTTGGGTCACAGTCTCGTTCCATAAAGTGTGTTAAGGCACGTCCAAACTTTCCGGCTTGCGATTATTGCAAAAGGTGTCATCTGGGAGAATGCTGGAGGAGGTCAGGAGAATGCTTGAGATGCGGGTCTAAGGAGCATAAGGCTCGAGATTGTTTCATCACCATCAAGTCAGGTATGTTTTAGTTGGACGTGATGATTGAATGTAGAAAATTTTAGGTATAAGTGGTAGATAACTTCTTACTTCTGAGTTTAGATGTTTGGTTGTGTGAATGAGGATTCAAGATTATGTTAAAAGTACATTAGTGTTATTAAGATCAGAGTACGCAGCGAAAGCATAGTGGTGTGATTTTGAGCGATGCGTTTAGTAGTAGGTTGGAATTTTCGAGGACGAAATTTCTTTAAGGAGGGTAGAATTGTAACGACCTAAAATTGGGCCTAGTAGGATTGGGCCCATTGGACCTTGGGCGTAGGAGTGTTTAAAATTTTTGACATTATTTCAAGTTGGACTTATTAGGAAGGTGATTTTGGAAAATTACGAGGCTTCTAGGAAGTTCCGGGTTCAAGTTAGACTTTAGGTAAATTTTCGTGTTAAGCACTTTAAAGAGAGAAGGTAAGTGGCTTCAATGCTTAAGGAAATAACTGTGCATTTTGCTAGCACAAGGAGTCTATTGGTAACAGTGGAAAGTGGCGTGTGTAGTGTACAAATGGTCTGAGGTTCGAATCCCGTCTATTGCAAACTTTTGGATTTATTTTTGTGCTTCTCTTCCATTTGTCGGCTATGGTCCTATTTATGGTATGGGAGACTTTTTATTGATCGAAAGGAGGCTAAGGAATATGGTAAGGAGGAAGATAAGGGAAAAAGGAAGGAAAGAAATGAAAAGAAAAGGGAAGAGAAGGGAACATGTTGGCCAAATATTAGGAGTTTCCATGAGAAAGAATTTTTGGTCAATTCTCACCTTTTTGGTGGAAAGTGTAATCGGTTTTGGTATAGACTGGGTGTGCCGAATTTTTGTTAGGCTTTTTGGAGAGTTTTTGGTATCATTTGAAGGTCTTTTCTTTCTTCACTTGGTACCTCTTTTTCCTTGTCTAAAACCGAGACGATTTGAGAGCAATTTTTCTTTCTTCTTTTCATCTTCGCCATAGCTATCTTTATTCTTTTAACATTATGGTGCTTACCTTCCAATCTTTTCCCTTGGTTACCGAAAAAAACAAGTCCTTCTTGTTGTTCATCTCCTTCATGGTATTAGCCAAAATTTTGACACTTCTTATGTCCATCTCTTCTTTTCTTTCCTCACTATTTATCTAACCTTTTTCTCATTTCCTTTAATCGATTTTACATAGAGGCCGAATCATCCTTGTTCTTTTTCTCCAACAGCCAAACCACATAACACTATATCCCTTTTTCTTTTCTTTTTCTTTTGGGTGTTGGACACTCTCTCTTCCTTGACGGAATCGGTAGAGTGTTAGCTTACACTCTTGTCATCTTTCTAGCCTTTGGTTTTCGGAAGAGGGTTTGTAAGTAGAATCCCAAAGTACTTTATCAGAGGGGCAATCGATGACCTATCCCTCGTAATAAGAGACTCGGATTGTTGGTAAGTGATATAGATTGTCAATCAGTCATAATACTTGGTTGAAGTTGTAAGTTGGGCTTTGGAGTAATTGTTGACCGATTTTACCTTTAGGTGCCGCGGAGAGTATCGTGTTACGAATTCCGAATAAGGTGTCTAATTTCGTACCTTCCGAATACATGTTTGAAATGGTGTGTAGTATCACACTTCTCTGAATATTTTCATGAAATGTTCTATGATTTGGTCGAAAGACTAAAAAACCGGAAACCGACATCCGTGACCACTCGGGCGTGCATATATTCGTAGTGGTAACCAAATTTTGCAATGAAACAGTTTGGTCAGCAGCAGTGATGTGATTTTGAAAAATCATGAAAAATAGGAGAAAGGGAATTAGAAAGTGAATAAGATATTGAATTAAAGCTTACTGTGTTTATTTTTATATGAAAGAAACAGAGGAGGAAGAGGAATTTTATATTCTGAGATATTTTAATTTTAGTGAGACTAGTTCTGAATGACTTCGTGGTTCCCTATTTTGTCTTGGAAAAATCATTCAAAATTGTACAAAGGGAATTATGAGTTATTATTTATATGTATAGATTCCTTAGTGAGCCTATTTTCAATAGAAATGTGTGGGAGCAACATATGAAAACCATACAGTGGGATATTTGAATTTAGGGTAAGAGAGGTCAGAAACGTTGGTCAGTGAAACAAGGGAATTTGTAATGAATAAACTGTACAAAATGGCTAAGCCAAAAATTCTGGAAAACTTGTAGTAAGAAGATATATGAGTCTAGTTTCAATGAATATTTACAGATCTAAATTTTGAGTTTCCTAACTCGAGTTATAGTCAATTTCGTCAATGTGACGTAGATGGACAGTTTCTATTTTATGCCCCAAATTAATAGTTAAGACTGGGGTTGCGAAATTACAAAAATACCCTTGGACGGTAAATTGCCGAAATACCCCTGGGTTGCGAGATTACCAAATCACCCTTAGTGGGTAAAATTACCGAATTACGAAAATACCCCTATGGGCCGAATTACGAAAATGCCCATAAAGGGCCGAATTACCAGAATGCTTTAGTGGGCCGAATTACAAAGTTCTATAATTGGCCGATGTACCGTAATAAATCACTGGATTAATGATTGTTGTTTATATTTGTGGATATTATGCTTTATTATGTATGTTGCATGTTACATATTGCATGGGATGGGAGAATTGTTGAAGAGAAGTGTAGCCTGGTGGCTCTGCCACAAATTCTGATAATGGCTATGTGCCTGACATATGAATCTATGACTTTGTGTCGATCATATTTACCCAATGCTGTGTACCGATGATATTACCATCGATAGTGGCTATGCCACATATATTCTATTATTCCGGTGGCTTGGCCACAATTAAAAATATATTACAAATGGTATTTTGCCTGCGAATTAAATGGCAAATTGCCTGCGTTTTGGTGTGATGGTGGGGTGGGTTGACTTGATCCCCACAGGTGTGATGGTTGGCACGGAGGTGTATTGGATGGATGGGTTTGGTTGCATACATTGCTTATATATATTATGTTATGTAAATGGGCTTAGGCCCAAGATATTGCAATATGGGTTCAGGCCAGTAGATGACTGTAAGGGGATTATACAGTGAGTTATTGTAACTCACCCCCCTTTTTCTTAACCCTTGTAGGTAATGCTCAGTGACGAAGAATTGGGGCCATAGATGACTTGGTGAAGGCCATACTTTTGGAATGTTATTTTCGGACTTTAGTAAACTTCTTTTCCATATTATTTCGCTGCTTTCACTATCTTGGGTTTTCATGTTGTAATAAGGCCTCTGGAATATTTTATTTTTGCTTTATGTTTGACGTACTATTTATCTTGCATAAATTGTTTTCAAATAGGAATTTGTCTAAAAACTTAAATAAAGAATTTCCAAAATAGATTAACATTTGGATTTCATAACCAACTTTTACAAATATTTTAACTTATAAATTTTCTCCCAAATTATCAATGATATTTTCAAAAGTCACAGTTTTATAAGATCTCTAGTTCAAATTATTAATTTATCAATCAACCTTCGAGGTTAGTAGTACTATATCAAATATTTTAAATCAAACTTGTTTTCTCGATTATAACAAAATAATACCTATTTTAGTACGAATAAAAAGGATTTACCAGATTTTTCTCATGTGACATGTTAGATCCGGTCATAACGCATGGGTCGGGTTTGGGGTGTTACATAGAAAGTAATGCCCCTGCTCCTGGCAAGGGACAGTACCCTCTGATTCGAGACCGGCTATGAGTGGTCAAGAAGGAGAAGCTAAACAAGTTTTCTTCCAGATGATGAGTGAGTGGTTCACTCAATTCGTAAGAAATAACCCAACTGTTTCGTAACCCCCGCCTCTAGTTAATCCTCCTTAGACTACAGTTGTGCCACCGATTATACATCTGAATCTGTTAAATAAGCCTCCTGTTGACAAAATCCGTAAGTATGGGGCAGAAGAATTACGGCTACTAAAGATTATGATGCTAAAAAGGTCGAGTTCTGGATTGAAAATACTATCCAGGTATTCGATGAAATGTCTCTGACTCCGGAAGAATTTATAAAGTGTGTTGTATCTTTGCTTCGAGATGCAGCTTATCAATGGTGGAAAACTCTGATTTCTATTGTTCCGAGAGAGTGAGTTGCATGGGATTTCATTCAGATCGAGTTTCAAAAGAAATATATTAGTGAAAGATTCATTGATCAGAAACGGAAGGAATTTTTGGAACTTAAACAAGGCCGAATACTGTTTCTGAGTATGAGCGAGAATTTATGAGACTAAGTCAGTATGCCCGGGAATGTGTATCTTCTAAAGCTAT
The DNA here is from genome assembly GCA_025503065.1 of Gossypium bickii. Taxonomy (NCBI): domain Eukaryota; kingdom Viridiplantae; phylum Streptophyta; class Magnoliopsida; order Malvales; family Malvaceae; genus Gossypium; species Gossypium bickii. The sequence continues at coordinate 101,845,307 of CP106715.1, forward strand.
AATGTGCAAAAGATTCGAAGATGGCCTTAATGAAGACATCCGTCTACTAGTCGGGATTTTGGAAATAAAAGAGTTTATTGTACTTGTTGGCAGAGCCTGCAAAGCTGAGGCACTCAGGAAAGATAAGAGAAAAGCTGAGTCTGAAGCTCGAGATGTGAAAAAGAGATTTTAGAGTAAGTCATTTCAGTATACTCCGAAAAGATTTAGAGATAATCAAAGTCGTTTCAGAGATAACATGGGATATTCGAATAGAAATCAATCAAGACTGTATATGAGTTCTAAAACCCCAGCAACTTCAGTGGCTAGCATTGGAAATGTTCAATCTGAGAGACCTGAATGTAAACACTGCGGAGAAAGGCATGCGGGAAGCTACAGATTAAATGGCAGAGCTTTCTTTAGATGTGGATTGCTTGCTCATTTTATCTGTGATTGCGCTGAGTCTGTTGAGCCAAAAACTGTTCAGAATTTGAGATCTGATAATGCACCTGTGAGAGGTAGACCATTGAAGAATGTAAGAAATGTTAGTGGAAGTCAGAGAACTACGAGAGACCATGTTGTTAGATCTGAAGCTAGAGCGCCAGCCAGAGCATATGCTATCCGAGCTGGAGAGGAAGCTTCATCGCCAGATGTTTAATTAGTACTTTTACTCTCTATGATACTTCTGTGATTGCTTTGATAGACCCTGGTTCTACGCATTCATATATATGCATGAATTTAGTATTTAACAAGACTTTGCTGGTTGAGTCTACTGAGTTTGCTATAAAAGTATCGAACCCCTTAGGTAAAAGTGTCCTTGTTGACAAAGTATGCAAGAACTGTCCGTTAATGTTTCGAGATATCTGTTTCTCTGCTGATCTGATGCTTTTGCCATTTGATGAATTCGATATTATTCTGGGTATGGATTGGTTGTTTATGCATGATGCTGTTGTGAACTGTAAAAGAAAGACCATAGATTTGAGATGTCTGAATGATGAGATTGTACGAATTGAGTCTAATGATGTGAAAAAGGGTTACGAGGCATATTTTGCTTATGTGATTGATTCAAAAGCATCTGAGAAGAAAGTTGAATCAGTGCCTATTGTTTGTGAGTTTACTGATGTATTTCCTGAAGAGTTACTGGGTTTGGCTCCGATTCGTGAAGTTCAATTTGGTATTGATTTGTTGCCGGGTACTACACCTATTTTGATAGCTCCGTATAGAATAGCACAACAGAGTTGAAAGAGGTAAAGTCACAGTTGCAAGAATTAACTAAGAGAGGGTTTGCTAGACTGAGTTTCTCGCCTTGGGGTGCTCCTTTTCTGTTTGGGAAAAAGAAGGATGGCACGATGAGGATGTGTATCGAATATCGCCAGTTGAATAAGGTAAAAATAAAGAATAAATACCCGTTGCCCAGAATTGATGATTTATTTGATCAGTTAAAAGGAGCTACTGTGTTTTCCAAGATTGATTTGAGATCGGGATATTACCAGTTGAGAGTGAAAGATTCAGACATTCCAAAGACTGCTTTCAGAACGAGGTACATGCATTATGAGTGTTTAGTTATGCCATTTGGACTAACCAATGCTCCTACTGTTTTTATGGGTCTGATGAACAGAATTTTCAGACCGTACCTAGATTGATTTGTTGTTGTATTCATCGATGACATTTTGATTTATTCGCATGATGAGGCTGAACATGCTGAGCACTTAAGAATTGTGTTGCAAACTTTGAGAGAAAAGCAATTGTATGCGAAATTCAGCAAATGTGAATTCTGGTTGCACGAGGTTAGCTTTCTAGGACATATTGTGTCAGCATCTGGAATTCGTGTTGATCTGAGTAAGATTTCTGCTACACTGATTTGGAAACCTCCGAGAAATGTATCTAAAGTCTGCAGTTTTCTGGGTTTAGCTGGTTATTACTGCAGATTTGTAAAAGGTTTTTCGACAATAGCTACTCTGTTGACTAGATTACTTCAGAAAGATGTCAAATTTGAATGGTGTGATAAATGTTAGAGAAGTTTTGATCAGTTGAAAACTCTGTTAACAGAAGCTCCAGTATTAATACAGCTGAAATCGGGTAAAGAATTTGTTATTTACAGTGATGCTTTGTTAAATGGTCTGGGATGTGTTTTGATGCAGGAAGGCAAAGTTGCAGCCTATGCTTCGAGACAATTGAAGCCTCATGAGAAGGATTATCCGACTCACGACCTTGAGCTTGCTGCGATTGTGTTTGCACTTAAGATTTGGCGTCATTATCTGTACGGTGAGTAATGTCACGTGCTTTCCAATCATAAAAGTCTAAAATATCTGATGACTCAGAAAGATTTGAATTTGCGTCAAAGAAGATGGTTGGAGCTGTTAAAAGATTATGAACTCGTGATAGATTATCATCCGGGTAAAGCAAATGTTGTTACAGATGCTCTGAGTAGAAAATCATTATTTGCACTACACGCTCTGAATGCTCAGCTAGATTTGACTGATGACGTTTCTGTGATAGCTAAATTAAAAGCAAAACCGTTGTTCTTACAACAGATACGTGATGCTCAGAAATCTGATAATGAATTGCTAGAGAAGCGAGCTCAGTGTGAAATGAAGTCCGAATCTGAATTTTAAATTGTTGATGATTGCTTGAGATTCTGAGATCGTATCTGTGTTTCGAGAAATCTGAAGTTGATTCAGTCGATTTTAAATGAAGCACATAACAGTCGTTTATCTGTTCATCCAGGAAGTACAAAAATGTATCAAGATTTGAAGCGACATTATTAGTGGTCTGGTATGAAGCATGATATTTCTAACTTTGTCTTGAAATGTTTAATCTGTCACCAAGTGAAAGCCGAACATCAAGTTCCGTCTGGGTTGCTATAACCGATTCTGCTTCCTGAATACAAATGGGATAGAGTAACAATGGACTTTGTTTTTGGTTTGCCTGAGACTCTGAGAAAGAAAGATGCTATATGGGTTGTAGTTGATTGACTGACGAAATCTACCTATTTTGTTCCGGTAAGATCTGACTACCCACTTGACAGATTAGCTGACCTTTATATTGCTGAAATTGTAAGATTGCACGGGGTGCCACTATCTATTGTGTCAAATAGAGATCCGAGTTTTATGTCGAGATTCTGGAAGAAACTGCAAGAAGCTTTGGGCATGAAATTACACTTCAGTACAGCTTTTCATCCACAAACAGATGGTCAGTCTGAACGAATTATTCAGATTCTTGAAGATATGTTGAGATGTTGTATACTTGAGTTTAATGGTTCATGGGAACAGTATCTGCTGTTGATCGAATTTGCGTACAATAACAATTTTCAGTCGAGTATCAAAATGGCACCTTATGAAGCTTTGTACGGATGTAAATGTCGTACACCTCTGTATTTGACTGAGCTTAGTGAAAATAAGCTTCATAGGGTTGATTTGATAAAAGACTCAGAACCAAAAGTGAAACTGATCCGAGATTGTTTGAAAGCAGCATCTGATCGTCAGAAGTCTTATGCAGACTTGAAATGTATAGATATAGAATTTGAAATCGGTGACAAAGTATTTCTGAAAGTGTCTCCGTCGAAGAAAGTGCTTCGATTCAGACGTAAAGGTAAATTAAGTCTGAGGTTCATCGGACCATATGAGATCATTAAACGTGTCGGGCCTATTGCATATAGATTAAAGTTGCCCTCAAAGCTGGAAAAGATGCACAATGTATTTCATGTTTCAATGCTTCGTAGATATCGATCCGATCTGGCACATGTGATTGCCCTATATGAAATTGAAATCTGATCTAATATGACATCTGAAGAGGAACCGATCCGTATCTTAGCTCGTGAAGTGAAAGAGTTGAGAAATAAGAAAATTCCGTTAGTAAAAGTACTATGGAATCGACATGGGATGGAAGAGGCTACGTGGGAGCCCGAAGATTCATTGAGACAGCAATATCCGAATCTATTTAACAGTAAGATTTTCGGAGACGAAAATCCCTAAGGGGGGGAGAATTGTAATAGTTCGGTTTATACCCTGGTCGGAACAGTGGTTTTGGGACCTCAAATCCGAGTCCGTATAATATTTTAATATTATATTCTGAGCTGTTGATATGTGTTTTAGCATGTGTTAAATTTCTGTAAGTTAATTTGTCCGCCTCTGTGTTTAATTTGACAAAAGGATGAAATTGCATTGAATGTGAAAGTTGTTTGCTATTTGTTAAAGTACTTAAGTGTTGTGGCTTTGTAAAGGTGGAGGCCTTATATGGAAAATAAGCCATCATTGGATAGTGGATGAATGAAAGTCAAATATGCCCTTATTACATGTTTGTTTTATTTATTAATTGAATAGATATTTTAGTAATTGAATAATAAAATGTTTGTAATAATAAAACAAACATGGAAATGATGAGATAGTGCTCATCTTTGTGCCGAAATATGAAGGAAAAGAGAAGAGATAAAATCAAGCTAGGTTCTGCTAATAATCATCTTGATTCAAGGTTAGTTTTTGTTCGGTTTTTGATAATTTCTACGTTTTTGCAATCGTTGCTTTGAGAGCTACAAAACCAATGTTTTAATCTTGTGAAATGATGATGTTTGTGTGAAATGCCATTGATGATATGTCAAGCTTTTTGATTATTTTTGGTGTTAAATGGAAGATATGATAGATGATCATACTTTGTTCTTGAGTTTTTGTTGAATTTAGCTAAATAGGGCTAAATTGAGAAAATGGCAAATTGAGGGGCTAATTTGTGAATTTGATGAAAAATGTGGGCTTATATGTGATGTATGAATATTCGGCTAAGCATGAGCATGGGTAGATTTTGTGAATTTGATATTTTTGAGAAAAATGGACTAAATTGATAAAATGTGCAACTGTGAGGGCTAAATTACAAATAGCCCTAAATGTGTGTCCTTGGATTGAATTGAATGAATTAGTGAGTAAAAGGGTTAATTTTGAATATGTTTAGATCAAGAACCGAGGAAAACGAATTTAGATCGCGGAAAAGCGAAAGTAACCAAGTAGCTGTTTTCATTCTGATAAACCGAATCTGAGGTAAGTCACTATGCAAATAAATGTATATGTATGCATTTGTAATTGTTCAAATGATTAATGATGATATTGAATATTTATGAGAGGTTATGTATTTGAATTCCGATATAAGTTCGGTATAGTGACTAAGTCCGAGAAGCTCTATTTGAAACTAGGAATAGATAGGATTGGTTAAGTCACCTCATAGATATCTGTTCTATTTTTATCATGTATGACCACACCTGGGACGTTGGCGTTGATTTGAGATTCGTGTAAGACCCTGTCCGAGACAGTGGCATCGATATCTAATTATGTGTAAGACCACGTCAGGGACGTTGGCATCATTATGAGTTTTATGTATAAGACCACATCTGGGACGATGGCATCGTTATGACCCTTACGTGTAAGACCATGTCTAGGACATCGACATCGTACTGATTCGTGTAAGACCCTATCCGAGACAGTGGCATCGATATCTAAGTACATGTAAGACCTCGTCTGGGACGATGGCATTGTAATATTATTTCGAGCTTCTGAGTATCCTACTGGATTCCTTATGGTTCAACAGGCAAGTCTAAAATTCGGATGACAAATCCGAGCTTTGAAAGATTAAGTAAATGAATGTCTGAATCAGGTACGTTGATTATATACCAAGTGTGTATATATGGTAGTGACTATTTGTTTTGCTATGATGGATTAGAAATATATTACATGAAAGCATACGTGAAAAACTATGTGTATATGATTCTTGAATTGATAAATGTGACAATTTGGCCAAGAATATGAATCAAAGTATAAATGTGAGAAATTTGCCTTGTAGAAGAAATGTGCCAATGTGGTTATATGTTTATATGCTTTACATGCTAAGTTGGTTTGTATATTGACTTACTAAGCTTTTGGAAAGCTTACTCGCTGTGTGTTTTCTCTGTTCTATAGGTCGTCAAAGCTATTGAAGGCTCGGGACCATCATGGATCATCATCACACTACTAAACTTATCTTGGTACACTTTGAAAATGTATATGGCTAGATATGGCATGTATAGGCTAGTCCTTGATATGAATTGTTATGTGAACTTAGCCATGTGATTTGGCTAGTTATGTTTTGGTAATATGCTTAAAGGAATGTGATATGTGAAGTTGTTTCGATAAGATTAGTTGATATATGAAATGGTTTTGATATGGTAAGTATATAGATGAATGGTATTTGGGCGTAATTGTGATTTGGTCATGCAAATTGATATGTTTGGAATTGGTTTTGAATGTATAAAAGGAATGGATATTGAGCGTATTATTGTATGATTTCCTTAGTTGTCAAATATGCATGATTTTAGATGGCTATTTGGTATGTTTTTGGTGGTTAAATGTGCATGAGATGCCTTGGTAAATATGGCTTGTAGGGTTGACCCTTATGGGTGGCATTTTGGCCTTGTAAATGGCCTATAATGTCACACGACCATGGCACACAGGCGTGCCTAGTGACCGTGGAGATATAGTCAATATATGGACACGGGTGGACACACGGAGGTGTCTAGAAGCCGTGGAGGGCACACGGTCTCCTTCCATGGGCGTGTAACCCCTGAATCCTGGAAAAGTTTCAAATTTTCCATGGAATTTGTATGTGTTCCGGTTGAGTCTCAACCCAGGTTATAAGCATGTTTGAGGTTATGTTGACTGTATTAAGGGACATTATGTTCGAGAATGATAAATGTATGTATGAATTTTTTGTAAATGCTTTTCTATATGTCTGGTAACGCTCCTAACCCTAATCCGGCAACGGACTCGGGATAGGGGTGTTACAGATCGGGTAGAGAAGTCTCTTGACTTCTTGGATGAAGATTTAAATGACTTGTTCATTTGTCTCTTTGTTGAATCACGAGACTCCATCTCAGGATTTCTTTTCTCTTTAACCAACTCCTCGGCTTTACAAGCCCTGTCCACTAGCACAACAAATTCCTTCAATTCTAGGGCGCCAACAAATAATCGGATATCTTCATTTAATTCGTCCTCAAACCTCTTACACGTGATGGCTTCAGAGGACACACACTCCCGAGCGTACTTGCTGAGCCTTACAAATTCACGCTCATATTCAGTTACTATCATTCTAATTTGTTTCAGTTCAAGGAATTCCTTTTTTTTCTGATCGATAAACCTCTGGCTAATGTACTTCTTCCAGAACTCTTCTTGGAAAAACTCCCACGTGATCCTTTCCCTTGGTACAACCGACACAAGGGTATTCCACCACTGATAAGTAGAATCTCTCAAAAGAGACACAACACATTTCATGCACACTTTAGGTGTGCAGGATAACTCATCAAATACCCTGATGGTATTTTCAAGCCAGAATTTTGTTCTTTCCGGATCATCATCTTTATTAGCTCGAAATTCCTTTGCTCCTTGTTTCCAGATTCTATAGACTGGAGGCTTTTCTCTTCTTACCACTTCTATAACTTGGGGAGCTACAGGGGTAGGCTGAGGAATAAGTGGGGGTGGAGGGGGTTATGCATTCGGGTTCGCACGAATGAACTCCGTATACCATGCATTAATATGTGGAGAAAGGCTTTCTTAGCCTCTTCTCCTCCTTTCTGACTCACAGTCGTTAGTTTATTCTTATTTTCATTCGACACAGTCCCTTCAGCGGGAGCCGACGCATTACTTTCTACATCATCTGCCACAGCTCTATCAGGATCTATTTACTATATGAAAACACAATTTAAATTGTCAGGTGTCGTCGCACTGTAATAATGTAAGTACTCATGTGTATGGCATGTATAGCTAGACTCATGCATATGCTATGTTAATCCAAGAGTCGACAAAACTGTAGCTCTGATACCACTAAATATAATACCCCTTACCCGTGTTAAACACCAGAACCGGATACGAGGCATTACTTAACTTAACTTATTTAAACATACAACATCAGGCTATAAAATTTCACCTCAACTTAAAACTTCTTATTCATAATCATAACATCTTTATTATGGGCCTATAAGGCCCTAAACTTACATACGGAAGGTTTCAGATTTAAACATGAAACTTTTACGTACTTAGAAATTTTTTGCCTAAATAGGGCCACACGCCTGTATGAAATGGAAGACGCCCGTGTGGACAGACCGTGTGGTCACACACGCCCATGTTCCTAGCCCGTGTGGAATTTATTTTTTCATTTCAAACCTACACGGTTTTTCACATGGCTGGACACATGCCCGTGTCAATGACTCGTGTCCCTCACATGGCCTAGACACGCCCGTGTTCTCACCCTTGTGAGGAAAACCTGAGTATCCTGTTTATGATGTCAACAACCTCTTAAGGGGCACATGACCTAGTCACATGCCCGTGTGCTGGCGCATGTGACAAATCGAATTCTCGCAAATTTGATACAGGGGACACATGACCTATCAACACACCCATGGGGCTAACCGTGTGTCACATACGGCCTAGACACAAGCCCGTGTGGACAATTATAAGGCTATTTTCCAATCCAATTGCCACCCTGAAACATAAACACACATATTCCACCACAAGCAACACATAACATGGCAATAGTACACTATGAAAAATCATTAAATCAATTCCCACTGGCCATTTACAAAATGAATGAGTAACCTTAATAGCCAACACTTTGGCTTTCAAATATGACATAACACTAGATGACCAAATTTCTATACATGCCATACTCAAAATAAATCAACTTTACTATACCAAAGGGATGATTGATAGTGTGATCTGAGCTCCGACGTTCTACGATCCCCGAGCTAACTTGGCGATACCACAAGGAAAAGGGAAAAGGGAGGGGTAAGCATATAGCTTAGTAAGTTTGCATGAAGTAAAACAGTAACATAAGTACTCATGGTAAAATCCATTTATCTCATAAAATAATAACCACACAATTTCTCAAGTACTTAGACATACTTACTCATACTTACTCTTACCCATCACATATCACATTACGGTTTCATAACTCAAATTTACTCATGGTACCTGTATCACTTCATCACATAATTTAGCACATATGCTATCTTTAACATAAACTTAAATCATTATCATCCTTAATTTAAATGTAACTCTTTGTCATCTTTGTATAACTTAGCTATTTAACGTCTTTACATAACTTAGCTCTTTTGCCCGTTGACTACTCGGAATATCGGAGGATACTCAATCTCATCATACATGTGTCACAATGCCAATGCCATATCCCAGATATGGTCTTACATGGGATCACCTCTTGATGCCGATGACATATCCTATATATGCTCTTACATAGGACCTCTTAGATCGATGTCAATGCCACGTCCAAGACATGGTCTTATATGAAATCGTATATAGATGTCGATGTCATGTCCTAGACATGGTCTTACACGAGATCTTCCTTTGGTGCCGAGGCCATGTCCCAGACATGGTCTTATACGGGACATTCCTTATTCGGTGCCGACGCCATTTCCCAGACATGGTCTTATACGGGGCCTTCCTTATTTAGTGCCAACGTCATGTCCCAGACATGGTCTTATACGGGACCTTCCTTATCTCATGTTGTGACATACGTATCCTCATTATTCCGAATCTTCAACCAGGACTTCAACTTAACATATTCTCATCATTTTCTCAACGAGGCATCATTAGTCGATTTTCATAGATATGATATTCTTTGTCATAATATGAAGAAATTTAAAATATAAAAATACTATGAAGCTTTAATTTCACAAAAACTTACCTCGGTACCCAAAATAAGGGTGGATGTTCGATTTAGTCCACAACTTTATTCTTTACTCGGTTTCGGTCCGGGCTTCGTGTTTCTTGATCTATAATAACAATTTCACTTGTGTAATACTCATATTGATTACTCATGAATCATACTTTGGCAAAATTATGATTTTGCCCTTAAATTTTTACATAATTACACTTTTGCCCGTACGCTCGTAAAATGATTTTCATTCAACTTTCTTGTATTTTAAGCCTATTCAAATTATTTTCTTAACTACAACAGCCCCCAATTACCACTATTTCACTCATTATGACCATTTTTATAACTTTTACAATTTGGTCCTTTTATGCATTTTTCATGAAAATCACTTAGAAAAAGGTGTTTATCTTACATCAAACTTTCATATTCTTCCATAAATCATCAAAATACATGCATGTCATACATGGGTAAATTTTTGAACATAAACCCTAGCTCAAAATATAGATAGAAATAGCTAAATCGAGCTACGAGGATCTCAAAAATACGAAGAACATTAAAAATAGGGCTAGGATACACTCACTATCAAGCTTGGAAGATGAAAAAACCCTAGCTATGTCTTCCTTAGTGAGTTTTAGCCATGGGAGAAGAAGATGAACATAATTTTGACTTTGTTTTCCCTTTTTAATCTTTATTTACCTCATGACAAAAATACCCTTAAGGCCTATTTCTTAAGATTTTTCCTTCCAATGCCCATTTTTGTCCATTTTAACATGTAATGGTCTAATTGCTAAATAAGAACCTCTAGTAATTTTTATAACTCTATTTTATACTTAAATCTTCTAGAATCTCATATTTTCTAATATTTGCAATTTAGTTCTAATGGACAATTTAATCACTAATAAATAAAATTTCTTCATGTAAATTTTCACACAATCATGCAAACACATCATAAGCCTCATAAAACACATATTTCTACTTCAGATTTGTGGTCTCGCAACCACTATTCTGACTAGGCCCTAAATCAGGCTATTACAATTCTCCTCCTTAGGTATTTTCGTCCCTGAAAATCTTACCAGTAAAAAGGTTTGGGTATTGGTTTCTCATTGCCTCATCAGGCTCCCATGTAGCCTCTTCTACCCCATGTCTTTTCAACAATACTTTCACAAGAGCTATACTTTTATTCCTTAGTTGTTTGATTTCCCGTGCTAGAATATTAACCAGTTCTTTACCATACGTCATGTCGGGTTGGATTTCAACCTCTAACGGTGTAATCACATGCAATGGATCTGATGGGTATCGATGTAACATCGATACATGGAACATATCATGAATCTTTTCTAATTCAGACGGCAAAGCCAATCGATAGGCTACCGGCCCTATCCTATTGGTGATCTCATATGGTCCGATAAAACGTGGACTCAAACTGCCTTTTCGGCCAAATCTGAGAACTTTCTTCCGTGGTGACACTTTTAAGAATACCTTATTCCAACTTGAAACTCAATCTCTTTTTATTTCAAATCCGAGTAGGACTTTTGTCTACCAGAAGCAGCTTTTAAATAATCACGGATTATTTTCACCTTCTCTTTGGTTTCTCTAACTAGATCAACCCCGTGAATCTGATTTTCCTTGAGTTTAGTCCAATATAAAGGCGTTTGACACTTACGCCCTTGCAAAGCCTCATAAGGCGCCATTCTCAAACTCGACTGAAAACTATTATTGTAGGCAATCTCTACCAACGGTAAATACCTTTCCCAGCTAACCTGAAACTCAAGAACACAACATCAGAGCATATCCTCAAGTATCTGTATTAACCTCTCCGACTGCCCGTCGATTTGGGGGTGAAAAGCCATACTAAAACTCAACTTTGTGCCCAATGCCTCTTGCAACTTTTTCCAAAATCGAGATGTGAAGCTCGGATCTATATCCGATATGATCAATAAATGCACTCCATGTAGTCTTACAATCTCTGAAACATACAAGTCTACCAACTTATAAAGTGAATAATCAACGCGTACAGGTATGAAATGGGCCGACTTCGTAAGTCTATCTACCACAACCCATACGACATCTTTCTTGCTAGGTGTTAACGGCAAACCCATTACAAAGTCCAAAGTAACATGGTCCCATTTCCACTTAGGAACCATAAAAGGTTGAAGCCAACCCGAAGGTACTTGGTGTTCAGCTTTAACTTGCTGACATATTAAGCATTTCGACACAAACTCTGAGATGTCTTTCTTCATATTCAACCACCAATACCATTTCTTCAAGTCGTTATACATTTTAGTGCTACCCGGATGTACAGATAGGCATCCACTATGTGTCTCGTGCAAAACTTTTCGAATGAGCTCATCATCTCTCGGTACACAGACTCTGTCTCTGAAAATCAAGCATCCTTTAGAAATAATTCGAAAGTTAGACTGAAACACCCCACACCCGGCCCACGAGCCTTGACTGGATCTGGTATGTTTCTCGATGTAAACCGGTTAAAAATCCTTTTGTTCCTTCGGAAAATAGTGTGTTTTAAAAGAAATATTGTTTTGGGTTGGGCTCGAGAAGAAAACAAAAATCGTTTTATAATAAAAACCCTTTTTAAATTTTAGGTGATAAAACATATAAAGTACATTTAGAATAAATTACTTAATCTTTAACTTAATAAAAATTTGTAAACATAATGAAATAATGAAATAATTGAACAGTGGCCTTAATACATCAAAACAAACCTAAATAATTATAAGGTACTTAAATGAAATAAAATGTCCAAATAAAATAAAACTTTAAGCTGAGCATGGCCACCACAAGTTCTACCGTCTCGGTCCATCAATGTTCATCACCTGAAACATGTTCCCACAACAGGGTGAGTCAACAGACTCAATGTGTAACCAACACTAAAGTTAACAATTCAGGCTTACATAATCATATCACATATCAATACATATAACAGATAAAAATAATGATGCAACCCGAACCCAAACCTAGTTGCCATCCGCTACACATCACCCGTACCATCCTGCACACCGTGGGGACTACTAAGTCAACCCTCCATCCGCTACACACCATCGAAGGCAGTCGCTGCAGTCGACGTGCTCATCGCCCTTATAAATATTTGTGGCATAGCCACCAGATTAAATAATTGTGACCGAAGTCACCAAATTCAGATATCGTGGTCTTAGGTCACCACATTCAGATATCGTGGTCTTAGGTCACCACATTCAGATATCGTGGTCTTAGGTCACCACAGTCAGATATCGTGGTCTTAGGTCACCACATTCACTTCCCCTTTTTAATAACCCATATGCCCCATATCATATATTATGCATTAACATACCAAATTTCACATTCTTATCACTTATCACCTGTTAAATATAACATATTTCATAATCCTAGTAAGAGTAGGAAACGTACCTGAGTACTTTGTACCATAACATGGTACCTTAGCCACATTCTTACACTTTCATATTAATACATATATCAAGTTTAAGCCATAAATCTATTAAGATTAGTGTAGGGTACACAACTGGTATACTTAACGCTTTATAGAAATCCTGAAAACTCGATCTAACGCTTTAGATCCTAAGTTCCTTGCTGCCGATTTGATTATTAGTCAAATCCCAAAAATCTGTGACCTTCCTTAAATCGGCAAATGTTAAATCACTTACTTGGTGAGTTCCGACTTTTGAATAAATATGAACTAGATCTAAAACACCAAATATAGCCTTGACCGATTGTACATATATACTTTACCTTGTAATTTGAAATCCGAAATTGATCCTTGCTCCAAGTGATGTCGAAATTCCTTAAAGAATCGAATTCCAAAAGAACTCCTCTGATGTTTCTTATCGCTAGTTACCTTTACAAAAACATATCACAGAACTTAAAGCACAGTCGGCCATCCCTAGGCCTAACTTATATGATTTGGCACACTAATAGAAAAGAGAAGGGAAACCGATTACCAAAGGAAAACACACTTACCACTATATCAACTTCCCGAAATCACCTTCCCTCTATACTGAACTGTTTGGATAACTTGCACCAAAAGAAATCGACAACACCTCCCTCCCCCTTTGATCACTGAGAGATTCGGTCACAGGTGAGAACTAAATTAAGGTTTCGGCCAAACTAGCAAATAGATGAGAAGAAGAGTTTGAAGAAAAGAAGAATGGGAGATTGTTAGAGCCTTAGGAGCATTCGGCAAAGGTGCACAATAGAAGAAGGGTTTCGGCTTAGTAAAATAAATGAAGAAGGAGAGGACTTTCTTGGCTACCAAAATTTGGCAAGAGAGACTAAAAGATGAACAACTAAATTTCGGCACTTAGAACTTAAAGAAGAAAAATAACAAAAGATGATCACTCCTCCTTATAAAGAATTCGGCTACTACCTTACCTCCTTATCACATCCCTCGTAATTCTCCTCTTATCCCTTCCTTATCACCTTAACAAATAAAACCAATAACCCAATACATTATCTCTTATCACTCTCTTATATTAACTCTTAATCACCTATATATAAAAAATAAAATAAAACAATACTTTATCACCTCATCTTATCTACCTATCTAAAATAAATAAAATACATTTATCCTCCATTAGCCGAAAATTAATAAGAGAATTAAGCTCAATCCTCCTCCAATTGAAAGTCCCATTGCCGCCCAATTTCTTCTCACCTTTCTTCCTTGACGCCAAAGTAAAAATAGAACACTCCCCTTACTGCTCACCAGCCTCGAACCCAAGACCTGCTGGAGCCCTTGGACAGAAGCTGCAGATAACGCCCCAGACCACTTTGGCAAGACGTTTTTTTGTGAATAAACTCCCAACAAATCTTTTTAAGGCCTTCTTCTCGCTTAGCGCCAACTTTGAAAAATAAAAACACGCTTACGCTGCACACAAGACTCGAACTTGAGCCCTCCTGAAGCTCCCTTTCCCGCAAGCGTCCAAGCCACTTTACCCAGGCGTTTTTTGTGACATGCTTCGCCCAGAATTCCTTTTAAGTCCTTCTTAGCCACGCTCCTTCTTGACGCAAATATACAAAAATAAAACACTCCCATGCTGCCAACGGGATTCGAACCAAGACCCTTGTCCAGGCGTCATTTCCAGGCCCTTAAATGGCGCATTGCAGACACTTTACCAAGGCACTCTTTGTGTCCAAAAGCGCCTATAACTTCCCTTAAGGCCTCCTTAGCCTAATTCCCTTTTTTTTTAACACCAAAATTAAAATAAAAGCTCATTTGCTTCCCACGTTGCTCGAACCCCTTCCCCTTGGCACTCCCTTTGACGCAAGCCTTCCAAGCCCCAAGGTAGCGTCCCAAGCCACTTTGCCACATGACTTCCTTCTGTCATAAATCCCATGCAAATTTCCTTAAAGCCTCTTTGCCTAGTTTCCATTTTTTACTTAAAATTCCAATATTTTCCAAAACTTTCACCTACACCCTAGGGTCCTCAAAATCCCTAAAACACCTCCAAACACACTTCAAGCCTACTAACACTTGAGTTATGCCCCAAACGCATAACCCCTAATCTAGGATGTTACATAGACTCAACACCCAACTCGCACTGAACTATTTTGGCTTGTAAGTCATTGTCGTCTTTCTGAGCCTCATAAATCTCTTGAAGGAACGTCGGTCTAGCCCTTAACTTAGCTAGAATGGAACCATCGTCTGACAAAGTCACCCGTGTATTCATAGCCCTTAATGCAAATAGGGATTTTCTACTCAAAGCATCAGCGACTATATTCTCCTTTCCCGGGTGGTAATCAATGCCTAGCTCATAATCCTTTATCAGCTCTAACCATCTTCACTGCCTTAAGCTCAATTCCTTCTGAGCCATCAAGTACTTTAGGCTCTTATGATTGGTGAATATCCGAAATCTTTCACCATACAAATGGTGTCTCCATATCTTCAATGCAAACACAATGGCAGCCAACTCTAAATCATGTGTCAGGTAATTCATCTCATGCAGCATTAACTGTCTAGAGGCATATGCTATCACCTTGCCTTCTTGCATAAGCACACAGCCCAATCCATTCAAGAATGCATAGCTGTAGATCACAAATTCTTTTCCCGGTTCAGGTTGCACTAGAATTGGAGCCTCAGTCAACAATGCTTTTAGTTTCTCAAAACTCTGTTGGCATTCTGTCCATTTAAACTTTACGTCTTTTTGTAACAACCTCGTCATAGGTGTAGCTATCATGAAGGATCCCTTGACAAACCATCTGTAATAGCCAGCTAGGCCTAGAAAACTTATAACCTCAGATACATTTTTCAGCAGTTTCCAATCAAGAATAGCTGAAATATTACTTGGGTCTACTCAGATTCCATCTTCCGAGATAATATGTCCCAAAAATTTGACCTCTTTGAGCCAAAATTCACTTTTGTTAAACTTAGAATACAACTGATTACCTCGTAAAATCTGTAAAATCGTCCTCAAGTGATCGACATGCTCATCCTCATCCCAAGAATAAATCAGTATATCATCAATGAAAACCAAAACAAATATATCCAAGTATGGCTGAAAAATGCGATTCATCAAATCCATAAACACAGCAGGGGGATTTGTTAAGCCAAAAGGCATGACTAAAGATTCATAGTGCCCATACCTTGTTCGAAATGCAGTTTTCGGCATATCTGAATCTTTGACTCTCAACTGGTAATAACTGAACCGTAAGTCTATCTTGGAAAACATAGTGGCTCCCTTCAATTAGTCAAACAAATCGTCAATTCTTGGCAATGGATACTTTTTCTTCACGGTTACCTTATTAAGCTGCCGATAATCTATACATAATCTCATGGAACCATCTATCTTTTTCACAAATAATACTAGAGCTCCCCATGAAGAATAACTCGATTTTGCAAAGCCTTTGCCTGTCAAGTCTTGCAACTGTGCCTTCAATTCTTTCAACTCAGTTGGAGCCATTCTGTATGGAGCAATTGGTACAGGTGCGGTACCAGGGGCTAACTCGATACCAAATTCAACCTCTCTAACCAGAGGCAACCCTGGCAATTCTCCGGGGAAAAGATCTGAATACTCACATACTATCGGTACTGATTCAATTCTTAACTTAGTTTCTTTGGAATTCATCACAAAGGCAAGATATGCTTCGTACACCTTTATTACATATTTCTGGGCAGACATATGAGAGATCACTACAGGTGACCTGTCCTGTTCATCTGATTCAACACGAAGAGTGTCCCCGTTTTCACATCTCAATTCAATGTATTTCTTTCCACAATTTACTGTCACATCATGAGTGGTCAACCAGTCCATACAAAGAATTATATCGAATTCATCAAATGGCAATAGCATGAGATTTGCCTTAAAATAATGACCTCTAATCATCAATGGGCAATCATTGCATACCTTATCAACTAATACACTTTTGCCTAATGGATTGGACACTTTTATCACAAACTCTGTAGACTCTACAGGCATGCTCATACTAGATACTAATTTCATGCAAATATATGTGGGTAGATCCCGGATCAATTAAAGCAACAACATTAGTATCATAGAGAGAAAATGTAACAGTTCGGTTTATACCCTAGTCGAAATAGGGGTTTCGGGACCACAAATCCGTGTCTGAATGATATTTTAATATTATTTTTTGTGCCTTAAATATGTGATAAAAGTTGTGTTAAAGTTTCATAAATTAAATTGTTCGTTTGTGTACTTAATTTGATAAAAGGATTTAATTTAGAAAGGTGCAAAATTAGCATGCTTTTTGTAAGGGAATCTATATGTTAATGACTTTATTAAATGAGGTCCCTAAAAGGTTATTATGCCATTATTAGTAAGTGGACATTTATATCCATGCATTATAAGATGATAATGTTATTTCATTAATGGTATAATGGTCATTTGTAAATTACATGTTTATTAATGAAATAAAAGCATGAAATTAGCAAAAGTCATCATCTTCTTACCGAAAATCGAAACAAAAATAAGGGTTTAAAGCTTTGAAACATTCAGCTCTTGTCTTCCTTGATTGAGGTATGAATTTTGCTCAGTTTTTGATAATTTCTACGTTTTTGTAATCGTCGCTTCGTATACTCCAAAACCCATGTCTCAATTTTGTGTATTGATGATGTTTCTGAAATGTGCCATTAATGAAATGGTGAGCATTGTGATGAGTTTAGGTGTTTAATGAAAGATATGTGTTAAATAAACCTGTTTTATTCTTGAAATTTTGATAAATTCAACTAATTAGGGCTAAATTGTGAAAAGAGTATTTTAAAGGACTAAACTATAAATTTGATGAAATGTTTGGATTTTTATGAGATATATGGGCATTCAGCTAAGCATGGTGAAATGGTAATTTTGTATATTTGATGTTTTGAGAAAGATGAACAAAATTGATAAAATATGCAAATGTGAGGGCTAAGTTGCAAATAGCGTAAATGTGTGTTTTTGGATTGAATTGAATGTGTTGTTAAATAAGAGGGTTAAATTTGAATATGTATAGATCAAGACAGACTTAGATTGCAAAAAAATGAAAGTAATCGAGTAGCTGCATACGTTCTCCTTAAACCGAATTCAAGGTAAGTCATTATACAAATAAACGTATTTGTATTGAATTATGTATATTCATATGACTATTGATAATGATGAATGTTTACAAGATGATGTGTACATGAATTCCGAGATAAGATCGACCTAGTGACAATGTCTGAGAAGTCCCGTACGAACCTAGGAATTAATAGGATTAGCTATGTCATGACATAGGTATCTAATCTGTTTTATCATGTAAGACCACGTCTGGGACGTTGGAATTGATTCAAGATTCTGTGTAAGACCACATCAGGGACGTTGGTGTCGATATGAGACTTACGTATAAGACCATGTCTGGGACATTGGCATCGTATTAATTCGTGTAAGACCCTGTTGGGGACAGTGGCATCGATATCTGATTACATGTAAGACCACGTCTAGGACATTGGCATTATACGACTATTCTGAGTATTCTGGAAATCCTATTAGATTCTGAATGGTTCAATTGGAAATTCTGAGCTATGAATGATTACATGAATGTATATCCATTTTAGGTATGTTTGATAAGTACACAAGGTGTGTATAAAAGGTAAGTATCTATGTGAGCTTACTAAGATGAATACGTGAAATGGAAAGATGAGACAATATGTGACTATATGCTCAAATGAGCTATGTGTATATATATATGTGTGTGTGATATTTGAGTTGAAGTATTTGGTATCATATGACTAAGTAAATGAGTCAATGATTATGAGATGTAGTTGCTATGAGAACTATAAATGATATCTTATCAAATTGATTATGTGTATTATTTGCTAAGTTAATTTGTATACGACTTACTAAGCTTTTGAAAGCTTACTCTGTGCGTGTGTTTTTCTCTGTTTTATAGATTGTCAAAACTACTGAAGGCTCAGGGATCGTCGAGGATCATAATCACACTACTCAACTTATTTTGGTACTTTTGGAGTATGTATATTGCTAGATATGGCATGTATAGGCTAGCCATTTTGATTATGTTTGAAATGTGTGTAATAGCCATGAGATGTGGCTAGATAAGTATTGGTAATATGCTTGGGCATATATAAAAATGATGCATGTTTTGGTATGACTAAATTGCTTATAAAATGGTTAAAGATATGGTAAGCATATGAATGCATTATGGGTTTCCTTGATTGGTCGAAGAAGTAGATCTATGAAAGGTAAAGGTAGATGAACTGTGCTCAATTGCATATGCATTTAGTTGTACAATCTACCATGTTTTATTGCAATTGTAGGTAAAGATTTGATGATTACTTTGATATGTTTTGGTTGCAAAATATGCATAAAATGATTTGGTAATTTGCTTGTAGGTATGACCCTAACATGGGTAGCATTATGGCCTTGACAATGGCCCGGTTTTGCCTACACGGTTATTGCACACAGGCGTGCCTAATGGCCGTGGGAAATTGACAGGATCTAGCTATGTATCCACGTCCTTGGTACACGAACGTGCCTTGTAACCGTGTGATTAAGTTAGTATATAGCTTAAGAGCACATGGCCATGGTACGGGCGCACCTAGTGGTCGTGTGGAAAAGTCAGTATACATGCCCTGTTTTGGCACGACCAAGACACATGGGTGGGTCTGATGATCATGGAAGACACACGACTTGCCCACGCAGACGTGTGTCCTACATAACTTAGAAAAGTTTTAAATTTCTGAGAATTTTCGCAAGTGTTTGGCCTAGTCTCGACCCTATTCTAAAGCATGATTTAGGTCTCGATTGACCATTGTAAAGGGCACTTTGATTGTGTTTGGTGAATGATTGTATGAAATGTTTATAAAAGTTTTCGATCTGTCCGGTAACGCCTTTAACCCTAATCTGACGTTGGACACGGGTTAGGGCTGTTACATTTGATTGGTATCAGAGCTACAGTTTAGTCGATTCTCGGACTAATGTAGCGTGACAGAATCTAGCTATACATGCCACATATATGAACTGTGATAGTGTGATTAATCCTGACGAGTAAAATCTGATTTTCGTATAGTAATGGATCCCGAAAGAGTCGTAGCTGACGATGTAGAAAGTAACGTGCCTACTCCCGTGCAAGGGACAGGGCTTTCTAATTCGAGACCGGCAACAAGCGGTCAAGAGGGAGAAGCTAAACAAGCTTTCTTCCAGATGATGAGTGAGTGGTTCACTCAGTTCGTAAGAAATAATCTGGCTATTTCAGAACCTCCGCCTCCGGTTAATCCCTCTTAGACTACAGTTGTGCCACCGGTTATGTACTCGAATCTGTTAAATAAGCCTCCGGTTGACAAGATCTGTAAATATGGGGCTGAAGAATTTGGGGCTACTTCTGATGATGATGCCGAAAAGGCCGAGTTCAGGTTAGAAAACACAATTTGGGTAATTGATGAAATGTTTTGAACTTCAGAAGAAAGTATTAAATGTGTCGTTTCACTATTACGGGATGCAGCCTACCAGTGGTGAAAAACACTAAATTTTGCTATTCTGAAAGAACGAGTCACGTGGGACTTCTTTCATATTGAGTTTCGAAAGAAATACATTAGCGAGAGATTCATTGATCAGAAATGGAAAGAATTTTTGGAATTGAAACAGGGACGTATGTCTGTCACTGAATACGAGCGAGAGTTTGTGAGACTGAGTCAATATGCTCGTGAATGTGTATCTACTGAGGCAATAATGTGCAAAAGATTCGAAGATGGCCTTAATGAAGATACCCGTTTGCTAGTCAGAATTTTGGAAATAAATTAATTCGTTGTACTTGTTGATCGAGCATGCAAAGTTGAGGCACTCGAGAAGGATAAAAGGAAAGCTGAGTCTGATGTTAGAGATGTGAAGAAGAGGTTTCAGAGTAGATCATTTCAGACTACTTCAAAGAAATTCCAATATGAGCATAGCCGTTCAAAGTTGAATATGGGACATTCGAATAGAGATCGAGTTAGATCATAATTGAGTTCTAAGGCTCCGCCAACTTCAGTGGCAAGTGTTAGAAATGTTCGATCTGAGAAACTTGAATGTAAACATTATGGTAAAAGGCATCCGAGAAGCTGTAGATTGAATGACCAAGCTTGTTTCAGGTGTGGATCATTAGATCATTTTATTCGCGACTTCCCAGAGTCTGTTCAGCCAGAGACGAATAAGAATCTGAGTTCTGATAATGGTACAGCGAGAGGTAGACCTTCACAAAATGTAAGAAATGTCAGTGGTAGTCAAAGAACTACGAGAGAAAATGTTGCGAGATCCGAAGCTATGGCACCTTCCAGAGCATATGCTATCTGACCTAGGGAAGAAGCTTCACCTCCAGATGTTATAACGGGTACATTTACACTTTATGATACTTCTATGATTGCATTGACAGACCCTGGATCTACTTATTTGTATATATGCATGAACTTAGTATCCAGTAAGACTTTTCCTGTAGAGTCTACTGAGTTTGTTATAAAAGTATCGAACCCCTTAGGTAAAAGTGTCCTGGTTGACAAAGTATGCAAGATTTGTCCGTTAATGTTTTGAGATATCTGTTTCCCAGCTGATTTGATGCTATTACCATTTGATGAGTTTGGTATCATTCTAGGTATGGATTGATTGCCTTTGTATGATGCTACTATGAATTGTAAAACAAAGACTATTGATTTGAGATGTCCGAATGATGAAATTGTCAAAGTAGAGTCAACGATTTGAATGGATGGCCTGTTGTGATATCTGTATTGATTACTCAAAGATATGTGAAAAAGGGATATGAGGCATATTTTGCTTATGTGATTGATTCGAAAGTATCTGAAAACAAAGTTGAATCAGTACCAGTTGTTTGCGAGTTTTCTAATGTATTCCTTGAAGAATTGTCGAGATTACCTCCGATACATGAAGTTGAATTTGGTATTGATCTGTTACCTAGTACAACACCTATTTCGATAGCTCCGTATAGAATGGCACCAACGAAATTGAGAGAATTAAAGTTTTAGCTGCAAGAGTTGACTGACAGAGGGTTTGCTAGATCGAGTTTCTCACCTTGGGGTGCTCCTATTCTGTTTGTGAAAAAGAAAAATGGTACAATGAGATTGTGCATTGATTATCGTCAGTTGAATAAAGTGACAATAAAGAACAAATATCTGTTGCCCAGAATTGATGATTTATTTGATCAGTTAAAAGGAGCCACCATGTTTTCAAATAGATCTGAGATCGGGATATTACCAGTTGTGAGTAAAAGATTCAGACATTTCGAAAACTTCTTTCAGAACGAGATACAGACATTTTGAGTTCTTAGTGATGCCTTTCGAACTAACGAATGCTCCTGTTGTTCTTATGGATCTGATGAACAGAATTTTCAGATTGTACCTAGATCGATTTGTTGTTGTATTTATTGATGACATTTTGATTTATTCACGGGATGAAAATGAGTATGCTGAACATCTGAGAATTGTGTTGCAATTGTATGCGAAATTCAGTAAATGTGAATTCTGGTTACGTGAAGTCAATTTTCTGGGACATATTGTATCGGCCTTTGGTATACGAGCTGACCCCGGCAAGATTTCTGCTATTCGGGAATGGAAACCTCTGAAAAAATGTGTTCGAAGTCCGTAGCTTTTTGGGACTTGCTAGTTATTATCGTCGATTTGTAAAAGGATTTTCGATGAAAGCTACTCTGTTAACCAAACTGCTTTAGAATGATGTTAGGTTTGAATGGTCTGATAGATGTCAGAAAATATTTGATCAGTTGAAAGCCCTTTTGACTGAAGCTCCCCTTTTGGTACAGCCAGAGTCAGGCAAAGAGTTTGTAATTTACAGTGATTCTTCATTAAATGGTCTGGGATGTGTTTTGGTGCAAGAAGGCAAAGTTGTAGCTTATGCCTCGAGACAACTGTAACATCATGAAAAGAATTATCTAACATACGACCTTGAGCTAGTTGCAATTTTTTTCGCATTAAAGATTTGGTGTCATTATCTGTTCAGTGAGAAATGTCACGTATTTTCGGATCATAAAAGTCTAAAATATTTGATGACCCAGAAAGATTTGAATCTATGATAGAGGAGATGGTTAGAGCTATTGAAAGGTTACGAACCAGTGATAGATTATCATCCGAGGAAAGCAAAGGTCGTTGCTGATGCATTGAGTAGATAATCATTATTTGCACTGCAAGCTTTGAATGCTCAATTAGATCTGTCCGATGATAGTTCTATGATAGATGAATTGAAAGCGAAACTTGTTTTTACAGCAGATATGTGATGCTCAGAAAACTGATGTTGATTTCTAAATTTGGATTTCGAGTGGATGATAATGATTTTCTGAGATTTCGAGATCAAGTTTGTGTTTCGAGAAACTCAGAGTTGATTCAGTTGATTTTGAGAGAAGCTCATAACAGTTGATTATCTGTTGATCTGGGAAGCACTAAAATGTATCATGATCTGAAACAACATTATTGGCGTGTTAGTATGAAAAGAGATATTTCTGACTTTGTTTCGAGGTGTTTAACCTCTCAGCAAGTCAAAGTTCAACATCAGGTTTCGTCTGGATTGTTACAACCAATTTTGATTCCCGAGTGGAAAGGGGATAGAGTGACGATGGATTTCATTTCTAGATTGCCCCTGACTCCAAGAAATAAAGATGAAATTTAGGTCGTAGTTGATCGATTGACGAAATCTGCCCATTTTATTCTGGTAAAATCAGATTATTCATTTGATAGATTAGCTGAACTTTATATTTATGAGAATGTGAGGTTGCACGGGGTGCCACTATCCATTGTGTCTGACATAGATCCGAGGTTTATTATTGCTGAAATCAGAGTTTTAAAATTTATAATGAATGTGATCGAACCTGGAAACTAACTCTAACAACGATTAGAGGCAAGTGTAGTTGTATAGCTTAGGCAAGACCGGATATCGAACCCAAAGGAGCCAAAAGTATTAATACTAACTTTCTTTTTATTATTTAGCCTTAAAAATAAAGTGATGTTTTTTTAATCTAAATTTGACAATGACTAAGCTAAGGACAAAGACAAAAAGAATGAATTGGGGAATAACTTGGAGAAAGACTCAGTTGATCACGATGATACCTTCAGGAAGAATCCACCTAGACTTCACTTGTTACCTAACCTTGAATTATATGATTTATTTACTTAGCTTGATCCGTAGGACTCCCTAACCTATAATAAACCCTCTCTCGAGGCGAATAACGTCTAACCCTAGGTTAATTAGTGGAATCTTGTTCTCTTATAATAGCCCCCTAAAATAGCAGTAAATCAATCTATGGAATCCCATATTAGGTTTCACCCTAATCCGGCAAAATCTCGTAACCCTATCTCTAGGCGTTCGATCAACTCCGATTAATTACGCTAGATCTACTCTTAAGCAGGGTATATTCCTCCTCCACCTAAGCACATCATATTTGGATTAAGCATTCATAATTAAGAACAAACTAAGTATTTAACAGAAAATTCATAAATCAAATAACAAGATTCATCTAGGTTTCATCCCCTTCAGATATCTGAGGGGTTTAGTTCATAACAAAGAAAGAAAACATCTCAACGGAAAAGATAAAACAAAACATAAGAAATTCCTAAAACTCCCTGAAGAAATTGAAGGAGAATTCCACCGTTTTGAGTATAATTCCGGCTTCTTGGGATGGATCCACTGGTTATCTTCAAGTGATTCCCACAATTCTGACCTTTCTGACTTGGCTCCTTGGCCTAGCTCGCCTCCCCTCCAAAGGTGGTACTTAGGGGATATTTACAGGCTCTTTGGAATGCGATTCTTTCTCCCTAAGTATCCTTTTTCGACTGAAATTATTCATTCTGACAGCAGAGGCACGGCCATGTAGCATGCCCGTGTGGATCGACTTCAGGCCGTGTTCGGATTCTTTAATGAGGCACGATCGTGTAAATCGGGGGAGAGGCCGTGCTCTAGGTGTTTGACGAGACACGGCTGTGTGGACTTTGGGCCAGGCCGTGTTGATTTTGTGCCAAGGCCCATTTTACTCCGTTTTGGGCCCGTTTTACCTTTTTTTCATCCTCGGGTGCTTTCCTGGGTATAAGACATGAAAAGAAAGGATTAAAAGCACCTTTTTACATTAATCAAGGGATAAATCATCCAAAAGTAAGCTAAATGTGGGATTAAAATATGTTATAATTACGGTTTATCAAATACCCCCACACTTAAGACTTTGCTTGTCCTCAAGCAAAATTCTCAACTTACAATTAAAATGAACTTTCCATGATTCATAATTCCTATCAACAATGCCGTATCCTAAATCATATATAATTTTTTCATGGATAATTCAATTCAAAGAGTCCTAAAGATTCAAACAAGATAAGTCATATTTTTGTAGAACGAAAACATAGGTGTTTCCCTTCATCTAAATAATTACCTTTAATTCAAAACCGACAAGGATTGACATCCTCACAAAAGATTCACTCAAATCACTCAAAAAGTGTTTAGGGGTCAAAATTAAGCACTCATAAGTCGAACCTGAAAAGTTAATCCCATAGGCTTGCCTGAAAATCAAACCTCCACCATTGTAAAATGAAATGATAAGCAGAGATCAAAAGGTCTTTGTTAGGGTTGTGCTTGGGCTAGGGGTTAAAGGTGTGGATAAAGGCTGAAATTAGAAGGTTAGAATCGAGACTGAATTGATAGGTTACCTACTTAAAAATTTCTAAGATAACAATTACATCAACTGAAAAATAATCCTATTAATACGAGCTTTTTTTTTTGGATTTAGACTTTGATTGTGTAAGCTCACTATACATAAAACTAATACTGAATATTTTTTTTAAGAACAAACTAAGTAAAGATAATTTTCAAATAATAATAATTCATAAAAACTTAGGCAACTAATCAAATCATATCTCGATTAAAGGGTAGTCAAAAAGAAGGGTGATAACAAATACAAAGGGTTCTGGGTTAAAATTAGTGGGTGAGTCAATAAAAAGGGTTGTTAGGCTCAACGGGGTTTACTAGGGGTTAATTGTAAGGGAAGGCTTTTTAGTGGTGTAAGTGGGTTAAAACCTAGGTGCCTTTATCATCTTGGTATATCAAATCATAATTGTGGTCTTGACATGTATAATCAAGGCAAGTTCTAGAATAACAGTTCATAGTTGACACACTAATAATTAATAAAATGAGCACGAAAAAGAATGTATGCTCTATAAGGCTCAAAATCTCACAAAAATTATGGGTGTTTTTGACATTAACCTTATAAATTTCAAACTTCAAGAAAACATTCAAATTCAGGTTAACAACCTAAAATTTTAAATTTTAGAAAATTAGACTTATCGTACTTGATTCCCTAGTATTCTTCAAATTTAATCATCAATGCACAATTAACTATGGCTTATTCTAAAACATGTCAATATCAATCACAAATCATCAGAAATTTCATCTTAATTAGTAATATGAGAAAATTACTTTAAAACAAGATTAAATTCAGGGATTTGAGAACAATGCAGAAAGTTAGGCATTTTTATCCTCAGGGTTTGAGAATAATGGAAAACGTTAGGCAGTTTCTCAGAATAACTATTCACCCCCCACACTTAAGATGTACATTGCCCTCAATGTACAAAAATAGATAATAACATTTAATGGATAAAACAAAAGAGAAGGGGAAGGAATTACTCCCTGAATTTTGGATGTTTTTTCCGAAAGAGTGTCTTTGGTGGCGGTGATGGTCAGTCTTGATGACGAACCTGAGCTAGATGAAGAAATTGTGTAGTGAACTGAGAAGTAGCCAGGATTTATTAAGACCTAATAAAAATAAACTAAATATAAAATTAAAGAAAAACAAACTAAAGGGAAAGAGACTAAGAAGAAACTAAAATGAAAAGAAAATATTGATGGATTGTGAAGTCCTTATTGAAGGATGGTTCGCAAGGTCGGAATCAACACTAAGGTTGGGGATGTGATGGCGATGGCGGAAGTGAATAGGTTATCGTGGTGGTCGGCGTGATTCCCAAGCAGCCTGGCGAACCTGACACTAAGAAACTAAATTAAGTTAAAATAATTTAAACATAAGATTATTAAAGAAAAGGAGAATGAAAGAAAAGAGAAATGAAAAATAAAAACTAAATGGTCTCAAAGACCCTTGTCCTGTTGTTTGGATGAAGCGGCCAGCATGAGCTTATGTGTAGGGTCTCCGTTAGGGAGACTATGCTGGGTTGCTTCCGCTTCTTCGGCATGGTTCTTGCATGGCAAAAGAGTCTGGACACTTTTTCTAAGTAAAATAGAGAAATTTTAAAGAGAAAAAGGACGGGGGAAGTGAGGGGTGAAGGAAAAAGCTGTGGGGTTTAAATAGAGGTTGAATTCTGGCACATCCCTACGGTCGTGGTCCAAGCCCATTTCGATTTACACGGCCACCTCGCACGGCCACCTCGCATGGTCGTGTGTTGGAGTGTGTTGGTTTCCCTGGCACAATTCATGAAGGTTTGAAGGTCTGAACATCTTTCCTCATATTATCCATTTTGTGTGGTTCAGGTCGAGTGGCATTGATTTTGAGAGCATCAAAATTGGGATTGCTTACCTCGACTGTCTTGTGTGGAAGAACATCGATTACCTTAAAAGATATTTCTTTATTCGTAATAGGATCAGGAGGAGATGTTTGTCGGTCTACTGTGATGATGTGATGATCTGATTTATCTAGCTGTACCTGGTCTCCTATTTTGAAGTGGTTTGATGTTCCTATGAGTTTTTCTGAGTGCTCTTTTGGCTTGACTTTGTGTGACTCTGGGTCTTCCTCGTGTATCCCTAATTTCTCTTTGAAGCGTGTTTTCTATTCATCTAGTTCGTTAGTCTGAATCCCTTGTTCCTTGTGAGTTAATTCTTTGTTGGTACTGAACTGAGGATCAGGTTCAGTCATTCCCTTTTTCGATGGTTCCTGAAAAGAAGGTGGGATTGAATTGTTATCAAAAGAATTTTCTTTCTCACCTTTGCTAATTGATGTTCTGACCGAGTCGAGGGCTTGAAGACTGATTGAGTCGTCACCTACACAAAGTATAAGCTCGCCTGTGGCAACATCAATTTTAGTTTTGGCAGTTGCTAAAAAGGGTCTTCCTAGAATTAAAGGGATTGAATTATCCTCATCCATGTCTAAAACAACAAAATCTACTGGGAAAACAAACTTATCAATTTTTATGAGAACATCTTCGATAATGCCTCTAGGAATTCTAAGAGTTTTATCAGCTAATTGAATACTCATCCTAGTTTGTTTGGGCTTCCCTAGACCTAGTCATTTAAAAAATGTATAAGGCATGACATTTATGCTTGCCCCTAAATCAGCTAACGCATTATCAATAGTTAAACTACCAATTAAACATGGAATTGTAAAACTCCCTTGGTCTTTTAATTTCTATGGTAGTCTATTTTGTAGAATTGCGAGCACTTGGCGTTGAGTTCAATGTGTGGCTCTTCATCTAATTTGCATTTGTTTGTCAAGAGCTGTCTTAAAAATTTCCTCGCGTCTGGCATCTGAAAAAGGGCTTCAAGAAGAGGTAAATTAATGTGTAATTTCTTTAAAAGTTTAAGAAACTTACCAAATTGTTCTTCTGAATCGTCTCTTTTTAGTGCTTTGGGATAAGGAATGCGAGGTTGGTACTCTTTGATTACCGATTTAGGCCTTTCCTGCGTTACCTCTACCTTTCCTTCGTCTACCTTGTCTTCTTGTTGCGAGATGGGTTCGTCTATCTCTGCATTTTCCTGAGCTGCTATGGCTTGAATTTGCTCATTTGGATTAATCTCGGTGTTACTTGGTAGGCGTCCTTACGGTCGTTCTGACATGAGCTTTGCAAGTTGTTCGACTGTATTAGTAACTTCCTTCAAGGACTTAGTAATTTCCCTGATTTGGCTCTCGTTGCTTTTGATTGTTCTCTCAGTTTCTTGGATACGTTTTTCTGTGTCTGCTGAAAATCTTGCCACTATCTCTTCGAGAGTTGGTTTCTCCTCTTGTGGATAAGGCTGATTTTGGAAGTTTTGAGGAGGTTGTTGCCTTTGATTACCTTGATTTCCCTGGCCTCCCCATGAAAAATTTGGGTGGTTCCTCCAACCTGGATTCCAAGTATTACTATATGGATTATTATTGGATCTGAAATTGTTACCAATATAGTTCATCTATTCGCTCTCAGCTTCAGGTTGGTAGGGTAGGTACTCAGAATTTGCCACAGTTCCTCTTGCATCACACTGCATCACTGGATGTACCTGCGAAGAACACAAACTGTCAATCTTTTTATTCATCATCTCCATCTGTGTTGATAGCATGGTTATTGTGTCGATGTAGAATGCTCCAGCTGATTTCGTCTTTTTTGTCCTTGAAGCTTGCCACTGATAATTATTCAGTGACATCTCTTCAATGAACTTGTAAGCCGTTTCAGGGTTTTTGTTATTCAAGGTTCCACCGGCGGTTGAGTCGATTAGTTGCCTCGCTGAGGGGTTTACACCGTTATAGAATGTTTGGACTTGAAGCCAAAAAGGTAAGCCATGGTGTGGACATCTCCTCAAGATATCCTTGTATCTCTCCCATGCGTTGTATAATGTCTCTACATCCATCTGTACAAGAGATATCATTCCGTAATTTGGCCGTTTTGGCCGATGTGAAATATTTCATCAAAAACTTTTCGGTCATTTGATCCCATTTAGTGATTGACCCTCGTCGTAACAAGTTTAACCATTGTTTGGTATTATTTCTTAATGAAAAAGCGAATAACCGAAGACGTATGGCATCATCAGAAACGCCATTTATTTTGAAGGTATCACAGAGCTCTAAGAAATTAGCTATATGGGTGTTTGGATCTTCGTCCTGCAAACCATCAAATTGAACAAACTGTTGAATCTTTTGTATTGTGTTAGGCTTTAAATCAAAATTTTTAGCAGCTATAGTCGGCCTAACAATACTCGATTCTACTCCTGTTAAATGTGGTTTAACATAATTAAACATGATACGTGGAGCATTCCGTTCCCCCACATCGTGTGGTGGTGGATTAGTTCCGTCCATCCCTTCAGTAAGATTGGATCTGTCTTCTTCCTCTCTTTCTGTATAGTTAAGGGCTCACTTGATTTCTCGGCGATTCCTTCGAGCGATACCTTCAATATCACTGTCATATACTAAAGGTCCTCTCGGGTTCCTTCTAGTCATAAACTAGAGGTACCTGGAAAGAAAAGAAAGAAAGACAAATAAGCGAAATTAAAAATTAAACTAAAAACAAAATAAATTGTTGAAAATAAAAATAATGGCTAAAGTAATAACAATAGAGTTTTCTTAATATTTTAGTTTCCCGGCAATGGCGCCAAAAACTTGATCACTGAAATTAGAGTTTTAAAATTTATAATGTGATCGAATCCGGAAACTAACTCTGACAATGATTAAAGGCAAGTGTACCTATCGAACAGTAGTATAGCTTAGGCAAGACCGGATATCGAGCCCAGAGGAACCAAAAGTATTAATACTAACTTTCTTTTTATTATTTAGCCTTAAAAATAAAGTGACGTTTGTTTTAATCTAAATTAGGCAACGACTAAGCTAAGGACAAAGACAAAAAGAACAAATTGGGGATTAACTTGGAGAATGACTCAGTTGATCACTATGATACCTTCAGGAAGAATCCACCTAGACTTCACTTGTTAGCTAACCTTGAATTATATAATTTATTTACTTAGCTTGATCCGTAGGACTCCCTAACCTACGCTAAACCCTCTGTCAAGGCGAATAATGTCTAACCCTAGGTTAATTAGTAGAACTCTCGTTCTCTAATAATAACCCCCTAGAATAGCAGTAAATCGATCTATGGAATCCCATATTTGGTTTCACCCTAATCTAGAAAAATCTCGTAACCCTATCTCTAGGCGTTCGATCAACTCCGCTTAATTACGCTAGATCTACTCTTAAGCAGGGTCTATTGCTCCTCCACCTAAGCATATCAGATTTGGATTAAGCATGCATAATTAAGAACAAACTAAGTATTTATCAAAAAATTCATAAATCAAATAACAAGATTCATCTAGGTTTCATCCCCTTCAAGTATTTGAGAGGTTTAGTTCATAACAAAGAAAGAAAACATCTCAAGTGAAAAGATAAAACAAAACATAAGAAATTCCCAAAACTCCCTGAGGGAATTAAACGAGAATTCCGTCGTCTTGATTATAATTTCGACTTCTTGGGATGGATAAACTGGCTATCTTCAAGTGATTCCCACAATTCTGACCTTTCCAGCTTGGCTCCTTGGCCTAGCTCGCCTCCTCTCCAAAGGTGGTACTTAGGGGATATTTATAGGCTCTTGGGAATGCGATTCTTTCTCCCTAAGTATCTTTTTACGACTAAAATTATTTATTCTAACGACAGAGGCACGGCCATGTAGCACACCCGTATGGATCGACTTGAGGCAGTGGTCGGATTCTTTAATGAGGCACGGCCGTGTAAATTGGGGGAGAGGCCATGCTCGAGGTGTTTGACAAGACACTGTCGAGTGGACTTTGGGCCAGGCTGTGTTGATTTCATGCCAAGGCCCATTTTACTCCGTTTTGGGCCCGTTTTACATTCTTTTCATCCTCGGGTGCTTTCCTGGGTATAAGACATGAAAAGAAAGGATTAAAAGCACCTTTTTACATAAATCAAGGGATAAATCATTCAAAAGTAAGCTAAATGGGGGATTAAAATATGTTATAATTACGATTTATCAGTTTACTTCACGATTCTGGAAGAAACTACAAGAAGCATTAGGCATGAAATTGCATTTCAGTACCGCTTTTCATCCACAGATAGATGGTCAGTCAGAACGGATTATTCAGACTCTCGAAGACATGTTGAGATGCTGCAATTTTGAGTTTAATGGTATGTGGGAACAGTATCTGCCATTGATTGAATTTGCTTATAACAACAGTTTTCAGTCGAGTATTAAAATGGCACCTTATGAAGCTCTGTATGGGGGTAAATGTCAAACACCTCTGTTTTGGACCGAGCTTAGTGAAAATAAGATACATGGGGTTGATTTATTAAAAGATACAAAATAGAAAGTGAATGTCATCCGAGATAGTCTGAAAGCAGCGTCTGATCGTCAGAATTCTTATGCAGACTTGAAACAAAAAGAGATTGAATTCCAAATCGATGATAAAGTGTTTCTAAAAGTGTCTCTGTGGAAGAAAGTATTCTGATTCGGACGTAAAGGCAAATTGAGTTCGAGGTTCATCAGGCCATATGAGGTTATTAAACGTGTTGGGCCAGTTGCATATAGATTGCTGTTGGCCCTCTGTGTTAGTAAAGATTCATAATATATTTTATGTGTCAATGCTCCGTAGATACCGATCCGATCTGTCACATGTAATTTCTCCGATTGAAATTGAGGTTCGATCTGATATGACATATGAGGAAAAATCAATCCGTATTTTAGCTCGTGAAATGAAAGAGTTGTGAAACAAGAAAATTCCATTAGAAAAAGTGTTATGGCATCGATACAAAATGGAAGAGGCTACGTGAAAGCCTGTAATAAGATGACAATATCCGAATCTGTTTAACGGTAAGATTTTTGGGGACAAAAATCCCTAAGAGGAGAATTGTAATGGCCCGATTTATACCCTAGTCAGAATAGTGGTTTTGAGACCACAAATCCGAGTCTAAATAATATTTTAATATTATTTTTGTGCCTTAAATATGTGATAAAACATGTGTTAAAGTTTCGTAAATTAAATTGTTTATTTGTGTACTTAATTTGACAAAAGGATTTAATTGAGAAAGGTGAAAAATTAAGATGCTTTTTGTAAGGGAATCTATTTGTTAATGACTTTATTAAATGAGGTCCTTAAAAGGTTATTATGCCATTATTAGTAAGTGGACATTTATATCCATGCATTATAAGAGGATAAAGTTATTTCATTAATGGTATAATGGTCATTTGTGAATTACATGTTTATTAATAAAATAAAAGCCTGAAATTAGAAAAAGTCATCATTTTCTTGCTGAATATCAAAAAAAAAAGAAAAGGGTTTAAAGCTTTGAAGCATTTGGCTCTTGTCTTCCTTGATTGATGTATGAGTTATGCTCAGTTTTTGATAATTTCAACGTTTTCGTAATTGTTGCTTCGTATACTCCAAAACCCATGTCTCAATTTTGTGTATTGATGATGTTTATGAAATGTGCTATTAATGAAATGTGAGCATTGTGATGAGTTTAGGTGTTTAATGAAAGATATGTGTTAAATGAACATGTTTTGTTCTTAAATTTTTGATGAATTCAGCTAATTAGGGCTAAATTGTGAGAATAGTATTTTGAAGGACTAAATTATGAATTTGATAAAACGTTTGGATTTGTATGAGATATATGGGCATTCGGCTAAGCATGGTCAAATGGTAATTTTGTATATTAGATGTTTTGAGGAAATGGACTAAATTGATAAAATATGCAAATGTGAGGGCTAAGTTGCAAATAGCCTAAATGTGTGTTTTTGGATTGAATTGAAAGTGTTGTTAAATAAGAGGGTTAAATTTGAATATGTATAGATCAAGAACCAAAGAAAATGGACTTAGTTTGCGGGAAAACAAAAGTAATCGAGTAGCCGTATCCGTTCTCGTTAAATTGAATTCTAGGTAAGTCATTATACAAATAAACGTATTTGAATTGAATTATGTGTGTTCATATGACTATTGATAATGGTGAATGTTTACAAGATGATGTGTACATGAATTCCGAGATAAGATCGACCTAGTGACAATGTCTGAGAAGTCCCGTATGAACCTAGGAATAGATAGGATTAGCTATGTCATGACATAGGTATCTATTCGGTATTATCATGTAAGACCACGTCTGGGACGTTGGCATTTATTCGAGATTTCGTGTAAGACCACAACTGGGACGTTGGTGTCGATATGAGACTTACGTGTAAGACCATGTCTGGGACATTTGCATCGTATTAATTCATGTAAGACCCTGTCGGGGACAGTGGCATCGACATCTGATTACATGTAAGGCCACATCTGGCACATTGGTATTGTACGACTATTCTGAGTATTCTTCATATCCTATTAGATTCTGAACGGTTTAACGAGCAATTTTGAGTTGTGAAAGATTACGTGAATGTATATCCATTTTAGGTATGTTTGATAAGTACACAAGGTGTGTATAAAAGGAAAGTATCATTGTGAGCTTACTAAGATGAATATGTAAAATGGAAAGATGAGACAATATGTAATTATATGCTCAAATGAGCTATGTATATATATATGTGATATTTGAGTTGAAGTATTTGGTATCATATGGCTAAGTAAATGAATCAATGATTATGAGATGTAGTTGCTATGAGAACTATAAATGTTATCTTATCAAATTGAATATGTGTATTATTTGTTAAGTTTATTTGTATACAGCTTACTAAGCTTTTGAAAGCTTACTATGTGTGTGTTTTTCTCTATTTTATAGATCGTCAAAACTACTGAAGGCTCAGGGATCATCGAGGATCATAATCACACTACTCAACTTGTTTTGGTACTTTTGGAATATGTATATTGCTAGATATGACATGTATAGGCTAGTCATTTTGATTATGTTTGAAATGTTTGTAATAGCCATGAGATGTTGCTAGATAAGTATTGGTAATATGCTTGGGCATATATGAAAATGATGCATGTTTTGGTATGGCTAAATAACTTATGAAATAGTTAAAGATATGGTAAGCATATGAATGCATTATGAGTTTCCTTGATTGATAAAAGAAGTAGATCTATGAAAGGTAAATGTAGATGAATTATGCTCAATTGCATATGTGTTTAGTTGTACAATTTGCCATGGTGTATTGCAATTGTAGGTAAAGATTTGATGATTGTTTTGGTATGTTTTGGTTGCAAAATATGCATGAAATGATTTGGTAATTTGCTTGTAGGTACGACCTTAACATGAGTGGCATTATGGCCTTGACAATGGCCCGTTTTGCCTATACAGTTATTGCACACGGGCGTGCCTAATAGCCGTGGGAAATGGACAGGATCTAGCTAGGTGTGCATGGCCTTGGCCCACGGACGTGCCTGGTAGCTGTGTGATTAAGTCAGTATATAGCTTAAGAGAACACGGCTATGGTACACGCGCGTGGCTAGTGGCCTTGTAAAAAGTCAGTACACATACCCTGTTTTGGCACGGCCAAGACACATGGGTGTGTCTGATGACCGTGGAAGACACACGGCCTGCCCACATGATTTAGGTCTCGATTGACCAATATAACGGACATTTTGATTGTGTTTGGTGAATGATTGTATGAAATGTTTATAAAAGTTTCTGATCTGTTCGGTAACGCCTTTAATCCCATTCGACGTAGGACACGGGTTAGGGGTGTTACAGAAAAGGTACCCGTAATTACATTAGGGGATGACGCCTCTTCGCAAGCGCGAATGGCAGAAGTCCTCGCAGGCGCTCTACCCTCAGATCTCGTAGCCTGCTCTCTAGGTTTACTCTTACTACTTATTCCACTTCCCGGGTTTCTCTATTGTCTTCCTCTAGTAGTGCTTCCCGATCTTGCACTCTGAATTTTCTCTTTTTCAACCATCTCGAGACATTCTCTAATAAAATGGTCTTCGGAACCACACTTAAAACAGGCTCTCTGATGTGCTCGGCACTCACCGAGGTAACGTCTGCCATACTGTGGGCATTCCGGTCTATTAGGTCGAGTGTTCCCAACACTAGCAACTGAGGTAGCCTGAGCTTTAATCCCCGAGTACTGTTTACTCTTACTTCTGTTTGAAAACCTAGCTGAAGTAGCTGATCGAGTAGGGAAGTCTCGTGACTTCTTGGATGAAGATTGAAACAACTTGTTCATTTGTATCTTTCTTGAGTCACGAGACTCCTCGGCTTTACAAGCCCTGTCCACTAGCACAACAAATTCCTTCAATTCTAGGACGCCAACAAATAATCAGATATCTTCATTTAATCCGTCCTCAAAACTCTTTCACATGATGTCTTTAGAGGACACACACTCCGGAACGTACTTGCTGAGCCTTACAAATTCACGCTCATACTCAGTTACTGTCATTTTACCTTGTTTCATTTCAAGGAATTCCTTTCTTTTCTGATCGATAAACCTCTGGCTAATGTACTTCTTCTGGAACTCTTCTTGGAAAAACTCCCATGTGATCATTTCCCTTGGTACAACCGACACAAGGGTATTCCACCATTGATAAGCAGAATCTCTCAAAAGAGACACTATACATTTCATGCACTCTTCAGGTGTGCAAGATGACCCTGATGGTATTTTCAAGCCAGAATTCTGCTCTTTCTGGAACATCATCTTTAGTAGCTCGAAATTCCTCGGCTCTTTGTTTTTGGATTCTATCGACCGGAGGCTTTTCTCTTCTTACCACTTCTACCACTTGGGGAGCTACAAGGGTAGGCTGAGGAATAGGTGGGGGTGGAAGGGGTTGTGCATTCAGGTTCGGACGAACAAACTTCGTATACCATGCATTCATCATGTGGAGAAAGGATTCCCTAGCCTCATCTCCTTCTCTCTGACTCACAGTCATTGGTCTAATCTCATTTTCATTTGGCACCGTCCCTTCAGCGGGAGCCGGTGCGTTACTTTCTACATCATCTGCCACAGCTCTATCGGGATCCATTTACTATATGAAAACACAATGTAAATCGTCAGGAGTCGTCACACTATCATAATGTAAGTACTCATATGTATGGCATGTATAGCTAGACTCATGAATAAGCTACATTTGTCCGAGAATCAACTTAGTTGTAGCTCTGATACCACTAAATGTAACATCCCTTACCCATGATCAACACCGGAACCGGATCTGAGGCATTACCTAACTTAACTTACTTAAACATACAACATCGGGCTATAAAATTTCACCTCGAGTTAAAACTTCTTATTCATAATCATAACATCTTTATTATGGGCCTATAAGGCCATAAACATACATACAGAAAGTTTTGGATTTAAACTGGAAACTTTTATGTACTTAGAAAATTTTTGCCTAAACAAGGTCGGACACATGGCCGGACACATGCTTGTGTCATGATCCGTGTCCCTCACATGGCCTAGACACGACCGTGTTCTCATCCGTGTGTGAAAAACCTAAGTATTCTTTTTATGACGTCAACAACCTCTTAAGGGGCACAAATGCTAGTCACACGCCTATGTGCTGGCCTGTGTGACGAATTGAATTCTCACAAATTTGATGTAGGGGACACACGGCCTATCAACACACCCATGGGGCTGACCGTGTGTCACACATGGTCTAGACACATTCCCGTATGTCTACCCGTGTGGACAATTATAAGGTTATTTTCCATTCCAATTACCACCCTGAAACATAAACACACATATTCCACCATAAGCAACACATAACATGGCAATAGTACACCATGAAAAATCTTTAAATCATCATTCTTACACTTCACTTTTACTCCATCAATTGCATGAACTTTTACTTTATAATACTCATCATCATTAAAAATATGAAACTTGATAAATATCGGCCAATTCCCACTGCCCATTTAAAAAAATGAGTGAGTAACCTTAATAGCCAACACTTTAGCTTTCAAATATGACATAACACCAGATGACCAAGTTCTTCTACATGCCATACTCAAAATATATTAACTTTACTATACCAAAAGGATGATTGATAGTGTGACCCGAGCTCCGACGTTCTACGATCCCCGAGCTAACTTTGCGATACTACAAGGAAAATGGAAAAGAGAGAGGTAAGCATATAGCTTAGTAAGTTTGCATGAATTAAAATAGAAACATAAGTACTCATGGTAAAATCCATTTTTCTCATAGAACAATAACCACACAAGTTCTCAAGTACTTAGACATACATACTCATACTTACTCTTACCCATCACATATCACATTATGGTTTCATAACTCGTATTTTACTCATGGTATCTATATCACTTCATCATTTAAATTAGCACATATGGTATCTTGAATATAAACTTAAATCATTATCATCCTTAACTTAAATGTAACTCTTTGTCATCTTTGTATAACTTAGCTATTTATCGTCTTTACATAACTTAGCTCTTTTACCCTTTGACTACTCGGAATATCAGAGTATACTCAATCTTATCATACATGTATCACGATGCCAATACCATATCCCAGATATGGTCTTACATGGGACCACCTCTCGATGACGATGTCATATCCCAGATATGGTATTACATAGGATATCTAAGCTCGATGTCGATGCCATGTCCCAGACATGGTCTTATACGAGATCGTATGTAGATGTCGATGTCATGTCCTAGACATGGTCTTACACGAGATCTTCCTTTGGTACCGAGGCCATGTCCCAGACATGGTTTTGTACGGGACCTTCTTTATTTGGTGCCGGCGCCATGTAACACCCCAAACCCAGCCTAGACGTTACGATCGGATCTGGTATGTCACATGGAAAGGTTGTTTAAAGAAATTTCGCAATCGTTTAAAATTTTTGAGTTTCGTTTGCATTTCAAAAATCACATTTGTTTTTAAGGTTGCCTTGCAAAATGTTGTGAATATTACTAACTACCGAAAATTTGTTTTTATAATACGAGAATCAAAATCGGTGGATTCAGGATGTGACATTTTTTAAAACATTTAATGTAGTTTTAAGAAAATCTGGAGTTTCATTGTTTATAACTTGTAATCCGCTTGTTAGTGTTTTGGAAAATGGTTATTTACATTTTTAAGAAAACTCCATTTTTAACATTTCATAATAGGAAGTCAAAGCTTTAAAATAAAAACTAAAATAAAATCCTAGTGGCTTTATTACTGAACAAATTCCCAATTTAAAACAAGTTCAAAGTAATGAAAATGAAGTTTATGGAAGAAATAATGCATGGCGACCACAGAGTCCACCTCGGCCCAAATCCTCAAGCTAGGGATTACCTGCAAAATTAAGCAGAAGGGTGAGTTACGAGAAATCAGTGTGTAATCCCCCACGCGATCAATAACTGGGCCCGAACCCATTTAGATACCAACTGGGCCTTAGCCCTTAAGAAATCAAATTGGGCAAAGCCCCCTTACCGAAACGAACGGACCTTAGCCCTTACGGAACAAACTGGGCCTTAGCCCTATTAGCATAGTATAGCAGATAATGAATGCAATGCAATGAAACCTAGCCCAGCCTAGTGATCCATCCGCTACACACCACCCGACCAACCAAAACATACCGGTGGGGATTTCTACATCAACCCTCATCCGCTACACACCATCGATGCCAGTCACGCTGCTCATCGCCAAATTTGTGACAGAGTCACCGAAATATGTGGCATAGCCACCAAAATAATGTGACAAAGTCACCGAAATACACTGCCCCTTTCATCAATATCATATCCCAATCCCATGTAACATATTATCATAACGTGATGAATGCAAAACATATATCAATTTACATCAGATAGTCGGAACACACATATAATCATGCTAAGCTATTCGAATGGCATAGTCATAAGTGTTACTTACCTCGTATCTCCAACCTTACCCACTAGGGTATCCTAATTGCCGTAGCGGTTATTTCGGCTTTTAGTCAATACACATATTAAGGCTAAACAAACAAATGAGGGTGTGTGGAATACACACCTGATTACGCGAAGGACTATACACTCCTGATCGTCGTCACTCTCACTAGCGGAAATAACAACGACTTGCCTATCCTGACCAGATCTCGGCTCTCTACCACAACTCGGCAGAAAATCTCGCACTGCTGACACCGCACGTCATTTGAACTTGGGAGCAGAGGCTACAAGTCCACTCCCCTCAGGCTCCCTTAACGCACCCTCCTTAGAATGGCTAGCACTCGCATCCATGAAGAGAATCTTGATCAGTATAGTACTACAGTGAAATTAGTGATTGTCTAATAAAGGGGCTTGGTTAAGGTAGAGTACAACGAAAAGAGACTAATCGCATATAAACTAGAGAGGAACTCCTTGCCTTAATCATCAACCCAGATTGGTTTTATCCTCTTAACTGAGTTCCTAAATAAGTCACGAGTTAGAAATGATGCTCCCCAAAAATAAAGAAGAAATGGTCTTTCAGCCTAAATAATTATATCAAGAATGTCCATCCATCACCCATATTCAACCAAAACTAACTTACCAAGGTGCCTTAGATTCGGCCACTGCTGACAAGAGCTCTGGCTTTCTACAAAAAAACGAACACGCTTCAAAGTGGAGAGCATACTTATTTTCGGCATAAAAAGAAAGGAGTAACAAGATGACTGCTTCAATCGTTAAAAGAGAGAAGAGAAAACCATGTGAAGAGAGAACCCGTTACCTTACAACAAGTAAAACCGATTGGAAAGGGACTTTCAGCAACCAAAGGAATCCAAACACCTTGCTTCTTGATGTTCGGCTAATAACAAAAGATGAAAGATACAGGTTTAGTTTGACACAAGAGGGGTTTCGGCTCAAGAGTAGAACAAGAGAAAAATGAAAAGAAAAGAACAGAAAGTGGGCAACTGAGGTTTG
This sequence comes from Gossypium bickii, assembly GCA_025503065.1. NCBI lineage: Eukaryota > Viridiplantae > Streptophyta > Magnoliopsida > Malvales > Malvaceae > Gossypium > Gossypium bickii. The sequence goes on from CP106715.1 coordinate 101,885,864, forward strand.
GCTAGAGAAGAAAGAAATAGACTCAATGGAAGAATGGAGGAAAAAGGTAGATATTTCGGCTATGGAGATCACAAGAGGAATAGATGAGAGGAGAAAAGATAGAAATGGATGCATAGAGCTTAAAAGAAAGGGTTCGGCCAAGAAGTACTTAGGTGACAATAAAACAAAACGATGTGAAAAGGAGGAGAAAAGCAATGGAAAATTCGGCAAGAAAGATTGCAACAGAGGAACCCGATATGCTCAAGAGAACAAAATGTACGAATTTGAAAGAAAAGAATAGCTAAAGGCACCTAATGGAAGTTTCGATACTGTCCCTACAGACTAAGACCGAATATGCTAAGATAGAAATGCCTAAGAACTAAAGGGAATTCCGGCACACACCTATACTAGCTAAAACCGAAAATGCTCCCCCTTAGCACCACCCCACTTTCAGTCAACCACCTTCCCATACCAACTCCCACGATACTCTCCACCATTCACTCTCCATCAACCAATTGGAATTGGTTGACCAATTCAAACTCCCCAAGCTCCTCTCCTCCACCCATTTGAAATTGTTTGACTCATTCCACAACCACCATGGTAGAGTCCCAGCCGAATGCCACGTCTTCCCCACCTTGAGCACCAAAAAATTAAACTTCATAGTACAGCAGATGGGATTCGAACCTTGCTTCCCTTGCTTCCCATGTTACGCCAACTCCACTAGGCCACTCTACTTTCTTTTGTTAAAACAACACCAACTTTTATACTTAAGTCCTGCTTCCACTAGCTCACCCTCACAAGGTGCCCTAAAACCAAAATTTCACCAGGGCCCCGACTCGACCCCGAGCCTTTTCAAGACCCCTGAACATACCCAAATAACAAGTATAGCTAGCCAAACACATGAAGTAGTGCAAAATGCAGAACCCCAAATTTCAGGATGTTACAGTTCTACCGCCTTAACGAAATTTTAGCCTCGAAATTTACCTGATTAAAAGAGATGAGGGTATTGCTATCGAATTGCCACTTCCGACTCCCACGTGGCTTACTCTGTACCGTGATTACGCTATAACACTTTAACCAACGGAACAGATTTCCTTCTCAATACCTTAATATCTCGGTCCAAGATCTGCACTGGTTCTTCTTCAAAAGACAGATCAGGTCTCACCTCAATTTCTTCCACTGACACTACGTGAGATGCATCTGAACGATAGCGCCTTAGCATCGAAACATGGAATACATTATGTATCTGACTCAACTCTGGAGGTAACTCAAGCTGATAAGCCACTGGTCCCATACGCTTCAACACTCGATAAGGCCGTTGAATCTGGGCCTGAACGTGCCCTTTCGTCCAAATCATAGAACCTTCTTCCAAGGTGAGACTTTTCAAAAGACGCGCTCCCCCACTGAAAATTCTATTTATCTATGCTTCAGATTTACATATGATTTTTGCCTACCGGAAGCTTCCTTCAACTGAGCCTGAATCACCTTAACCTTTTCCTCAGTTTCTGAGATCAATTCAGGACCCAACAACTGTCGCTCACCCAACTCTGTCCAACAGGTAGGGGTACAACACCTACGTCCATTCAACGCCTCGTAAGGTGCCATCTGAATGTTGGATTGATAGCTATTGTTGTATGCAAATTCTGCCAATGGTAGAAAATCCTCCCAACTACCTCTGAAGTCAATCACACAGCCCCTTAACATATCTTCCAGGATCTGAATTACCCTTTCCGACTGACCATCAGTCTGTGGGTGAAACGCTGTGCTGAAATCTAGCCTTGTACCCAAAGTTTCGTGCAATAACTTCCAGAACTGTGATGTAAACCTAGGATCCCTGTCTGATATGATAGACATGGGTACCCCAGGCAACCTCACAATTTCTGCCACATACAGCTTAGCCAACTTCTGAAGTGAGAAATTCGTACGAACCGATACGAAGTGAGCGGACTTCGTTAACCAATCAACAATCACCCACACTGCATCTTTCTTAGTAGGCGTTAGAGGTAGCCCACTAACAAAATCCATCATTATCCTCTCCCATTTCCAAAGTGGGATCTTCATCGGCTGCAGCAACTGATGTTCCGCCTTCACCTACTAGCATGTCAAACACTTACTCACAAAGTCAATAACCTCCCGCTTTAGCCCTGGCCACCAATACAATTCGCGTAAATCTTGATACATCTTACTTCCACCAGGCTGCATAGCGTAAGGATTACTATGCGCCTCCTGCAGAATCATCTGCCTCGACTCAGAGTCCTTCAGGATACAAACCTTTCCACGAAAACATAATACCCCATCACTGTTCAGACCAAAATCTCCTGTCTCACCACCTTCCACTTGCTGAAGTCAAGAACTTAACAATTCATCCAATAATTGCTTCTCCTTAATCTAATCTACCCATGTCGGCTTTACCTGAAGCACTGCTAATAGACTACCATCTTCATAAAGACTGAGATGAGCAAACATTACTTTCAAATCCGATATCACTTTACGAGTCAACGCATCTACCACTACGTTAGCTTTACTTGGGTGATATTTGATTGAGCAGTCATAGTCTTTCAGTAATTCTATCCAACTCCGTTGCCTTAAATTCAACTTCTTCTGGATAAGAAGATACTTCAGACTCTTATGGTCGGTGTAGATAATCGACTTCTCCCTGTACAGATAATGCCTCCATATCTTTAGGGCGAACACCACAGCAGCTAACTCTAAGTCATGAGTGGGATAGTTCATCTCATGCGGCCTTAGCTGACGTGATACATATGCTACCACTTTCCCTTCTTGCATTAGCACACATCCCAAACCTGTGTGCGATGCATCACGAGAGAAGACAAACTCTTTTCCGGCCTCAAGCTGAATCAACACCGGTGCTTCAGTCAGAATCTTCTTTAACCTTTCAAAGCTTTCCTGTTGTTTATCGGCCCAAATAAATGGTACCCCTTTCCGTAACAACTTTGTTAATGGTGCAGCAATCAGCGAAAACCCCTCAACAAATCTTCTGTAGTACCCAGCCAAACCTAGAAAACTTCAAATTTCAGACACTGACTTCGGTTGCTTCCAATCCAACATAGCTTCAACTTTCTGGGGATCGACTCTAATCCCTTTAGCAGACACTACATGACCCAAGAACGTCACTTCCTTCAGCCAAAAATCTCACTTACTGAATTTAGCATAAAGTTACTTCTCTCTCAATATCTGCAGAACAACCCGAAGATGCGAATCATGTTCCTCCTCAGTCCTTGAGTACACCAAGATGTCATCTATGAATACCACCACGAATCGGTCTAGATAGGGTTTGAAGACCCGATTCATCATGTCCATAAAAGCAACTGGTGCATTAGTCAATCCGAACGTCATCACTAGAAACTCATAATGCCCATACCGAGTTCGGAAAGCAATCTTATGAATATCCACCTCCTTGACCTTTAGCTGATGGTACCCAGACCTAAAGTCTATCTTCGAAAAACCTGAAGCTCCTCGCAGCTGATTGAATAGATCGTCAATTCTTGGTAGCGGGTATTTGTTCTTGACCGTCAACTTGTTCAATTGCCTATAGTTAATGTACATACGCATCGACCCATCTTTTTTCTTAACGAACAATACCGGTGCTCCCCGCAGAGACACACTTGGTTGGATAAAACCACGGTCCAACAGCTCTTGCATCTGAACTTTAAGTTTTACCAGCTCTTTCGGCGCCATCCTATATGAGGCGATGGACACCGAAGCCGTTTTTAGCAATAGCTCAATGCCAAATTCCATTTCACAATTCGGAGGTAACCTTGGAAGCTCTTCTAGAAAGACGTTCGAGAACTCTTTCACCTTTGGCCTCCAAGGCACTGATGAAAGCTAGGAATGCCTCACAACCTTTTCGCACCATCCTTTCAGCCTTTAGTGCCGACACCACATTGGTCAAGTAGTTCTTCCTTTCTCCTATAACAATTACTTCCTTATCCTCTAGAGTTCATAACACCATACGCTTAGCTGCGCAATCCAAGTTCACTCGATGCTTAACTAATCAGTCCATGCACAAGATCAAACCAAACTCACTGAACATCAATTCCATCAAGTTTGTCGGGAAAACACTTCCTTGTACCTCTAAAGGCACATTCCTAAATAGTTTGTTCACTACCACAGATTGTCCTAAAGGGCTAATCACAGTGATTTCCCTCGAAGCAACCATAGATTCTATACTCAAAGTCCTGGACACATTACAAGCAATATATGAATGGGTCGATCCAATATCAATCAAATATAAGAAACGTACCAGTTATGACGTCCGGTGTATCGCCATCCTCTCGACATCGAGCTGCATAGACTGACCCTGGCTGTCTTGCATCTGTACTACCAGACCTCTGCCCGGTGCACCACGACCTTGACCAAAACCATTTCCACCCCTAACCGGACCACGACCCCTCGGCGGCTGCTGATCACCTCTTCCTGCTTGAACAATTCCCTCACCTATCGTCCGCACCCTAGTCACCTCTTGTGGACAGTCTCTGATCATATGATCCCTAGATCGACATTTGAAGCGTCCTCCAGTTCTTCTCCAACACTCCCCCGGATGTATTTTCCCACACAAAGCACACGATCGAGTCTGACCAATAGTAACAGGCAGTAAACGGTTCATCAAATATAAGAAACATACCGGTTATAACATCTGGTGCGTCGCCATCCTCTTGACGTCGAGCTGCATGGACTAACCCTGGCTGTCTTGCATCTGTACTACCAGCACCTCTGCTCGGTGCTCCATGACCTTGACCAAAACCATTTCCACCCCTAACCGGACCACGACCCCTTGGCGACTGCTGACCACCTCTTCTTGCTTGAACAATTCCCTCACCTATCATCCGTACCTTAGTCACCTCTTGTGGATAGTCCTTGATCATATGATCCCTAGATCCACACTTGAAGCGTCCTTCCGTTCATCTCCAACACTCCCCCGAATGTATTTTCCCACACAAAGCACACGGTCGAGTCTGACCAATAGTAACAAGCATTGTAACTCGGCCTGGCCCATCAAACCTAGGCCTCTTTTGGAAACTCCCAACAGACCCTGACGTCTCAAAACTTCTCTTATTTCTGCCCCTGTCTTTGTCTCGGTTCTGCCTCTCAGAACGCTTCACCTCTTCGACAATTCTTTCCTTCTCAACCAGTATAGCAAAATCTCTTTCTCATTGCGAAGCTATTAGTACTCACAGCTCATCCTGCAGACCATCCACGAATCGAACACAATGTTCATAATCAGTTCTGACAATGCCCCGAGCATAACAGCTTAGGCGCAAGAACTCTGCTTCATATTCAGCCACGGACTTATTCCCCTGAACCAAGTTCAAAAATGCCTTTCTCTGAGCGTCCACATAACTCGCCCCAACATACTTTCCCTGGAACTTTGTCTTAAAGAAGTCCCAGGTAATACGGTCCGCTGGTGTACCCTCCCTTACTGTGAGCAACCACTGGTACGCCTCATCACGTAGAAGAGACACTGCTCGCTTAAATTCCTCTTCCACTGTGCAATCTACATCATCCATGATTCGTTCTACGGCCTCCAACCAGTATTCAGCTACATTTGGGGCCACGCCAGAAACACCCCTAAATATCTCAGCCCCATTTGCCCAGAGTCACTCCGAGATAGATTTCCGAGCTACCGATCCAGCGCTTGCCCTAGCAACTCGTTCCAGAACACGCATCATAGCTTGGGACAAAGCATCGTCCCCTCCAGCTCGATCATGGGACCTCTCCTCGGTCACTGGTGACGCAGGTGCTTCCATTTCAGATATGTGCCCAGATGCCTTAGATCCAACCCCAGTACCTCGGCCTCTACCCCTACCGCGTCCACCACGTCCACATCCTCTAGTGCTCATGTTCGCTAGCCCAAATTAATCTGATTAAATTTTTATGGATTAGTATTTTATTTCAATGTTTATTAGCAATGTGTTATGCAGAGTGAGTATAGTAGTTGTTTTCGCGAATCGAATTTCCTAATGTCTCAGTCTCTAAGGTCTTAACTTCTATAGCTAGCAGTCATAAAACATTAAATCTAACATCATTTCATAATAACAAACAAAGCCAGAAGACCTACGGATTTGGTGCCTGAGACTCGGGTGCCATACTTCCAAAAAAGACATACATTTTTAAATCAACTTTCAGACAACTTTGAAAAATATTTTCGAACCTATTCCATAGCCGAGTTTTGCAACTGGGCTCTGATACCACTAAATGTAACACCCCAAACCCAGCCTAGAAGTTACGGCCAAATCTGGTATGTCACATGGAAAGGTTGTTTAAAGAAATTCTGCAATCGTTTAAAAATTTTGAGTTTCGTTTGCATTTCAAAAATCACATTTGTTTTTAAGGTTGCCTTGCAAAATGTTGTGAATATTACTAACTACCGAAAATTTGTTTTTATAATACGAGAATCAAAATCGGTGGATTTCAGGATGTGACATTTTTGAAAACATTTAATGTAGTTTTAAGAATATCCCGAGTTTAATTGTTTATGACTTGTAATTCGTTTGTTAGTGTTTTGGAAAATGGTTATTTACATTTTTAAGAAAGCTCCTTTTTTAACATTTCATAATAGGCAGTCAAAGCTTTAAAATAAAAACCAAAATAAAATCCTAGCGGCCTTATTACAGAACAAATTCCCGATTTAAAACAAGTTTAAAGTAATGGAAATGAAGTTTACAGAAGAAATAATGCATGGCCACCAAAGAGTCTACCTCGGCCTAAATCCTCAAGCTAAGGATTACCTGCAAAATTAAAAAGAAAGGTGAATTACGAGAACTCAGTGTGTAATCCCCCACACGATCAATAACTGGGCCCGAACCCATTCAGATACCAACTGGGCCTTAGCCCTTACAAAATCAAATTGGGCGAAGCCCCCTTACCGAAATGAACTGGGCCTTAGCCCTTATGGAACAAACTGGGCCTTAGCCCTATTAGCATGGTATAGCAGATAATGAATGCAATGCAATGAAACCAGCCCAGCCTAGTAATCCATCTGCTACACACCACCCGACCAACCAAAACACACCGGTGGGGCTTTCTACAATCAACCTTCGTCCGCTAAACACCATCGATGGCAGTCATGCTGCTCATCGCCGAATTTGTGACAGAGTCACAGAAATATGTGGCATAGCCATTGAAATAATGTGACAAAGTTACCGAAATACACTGCCCCTTTCATCAATATCTTATCCCAATCCCATGCAACATATTATCATAATGTCATGAATGCAAAATATATATCAATGTACATCAGATAGTCGGAACACACCTATAATCATGCTAAGTTATTCGAATGGCATAGTCATAAGTGTTACTTACCTCGTATCTCCAACCTTACCCTTATCTCAATTGCCGTAGCGATTATTTTGACTTTTAGCCAATTCACATATTAAGGCTAAACAAACAAATAAGGGTGTGTGGAATACACACCTGATTACGCGAAGGACTATACACTCCTAATCGCCGTCACTCTGACTAGCAAAAATAACAACGATTTGCCTATCCCAACCAGATGTCGGCTCTCTACCACAACCCGGCAAAAAATCTCGTACCACTGACACCGTACGTCGTTTGAACTTGGGAACAGAGAGTACAAGTCCACTCCCCTCAGGCTCCCATAACACACCCTCCTTAGAATGGCTAGCACTCGCGTCCATGAAGAGAATCTTGATCAGTACAATACTACAGTGAAATCAGCGATTGTCTAACAAAGCAGTTTGGTTAAGGAAGAGTACAACGAAAAGAGACTAATCGTATAGAAACCTCTTACGGAACTCCTTACCTTAATAATCAACACAGATTGGTTTTATCCTCTTGACTGAGTTCCTATATAACTCACGAGTTAGAAATGATGCTCCCCAAAAATGAAGAAGAAATGGCCTTTCGGCCTAAATACTTATATACAGAACGTCCATCCATCACCTATATTCAGCCAAAACTGCTGACAAGAGCTCCAGCTTCCTACAAAAGAACGAACACGCTTCACAGTGGAGAGGGTACTTATGTTCGGCCTAAAAAGAAAGAAGTAACAGGATGACTGATTTGATCGTTAAAAAAGAGAAGAGAAAAACATATGAAGAGAGAAACCGTTACCTTACAACAAGAAAAACTGATTGGAAAGGGACTTTTGGCAACCAAAGGAATCCGAACACCTTGCTTCTTGATGTTCGACTAATAACAAAAGATGAAATATCCAGGTTTAGTTTGACACAGGAGGGGTTTCGGCTCAAGAGTAGAACAAGAGAAAAATGAAAAGAAAAGAAAAGAAAGTGGGCAACTGAGGTTCGGCTAGAGAAGAAAGAAATAGACTCAATGGAAGAATGGAGGAAAAAGATAGATATTTCAGCTATGGAGATCATAAGAGGAAGAGATGAGAGGAGAAAAGATAGAAATGGATGCACAGAGATTTAAAGAAAGGGTTCGGCCAAGAAGTACTTAGGTGACAATAAAAGAAAACGGTGTGAAAAGGGGGAGAAAAGCAATTGAAAATTCGGCAAGAAAGATTGCAACAGAGGAACCCGAAATACTCAAGAGATCAAAATGCACGAATTTGAAAGAAAAGAATAGCTAAAAGCACCTAATGGAAGTTTCGGCACTCTCCCTACACACTAAGACCGAATATGCTAAGATAGAAATGCCTAAGAACTAAAGGGAATTTCGGCACACACCTATACTAGCTAAAAACCAAAAATGCTCCCCCTTAGCACCACCCCACTTTCGGCCCACCACATTCCCATACCAACTCCCACGATACTCTCCACCATTCACTCTCCATCTACCAATTCAAATTGGTTGACCAATTCAAACTCCCCAAGATCCTCTCCTCCACCCATTTGAAATTGTTTGACTCATTCCAAAACCACCATTGTAGAGTCTCAGCCGAATGCCACCTCTTCCCCACCTTGAGCACCAAAAAATTAAATTCCATAGTGCAGTAGATGGGATTCGAACCTTGCTTCCCTTGCTTCCCATGTGACGCCAACTCCACTAGGCCACTCTGCTTCCTTTTGTTAAAACAACACCAACTTTTATACTTAAGTCCTGCCTCCACTAGCTCACCCTCATAAGGTGCCATAAAACCAAAATTTCACCAGGGCCCCGGCTCAACCTCGAGCCTTCCCAAGACCCTGAACATACCCAAATAACAAGCATAGCTGGCCAAATACATGAAGTAGTGCAAAATGTAGAACCCCAAATTTTAGGATGTTACACGAGATGTCCCAGGCATGGTCTTATACGGGGCCTTCCTTATTCGGTGCCGACGTCATGTCCCAGACATGGTCTTATATGGGACCTTCCTTGTCTCATGTTGTGACATACGTATCCTCGTTATTTCGAATCTTCAACCAGGACTTCAACTTAACATATTCTCATCATTTTCTCCTCGAGGCATCATTAGTCGATCTTCATAGATATGATATTCTTTGTCATAATATCAAGCAATTTAAAATATAAAAATACTATGAAGCTTTAATTTCACACAAACTTACCTCGGTACTCATAATAAGGGTGGATGTTCAATTTACTCCACAACTTTGTTCTTGCCTCGGTTTCGGTCTGGGCTTTGTGTTTTTTGATCTACAATAACAATTTCACTTTTTTAATACTCACATTGATTAAATTGACTCATGAATCATACTTTGGAAAAATTACAATTTTGCCCCTAAACTTTCAAATAATTACACTTTTGCCTGTAGGCTTGTAAAATGATTTCCATTCAACTTTCTTGTATTTTAAGCCTAGTCGAATTATTTTTTTAACTACAACAGCCCCCAATTTGGTCCTTTTATGCATTTTTCATGAAAATCACTTAGAAAAAGGTGTTTATCCTACATCAAACTTTCATATTCTTCCATAAATCATCAAAATACATGCATATCATACATGTGTAAATTTTTGAACATAAACCCTAGCTCAAAATTTAGCTAGAAATAGCTAAATCGAGCTACGAGGATCTCAAAAATACGAAGAACATTAAAAACAGGGCTAGGATGCACTTTCTATCAAGCTTGGAAGATGAACAAACCCTAGCTATGTGTTCCTTAGTGAGTTTCGACCATGGGAGAAGAAGATCAACACAATTTTGACTTTGTTTTCCCTTTTTAATCTTTTATTTACCTAATGACAAAAATACCCTTATGGCCTCTTTGTTAAGATTTTTCCTTCCCATGCCCAGTTTTGTCCATCTTAACATGTAATGGTCTAATTGCTAAATAAGGACCTCTAGTAATTTTTATAACTCCATTTCATACTTAAATCTTCTAGAATCTCATATTTTCTAATCTTTTCAATTTAGTCCTAATGGACAATTTAATCACTAATAAATAAAATTTCTTCATGTAAATTTTCACACAATCGTGCAAACACATCATAAGCCTCATAAAACACATTTCTACTTTGGATTTGTGGTCTCGCAACCACTATTTCGACTAGGCCCTAAATCGGGTTGTTACATTTTTCTTTACATATGCCTAATGCTGCTCTCATTGCCATTTGACCTATTCATCTCCCTCAGATGCATCTCTAAACTGCATATCTTATCTGTTAGCTCAACTACGTCATCTAGGACCTTCCTCTTTCCCTTGAACCGTGTTGACACAGAGATTTTGCTTCTTTTTAGGCACACTAGATATCCGTTTTTGAGGGGGAATGGTTGAAAAAGGTTCCTAATTGCAAGCTCTAGGTTTGACCCAACTTGATTTGTATCTCTTCCAATTTCTTCCAAAATCTCAGGTCTTGAACCTAAGCTTCCACCTTGTTTAAACAAGCTGTAGTAGGTATGCATTGATCATACATGTATTAGCTTAGAACCACCAACGAGAAATAATTGATGGCTCCCCATATGCCAATTAAGGGAACACACAAATGACCACCACACCTGATGAGAACAATGCTCTGAATCATCCATGGAGCCCTTTATTCTATTTCTTGGTATGTCAATGTACTAAGGTTTTGGGACCACTCCTCAATTGATTGATTTGTAGGCCACTAACTTTCAAGAAATTCCTTAATAGGCCTGGTCGAAGGAACAAACACCTGACGAAAGCGTTTATAAGGACACCTAAAATGGATTTTCATCCATATGAACAACAACTATGCGCATCATAAGAAATGCCGTCTCCTTTCCTTCTAATGAAATTGAGTGAAATGATAGTTTCAGCTAAGTCTGCTGAAACAGGATTCACCCCTTTTTTCAATTTGAAACAGAAAAATCAGCTAGCTCTACACTCACATATCCCAGAGCTTTTGGGAACATAATCAGCCCATATACAAAAAATACAAACATTGCCAAATGTCAATCACTGTTGGCCTTTCTCATAGCATCCCTAATACCGTGTAACACCCCTAACCCATAACCGTTGCTGATTTAGGGTTAAGAGGAATTACCGAACAATCAAAAACTTTTACAGACATTTCAAAACATAATTTGATAAATCACATCAAAGTGTCCCTTAAATAGGTCTTCGAGACCTTAAACATGCTTTAGAATAAAGCCAGGACTAAATCGAACACATACGAAAATTTTCAAGAATTTAAAATATTTTCAAAGTTATAGAGGTCACACGCCTGTGTGGGCAGACCGTGTGCCTCACACGACCTCAAACACGTCCGTGTGTTTGTGTCGTGTCAAAATAGGGCATACATACTGACTTGTCCACACGACCGTGGACACGCCCATGTTCTTCACCCGTGGTCGCTACTGACTTGCACCACACGACAAGTCACACGCCCGTGCATCTTGTCCATGGTCGAGTCTGACTTGTTTTGAATTACAACCATGAGGGACACGGTCGAGCCACACGCCCATGTGCTCAACTGTGTGCACAATTATAGGCCATTTTCAAGGCCAAAATGCCACCCACACATTGGGTTATCCTTACAAGCACATACAAGCATATTTCTTAACACAATTGGAAACCAAAAACACACCAAATGGTCATCATATTATCCCATTCAATCTCATTTCTAAGCATACCAACTTATATACTAAATAGCTCAACCAATTCACAAATAAACCAAGCATGATTCATCCCTTACCACTTCAACATAACCATCATTCATCAAACACATATACTCACTTTGCATCAATAAGCTGACCATTATTTTTACCATTTTATAACCAGGGAATCATACCAAAACCAAACATCATATAGCATGACTCTTCATTCATTACACAACCATTTAACTAGCCATATCACATGGCTATCCACATATTTCAAACATAACTCAAGGTAACTAGGCTATATATGCCATACTTTAGTATATACATTTTCAAAAGGGTAACGAAATAAGATTGAGTAGTGTGATGACAATTCTTGATGATTCCTCGAGCCTTCAGTAGCTTTGACGATCTATAAAACAGAGCAACACACACAAAGTAAGCTTTCAAAAGCTCAGTAAGCCATATACAGATAAACTTAATATAAAATGCATATAGCCACATTGATACAATGATATTAGTGTTTCTCATTTGTAAATTCATCAGTTATCCTTTGGCTCATTTGTTTAGCCATTACTTACCCACATTTCATAGCTCAAAATATCACTTTACTCATAACCTATTCAAGCATGTATCACTAATTATCACATCAAATCTATACACATATTCACTTACGTAAGCTCATATACACACTTACCTTTCATACACATACATAGTGTACCTTCCAAATGTATCTGAATCGTTTATACATTTCCCATAGACATTCATTTCTCAGACTTGCCCGTTGAACCTTTCGAAAGTAAATAGGATACTCAGAATACTCAGAATATTCACACAATGCCAACGTCCTAGACGTGGTCTTACATGTAACCAAATATCGATGCCACTGTCCCAGACATGGTCTTACACATAAATCTCATATTGATGCCAACGTCCCAGACGTGGTCTTACATGAACTTACATATCGAAAACCTATGTGATGACATAGTAATCCTATCTATTCCTGGGTTCGTACGGGGCTTCTCGGACATTGTTACACTATCGATACATCCTCTATTTTCATATATTTATCATTCTCGTATGCATTCATCACAATGAGATTTCACATGAACATACATAAGTCAATACAAATACATTTATTTGTATATAGAATTTCTTCGATTTCGATTAACGTACGGACTCGACTATTCGATCACTTTCGACTTCCCACAATCTAAATTAGTTTTCTTCAGTTCTTGATCTATACATATTCAAATTTAATCCATTTGTCACCAAATCATTCAATTCAATTGAAAAACACATATTTAGGGCAATTTACAAATTAGCCCTCATAATTTCACATTTTGACATTTTAGTCCCTATTTTACAAAATCACAAAATACACATAATTTTCTTGTACCCATGCTTATCCAAATTCTCTTTAGGTCCCTAGTAACCCATATTGTTCATTTATTTCACAATTTATCCCCTCATAATTTTATTTTCACAATTAAGTCCAAATTACTAAAAATCACCAAAACTCCAAAGACAAAACATGTTAATCTAACACATATATTTCATATTTCATTATCAAACATCACGAAACTCATAGATTCATTAATGGCACTTTTCAAAATCTTCATCAAATCACAAACTTAAAGCATGGGTTTCGAAGTATACAAAGCAACTGTTACAAAAACATAGAAATTATGAAAAACCGATCAAAAACTAACATTAAATCAAAGACATCAATGGCCGAAAGTTTGAAGAGCTCAAACTCTTTCTTTTTCTTTCATAAATAAGTGGAAAAAGATGAACATTCCACGATCTAAATTCTTTTATTATATTATAACCTTATCTTATGTTACTATTATTATTTTATTTTTATAATTAATAAATAAAAGCCATATATAAATCAATATACCGTCCACTATCTTGCTAAATGGCCAATTTACAACATAAGGCCTTATCTTTATAAAGACACATCAATCCGATCATTATTCAATTAGAAAGCTAGTTTTACATTTTATGTGATTTAGTCATTTTCTTTAATTAAGGACACAAACAGAAAAATTAATTCACGAAACTTTAGCACATGCTAAATCACATATCATAGGCACAGACAATAGTATTAAAATATTTTTTTGATGCGGATTTGTGGTCCCGAAACCACTATTCTGACTCCGGTCTAAACCGAACTGTTACAATTCTCCCCCTTAGGGATTTTCGTCCCAGAAAAGCTTACCGTTAAATAGATTTGGATATTATTGTCTCATTATGTCTTCAGGCTCCCATGTATCCTCTTCCACTCTGTTTCGATGCCATAGTACTTTCACTAACGAGATTTTCTTATTTCTCAATTCTTTCACTTCACGAGCTTGGATACAGATCAATTCTTCTTCATAAGTCATATCAAATCAGATTTCAATCTCAGATGGAGAAATCACATGTAATGGATCAGATCTGTATCGACGAAGCACTAACACGTGAAATACATTACGTATCTTTTCTAATTCTAGGGGCAATAATAATCTATATGCAGCAGGTCCAACACGCTCGATAATCTCATACGGCCCGATGAATCTCGAACTCAATTTGCCTTTACGTCTGAATCTGAGTACTTTCTTCCACAGAGACACTTTTAAGAACACATTGTCACCAATATCAAACTCAATGTCTTTTCTTTTCAAATCTACATAGGATTTCTGACTATCCGATACGGCTTTCAGACTATCACGGATCACTTTCACTTTCTATTATGTATCTTTTATCAAATTGACCCCGTCCATCTTATTTCCACTGAGCTCAGTCCAATACAGAAGCATCCAAAATTTATGTCTGTACAAAGCTTCATAGGGTGCCATTTTAATGCTCAACTGAGAATTATTATTATACACAAATTCAATCAATGTCAAGTATAGTCCCCATGTACCATCAAACTCAAGGATGCAACACCTCAACATATCCTCAAGAATCTGAATAATTCGCTCGGATTGACCATCCATTTATGGGTGAAAACCTGTACTGAAATGCAATTTCGTGCCTAAAGCTTCTTGCAGTTTCTCCCATAACCGCGAAGTAAATCTTAGATCTCTATCTGACACAATAGACAGTGGTACCCCGTGCAATCTCACAATCTCAAAAATATACAGCTCAACTTACTTATCAAGTGAGTAATCAAATCGTACTGGAATAAAATGGGTTGATTTCGTCAATCGGTCAACTACTACCCAAATTGCATCTTTCTTTCTTGGAGTCAATAGCAATCCAGAAATAAAGTCCATTGTCACTCTATCCCATTTCCACTAGGGAATCAAAATCGATTGTAGCAAACCAGATGGAACCTGATGTTCAACTTTTACTTGCAGAGAGACAAAGCATTTCGAAACAAAGTCAAATATATATCTTTTCATACCTGTAACAGTCCGGTTTATACCCTAGTCGAAACAGTGGTTTTGGGACCACAAATTCGAGTTAGTATAATATTTTAATATTATTTTCTGTGCTTATGATATGTGATTAAGCATGTGTTAAAGTTTTGTAAGTTAATTTGACTGTCTGTGTGCTTAAATTGATAAAAGGATTGAATTGCATCAAATGCAAACTTAGCATGCTATTTGTTAAGGTATCAATGTGTTGTGGCTTATTAAAGGTGGAGTCCTTATGTGGATATTATACCTTTATTCATAGTAGTGGACATTTATGTCCATCTTATGAATGAATTTTATAAGTATTATTAAAGGTTAATTATGTCATTTGTGCAATAATATGTGTTATACTAAAAACAAGTTAAAAGATGGTGCAAATTCATGTGTTCTTCCACCAAAAAACAAACAAAAGAAAAGAAAGAATGAGAAGTTAGGTTTCGGCTAGCTTTTGATTCAAATTCAAAGTATATTATTAATCGGTTTTTGATAAATTCTACGTTTTTGCAATCGTTGCTTTGTCTTGTATAAAGCCCATGTCTCAATTTTGTTATTTGTTGATGTTTGTGTAAAATGCCATGGATGATATGTGGAGCTTTGAGATGAGTTTAGTTGTTAAATAAAAGATTTGAGCTAGATGAACATACATTGTTCTTGAATTTTTGATGAATTTAGCTAATTAGGGCTAAATTGAGATAATATTATTTTTGAGGACTAAATTGCAAATTTGATGAAAAATATGGGCTTGTATGAGATGTTGGAACATTCAGCCAAGCATGATTATGGGTTGATTTTGTGAATTTGATGTTTTGAGAAAAATGGACTAAATTGATAAATTATGCAAATGTGAGGGTTAATTTGCAAATAGCCCTAAATATATATGTATAGATTGAATTGAATGAATTAGTGAATAAAAAGGGTTAATTCTGAATATGTTGAGATCAAGAACTGAGGAAAACGGACTTAGATTGTGGGAAAGCAAAAGTAACTAAGTAGCCGTTTCCATTCTGATAGATCGAATCCGAGGTACGTCACTATGCAATTAAACGTACTTGTATGAATTTGTAAATGCTCATATGACTAATAATGATAATAAATGTTTATGAGAGGTTGTGCATATGAATTACGAGATAAGGTCGATATAGAGACAATGTCCAAGAAGTCCTGTTCGAACCTAGGAATAGATAGGTTTAGCTATGTCATGACATAGGTATCTGTTCTGTTTTATCATGTAAGACACGTCTGGGATGTGGGCATTGATTTGAGATTTTGTGTAAGACCATGTCTGGGAAGTTGGCATCGATATGAGTTTTACGTGTAAGACCATGTCCGGGACATCGGCATCGTATTGATTCGTGTAAGACCCTGTCTGGGACAGTGGCATCGATATCTGAATGCATATAATACCTCATCTGGGATGTTGGCATTGTACACTATTCCGAGCTTTCTAAGTATCCTACTAAATTCCTAAGGGTACAACGAGCAAGTCTGCAATACGAAATGGCCATGTAAATAGTGAATCCATTACAGGTACGTTGATTCATACACTAAGTGTGTATATAAGGTAAGTTCCTATGTGATCTTACTATGATGATTTTGTATATTTGGATAACATTATGAGATGTGATAGTAAGCATGAAAGAGCATTATATATATGAGACTTTTGAATTGATGAATGTGGCAAATATGGTCAAGTACATGGACCAAAGTATATATATATGATAATTTGGTAAGTGATTTAAATGTGCCAATGTATCTATGAGTATATATGCCCTTTATGCTAGGTTTGTTTGTATATTGACTTAATAAGCTTTTGGAAAGCTTACTCCGTGTGTGTGATTTCTC
Organism: Gossypium bickii; assembly: GCA_025503065.1. NCBI lineage: Eukaryota > Viridiplantae > Streptophyta > Magnoliopsida > Malvales > Malvaceae > Gossypium > Gossypium bickii. The sequence goes on from CP106715.1 coordinate 101,903,039, forward strand.
TGTTTTATAGGTCATCAAAGCTACTGAAGACTCACTACCGTCAAGGATCATCATCACACTAATAAACTCATTTCGGTACACTCTGAAAATGTATAAAGCTAGATATGGCATGTATAGGCTAGTATATTGGTATATGTTGTTATATGAACTTAGCCATGGGATTTGGCTAGAGATAAGTTGAGATTATGAATTATGATCATGATATATGAATCATGTTTTGGCATGGCTAGTTGATTTATGAAATGATCAGGCTTTTGAGTTAAGCAAATGAATGTATTGTACTTTTGTTATATGTTTTGGTCTTGGAAATTGGCATTGTTGAAATGGTTATTGAATGTATAGATTGGATGGTTAATTGGTATGTTCTTGCTTGACATATAGGTATGAAATGAGTTGGCTAACATTGCTTGTAGGTTTGACACAAATGGGTGGAATTTTGGCCTTGAAAAGGGCCTATAATGTCACACAGGCGTGGCACACGGGCGTGCCTGGTGACCGTGGGCTAAGTATATAGCTAGCACAAGAGTACACGGCTTTGCCACACGGGCATGTCTGCTGCCTAGTAGCGGTGTGCTTTTTGACAGGATCGACCACGGTCAGAGTACACAGGCGTGCTTAATGGCCGTGGAAGATAAGTTAGTTTAGACCACGGGGTGGACACACGGGGGTGTCTAGCAACCGTGGGAGGCACACGGCCTGCCCACACGAGTGTGTAATCCCCGAAACCTAGAAAAATTTTAATTTTCCATGAAATTTGGTATGTGTTTCTGATCGCTGAAATCAGAGCTTTAAAATTTATAACAAAGAATAATTGATCGTGGAAACTAACTCTGACAACGATTAAAGACAAGTGTACCTATCGAACAGTAGTATAGCTTAGGCAAGATCGGATATCGAACCCAAAGGAACCAAAAGTATTAATACTAACTTTCCTTTTATTATTTAGCCTTAAAAATAAAGTGAAGTTGTTTTAATCTAAATTAACGAAAACTAAGCTAAGAACACAAAGACAAAAAGAACGAATTGGGAAATAACTTGAAGAAAAACTCAATTGATCATGACGATACCCTCAGGAAGAATCCACCTAGACTTCACTTGTTATCTAACCCTGAATCATATGATTTATTTACTTAGCTTAATCCGTAGGACTCACTAACGTATATTAAACCCTCTCTCGAGGTGAATAACGTCTAACCCTAGGTTAATTAGTGGAACTCTCGTTCTCTTATAATAACCCTCTAGAATAGCAGTAAATCGATCTATGGATTCTCATATTAGGTTTCACCCTAATTCGGCAAAATCTCATAACCCTATCTCTAGGCGTTCGATCAACTCTGCTTAATTACGCTAGATCTACTTTTAAGCAGGGTCTATTCCTCCTTCACCTAAGCACATTAGATTTGGATTAAGCATGCATAATTAAGAACAAACTAAGTAATTATCATATAACTCAAAAATCAAATAACAAGATTCTTCTAGGTTTCATCCCCTTCAGGTATCTGAGGGGTTTAGTTCATAATGAATAACAAAAACATCTCAAGAAAAAAGATAAAACAAAACACAAGAAATTCCTAAAACTCCCTGAAGGAATTGAAGAAGAATTCCGCCGTCTTGAGTATAACTCCGGCTACTTGGGATGGACCAACTGGCTAATCTTCGAGCGATTCCCACAATTCTAACTTTTCCGGCTTGGCTCCTTGGCCTAGCCCAACTCCCGTTTGGGCTTCTGCCGAACTCCCCCCTCAAGTTGCCTCATTGTGTGTTTATATAGGCTTTGAGATGCCTTACTTGGCCCCTAAGTATCATAATTTAAGTAGAATTCCTACTAGGGTGTTTGAATAGGCTTTGGAAGGTGTTTCTTTGCCTCCAAGTATCCTTTCCCGAATGAAATTGCTCTTTCCAGCGACAGGGACACGGCCATGGCACACGTCCGTGGGAATCGTGGCCAGGCCTTGTTCGGACTTTCAAACTTGAGGCACGGCCGTGTCAGTCGGGGGTCAGGCCATGCTCTAGATGATCGGCGAGGCACGGCCATGTGGGATTTGGGCCAGGCCGTGTCGATTTCGTGCTAAGGCCCATTTACTCCTTTTTGGGCCCGTTTTATGTTCTTTTCATCCTCGGGTGCTTTACTGGATATAAGACATGAAAAGAAATGATTAAAAGTAATTAATTACATACTTCAAGGCTTAAATCATCCAAAAGCATGCTAAATCTGAGCTTAAAATATGTTACTTTTACGGTTTATCAAATACCCCCACACTTAAGTTTTTGCTTGTCCTCAAGCAAAATTCTCAACTCATAATTAAAACGAACTTCCTTGATTCATAAAATTCATCAATCATGCCTTATCATAATTCAAAGATAATTCATACATGGATAATTCAACTCGAAGAGTCCTAAATATTCAAACAATCAAAGTGATATATTTTTAGCTTGAAAACTTAGGCGTTTCCCTTTACCTGAGTAGTTACCTCTGATTCAAAATCGGCAAGAGTTGACATCCTCACTAAGGATTCACTCAAATCAATCAAAGTGTTTAAGGTTCAAAATTAAGCACTCAATAAGTCAATCATGAAAAGTTAATCCCATAGGCTTGCATGATAATCAAATCTCCACCACTGTAAAATGAGATGATAGACAAATCAAAAAGGTCTTTACAGGGTTGTAACGGGGCTAGGTTAAGGGTATGGATATAGGCTGAATTAGCAGGTTAGAATCGAGATTGACCTGATAAATTACCTAACTAGAAAAATGAACTAATCTTAGATAATTATATCAATTGAAAACTAATAATACGAGCTTTTTCTTCAAGATTTGAAATTTATAAATATAAGCTCAGCTTAATCATAGAACTAATAATGAACATACTTCTATTTTTTTTTTAGAACAAATCATGTAATAATAGGAAAGAACTTTTACAACTGAAATATAGAACATAGTTAGGTAACTGCTCAAAATCAAATCTCGACAAAAAAAGGTAATCAAGAAGAATGGTAATAACAAATAAAAAAGGCTTTGGGTTAATATTAGTGGGTAAGTCAATGAAAAGGGTTGTTAGGATCAAATGGGTTTACTAGGGGTTAATTTATGAGGGTAAGCCTTTTAGTGGTGTAAGTGGGTTCAATCCTAAGTGCCTTTATCATCTCTGTATATCAAATCAAAAGTGTTGTCTCGACATGTATAATTAATGCAAGTTCTCGAATAACAAATCAATGTTGACACACTCATAATCAAAAAATGAGCATGAAAAAGAATATATGCTCTATAAGGCTCAAAGTCTCACAACAAATTATGGGTTTTTGATGTCAACCTCACAAATTTCAAACTTCAAAGTAATATTCAAATTCAGGTGGACAACCTAGAAAAAAATTTTAATTTTTGAAAAATAGACTTATCATGCTTGATTCTCTAGTATCCTTCAAATTTAATCATCAATGCACAATTATCAATTACTTAATCCAAAACACATAAAAAAGAATCATAAATCAAAGGAAATTTCATTCTAATCATAATATGAGAGACTGACTTTAGAACAAGGCATAATTCAGGGATTTTCAAATAATACTATAGTTAACCCCCCACACTTGAGATGTACATTGCCCCCAATCAACAAAGGTAGATAATTTCAAAATAATCATAAAATCATAAGATAGGGAGAGAAGTGAAACTTCCTGAATTATGGATAAGGTCCTTGGAAGAGGTGGAAAATACGTTGGAGGTGATTATAGGGTAGTGCCTTGAAGCGTTTGAAATTGAATCCTCGAAGGAGCTGGTCGAATTTTATTGTGTCCTAAGCTAAATCTAAATGACATAAATACTAAAAAGAAAATGATAAAATAAAAGCATAAACAATAAAAATGAAAATAAAAAATGAAAATAAGGGTAAAAATAGAAATAAAAATGAAAATAAAAATAACAGTAAATAATTAAATATTGATATGGTCCACGCCCTTGTGTCGACCCGTGGTGTTCACACGGCCACGGCCACGGCCGTGTGCAAGGCCGTGTAGGTATGGAAACCTGCGTCTAAATATGAAAAGAAATTAAACTAAACTAATTAGTAGGGTTAGTGCTCGGGTTGCCTCCCTAGAAGCGCTAGTGTATAGTCTTAAGCTAGGCTTTACCTCTTATTTGTATGGTCAACGTGGTTTAAGGAGGTGAAAATCCTTTTTCATGCGATCAATTCGGTTATGGATATAGAGTTTAAGTCGAGTACTGTTTACCTCAAAAGTGTTAAATTTAGGATTGCTTACCTCGACTTTGCCGTATAGGAAGACATTAAGTACCTCAAAAGTGATTCTTTGTTTGCCTTGAAGTCTAAATTGGTGATTCGAGGGTCTTCCTTATTCAACAATACCTGATCCCCTATTTTAAAGTGTTTTGTTGTTCCTATCAGCTCGTTTGGGGTCTCCTTCGGTTTCACTTCGTGCGATTCCTGTTCCCCTTTGATTTGTGTTTCCTCCTCTTTTAGTTTGTCAACCCTAAGGCTTTGTTCCTTAGGTATTTCTTCTTTGTTGGCACGAGGTCTAAGATCTAGCTCAGCTAAGTGATTTTGCGATGCTTCCCGTAAAGAAGGTTGAACCAAATAATTATCAATAGAATTAACGTTTGTACCTTTATTAATTGATGTCCTAGCTGAGTCAAGAGCTTGAAGAGTGATTGTTTCGCCGTCTTCACGAAGTGTGAGTTCACGAAATTCTTCCTCTGTGTGGTCTTTCTTTATTACATCGGGATATGGCACACGAGGTTGGTACTCTGTAATTACCGATTTTGGTAAATCATGGCACACCTTAACCTTACCTTCACTTACCACAAGTTCTTCCCTAGGGTTTGGTTTGTCTAACCCTTCATTGCTTGGCAAGCTTCCTTGTGGTATTTCTGATATTAGCTTTGCGAGTTGTTTGATTGTATTAGTTACTTCTTTGACTGGCTTAGTAAGTTCCCTGACTCGGTTCTTGTTGCTTTTAAGTGTTTTCTCAGTATTTTGGAAGCGGTTTTCTGTGGCTGCCATGACTTTTGTCAGCATCTCTTCAAAGTGCGACTCCTCTTCTTGTTGGTGAGGTGGTTGTTGAAGGTTTGGAGGAAGTTTCGGTCTTTGGCTATTTTGATCATCCCACGAGAAATTGGGATGGTAACTCCAACCTACATTATAAGTGTCACTATAAAAATTATTTTAAGGTCTAGAATAGTTACCTGTATAGTGAGCTTGCTCGTTTTCCATGCCATATCCATAAGGTGGGTACTCAGGATTCGCCACGCCTCCTAGATTCGAATCATATTGCATTACTAGGTGTACCTGCGAGAGACTATACAAACCATCCATCTTTTTATTCATCATCTCTAGCTGGTTAGATAACCTGGTGAACACGTCAAGGTCGAAGGCAGTGGCTGCTTTAGTAGGAATTGTCCTCATAACTTGCCACTGTTAATTATTCAATGCCATCTTCTCTATAGACTAACATTATCTGCCAAAAGCAAAATAGAGGAAAAATTAACAAAGTAAAAATAAAAATAAAAAATAATAATGAAAATAAATTGCAATAATAATAAAAAATGGCTAAAGGAATAAAAATAGAGCTTTCTTAATATTTTAGTTCCCCGAAATGGCGCCAAAAACTTGATCGCTAAAATCAGAGCTTTAAAATTTATAAAAGAGAATGGTCAATCCTGGAAACTAACTCTGACAACGATTAAAGGCAAGTGTACCTATCGAACAGTAGTATAGCTTAGGCAAGACCGGATATCGAACCCAAAGGTACCAAAAGTATTAATACTAACTTTTTTTTTATTTAGCCTTAAAAATAAAATGAAGTTGTTTTAATCTAAATTAACGACGACTAAGCTAAGAACACAAAGAAAAAAAGAACGAATTGGGAAATAACTTGAAGAAAAACTCAATTGATCATGACGATACCCTCAGGAAGAATCCACCTAGACTTCACTTGTTATCTAACCCTGAATGATATGATTTATTTACTTAGCTTGACCCGTAGGACTCCCTAACGTATATTAAACCCTCTCTCGAGGCGAATAACGTCTAACCCTAGGTTAATTAGTGGAACTCTCGTTCTCTTATAATAATCCTCTAGAATAGTAGTAAATCAATCTATGGATTCCCATATTAGGTTTCACCCTAATCTGGTAAAATATCGTAACCCTATCTCTAGGCGTTCAATCAACTCCGCTTAATTACGCTAGATCTACTCTTAAGCAGGGTCTATTCCTCCTCCACCTAAGCACATCAGATTTGGATTAAACATGCATAATTAAGAACAAACTAAGCAATTATCATATAATTAAAAAGTCAAATAACAAGATTCATATAGGTTTCATCCCCTTCTGGTATCTGAGGGGTTTAGTTCATAATGAATAACGAAAACATCTCAAGAGAAAAGATAAAACAAAACATAAGAAATTCCTAAAACTCCCTGACAGAATTGAAAGAGAATTTTGCCGTCTTGAGTATAACTCCGGCTTCTTGAGATGTATCAACTGGCTAATCTTCGAGCGATTCCCATAATTCTGACCTTTCTGGCTTGGCTCCTTGGCCTAGCTCGACTCCCGTTTCGGCTTCTACCGAACTCCCCCCTCAAGTTGCCTCATTGTGTGTTTATATAGGCTTTGAGATGCCTTACTTGGCCTCAAAGTATCCTAATTTAAGTAGAATTCCTACTGCGGTGTTTGAATAGGCTTTGGAATGTGTTTTTTTACCTCCAAGTATCCTTTCCCGAATGAAATTGCTCTTTCTAGCGATAGGGACATGGCCATAGCACTCGCCTGTGTGAATCGTGGCTAGCCCGTGTTTGGACTTTCTAACTTGAGCCATGGCCGTGTAAGTCAGGGGTCAGGCCGTGCTCTAGATGATCGGCGAGGCACGACTATGTGGGATTTGGGCCAGGCCGTGTTGGTTTCATGCTAAGGCCCATTTACTGCGTTTTGGGCATGTTTTATGTCCTTTTCATCCTCGGGTGCTTTCCTGGATATAAGACATGAAAAGAAAGGATTAAAAGCACCTAATTACATAATTCAAGGCTTAAATCATCCAAAAGCATCCTAAATGTAGGCTTAAAATATGTTACTTTTACGGTTTATCAGTTTCGGTTTAGTCCCGACCCGGATTTATAAGCATGCTTAAGGTCTCGTTGACCGTATTAAGGGACATTACGTTTTAGTTTGATGGATGAATGTATGAATTTCTATAAGTGTTTTTTGATCTGTCTGGTAACGCTTCTAACCCTAATCAGGCGACGGACACGGGATAGGGGTGTTACATTTGGTTGATATCAGGGCTACGGTTTAGCTGATTCTCGGACTAACATAGCGTGTCAGAGTCTAGCTATACATGTCATATATCTAAATTGTGATAGTGTGATGAATCCTGACGTAGAAAATGTGATTTCTATATAGCAATGGATCCTGAAAGAGCTGTAGCTGACAATGTAGAGAGTAATGCACCTACTCCCGCGCAAGGGACAGCGCCCTCTAATTCGTGACCGGCTACGAGCAGTGAAGAGGGAGAAGCTAAACAAGCTTTCTTCCAGATGATGAGTGAGTGGTTCACTCAATTTGTAAAGAATAACCCGACTGTTTCACAACGCTCGCATCCGGTTAATTCCCCTCAAGTATCTAATATACCTCTGACTGCAAATCTGAATCAGTGGAATAAGCCTCCGGTTGACAAATCCGTAAGTGTGGGGCTGAAGAGTTCCGAGCTACTAATGATGATAATGCTGAAAAAGCTGAGTTATGGTTAGAAAATACGATCTGGGTATTTGATGAGACGTCTTTGACTCTGAAAGAGTGTATAAAATGTGTTGTGTCATTACTCTGAGATGCAGCTTATCAATGGTGGAAAACATTGATTTCTGTTGTTTCGAAAGAGCGAGTTACATGAGACTTCTTTCAGATTAAGTTCCGAAAGAAATAGATCAGTGAAAGATTCATCGATCAGAAACGAAAGGAATTTTTATAACTAAAACAGGGCCGAATGACTGTTTCAGAATATGAACGGGAGTTCGTGTAACTGAGTCAATATGCTCGAGAATGTGTATCTTCTGAAGCGAAAATGTGCAAGAGGTTCGAAGATGGTTAGAAATATTTGAACCAGAAATATCTGATCATAAAAGTATGAAATATCTGATGACTCAGAAATATTTGGACCTGCATCAAAGAAGATGGTTAGAGCTATTAAAAGATTATGAGATTGTGATAGATTATCAGCTGGGTAAAGTGAACGTTGTTGCTGATGTGTTGAGTAGAAAATCATTGTTTGCATTACGTGCTTTGAATGCTCAGTTAGATTTGTCTGATGATAGTTCTGTGTTAGCTGAATTAAAAGCGAAACCATTGTTTATACAGCAGATATGTGATACTCAAAAATCTGATAATGAGTTATTAGATAAACGAGCTCAATGTGAATCGAATTCTGAATCTGAATTTCGAGTTATTGATGATTGCTTGAGATTTCGAGGTCGTCTCTGTGTTCCGAGAAATTCGAAATTGATTCAGCTAATTTTGTGTGAAGCTCATAACAGTCGTCTATCTGTTCATCTGGAAAGTACGAAAATGTATCGTGATTTGAAATGACACTATTGGTGGTCTGGTGTGAAACAAGACATTTCTGACTTGGTTTCGAAATGTTTAATCTATCAACAAGTGAAAGCCGAACATCAAGTTCTGTCTGGGTTGCTACAACCGATTCTAATTCCCGAGTGGAAATGGAATAGAGTAACAATGGATTTTGTTTCTGGTTTGCCTCAGATTCCGAGAAAGAAAGATACGATTTGGGTCATAGTTGACCGATTGACGAAATCTACCCATTTTATTCCGGTAAGATCTGATTTCTCACTTGAGAGATTAGCCAAGATTTATATTTCTGAGATTGTTAGATTACACGAGGTGCCACTATCTATTGTGTCTGATAGGGATCCGAGGTTTACATCGAGGTTCTGGAAGACATTGCAAGAAGTTTTAGGCATGAAACTGCATTTCAATACAGCTTTTCATCCGCAAACAGATGGTCAATCCGAACAGATCGTTCAGATTCTCGAAGATATGTTAAGATGTTGTATACTTGAGTTTAACGGTACGTGGGAACAGTATCTGCCATTGATTGAATTTGTATACAATAATAGTTTTCAGTCAAGTATCAAAATGGCACCTTATGAAGCTTTGTGTGGATTTAAATGTCATACACCTCTGTATTGGATTGAGCTTAGTGAAAATAAGCTACATGGGGTTGATTTGATAAAAGACTCGGAACAGAAAGTGAAACTGATCCGAGATTGTTTGAAAGAAGCATTTGATCGTCAGAAGTTTTATGCAGACTTGAAACGAAAAGATATAGAATTTGAGATCGGCGACAAAGTATTTCTGAAAGTGTCTCCGTGGAAGAAAGTGCTTCGATTCAGACGTAAAGGCAAGTTAAGTCCGAGGTTCATCGGACCGTATGAGATCATTGAATGAGTTGGGCCTGTTGCATATAGATTAAGATTGCCCTCTGAACTAGAGAAGATACACAATGTATTTCATGTTTCGATGCTCCGTAGATATCGATCCGACCTGTCACATGTAATTGCTCCCTCTGAAATTGAAATCCAATTAGATGTGACATACGAAGAAGAACAGATCCGTATTTTAGCTCATGAAGAAAAAGAGTTGAGAAACAAGAAAATTCTGTTAGTAAAAGTACTATGGAATCGACACGGAATAGAAGAGGCTGCGTGGGAGCCTGAAGATTCAATGAGACAACAATATCCAAACTTGATTAACGGTAAGATTTTTGGGGACGAAAACCCCTAAGGGGGAGAATTGTAACAGACCGGTTTATACCCTAGTCGGAACAGTGGTTTGGGGACCACAAATTCGAGTTAGTATAATATTTTAATATTATTTTCTGTGCTTATGATATGTGATTAAGCATGTGTTAAAGTTTTGTAAGTTAATTTGACCGTCTGTGTGCTTAAATTGATAAAAGGATTGAATTGCATCAAATGCAAACTTAGCATGCTATTTGTTAAGGTATCAATGTATTGTGGCTTATTAAAGGTGGAGTCCTTATGTGGATATTATACCTTTATTCATAGTAGTGGACATTTATGTCCATCTTATGAATGAATTTTATAAGTATTATTAAAGGTTAATTATGTCATTTGTGCAATAATATGTTTTATATTAAAAACAAGTTAAAAGATGGTGCAAATTCATATGTTCTTCCATCAAAAAACAAACAAAAGAAAAGAAAGAATAAGAAGTTAGGTTTCGGCTAACTTTTGATTCAAATTCAAGGGATGTTTTTAATCGGTTTTTGATAATTTCTACGTTTTTTTGCAATCGTTGCTTTGTCTTCTATCAAACCCATGTCTCAATTTTAAAATGCCATGCATGATATGTTGAGCTTTGAGATTAGTTTAGTTGTTAAATGAAAGATTTGAGCTAGATGAACATACTTTGTTCTTTAATTTTTGATGAATTTAGCAAATTAGGGCTAAATTGAGATAATATTATTTTTGAGGACTAAATTGCAAATTTGGAGAAAAATATGGGCTTGTATGAGATGTAGGAACATTCGGCTAAGCATGAGTATGGGTTGATTTTGTGAATTTGATGTTTTGAGAAAAATGGACTAAATTGATAAATTGTGCAAATGTGAGGGTTAATTTGCAAATAGCCCTAAATATATGTGTGTGGATTGAATTGAATGAATTATTGAATAAAAAGGGTTAATTTTGAATATGAATAAATCAAGTACCAAGGAAAACGGACTTAGATCGCGGGAAAGCGAAAGTAACTGAGTAGCCATTTCCATTCCGATAGATCGAATCTGAGGTAAGTCACATGACTAATAATGATAATGAATGTTTATGAGAGGTTGTGCATATGAATTACGAGATAAGGTCGATATAGCGACAATGTCCGAGAAGTCCCGTTCGAACCTAGGAATAGATAGGTTTAGCTATATCATGACATAGGTATCTGTCTGTTTTATCATGTAAGACCACATCTGGGATGTTGGCGTTGATTTGAGATTTCGTGTAAGACCATGTCTGGGATGCTGGCATCGATATTAGCTTTACGTGTAAGACCATGTCTTGCACATTGGCATTGTACGACTATTCCGAGCTTTCTGAGTATCCTACTAGATTCCTAGCGGTTCAACGGGCAAGTCTGTGACACGAAATGGCCATGTAAATAGTGAATCCATTATAAGTACGTTGATTCATACACTAAGTGTGTATATACGGTAGGTTCCTATGTGATCATACTATGATGATTTTGTATATTTGGATAACATTATGAGATGTGATAGTAAGCATGAAAAAGCTTTGTATATATGAGACTTTTGAATTGATGAATGTGGCAAATATGGCCAAGTACATGGACCAAAGTATATATATGATAATTTGCTAAGTGATTTAAATGTGCCAATGTATTTATGAGTATATATGCCCTCTATGCTAGGTTTGTTTGTATATTGACTTAATAAGCTTTTGGAAAGCTTACTCCCTGTGTTTGATTTCTCTGTTTTATAGGTCGTCAAAGCTACTGAAGGCTCGGGACCGTCAAGGATCATCATCACACTAATAAACTTATTTTGGTACACTTTGAAAATGTATAAAGCTAGATATGGCATGTATAGGCTAGTATATTGGTATATGTTGTTATATGAACTTAGCCATGGGATTTGGCTAGAGATGAGTTGCGATTATGAATTATGATCATGATATATGAATCATGTTTTGGCATGGCTATTTGATTTATGAAATGATCAAGCTTTTGAGTTAAGCAAATGAATGTATTATACTTTTGTTATATGTTTTGGTCTTGGAAATTGGCATTGTTGAAATGGTTATTGAATGTATAGATTGGATGGTTAATTGGTATGCTCTTGCTTGACATATGGGTATGAAATGAGTTGGTTGACATTGCTTGTAGGTATGACCCAAATGGGTGGAATTTTGGCCTTGAAAAGGGCCTATAATGTCACACGGACGTGCCTAGTGACCGTGGGCTAAGTATATAGCTAGCACAAGAGTACACAGCCTTGGCACACAGGCGTGTCTGCTGCCTAGAAGCCGTGTGATTTTTGACAGGATTGACCATGGTCTGAGCACACGGGCGTGCTTAGTTGCCGTGGAAGATAAGTCAGTTTCGACCATAGGGTGGACACACGGGGGTGTCTAGCAACCGTGGGAGGCACACGGCCTGCCCACACGGGCGTGTAACCCCTAAAACCTAGAAAAGTTTTAATTTTCCATGAAATTTGGTATATGTTTTGGTTTAGTCCCAACCCAGATTTAAAAGCATGCTTAAGGTCTCGTTGACCATATTAAGGGACATTACATTTTAGATTGATGGATGAATGTATGAATTTCTGTAAGTGTTTTTCGATCTGTCTGATAACACTCCTAACCCTAATCCGGTTATGGACATGGGATAGGGGTGTTACAATACCAGACCACCAATAGTATGGCTTCAAATCATGATACATCTTTGTACTTCCCATATGAACAAATAAACGACTATTATGAGCTTCATTCAAAATTAACTGAAACAACTTTGGATTTCTCGGAACACAAATCTGATCTCGAAATCCCAAACAACCATCAACATCAATTCGAAATTCTAAGTCAAAGTTCGAATCACACTGAGCTCATTTTGCTATCACTTCATTATCAAGTTTCTGAGTATCACATATATGTTGTAAAAACAACGGTTTCGCTTTCATTTCAGCCAAAACTGAACCATCATCAAACAAGTCTAAATGAGCATTCATAGCACGTTATGCAAACAGTGATTTCCGACTCAATGCATCAGCAACAACATTTGCTTTACCCGGATGATAATCTATCTCAAGCTCATAATCCTTCAACAACTCTAACCATCTTCTCTGTCGTAGATTCAAGTCTTTCTGAGTATTAGGTACTTCAAAATTTTATGAGTTGAAAAGACGTGGCATTTCTCACCGAAAAGATAATGCGAACATAATCGCAGCTAGGTCAAGATCATGTGTAACAGCCCGGTTTAGACCCTAGTCAGAACAGTGGTTTCGGGATCACGAATCTGAGGTTGGAAAAAAATATTTTAATATCAATTTTGATGTTTATAATATGTGAATTAGCATGTGTGAAAGTTTCGAACGAAAATTTTATCATTTGTGTGTTTAATTTGAGAAAAGGCCCTAATCGCATAAAATGTAGAAGATGTGTAGTGGAGATTGACATAAATGGCCTAATATTTGATAGTTAAATGGTTGATTAATTAAAGGGAAAAAGGGTAAAACATGAATTAAAATGTATTGATAATAATAAAACATGAAAATGGCCATTATCATCATCTTTGTTCACCAAATTTAGAAGGAAAAGAATAGGGTTAAGAACTTTTGAATCATTCGACCTTGGTTGAGCAAAATTAAGACCACGAAAGGAAAATTTTGGATCGAGATTGAGGCAAAGACAAAGTACTCGATTAATTGGCTAGTTTCGGTATTTTGACGTCTGAGGTAAGTTCAGATATAATACTAGTTGTTAAATTATATCTATGTGATGTGAACTGAATGAATGTATAATTATTGAATTAGAAATGTTAAATATGAGATTGAGAAATGTGGCACTAAGTGTGCATAATTGAAATCGAAACAGAGATGAATAGCACTGTGTGTGTGAAGTAATGGAAGCTTCAGATTACTGTTTGGCACTGTGTGTGTGATGATGGATTAAGTTTGATTTTGTATCTAAGCACTAAGTGTACGATGTTAATTAATCTTCGACTATGATTTGGGCACTAAGTGTGCGATTGAGTTGAAAAGATATCGAGCAGTGAATGAGATATGGTATCAACCATCAAATATCAAGTATATTTATTAACTAAGTGTTGGCAAAGGTATGTTTGAACCTATGTGGTTGATGATAGTTTTAATGGTTGAATGAATGGATATTTGAGCATATGGTTGATGATGATAATGTACCTAATTTTGCATCTATCTATGAGATGATTTCATTATGTATCGATGTTGCATTATTGAATAGTATGTATTATATTACGAGCTTACTAAGCTTTCAAGCTTACTGTGTGATGCGTTTCTCTATTTTACAGTGTCAGTAGAGCTATCTTGGACCTGGGGATTTTCAGTGACTTGATCACACTATCGGCTATATATTTTGATACTTTTGAAAGATGTACATATTTGGTATATGGCATGTATAGCCTAGAAGTTATGGTATGTTTTGGCAATGTTGGATCTTGCCATGTGATATGGCTAGATGGTTGAATGTTGATGGTGTATATATATAGGCTAAGAAAATGATGAAAGAGCTACGAAATAGTGAGAATGGAAATGGTATGTTTTATATACTTGAATTGGTTGTTGAGAATGATGGATAAAATGTGAACTTATTGTATGAATTACATGGTGCTTGGCTTATTAATTTGAGTTGTGAAAAATGGTGTTTTGGATGGATTTATTTGAGTAGGAATCGAGTGTGGTAGTCAATGATCTAGATAATGATTAAATGGTGCATATTATGGTATGTTTTGGTTGCCATTTGAGGTATAAATGCATTTGATTTGGGGTTTGTAGGTGATTTAAAGTGTGGGTGGCAAGTTTGGCCTTAAAAGTAGCTTATAATTGCCCACATGGTCGAGCACACGGGCGTGTGGCTCAACCGTGTCTTTCGAATATGAAATTTGATACAAGTTAAACTCGACCACGGGCAAGACACACGAGGGTTTGACTGGCTGTGTTTATCAAGTCAGTAGTGACCACGGGTTGGACACACTGGCGTGTGACTGGCCGTGTGGTGCAAGTCAATGTCAACCACAAGTGAGGCACACGGTCGTGTCTCAGACCGTGTGAAAAAGTCAATATGTATACCCTGTTTTGCCACGGCTTGGATGCACAGGCGTGTCCAAGGCCGCGTGCCTTACACGGCCTACCCACACGGGCGTGTGACCTCTGTAACTTAGAAAAATGTTTAAATTTTGTAAATTTTCGTATGTGTTCGGTTTAGTCCCGACCCCTTTCTAGCATGTGAATAAGGTCTCGTAGACCTCATTAAGGGACTCATTGAATATGAACTGTTATGTTTGGATGTGAAATGATATGGAATGTTCAGAAATGATCGGTAATGCCTTTTAACCCTAGTCCGATGATAGTTACGGGTTAGGGTGTTATATTTTATTGGTATCAGCACTACAGTTTAGTCAATTTTCGTACTAACGTAGCGCGTGTGAGTCTAGCTATATGCTATATATATAATTGCGATAGTGTGATGAATCCTGACAGTTAAAATTGTGTTTTCATATAGTAATGGATCTCGATCGAGCAGTTGCTGACGATATAGAGAGTAACGCACCTGCTCCCGCTCAAGAGACAGTGCCAGCCACATCTAGGTCGAATGATGGTAGCCAAGAGCGAGAGGCTAAGCAAGCCTTCTTCTGAATGATGAGTGAGTGGTTTTCAGAGTTCTTTCGACTGAATCCGGCTGCTCCACAACCTCCACCCCCACAAGTACCAGTTATGCCACAAGTTACAGATCCAATCTGATTGAATAAACCTCCTGTGGATATGATCTGAAAGTACGGGGCTGAAGAGTTTAGAGCCACAGCTGATGATGATGTCGAGTGAGCCTAGTTCTGGCTCGAGAATACTATTAGAGTGTTTGATGAAATGTTATTGCACCTGATGAATGCATTAAATGTGCAGTTTCCTTGTTGAGAGATACGTCATATAACTGGTGGAAGATAATTATATCTGTGGTTTCGAGAGAGAGAATCACCTAGGATTTCTTTCAAGTTGAATTTCGAAAGAAGTATATCAGTCAACGATTCATAGATCAGAAACGTAAAGTATTTCTAAAACTGAAGCAAGGCCGTATGTCAGTCACTGAGTATGAATAGTAGTTTGTGAGACTGAGCCAATATGCGCGAGAATGTGTTTCAATCGAAAACGTTTTATTGAAGGCCTGGATGAAGACATTAAATTGCTGGTTGGAACATTTGACATAAATGAATTTGTTTTATTAGTTGAAAGAGCCTGCAAAGCCGAGGAGCTTAGCAAAGAAAAGAAGAAAGCAGATTCTGAGGCCAGAGATGAAAGAAAAAGATCAATGAGTAAGTCATTTCAACCTTTGACAAAAAGATTTAGAGATGCAACCAATCGTTCAAATGCTTCATTTGGACATTCGGGTAGAGAACGTGCAAGACAAAGTGTTGGTCCTAAAACTCAAGCTCTAATTGAATCAAGTGTTGGTAGTGTCAAAAGTAACATGCCTTAGTGTAGACAGTGTGGAAGACGACACGTTGGAGAATGCTGGGGCAAGTACAATAATAGAACTTGTTAAAAATGTGGATTACGAGATCATTTCATTTGAGATTGCCCAGAGTTAGCTGAAAAAGATAATGTTCAAAGTGCAAGATCGAGTAATGTGATGGCTAGAGGTAGACCTCCCAGAAACATCGAAAATGTCAGTGGTATTTGGAAAGAGACAACGGATATAGCTGTGAGATTCGAGGCGAGAGCACATGCCCGAGCCTATGCTATATGCGCACGAGAAGAAATGTCATTTCCAGATGTCATCACTGGTACTTTCACTCTATTTGATACTATGTGATTGCATTGATAGATCCAGGTTCTACCCATTCTTATGTGTGTGTGAATCTAGTATCAAGTAAGACTCTACCTGTTCAGTCTATTGAATTTGTGATTAGAGTATCGAACCCCTTAGGCAAGTGAGTCTTGGTGGATAAAGTGTGCAAGAACTGTCCGTTGATGTTTCGAGATATTTGCTTTCTAGCTAATTTGATGTTGCTACTTTTTGATAAATTTGATATTATTTTGGGTATGGATTGGCTCACTTTGCATAATGCTATTGTGAATTGTAAACGAAAGAGCATTGATTTGAGAAGTCAGAATGGTGAGATGGTTCGTATTGAATTCGGTGATTTGAATGGGTTATCAGTTGTTATATCGTCAAGGAAAGCTTTGAATTATGTAAAAAAAGGGTTGTGAAGCTTATCTTGCTTATGTGATAGATACAAAAGTGACCGAAAAGAAAGTTGAATCTGTACCCGTAGTAGGTGAGTTTCTAGATGTGTTTCCTGAAGAACTACTGGGATTACCTCCAATATGAGAAGTCGAGTTTGCTATTATTTTAGTGCCGGGGACGACTCCTATTTCAATAGCTCCGTATAGAATGGCACCAATAGAATTGAAAGAATTAAAGTCATAGTTGCAAGAGTTGACCGATAGAGGATTTGCTCGACCAAGTTTTTCACCCTGGGGTGCTCTTGTGTTGTTTGTGAAAAAGAAAGACAACACTATGAGGATGTGTATTGATTACCGTTAGTTTAACAAAGTGAAAATAAAGAATAAGTATCCCCTACCACGTATTGATGATTTGTTTAATCAGCTGAAAAGAGCTACAGTGTTTTCAAAAATAGATTTGAGATCGGGCTATTATCAGTTGAGAGTTAAAGAATCAGATGTACCAAAGACTGCCTTCAAAACAAGGTACGGACATTATGAATTCTTAGCTATGCCTTTTAGACTAATGAATGCTCCTGCAATGTTTATGGATTTGATGAATCGGATATTCAGACCGTATTTAGATCACTTTGTTGTGGTGTTTATTGATGATATTCTAATTTATTCCTGTAATGAGACGCAACATGTCGAGCATTTGAGAATTGTGTCACAGACTCTGCGGGAGAAGCAATTGTATGCAAAGTTTAGTAAATGTGAATTTTAGCTGCGTGAGGTTGGTTTTCTGGGACATATTGTATCAACTGCGGGAATACGAGTTGATCCGAATAAGATTTCAGCTATTCTTGAATGGAAGCCTCTGAAAAATGTGTCTGAAGTCCGTAGTTTTTTGGGATTAGCGGGATATTATAGGCGGTTTGTAAAAGGCTTCTCGATGATTGTGACTCTGTTGACGAAATTGCTACAGAAAGATTTTAAATTCGAGTGGTCAGAAAAGTGCCAGCTGGGTTCTGAACAATTGAAAACCTTGTTAACAGAGGCGCTTGTGTTAGTTCAACCTGAATCGGATAAAGAATTCATAGTTTATAGTGATGCATCGTTGAATGGTTTGGGCTGTGTGTTGAGGCAAGAAGGCAATGTCATTGCTTATGCTTCGAGACAATTAAAGCCGCATGAAAAAGAACTATCTGATGCATGATCTTGAATTAGCCGAATTGTATTTGCATTGAAGATTTGGTGTCACTATTTATTTGGTGAGAAATGTCATATTTTTACTGATCACAAGAGTTTGAAATATCTGATGACTCAGAAAGAATTACATTTGAGACATCAGAGATGGTTAGAATTACTAAAAGACTATGAGTTAATAATTGATTATCATCCAGGCAAACCTAATGTTGTTGTTGATGCTTTGAGTCGAAAGTCTTTATGTGCTTTGCGAGCTATGAGTACTCAAATAGATCTATGTGATAATGGTTCAATTTTGGCTGAGTTGAAAGTAAGACCGATGTTTATACGTCAGATTTGTGATGCCTAGAAAAGTGATGATGAGATGATAGCAAAACGAGCTCAATGTGATTTGAATTCTGATTCGGAATATTGAGTTGATAGTGATGATTCTTTGAGATTCAGAGATCGGATTTGTGTTCTGAAAAATTCAGAGTTGATTCAGTTAATTTTGAATGAAGCTCATAATAGTCGTTTGACTGTTCACCCGGGGAGTACAAAAATGTACAATGATTTGAAACAGTTTTATTGGTGGCATGGTATAAAATGGGACATCACAAGGTTTGTTTCGAAATGCTTGGTTTGTCAGCAAGTTAAAGCTGAACATCAGGTTCCATCCTGTTTGCTACAACCGATTATGATTCCTGAGCGGAAATGGGAAAGAATCATGATGGGCTTTGAGTCGGGGTTGCCTTTATCTCCAGGAAAGAAAGATGCAATCTGAGTGATAGTTTATAGATTTACGAAATCATCTCATTTTGTTTCGGTGAGAACAAATTATTCACTTGATAAATTAGTTGAATTGTATATTGCTGAGATTGTGAGATTGCACGGGGTGCCACTATCTATTGTATCTGACAGAGACCCGAGATTTACGTCGCGATTTTGGAAGAAATTTTAAGAGGCTTTAGGCACAAAGTTGCATTTTAGTACTGCCTTTCCTCCGTAAACGGATGGTCAGTCTGACCGGATCATTCTGGTTCTCAAAGATATGTTGAGATGTTGTATTCTTGAATTTGAGAATACGTGGGAAAGACATTTACCGTTAATTAAGTTTGCGTACAACAACAGTTTTCAATATAACACTAAAATGGCACTGTACGAGGCTCTTTACGGTCGAAAATGTCGAACTCCATTGTATTGGACTGAGCTGAGTGAGAATAAGATTCATGAGGTTGATTTAATAAAAGAGACTGAGCAGAAAGTGAAAGTGAATCGTGACAGTTTGAAAGTGGCTTCAGATCGTCAGAAGAAACGGAAAGATATTGAATTTGAGGTTGGTGAAATAGTGTTTTTGAAAGTGTCTCCGTGAACGAAAATACTTCGATTTGGTCAAAAAGGCAAGCTGTGTCTGAGTTTCATCTGGCCGTATGAAATCATTGAACAAATAGGGCCAGTTGCTTATAGATTGATGTTACCACCTGAGTTAGAAAAGATTCATAATGTGTTTCATGTGTCAATGCTTCGACGGTACAGATCTGATCCGTCTCATGGGACTGCTCCTACTGAGGTTGAAATTTACTAAGATTTGTTGTATAGTGAATAACCGATCCAAATTTTTGTACGAAAGATCAAAGAATTGAGAAATAAGAAAATTTCCTTAGTGAAAGTGTTGTGGCACAAACACGGAGTAGAAGAGGCTACGTGGGAGCCTGAATATGTTATGAGAGAGCAATATCCGAACCTATTCACTGGTAAGATTTTCGAGGACGAAAATCCCTAAAGGGGAGAGTTGTAATAGCTCGGTTTAGACCCTAGTCGGAACAATGGTTTCGGGACCACAAATTCGAGGTTGGAAAAAAATAGTTTAATATTAATTTTGATGTTTATAATATGTGAATTAGCATGTATGAAAGTTTCGTACGACAGTTTTATCGTTTTTGTGTTTATTCTGAGAAAAAGGACCAAATCACATAAATGTAAAAGTTGTATTGTTTGTTAAAGTGTTTATTTGTCATGGATTTCTAAATAATAAGTCCTTATGTTGTAATTGGACCATGGATAGTGGAGATTGACATAGATGGCCTAATATTTGATAGTTCAATGGTTGATTAATTAAAGGTCAAAAGGGCAAAACATGAATTAAAATGTATTAATAATAATAAAACATGAAAATGGCCATTATCATCATCTTTTTTAACCAAATTTAGAAGGAAAAGAATAGGGTTAAGAACTTTTGAAGCATTCGGCCTTGGTTGAGCAAAATTAAGACCAAGAAAGGAGAAATTCGGATCGAGATCGAGGCAAAGACAAAGTACTCGATTAATCGGCTAGTTTCGGTATTTCGACGTCTGAGGTAAGTTCGGATATAATACTAGTTGTTAAATTATATCTATGTGATTTGAATTGAATGAATGTATAATTATTGAATTCGAAATGTTAAATATGAGATTGAGAATTGTGGCACTAAGTGTGCGTAATTGAAATCGAGATAGAAATGAATAGCACTGTGTGTGCGAAGTAATGGAAGCTTCGGCTTTACTGTTTGGCAATGTCTAGTACGATGCCGAATTAAGTTCAATTTTGTATCTAAGCACTAAGTATGCGATTTTAATTAATCTTCAGCTGTGATTTGGGCACTAAGTGTGCGATTGAGTTGAAAAGATATTGAGCAATGAATGAGAAATGGTATCGAGCATCGAATATCAAGTACGTTTATTAACTATGTAACATCCTAGATTAGGGGTTATGCGTTCGAGCATAATTCAAGTGTTAGCATGCTTTAGTGAATGCTTGGATGTGTTTTAGGGGTTCCTAAAACTTTACGATGAAAGAGGATGCTTTGGAAAAATTATGAAATTTTAAGTCTTAAGGAGAAGCTAGGCTGAAGAAGCCTTAAGGAAAGTTTGCATGGGATTTATGACACAAGGAAGCCGTGTGGTAAAGTGGCAAGGGACGCCACCTAGGTGTTGGGGAGTTTGCATCACTTGGAGTGCCCAGAGGAAGAGGTTCGAGCTGCAGGAATCGCACTTGGGAGTTTTTATTTTTAGCGTTAAAGGGGAGCAAGGCCAGGGAGGCCTTAAGGGAAAAATCTTAGGCGTGTTTGGCATAAAACAGGCCTTGGTAAAGTGGCTGCAAGGCGCCACTTAAGGGCCTGGAAGTGACGAGTGGTGCAGGTCTTGAGTTCGAGCAACGTAGGAAGCAATGGACTTTTATTTTTGGCGTTAAAAGGGGATTGGGCTAAGGAGGCCTTAAGAATAATTGCGAGTGATTTTGGACATAAAAGCGAGCTTGATAAAGTGGCTGGTAGCGTGTGGGGGTTCCAGCCGGTCACATGTATGAGTCTTGGGGGCAGCAGAAGCGTGTTTTATTTTTGCAAGTTGGCGTTAAGGGAGAAGGAGGCTTTAAAATAAAGTGTGGCGAGTTTATATCATAAAAAAATGCCATCGCAGAGTGGCTTGGGGCGCTATATGTGGCTTGCGGCAATGAGGGCCCAGGTTCGAGTTGCGAAGGAAGCCACAAAGGGCATTTTATTTTTGTGCGGCAAGAAGGCGCTTGGGCTAAGTAGGTCTTAAAATAAGTTCAGGGTGAATTATGTCACAAAAAGGCGCCTTGACAAAGTGGCCTGGGGCGTTACCTGCAGTTAAGGGTTCCAATAGGTCTCGGGTTCAAGGCGTGTGAGCAGTAGTTGGGTGTTTTATTTTTGGCTTTTGGCACCAAGAGAGAAGGAAGTAATGGACGGCAATTGGACTTCTAATTGGGTAAGGATTAAGCTGGATTTTATTTTGAATTTCGGCTAGGATATAGGTTAAAGGTAGTGTTATTTTATTTATTTTAAGTTGGTAGATATAGGAGATAATTATGTGATTGTTTATTTTGAATAGGTAAGTGATAATGGTTGTTTTATTTTATTTATTTTAGATAATTGAGGTTTTATTTTATTTAGTTTAAATAAGTAGATAATGGATAAGTGGGAGTTTATTTTATTTTTTTTAAGTGTATAGATAGGAGATAAGTGTGGCCTTATTTTATTTATTTTTGAATAAGTGTGGATTATTTTAATTTAGTTTAAGTAGGTAGATAAGAGGATAATTGTAGATTTATTTGTTAATTTTTGAATGAGAATTAGAAAGGTAAAATAGGAGATTGATTTGGAGTTTGATAAGAGCAAGGATGTAGTAGCCGAATTCTTTATAAGGGGGAGTAATCATCCTTCATATCTTTTTCTTCTTTAATTTTCTTTGTGCCGAAATTCCCCTACTCCTCTCCTCTTCTTCCTTATTTTCTTTCAACACCAAATTCCTTCCTATTTCTTGAAAGTCGAATACCCTTTTGCCATTAAGAGTGGTTGTCGAATATTCCAACCTCATTAGAGGGCGTAGCCGAACCTTGTAAGTGCTCCTACTCCCATCTGTATAAAAAAGCCATAGCTGAATATCAAGTACCCTTATTCTCCTTCTTCTGTCGCAAGTCTCAAAAGCCGGAAGTCACGCACTTTTCCCTCTTGTCGACTATTCTCTTTTGTCTCTCCAAGGAAGCGATAGTGGTAAGTATTTCTTTAAGCAATCGGTTTTATTCTTCTCTTCATGGATGTGCCGAAACCATGTGTGGGCTTAGATTTATGTGAGATGGCCGAATGGCTTTAGTGCCATAATAAGTGTGTTTGTTGTGTAGCTAACGGTAAGGGTGTACTAAGGAGTTTTCGGGACTTGATTCATCAAAGCAAGCAAGGGACAAATCGATAGAAGTGTATAGCAAAGCCTTTGGGATTTGGTAAGAGACCAAATCGGCATTAAGGGAGGAGGAAAAACTCCGTTCATCGTGTTAGAATCAAATAGTTCGGGATTTCGCTAAATAGTCAGGTGTGTGTAGTTAACCTACCGTTTTCCGGGTTTATGATGGTATGTGATATCTGTATGTGTGTTATGAATGTGCTAACTAGTGCAGTGGAAATTGCGATATGGATACCCTCAAGGGTATGTCGATAATCCAGTAAGTACCAAATCTGATGGAATGTGTTTATTAATATGAATATGTGCCAATATTCTTGGTGAACATACTTATGCATTATTATATTATATCATTATTTTATGTTACATGTGCATGTGTTGGGATATGAAAGAAGGTACGGGTGTACTTCGAGTACGTGGTTTAATGTTAGCCTTGAGCTACATCGTGGATTGACATTGACTGAGGTCACGTTGTGGATTAATTGCGATTTAGTTCGCGTGGTTTGATGAGTAGCTATGTGCCTCATCGTGGTTGATATCGGCTATGTGCCATATCGTGGTTGATGAGTGACTATGTGTCCCATCGTGGTTTTGGTGTTAGCTACAGCTACATCGTGGTTGATGATTGCCTTTGGAGTGAAAAGGAGAGGGTGATTTGATAATCCCCTGGTGTGTGGTAGGCTGGATAAGGGGGTGTGTAGAGGATGGACCCTAGGCTGGGTTGGGCATCATAATTGCATAACCCTGCATGTGAATATATGTGAAAATGGGCCAAGCCCAATATGTGATGTGGATTAATGTGAAATGGGCCAAGCCCAGTATGTGGAAACATGTGGTTAATTACACGGTTCTAGGAATGTGATAAGGTTATGGGCCAAGCCCAATATGTGAACTCTATGTGATGTGGATATGGGCCAAGCCCAATAAGTGAATACATGTGAATAAGTTGCATTACTATTTGTTAAATGGGTTATTACATGGTTTGACATGTGGGTGGAATTCAGTGGATTAATTACACACTGAGTCTGTATGACTCACCCAACTTTTTACCAACATCGCAGGTGATGTATGATGATCGGACCGGGTTGGAGTGGATACAAGGTGGCCCATGCAAAAGATATTCTAATTAATTAAGTATTTATATTTTCAGTATTTTGATTAAGTGTTTATTGTAATAAGGCCCATTAAAGTATTTAAGTATTTTTATTAAGTACTTATAATATTTGTTATTATTTTTATTATGGCTTGATTAAATTAAATTATTATTTGCAAATGGGTATATTTTTCTTAAATTTATGTATAATCAAGTTTCAATCCGGATAATTTTATAACCACTTAATTTTTACTTAAGAATGTTTTAAATTACGAAAATGTTTTATTAAAGGCAACAAATTTTTAACGGTTTCTACTTTTAAGTAAGAAGATTTTCAAACGTTTTCCGTAGTGGCATTTCAAATTCGATCGTAACGAATGGGCCGGGTTTGGGGTGTTACAAACTATATGTTCGCAAAGGTATGTTTGAACCTATGTGGTTGATGATAGTTTTAATGGTTGAATGAATGGATATTTGAGCATATGGTTGAGGATGATAATGTACCTAATTCTGTACCTATCTATGTGAAGATTTAATTATGTATTGATGTTGCATTATTGAGTAGTATGTATTATATTACGAACATACTAAGCTTTCAAGCTTACTGTGTGATGTGTTTTACTATTTTACAGTGTTAATAAAGCTAGCTCGTACCAGGGGATTGTCAGTGACTTGATTACACTATTGGCTATATATTTTAGTACTTTTGAAAGATGTACATATTTGGTATATGGCATGTATAGGTTAGAAGTTATGGTATGTTTTGGTAATGTTGGATTTTGCCATTTGATATGGCTAGATGGTTGAATGTTGATGGTGTATATATGTAGGCTAAGAAATGATGAAAGAGTTATGAAATAGTGAGAATGGAAATGGTATGTTTTATATACTTGAATTGGTTGTTGAGAATGATGGATAAAATGTGAACTTGTAGTATGAATTACATGGTGCTTGGCTTATATGATTTGAGTTGTGAAAATTGATGTTTTGGATGGATTTATTTGAGTAGGAATTGAGTGTAGTAGTAAATGATCTAGATAATGATTAAATGGTGCATATTATGGTATGTTTTGGTTGCCATTTGAGGTATAAATGCCTTTGATTTGGGGTTTGTAGGTGATTCAAAGTGTGGGTGGCAAGTTTGGCCTTGAAAATGGCCTATAATTGCCCATACAGGCGTGTGGCTCGACCGTGTCTTTCGAATTTGAAATTTGATACAATTCAGACTCGACCACGGGCTGGACACACGTGCGTGTGACTGGCCGTGTCGTGCAAGTTAATGTCGATCACGGGTGAGGCACACGGGCGTGTCTCAGACCGTGTGAACAAGTTAGTATATATCCCTGTTTTGCCACAGCTTGGACGCATGGGCATGTCCTACCCACACGGGCGTGTGACCTCTGTAACTTAGAAAAATGTTTAAATTTTGAAATTTTTCGTATGTGTTCAGTTTAGTCCTGACCACTTTCTAGCATGTGAATAAGGTCTCGTAGACCTCATTATGGGACTCATTGAATATGAACTGTTATGTTTGGATGTGAAATGATATGGAATGTCTGAAAATGATTGGTAATGCCTTTTAACCCTAGTCCGACGGCGGTTACGGGTTAGGGGTGTTACATCAGGTGTTGGGTAATTCTTTTCATGCGGCTTCAACTGTCTCGAGGCATAAGCTATAATTTTTCCTTCCTGCATCAGAACACAACCCAGACCGTTCAACGAAACATCACTGTAAATCACAAATTCTTTACCCGATTCTGGTTGTACCAAAACTAGAGCTTCAGTCAACAATGTTTTCACCTGACCAAAGCTTTTCTGACATTTATCGGACTATTCAAATCTCACATCTTTCTGAAGCAATCTAGTCAACGGAGTAGCTTCATTGAGAATCCTTTTACAAACCGACGATAATAACCAGGGAGTCCCAAAAAGCTACGGACTTCAGACACATTCTTCGGAGGTTTCCATTCCAAAATAGCAGAAATCTTACTCGGATAAATTCAAATACTAGATGCTGACACAATATGTCCTAGAAAACCAACTTCATGCAACCAGAATTCACATTTACTGAACTTTGCATACAATTGCTTATCCCGCAGAGTTTGCAAAACAATTCTCAGATGCTCAACATGCTCAATCTCATCACGTGAATAAATTAAAATGTCGTCAATGAACACAACAACAAATCGATCTAAATATGGTCTAAAAATTCTGTTCATCAAATCCATAAAAACATTAGGAGCATATGTTAGTCCGAAAGGCATAACCAAAAACTCATTCTGAAAGCAGTTTTCGGAATGTTTGAATCTTTTACTCGCAACTAATAATATCCTGATCTCAGATCTACCTTTGAAAAGACAGTGGCTCCTTTCAATTGATCAAATAAATTATAGATTTTGGGCAGTGGATATTTGTTCTTTATAGTCACTTTGTTCAACTGATGATAATCATTGCACATTCTCATCATGCCATCTTTCTTTTTCATAAACAGAACAAGAGCACCCCAAGGCGAGAACCTCGGTCTTGCAAATCCTCTATCTGTCAACTCTAGCAAGTGTGACTTTAACTCTTTCAACTCTATTGGAGGCATTCTATATGGAGCTATCAAAATTGGAGTCGTTCCTAGTAACAAATCAATACCAAATTCAACTTCACGTATCGGAGGTAATCTCGGTAATTCTTCAGGAAATACATCAAGGAATTCACAAACCATAGGCACAGATTCAACTTTCCTTTCAGTTACTTTCGAGTCAATCACATAAGCAAAATAAGCTTCATGACCCTTTTTCAAATAATTCTAAGTTTTCATCACTGATATCACAGCAGGTAACCCATTCAAATCATTTGACTCAATCTGAACTATTTCTTCATTCTGACATCTCAAATCAATAGTCTTTCTTTCGCAATTCACAACAGAATCGAGCAATGTCAACCAGTCCACACCCAAAATTATATTGAATTCATCAAAAGGGTAATAGCATCAGATCAGCAAGAAAACAAACATCTCGAAAAATCAACGGACAATTCTTGCATACTTTGTCAACCAGGATAGTTTTACCTAAGGGGTTCGATACTCTAATAACAAATTCGGTAGACTCTACAGGCAAAGTCTTACTGGATACTAAGTTCATGCATATATACGAATGTGTAGAACCTGGGTCTATCAATGTAATTACAGAAGTATCATAAAGAGTAAATGTACCTGTTAAAACATCCGGAGATGAAGTTTCCTCACGAGCTCGGATGGCATATGCTCTAGCAGACGCTCTAACTTCAGATCTCACAACAGTGTCTTTTGTAGTTCTTTGACTACCACTAACATTTCTTGCATTTCGAGAAGGTCTACCTCTCGCTGAAACATTATTAGATCTCAGATTCTGAACAATCTCTTACTCAACAGACTCTGGGCAATCACGGATGAAATGATCTAACGATATACATCTGAAACGAGCTCGATCATTCAATCTACAACTTCCTGGATGCCTTTTACCACAATGCTTACATCCAGGTCACTCAGATCAGACATTTCCAACACTGGCCATTGAAGTAGCAGGAGCTTTGAAATTTGACTGTGATCTAGCTCGATCTTTGTTTAATTGTCCCCCATTAGCCTTTGATCGGGTTTGTTCATCTCTGAATTTCTTTGAAGCAGAGTGAAATGTTTTACTCGGAAATCTCTTTCTCACATCTCTAGCTTCAAAGTCAGCTTTTCTTTTCTATTTCTCAAGTGCCTCAACTTTGCAAGCTCGTTCAACCAGTACTACCAACTCTTTTATCTCAAGTATGCCAACTAACAGTTCAATATTCTCGTTCAGACCATCTTCAAATATTTTGCACATTATTTCCTCGGTCGATACACATTCCTGAGCATATTGACTAAATCTCATGAATTCTCTTTCATACTCGGTGACAGACATGCGACCTCCAGGAATTCCTTTCATTTTCGATTAATAAATCTCTGACTAATGTATTTCTTTCGGAACTCAGTCTGAAAGAAATCCCATGTAACCCGTTCTTTCGGAATAACAAAAATCAAGGTCTTCTGGCATTGATATGCTACATCTCGTAGCAAGGAACAACACACTTTATACACTCTTCAGGACTCAACGACATCTCATCGAATACTCGGATAGTGTTCTCTAACCAAAACTCAACTTTCTCAGCATCATCATCACTATTGGCCCAAAACTCTTCAGCCCCATATTTACGGATTTTGTCGACCGAAAGTTTATTCAACTTATTCATACTCATAACCGGAGGCACAACTGAGGTCTGAGGGGGATTAGGCGGGGGCGGAGGTTGTGAAATAGTCGGATTATTTCTTTCGTACTGAGTGAACCACTCGTTCATCATTTGGAAGAAATCTTGTTTAACTTCTCTCTCTTGACAGCTAGTAGTTGGTGTTGAATCATATGACGTTGTCCCTTGAGCGGGAGTAGGCGCGTTACTTTCTACATCGTCAGCTACGGCACCTTTGGGATCCATTACTATACAATAAACACATTTTAAATGTCAGGATTCATCACACTATCACATTTCTTATATAGCTAAGCTCTCACACGCTACGTTAGTCTGAGAATTGACTAAACCGTGGCTCTAATACCAATCAAATGTAACACCCCTAACCCGTAACTGTCGCTGGTTAAGGGTTAAGAGGCATTACCGGACAATCGACTTTTACAGACATTTCAAAACATAATTTGACAAATCACATCAAAGTGTCCCTTAAATAGGTCTTCGAGACCTTAAACATACTTTAGAATAGGGCCGAGACTAAGCCAAACACATACGAAAATTCTCAAAAATTTAAAAGTTTTTCAAAGTTACAGAGGTCACATGCCTGTGTGGGCAGGCCGTGTGCCTTACACGGCCTCAGACACGCCCGTGTGTCTAAGTCGTGTCAAAACAGGGCATACATACTGACTTTTCCACAGGGCCAGTCACACGCCCGTGTGTCCAGCCCGTGGTTGCTACTGACTTGATCCACACGGCCAGTCACACACCTGTGTGCCTTGCCTGTGGTTGAGTCTGACTTGTTTTGAATTACAACCACGAGGGACACGATCGAGCCATATGCCCGTGTGCTCAACCGTGTGGGCAATTATATGCCATTTTCAAGGCCAAAATGCCACCCACACATTAGGTTATCCCTAAAGCACATACAAGCATATTTTTTAACACAATTAGCAACCAAAAACACACTAAATGGTCATCATATTATCCCATTCAATCCCATTTCTAAGCATACCAACTTATATACTAAATAGCTCAACCAATTCACAAATAAACCAAGCATGATTCATCCCCAACTTACCATTTCAACATAACCATCATTCATCAAACACATATACTCACTTTGCATCAATAAGCTTACCATTATCTTGACTATTTCATAACCATGGAATCATACCAAAACCAAACATCATATAGCATGACTCTTCATTCATTACACAACCATTTACCTAGTCATATCACATGGCTATCCACATATTTCAAACATAACTCAAGGTAACTAGCCTATACATATCATACTTTAGTATATACATTTTCAAAAGGGTACCAAAATAAGATTGAGTAGTGTATTGACGATCCTCGGCGGTTTCCCGAGCCTTCAGTAGCTTTGACGATCTATAAAAGAACGGAAACACACACAAAGAAAGCTTTCAAAAGCTTAGTAAGCCATATACAAATAAACTTAATATAAAATGCACGTAGCCAAATTAATACAATGATATTAATGTTTCTCATTTGCAAAATGATCACATATCCTTTGGCTCATTTGTTTAGCCATTACTTTACCCACATTTCATAGCTCAAAATATCACTTTACTCATAACTCATTCAAGCATGTATCACATATTATCACATCAAATCTATACACATATTCACTTAAGTAAGCTCATATAAACACTTACCTTTCATACACATACAAAGTGTACCTTCCAAACGTACCTGAATCGTTTATACATTTCCCATAGACATTCATTTCTTAGACTTGCCCGTTGAATCGTTTGGAAGTAAACAGGATACTCAGAATACTCAGAATAGTCGCACAATTCCAACATCCCAGACGTGGTCTTACATGTAACCAAATATCGATGCCACTATCCCTGACATTGTCTTACACGAATCAATATGATGCCAATGTCCTAGACATGGTCTTACACGTAAATCTCATATCGATGCGAATGTCCCAAATGTGGTCTTACATGATCTCACATATCGGAAACCTATGTCATGACATATGTAACCCTATCTATTCTTAGGTTCGTACGGGGCTTCTCGGACATTGTTACACTATCGATACATCCTCTATTTTCATATATTTATCATTCTTGTACGCATTCATCAGAATGAGATTTCACATGACCATACATAAATCAATTTAAATACATTTATTTGTATATAGATTTGCCTTGAATTCGGTTAACGTACGGACTCGACTATTCGATCACTTTTGACTTCCTGCGATCTAAATCCATTTTGTTCGGTTCTTGATCTATACATATTCAAATTTAATCCATTTATTCACCAAATCATTCAATTAAATCCAAAAACACATATTTAGGGCAATTTACAAATTAGCCCTAATATTTCACATTTTAGTCCTATTTCACAAAACCACAAAATACACATAATTTGCTTGTACCCATGCTTAGCCAAATCCTCTATAGGTCCCTAGCAACCAATATTTTTCATTTATTTCACAATTTAGTACCTTAAAATTTTATTTTCACAATTAAGTCCAAATTACTCAAAATCACCAAAACTCCAAGGACAAAACATGTTAATCTAACACATATGTTTCATATTTCATCATCAAACATCACAAAACTCATAGATTCATCAATGGCACTTTTCAAAATCTTCATCAAATCACAAAATTAAAGCATGGGTTAAGAAGTATACAAAGCAACGATTATGAAAATGTACAAATTATCAAAAACCGATCAAAAACTAACCTTAAAGCAAAGACATCAATGGCTGAATGTTTTAAGAGCTCAAACTCTTTCTTTTTCTTTCATAAATCAGTGGAAAAAGATGTACATTCAACTATCTAAACTCTTTTATTATATTATGTTACTATTAATATTTTATCTTTTATAATTAAGAAATAAAAGCCACATATAAATCAATATATCGTCCACTATCTTGCTAAATGGCCAATTTACAACATAAGGCCTTATCTTTATAAAGACACATCCATTCAGCCATTATTCAATTAGAAAGCTACTTTTACATTTTATGCGGTTTAGTCCTTCTCTTTAATTAAGCACACAAACGGACAAATTAATTCACGAAATTTTCGCACATGCTAAATCACATATCATAGGCACATAAAATAATATTAAAATATTTTTTGACTCAGATTTGTGGTCCCGAAACTACTATTCTGACTAGGGTCTAAATTGGACTATTACATGTCGGACCAGGAAATGCATGGACCATTTTTATCTTTTAATCTTGCGTTCACCATATCTACAGGTACTCCCATCAGATTGGCTAAGGGTCCCCGGAAGTCATAGTGGGGAAGGGTAGAATATTCTTCGATAGTCAGTACCATATCCACTTGATTAAACGTAAAACACCTATAACTTGGTGTAACACCCCTTGCCCTATCCGAACCGGACCAGGGTTCGAGGCATTACATAGCTAATCTTGCTTAAACATATAAAATAGGGTTATAAAATTTCATTTAACCCTATCGCTCGCACATAACCGGCCTAGGAGGCCCTAAATATACTTCCGAGAAGTATCAGAATTTATCCGGGAACTTTCACGAGCTCGATAAACTTTTTAATAAAATAGGGGCCACACGCCCGTATAGGCCTAGGGACACGCCCGTGTGCCCCTAAAGCATACCCGTGTCTCCCCACCGTGGTCGATACTGGCTAATTTAATACGGCCTTGACATGCCCGTGTCACTAACCCGTGTGCCAAACCTTGGCATTCTGGCTTATCTACACGGCCTATACACACGCCCGTGTACCCCATCCGTGTGGTGATTCAAATCTCAAGTGCAGGGCGCAGACTTCACACGGCCTGGGTGCACGCCCATGTGCTAGCCGTGCCTCCTACATGGTCTAGACCCACGCCTGTGTGTCTAGCTAAGTGGGCAATTAGCAAGCTATATACCAAGCCCTTGCCACCCTAGGATGCACACATACATATTTCTGCTCAAAATAATACAATTCCTATGCCATAAGCGAGTCTAAGAACTCATTTCCAACATACAGGGTAATTAAAGAGACATACACTTCATGAATTTCATCTTCATTGAACAAAAGAGTTTGTCAAGTACTTTCCTAACTCATAAGGGCATTTACAAAATGAGTTTTACTGACTTACATAGCCAACACCTTGACTAACAATTACAACTTAACAAAATACTCAAGTCCTATACATGCCATACTCAAAATAAGTCTAAAATTGTTATACCAAAGTGCTATCGATAGTGTGACTTCCAAACTCCTACGGCCACGATCCTCGAGTTACCTTGGCAATACTACGAGAAAGAAAGGCAATGGAAAAAGGGATAAGCATAAAGCTTAGTAAGTTGCATGGAAATAAATAACAATCACAATGCTCATAAAATAATCCATCCACGGTATTGGTTAACTGTACACAAGTCAAGACTTCCTGACGATACTTACTTACAATTGCCCTTATCTAGCACATACCGTGCCACATATCGAATCGATTCTTTGTGACTCATTCACGAGTACCTGTATTTATTCATTCACATGACGTAACTATCATTCACATCTCTACTTCTAAATTCATCTACTTATCCCACCACTCATAAGGGATAGTAAAAGATGTGTGTTTATAGCCACTACTGTAAGTATAAAGCCAATGCCACATCCTCGAGGGGGTCTTACATGGAGTCTCCTCTAGATGCCAATGCCATATCCCGGATATGGTCTTATATGGGATTACCCCTCATGTATCGATGTCATATCCTGAATATGGTCTTATACGATTTCCATGTTCATCACCAAAGCCATATCCCGGATATAATCTTATACGGGATCTCAACTTAGTGCCGAAGCCATGTCCCGGACATGGTCTTATACGGGACCTTATTTATTTCATATTTCAATGATAGCATTTCTATAATCAATATGGCCCATTAGGACTCCAACATCTCATTCACATTAATTACTCAATTTAGTAATGCATCATGCTTTAATATAATGCCAAGCGTTTTTTAACATGCTAATATGAATGTTGCTTAAATCACATTCAACTTACCTCGTTTTCAAAATGAGCTAGTTCCTCGGTTCAGTCCAAGACTTTATTCTTTCCCTGATCGAGGCGGATTCTCGACTCCTCTTGCTCTGTAATAGCAAATTAGCTCATTTTAATCGTTACATTAATATAAGCATTTCAATAATTATGCTTAAGCAAAATTACCATTTTGCCCCTAGGCTCGAAAATAAATTCTAATCACATTTCTACCTTCAGTAAGCCTAGGTAAACATTTAATGCTCTTAAAGCTATCATCAAAAATCAATATTTCACATACTTACTACAAATTTTGTAACCTTTTCATCAAGGTCCTATTTGGTGTTTTCATGCTAACACCTTTCACAAAAGTTGTTCATCTAACAATTAAGACTCACTTTCTTCCATAAGAATGCATCCAATAACAATGATAACTCTTATGTAAAAACTTTAAACTTTACACAATGCTGCACAATAGTCCCCTCATTTGAAAGATTAAGCTTTAGGGGTCTCAAAAGTACAACTATTACTAAGAAAAATCATCAAAATCACTTACAAAAATGGAGGGAAGTTTGCTGAAAATTTAAGCCTTCAAAACCGCTATTCTTTCTTGCAATTTCAGTGGAAGAGATGAACAAGGAAGTTGATATTTTCTCTTTCTTTATTCTAATATTATACTAGTCGAATTTTTGTCACCAACTCTTACTAACTTTGACTAAATTTGTCCATCTTTGTCTACCTTTAAGTCTATGGCCAACCAAGCACATGAAAAGGGCTAAATTGCCTTTTAAAAACCTCAATTTTAAAATTTATGGCTATTTGATATCTTTAGAAATAAAATTGTAACTTTTGTACTTTATGTGATTTAGTCCTTTTTTTCACGATTGAATACGAAATCGCTAAAATTAAAGCACCAAAATTTTCATGCATATGTGCTATCATGTTCTAACTCATAATATAACATGAAAATAAATTTCTCAAATCTCGAACTAATGATCCTGAGATCACTATTCCGACTTACCCCTAAATCGGGCCGTTACAATCCTCCCCCTTAAGGATTTTCGTCGTCGAAAATCTTACCAGTGAAAAGATTGGGGTATTGGTTTCTCATCGATTCCTCGGACTCCCATGTAGCCTCTTCTATATCGTGCCTTTTCCATAGGACTTTCTCTAGGGCTATGCTTTTGTTCCTTAACTGCTTTACTTCACAAGCAAAAATTCTAACTGGTTCTTCACCGTATGTCGAATCTGGTTGTATCTCTACCTCTGTCGGCTCTATAACATGCAAAGGGTCTGAACGGTATAGACGTAACATGGATACGTGAAAGACGTCATGAATCTTTTCTAACTCAGGTGGCAAGGCTAACCGATAAGCTACCGGTCCTATCCTTTCAGTAACTTCATAAGGTCCGATAAAGCGCGGACTTAATTTGCCCTTCCGGCCAAATCTGAGGACTTTTCTCCAAGGTGATACTTTTAAGAACACTTTATCACCGACTTTGAATTCTATCTCTTTCCTTTTTAAATTCGAATAGAACTTCTGTCTATTTGAGGCGACTTTCAGGCAGTTACGTATTTCTTTTACCTTCTCTTCAGTTTCTTTAAACAAGTCAACCCCGTGTATCTATTTCTCTCTGAGTTCTGACCAATACAAGGGCGTTCGACACTTACGCCAATACAATGCCTCATAAGGCGCCATCTTCAAACTTGATTGAAAGCCGTTGTTGTAGGCAAATTTCACGAATGGTAAGTACTTCTTCCAATTACCATGGAATTCCAAAACACAACACCGAAGCATGTCTTATAATATCAGAACTACCCTCTCTGACTGCCTGCCAGTTTGTGGATGGAAAGCTGTACTGAAACTCAATTTTGTGCCCAAAGCTTCCTGTAGCATTTTCCAAAACCGTGACGTAAATCTCGGTTCTCTATCTGAAATGATTGAAAACGGTACACCATGAAGTCTTACTATCTCAGACATGTACAAGTCTTCCAATTTATCGAGTGAATAGACAACTCGCACTAGTATAAAGTGGGCTGACTTAATGGGTCTATCAACCACTACCCATACTGCATCTTTCCTCTTAGGAGTCAACGGTAAACCCATCACGAAGTCCATAGTTACAGGATCCCATTTCCACTCAGGAATCATAAGGGGCTGAAGTAAACTCAAACGTACTTTATGTTCAGCCTTCACTTGCTGACAAATCAGGCATTTTAATACAAATTCGGAAATATCTTTCTTCATACCCAACCACCAATACCATTTCTTCAAATCATGGTACATCTTTGTGCTGCCTGAGTGTTCATTCAAACATCCGTTATGTGCTTCATGCAAAATTTTGCGCATGAGCTCATCATTCCTGGGTACACAGACTCAATCTCGAAATGTTAGACATCCATCATGATTTACTCAAAAGTCTGTCTCAACGCTCGACTCACATAAAACTATATTGGCTTGCAAACTGTTATCATCCTTCTTAGCTTCACAAATCTCTTGGAGAAACAATGGTCTAGCTCCCAACTCAGGTAAAACGGAACCATCATCTAACAAGGTTATCTGAGTGTTCATGGCTTTTAGTGCAAATAATGATTTCATGCTCAAAGCGTCGGCAACTACATTTGCATTTCCTAAATGGTAGTCAATTACAAACTCATAATCTTTAATGATCTCAAACCATCTTAGTTGCCTCAAATTTAATTCCTTTTGAGTCATCAAATATTTTAGGCTTTTGTGGTCAGTGAAAATCCGACACCTTTCACCATATAAATGATGTCTCCAAATTTTCAGTACGAACACGATTGCAGCCAACTCCAAATCATGAGTTGGGTAGTTCTTCTCGTGCAGCTTCAACTGTCTAGAGGCGTATGCAATCACTTTACCCTCTTGCATAAGTACACAGCCCAATCCGTTCAAGGACGCATCACTATAAACCACAAATTCTCTTCCTGGTTCTAGTTGCACCAAAATAGGAGCCTCAGTCAATAGTGTCTTTAGTTTCTCAAAACTCTGTTGACACTTTTTCGTCCAGTCAAACTTTACATCTTTCTACAGAAGTCTCGTCATCGGTGTAGCTATCATGGAAAACCCCTTGAAAAAATGCCTATAATATCCTACTAGGCCTAGAAAACTCCTCACCTCAGTCACACTCCTTGGCAGTTTCCATTCAACATTTGCCAAAATTTTGCTCGAGTCAACTCTAATCCCATCTCCCAAGGCAATATGCCTCAAAAATCCCACTTCCTTAAGCCAAAAATCACTCTTACTGAATTTGGCATACAATTGTTTTTCTCTCAAAACTTGTAGAACCATACTCAAATGCTCTGCATGATCGTTCTTATCTCGAGAGTAGATCAATACGTCATCGATGAAGACCACAATAAACTTATCCAAGTACAGTTGAAAAACATGATTCATCAAATCCATGAAGATCGCGGGGGCATTTGCTAGACCAAAAGGCATGACCAAAAACTCATAGTGGCCGTACCTAGTTCTAGATGCGGTTTTT
This sequence comes from Gossypium bickii, assembly GCA_025503065.1. Classification (NCBI taxonomy): domain Eukaryota; kingdom Viridiplantae; phylum Streptophyta; class Magnoliopsida; order Malvales; family Malvaceae; genus Gossypium; species Gossypium bickii. The sequence continues at coordinate 101,939,747 of CP106715.1, forward strand.
GGTATCTCCTAGTCCTTGACTCTCAACTAATAGTACCCTGACCTCAAATCTATCTTGGAAAATACTGTAGCTCCCTTTAGTTGGTCAAATAGAGCGTTGATTCTCGGTAACAGGTACTTATTTGTTACCGTCACTTTATTGAGTTACTGATAGTCTATACATAGTCTCATAGAACCATCTTTCTTCTTCACGAATAGAATGGGAGCACCCCACGGAGAAAAACTTGGCCTCGCGAAACCCTTTTCCGTTAATTCTTGCAACTGTGCTTTCAACTCTTTCAGTTCAGTTGGGGCCATTCTATAGAGAGCAATAGAAATAGGGGCAATACCTGGGGCTAATTCAATACCAAATTCAATCTCTCTATCCAGAGGTAGCCCTGGCAACTCTTTCGGGAAAACATCCAGGTACTCGCATACTATGGGTACTGACTCAATTTTCACTTCAGTCTCTTTAGTGTTCAACACAAAGGAAAAATAAGCCTCATACCCCTTCTTTAGGTACCTCTGAGTTGACATGGTTGATATCACTATTGGTGATCTATCCGGCTTATCTGATTCAACACGAATAAAATTACCAGTTTCATCTCTCAACTCGATATGCTTCTTCCCAGAATTCACAATTACACTGTGGATAAGTAACCAATCCATCCCGAGAATGACATCAAATTTGTCAAATGGTAATAACATAAGATCGACCGGGAAACAATGACCCTTAATCATCAAAGGGCACTCTTTGCAAACTCTATCAACCAACACACACTTGCCTAGGGGATTAGACACTCTTATGATGAATTCGGTAGACTCTATAGGCATGCTCATGCTAGAGACTAATTTCATGCATATGTATGAGTGGGTAGATCCCGGGTCAATTAAAGCTATAACATGAGTATTATTAAGAGAAAAGATACCCGTGATCACGTCGGGGGAAGATGCCTCTTCACGAGTATGAATGGCATATGTCCTCGTCGGTGCTTTACCCTCGACGCTAGCATCTTGCTCTTTAGAAGGATTCTTGCTTCCCATCTCAATCCCCAGGTTTCTCAAAGGTCTTCTCCTAGTGGTACTTCCTGATCTTGCATTCTGAGGCTTTTCTTTCTCGTCTACCTCGGGACATTCTCTGATAAAGTGGTCTAAAGATCCACATCTGAAGCAAGCTTTCTCATTAGCTCGACACTCACCAGAATGGCACTTGCCACACTGAGGAATTTCGGTCTACTTGGTCGAACGTTGTCCACACTAGCAATTGATGTGGTTTGCCCTTTCGACCCCGAAAACTGCTTGCCTTTATCCGTGGTTGAAAACCCCCCTGAAGTGCCTAATTGAGTAGTGAAATCTCTCGATTTCTTAGATGAGGATTGGTGAGACTTGTTCAGTTGTCTCTTCCTTGAGTCACGAGACTCGTACTCAGCTCTTCTCTTCTCTCTAGCCAACTCCTCAGCTTTACAGGCTCTATCCACCAACACTACAAACTTCTTTAATTCGAGAACCCCTACATATAGGCGGATATCTTCATTCAATCCATCTTCAAATCTCTTGCACATGATGGCCTTGGTAGACACGCACTCTCTTGCATACTTGCTGAGCCTTACGAACTCCCATTCATAGTCGGTCACTAACATACGACCTTGCTTCAATTCCAAAAACTCCTTTTTTTTGTGGTCGATGAACCTTTGGCTGATATACTTCTTCTGGTATTCCTCTTAGAAGAATTCCCAACTAACTCTCTCCATTGGCACCACTGACACCAGGGTGTTCCACCATCGGTAGGCTGAATCTCTCAAGAGAGACACCGCACACTTTAAGCACTCCTCGGGCGTGCAGGATAACTCATCAAATACCTAGATGGTACTCTCGAGCCAGAATCCACTTTCTTCGGGTCATCATCCTTATTTGCCCAAAATTCCTCGACTCTTGCTTCCGGATCTTATCCAACGGAGGCCTTTCCCTTCTCACCACCTCAACTACTTGAGGGGCTACTGGAGCGGGTTGAGAAATTTGTGGGGGTGGAGGGGCTTGAGCATTAGGATTTGCTCGGATATACTCCGTATACCAATTGCACATCATATGGAGAAAGGCTTTTCAAGCCTCTTCCCTCTGACCCAAGGTCTCGGGTCTACTATTAGCTGGTGCAGTTCTCATGAGCGGGAGGTGGCGCGTTACTCACAGCATCATCAGCTACAGTTCTATCCGGATCAGAATCCATATATTACATAGAACACAATTCAATACATCAGGAGCCATAACACTATCATTACTCAGACACTCTTACATATGGCATGTATAGCTAGACTCGTACTTACGCTACGTTAGTCCTAGAATTGACTAAACCGTAGCTCTGATACTAATAAATCTAACATCCATTGCCCATATCCGAGCCAGAATAGGGGTCGAGGCATTACATAGCTAATCTTCCTTAAACATATAAAATAGGGTTATAAAATTTTGTTTAACCCTATCACTCGCACAGAATCGACCTAGGAGGCCCTAAATATACTTCCGAGAAGTATCAGAATTTATCCAGGAACTTTCACTAGCTCGATAAACTTTTTTAATAAAACAGGGGCCACACGCCCGTGTAGGCCTAGGGACATGCCTGTGTGCCCCTAAGGTATGCCCGTGTCTCTCACCCGTGGTTGACACTGGATAATTTCACACGGCCTTGACATACCTGTGTCACTAACCCGTGTGCCAGACTTTAGCATTCTGGCTTATCCACACGGCCTATACACACACCCGTGTACCCCAGCCGTGTGGTGATTCAAATCCCAAGTACAGGGTGCGGACTTCACACTGCCTGCGTGCACGTCTATGTGCTAGCCGTGCCTACCACACGATCTAGACCCATGCCTGTGTGTCTAGCTAAGTGGGCAATTAGGAGGCTATATATCAAGCCCTTGCCACCCTAGGATGCACACATACATATTTCTATCTAAAATAATACAATTCCTATCCGATAAGCGAGTCTAAGAACTCATTTCCAACATACAAAGTAATTAAAAGGACATACATTTCATGAATTTCATTTTCATTGAACAAAAGAGTTTGTCAAGTATTTGCCCAACCCATAAGGCCACTTACAAAATGACTTTTACTGACTTACATAGCCAACACCTTGACTAACAATTACAACTTAACAAAATTCTCAAGTCCTATACATGCCATACTCAAAATAAGTCTAAAATTGTTATACCAAAGTGCTGTCAATAGTGTGACTTCCAAACTCCTACGGCCATGATCCTAGAGTTACCTTGGCAATACTGGAAGAAAGAAGGGCAATGGAAAAAAGGGCTAAGCATAAAGCTTAGTAAGTTGCATAGAAATAAATAAAACTCATAATGCTCATAAAATAATCCATCCACAGTATTAGTTAACTGTACACAAGTCACGACTTCTTGGCGATACTTACTTACAATTGCCCATATCTAGCACATACCATGCCATATATCGAACCGATTCTTCGTAACTCATTCACGAGTACCTGTATCATTCATTCACATGACTGAACTATCATTCACATCTCTACTTCTAAATTCATCTACTTACCCCACCACTCACAAGGGATAGTCAAAGACGTGTGTTTATAGCCACTACTGTAAGTATAAAGCCAATGCCACATCCTCGAGGTGGTCTTACATGGAGTTTTCTAGATGCCAATGCCATATCCTGCATATGGTCTTATATGGGATTGCCCCTCCTGTATCGATGCCATATCCCGAATATGGTCTTATATGATTTCCATGTTCATCACCGAAGCCATATCCCGGATATGGTCTTCTACGGGATCTCAACTCGGTACTGAGGCCATGTCCCGGACATGGTCTTATACGGGACCTTATTTATTTCATGTTTCAATGATAGCATTTTTATAATCAATATGGCCCATTAGGACTCCAACATCTCATTCACATTAACTACTCAATTTAGTAATGCATCATGCTTTAATATAATGCCAAGCGTTTCTCAACATGCTAATATGAATGTTGCTTAAATCACATGCAACTTATCTCGTTTCCAAAATGAGCTAGTTCCTCGATTCAATCCAAGACTTTATTCTTTCCCCGGTCGAGGCGGATTCTCGACTCCTCTTGCTCTATAATAGCAAATTAGCTCATTTGAATCACTACATTAATATAAGCATTTCAATAATCATGCTTAAGCAAAATTATCGTTTTGCCCCTAGGCTCGAAAATAAATTCTAATCACATTTCTACCTTCAATAAGCCTAGGTAAAGATTTAATGCTCTTAAAGTTATCATCAATAATCAATATTTCACATACTTACTACAAATTTTGTAACATTTTCATCAAGGTCCTATTTGGTGTTTTCATGCTAACACCTTTCACAAAAGTTGCTCATCTAACAATTAAGACTCAATTTCTTCCATACAAATGCAGCAAATAACAATGATACTCTCATGGAAAAACTCTAAACTTTACCCAGTATTGCACAATAGTCCCCTCATTTGAAACCTTAAGCTTTAGGGGTCTCAAAAGTACAACTGTTACTAAGAAAAATCATCAAAATCACTTACAACAATGGAGGGAAGTTTACTGAATATTTAAACCTTCAAAACCCCTATTCTTGCTTGCAATTTTAGTGGAAGAGATGAACAAGGAAGATGATATTTTCTCTTTCTTTATTCTAATATTAAAGTAGTCAAATTTTTGTCAACAACTCTTCCTAACTTTGACTATATTTGTCCATCTTTGTGTCCCTTAAGTCTATGGCCGGCCAAGCATATGACAAGGGCTAAATTTCCTTTTGAAAACCTCAGTTTAAAAATATATGGCTATTTGGCACCTTTAGAAATAAAAATGGAACTTTTTCACTTTATGCGATTTAGTCCTTTTTTTCACGATTGAACACGAAATCGCTAAAATTAAAGCACCAAAAATTTCATGCATATGTGCTATCATGTTCTAACTCATAATACAACATGAAAATAAATTTCTCAAATATCGGATTAATGATCCCAAGATCACTATTCCGACTAGCCCCTAAATCGGGCCGTTACACTGGGATCCCGAAAACGTACCATAGCCTTCAACAGGGCATCATTCGGTTTAATGAATAGAAGTTATGCTACATCACCATACTTTTCTCGAAAGTGCGTTTTCTTAGCCTTGTCCCATGATTGTTATATTGCCTTTAACTCATCTTCGCAATTCCTCTTACAGTCCATGCGGACTACCTTAGGCAGGCTCGAGTCAAAACTAGCTATCTAGCAATCACCTTCTCTGCTCTGAGTATCCTCTAACATTCTCAATTATCCCTATATTTTCTACCCCATGTCGAACAACTGAATCTTTTCGAAGTGTGTTCATGTCGAATATAGATACGATATTGTGCCCTATGTATTTAAGTGATGCATGAATTATGCCGTGGAGAGACACAGACACAAGAGAAATGAAGTTAATAACAAAAACAATAAAGTCAAATGAAAAATATGTGAAATTAAATCATAAAGCTTTGGAAAAAAATTCAAACACAAAACATACTAATAAATGCTCTTGAGGTTCGATAGGGTATTATTACGAGGTAAGGTACGGCTCTTATTGTAACATCACAAACCCGGCCTAGACTTTATGATCGGATCTGGTATGTCACATGGAAAGGTTGTTTAAATAACTTCGCGATTGTTTAAAAGTTTTGAGGTTTTGTTTTCATTTTGGAAATCAGATTTGCTTTAAGGTTTTCTTGCAAAGTGGTGTGAATATTACTAACTACTGAAAACTTGATTCATAATACGAGAATCGAAACCGGTGGATTTCAGGATGTGACGTTTTTTAAAACAATTATTGTAGTTTTAAGAAAATCTCGAGTTTAATTGTTTATAGCTTGAAACCATTTGTTAATGGTTTGGAAAATGTTTATTATAATTTTCTTAAGAAAACTCCGGTTTGAACATTTCATAATAGGCAGTCAATGTCTTAAAACAAAAAAAAACCAAATGAAAATCCTAGTGGCCTTATTACAGAACATATTCCCAAATTAAAGCAAGTTTAAAGTAATGCAAACTGAAGTTTATGAAGGAAATAACGTATGGCCACCACAGAGTCCACCTCGGCTCAAATCCTCAAGCTAGGGATTACCTGCAAAAATAAGCAGAGGGGTGAGTTATGAGAACTCAGTGTGTAATCGCCCGCACAATCGGTAACTGGGCCCGAACCCATTCAGATACCAACTGGGCCTTAGCCCTTACAAAATCAAAATGGGCAAAGCCCTTACAGAAACGAGCTGGGCCTTAGCCCTTACGGAACAAACTGGGCCTTAGCCCTATTAGCATGATATAGCAGAAAATGAATGCAATGTAATGCAATGCAACCCAGCCCAGCTTAGTAATCCATCCGCTACACACCACCCGACCAACCAAAACACACCGGTGGGGATTTCTACAATAAACCCTCATCCGCTACACACCATCGATGGCAGTCACGCTACTGTCACGCTGCTCATCGTCAAAATTGTGATAAAGTCACCGAAATACGTGGCATAGCCACTGAAATAATGTGACAGAGTCACCAAAATTTATGGCATAGCCACCGAAATAATGTGACAGAGTCACCGAAATACACTGCCCCTTTCATCAATATCATATCCCAACCCCATGCAACATATTATCATAATATGATAAATGCAATACATATCTCAATGTACATCAGATAATTAGAACATACATATAGTCATGCTAAGTTATTCGAAAGGCATAGTTATAAGTGATACATACCTGGCATCTCCAACCTTACCCACTAGGGTATCTCATTCGCCATGACACTTATTTCGGCTTTTAGCCAATATACATATTAATACTAAACAACAAATGAAAGTGCGTGAAATTACACACCTGATTACACAAAGGACTATACACTCCTGATCGTCGACACTCTCACTATCACGAACAACTATCCCGAACAGCTGATACTGCACGCCATTTGAACTTAGGAGCGGAGACTGGGAGTCTGCTCCCTTTTGGCTCCTTAATCGCTACCCCCTTAGAATGGCTGGCACTCGCATCCATGAAGAGAATCTTGATCAGTACAGTAATACCGTGAAATCAGCGATTGTCTAACAAATGGGTTTGGTTAAAGTAGAGTACAATGAAAAGGGACTAATCACATAGAAACTAGAGAAATCTCCTTACCTTAATACTCAATGTAGATTGGTTCTATCCTCTTGACTAAATTCCAAGATGCCTTAGATTCGGCCACTGCTGACGAGAGCTCTGGCTTCCTACGAAAGAACGAATGCTTCAAAATGGCGAGGGTACTTATATTTGGCCTAAAAAGAAAGAAGTAGCAGGATGACTACTTCGATCGGTAAAAGAGAGAAGAGAAAAACATATGCCGAGGGGATCCATTACCTTACAACAAGTAAAACCAATTGGAAAGGGACTTTCAGCAACCAAAGGAATCCTAGCACCTTGCTTCTTGTTGTTCGGCTAATAACAAAAGATGAGAGATACGAGTTTAGTTTGACACAAGAGGGGTTTCAGCGCAAGAGTAGAACAATAGAGAGACGAAAAGGTAGAACAAGAGAGAGACAAAAAGAAAAGAGAAGGAAGTGGGCAAGATGAGGTTCGGCTAGTAAAGCAAGAAATAAAGGTACAAAAAGGAAAGAAGAAGAAATAGAAGAAGTGTAGAAGAAGAGTGATTCGGCTAAAGTATAAGGAAGTCGAAGAAAATGAAAGGGTGTAGAAGGTGATTCGGTCAAGAGAAGAAAGAAATAGAGGAGATGAAATGTTGAGAAAGTTCGCTAAAAGAAGAGAAAAGACTAGAAGAGGATTCGGCTATGCTCAAGAGAACAAAAATGCGCAAATTTTGAAATAAAAGGAAAACAATAGCTAAATGCACTTAATGGAAATTTCGGCACTCTCCCTACACACTATGACCGAATATGCTAAGATGGACATGCCGAAGAGCTAAAAGAAATTTCGGTACACGCCTAAACTGGCCAAAAAAAATGAAATGCTCCCCCTAGCACCACTCTACTTTCGGCCAAACTCCTCCTCTCTCCCCCTTCCCACAATTTTCTCCTCCATTCACTCTCCATCCACAAATTCAAATTGGTTTACCAATTAAAACTCCCCAAGCTCCTCTCCTCCATACATTTGAATTTGTTTGACTCATTCCACAACCACCATGACCGAGTCCCAGCCGAATGCTACCTCTTCCCCACCTTGAGCACAAAAATTAAAGCTCTAACATGCAACCGATGGGATTCGAACTCCTCCTCTTTCATGCTCCCTTGTGACGCCACTCCCTTGCTCCTTAAGTGGCGTCACCCTGCCACCACACCACACTCCTTTCTATGTCCTCAAACACAATTAATTATCCTTAAGGCCTGCTTCCACTAGCTCTGCCTCTAGCTCAAACCTGAGCCTCCCCAGAACCATCAAACACACCTAAACCACCAGCTTAGCTAGCCAAACACATCAAATGTACAATAATGCAGAACCCCTAATTCTAGGATGTTACACTTATGTCTAGGCTTCATATTTAAAATGGTCATTACATGCTGGCTTACGGCTAACTCTAATGCACGGGGAACCCAAGGCTTAAATACGACATCTATAGGGCCTTTAAAAAGGGTTGGCCCTTGGGTGGTAAGACTTTTATAGTGTACACATTAGCATTTGCTACACAAACATCTATGTCCACCTTAACCATGGAGTAGTCCTTAAACTTATAAGGTGACATATTTCAACATGAAAGCCTAAGGCTACTCTTCCTAAATGGGATAGGCCCTGTCATAGGACCGAAAGCAAGATGCAACATGAATGACAATTATAGCCACCCCACGATGGTAGAGCCGACATACACATTAATCAATTTTATCGATAAAAGAATAAACAAACACATTGGCATACATATCAAAATAGGATAAGCAAATGAAATGAACAAATAAATAAATATTTAACACATATTCAATAATTTAAAATGACATCAGACAATTAAATAAATTAATGCATGAATAAATAAATCTAATATGCACAAATACTAAAAACCTAGCTCTCAAACCTAAGTAAGTCGACTCACTAACATCCCCAGTGGAGTCGCCAAGCAGTCATAACGTTGCCTACATAAGAGTACGGTGGCCTAGTAAGCAAAGCTAGACACGGAAGGCCTAAATTAACGTAGATTTTTTTAAAAGTTAGATTTTTTTTTATTTAAGCATATTAATGTCTTAATCTAGGATAAAATCTTATGGAAATCTTAAATAAAAACTCTAAAGAAAATGCCTCTAGTTTACTTCTAACTCGACTAAGATGTGTTTACCAAACTTATTTAATTTGAAACTTAAATTAGAAATTGTTACTTTTAATGGGAACCCTAAAAGATACCTAAATAATTATAATAAAATGCCTTCAATTTCTAAAATTAATTTTAATTTAGAATTTTAAAAAAACGTAGAAATTATCAATGAATTAAGAGAAATATTAAAACCCATCTACAACTTATTCGATCTTTTATTATTATTATTTTTTAAAATATTTAATTAATAACATTGAACCTATCAAGATCTTACGAAAGTATCCTATGCTGGATTTATAGTTTATCTTACTTTAAAATTCTTGATGTAAAGTTTAAATTAGTCAAAATCCTAAAATAATATATCTTAAATAACATATATTAGCTTTCCTAAAAAGTTTCTAAAATAAAATACTTAGAAAGACCTACTCATGATTTACAATTCAACTACAAAAATCTTTAGTTTTAGTCTTGAATAAAGTCCTCAAGAATATTTACACATTAATTTAAAATTCTAAAGAGGAATCATATATGATATTTAAAATTAATTTAAAACCCTAAAAAATCCTATACATTATTTATAATTTTTCTAGGGCAAATGGTAGATAAGATCTTAAGGACTAACCTAAATCCAAATGTAAAAATCTTATGGTTTCATTGAAATGTAGCACCTACTTTACTAACTTCATGTGAACAATTAAAGGATGGAAAAATGACCTAAAGTTCCCTCTTTTAAAACCAATAGTAATAAAATAGGAAAATCAATTAAATTGGCTAAAGTTAATAAAAAGTTAAAACTCTTTCAAAAAGGGAAATAATAAAAATAAAACTTAAATAAATGAAATAAATAAGACCTTAACATGATGATGATAATAATAACAATAATACACCTTATTCATAATACAAAAAAAAAAGAATCAAAGTAACATAAATACATAATATTAAAATGTATGTAAGAGGAATGTGTAAAAAAACATAAATATAAATAGACATGTAAATAAATAAAGACGAAATAAGAATAAATAAAAAATATACAAGTGTGAATAAATATAAAACAATAAAATAAAGTGCATAATTGACATTAAATATATAAGGTATAAATACAAATGAAAGGGAAGATATAAGTGTAAATAATTTATTAAAGATGGAAACAAAATGACATAGGTTGACTTTGGGACTAAAAGATAAAAAATGTGGAAGACAGAGGACTAATGTAGTAATTAAAATTGCTTTTAGTTTTGAAATTTCGAATTAAATCGAATGTTTGAATAAGCAAAAGGGTTACGAGTGTAAATAGGCCAGAGAGTGAAGACAGTGTTGTAGAAAAAGGGTATTTTTTATAAATTTAAAAAGTAGGGGGTGGGAATAAATTACCCATTTTTGGCACCTTAAAATGGAAAAAAACACTATTCATTCTTTCATTTTAACCTTACTCTTTTCCAAAAAAACCAAAAAAAAAAACATCTTCCTCTCTCTTCCTCCTTCTCCACCACCAGAGAGCCCAATAACTCTTCGGCCTCTGGTGGTGGAGCTGCCGCATACGGTGGCCGGAATTTTTTTTCCAAAATCATAGTTTTCTTTTAAAAAAAAATCACTACTTTTCTTAAAAATTAAAGCTTTATTTCGAAATAGTTGAGAAAGATCAAAACTTTATTTTAAAAAATTGAAAATTTTCCTTTAAAATGACTAAAAAATAGATTTTTATTTTAAAAATCTAAACTTTTTCTTTTTTTAAAAAAATCAAAACTTCTTCTAAGATCAATCCTTTTTTAAAAAAAAACATTTATTTTAGAAAGGGGAAGGTAAAAAACGAGATTTTTTTAGGCTCCGAGGGGCGGAGGATCGACGTTCCGATGACATCCCCTTCATCGGAGCCCAAACCCGATCCCTCAAGATATGCATATGGCAAAAACAAAAGAAACTAGAATGCTTGTTGTTGTTGTTTTTACCTTATCTTTTTTTAAGAACAAAATATGAAAAGCCTCCTCTTTTTTCTTTCATTTCATTGCATCTATATATATTGTTTTTTAATCTTGTTTATTTGTAAAAAAATGATAATAATATTTAATAATAACAGTAGTAGTAATGATAATAATAATTTGGTCCCTTTACAGACCTAAAAAAGAAAGAAAAATAAAAGAAAAACAAAGGTCTCAAATTGACCAAAATCGGGTGGGCTTCAAACAGGCCAAAAGAGAACAAAATTTTAAATTGGCCACCTATTGGGCTCGAACAAAAATGGGTGTCTATAAGTTCTTTGGACCTTTTTAGGAGGCATGATGTTTAGTCTTTCTAACTAATGAAATATCAAGCAAATAAGCTCAATTGAATAGTAAAAGTTGAGTTAGGAACCCTTAACTTCGTATAAGTCCTTGGATTCCTCGTGTTCATTGTTCCTTGAGATGTTCACATCCTTTTCTACACCGAGTAAGATTGGAAGAAGAAATTTTCCAAACAAATTAAAAAAAAAAAGTGAGTTTTTAGGGTTTAAATGATTTAAGAGGTTTGGGGGCATTAAAGGAGTTAAGATATGTTTAAATAAGGGGACAATATGTATTTAGGTTATAAAATATATGTTTTGAGGGTTAAAAATTGGGTAAACTAAGGTTTAAGTCATCGGGTAGCGCAAATGGATTGGGTCCACCAGTAGAAAATTGCAGCGATGTCGCGACATCCTTGTCAGTTTACTGTTTTCGCGACACTGGGGTTCGTTGTTGTGACACACTCTGGACTTTCTGATTTCTGGGTATACTAGCTTCAGTTTCGTGACACACAAAGCACGTGTCACGACACCGAAAGGATTTCCTCAAATTCATCAAATCTACCCTCTATGTGGCAACACGGTGTTATCGTGCTACGAAACTAGCTTTGTTTTCACCCAAAATTCCAATTTCTAGAGTGTTACGGTTTCTTATAAAAACATGAGTTTGATAAAAATTAAAATCTATACTAAACAGTTAGCTAAATATACAATAATTTACAAAAAGAAAAGTTACATATCAATTCAAAATAATTTATGTTTTACTATCGGATTCATCCGACAGCATCATTAGTTCACAAATAGATGATTCTTCAGTTCTATCTGTATTGGTCCATCGTCTATCGTGCCATTCCTCATTTGTCCGCTTATCCTCTTTCTTTAAACTTTTTTTTCATCCTACATGGATTAAAGGACATCCCTTTACCTAGGAGTGTTAAAAATAAATAATTCATTACACTGATCCCTTAACTTCCTGCTACTTTCCTCGCTCAGTTGGTGACCACATGTAACACCCCAAACCCGACCTAGACATTATGACCGGATCTAGCATGTCACATAGAAGGGTTAATTGAAAACTAAGTGTTTGTTGAGAAAGTTGTGTCTCTTTTAAAACTCTGAGTTTCATTGTTTGTTTGTAAAACCCCCGATTTTCTTAGTGTCTCTTTTATAAAGTTGTTGTTAATGTCATTATAACTATCTTTGAAAAACTTTGTTTTTATAGAAAACGGATTCAGTGAATTATGAGGATAGGATGTTTTGAAAACAAGTAATGTCGTTTTAAGAAAACTACGTATTTATAGATTTAACGGTTATTAATGGAAACTTAAATGAAATTAAACCATCAACCTTATTACAACAATATTAACCCAATATAAACTAATTTTGAAGCAAAGCAAAAATGAAAACTTACTAAGTCACGAGAAATATTCCCGGTGTATGGCCACCACAGAGTCCTCCATCACTCCAAATCCTCTAACACTGGTGATCACCTGCAAGGTTAAAGCAGAGGGGTGAGTTACGAGAACTCAGTGTGTAATCCCCTAAATGGTCACTATCTAGGCCCGAGCCCATATGACATCAAACTGGGCCTAGGCCCTTTTATCATGATAATGCAAACAATGCAATGTAGTGCAACCCAACCCAATCCAACTAATCACACCCCCGTACCAACCAATCGTCACCTGTGGGGATCAAGTCAACCCACCCCGCCAATCACACCAATAATGCAGACGAGCTGCTAATCGCAATATTTGTGGCTGAGCCACCAGAGTCATAGTATATCAATATGTGGCATAGCCACTGAAACAGCATGTGGCTGATCATTGAAATCAGAGCTTTAAAATTTATAAAAGAATGATCGAACCTGGAAACTAACTCTGACAACGATTAAAGGTAAGTGTACCTATCGAACAGTAGTATAGCTTAGGCAAGATCGGCTTGTCGAACCCAAAGGAACTAAAAGTACTAATGCTAACTTTCTTTTTATTATTTAGCCTTAAAAATAAAGTGAAGCTGTTTTAATCTAAATTAAAGAAGACTAAGCTAAGAGCACTAAGACAAAAAGAACGAATTCGGAAATAACTTGAAGAAAAACTCAATTGATCACGACGATACCCTCAGAAAGAATCCACCTAGACTTCCCTTGTTATCTAACCCTGAATTATATGATTTATTCATCAGAAACGCCATTTATTTTGAAGGTATCACAGAACTCTAAGAAATTAGCTATATGAGTATTTGGGTCTTCGTCCTGCAAACCATCAAATTGAACAAACTGTTGAATCATTTGTATTGTGTTAGGCTTTAACTCAAAATTATTAGCAGTTATAGCAGGCCTAACAATATTTGATTCTGCTCCAATTAAATGCGGTTTAGCATAATCAAACATGGTACGTGGAGCATTGCGTTCCCCCATATCGTGTGGTAGTGGATTAGTTTCGTCAGTCCCTTCAATAGGATTGGATCTATCTTCTTCCTTTCTTTCTATATAGTTTAGGGCTCGCCTGATTTCTCGGCAATTCCTTCAAGCGGTAACTTCAATATCACTGTTGTATACTAAAGGTCCTCTCGGGTTCCTCCTAGTCATAAACTAGAGGTACCTGGAAAGAAAAGAAAGAAAGAAAAGTTAGCCAAATTAAACTAAAAACAAAATAAATTGCTAAAAATAAAAATAATGGCTAAAGTAATAAAAATAGAGTTTTCTTAATATTTTAGTTCCCTAGCAACAGCGCCAAAAACTTGATCGCTGAAATCAGAGCTTTAAAATTTATAAAAGAATGATCAAACCTGGAAACTAACTCTGTCAACGATTAAAGGCAAGTGTACCTATCGAACAGTATTATAGCTCAGGCAAGACCGGATTGTCGAACCCAAAGGAACTAAAAGTACTAATACTAACTTTCTTTTTATTACTTAGCCTTAAAAATAAAGTGAAGTTGTTTTAATCTAAATTAATGATGACTAAGCTAAAAACACTACGACAAAAAGAACGAATTAGGAAATAACTTGAAGAAAAACTCAATTGATCACGACGATACCCTCATGAAGAATCCACCTAGACTTCACTTGTTATCTAACATTGAATTATATGATTTATTTACTTAGTTTGATCCGTAGGACTCCCTAACATATATTAAACCCTCTCTCGAGGCGAATAACATCTAACCCTAGGTTAATTAGTGGAACTCTCGTTCTCTTATAATAACCCTCTAGAATAATAGTAAATCGATCTATGGATTCCCATATTAGGTTTCACCCTAATCCGGCAAAATCATGTAACCTTATCTCTAGGCGTTCGATCAACTCCGCTTAATTACGCTAGATCTACTCTTAAGCAGGGTCTATTCCTCCTCCACCTAAGCACATCAGATTTGGATTAAGCATGCATAATTAAGAACAAACTAAGTATTTATCATAAAATTCAGAAATCAAATAACAAGATTCATCTAGGTTTCATCCCCTTCAGGTATCTGAAGGGTTTAGTTCATAACTAAATAAGAATACATCTCAAGAGAAAAGATAAAACAAAACATAAGAAATTCGTAAAACTCCCTGAAGGAATTGAAGGAGAATTCCACCGTCTTAAGTATAATTTCGGCTTCTTGGGGTGGATCAACTGGCTAACTTTGAGCTATTCCCACAATTCTGCCCTTTCCGGCTTGGCTCCTTGGCCTAGCTCGACTCCAATTTCAGCTTCTGCCAAACTCCTCCTTCAAGTTACCCCTTTGGGTGTTTATATAGACTTTGAGATGCCTTTCTTGGCCCCTAAGTATCCTAATTTAAGTAGAATTCCTACTAAGGTGTTTGAATAGGCTTTGGAATGTATTTCTTTGCCTCCAAGTATCCTTTCCCGAATGAAATTGCTCTTTCCAGCGACAGGGACACAGCCATGGCACACGTCCGTGTGAATCGTGGTCAGGCCGTGCTCAGACTTCTTTAATGAGGCACGACCGTGTGAATCAAGATCAGGCCGTGTTGTAATAGATTGACATGGCACGGTCGTGTGGGCTGAAGTCCAGGCTGTGTTGATTTCCTCCTTGGCCAAATTTGGTCTGTTTTAGGCCCGATTTATGTTTTTTTTCATCCTCGGGTGCTTTCCTAGGTATAAGACATGAAAAGAAAGGATTAAGAGCACTTTTTACATAAATCGAGGGATAAATCATCCAAAAGCATATTAAATGTGGGATTAAAATATGTTACTTTTACGGTTTATCAAATACCCCCACACTTAAGCTTTTGCTTGTCCTCAAGCAAAATTATCAACTTACAACTAAAACAAACATTCCATAATCCATAATTCCTATCAACAATGTCTCGTCATAATTCATAGATAATTTATACATGGATAATTCAACCCAAAGAGTCCTAAAGATTCAAACAAGATAAGTCATACATTTGTAGCACGAAATCATATGCATTTCCCTTTATCTAAATAACTACCTTTAATTCAAAACCTACAAGGATTAACATCCTCACAAAAGATTCACTCAAATCATTCAAAATGTGCTTAAGGTTCAAAGTAAAAGTAATCACTCATAAGTCAAACATGAAAAGTTAATCCCATAGGCTTTCCTTGAAATCAAATCTCCACCACTGTAAAATGGGATGGCAAACAGATCAAAAGGTCTTTGTTAGGGTTGTAACGGGGCTAGGGTTAAAGGTGTGGATATAGGCTGAATTAGAAGGTTAGAATCATGACTGAGTTGACAAGTTACCTATCTAGAAAAATTAAACTAATAATTACATCAATTGAAAATTTACAATACTAATAATACGACCTTTTTCTTTTGATAATTTTGACTTTAACCGTATAAGCTCATTCTTCATAATACTAATACTGAATATACTTTGATTTTTTTTTTTAGGAACAAACTATAAATGACTTTAACAACTGAAATATAGAACATAGTTAGGTAACTGCTCAAAATCAAATCTCGACAAAAAGGGTAATTAGAAGGATGGTAATAACAAATACAAAGGGTTTTGGGTTATATTAGTGGGTGAGTCAATAAAAAGGGTTGTTATGCTCAATGGGTGTTCACTAGGGGTTAATTATGAAGGTAGGCTTTTTAGTCGAGTAAGTGGGTTAAAACCTAGGTGCCTTTATCATTTCAGAATATCAAATCATAACTGTGGTCTTGACATGTATAATCAAGGCAAGTTCTAGAAAATAACTGTGGTCATAACTACGCTCAACTCAATTTTTGATATAAAGTTTCAGTCGAGTAGTGTTTACCTCAAAAGTGTTAAATTTAGGATTACTTACCTCGGCTGTCCTGTATAGGAAGACATTAAGTACCTCAAAAGTGATTTCTTCGTTTTCTTTGAGGTCTGAATTGGTGATTCGAGGGTCTTCCTTATTCAACAATACCTAATCATCTATTTTGATGTGATTTGTTGTTCCTATCAGCTCATCTGGGGTTTCCGTCAGTTTCACTTCGTGTGGTTCCGGTTCTTTTTTAAATTGTGTTGTCCACTCTTGTAGTTTGTCGACCTTAAGGCTTCGTTCCTCATCTAATTCAGCTAGGTGATTTCGTGATGATTCCTGTAAAGAAGGTTGAACCAAATGGTTATCAATAAAATTATCGTTTGTACCTTTATTACTCGATGTCCTAGTTGGGTCCAGAGCTTGAAGAGTGATTGTTTTGTCGTCTACACGAAGTGTGAGTTCACCGGATTCTTCCTCTGTGTGGTTTTTCTTTATTGCATCGGGATATGGCACACGAGGTTGGTATTCTTTATCACTTCATGTGTTGGCCGAGTCAAGAGCTTGAAGAGTGATTATCTCGTCACCTACGCGAAATATGAGTTCACCTGCATAGATATCAATTTTAGCTCTGGCAGTTGCTAAAAAGGGTCTTCCTAAACTTAAAGGAACATTATTGTCCTCATCCATGTCTAAAACAACAAAATCTACTGGGAAAACAAATTTATCGATTTTTACGAGAACGTCTTCGATAATGCCCCTAGGAATTCTAACAGTTTTATCAGCTAATTGAATACTCATCCTAGTTTGTTTGGGCTTCCCTAAACCTAGTCGTTTAAACAATGTATAAGGCATGACATTTATGCTTGCCCCTAAATCAGCTAACGTATTATCAATAGTTAGACTACCAATTAAACATGGAATTGTAAAACTCCCTGGATCTTTTAATTTCTGCGGTTGTCTATTTTGTAGAATTGCTGAGCACTTTGCGTTGAGTTCCACGTATGGCTCTTCCTCTAATTCGTGTTTGTTTGTCAAGAGCTGTCTTAAAAATTTCCTCGAGTCTGGCATCTGAAAGAGAGCTTCAAGAAGGGGTAAGTTAATATGTAATTTCTTTAAAAGTTTTAAAAACTTACCGAACTGTTCTTCTGAATCATCTCTTTTTAAGGCTTCGGGATAAGGAATGCGAGGTTGGTACTCCTTTATTACCGGTTTCGACTTTTCTTGTGTTACCTTTATTTTTCTTTCGTCTACCTTGTTTTCTTGCCCCGAGATGGGTTCGTCTATCTCTGCATTTTCCTGAGCTGCTATGGCTTGAATTTGCTCCTTTGGATTAATCTCGGTGTTATTTGGTAGACGTCCTTACGGTCGTTCTGACATGAGCTTTGCGAGTCGTTCGACTACATTGGTGACTTCTTTGACTAACTTAGTAATTTCCCAGATTCGGCTCTCGTTGTTTTTAATTGTTCTCTCAGTTTCTTGGATACGTTTTTCTGTGTCTGCCGAAAATTTTGCCAGTATCTTCTCGAGGGTTGGTTTCTTCTATTGTGGATAGGGCTGATTTTGGAAGTTTTGAGGAGGTTGTTGCCTTTCATTTCCTTGATTCCCCTGACCTCCCCATGAAAATTTTGGGTGGTTCCTCCAACCTGGATTGTAAGTATTACTATATGGGTTATTATTAGATCTGTAATTATTACCTATATAGTTCATCTGTTCGCTCTCTGCTTCTGGTTGGTAGGGTGGGTACTGCATTCGCGCCAGTTCCACTTGCTTGCATCGCATTGCGACTTTGGATGTACCTGCGAAGAACACAAACTGTCAATCTTTTTATTCATCATCTCCACCTGTGTTGATAGCATGGTTATTGTGTCTATGTTGAAAGCTCTGGCTGCTTTTGTCAGTTTCGTCCTTGTAAATTGCCACTGATAATTATTTACTGAAATCTCTTCAATGAACTCATACGCTGCTTCAGGTGTTTTGTTGTTCAGGTTTCCACCGGCAGCTAAGTTGATTAGTTGTCTCGTTGAAGGGTTTTCACCATTATAGAATGTTTGGACTTGTAGCCACAAGGGTAAACCATGGTGTGGACACCTTCTCCAGAGATCTTTGTATCTCTCCATGCATCGTATAATGTCTTTACATCCATCTGCACAAAAGAAGAGATATCATTCTGTAATTTGGCCGTTTTGGCCGGTGGAAAATATTTCATTAAAAACTTTTCGGTCATTTAATCCCATGTAGTGATTGACCCTCGTTGTAACGAGTTTAACCACTATTTGGCTTTATTTCTTAATGAAAAAGGGAATAACCGAAGACGTATGGCATCATCAGAAACGCCATTTATTTTGAAACTATCACAGAACTCTAAGAAATTAGCTATATGAGTATTTGGGTCTTCGTCCTGCAAACCATCAAATTGAACAAACTGTTGAATCATTTGTATTATGTTAGGCTTTAATTCAAAATGATTAGCAGTTATAGCAGGCCTAACAATACTTGATTCTGCTCCTGTTAAATGCGGTTTAGCGTAATCAAACATGGTACGTAGAGCATTCCATTCCCCCACATCGTGTGGTGGTGGATTAGTTTTGTCCATCCCTTTAGTAGGATTGGATCTGTCTTCTTCCTTTCTTTCTGTATAGTTTAGGGCTCCCCTGATTTCTCGGTGATTCCTTCGAGCGGTAGCTTCAATATCACTGTCGTACACTAAAGGTCCTCTTGGGTTCCTCCTAGTCATAACTAGAGGTACCTAGAAAGAAAAAAAAGTTAGCCAAATTAAACTAAAAACAAAATAAATTACTGAAAATAAAAATAATGGCTAAAGTAATAAAAATAGAGTTTTCTTAATATTTTAGTTCCCTGGCAATGGCGCCAAAAACTTGATCGCTGAAATCAGAGCTTTAAAATTTATAAAAGAATGATCAAACCTGGAAACTAACTCTGACAACGATTAAAGGCAAGTATACCTATCAAACAGTAGTAAAGCTTAGGCAAGACCGGATTGTCGAACCCAAAAGAACTAAAAGTACTAATGCTAACTTTCTTTTTATTAGTTAGCCTTAAAAATAAAGTGATGTTGTTTTAATCTAAATTAAAAACGACTAAGCTAAGAACACTAAGACAAAATGAACAAATTGGGAAATAACTTGAAGAAAAACTCAATTGATCACGACGATACCCTCATGAAGAATCCACCTAGACTTCACTTGTTATCTAACCCTAAATTATATGATTTATTTACTTAGTTTGATCCGTAAGACTCCCTAATGTATATTAAACCCTCTCTCGAGGCGAATAACGTCTAACCCTAGGTTTAGTGGAACTCCCGTTCTCTTATAATAACCCCCTAGAATAGTAGTAAATCGATCTATGGATTCCCATATTAGGTTTCACCCTAATCTGGCAAAATCTCGAAACCCTATCTCTAGGCATTCGATCAACTCCGTTAATTACGATAGATCTGCTCTTAAGTAGGGTCTATTCCTCCTCCACCTAAGCACATCAGATTTGGATTAAGCATGCATAATTAAGAACAAACTACATTTTTATCATAAAATTCAGAAATCAAATAACAAGATTCATCTAGGTTTCATCCCCTTCAGGTATCTGAGGGGTTTAGTTCATAACTAAATAAGAAAACATCTCAAGAGATAAGATAAAACAAAAAATAAGAAATTCCTAAAACTCCCTGAAGGAATTGAAGGAAAATTCCACTGTCTTGAGTATAATTTCGGCTTCTTGGGATGGGCCAACTGGCTAACTTTGAGCGATTCCCACAATTCTGCCATTTCTGGCTTGGCTCCTTGGCCTAGCTCGACTCCGGTTACGGCTTCTGTCAAACTCCCCCTTCAAGTTGCCCCCTTGGGTGTTTATATAGACTTTGAGATGCCTTACATGACCCCTAAGTATCTTAATTTAAGTAGAATTCCTACTAGGGTGTTTGAATAGGCTTTGGAATGTGTTTCTCTGCCTCCAAGTATCCTTTCCCGAATAAAATTACTCTTTCCAGCGACATGGAAACGGCCGTGGCACACGCCCGTGTGAATTGTGGTCAGGCCGTGCTTGGACTTCTTTAATAAGGCACGGCCGTGTGAATCAAGATCAGGACGTGTTCTAGTATATTGACGTGGCACGACCGTGTGGGCTTAAGTCCAGGCCATGTTGATTTCCTCATTGGCCCAATTTGGTCCGTTTTAGGCCCGTTTTATGTTTTTTAATCCTCGGGTGCTTTTCTGGGTATAAGACATGAAAAGAAAGGATTAAGAGCACCTTTTTATATAAATCGGGGGATATATCATCCAAGAGCATACTAAATGTAGGATTAAAATTGTTACTTTTACGGTTTATCAGTGGCAGAGCCACCAGGCTACACTTCTCTTCAGTCATTATCCCGCCCCATGCAATATGATAAAATGTCATGCATTAACGTGTAAAAGTGTAAATAAAAATCATACACACGATATTCAATCATAACTAAGAGTATAACAATCATTTTCACCCACTCGGGGGTAGTTCGGTAATTTACCCTCTAAGGGTATTTTAGTAAATTTGCAACCTAGGGGTATTTCGATAATTTACCCTCCAAGGGTATTTTGGTAATTTCGTAACCTAGGGGTATTTCAGTAATTTACCCTCTAAGGGTATTTTGGTAATTTTGCAACCCAAGGGTATTTCGGTAATTTACCCTTAAAGGGTATTTTGGTCATTTCGCATTTAACGGCCTTTCTGACGGCCTACTGTCGCTTCGAGCGACACAGAACTCTTTTTAAGCCACTATAGAGTTAATGGGCCTAAAATCCATCTTAGGCCCAATGGGGCCCACATGCTCATGTGGCCCACTTCGCACGATTTCAGTCTCAGATTTGTAGATTTGGTATTCAGAATTATCATTTGACAGTTTTTCTAACAGTTTTGCCCTAGTGGGCTGGATAGCCCGTTGGGCCCAATTGGCCCGTATCTTGATTAACCACCACGAGCGCTCGCACGCTCGAGTGGTCACCGTTGCCGACTTTTCAGCTTTTCAGCTTTTGGCCGCTTCACAGAAGACCACATGCAATCATCGAAGGGGGTGTGAGATTACACACCTGTTTTGGTATACGAACCACGCCACTCTCTGAATCACCTAAAGGCATACAAGACTATTAGTTAATTCCTTACTCGGAAATCCCAAAATGGAAATCGATAACACAACCCACAATACTTACCAACAACAACAGTAACTCCTTGCTATGCCTGAATGTTCGGTTTACTCCCTCGAAGTTATGTCCCTAAAGAAGAGCACGAGTTAGTGATGTGATTTCAGGGATAACAAAGAAATGGCCTTTCTACCAGAATGAACCTACAAATAGAGAACGACCATTCACCCCCTATTCGGCCACATAAACTTACCAACGTGCCACAGATTCGGCAATTTCTATGAGTTTCGGCTTTCACGCAAAAGAAAAATAGATGATACTCACGGTGGAAAGGAGTATTCAGGTTCGGCCTTAGACAAGAAGAAAATAGAGTGAGAGATTCAGCTTACAAGAGAGAAAGAAAAGAGAGCAGAAAAGAGGGGTAAAGAACAAAAGAGAAGGAAGCATCACCTTTGATCAGAAAGAAGCCGAATGGAAGAGAAGGGATTCGGCACCTAAAGAGAAAACACCACGCTTCAAGCTACCG
Source organism: Gossypium bickii (assembly GCA_025503065.1). Taxonomy (NCBI): domain Eukaryota; kingdom Viridiplantae; phylum Streptophyta; class Magnoliopsida; order Malvales; family Malvaceae; genus Gossypium; species Gossypium bickii. The sequence continues at coordinate 101,962,122 of CP106715.1, forward strand.
TGCAATTGGCTAAAGAAATCCAAGTAGAGGTAGGGTGGCTATTGTTCTAAGAAGAGAGAAGAAGTAAATGAGTAGGAGGGGGTTCGTCTATGGTGAAAAAAAAATGAATAATAGGAGATGGGACTATTCAGTTTAAAGAGAGGAGAAGAAAAGCTGAAGAAGACAGATGCACGAGTGGTTAATCTTACGAGCAAATTCGGCCAATCACAATTGGAAGAAAGAATGAAGGAAGAAAAGTATACAACCCGAAGACAAAGAAATGAAATGCCAAATAAGAGAACCCCAAACTGATCTAGCCGATAAAATGCCAAAACAACACACCAAAAGCACCTTCAGAGAGAGAAAAAAATGGCACTACCTCACTTGACCAAATGTGTACATCTAGGAAGCCAAAACTTTGGCCGAAATTCCTCCTACACAAAGCCCACATTCGGCCAACTCCGCACACTTACCTATCCCATGATTTTCTCGATGAATCTCTCCCTACTTCACTCTCTATCACTCATTCAAACTAATTTGACTGAGTTTCCAACTTCCTTACAGAGTCCAAGCTGAACTTTACTTCCTCCACCTGCTTAGCACAAAATAAAAACCACAATTTGCAGCATGAGAGACTCGAACTCCTTCCCCCAAGTTCCCCTTGTGACGTCACACTACAATGCCACATGCTTCCTTGTGTTAACAAAATGAAACCAAATAAATTTAAGTCCTGCTTCCACTAGCTCACCCCACTAAAGTGCCCAAAAACCAAAATTTCACCAGGGCTTGGGCTCGAACCCGAGCCTCCCCAGAACCCTCAATCATACCCAAATAACAAGCTTAACAAGCACAGCACATGCAATAATACAAAAATGCCAGACCCCTATTTTTAGGATGTTACACGATATTTAAAAGTTTCAATCTCACCATTGATCTTCATGGTTAGTTCATTTTTTTCTAAATCAATAGTGGACCTTGAGGTGGCTTACAAAGGTCTTCCTAATAGGATCGATATCTCTCAATCTTCCTCAAAGTCTAGAATAACAAAGTTTGCTGGGATAAGAAAGTTGCACACTTACACTAACATATCTTTTAATATTTCTTTTAGATGTAATGAGGATATATTAGCCAACTATAGTGTTATCTGGATATTTTTGAGGTCTCATAACCCGAGTTTTCCAAAAATGAATAGGGGCATTAAATTAATACTAGCTCATTAGTCACATAAAGCTCTATCAAAATGGATGCTCCCTATCTCTATGGGAATCATAAAACTTCCTAGGTCTTTCAGCTTTTGGGGAACCTTTCTTGAGATATTAACACTACAGGAAGCACATATACTAACATGTTCACTTACCTTAATTTTCCCATGCTTAGACATAATTTCCCTTAGGAACTTTCCCAATTAATTCGATCAAGGGTAGGTTAACGTTTAATTTTTTGAAAAAGTTTAAAAAACTTACAAACTCATCTTCATCCCACTTTTTCTTCTCTTCTAGCCTTGAAAGGAATGGTATCATTGCAACGACAGAATCTTTAGTTGTTTCTTTCTCTGGCTTTACTGCCAGTATAACTACGTCCTTTGGTTTAGGTTCATTGTCAACTTCTAGGGGACTCTCTTGAAGATCATTAGTATTTTCAATATTTACCTCTTGAATTGGGTTTTCTGGGCTACTCAGTGCTTTACGCAATCGGTGCACTATTGCTTTCACGTGCTCCTTCCCTTCTGTACGAGGGTTATTTTTGATATTGCTAGGAATACCTGTGCGAAATTTCCTTTTTATATCATCCATCATGCTCATCAATTGGCTCACCTAATCTTCAATTTTAGTCAATGTTTTTGTTGAATTGGTGGGCTCAGGTTGTACCTGTTTCACATTCATTCTCATTGACTGCACCTCCCCTTCAATTCTATCCGGACGTTGACCATATGCAACATGGTCATTTGGGTTGGCTCTTTCCTAAGGTTCTATAAATAAAGAGGTTGATGTTATAATTTTTAACTTGGTTCGAGCTATTATCTCCTCCTTGATTTTCTTCTCATTTCAGATTCAGGTGATCTTTTCATCTAGGATTGTATGTATTCGAATAGGGATTTCCACCCCTATTCCCAATATAGTTCACGTCTTCAGTAGGATTGTTAATATAATGGACAAGAGGTTTGTCTTCTCCATTGATAGATGATACACTCTTCCCAACCTTTATTTGGTTGGTTTTGTCCACTAGTTGTTGATATTTATCGTCCTTTTGGACAGCCTTCATCGTAGATGGTCTTTGGTCGTATGTATATCATTTAGTTGGCCAATGGCATAATTCATCGCCATACTTTCTATCAATTCGTACGCATCCTCATATGTTCTGTTAATTAAGGCTCCTCCTGCTACTCCATCTAATCTTGACCTCAGATGCACATCCAACTCATTGTAAAAAATTTGCAGTCATAACCACTCAGACAATCCTTGGTGTGGGAACTTCTGAATTAGCATCTTAAAATACTCCTATACTGCGTGAAAGTTTTCCTTTTCTAACTGTTTGAACATTGAAATTTCCCTTCTTAGCTGGACTGTCTTGCTAATGGGGAAGAACTTTTGCAAAAATTTTCCTACGATTTCATCCCATGTCATGATTGATCCTGGTGCATGCGAATCTACCCAAGAAAAGGCGTTATCAATGCAACAGCCCGTCTTTAGGTCAAATCAGAACAGTGGTTTCGGGACCACAAATTCGAGGCCAAAATATTTATTTTATTATTTTATTATTTTATTATTTTATTGAATTTTATAGCATGATAGAATTATTGTTTGAAAGTTTCGTAAAGAAATTTTACTATTTGAATGATTAATTTGAGTAAAAGGACTAAATCGCGTAAAGCGTAAAACTTGTGTTCTATTAGCTAAAAGTGTCTAATAGCTATAGAACCTTAAATTTAAGGTTCTTATGTTGAAAGTAGACCGTTAACATGATAGTGGATGATAGTGTCTTGGTAAATTTGAAATTATTAATGTTATTAAGGTTATTTTTGTAATTTGAATATTAAAGGTTATTTTTAATAAAACAAATGAAATTATTCTTTCATTCATCTTCTTGGCCGAAACTTAGGTTTGGAGAAAGCCATTTTTATGCTTTTAATTTTGGCACACTCCTAGCTTGATTAAGGTATAGTTTTAGCTCGGTTTTTAATGATTTCTACGTTTTTGATATCGTTGCTTCGTATTCTAACTAGCCCATACCTTCGATTTCAAAACTGTTAAAGATTTATCATGTTGCCATTGTTGAATGCTTGATTAATTTGATGGTTGATGATGGATTTTGAATAATTGTTGATAGTCAAACTAGTTTTGTAAAGTGATTTTTGACAAAAATGTCAAAAAGGGATTAATTTGTGAACTTGTAAAATTATGTGGGTAAAAGTGTGAATAAATTGAAAATATGGGCTTCTAGTAACATGTAGTATATTCAGCTAGCATGAAATTGTACTAAATTGCATGAATTTACAATTTTATGTGATAAGGACTAAATTGTAAAAATGTGAAAGTTTAGGGGCAAATGTGAAAAAAATAGCCTTAATGTTTATTTTGGACTAAATTGAATAGATTGAATACTTAATGTGCTAAAATTTATAATATATAGATCAAGATAAGCCGAGATCCGATTTAGATCAGAGAAAAAGGAAAGTTGACGAATAGCTGATATTACTATCTGAGCGATACGAGGTAAGTTCGTATAATTAGAATCGAACTTTTAAATATTTGTAATTATTTTAAATGTATGTATATAATTGAGTAATTGATATACTTGAAATACGAATGCCTATTTGATTTAGAATGATGGTTACCGAACCCTGTTTGAACCGTATGAATTCGTAGGATACGAGTGACATGTCACTAGGGTTACCGTTTTGGTCTAGCTCCTGCATTTGTTGCGGACTCACTATAGCTCATATGAGCTTACTGATATATCAGCTCGTAAGAGCTTACTGTTTTCAGCTCTTCAGAGTTTACCGTTTTAGCTCAATCGAGCTTACTGTCCATCAGCTCAGGAGGAGCTTACTGATCATAGCTCGAAAGAGTGAAAATGTTAATGAATTGACGGATTACTGATGTATATCACCCGAGTATCCTTTGAAGTTCTAATGGGTTCAACGGGCATAAATTATGTTTATACGGATGAAGTATTGTTTATACGAATGAGTTACTATTATCGAATGAATCACTATTTATTTTATGGATTGTTGATTATATGAATGTGAATGAATTGTTACATGTTTTTTATATGTTACATGAATTTAGTATGAAATTGGGATAAAGGTTGAATATATGTACTTATGAGACTAACACATTGATGAATGCATATGCTTAGGCATTTGGCAAGTGAATTTGATTTACTTTGCTTAATGGTTTGATTTTGTAACAAATGGTAAGATTATTTCTAAATTATACGGGCTTACTGAGCTATAAAGCTTACTCTATTTCTTTTCCGTGTATTATAGAGGTTCGATAGCTTGCTCGATTCGGATAAAGTTAGAGTTATGCATCACACTATCCAATTGTCGATTGGTACTTATGAATTTGTGGATATATGTAAATATGGCATGTATAGGCTAGTTTGAGATGATAGTTATGGTTACTTGAACTAGTAATTTTGGTACATGTTATGGTATAATTTTAAGCCATGTGATTTGGCTTAATTTGGTATAATATTTTGGTTGTGCTTAAGTATTCAAGTATGGTATGTTTTTGCTAGTAATAGATGGAATGGAAATATGCAAATGTTATCTTGATATGTGGTTAGTATGTGAATGGAAAATCCATGTTATTTATTAGGAAATTGAATGTTATGTTGAAATGGTATAAAATGTATATGAAATGTCATGGGTTGGCAACCAATTGAGTTGTGAAGTGTTGTAATTTATGCTTGTATATACATGTAAAAATAGGGTGGAAATGGCTTTATAAATGACCTATTTTTATCCACACGGGCTGTAACACCCTAAACCCGGCCTAGACGTTATGCCCGAATCTAGCGTGTCACATTGAAGTGTCTTTCGAAAATTGGAATAGTTAGTAAAACGCGTTTCCAAATTCAAAACCCCTTTATTGTTATTTAACAAATCATCTAGTCAAAACATTTGCCTTATTATCAGTTATTGTTATAATAGGTTGATTTAAAATCACGGAAGCTTTTAGAAAAATCTAATGTTTAACTTTTGTGTCTTTGAAAACAGTAATTATTTTGAAAATTCAAATTCTCCTAAACAAGCACTTTTAAGTAAATAAGCAAAGCCCAAAAAATTTAAACAAACATAAATGGCCTTATTACATAAACAAAACCCAACATAAATTTTAAATTTAAGTAAAAGCAGTGTAAAATAGTTGCAGTAGTGTGGCCACCTCCAAGGCCCTCACAGCACCAAATCACCTATGGCTGAGGATTACCTGTACAGTAAAAAGGAAAGGGTGAGTCTACGAAAACCCATTGTGTAATCCCCTACCAGTCAGTCAGTATGCAACATGCAGTAACAGACTGGGCCTGAGCCCTATATAGTAACAGTACAGTGTGGGTCTTAGCCCAATACAGTAATAGCGTGGGCCTTAGCCCAATACAGTAACAGTGTAATAATGCAACCCATCCCAATCCAGCCAACACACCACTCCGTACCACCAACACACCATGTGGGGATAAAATCGACCCACCTAGCCAACACATTCAATATCGCAGGCAAAGCCGCGAAGCGCGAGATCGCAAAGAAAGTCGCAGAATAAAATATGTGGCAAAACCACCAGTACAGTATACTTCCTCCATAACAGTATCCCAACCCCATGTAGTATGTCATGTCATAAATCATATGTATATGCAGAATGTCATACTCAGTAACAGTCATGTATAAATCATGAACACGTCAACCAACCTACCCTTAGGGATATAACGGTCATTTCAATCTATTAGGGGTAAAATAGTCATTGCACCCTTTAGGGGTATTTTGGTCATTTTACATACTTTGGGGTCTCGGTGTAGATATCGACCTCTAGGAAGGTCCGCAGTTGCCTCGAGCGACTTAGGTAACCTAAATGGTCATAACTGTGCAAATGGGCCCAAATCACATTACTCGGCCCAAATGGGCCCACATGCTCGTGCGGCCCGTTCAGTCCAGATTTTGCACGGCTATGTGACCTACATAGACCAGTCCAGTATATGCCATAAATAAAGGATTTCATCTGTGTGGGCCCACGAGCCCATTGGGCCCACACAGCCCACCGTGACCCAATACGGCCTAAGCCTATGGGAATGCTCATGGAGGCCTCTTACAGTCTATCGCCCACGATATGTGGGTTTGGCTTACCACACGGGCGATCGCACGCTCGTATGGTCTCGAACCCCATGTTTTCGACTTTTCGGCTTTTGTCGTTCTACAGTTACAGTGGGGTGTTTACACACCTATTTATGAAACCGCTCCAAGTACCACGAGCACCCAACCTAGATTCAGATATGACCCACTGTCAGTCCTTTAATCGTTAGGGTAAAACATCCTCTTATTGACACTTAATCCAAAACCACCATCCTTGCCTTCCTTGAATGAGACGACTTTAGTCCTCCAAGACCGCTAACCAGAACTGATCACACGCCTTTAGATATTATCTGTACCACAACCACCGATCCATTAACCAAGGTAGGCCATATAAGTTGCCTCATTCCACAAATTATCTCCTATCAGACATAAACAGTATACGGCTCAAACTCCAAAAGTGAGATAATGCATTACCTTGATTGAACACTTAGATTGAGGGTTGTGACTATTTCGAAACCACTTACACTCCACCACTCCTCAAAGAAAACCCTAGAACCGTAACGAGTAGCACATCATGGAGAAGGAAACAACAGTCGGAAATCAAAAGATGAATGAAATGGTATTCGGTTTTAAGAAAAAGAATAGGAGAGAATAGGTTTAATCACAAAATGAGGAGTATAAACACTTACCTATAATCAGAAATACTTGCAGCACTGGAACAGCAAGAAATAGCAAAGAGACAAGTCGGCATAGAGAGTGATAAACCAAAGGTGATATTCGGCCAAACCACAATCAATAAAAAGAGATAGCTCTCGGTCAAAACAAGAAAAATATTTAAAGGTAGAAGATGGAAAGAGGAGAATCAGACCAAGCCAAATAGATTAAGAGTAGAACTTAGAAGGAAAAATGAGATAAACCGATTGGAAGGCAAGGGATATTCGACCAAGAGAGTACAGATTTAGGAAGAGAAGAAGAGAGAAAAGAAAAGGAAGAGTTGCTCGCAAAAATGACTGACAACTATTGATCGAAAAGAAGGGACCTTTGTTGGCTAATGCCCAGCAACCAAAAATAATTCTCAAAGAACCAAAAGCCGATAAATGGGAGGAAAGAAAAGAGAATTCGACAGATGCTAACCCAATGCTGAAAGTGACTAACATTTCCCCCCAGCCAAATTCTCAAGGCTTGAGTTCCCCCAAACGGCACAACACCTCCTTTCACTCAAACCCCCTTGATTTTCTCCTAAAATCTCTCCCCTTATCCCTCCTTGAATCTCTCCATGACCAGTTCAAACACCATTCAAATTCTATTCAAACTCCCCTTAGCTGTGTTTCAGTCCAACTCCACTACCTACATAGCTCAAGCAGCAAAATAAACACTCCATTGTGCAACCCAAGACTTGAACCTCAGACCTCCAGTTACACAACACGCCATTTTGCCACTAGACCACAAGCTCTTTTTGTGTCATAAAACAAGCGCGCTTCTATATAAGGCCTATATGCTAGTGTCCAGATTCATTTAAGAGCAAAACTAAAAATTCTGCAAAAGCCAAGATTTGAACCCAAGCTTCTCACACACCCCATACACACCCAAATCACTTAGCCATTACAGCAAACAAATAATTTGTGACATAACATGCAAAAATTGAAGACTTACAATTTTGGGGCGTTACAACTCTACCCTTAATGAATTTTAGCCTCAAAATTTACCTGGTCAGAAAAGAAGAGGGTATTGCTGTCGCATCGCCTCCTTAGGTTCCCACGTGGCTTCTTCTGAACTGTGATTGTACCAAAGCACTTTGACTAGTGGAAAAGATTTCTTCCTCAGTACTTTAACCTCACGGTCCAATATCTGCACTGGCTCCTCCTTGAAGGTCAGGTCTGGCCTAACCTCGATCTTCTCGACTGGTACTATATGTGTGGGATCAGAGTGATAACGCCTCAGCATGGAGACATGGAACACATCGTGAATCCGATCTAATTTTGGAGGCAACTCAAGTTGATAGGCGACTGGTCCCACACGCTTCAGTATACGATAAGGCCCAATGAACCTAGGGCTAAACTTACCCTTCCGCCCAAACCTCAGTATCTTTTTCCACGGGGAGACCTTGAGAAATACGAAGTCCCCACAGAATACTCAATCTCTATGCGTTTAAGATCCGCGTAAGACTTTTGCCTATCAGATGCTTCCTTCAACCAGTCTCAAATCAGTTTTACCTTCTCTTCGGTATTAGAAACTAACTCCGGCCCCAAAACTCGTCGCTTGCCCAGCTCAATCCAACAGGTAGGAGTACAACACCTATGACCATATAACGCCTTGTACAGTGCCATTTCAATACTGCACTGGTAGCTATTATTATACGCAAACTTTACTAGCAGTAAATGGTCTTCCCAGCTGCCTCGAAACTTAATTACACAACTTTTTAACGTCTCCTATAGTATCTGAATCACCCTCTCTGACTGACCATCTGTCTGAAGATGGAACGCAGTACTGAAGTCCAACCTAGTACCCAAAGCCTTGTGTAATTTCTTCCAGAATCGAGATGTGAATCGAGGGTCTCTGTCGGATATGATGGAAACTGGTACCCCATGCAGTCTCACAATCTCAACCACATACACTTTGCCATGAATAATCACTACGGACTGGTATAAAATGGGTAGATTTAGTCAGTCGATCTATAATAACCCATATTGAATCCTTCTTAGTAGGCGTTAAGGGCAACCTACTTACAAAATCAATGGTTACCCTCTCCCATTTCCAAAGTGAAATCTTAACTTGCTGCAGTAACCCTAAAGGTAGCTGATGCTCAGCCTTAACTTTCTGGCACGTCAAGCACTTACTCACAAAATCAGTAACTTCACGTTTTAGTCCTGGCCACCAGTATAGCTCACGATGATCTCGGTGTAACTTGTTTCTACCAGGATGCATTGCATATGGACTACTATGCGCGTCATGTAGAATAGACTGCCTCAAATCAGAATCCCTTGGTACACTGACTCTCCCATAGAAACACAGTACTCCTTTACTATTAAACCCAAAATCTGTAGTTTCCCCATTCTCAACCTGTCGAAAATGAGGAACCAGTGACTCATCCAACAACTGTTTACCCTTAATCTATTCAGTCAACGTCGGCCTAACATGCAGCTCAACCAACAAGCTACCGTTATCTAACAAGCTGAGATGAGCAAACATTGCTCTCAAATCAGATACAGCCCTACGACTCAGTGCGTCAGCAACCACGTTAGCCTTACCTAGGTGGTACTCAATCAAGCAATCATAATCCTTAAGCAACTCTATCCATCTTCACTGCTTAAAATTCAGCTCCTTCTGAGTGAGGAGGTACTTGAGGCTCTTGTGATTTGTGTAGATAATACACTTCTCACCGTATAAATAGTGCCTCCAAATTTTTAGTGCGAATATCATTGTGGCTAACTCCAAGTCATGAGTAGGGTAATTCGCCTCATGAGGCTTAAGTTGACGAGACGCATAAGCACCCACCTTACCCTCCTGCATCAGCACACAACCCAAACCAACGTGTGATGCAACATCAGAGACGAGTGAATTCCTTCCTGCACTGGGTCAGATCAAGATAGGGGCCTCGATCGAACGTGCTTGCTTTCTCAAAACTTTCTTTGCACGCTTATCACCCAGCTTAAATGGTACCCCTTTACACATCAACTTAGTTAGAGGTGCAGCAATCAAGGAAAACCTCTCAACGAAATGTCTATAATACCTTGCCAGACCCAGAAAGCTTCGAATCTCAGATACGGTCTTAGGTGGTTTCCAATCCATTATGGCTTCAATTTTTTGAAGATCAACCCTAATCCCCTCGGGAGATACTACGTGACCTAGAAATGTCACTTCTCGCAGCCAGAACTCACACTTGCTGAACTTAGCATACAGTTGTTTCTCCCTTAAAATTTGCAGAACAATCCAGAGATATGCATCATGTTTAGCCTCAGTTCTCAAATACACCAAGATGTCATCTATAAATACCACCACGAACCGATCCAGGTAGGGTTGGAATACTCAGTTCATTAGGTCCATGAAGGCAGCTGGTGCATTCGTCATCCCAAACGGCATTACTAGGAACTCCTAATGACCATAACGAGCCCTAAACGTAGTCTTATACACATCAGCCTCCTTAACTCTTAGCTGATGGTGCCTAGAACGAAGATCTATATTGGAGAAAATCAAAGCTCCTTGCATCTGATCAAATAAATCATCTATCTTTGGCAAAAGATACTTATTCTTGATAGTCAGTTTATTCAGTTGCTGATAGTCGATGCACATGCGCATGGACCCATCCTTCTTCTTTACGAACAACACTGGTGCTCCCCATGGAGACACACTAGGTCGAATGAATCCTCGATCTAGTAGTTTTTAAATTTGTGCTTTTAACTCCACCAGCTCCTTTGGTACCATCCTATAAGGAGCGATGGACACTGAAGTTGTTCCAGGAAGGAGCTTAATACCAAATTCTGCTTCGTGGTTCACAGGCAACCCAATGAGCTCAACAGGAAATACATCAGAAAAATCCTTAATCGTTCTGATATTTCCAACAGAAGGACCCTCAGAATCAAATACACCAATATAGGCTAGAAACGCCTCACAACCCTTGCGAACTAGTTTCTGGCCCTTAATGCAGAGATCAGATTAGACAAAAAGACCCTTCGCTCCCCAATCACAGCCACCTCCTCATCCTTAGTAGTCCTCAATACCATACACTTAGTAGCACAATCCAAACTTGCATGGTGTTTTACCAGCCAATCCATCCCCAAGATTAGATCGAATTCACCAAACGGTAGCTCCATCAAATCCGCTGGAAATATTACTCCTTGAACCACTAGGGGCACATCTCTGAACAACTTGTCTGCTCTTACTGACTTCCCAATCATCTCACTAATAGTACTCTCATACATGATACCCATAGTGCCAGACACAGTGCATGCAATGTATGAATACGTAGACCTTTTATCAATCAAAGTAGTGTAAGGTGCATTATGAATTAGGAACGTACCGGTTATAACATCTAGAGCGTCACCATTCTCTCTGCGACGAGTAACATAGACCAGTGCAGGCTGCCTCGCCTCAATGTTGCCAGCACCTCTGCCTGGCACTCCATGACCTCGTCCCATACCATTTCCATCCCTGGCCTGCCCACGGCCTCTCGGGGGCTGCTGACCACCTCTCGCTGGCTAAACATTACCCTAACCTGCAGCTTGTATCTGAACAGGCCTCTAAGGACAATTCTTGACATAGTCCCACATCTGAAACATGCCCCAATCTTCTTCCAGCACTCACCCAAGTGATGTATCCCACAATTAGCACAGGGTTGTGGTCTTGCAACAGGAACCCCAACTCGGACTAGCCCATCAAACCTGGCCTTCTTTTTAGGCCTTCGAGAAGCACTTGAACGCTCTGAATCCATCTTATATCTGCCCTTATCCTTCTCACGGTTCTGGCGCTCAGAGCGCTTCATGTCCTTAGTGATTTTCACCTTTTCTACTAGGGCAGCAAGATCTCGCTCACTCTGCGGAGATATCAAGACTTGTAACTCATCTCGGAGGCCATCTTCAAATCGCACACAGCGTTCATATTCAGTTGCCACTATCCCACGAGCATAGTGGCTCAGTCGCAGGAATTTTGCATCATATTCTGCCACAGTTTTATTCCCCTGGGTCAAACTCAGAAATTCCCTTTTTCAGGCGTCCACAAAACTTACGTCCACATAATTTCCTTGGAATGCCGCCTTAAAGAAATCCCACGCTAACAGATCAGCCTGAGTAACCTCTCTCACGGTAAGCCACCACTGATAGGCCTCGTCTTGTAGTAAAGACACTGCACATTTTAGTTTTTGTTCAGAAGTGTAGTTAAGGTCGTCCATTATTCTCTCTGTGGCTTCCAACCAGTATTCAGCCACCTTAGGGGCTACTCCAGAAATACTCTTGAAGATTTCCACTCCATTCGATTGGAGTCGTTCTGAAGACCCATGGCCTACAGCACCAGTACTGGTCCCTGCAACCCTTTCCAGAATACGAGGCAAAGCTTGGGAAAGTGCATCATCCCCATCTGCTTGACCGTATGATCTCATCTCAGTCACTGGTGAAGCTGGTGCCTCCTTAGCCTCAACATTATGCATGTGGCCTGATGCCGAAGACCCAGCCCTAGCACTTCTGCGGCCTCTACTGCCGCCTCATGTACCCCTTCCTCGAGTACCTCTAGCGTTCATATCAAATAACATATTATTTATTTAAGAAGTTTTATATATCAGTTTGTAATTCCAATAATTATTAACAGATGTCTTATGAAAAGAAGTAATCCAAATTTTGTTTTCGCAAATCAAGGTCCCCCTACAATTTCCAATTTCCTACTATCTCAGTTTACTCTAACTAAAGAGTTTCAGTACAGTCCTACTATCTATAGTAGACTCTCTGTGTATTTTAGTTCAAGCAGTCTACAGTATAAAGAAAACTTACGGATTTGACGCTGGAGACTCGGTGTGCCACACTTGTAAACCTTCCAAAATACTTCAAGAACAGTTTTCATGAAATTACAAATATTTTCAAAACCCATTCCACAGTCGAGTTTTGCAACCTGGCTCTGACACCACTAAATGTAACACCCCAAACCCAGCCTAGATGTTATGGCCGAATCTGGCGTGTCACATTAAAGTGTCTTTCAAAAATTAGACTTGTTGGTAAAACTCATTTCCAAATTCAAAACCCCTTTATTGTTATTTAACAAATCATCTAGTCAAAACATTTGCCTTATTATCAGTTATTGTTATAATAGGTTGATTTAAAATCGTGAAAGCTTTTGGAAAAATCTAATGTTTAACTTTCGTGTCTTAGAAAATAGTAATTATTTTGAAAATCTGCCTTCCCCTAAACTAGTAGATTTAAATAAATAAGCAAAGCCCAAAAAATTTAAACAAACATAAATTGCCTTATTAAATAAACAAAACCCAACATAAATTTTAAATTTAAGTAAAAGTAGTATAAAACAGTTGCAGTAGTGTGGCCACCTCTGAGTCCCTCACAGCACCAAATTGCCTATGGCTGAGGATTACCTGTACTATAAAAAGGAAAGGGCGAGTTTACGAAAACTCAATGTGTAATCTCCTACCAGTCAGTCAATATGCAACATGCAGTAACAGTTTGGGCCTGAGCCCTATACAGTAACAGTACAATGTGGGTCTTAGCCCAATACAGTAATAGTGTGGGCCTTAGCCTAATACAGTAATAGTTTAATAATGCAACCCATCCCAATCCAACCAATAGACCATGTGGGGATAAAATCGACCCACCCAGCCGACACACTAATATCGCAGCAAAGAGCCAGTACAGTATCGCAGCAAAGCTTTCAGTAACAGAATATGTGGCAAAGCCACCAATACAGTATACTTCCTCCATAACAGTAGCCCAACCCCATGCAGTATGTCATGTTATAAATCATACGTATATGCAGAATGTCATACTCAATAACAGTCATATATAAATCATGAACACATCAATCAACCTATCCTTAGGGATATAACGGTCATTTCAATCTATTAGGGGTAAAATAGTCATTGCACCATTTAGGGGTATTTTGGTCATTTTACCTACTTTGGGGTCTCGGTGCAGATATCAACCTCTAGGAAGGTCTGCAGTCGCCTCGAGCGACTTCAGTAACCTAAATGGTCATAACAGTACAAATGGCCCCAAATCCCATTACTCGACCCAAATGGGCCCACACGTTCGTGCGGCTTATTTAGCCCAGATTTTGCCATGGCTATGTGTCCTACATAGCCTAGTCCAGTATATGTCGCAAATCGTGGATTTCATTAGTGTGGGCCCACAAGCCCATTGGGCCCACACGGCCCATTTCGTCCCAATGTGGCCCAATACTGCCTAAGCCAATGAGAATGCTCATGGAGGCCTCTTACAGTCTATCGCCTACATTTCATGGGTTTGGCTTACCACACGAGCGATCGCACACTCGTATGGTCTCAAATGCCGTGTTTCCGGTGTTTCAGCTTTTCAACTTTTTCCATTCTACAGTTACAATAGGGTGTTTACACACCTGTTTATGAAACCGCTCCAAGTTCCATGAGCACCCAACCTAGATTCAGACATGACCCACGATCACTCCTTTAATCGTTAGGGTAAAACATCTTATTATTGACACTTAATCCAAATCCATCATCCTTACCTTGCTTGAATGAGGCGACTTTAGTCCTCCAAGACCGCTAACCAGAACTGATCACACGCCTTTAGAGATTATCTGTACCAGAACCACCGATCCATTAACCAAGGTAGGCCATATAAGTGGCCTCAATCCACAAATGATCTCCTATAAGACATAATCAGTATACGGCTTAAACTCCAAAGGTGAGATAATGTATTACCTTTATTGAACGTTGAGAACGAGGGTTGCGACTATTTCGAAACCACTTACACTGCACCACTCCTCAAGGAAAACCCTAGAATTACAACGACTAGCACATCATGGAGAAGAAAACAACAGTCGATAATTAAAAGATAAATGAGAGGGTATTCAGTTTTAAAAAAAGAATAGGAGAGAACAGGTTTAATCACAAAGTGAGGAGTATAAACACTTATCGATAACCAGAAACACTTATAGCACTGTAATAGCAAGAAGCAGCAAAGAGACAAGTTGGCATAGAGACTGATAAACCAAAGGTGATATTCGACCAAACCACAATCAATAAGGAGAGATAGCTCTCGATCAAAACAAGTAAAATATTTAGAGGTGGAAAACAGAAAGAGAAGAATCTAACCAACCCAAACCAATTAAGAGTAGAACCTAAAAGGAAAAAGGAGATAAATCGATTGGAAGGCAAGGGATATTCAGCCAAGAGAGTACAGATTTAGGAAGAGAAGAAGAGAGAAAAGAAAAGGAAGAGTTGCTCACAAAAACGACTGACAACTATTGACCGAAAAGAAGGGACCTTTGTTGGCTAATGCGCAACAACCAAAAATAATTTGGAAAGAACCAAAAGCCGATAAATGGGAGGAAAGAAAAGAGAATTCGTCAGATGCTAACCCAATGCTGAAAATGACTAGCATTTCCCCCTAGCCGAATTCTCAAGGCTTGAGTTCCCCCAAACGGTACAACACCTCCTCTCACTCAAACCCCCTTGATTTTCTCCTAAAATCTCTCCCCTTATCCCTCCTTGAATCTCTCCATGACTAGTTCAAACACCATTCAAATTCTATTCAAACTCCCCTTAGCTGTGTTTCAGTCCAACTCCACTACCTACACAGCTCAAGTACCAAAATAAACACTCCATTGTGCAACCTAGGACTTGAACCTCAGACCTCCCAATTACACAACATCCACTTTGCCACTAGACCACAAGCTCTTTTGTGTCATAAAACAAGCACAGTTCTATATAAGACCTATATGCTAGTGTCCAGATTCATTTAAGAGCAAAACTAAAAATTCTACAAAAGCCAAGATTTGAACCGAGACTTCTCACACACCCCTATACACACCCAAGTCACTTAGCCATTACAATAAACAAACAATTTGTGACATAACATGCAAAAATTAAAGACTTAAAATTTTGGGGCATTACACGGGCAGATACACGGGCGTGTGTCTCAGCCGTGTGCGACACACGGTTATTTTGCATGGTTGTGTGTCCCCTAGTGTTGGAATTAAATTGAAGTTAGTATGTTCCACACGGTCTCACATATGAGCGTGTGACTAGCATTATTGTACAAGTTAGTATACCGCCTAAATGGTACACGGCCTAGCACACGGGCGTGTGACTTCAGGTTTGGCATGGCGTAGTACACGGCCTGGAACACGGGCGTGTATGGCCATTTCAAAGGGCACACGGGCTAAACACACAGGCATGTGGTCGGTCATGTGACCCAAGTCAGTATGTATGCCCTGTTTTCACATGGCCTAAGACACGGGCGTGTCTGGAGCCGTGTGACGCACACGGCCTGTTCACACGGGCATGTGACCCCTGTATGGATGAAAATTTTTCTATGTTTTTCAAAAATTTTGTATGTTATCGGTTTACTCCTGAACCACTTCTAAAGCATGTTTAAGGTCTCGTCGACTCTTATAAGGGACAATGTGATTGTGTTGAATGGTATTTGAGTATGAATGCATAAATGTATGAGTATTGTATGTTAAATGATGTGTATTGATCGGTAATACCTCGTAACCCTACTCCGGCGATGGATACAGGTTAGAGGTGTTACAATCAATTAATGGAAAGGGGAACAACCGAAGACGAATAGTGTCATCAATGACCCCGTTGTATTTGAAGGTATCACAAAGCTGGAGGAACTGTTTTAAATGCTGACTCAGATCCTCTGTCACTACTTTAAATACTCAACTAACAGCCCATTTTTAATAAAATCAAACTAGTGGTTTCGGGACCACAGATCCGAATCCAAAAAGAAAAATCATGTTAATACTATTTTATAATCTACAGTATGATAATAATATTGTGTGAAAAATTTGTAAATAAATTTTATCGATTATATGTTTAATTTGATAAAGGACCAAATTGCACAAAGTGAAAAACTTGAGTTCTAATAACGAAAGAGATTAAATAGGATAGAACTATAAATTGGAGGTCCTTATATGGTAATTAGACCATTAAAAATTATAACAGCCATATTTTGGGTCTAGTCAGAACAGTGGTTTCGGGACCACAAATCTGATGCAGTAAAATTCATTTTATTATATTTTTATAGACTACAGTTTTATGAAATGATTTCTTAAAAATTTCGTTCAAAAATTTTGACGTTTGGGCAATCAATTTAGTCAAAAGGACTAAATTGCAAAAAGTGCAAAACAAGAATTCTATATGCAAAGGTGTCCATTACTATGAAATTTTAAATTTGAGGTCTTTAAATGGTAATTATACCATTGGTTAAGTTGGTGGACAAAAATGGACATGGTTTGGTATGTTTCTAAGTTTTTCATTAAGGGCATTTTAGTAATTTGGTAATTAAAATGAACTAAAAAAGCAAAAATAAAGCCAAATTTGTCCATCTTCTTCTTCATCGGCCAAATTTTACATGGGAAACACATGGCTAGGGTTTTTCAAGCTTTCAAGCTCGATTGTAAGTCTGTTCTAGCCCCGTTTTTAATGATTTTTATGTTTTTGAAATCCTTGTAACATGATCTATCTATTCCTACCACCAATTTGAAGAGATGTCAAAGTCTAAAATTTTACCCATGTTGAACATATATGTATTTTGATGTTTTATGGTGGAAAATGCATGTTTGTTGTTTGTTAAACAACTTTTGCTAAGTGATTTTCGGTAAAAATGTCAAAATGGACCTATTTGTAGAAGTTATAAAATATGGTGTAAAAATGTGAATAAATGAAAATTGTGGGCTATTATAAGCATTTATAAGGTTCAACTAAGCATGGGTATTGAAGAAATTGAGTACATTTCATTTTACGAGCCTAGGGACTAAATTGTAAAATGTCAAACTTTAGGGGCAAAATGTAATTTTTCCATTATGTGATTTTAGGCTGATTTGAATACTATAATGATTAAGTAATTAAATGTGATATTATAAATGAAGAAAAAATGAGGTTTGGACCTAGATATTTGACGATCTAGTCCTTTTTGCCTTTTTATGCCGAAGTAAGTTCGTATGTTTAATAAGCATTAAATTATATGTGTATAAATTCATAATTGATATAATTATGGTAAATGCTATATTATTGAAATGAAATGTGAATGTTATTCAGTACGATACTACGAAAATGACCGACAGCGATTCAATACAGCGAAAGTCCCGATTGAACATTAGAAATAGATAGGATACAAATGTCATGACATTAGGGTTACTGAGATTACGTGTAAGACCATATCTGGGATATGGCATCAATATGAAACTTCATGTAAGATCATATCTTGGATATGGCATCGATATGAGACTTCGTGTAAGACCATACTGGGCTACTGGCATCGATACGAGATAGCATGTAAGACCATATCTAGGATATGGCACTGGTACGGTACTGTGTGTACGAGATCCCCGAGTATCCTTTCGTATTCCAAATGGTTCAACAGGAACTTCGATGGGTATGTCAAAGAAGAGAAACAGTATGTAAGTATTTCGAATCGGTATAGCTATGTACATAAAGTTTATAAGAATTGACTTCATGAAATTGTGAGTTCATGATTTTCCATGAGAATGATTTTATGAAAACCTTGTGATTATTGGTCTATACTTGTGATGTATGAAATAAATGGTAAACTCGATGGACGATTTTGTGATTGGCCTTTGGACCAAGTTGAGTTATGATGTAGCATGTTCTATTCACAGAAATTGTGATTTATCGGATATGAGAAAAAGGAATAATTGGCATAATTGCCTATTAAAATGGTTATGGAAGTATGAAAAGATATGTGCTTTAAACAATTGAAAGATGTTAAAGTATATGCTTGAGAAGTGAATACTGAAAAATAATGTGCATGTTTAATATGAGGTATGAAATGATTGGTTGATTGTGGTAATTTGTTATAATGGAGAGATCACAGTTATTAGGCTAATGTCAAAACATGTTAAAATATGCTTGCAAATTGATGGAGCAAATAATGTGACTAAATAAATTATAACTGTGAGTTTTATAGCAATTTATATTATCTTGTGTTTATATCAGCGGACTTGGTAAATGATTGGTAAAAGTTGCTTATTATTTTCGTACGGACTTACTAAGCTATATATATAGCTTACCCCCTTCCTTTCCCATGTCTTATAGAGTTATGGAGCTAGCTCGGGTTGGAAATCGTCGGAGATCCTATCACACTATCAAGCTGTCATTTTGGGTATAAATGAATTCAAGCATTTTAAGTCTATGGCATATGTAGGGACTAAGTCAATTCCTTTTATGTGTCATGATTAATTTGGTCATATTTGTTGGCTTGTAATGGTTAATGTCTCATCTTATATATAGCCATGAAAGATGGCTTATGTTGATCATAAGTTTATTCATATGTTAATGCCCTCTTGTGCATGTGAAATTAGTATGTTTTTAACGGGCTAAGTATGATGTCTTAAGCATGATAAATAATGGCATGAGGATGACATGTTATTGTCTTGGTTGTGGTTATATGGTTGCTCTTATATCCTTGAATTTGTGCCAGACGATGTCGTGTTGATGTGTGCAAGTGAGGGTGGCAAAATGTCTTGGTAAATAGCCTTGTTTGTAACACCCTTTACCCATATTCAACGCCGAAACCAGGTACGAGGCATTACCGGACTTAACTCACTTGAACATACAACTTTGGACTATAAAATTTCATTTTGACTTAAACTTCCCATACACATTCGTATCATCCTTATTATGGGCCAACGAGGCCTTAAACATGCAAACGGAGGGTTTCAGAATCAAACCGGTAACTTTTGTATACTTAGAAAAATTTTTCATTAACAGGGCCACACACCTGTGTGGGCAGGCCGTGTGATCACAGAAGCCCATGTCCCTAGCCCGTGTGGAATTTATTTTTTATTTCAAACCTACAGGGGTTTTCACATGGCCGGACACACGCTCGTGTCCTCACCCGTGTATGAAAACCTGGGTATTTTGTTTGTGAGGTCAGCAACCTTATAAAGGGCACACGGCCTAGGCACACGCCCGTGTGTCTAGTCTGTGGTCGACACTGACTTGCAATATTAACATGCAGTGGACACACGGCTTGGTCACACACACATGGGGCTGACCGTGTGTCACACACGGCCTAGACACACGGTGTGGACAAGAACAAGGCTATTTGTCAAGCTCTTTTTATCACCCTAACTCACACAACATAAATCCCATTCCATCATTTACCAAGCAACTCAACCATGCAATATATCTCAATCTATAATAACAAAATTTACTAATTCAATCACCATATAACCCATGATACAACAAAATTTCTACTTAGGCAAAAATGACCATTTTGGCCTTGTACTTTGGAAAAATCACAATTTTGCCCCTAGGCTCGTAAATTGTTTTTCATCGCATTTTCTCATTAAACAAGCCTAGTTGAACATTTATTTCTCTTACAACAACTCACAAAACCAATTATTTCATGCATTTATTACACAATTTCAACCTTTACAAATAAGTCCTATTTAGGAGTTTTCATGGTAACACCTTTCACAAAAGTTGTTCCTTAACTCGCTAACAATCATTTTCTTCCATAACAAAATCAGAAAACAACATAAACACTCTCATGGAAAGTCCCTGAACTTTCAACCATTTTTCAAAATAGTCCCCTCATTAGCTAGCTTAAGCTTTGGGGTTCCAAAAGTACAAAAATTATCATGAGAGACCTCTAAAATCACTTACTTGCAAGAGAATAGCTTGGCTAAAAGTTTGGACTCCAAAAATCTCTAATTTCCCTTCAAATTTTAGTGGAGAAGAAGCATGAATAGTAAAATATGATATCTCTTTTATTCACCTTATTTTATTTATTTTTTTATCACCTAATTTCACCAAAATTTGACCAAAATTTAATGCTCTTGTCTCCCTTGTTTCCTATGGCCGGCCATACCCTCCTAATGGCCTAATTGCATTTTATGGACCTCTAATTTAATATTCTTTGGCTAGTAGACACCTCTACCTTGTATAATAGAACTTTCGCACTTTATGCAATTTAGTCCTTTTTCACAATTAAGTATACAGTTGCGAAAATTAAAGCGCCAAAATTTTCATACATCCATATAATTATGCCATAGCACATAAAATAATATCAAAATAATTTTCTTCAACCTCGGATTAGTGGTCCTAAAACCACTGTTCCGACTAGCCTTAAAACTGAGTTGTTCCATTATTTTTGTCCACATGGGTAGACACACGAGCATCTGTCTAGGCCGTGTGTCACATACGATCTTCCCCACGGGCATGTTTTTTGGCCGTGTGTCCCCTACACCTTAATTGTTACAAAATAAAATGTTCAGAATTGAGCACACAGGTATAGACACAGGCGTGTGGCACAAGTCAGAGAGCACCCTAATTTGAACATGGTCTGAAGCACGGGCGTGTCCCCGGGTCACACGGGCGTGTCCCTTGGACCACACGGGCGTGTGAGCCCTGCTTCTAGCAAATATTTTCTAAGTTTTGTAAAAATTTCTAAAGTTCTTGGTTTAGTCCCGAACCACCTCCAAAGCATGTTTTAGGCCTCGTAGGCTCGTATAAGGGACTTTACTTTTGAATAGGAATGGTTTTAATTTGGACGCTAATTTATGACTCAAAATTGTATGACTACTTGTGTTATAAGTCTGATAATGCCCCGATCCCTATTACGGCATTGAATACGGATACGGGGTGTTACAAAAATACTTAGTTGTTAAGGATGATGATTCATCCATGGAATATAAAATTAAATAAAAGGACAAAATTGGAAAGATGATAAATAAAGATGATAAATAATAAAAAGATGAATATATCATCATTTATCATCATCTTCCCCAAATATTTTGCATGGAAACCTTAGGAAAAAGAAAGCAAGCTTTCTTGGTCTAATTGGGTAAGTATTCAAGCCTTGTTTTTAGTAATTTTCATATTTTTAAAACCGGGATAGTATAATCTATCTATTTGGGGGATTAATTTGAATAGTTATCAAAGTATTGAAATTATTTCATGGATGAATATACTGAAAATTTAAAATTTATGGTAGAAAATGAAAGGTTGTTGATAGATAAACAACTTTTACAAAGTGAATTTTGATAAAAAATGATTTAGGGACTGGTTTGTAAAGTTGTGATAATTTAAGAAAAATTCTAAAATTTATAGAATACATGTGCTGTAAATTGTATATTGAAATTTTGGTTAGGGTTGGAATAGGGAGTAAATTGTATGAATTTCATTTTCCGAGCCTAGGGACGAAATCGACATTAATTAAAAGTTTAGGGGCAAAATGGTAATTTTGCCTAAGATGTGAATTGGACTGAATTGATGTTAAATTTACTTGTATAGATCCGGATAGACCAAATTTTGAGTTAGAAGGAGGAGAAGAGGAAAATGTCAGATTAATAGATTTTATGTACACAAACATTTGTCGAGGGATGTTCGTGTAACTAAATCATGTATATTCACACGTTTGATTTGAATGTTGTATTTGAGTTGAATATATTATGTGTTTATGTGAATTATAAGGATGTTATAAATGCATGAAATAATCATATGCCCGAAACAAGTCCAGAAAATGTTAAATTCTGTTATATTGAATTTCGATGGATAGGTGATTACCTATATTTGAAAGTGGTTCTGCATATGTTGTAGACGAGATTTAGCTGTAATTCTGATATAGCCCTCTTAAGCATCATGTTATATAGATCCTACGAGCATCCTGATCGATAGTAAATTAGCATGTGTTGCCCACTACCGCAACTCTTTGTGAGCGTCGTGATATGCAATTGGTTGTGATCTTGCATATAATGCGGACAAAAATGCAACTCTTCATGAGCATCCTGTTAAGCTCGCTTGAACTCCCTGTTACCTTATCCAGTGCTTCCTGATAGTATCTCTTCAAAGATATCTAATAAGCTCTATAAGTTTCCTGAGTAAAACTCTTATGAGTTTCCTGATTTTCCCAGATAAGTGTCCTGTTACATGGTTACATGGCTCATCTGAGCATCCTGATATGTGGCTCGAAAGTGTGCTCCCTGGTTATGTGCCCTGACAGGTACCCCTGAATATGAATTGATGGATCCCTAGTTATGTGCCTTGACGAGTACCCCTGACTATGAATTGACGAATCCTGATTTGTACACCTGGAGTGTACTACCTGTGTATCCATCGATATTTCGAATAAATTCAATGGGTAATAAAAATCTTGACATGAAAAGATATGAACAAGAAATGAGTTAATACACGTATCTGCCTGAAATATATGAAAATGATGATATATGTTATGTGGAAGTAAGAGATGATGATATATGAACATGGAATTTGTTTAATAAACATGTTCATCCATGAATATAGATTAGTACACCTTAAGTGTATTTCCCGTGGGACATTGATATTTCAAATGATTTAATATGTAAAGTTCTTATATGAAATAATCTAAACTCAAGATGAATTATTATGATGATGTAATTGAAATACCTAGATAAGATTTGTATATGTTATATAAATTCATGATGTGAAAAATTTATGAATATGAAATTTTGTTATTATCGAGCCATACATGGTTCCTGATATTTATATGAAATATATGATTGATAAGGGTGATGAGGTTATGTGTTAGGGCTCGTGATTCAGTTGATTGAATATGTCTAGTATGTTTATATTGAATTTAATTGAATGGTAAGTTTATTACCATGTTATGCGAACTTACTAAGCATAATATGCTTACTTTGTTTTATTTTCCCCAATTCTATAGTAATTCAAAAGCTCGTTGGTTTGGAAACATTGGCGGAGATCACTCACACTATCCATCGGCCCATCTTGGTATATATGGTAAATTAATTATGGTTATAATGGCATGTATAGGTTAATTTGCCAATGTTGGCATGTAAATACTTGGGTTATAACTAGCCATTGGAATGGCTAGTAATGGGCATGTATGGTATATGCTTCAAATGGTGGATTGATAAAAATTATATTGGCATATTGATAATCAAATTAAGTTAGCATATTTGATAAAATATGTATATAAGTGAACAAGGTAATTTAAGTAAATCCGTATACTTGATTATATGAGGTATAATATCATGTATATGACTTGGATTTTAAGTTGGTTTAAATTAAAGTGTTGGTATTGGTGGATGACAATTTGGGTGAGTAATGTGGATCAGAAATAGCCTATTTTTGTCCATATGGGCAGAGACACTGGCGTGAGTCTCAACCGTGTGTGACACACGACCTAGCACAAGGGCATGTGATCTAGCTGTGTGTCTCCTGTAACTTTAAAATGTCAAAACAGAACGCTTAGAATTGATCACATGGCCTGGCACACGGGCATGTGGCTTAGCCGTGTGACCCCTGCACCTACACACGGGTGAGACACACGCTCGTGTCTCTGCCCATGTGGACAAAAATAGGCAAGCCACATGCCCATGTCTCGGCCCGTGTCTTAGGCAGTGTAACTCTCTAACTTGGGTCACACGGCCAAGTCACACACCTATGTGCTAAGCCGTGTGTAGGTGCAGGGGTCACACGGCTAAGCTACACGGCCGTGTGCCAGGCCGTGTGATCAATTCTAAGCATTCTGTTTTGACATTTTAAAGTTACAGGGGACACACAGCCAGATCACACGCCCATGTGCTAGGCCGTGTGTCACACATGGCTGAGACACAAGCTTGTGACTTGGCCGTGTGACCCAAGTTAGAGAGTTACACGGCCTAAGACAAGGGCGTGTCCTTGGCCGTTTGAACCACACGGCCTGGCCACACGGGCGTGTAACCCCTGCACCTAGGAAAAATTTTGTGATTTTGCGAAAAATTTTCTAAGTACCTGGTTTGGTCCCAACTCATTCCTAATGCATGCTTTGGGCCTCGAGGGCTTGTGTAAGGGACTTTATGATAAAATTTGATTGAAATTTGATTTGAATGTTAAATTCTTGTGAAATTTCTGTTACTTGACCTGTAAACTCCGGTAATGCTCCGTAACCCTGTTTCAACGACAGATTCGGGTTAGGGGTGTTACATTCATGGTGTCTTCAGGGGTACGTCACAATATCCTCAGGCTGTGTTGCGACATTGAAGGCAATCTTGAACTTTTCTTATTCTACTCTCTATGTTGTGACATCACATGCTCCGTGTTGCAACCTAGTGACCAATATTGCATTAAATGCGCCTTCTAATGGTCTCCTACACACTCACAAAGTATATTAGCTCACACTTAGGCCTAATTTGGCCCTTAAGGCCACTAAAAGACTCAACTTACACATTTTTTTATACTTAACTAAACTTGTTGGAATGTAATTAAAACAAAACTCAAACGGTTATATTCAAGCTCCTAAAGTGCGAAAACTCGTTTAGTCTACTACACCAAATTACGACAGATCAGTCCTACCCTAAGAAACAATCATATAATCATTCGTACAGAGCACTTCAAATCCGACAAACTTACCTAGCTTGCCCTTGCTTCAGCGAGCTCAACTTAGATTGTTCTGATACCAAACCAATGTAACACCTCAAACCTGGCTTAGAACTTACTGCCTGAATTTGACAAGCTACATTAGGTACCAAGGTGACTCTCCGTTGACTCCTAACCTAACCTTCAACACACCACTTAAGTCGTAATAAAAGTTGTGCTAACTTTGAACACAATAGCAAATATGTGAGCTTCACAAACAACCATAAGCAGGTTTGCATGCCTCATAACATCATTCCTAAGAGTTCACAGCACAACTTAGACTTTTCAATGTACAACTTAGTTCGCATGACAAGAAAACATATGAGTTTGTAGTTTAGTTTAAGGCATAGGCTCACATACTTATCAGACTTCACATGAAAGCACATAATACAAGAGTTATTATATTTCAATAGGGTTCGCATATCTTACTAGTGGTTCACATGTAATAAAATAATCATAATAGGGGTGTATGCATGTAATTAAGGTTCACATCACTTACACAGGATCCCTTACATTTCTAAGATCGTAGAGTCAGGGGCACGTGTGTAAATATTACAGACAGCATGCAATAAACCTTAATCATAAATCTAACTTGCATGTAAATATAACACAGTACCCTCATGCATAAATAACATCAACTTTGTTTATGAAATAACAAGTAATTTAAACAGGATTCGCAAATCAATGTACTGAGAATTTAATCATAACTAAATAATCTAAACTTCAAATAATATCGTCATATTCATACAGTAAAAATATAACATTTAATTCTAAACCCATACAAATAATCCTATCACCTTTAACCCAATTTGCCAATATCTGCTCAGGAGTGCACCTCGCCACATCATTGACCTCGCCAATGCTAATCTGTGACCTACTTTCCTGAGAAGAAGTAAGAGAGTAGGGTGAGTTCATTAAGAACTCAGTGCATAATCGAAAACCATTAGGTTATGTTTAAAAGTAGAGTTTGGACACAATAGAAAACATTAACTTGAAAATGTTGGGCATGATGGGTTCACGAGTGAGTTTGCGAGACCTAGTTTGCACATTCTTAAAACTCATTAGCCTTTTATTAAATCATTCTTGGCAAGCTCACCTTAAAATCACAAAACCTATTTCATTTATCAAAAACCTTTTAAAAATCGAGTCTGGGCTCGCCCTAAAATCGCAAAGCTCGCTCGGACTTTTCAAAAAAACCTTTTCTTTAAACAGGTCTACCTTAGCTCGCTAGACTAGTTCACACTTGCGAGAAAAGTTTGCCTTATATCACAGGACTAGCTCGCCAATTTGTCTCATTGGATATAATCCAACCAAACTCGAGAGGAGCACTGTAACACCCAAACCCGGCCTAAACGTTACGACCGAATCTGGCATGTCATATAAAAAGGTTGTTTAAAAACTGTGCGTTTGTTAAAAAGTTCGTATTCTTTTTGAAACTCCGCGTCTTGTGGTTTGTTTATAAAAGCCGATTCATTTAATGCCCACTTTACAAAGTTGTTATTAATTTGAATAAAATTGTATTTGTTGTGAAAATCGAGTTTTAGTAATTTTGAATAAAAACGGTTTATTATCATTTTAGGAAAATCCCATATTGAACATTAAATAATAAACAGTAACCAAACTGAAAGCTAAAACCAAATAAAATACCAAAGGCCTTATTACATAACAAAATCCCAAAATTAAAAGTAAGTTGAAATATAAAAAACGAGTTTACGAGAAAACATTGCAGGGCCACCACAAGTCTGCCTCGGCTCCCAAGTCCGCGATCTAATGATTACCTGA
Source organism: Gossypium bickii (assembly GCA_025503065.1). Taxonomy (NCBI): domain Eukaryota; kingdom Viridiplantae; phylum Streptophyta; class Magnoliopsida; order Malvales; family Malvaceae; genus Gossypium; species Gossypium bickii. The sequence continues at coordinate 101,989,232 of CP106715.1, forward strand.
AACATTTAAAAAGAGGGGGTGAGTCATTGAGACTCAGTGTGTAATTCCCCTTACCACGATAACTGGGCCTAAGCCCACAGTAATATATTAGCCCAATGTCATGGCATATCACGAATGAGTGCAATGCAATTAATCCACATGATTCCATAAATTGGCTTGGCCCACATCCATACAAATCCACATACCATACATGATTATGCAAAATGAACCCCAACCTAACCTAGTGTCCATCCGCTACACACCCCCATACCTGCCGCACACATCAGGGGATTACTAAATCACCCTCCAACCGCTACACACCTCCTTGGCAGACCTGCTGCCCAAGGTCGTGGCATAGCCACCGATCACCTAAGTGACCCCACATATCTATATCCACAAGTGACTCAAGGTCATCCTCAATCCACGGTGATGCACATAGCTATCATCCGTCCACGATGTGGCACCCAACATCCCACCTTGATGAAGCACATAACCAACATCAAGCGACGACGTAGCTCAAAGCTAACATCAGTCCACGTACATAAATATGTACACCCTGTCCTTCAATAATCATATCCCGAACCCCATGCACATGTAGCATAATATAATGATTCGTGTATGCAGTATGACATGTATGCAGATCATATATTAGATAACGTATGAAACAAATTACCATCATAATCAGAATAATAATATACAACATAATCAAGCTAATTAACCTCTAAGGGTATAACAGTAATTTTACCTACCAAGGGTATTTTCGTAATTTACCCACCAAGGGTATTTTCGTAAATTTACACCTGCAATGGCCTTCTCGAAGTCCCAATGTCGCCATTAGTGACTCAGCTACCGTTTTCGATCGTACCGGATGATTGGGCCTAAAACCCGATTTCGGCCCATCCGGGCCCACACGCTCGTATGGCCCACCTAGCACAAATCTAGCCACGTATATAAGTTCCACCTAGTCTAGTCCAATATATACTAAACAATCATACAATTTACTCATATGGGCCCACGGGCACATTGGGCCCACTTCTGCCTATCGAGGCCCAAGCAGCCAACCCACACGAATACTACTAATGGCCTTAACTATCGCGTCGAAGCCCCACACGTGCGCTCGCACGCCCGTGTGGCTACTAATGCCATGTGACCGGTATTTCGACATTTTGTCGCTCTACAACTAGAGTAGAGAAGTACACACCTGATAGGAATCTGGTGCTAATCCACGCTCCGACCACTCCTGTACCCAAACGCCCACCAAGGTATGTTAACTCTCCTCCTGGAATGTTCTTTATATAGCTAGCTCTTCACCTTCATTCTTTGTATCTTTCCGATGTGGGATCCCTTCGTCAGTAGAGTTTAAATTCAACTGAAACTCTTGTCGTCCAATCCGCAAAATAAATACTCCTTTGCTTCTCACGAGATTCAAACCCAGGCTCTCTTGCAACTTAATCCACGTCGCTAACCACTTGGCCACAAGCTCCTCTTGTGTCTTAAACCATGCACAACTAAATATAAACTATGGCCCAAATTCTAAGATCCAAGTAAAAAGAACCCAAAATGCAAAAGCCAAGACTTGAACCTTGGACCTCCTTCCTTCCCTGTGGTGTCACCCCCTTGTCCCTTATGTGGCGTCACCCCCTTGTCCCTTATGTGGCGTCACTTTGCCACTACACGACACACTCCACTTGTGTCATTTTCCTTCCCTTTTTATTCTTAAGGCCTACCTGCCAACTCCCAGGGTTTTTTTCCACCTAAAACCAGAATTTCCGTAAATTCAAAGTTTGATCCTGGGACTTCATAGAAGTCTTCTAACCTTCCAGAATCACTTATCTAAAAGGTCCAACTTGCATTTAAGCCAATCTCTTGTTCTCCGAAAATTTAAACGCTACTACGCTCAAGGCCCATTGGGCCCAATCCTACTAGGCCCAATTTTAGGATGTTACAAGCACGAACTATGAGACATATCACACTAGCTCGCATAGAGCTAGGCTCACTGAGGAGCACAATCACTTACACTCACATAGAGAGCTTTGTTGATACACAGCTTGTCACTTAAGCTCACATGAGGAGCTTTGCTGATACACAGTTTATCACTTAAGCTCACGTAGGGAGCTTCGCTGATACACAACTTGTCACTTAAGCTCACTTGGGAGCTTCGCTGATACACAACTTGTAAAAATCGTTTCTAAAACAGTCCTTAAAGTATTAGCTCGCATGGAAGCTTGATCTACCGTAATTTAGTGCAGTAGATTAAACTAGTTTTTTGCATTTAAGGAGATTGAATACAAGCATTTTATTATGTTTTAGTCGAGTTTTCAGAATTTCATTTACATTCAATAAAAAGTGTAATTTGAGTCTTTTATTGACCTTAGGGGTCGAATAAGGCCTAAGAGTGAGCTAATATACTGTGTGAGTGTGCAAAAGACCATTAGAGGGTGTACCAACTCAATACTAGTTGTTGTGTTGCAACACGGAGAGTTTGATGTCGCAACATAGGGAGCAGAGAGCAACAATTCCAAGACTGCCCTTAGTGTCGCAACAGCCCAAGGAATCATTTGGAAATGAATATAGATTTCTCAAAATAGAAATGAAAATGAAAATGAGAAATTATTTCATATAGAAATGAGCAAGGAATTTCAAGAATGACCAGAAGATTGAGTTTATATTTTGAGCTATTTTAAAGCCCGAAAATGAAAGTAAATCATACAATCATAGTAAACAAGTTAAATGATGAAATATTAAATATATTTTCTCAAAAATTTTATCCAAGGTAAAATTGTCATAACTTTATTGAATGTAAAATTAGGATGAGAAAATTATTTAATTAAATATAAATATTAAAGTTTATTTTGGAAAATAGAAAGATAGAATTAGGTTGGATCAAATTGCAAAGTATTAGGTCAAAAAGTCCAGGAAGTACTCGTAATTGGACCCGATATGGAAGATACCCAAAATCCCCTTATGAAATAAAGGGGGACAATAAATCCTAGTATATTTAACTAGGGTTGCCACCCCCAACATCCTAGTTGAACTAGGATTTTATTTTTCTTGTTGAAAAAATTTCTATAATTCAACAAGGGTTCTACCTTCTCTCCTTATAAATAGATGGCACTGGTAGGGCTATTTACACTAATTTAAGATATCGTTATTCTACTAAAAAATAGAGAGACTTTTATTCTCTAAGAATTAAATATATTTTCTAAAATAATGATTCTGTCGGTTTCTATTTGAAAAGAGAATTGTTTTTCATCCCAAAAGGAAAATTTTTTCTAGTTTTTGTGTTTAATTTGATTTGATCGAGCCTAAAGAATGACAAGGATCCGTCTATCCGAAAACACAAGTATGATTTCAGTTTAAGATTTATTGCTATAAATATCACAAACCGGGTTAGTTTTCAAAAATTTTATTTTTCGCTATACAAGAAAACCATTTTAAAAATGGATCTTTTCCCAACACATGTTATTTTAGTGTTCATGTTTTGAAATTTTGTGCTTCGGTTTTAAATGGTTTGTGGGTTCGTGGTTTAGCACATTATCGTGAAGAGTCTCTATGCAAATCTTTTCATAATAGCCCCCTTTTTAAAAGAATAGTGTAGTTGTTTAGAGTTTGGTAAACTAATTTATGTTGGAATTATGATTGATACTTGTTATAACAAACGTTGATAATGGCAATAGAATGATCACAAAACAATAAGAAAAGAAAAATAAGAACACACAGATTTTATATGGAAACCCTTTCGGGGAAAAAACCACAGTCAGAGGAGAAGAAATTCACTAATGTTGAAAATTGAATGATGAAAAAGGAGTTTTGACCACATCTATTTAAGGGTTGAGAAACCCTATTCTAATGAAAGTCAAATAGTAGAAGTATAGTTCTATACGGACTCAATGTAACAGTCCGATTTATACCCTAGTCGGAACAGTGGTTTCGGGACCACGAATCTGAGTCTGAATAATATTTTAATATTATTATTCTGTGTCGTTGTTATGTGACTAAGAATGTGGTAAATTTTCGTGAGTTTGTAACATCCTAAATTTTTGGGCCTATTCGTTTAATGAGAGAACATGTGTAATGTGTTAATTTAACTGTTAGGGGTCCAAATTGGGCTCAGGACTAGGCAAAGGCCTTGGTTAAATTATCTGATTGGGCATTATAGAGTTAAAAGGAGGTAATTGTGTTTAAAATACCAACGTGGGCTTGTGGCCCAACAATAGGTGGCACTGCAAGGGAATTTGAAGGTGGCATCATTAACAATTAAAGGGGCCCAAGTTTTGGCCGCAAGGAGCCCATGTTTCTGGGCCATTTTCGGCACTTTAAAGGGAGCAAAGGGTGACACCATACACAAGGAGTTAGGGGTCCAAAATTTAAGTTTCATAGAGCCTAAATCCTTTAATTTAAGTTAGCTAAATTCGGCATTAGGGTTAGGTGAAGTGGACGGCAACAAGGCTCAAAAATAGGAGGATTTATGTGGATTTTATAATTTATAATATAGATGATAAAAAGGAGAAAAGATAGGAGCTATCTGCAAAGCAACGTGATGGCCGAAAATCTACCACCTAGAGGAGTAAAGAATTCGGCTACTTCATGGATAAGGGGTGCCGAATTTTCCCTTTTTATTAGCTTGACTTTTAGTTATCAGGAAGGGCATTTTCGGTTTTAAGCAGTAGATGCTGAAATTTCTATAAATAGGGGGGATATCTCATTGATTCTGGCATTTAAACCCTAATTTCCTCTTCACTCTTTGTGCCGAAATTCTTAGCCTCTCCCCCTACAATTTCTTTTCTCCAATTTCTTCAAAAGCCGAAACCTCTCCTTTCACTCTCTTCTCTATTCTTTTTCTCTTGAGCCGATTTCTCTAAAAAGTCGAAATCTCCATAGTTTTTCTCTATTCATCCCATTTGTGAGATAGTTCTATTCTTCCGGCATTTAATCTTTTCCTTTGGCATTTCCGAATCTTCTCTCTAGTGCTAGCCGAATCCTCTGTGTTAAGGTAAGCGTCGACTTCTAGTAAGCTCTCCCGTTCTATTTTGGTTTTTAAAAGGCAAAAGCCGAAAAGCTAATAGTTTAATGGTTCTATGTTGGGCGACATTCTGGGTTTTGAAGGAAACTTGGTCGTCTAGATCTAAAAGCCGAAAAACGTTAGTCTCCAATTTCGGGATTTTAAGGTAAGAAGATTTTCCCTAGATTTTTACTAGATTCGCTTATTATATGCAAGATCTTAACTTTATGATGGGGATTAACGATCATAAATTGTGATAGTAGTTCTGACAAGGACTTGTGATGGAATTAAATATGGATCAGGCAAAGGAGAGAATCCCTAAGTTTAAGAAACGAGCGGTATCTGCTGTTCGAGATTGGCCACTTGGTTATGGACCAGCTTCTGAACAACATCTTAGGTAGATAGCGGTTGTGTCGACTACGGATAGCGTCGATGTAGAAAAATGTCTATGTGTATCGAAATATGTATAAGCATGTATGATGTTTTCTTTATGTGTATGCATGGGGTGGGATTATGATGTAAAAGGGGCAGAGCATGATTGGTCACATGGTGATCGGTGGTAGAAAACCCACATAATGAAATGTTAGGTCACATGGTGATCGGTGATAGAAAACCCACGAAATGAAATGTTTGGTCACTTGGTGATCGGTGGTAGCAAACCACGTTAAAATTCCTGATTGATAAGGAATAGGCAGTATGACTGTCGATATGGTGTGTACCGGTTGTTGGGTTGATTGTATAAATCCCCAAGGTGTGATGGTTGGTACGGGTTGGTGTGTAGAGGATGGAATTCTAGGTTGGGTTGGGCTATGCATCATTTATTATTTATCATATGATTATGATTGTTGCCTTTATGTATGGGCTAGGGCTCATAATGTGTTTTGGGCCTCAGGTCATTGTGTTTCGGGATTTACACACTAAGTCTTGGTGACTCACCCTTTCATTTTCCTCTACTCTTTCAGATGAGCAGTAGATCGTGGACATGGGAGCCGAGATGGACTCGAGGGCCATTAAGTTTTACTTCTATAGATTGTTTTCGGTTTTCTTTAAGTTTTTTTTTTATTTTGGGAATATTTATGTAATAAGGCCCCATATTTATTTTCATCTAGTAGTTTTTAATATTTGCAACTTATGAAACTATGTCAAAGGTTTAAATATACGAAATAATAATACAAGGTTTTCTTTTCAAAAGTCACTTGTTTATTCAAATTTTGTCTAATTAACTTGTGATTTTCTAAAGCCAACTTAGCAAAAGTTTTCAATGTACAACCCGTAGCATACCAGATCTGGTCGAAACTTATGGGCTGGGTTTGGGGTGTTACAGAGTTAATTTGTTTGTTCGTGTGTTTAAATTGCAAATGGATGAAATTGCATTGAATGTGGAAGTTGCTTGCTATTTGTTAAAATGCTTAAGTGTTGTGGATTTATAAATGTGAGGACCTATGTGGCAATTTGGCCATTTCCATAGTAAGTGGACGGCAAAGGTCATAAATGACCTTGTAATTATGTGATATGTATATTATTATTAAAGGTTATTTTTGTATATTAATAATTATGTTATATTAGTAAAAACAAAACATGAAATGTTTATCATCATCTTTATTTTTTTCCACCGAAAATTAGAAGAAAGAAAAAGAAGAAATGTTGAGCTAGGTTTCGGCATTCATTAAGCAAAATTAAGGTATAATTTGGTTTCAGTTTTTGATAATTTCTACGTTTTTGTAATCGTTGCTTCTCCTACTATCAAGCCCATGTTTTAATTTGATGAATTGATGATGTTTGTGTGAGATGCCATTGATGATATGTCAAGCTTTTTGATGATTTTTAGTGTTAAATGAAAGACATGAGCTAGATGAACATACTTTGTTCTTGAATTTTTGATGAATTTAGCTAAATAAGGCTAAATTGAGAAAATGGTAAATTGAGGGACTAAATTGCAAATTTGATGAAAAATGTGGGCTTGTAAGTGATGTATATGTATTCGGCCAAGTATGTATATGTGTGAATTTTGTGAATTTGATGTTTTGTGAAAAACAGACTAGATTGGTAAAATGTGCAAATGTGAGGGCTAAATTGTAAATAGCCCAAAATATGTGTGTATGGATTGAATTGAATGAAATAGTGAATAAAAGGGTTAATTCTGAATATGTTTAGATCAAGAACTGAGGAAAACGGACTTAGATCACGGGAAAGCGAAAAGAATCGAGTAGTCGTTTTCATTCCGATATATCGAATCCGAGGTAAGTCACTATGCAAATAAACGTACTTGTATGAATTGGTAAATGTTCATATGGCTAATAATGATAATGAATGTTTATGAGATATGGTGCTTATGAATTATGAGATAAAGCCGATATAGCAACAATATCCGAGAAGTCTCGTTCGAACCCAGGAATAGATAGGATTATCTTTGTCATGACATAGGTATCTGTTTTGTTTTATCATGTAAGACCACGTCCAGGATGTTGGCATTGATTTGAGACTCGTGTAAGACCACGTCTAGGACGTTGGCATTGATATAAGCGTTACGAGTAAGACCACACCTGGGACGTTAGCATCGATATGAATTTTACGTATACGACAATGTCTGGGACATAGTCATCGTATTTATTCGTGTAAGACCTTGTCTGGGACAGTGGCATCGATATCCGAGTGCATGTAAGACCTCGTCTGGGACGATGGCATTGTACTATTATTTCGAGCTTTCTGAGTATCCTACTAGTTTCCTACTGGTTCAATGGGCAAGTCTGAGATACGAATGGCAAATCCGAGCTTTGATAGATTAAGTAAATGAACGTTCGATTCAGGTACGTTGATTATACACTAATTGTGTATACAAGGTAAGTATCTATGTGATCGTACTACGATGTTATGTATATGAAATTGATGATACAATATGTAAAGTTTGACTAAATGAATTATGTGCATACATGGTATGTGAATTAGAATATGGTAAGTGGCGGTTAAGTAAACAAGCTTATGAAAGAATGAGATGATTTATATCAAAAGAACCAAATTGGTTATTTTATTGATTTGATTATGTGCAATTCATGCCAAGTTTGTTTGTATATTGACTTACTAAGCTTTTGGAAAGCTTACTTTGTGTCTGTGTTTACTCTGTTTTATAGGTCGTCAAAGATACTGAAGGCCCGGGACTGTCACGGATCGGCATCACACTATTAAACTCTTTTTGGTACACTTTGAAATTGTATATGGCTAGATATGGCATGTATAGGCTAGTCTTGGTATAATTTGTAAAGTGAACTTAGTCATGTGATTTGGCTAGATATGTTTTGATACATGCTTAAAAAAGTATTATATGTGAAGTTGTTTTGGTATGATTAGTAGATATATGAAATGGTTTTGAAATGGTAAGTATATAGATGATTGGTGCTTGAGCATAATTGAGATTTGATCATGCAAATTGGTATGTTTGGAATTGGTTTGAATGGTTAGATTGATTGAATATTGAATGGATTGTAGTGTGATTACCTTAGTTGACAAATATGCATGATTTGGTTGGCTATTTGGTATGTTTTGATAGTCATAGGAGAATGTAATGGGATGATATATGTTGATTATAGGTTTGACCCTTATGGGTGGCATTTTGGCCTTGTAGATGGCCTATAATGTCACACGGTTGTGGCACACGGGAATGCCTAAAACCGTGGGTGAATTGGCAGAATGTAGCCTAAAAGCAACACGGCCTTAACACGGGCGTGTTTAGTGACCGTGGTGGGGAAGTCAGTATAGGACCACGGCTAGGACACACGGCCGTGTCTGGTGGCCGTGGGGACCAAGTCAGTATATAGACACAAAAGGACACACGGGGGTGTTTAGAAGCCGTGGAGGGCACACAATCTCCTCCCACGAGCGTGTCTCCCCTGTATTTTAGAAAGTTTCAAATTTTCATGAAATTTTATATGTGTTTCGGTTTAGTCCCGACTCGACGTCTAAGCATGATTAGGGTCTTGATGACTCCTCTAAGAGACACTATGATTGTTAGTGATGAATGTAATGTATGAAATGTTATGTAAGTTTCTGATCTGTTTGGTAATACTCCTAACCTTAGTCCAATGTCGGTTAAGGGTTAGGCATGTTACACTCAACTTGTGTGGTATTGTTCATACCATGGGGGCTCCACCCCCGCACCCCTGATCGGAACTCCAATTCCCCTTATTTTGCCTTTATATTTCTTTCTTCAACAAGTGGCGAGATTCGGGTCACACAAAATCTAACAGTATACACCTTGACACGAATTCTCAACGAGCAAGTTCTCCACCTCTTCCACAAAAACCTTAAAAGGATATTCTTCAATAATGAACACCAAAAAAATCCAAGAAATACTCAAACTTGGTTACAATAAGTGATTTAATCACCATATCTGCAAGATTACCATAAGTACTAAATTTTCTCACAACAATATCGCCACAAGCAAAAATATCTCGCACAAAATGATACCGAACATTAATGTGCTTCATCCTCTCATGAAACATTTGATCCTTCATAAGAAATATGGCACTCTAACTATCACAAAACAATTTATTAATTTTAAGGTTTTTTCTAAGTTTACCGAAGAGTCCCTTTAACCAAATAGCTTCTTTATAAGCCTCAGTAATCGCCATGTACGGAACTTCAGTAGTAGACAAAGCAATTGTAGTCTAGAAAGTGTCTTTCCAACTGATTGCACAACCCCCAATAGTAAAGAGATACCTTGTGAGATATCTTCTTTACCAAGGTCTCTAGCAAAATCAGAATCAACATACCTAATGACCCCATCTCTAGTTCTTCCAAACTGTAAGCAAACATCAATAGTACCTCGTAAGTATCTGAAAATCCACTAAATTGTTTTCCAGTGTTCTTTACTAGGATTCATCATGTATCTACTATCTACGCTAACTGCATATGATATGTAACACCCCTAACCCGTATCCGTCGCTGGACTAAGGTTAAGAGGCATTACCGGACATATCGGAACATATTACTCTCATTTCACAATATCAATCATACAACATCATTTCATAATGATTCATACACATATAGTCCCTTTAGAACATCTACGAGACATTAAACATGCTTTAGAGAGGGTTCAGAACCAAACCGATCTCATACGGAAACTTTGCGAAACTTAGAAAATTTTTCTTTTAAAATAAGGCACACGCCCATGTGGCTAGGCCGTGTGCCTCACACGGCCGTGCCTTGGACCATGTCTGAGCCCGTGTGTAGAACTGAGTTGAATCACAAAGCCTATCACACGTCCGTGTGTCTGGCCCGTGTGTAACACTGACTTCATTCACACGGCCTGTCACAGCCCGTGTGTCTGGTCCGTGTGCAAGTCTGACTTGCTTCAAATTGGAATATTGAAGGACAGGTCGAGACACAAGCTCATGTGCTCAACTATGTGGACAATTATAGGCCATTTACAAGGCCAAATTGCCACCCATTTTGGGTCATACCTACAAGCATCAAACAAGCATCAATTCATATCCCAAAGGCAACCAAAAAACATACCAAATCAATCACAATTTGACCTGTAATGACATCATTCATTTCCATATACAAATCCAACTCAAACATGCCAATTCAAAGTACCAACTTCACATCAAAAACATGTGATTCATACATCATATTACTCCATTTCAATTCATGCCATTTCTTCAATCAACCATAAAGCTTACCAAAATTGACTATTTCTTTTTGTCATTCATGAGCACATTAAAACATACCAAATTTTACATCACATAGCATGCACTAAATTCACTCTATAATCACATTCATTATCAAGCCATATCACATGGCTATATTTACACATTTCAAAACATAATCAAAGTTCTCTAGCCTATACATGCCATACTTCAATATGTACATTTTCAAAAGGTACCAAAATATAGTTCGATAGTGTGGTGATAATCCTCGACGATCTCCGAGCTTCCGGTAGCTTCGATAATCTATAAAACAATTAAAACACACACAAAGTAAGCTTATAAAAGCTTAGTAAGCCATATATAAAAGAACTCATCACATAAACAATTACAAACTATTTCATTCATATAAACTATGGCATATCAAAATAGCAAATTCATATTTCTCATCTAGCTTAAATGTAACAGCCTAATTTAGGGGCTAGTCGGAACAGTGATATCAGGATCACCAATCCAAGGTTAGAGAAAATTATTTCCTTGATATTTTATGAGTTATAGTGTGATGGTATAAGTGTATGAAAATTTTGGTGCTTTAATTTTATCAATTTCTTGCTTAATCGCGAAAAAGAACTAAATCGCATAAAGGGCGAAAGTTCTATTTTATAAGCTAAAGGTGCCAAATAGCCATAGACTACAAATTGGAGGTCTTTAAAAGGCAATTAGCCCCATGGTAAATAGTTGGCCGGCCATAGGGGATCATAGGAGACAAAGATGGACATATTAGTCAAAGTTGGTAAAAGTTGGTGACTAAATTGACTTGTATTAATAAAATAAAGAAGAGAAAAATATCTTCTCCTCCATCAAAATTTGGCAGCCAAATAGGGGTTTTGAAAGCTCAAAATTTCAGCAAACTCTTCTTCTTACTAGTAAGTGATTTTAATGGCTTTTCTTGATGATAGTTGTACTTTTGGGACCCCTAAAGCTTAAGCTTTCTAATAAGGGGACTAATTTGAAATATGGTGAAGAGTTTACAAATTTGCCATGAGAGCTTTCAATTTTAATTGCTGCATTTTTATGAAAGAAAATGAGTCTTGGTTGTTAGATGAACAACTTTTTGAAAGGTGTTGCCATGAAAACACCTAATTGAACCTTGTTGTAAAGGTTATAAAGTTTGTAGTAAATGTGTGAAATGTTGGTTTTTGATGATAGCCATAAGAGAAATAAATGTTCACCTAGGCTTGTTGAAGGTAGAAAAATGATTAGAATCGATTTCCGAGCCTAGGGGTAAAATGGTCATTTTACCAAAGCCTAAGGGAAAAATAGTAATTTTGCCAAAGCATGATTATTAAAATGGTTTATTAATGTGATGATTGGAACGAGCTAATTTGCTATTATAGAGCAAGAAGAACCAAGAGTTCACCTCGATCGAGGAAAGAACAAAGTCTCGAACTAGATCGACGATCTAGCTTATTTTGAAATCGAGGTAAGTTTGTATGTGATAAATTCAACGTTATGTTAGCACGTTTGAGAATATTTGGTATTATATTGATACATAATGTTCTACTAAATTGAGTAAGTTCAGATGTTGAAATCCTAGTGGACTATAATGAATGTAAAAATGCTATCATCGAGACAAGAAATGGATAAGGTCCCATATAAGACCATGTCAGGGACATGGCCTCGGCACCTAATTGAGATCCCATATAATACCATATTCGGGATATGGCTTCAGTATTGAATATGAGAATCATATAAGACCATATCCGGGATATGGCATCAATACTTGATGTGAGATATCCGTATAAGACTATATCCGGGATATGGCATCGACACTCAGAGGTGACCCCATGTAAGACCACATCTGGGGTGCGGCATTGGCTTTGTACTTATATTAATGACGATGAAAATGCATCTTTGAGTATCTCTAGTGATTAATGGGATAAATAGATGAGTTTGGAAATAGAAATGAGATTAGTACTAAAGACATGTGAATAAGTGAATACAGGTACTCATGAATAATTCACGAAGAAATAATTACGACATGTGGCATGGTATGTGCTAAATAAGGGCAAGTATGAGTAAGAGTGGCAAGTAGCCTATAACCTTGTGTATGGTTAATTATTGTCATGGATGGATTTTATCATGAGCTTATTGTTGCTATTTATTTCCATGCAAACTTACTAAGCTTTATGCTTACCCCTTTTTAATGCCCTTTTTCCATGTAGTATTGCCAAGATAACTCGAGTAATGTGGAACGTCGGAGTTCAGAAATCACACTATCGACATCACTTTGGTATAACAATTTAGACTTATTTTGAGTATGGCATGTATAGGACTTGGGTATTTTGTTAGGTCGTAATTGTTAGCCAAAGTGTTGGCTATGTATGTTATTAAAGTCATTTTGTATATGGTTATTAAAGTTGGGCCAATACTTGGAAAATTCTTTTGTTTAGTGAAGATGAATTATGAAGTTTATGCTTGTGTGAGTGCTTTGAATTGAGCTTTTGGATGTACCTTTGGGTCATGAATGATGCTCATATGAGTTGGAGTTAGTATGTTTACCATGCAGGGTGGCATTTGGCTTGGAATATAGCCTTTTTATGTCCACACCGGTAGACACACGGGCATGTGTCTAGGCCGTGTTGGACACACGATCAGCCCCATGGGTGTATTAATCGATCGTGCGTCCCCTACATGGTAGGTTTAAAATGTCAAAATGTCCAGTAGTAAACACACGGGTAGAGACACGGTCGTGTGTCTCAGACGTGTAGGATGCACGGCCTTGGACATGGTCGTGTGCGCAGGCCGTGTGAAGTCTGCACTTTAAATGTAGAATTTAATTTGACACACAGTCTAAGGACATGGGCGTGTGCCTTCGCCGTGTGACCATAGTGAGATGATGATGTCATAAATAGAATGCAAGGTTTTGGCACACGGGCTAAGACACGGTCACGTCGAGGCCGTGTGAGGGACACGGGCGTGTGTCCAGCCGTGTGAAATAAGTCAGTGTCGACCACGGGTGACAGACATGGGAATGTCTTAGGGGCATCCCTAGGACAAGACGGGCGTGTGGCCCCTATTTTGATGAAGAATTTGCTAAGTTCGTAAAAGTTCCCGGTTTAATTTTGAAATCTCTCGAAAGTATGTTAGGGCGTCGTAGGCCGAGAATGGGCAAAATATGGGTTTATATGGAAACTCTTTATGGTAAAAAGAAATTTTATAGCCCAATGTGATATGTTTAAGCAAGTTAAGTTAGGTAATGCCTTAAATCCGGTTCTGGCTTCGACCACGGGTAAGGGATGTTACAGTAAATGTTCATAACCACTTGCTTATAAACACATCACATTTTCATATAGCTCACATAACAAATGATCATATTCATACTTATCTTCCATTGTCAAATTTCATATACATTTCATACGTGCCTGAAACGGATACATATTCATATATTCAATCATATCTCAGAATGCTCATTGAACTGTTCGAAATCAAAGAGGATACTCAAATAGCTCAGAAAGCTCGTACAATGCCAGCGTCCTAGAGGTGGTCTTACACGTAATCAATATTGATGCCGCTGTTCCAGATTGGGTCTTATACGCAATCAAATATGATGCTGATGTCCTAGACATGGTCTTACACGTAAATCACAAACCCATACCGACATCCCAGACGTGGTCTTACATGATAACACATATCGGATTCTTCTGTCATGACATATGACATAGGAATCGTAACTATTCTTATGGTTCGTATGGGGCATTTCGGACGTCATCACATTATCAGAATTTTCTCGGATTTCACATATTCAACTCCAATAACCATTCATCATATTTCATTAACATATAAACAATAATAATTTAATTCAAATACAGTTATTTGTATATAGACTTACCTCGTACAGGAAAGAACGGACGAAAATGACTATTCAACAACTTTCGACTTTCCCCAATCAATTTTGTTTCCTTTAGTTCTTGATCTATACACATTCAAATTTGACTCTTTACTCACACATGTCATTCAATTCAATCCACAAACACATAATTAAGGCATTTTACACTTTAACCCCTATAAATTCACATATTGACATTTTAGTCCCTATTTTACAAATACACAAAATACACATAATTTACTCACACCCAATCTTGGCCGAATTTCATACTAGTCCCTAACATCCCATATCTTTCATTTATTTCACATTTTAGTCCTTCAATTTCTCATTTTCACAAATTAGCCCATAATAATCAATTTAATAAAAAATCCCAATACAAAACATATTTATCGATCATCAAGCTTTCATATTTCACCAACTATTAACACAAAGAAAACATATTCATCCATGGCATATCTCAAAATCATTATCAATTTCCGAAATTCAAGCATGGGCTAGCTTGAACACTTAACAACGATCACAAAAACGTAGAAATTATTGAAAGCAGATCAAAAACCATACCTTAATTAACCAAAATGAGGGTCGAATGCTTCTAAGTGTATAAACCCCATTTTCTCTTCTTATTTTGAGTGGAAACAACAAAGATGAACATCATTTTATCATTTTGTTTTATTTAATCATAATTTATACATCATTTACCAATTTACCCTTTCTTTAAAACATTTAAAATCCACCATCCCATAAACATATATGTCCATTCATAAATTCAATGGTTAAATTGCATTATAAGGACTTCCCATCTAATAAACCATATCAATTCGGCACACATATTAAGTAGCACACAACTTTTGTATTTTCTGCAATTTAGTCATTTTATCAAATTGAGCACACAAACAATCAAATTTGTAACAATCCGGTTTAGACCCTAGTCGAAACTGTGGTTTCGGGACCACAAATCCGATTCAGAAAAACTTTTTAATATTATATTCTATGCCTACAGTATGTGAATTTGTATGTGTGAAATTTCTGTGTTTTAATTTATCTGTTTGGGTGCTTAATTTGATAAAAGGATTTAATTGTGAAAGATGCTAAATTAGCATGCCATATGTTAAAAGCACCTAAGTGTCATGTCTTTATAAAGTTGGTGGCCTTATGTTGTAATAAAACCATTAACATGGTTATGGCCTTGTATTTATATATTTTATATGTTTAATTATGGTAAACGAATTAATAAGTAAAGTTATAATAAAACAAAGGCATAAAATAAGCTATTATCATCATCCATATTGCCAAATTTGAAGAAAAAAAACAAAGAAAATTAAGCTAGGGCATTCGGCCATTTTTAAGCTTGATTCAAGATCAAGAACCAAAGAAAATGGATTTAGATCGTGGAAAGTCGAAAGTGATCGAAGAGTCGAGTCCGTACGTTTATTTGAATCCGAGGTAAGTTTATATACAAATAAATGTATTTACATTGATATATATATATATATGTTTATATAACGAAACATAATGATGAATGTGTATGAGATGAGGAGTATGTGAAATCTGAGATAGTATCGACATAGCGTTAACATCTAAAAAAGTCTCGTACGAACCTAAGAATAGATAGAATTACATATGTCATCACATAGGTTTCTGATATGTGAGATCATGTAAGACCACGTCTGGGACGTTGGCATTGATTTGAGATTTCGTGTAAGACCACGTCTGGGACGTTGGCATCGATATGAGATTTACGTGTAAGACCATGTCTGGGACATTGGCATCGTATTTAATTCGTGTAAGACCCTGTCTGGGACAGTGGCATCGATATTTGAATACATATAAGACCACGTATGGGACGTAGGCATTGTACGATTATTCTGAGTACTCTGAGTATCTTACTTAGTTTTGAATGGTTCAACGGCAAATCCAAGAAATGAGAGACTATGTGAAATGTATAAACGATTCAGGTATGTTGAAAAGTACACTATGTATGTGTATGAAAGGTCAGTGTTTATATGAGCTTACTAAGTGAATATGTGTATAGATTTGATGACATAATATATGATACATGCTTGAATGAGCTATGAGTAAAGTGATACTTTGAGCTATGGAATGTGGGTAAGTAATCGTTAAATAAATGAGCCAAAGAATATGTGATAAATTTGCAAATGAGAAACATTAATGTTATTGTATCAATGTGGCTATGTGCATTTTATGTTAAGTTTATTTGTATATGGCTTACTAAGCTTTTGAAAGCTTACTTTGTGTGTGTTTGCTCTATTTTATAAATTGTCAAAGCTACTAAAGGCTCGGGGAATTGTCAAGGATCATCATCACACTACTCAATCTTATTTTGGTACCCTTTTTGGAAATGTATATACTAAAATATGGCATGTATAGGCTAGTTACCTTGAGTTATGTTTGAAATATGTGTATAGCCATGTGATATGGCTAGTTAAATGGTTGTGTAATGAATGAAAAGTCATGCTATATGATGCTTGGTTTTGGTAGGTTTCCATGGTTATGAAATAGTCAAGGTAATGGTAAGCTTATTGATGTAAAGTGAGTATATTTGTTTGATGAATGATGGTCATGATGAAGTGGTAAGTTGTGAATGTATCATGTTTGGTTTATTTGTGAATTAGTTGAACTATTTGGCATATAGGTTGGTATGCTTAGAAATGAGATTTAATGGGATGATATGATGACCATTTGGTGTGTTTTTGGTTGCCAATTGTGTTTAGAAATATGCTTATATGTGCTTGTAGGGATGACCCAAAGTGTGTGTGGTAATTTGGCCTTGCAAATGGCCTATATTTGCCCACACGGTTGAGCACACGGGCGTGTGGCTCGACCGTGTCCCTCGTGGTTGTAATTCAAAACAAGTCAAACTCAACCACGGGCAAGACACACGGACGTGTGACTAGCCGTGTGGATCAAATCAGTAGAGACCACGGGCTGGACACACAGGCGTGTGACTGGCCGTATGGTGCAAGTTAGTAGCGACCACGGGTGAGGTACACGGGCGTATCCACGACTGTGTGGACAAGTTAGTATGTATGCCCTATTTTGACACAGCTTAGACACACAGGCATGTCTGAAGCCATGTGAGGCACACGGCCTGCCCACACGGGCGTGTGACCTTTGTAACTTTGAAAAATTTTTAAATTTTTGAGAATTTTCGTATGTGTTCGGTTTAGTCCCTGCCCTATTCTAAAGTATGTTTAAGGTTTCGATGACCTATTTAAGGGACACTTTGATGTGATTTGTCGAATTATGTTTTGAAATGTCCATAAAAGTTTCTGATTGTCCTGTAATGCCTCTTAACCCTAAACCGGCGACGGTTACTTGGGGGTGTTACAAAATTTATATACGAAACTTTCACACATGCTTAATCACATACTTTAAATACTAAAAATAATATTAAAATATTTTTTTACTCGGATCTGTGGTCTTGAAACCACTGTTCCGACTAGGGTCTAAACCGGGCTATTACATGATAAATCTGAACGTGAGTAAACCATAGCATACATGAGATTTTCGACTGCACTAAAATATGGAACACGTGACATGTAGTCAACCTTATCATCTGATTGTAGAGACAAAGCCGATGAAAGTTTGAAGTGGGCTACTAATGGAGTACTAACAGGCTTGGCACTCTACATATTAAACTTGTAACACCCTTAACCCGTATCTGTAACTGGATTAGGGTTAAAGGCATTACCGGACAGATCCGAAACTTTTACAAACATTTAGTATTACAACTCATCAATCACAATCAACGTGTCCCTTTTATAGGTCATTGAGACCTTAATCATACTTTGGAATAGATTCGGGACTAAACCGAACACTTGTTAAAATTCTTAGAAATTTAAAACTTTTCTAAGTCAAGAGGTCACACACCCATATAAACAGGTCGTGTGCCTCCCACAGCTACTAGACACACCCATGTGTCCTGGCCGTGCCAAATCAGAGCATGTATACTGACTTATCCACACGGCCACCAGGCACGCCCGTGTGCCATGGCCGTGTAACATTAGGCTAGCTACTGACTTAACCACACGGCTACCAGGCTCACCCGTGTACCATGGCCGTGTAAAGTTAGGCTAGCTACTGACTTATTTACACGGCCACCAGGCACGCCCGTGTGTCGTAGCCGCGTAGGCAAAACAAGCCATTTGCAAGGCCATAATGCCATCCACATTAGGGTCATACCTACAAACAATATACCAATTCATATCATATACAATTGACAATCAAAGACATGCTAAAAATCAACATGTCTCCACATTTTATTTCATTTCCAGTCATGCCAGTTTGCACAACTAAAACACATACATATATTCAAGCATGATTCATCCACATTTACCTTCTTTATAACCATTTCTTTGATCATTCAAACATACTCATAATGCATTCATATGTTTACCAAAGCCTTGACCATTTCATTTACTATCAAGGCATACCAACATATGCACCATATATCATATTCAATCATGCATATTATCAACATTTATCTAGCCACATCTTATGGTTATTTATACACATTCAAACATAATCCAAAATGATTAGCCTATTCTTGCCATATTTAGCTATATAAATATCTAAAAGGTACCAAAATAAGTTGAGTAGTGCAATGTTGATCCTCGACGGTCCCTGAGCCTTCAGTAGCTTTGACGATCTATAAAACAGAGCAAACACACACAGAGTAAGCTTTCAAAAGCTTAGTAAGCCATATACAAATAAACTTAGCATAAAATACACATGTTTATAATGATACAATGTCATTTATAGTTCTCATAGCAAATTCATCTCATATTCTTTGACTCATATGCTTGGCCATATCTTACCACATTCTTCAACTCAAATGTCATATATACACATAACTCATTCAAGCATATTTTCACATATCATCTCATCATTCCATTACACATATTCATCTTAGTAAGTTCATATAGATACTTACCTTTCTTCACACTTAGTGTACATATCAAATGTACCTGAAACGGATATACAATCACATAATCGTTTGTAACTCAGATTTTCCTGTTGAACCGTTCAGAATCTAATAGGATACACAGAGTGCTCAGAATAGTCGTACAATGCCAACGTCCCAGACGTGGTCTTACATGTAATCAGTCATCGATGCCACTGTCCCAGATAGGGTCTTACACGAATCAATACGATGCCAATGTCCCAGACATAGTCTTACACGTAAGTCTCATATCGATGCCAACATCCTAGACGTGGTCTTACATGAAATCTCGAATCAATGCCGACGTCCCAGACGTGGTCTTACATGATATCACATAACGAACACCTATGTCATGACATACGTACTTCCTATCTATTCCTAGGTTCACACGGGACTTCTCGGACATTATCAACTTGTCGACTTATTTGTAACCCGCATTTCATATACATTCCATCACAATGGATATTCATAACAATTCATATTCCATATATTCACAAATAGTTCAATGCAAATACGTATATTTGTATATCGACTCACCTCGGATTCGGATATTCGTTCAGACCCGGTTATTCGACTACCTTCCCTTTCCCGCTATCTAAGTCCGTTTTCTTCTATTCTTGATCTATACCTATTCAAATTTAACCTTTTCATTCATCAACTTTTTCAATTCAATCCTAAAACATACATTTAGGCTATTTGCAACTTAGCCCTCACATTTGCACATTTTATCAATTTAGTCCATTTTTCTCAAAACATCAAATATACAAAATCACTATATACTCATGCTTAGCCGAATGCTCATGTATCTCATACAATCCAAACATTTCATTTATTTCACAAATTAGCCCTTCAAAATACTTTTCACAATTTAGCCCTAATTAGTTAAATTTATCAAAAATTCAAGAACAAAATATGTTCATTAAACACATATCTTTCATTTAACACTAATACTCATCACAAAGCTCACCATTTCATCAATGGCACATTTCATAAACATCATCACTTCACAAAATTGAGACATGGGTTTCAAAGTATACAAAGCAACGATTGCAAAAACATAGAAATTATCAAAAACCGAAGTCAAACATACCTTGAATCAAGCTTACAAGTGCCGAATGTGTGAAAACTTTTTAAACCCTTATTCTTTTCTTTCTAAAATCGGTGGAATGAAGATGATAACAGCCATTTCATACTTTATTTTTATGTTTGAATTCATTTATTAATCAATTTATAACTTTAACCTTATACTAAAAATATGTATATATAAACATTAAGGGCATTAATGACCTTTATCCATCCACTAACTAAATAGTGGTTTAATTGCCTCATAAGGCCTCCTCTTTTAAAAGCCACAACACATAAGTGCTTTAACAAATAACATGCAAATTTTACATTTAATGCAATTTAATCCTTTTCCCAAATTAAGCATACAGACAGACAAATTTTTATACGAGACTTTTACACATACCTAATCACATATCAGAGGCACGGAAAATAATATTAAAATATTATTCTAACTTGGATTTATGGTCCCGAAACCATTGTTCAAACTAGGGTCAAAACCGGACTATTACAGAACTTGTAAAGAACTTTCTCACTGTAATCTTTCTAACTTAGGTACAATTTACATTCTTTTTTATCTTTGAGCATCTCCATCCCAAGTTTCTTTTTTACTCCTCCCAAATCTTTCATCTCAAATTCTTCACTAAGCTGGACTTTGACTTTTTCTTATCTCTCATTTACATGTCATCGACATAAAGGAGTAGATATATAGATGAACCATCACTACTCTTTTTAAAATAAACACAACTGTCGAAATTGCTTCTTTTGAAATCATGAGTAGTCATAAAAGTATCAAAACTCTTATACCACTGCTTAGGTGACTGTTTTAAGCCATAAAGGGACTTTTTCAGCAAGTAAACATGGTCCTCCTTTTCTGAGACTATAAAACCTTCTGGTTGTTGCATGCAAATATCTTCCTCAAGTTCTCCATGCAAGAATGTTGTTTTGACATCTAACTACTCAAGCTCCAAATCATGCATTGCCAAAATACCAAGCAAGGTTCAAATTGAACTATGTTTAACAATTGAAGAAAACATATTTGTGAAGTATACACCTGGAACCTAACTGTAACCTTTTGCAACTAGCCTTACTTTATACCTGGGTTCTTTAACTCTTGGAGATTCTTCTTTCTTCTTGAACACCCATTTATAACAAACAGCCTTTTTACCCTTAAGAAGCTTCATTAAGTCCCATGTTCTATTCTTATGGAGTGATTTCATCTCTTCTTGCATGGCAATCATCCACTTTCCTGAATCTTCACAGATAACGTCTCGGAATAAGTAGATGGCTCTTAATTTGCATCTATATCTTCAGCCAAATTTAAAGCGTAAGCAACTAGATCAACCTTAGTGAACCTCTTTGGAAGTTTAATTTCTCTTCTAGGTTTGTTCTTGGCAATAGAAAATTGTGATGCTAACTGTGGTGAAAAAGCAAATTACTCTAAGTTTCTACTAACTTGAATAGTAGACTCTGTTGTAGATCCTAGATCAATCTAAATTGATTTCTACTTGTCTTTATCGGAAGAGTCTTTAAGAGGTAAGTTAGGTAGCATAGTAGTTTCATAAAAAATAACATCTCTACTAATCACAACTTTTCTATTTTTAGAATGCCATAACTCATCCCCTTTAACACCTGTCTTATATTCAAGAAAAACAAACATAATAAATCTAGGTTCCAATTTACCATTGCTAACATGAGCATACATAGGACACCCCAAAAATCTTCAAATCAGAATAATTACCAGGAGTACCAGAGCATACCTCTTGTTGAGTCTTTTTCTCAATGGAAATGGACGAAGATCAATTAATTAAAAAAACATGTAGAGGCCACTTCAGCCTGGAACGACTTCGATGAATGAGCATTCGACAACAAGCATCGAGCATTTTCATTATTCGCCTATTCATTCATTTTGCAATGTTGTTTTGTTATGGAGTATGGCGAACTGTCAAGTGTCTTATGATCCCTTCTGATTTGCACAATTTATTAAACTCATCAGGATAGAATTCCAAGCCATTATTTGTGCGGAGGTGTTTTATTTGTTTTCCTGTCTACTTCTTGATCAAGTCTTCCAAGCCTTAAACGTGGAAAACACATCACTTTTCTACTTCAGGAAGAATGCCCAAACTTTTCTGGAAAAATTGTCAATGTTCGTCAGCATATAATTAACGCCACCCCTCAAAGGCACTCTAGTTGGTCCCCAAATATCAGAATGAATATAATCCAGCATTCCCTTCGTGTTATTGATTCCTCTAGTGAATCGAACTCTCTTTTACTTCCCAAAAACGCAGTATTCACAGAACTTCAGTTTGCTAATGCCTTGTCCATTACGAAGTCCTCTTTTGCTTAATTATGTCATGTCTCTCTCACTTATATGCCCGAGACGCATATGCCAAAGTCTAGTAACATCATCATTTGACAAGGGAAAGGAAGTGACAATTGTATCACCGCTAACAGTTAAACCTTGCAAAACATATAACTTGGCAGTCTTTCTCGATCCTAAGACCATCGACCTTTGGCCCCATGGATCCCCTTATTTCGCCACTATATTTATTTTTTCAACCAATGATAGGATTCGGGTCATACAAACTCTAACAATATTCAGCAAATCATATTGAATGGTGCCATGAAAGTTATAGGCCTTTTCTTCACATGATTTTATGGAAAATTATATCGTAGATGTTTTCAAAGATATTAGTATTAATTCAAATTATGTTATGATATGTTAATAGTGGTTACAAATTGTAGTCATGCTACGTGTTAGAATTGATTTAGTGTTTAGTTGAACGACAATACTGATTTAGTTCGCTTTGAAAACCATTGTGACGCTTCAAATCCTACCGAACTTTTGACCAATTTGGGGTGTTACAAAGGAATTCTTTCTAGGAATCATAGATAAAATGAACAATAAGCTCACACTTTGAAAAGCTAAATGCCTCTCAGTAAGAGGGAGGCTAATGCTTATTAAATCTACCCTTGTTTCACTCTTTTTTTTATTTGTTCTCTACATTCAAAGCCTCGACATACATTTGTGAAAAAATTGACAAAATCATTAGATTCTTTTGGTGGGACCACAAGGTGCGGCTAAGGAAAATCCATCTCTACAATAGGCACATGATTTGTTTTCCTACCTCGAAAGGAGAATTGGGCATAAAGTAATCGAAATTGATGGAAGAAGTCTTCCTTTCTAGGCAAGCATAGAAAATCATGAACTCGCCAAATTCTCTTGTTGCTCGCATCCCCAAAGTAAAGTACCATAAGTCTGATGCTTTTGAGGTTGTTAAAGACAAGCCATCTGACTCATGGATCCAGAAAGGTATTTTTCTTGTGAGGGAAATCTATAATCTGGGGAAAGATGTTCAAATATGTAATTGGAATGATTGTTAGATTAACCTTACTCCTACTAGGCTTCGTTTGGATATTGTCAAAATTAACAATTCCTCCTTCCAAACATGATCTTATTATAAGTTTAATAGGAGAAGATGGAATGTCAATAGAGCATGTGAAATTTTTCATGAAGAAGTAGATAATGATCTTCTAACTAGGCCCTCCTCCATCTTATGAGGTAAGTATAGGTTGGTATGGAAAGACGGTCCTAGTGGGAACTTTTTTGCTAAAGGATAGTCTAGCTCAAGGGAACTATTTTAGAAACTAGAAAGTTCATTAGAAGCTTCATCTTCTTTTTAAGCTAATCTTGTTTTTATGGAAAATATTTAATAATTGTCTACTAGTTAAGAAAGCCCTCAAAAGAAATAAATGTTTTCTTTGATAGTTTGTGTCCTCTATATCTAGATGGATCTAAAACTTTAGAACATCTTATTGTTCAATGCAATTTCACTAGAGCTATACGGTCTGGCTCCTCACTCTCGCTTAGGGTTGACTTTTTCTAACTCACTTCCATCTCTTTGTGGACCTTTCAGTGGCTTTCAAACTAATGACATCAATAGTCATGAAGCAAGGAACTTCTAAACACTCTTACTTGCCTCCTCTGGAAGATTTGGAAGGCCATAAATTACTTCTTTTTAACAAAGTCCCAGTGAATCCATTAGGAGCCATCAAACTAAAAGACTTGAGTTTTTCTATATTATCTTCTTTTGATAACACAACTAGCCGAGGAAACATCACCTCTTCCTCTATAGTCGTGGTGCGACTGCTTGAGAGATCATTGGAAATAGAGAACAACAACATTAGTTGGACGCTTTGTCTCTATATTAACAAGAACGTCAATGGTAATATGATAGGTGTTGCCATAGTTATACGGAATGAGGAAAATGCATTCTACATTGTCTGCAAAAGTTTTAAAACCACTTTTAAGATACAGGCGATAATTCTCATTCTTCGCATGTGCTTATTCATACTAAAAGATCTCCAAATCCTATCTTGCAAACTAGTGAATAAACAAAGGCAATGAGCTAATATCTTTCTTAGTAACTTGAAGGTAGGGTGGAAACTTTTTTTTTTTTTTTTTTTGGCATTCAAGGACATTTAAGACGTCCTCAATCCAAAATAGTTCGCAATGACAATTGTGATAGTCAGCTCAAGGAAGAAACCAAACAATGGGCAATTTACGCCTCTACTACTGCCTTATTCTAAAAAAATTTCTAACTTTGCCTTGTTCTAAAAAAATGCATTACCTAAATCCATATAAACAATCCAAATTTATGCATAGATCTATAAATGCCTCTTATAAAGAGATCGATCCTTACTAGAAAATAATCGTTTTTTTCTTAAAAGAGGATCAATCCATCTTTTGGAAGATGGATCACCGTTGAAAAAAAAAAAAATTCTGTACGATTGATTCCTTAAAAACTATATTAGCTACAACAAAAGAGCTGAACCACGGCAAAAACAAGCCATTTCTAACATTCACAGATAGTTAAGATTCAAAATTGACAGTTCATAGCAACAGATTATGTCTTATGTCTTTTTACCTTCACTTATGAATTCTTCGTTTAATTTGTAAAACCAAGGTTTAGTTTCGAGAATAGAGAAAATGAATTTACTGGAATTCAAATCCTAAATATTATTTTAAAATAATTATATAAACTTAATTAGATCGTTCTTTTTAAGTCCCTTTCAATTCCAAGACTGCAAACAATCTCTTCATTATTATTTTCTATTCTTGCTCGGATTTTCTATCTAACCAAAAACAACGAATATCTCAATTTCAATTTTGTTATAACTTATGAATAGGGCAAATTGGGGGGTGGAGGTTGGCAGGTCCTCTAGATTTTGTAAAATTTAATTTCAACTTTTTTTATTTTTTTAAAATTTTAAAATTAATAGTCCTAGAATTTGTAATTTTTATGATAAATTTGATAACATTATAAATTTAATTTGATACAAAAATAAAGTTCAACAATGATAATATCTAAATCTTAATTTGGTGAAAAGAATAAAGTTAAATAATTGTAGTATCTAATACAAAAAGAGCTATTGTAGTATCTAATACAAAAAGAGCTCTGCACTTATTTTGTTATTCTAAATTTGAAAAAATTATTGTTTGAACCTACTTTAAACACATACTTTACATAAAAAGTTCAAATAGTTTGCCAACATTTTTAACTTCACTCCTACTTACGAAACAATACTACAACTAATAGTCCAATTCAAAATTTATTTCAAATTAGATTATCACATATTTGAACTCAGCCTTTTAGAAATGATGTCTAAACACTTAGCTATAACTTAATCTATATAGTTTAATCAAAAAAATTAAAAAGGATCTTCTATTTTCGAAACCAAACAAGGCAGAAGCCGATCACAATAATAGGCAACTTGTACAAGTATCCACATATCTCAGACAAAAGTTTGGTGAGCCACATTAATTTGATTTAATTCCAAGCGAGGAACTTTTCCCTTTTCTTTCATATCATTCAACCCCTTGATGTCTCTATCTCCTTTGTTTGCTTCCAATGGCCAACCATCTTGATTGATATTATTCCAACCTTAACCATATGATTTCTAGATTCACATGTTATGGACCAATTTTTCCTTGTGCTGTACAATAAATATAATTAATAGTTTTAAACTAACATATTTATCATGCGAGATATTCCTTTGTTATTACAATAATTTAGAAGAGGTTTGAATATTCTCCATTTTAGATTTGAAAGGTTTATGGATATTTTAAAAAATACATCACATATTTAATGCATAAATTATATTTTTGTTTAACATTTTAATATATTTAATTATTTGTCTTACATTGTATTTACATAAATTAAATTATATGTATGAAATCATAATAGGGAGGAATCCACTTATACTTCTATAATATTTTGTACTTTAATAATTTAGTTGTTGAATTTACCAATATAACAGTACTTATTGTACATATACTTTTTCAAAACAGTCTAATCTTTAATACTGATAAAAATATTATTTTATTAATATATATGTAACGGTGAATCTTTTTACATAAAACAAATAATTAATATTTTATTTTATTCAAAAATTGACGTATATAATTTATGTGAATGAAACATTAACTAATTATAATAATTAAAATATTAATCATATATAAAATTATAAATAAAATTGTACCACAAGAAAATCTCTGTCATATATAATATATGTTCTTTTTTGCTGCTTTTTAATATAGTCTGTATGTTCACACAAATGAATTACAAAATCCAGCTGTCGGCCTTCTCTCTTGGTGCACTCAGTTCATAGTCCCCATCATCATCATCATTATCATCATCATCATCATTTATAACATAAAAATAAATTTAACCCCTAATATTTATTTATTTTGTTATTTTGATCCTTATTTTTTAGGGGTCATTTTGGCGTTTAACCTTTCAAATTTAGTTAAATTGCTTGTTTTTAGGTGGAACATGTGATTGAATTGTTAAAATTTTAGCATCATTGATATGGCTACTAGTGTGACAATTTATGTATATTTCATAAAAATTCAAAAAATTAATTTAAAACTATTTAAAAAATCAAAAAGTTTTAAAAAAATAATTATTTAGAAAATTAATCCATGTTAATAGTAAAATATACATAAAATGCCACGTGAACTTTCACATCAATGCCACTAATTTTTTAGCAGTCCGGCCAATTTTTTTTATCAAAAAGCAAGTAATTTAATTTAATTTTAAAAGTTGAGGGTCAAAGTGACCCATAAAAAATAAATACCAAAATTGAAAAAAAAATGTCGAGTTCTAAAATAATTTTTATACCTTTATTCCCCATATCCAAATTTATGTAAAATTAAAGAACAACAGTGACTCATATTTGGCACTAAAATTGGAACTTGTGTTTTCATTTCAAGTTCGTTAAATACCAAAAGCATATAAAATTATATGTATAAAAACAGGGGCTAGGGGATATGGTTTTATTTTTATATAACTCTTCAGACTACATAGAAGGAAATATGATTAAATCAAAGATGGTAACGTCAACAAATAAAGTTCCATCCAAACAGAAAAAGACAGTGACCACATGATAATGATCGGACGTACCATGTGATTCGAGGTTCAATCAATACAGTACGTGCAAACATAGGCAGCATGGACCGAACATCGAAATCTAAACCCTAAAGTGAAATGGACAGCTCGGTATTTCGTGGTTAAAAAAGAACCCCATCATCATCATCCATCATCCATCATCATCGACGTACTTAATGTGCATTGCATGCAAGCACATGTGGCTCAAACTCGTCGAAGAGTTCCACTTTCCTGTGTATGCCCATACCCTCAGCATGTTCATTGCTGTGTTTTATTAGGGGTATACATATATACATTACTGCAACATATTGATGCTAAAGAAGAAAAAGCTAATAACACCAGTGTTAGAATTATTGCCAGTTGGGAGTGTGAAAGAAGGGGGGGAAGGGGGGGGGGAATCAATGCAAGGATAAGAATTCCAACTAAGGTAGGGACAATTGGTTGAGAAGGAAGTTTGGTATCAAATCAAATTTCGGGACAAATTTTTTCTTGGTCAAATTTGGGGAAAAAATCCCATATTTCATAATATTCAATTTTAATTTTAAGGATAGATTTCAACTTAAAGGTATAAAGTTTAGGGACATATTTACATGACTGTTGAAAAGTAATATATATTGAAGGATTTGAATCCAAAACATAGTAGAATTCTATCTAAATTAGAAATTGGATGGCTTTTTTTTATGGCTTAATGGTATTGTTGGCTTTCAAATTTTTCCAAAAAATTAATTATTTTTAAAATTTTAAATTAGTAAAGATAAAATTACACTTTGGTCTCTTTAATATTATGAAACTTTAATTTAATCCTTTAGATATTATAAAAATATAGGCTATTAAAAATTAAAATTTCATTTTGACCTCATAAAAGAAATTTCTAGCTTTGCCCCTGAACTCCTCTAAACATTTTATATCTAATTGAGCCCATAAACTAACAAAATTGGTCAAGTATAATAAGCTCTTTGACTGACATGGCCGTTAACGACGCTGATGTGATACTCTATGTACGATTAATATATTCATACATTTAATCGTACATGCATGCAAACTCAATCAAATATATTATTACATGGAGTACTATATCAATGCTATTATTGATCATGTCAATACTGTAATGGTCAACTTTAGTTAAAAATAAATAATTTTGTTTATTTAGGTTTCAATTGAGAAAAAAATTAAAAACAAAAACTTAATTGATTTTTTAAAATTGTTGGAAACGAAAAATACGATTAAACTTTTTCGATAATTATTAATATAATTGTATGTTAAGCTTTTTGGGGTGTGCATTTTCCCAAAGTGCCTTTACCTTGCACGAAAGATTTGTCCCACATTGCTTGGAAATTGGACAGGTAAAAGTGGAGTTCAACATTGAAAAGATTTTACACTTTTTTGTAATGGGTGAAATGGACAATGATCATCCAGAACTTAAAAAAAAAAAAAAAAAAAAAAAAAGTTCACCAATCATTGATTTACTGGAAATTTCTCCGTGAATTACTGCTACAGGTTATCATCTTGGGTGTCCCCTCCCCTGTTACCGTCCCTACTGACTACTGGTGTTAAGGATACGGTTTTGATTTGAATGGTTACTGATTTATCTGGGATTCAGAAAAGAACAAC
The DNA here is from genome assembly GCA_025503065.1 of Gossypium bickii. Classification (NCBI taxonomy): domain Eukaryota; kingdom Viridiplantae; phylum Streptophyta; class Magnoliopsida; order Malvales; family Malvaceae; genus Gossypium; species Gossypium bickii. The sequence continues at coordinate 102,018,831 of CP106715.1, forward strand.
GAGAAAGTTAAATGTCAATTTGAAATTTAGTGTTTGTTTTTATTCAATCTTTTTTTTAAATTCAGTTTTATTTTAATACACATAAGAATAAGTTAAAATTTTCATTTATGAATTATAAAATTTTAATATTCAAATTTAAATTATAAATTATCGATGAACCGGATTGATATGAACGGATAAAATTAAATTCGGTTGTGTTTGATTATATGTGATTTTAAGTTAAACTTTACTTTTATTTCTTTAAAAAATAAAATAACATTATAATATACACATTCACAATATGTGCAAAAAAAATTTATGTCAAAAACTTATAAAAATTTGATATAAAAATTAAATGTTGTTTTTTTATTAAAATGGTAAAATTGAAATAATAAAGAAGGTCTCATGATTCTTATTATCTTTATGTATTTTTCTAACTCTATTAAAATAATATTTGTTAATTTGTAAAAGAAATAGACTTTTGGTAATTTTACAATTAAGTTAAAACCTAGTTAATGGGTGACATTAACTTAGTCAAATACATTATTGTAATATTGATACACTAATCATAATTTTTCAAGCACCTAACCCACAAATTGATATCCAAACTATATTTTTTTCACATCTTGGTACTTCAAATTTTTCTTTTGTCACAAATAGTATCTTTCGTCATACCTATACCTGTCATGTTCGTTGGATGGGATTCAAGCTCTTATTTTTGCAACTTTAGCTGCGGCTGATATAGGCGAATCTACGGAGGGTTATCATTGACTAGTTTTTGTTTTTGAAATAGTCTAGCTCTTTTTTAGCTTAGCTTGGTCCAATCCAATGTATGCTCAATTCAAGATAATCTACTTACTTAGGAACCATAATATACAAATATGACGATCTAGAGTAATAACAAAAAAGATTACGATATTAGAGAATTGTAATAAAAAAGGTAAACTACTTTTTCCCAAATTGATACATCCGTTATCTAACCATTAGTCAAATCATTAAATCTATTTTAAGAAAAATGTTTAACCTACAAATTGATACCTAAATTATGCATTTCTTTTTCTCATTTTGGTACGTAAACATTTATTCTCACAACTAGTACCTAAACTACTTTTTTCCCCAAGTTGATATCTCTGCTAGTTTAACTATTAGACAAACCGCTAAATCTATTAAAAAAGGATAACCAATTAGAAATTGTAATGTGAAAAAAAGGCAAAAAGTGTTATTTGGTTCAATTGGTTAGTCCACTAGTTCTCAGTTTGATTAGTTTGTTTGGTTCAATCAAATAAATTATAAAAACCCATAAAATTAAAAAAAAACTAGAGAAATTTGGTTCAACTGCTTTCTTTAGCTTGATTCAACCAATCTTATATTAGTTCATGGATCAATAGGTTCAACCCTATCTTCGGACCAGTACCTCAGCATCTTAAACCAACCAATTCGACAGACCAGTCTAGCCTAGTTTCGAAAACATTGGTTTTAATCGATGAAAGAACTTTTTTGAACCCATTAGGTTGAGCAAGCAAGAGGTGAAGTTTGAAAATCAGAATTAATTGCCAATGTCTTTGGCCTGGGAAGGCGAATTTCAAGCATTGCTGGCATTGATAAACATTATAAAGGAAAAAGAAAGAATAAAACTAGAAAGAAAAAAAAGGTAAAATATGTCATAAGTCCCTGTACTATTCATAAATTTAGAATTTAGTCAATTTACTTTTATTTTTAAGGAATTTAGTCATTTTACTTTCATATTTCAAAATTTAGATCCAACTATTATCACTATTAGATTTATTTTATTAAATCAGATTCAATACAATTCCAATCTTTAGTTACATAGCTACTATGTGAGTATTGTTTTTATTTCAAAATGTCAAATAAACAAATTTAACAAAATAAATTTTAACAATCTTAACAATTAGACTTGTATTTTTTAAATTTGAAAAGTAAAGAGATCAAATTCCAAATTATTGAAGAATATGGTGATTTATGATATATTTAAAAAAATAAAGAGAGAGAGAGAGAGAGAGAGAGAGAGAGAGAGAGAGAGAGAGAGAGAGAGAGAGAGAGAGAGAGAGAGAGAGAAATAAAATAAAATAATTAAAAAATATATTTTTTAACATCTATATGTTGTCACAGTCTATTTTTGGTTGGAAATTTTTTTATTAGATTTAACATTTTGTTGTAAAATGGTTAAAGGAAGAATAGTTTAGGTAATACTTGTGGCAAAAAAAAAAGGGGGGGGATAAAACCATGAGGGGTGGTGTGGTGTGGTGGTTGTTTATCTCATCCCTTAACCATGAGGTCGAGGGTTCAGTCATTACCCATGAGAATGGAGCACATTTCATGGTCAATCATTTACCTCTTCGGAGAGTACATGCGATGAGATGATTAGTCATTGCTACCGGCGATGGATATCCAAGTTTCTATCAAAACAAAAAAGGAGGGGGGCTATGTAACAGCCCGATTTTAGGTCTAGTCGGAACAGTGGTTTCGGGACCACAAATCTGACACAGAAAAATTCATTTTTGTTATATTTTTATGGTCTATAGTTTTATGGAATGATTTTGTGAAAAATTCGTTCGAAAATTTTGACGTTTGGACACTCAATTTAGTCAAAAGGACTAAATTGAAAAAAAGTGAAAACTTGAATTCTATATGTTAGAGGTTTCCAATTTCTATGAGATTTTAAATTAGAGGTCCTTAAATGGTAATTAGACCATTGGTTAAGTTAGTGGACAAAAATGGACATGGTTTAGTATGTTTTCAAAGTTTTTCATTAAGGGTATTTTGGTAATTTGGTTGTTAAAATAAATTAAAAAGTCAAAATAAAAGCCAATTTTTTTCCATCTTCTTCCTCATGACCGACATTCACAAGGGGGAAGCCATAGCTAGGGTTTGGCTACTTTCAAGCTTGATTGTAAGTTCGTTCTAACCTCGTTTTTAATGCTCTTTACATTTTTGAAGTTGTTGTAACTTGGTCTTTCTATTTCTACCATCAATTTGAAGAGATGTCAAGGTCTAAAAATTTACCCATGATGGATGTTTGTGTATTTTGATGTCTAATGGTAGAAAATGCATGTTTAGTGTATGATAAACGACTTTTGCTAAGTGATTTTCGGTAAAAATGCCTAAAATGACTTATTTGTAAAAGTTGTAAAATATGTAGTAAAAGTGTGAATAAATGAAAAATGTGGCCTGTTATGAGTATGTATAAGGTTCGACTAGGCATGGGTATTGAAGAAATTGAATGAAAATCATTTTATGAGCCTAGGGACTAAATTGTAAAATGTCAAACTTTAAGGGCAAAAAACTGTAATTTTTGCCATAATGTGATTTTGGGATAATTTTAATTGTATAATGATTGAATAAGTTAAATGTAATATTATGGATCAAGAAAAACGAGGTTCGGACCTAGAACGGGGGAAAATGAATATTTGACGATTTAGTCCTTTTCGCCATTTTTATGTCGAGGTAAGTTCGTGTGTTTAATAAGCATTGAATTATACGTGTAAAAATGCTTAATTGATATAATTATGGTAAATGTTATATTATTGAAATGAAATGTGAATGTTATTGAGTACGATACTAGTGAAATGACTGACAGGGATTCGATACAACGAAAGTCCTAATTGAACCTAGGAATAGATAATATATAAATGTCATGATATTAGGGTTACTGAGATTATGCGTAAGACCATATCTGAGATATGACATCAATATGAGATATTCGTGTAAGACCATATCTAGGATATGGCATCGATATGAGACTTCGTGTAAGACCATAGCTGGGCTATTAGCATCGATACGAGATTACATGTAAGACCATATCTGGGATATGGCATTGGTACGGTACTATGTGTACGAGATCCCCGAGTATCCTTTAGTATTCCAAATGGTTCAACGGGTCTGTCAAAACGAGAAAGAGTATGATGTGTTACGAGTTGGTACAGGTATGTATGAAAAATCAAAGGAAATGAATTCGGTATATGATGAACCATTGTTAAGAATGTGATTGAGCATGTTATGTCCATTAAATTGTTAGTTCATGATTTCCACGAGAATGATTTTGTGAAAACCTTGTGATTATTAGTTTATACTTATGATGTATAAAATTCATGATAAATTCGGGTGACGATTATGTGATTGGCTTTTAGGCCAAATTGAGTTATGATATAACATGTTTTATTCATGAGAATTGTGATTTATCGAATATGATAAAATGGGAAGATAAGAACTTAGGCAATTGAAAGATGGTAAAGTATATGCTTGAGAGGTGAATACTAATAAATAATGTGCATGTTTATTATGAGGTTTGAAATGATTTGTTATTTGCTGTAATATGTTATAAATGAGAGATTATGGTTGTTAGGCTAATGCCAAGATATGTTAAATTATGCTTATAAGTTGATGGAGTAAATATCATGATTGAATAAGAACTATAACTGTGAGATTTATAGTAATATGTATTATCTTATGTTTAAATTGATAGAGTTGATAAAAGATTGGTAAAAGTTGCTTATTATTTTCACATGAACGTACTAAGCTATATATATAGCTTACCCCCTTCCTTTCCAATGTCTTATAGGGTTATTAATCTAGCTCAGATTGGAGTTCGCCTGAGATCCTATCACACTATTAAGTTGTCATTTTGGGGTATAAATGAATTCAAGCATTTTAAGTCTATGGCATGTATAGGGACTAGGTCAACTTGTTATATGTGTCATGATTAATTTGGTCATATGTGTTGGCTTGTAATTGTTAATGCTTCATCTTATATATAGCCATGAATGATGGCTTATGTTGATCATAAGTTTATTCATATGTTAATGCCCTATTGTGAATGTGAAATTAGTATGTTTTTAATGGGCTAAGTATGATGTTTTAAGCATGAAAAATGATGGTATAAGAATGACATGTTATTGTCTTATTTGTGCCTTGAATTGTGTAAGTGTATGTGTAAACAAGGGTGGCAAATTACTTGGTAAATAGCCTTTATTTTATCCACACGGGTAGACACACGGGCGTGTGTCTAGGCCGTGTGTGACACACGGCCTATCACACGGGCGTGTGGCATGGTCGTGTGGCACAAGTCAGAGAGCTCCCTATTTTGAACACGGCCTATAGCATGGGCGTGTCTAAGGGTCACACAGGCGTGTCCCTTGGACCACACGGGTGTGTGAGCCCTGTAACATGAAAAATTTTCTAAGTTTTGTAAAAATTTCTAAAGTTCTCGGTTTAGACCCGAACCACCTCCAAAGTAAGTTTTGAGCCTCGTAAGCTCGTATAAGGGACTTTATGATTGAATACGGATGGTTTTAATTTGGACGCAAATTTATGACTTGGAATTGTATGAATGCTTGTGTTATAAGTCCGGTAATGCCTCGAGCCCTATTCCGGAGTTGAATACGGGTAAGGGGTGTTACAGGCTAGGTACCAACTTGGGAAAATGATATAGTCTCATTTAGGGTTAAGCCTTTTAAAAAATTAAGTTAATAATTTGACTAATGGTTGGACTAATTGAGATACTAACTTGAGAAAAAAAGAATAAGTACCAAATAAAATATCAGAATAACTTATATTAGGATGATCCTAAAATATATAGTTTTTAGGTACCAATAAAATAATGTCACAACATCAATTTTTAAAGACATACAAATATTATTCTATACTCAATCACATACAATATCATCTCTAATTTAATTTAACTTTAATTAAAATAATTAAAATTTTGGGAGAAAATGTTCAAACTATATGCTGAAAAAACATAACAAAAAATAAATAAATTTTAAAATGATTAAATCAATAATTAAAAATTAAAAAACGATAAAACCACAATCACAAATTAAAAAAAAAAAAACTAAAATCAACCATTAAAAATATAGGAAAAACACTAGAAAAAAAATCAAAATTTGAAAAATTATAACCACCTTTTATCAAATTCTGAAATTTGATTAAAAATTAAAAAAATTGAAATTGAAATTGAAATTGAAAAATTACTTACCTAGAAATTAAAAGAATTAAAAAAAATTAACCGCATAAAAATAAAACAAAATTTGAAAGCAAAGAAATAAAAGATGATTAAATTTAAAAAAAAGAACTAAAATAATTTAAAAATTATAAAAAAGAAAACATGTTTGTTTATTTATTAAAATTTTAAATTTGTTAAGTAATTTAATTAAAATTAAATTAAGTTAGAGAAGATATTAAACATGGATGAATATATAATAAGACTTGTATATTTTTAAAAATTAATGATGTGACATTTTATTATTGATACTTAAAAATTATATATTTTAAAATCATCCTAATATAATTTATTCTCATAATATATATATATATATAATTTAAATTCTACTTTTTTGATTAAGCATTTTCCAGAAACGAATCATATAATCATCTCCTATGTTTCTCCAATATTAACTTTCGTTTTTTAGTCTCGCTCATTACCATTCAACTTAGATTTGATTAGAAAGTAATTATTTTCGAGTGAAATTAAATTATTCCACAATCAGGTTAAAAACGTTATTTTATTATTTTTTAAATTAAATAAAAAAACATTTGAAAACATCCTAATTTGCTTATTATATTGATTTTTTAGAATAAAATTTTATTATATTGATAATGAATAAGATAATGATTAAAAAAAAAGGGATTATTTGAATAACTACGTACAACTAACAATACGCATGCGATCCTAAAAATCCTGCTAAATTTCCTCATTTATGAGAGTTGATGCAAATACATTCATGTGAACATAGAAATCTTCAGACATTAAATTTATATTAATGATGTTATTACATTATTTTAGAGTAGACCAATCTAAGAAACTTTTGACAAAATTAAGCTATTTTATTTTGCAAAAGTTTCAAAGACATCAAAATTGTACTACAACACAACTAAAATAAAAATAAAAAATTCACGTCTTTATGCAGCACATGCACGTGAATACAATAAAATAGACAGCCCCCAAACCAAATAAACGTTATCATATAATTATAAAAAAAAATAAATGCATTATTAGGTGGTTATGAAACATGTGGTGCTGTCCTCGTGTGCGTGGCTTCATTCTACAGCATACAATGGGGCCAATATATACGCCATACCAGAGTTATCAAGATTTAAGCAAACATAATACCCCAAAAGAAAACAATTATCCCAAAATATTCATAAATCCAGTTTATTGAAACGTATTTTAACCCTTCAACGGCTCCAATTACTACCCTTTCTCCATTTTGTATGATATATTATTGTTATTGCTCTTGATAGTGGTGTTGATGCAAAGTTTGTTTGCTCCCATTGATGAATCAGTGACTCCAAAGGGGTAGGGGTTTGGTCCTTGGATAAAATGGTGAAATTATGTTTTGAGTCCCTCGTAAAAATCAGCAATTTAATTTATATTATTATCTCTGACTTAGCCCATGCATTGATGAATAAAGTAGTGGAGAAAGTGGGAATAGGAGGAGCGGGGGCAATCAAGCCGTGGCTTGGACGGGAATGAATAGAAGGCAACAAAAAGGTAATAAAGACATCAGAGAGGGAGCGATGGTAGATGTACGGTGAACCACGGACATGCGTCGCACCAGGGACCATTCCAGGGATTAGACTTTTGAGAAATGAAAAAGTGCCCCAATCCTTCCTTTTGGCATACCAACCCATCACATTTCACATTTTTAATATCAATCTTTTGGGACGCATCTTCTCAAGTAACCCATGCCCTTGTCCTTTCTTTTTTGCACTCTTCTTTCTCCTTTTTCTTCCCCATCACCCTTTTTTGCTCAACCTGATTCAAACACACAGAAACGACTACATCTACTATCTTTGATATAGCTAAGTGTGGGTCTCTTTTTTTTGTGTGTGCGCTTTCAAACTCAAAGCTGGACCACTTCGATGAAACATGATTCATCGGTGGTGAAACACTTTTTTTAGAATAGGTTCGCAAAGTCAGCCAGTCCATGTGGTTGGAACACTAGCTTATGTCCACAACTGGATAAGATCCTTTTATTCCTTCGTTCAAAACTACATGGTAATGTGTTAAAGTTAAAGGAACTGCCATTTCATGTTTTTTTTTAAAAAAAAGGTAATTGCATTAAAAGAGCTTACACATTATTAACTATCAAAGAAAATATTAGCTACTAATTAATATGAAAGCTCAAGACACCACGTAAGGACGGTCAAAATTGAGCCCATGGACATGGGGCTGCAAAAATGGTTCCAGCTTATATTTGGGCCTCAGTTTTGGGCAATTGAAATTACTCTCTTACTCGTATTAGATGGCAATGGAGTGGAATGAAACAATTCCTATGACCAAATTTTTAGCACTCAGCTGTAGTACTTATTCCTCCTTGAAATTTTACAAAAATGTTATATTATATTTATTTAAAAAACTAAATATAAATTTATTCTAAAGTTTTATAAAATTAAGAAATTGTTATAAAAATATTTATAAAATTAAAATATAAGTTCCATATTCTTATAAAATTAAGAAAATATAGTAAAAAAATTAAAATTAATTATAAAATTAAAATAAATCTTTTTAATAAATATATCGTGCCTAGACAAAAAAAAAGTTTCTCAATCTCCACCTTGAAATCTAATTTTGAGAAGAAAGAAAAAGCACCTACCCTTATGACATAGAAACAGGTTAAAACTCGACAGTTTCGTTTTCTTTTTCATTCCTATTCATTGCCATACATTTCTCAAATTTGTGCCTTTCTTCGAACTTTTGTTTAATTTAATTATTTGATGCTAGTAATGTGTAGGAGAGAAAATGGTTAAAAATGGTCTAAATAGAAACCTTTTAGCATGAGGTCCAATTAACAATATGGTTCAAATAAAAGTACAAATGGCTGGCCCACATTTTGAGATATGGTAGTAGGCAGAATAATAGTTGTAAATAGTGGCTTGATAGATTAGAGCAACCCAAAATTTGTGCAATTGGGAAAGCCTTTGATGTACTTTTTCTTGACATTGCACAGATCCTTACATAAGAAGGCTTATGGGTTGGGTCAATGGTAGCAAAAGAATTTGTTATTTTTAGATTTGATCTCATTCAACCCATTTACTGAAACTGAATGGCTTATTGGGAAGGGCCATTAATCCCTTTTTTTCAAACTCACAAAACAATAGTCTGTTCAATTTCTTCAAAAAAAATTCAACAATCTCTTTCGCTTTTTCCAGAATCGGTGATAAAATTATATATACAGAGAGAGGGGTTTGCATGCTCTCTTTTGATCATAAAAAAAAATAGAACTATAAAGCCTTTGATTCATTAAAAAAATCGAACCTACAAAGTAAAAAACTGTTAAAAGTTCTTTAGTAAGAAAAGTACCAGCAATTTCTTTCGCTGATAATTGACAATAAATTTTTTTGGATTTTACAACTGCTACCAGTGATGGGATGTTGGTGAAGAGTGGTCATAAATTGGAAGCAATTTTTGAAAAATAAGATGAAGATAAATTTTGAGACAAAAAAGAAGAGAAAAAGAAGTCATAATGGTTGTAACTATGTGTTGAGTATTTTTTTGTGTATCCTCTTGGTGAGGAGAATTAGATATTTATATGACATGATTACGGTTTATGGAAGTGACGTCTTAGGTAGGCTCCAAGCATGTTGACACGTATGCTATCCTAGACTTAACACGTGTTCGCTGGTCCAAATGTTCGCTAGTTCACTTGTTTGGCTTCGCACCCTCTGCTTGCGAACACTCAGGGACATGCGAACTAGGCTCGCGAGCTCTTCCTGAGAGCCCTTAACGTATCCACCTGGTGGGGTCCAAACTCAGGTCACGGGCTGGTAATCCGGGTTATATCCGAGTTTCAGGTTCGTAATCAAAAATACCATAACAATATAGTCCCGCCTCGTGGTTCTAAGAAAGGTTATAAAGTGACACTTCTTGGAACTAATGTTTAAAATTTGAATGGCTTACCAAACACACATTGGTCATTGGTGCCTAATGTTTACCTCGCCATGTGTACGAGGGGATTATACCCGTTTAGATTTAACCGTTCCTTCTTCCTTAGTTATTAGAATCGTTAAAGTACGGGAGCAAAAGCCCTTTAAAAGGGGGTTATGAAACCCTAAAAATTATTTTTTAAACATTTTCAACTACTGCAATCGACGAGAAGCATTTTTTTAAGGTAAATTTCTATGAATTTTTCTACTTTCGGTACTCTTTCCCCTTCTATTACAAGCATGCCTAGAATTAGGGGAGGCATAATCGTCGAGTAATTCTGAGCTATCCACCGCAACAACGTGCGACCGGGGGTTCTTGCTGAGGCTAATTTTTATGCCTATACTATGAAGACAGGAAATTTTCGATCCCTAGAAGTACGAGGGATTAAAATCCCCAACTCCGCGTATGATTTTTCAGTACCTACGGGCTCACATCATTTGAGCGACACTAGTGACAACAGTTTTCTACTTCCCCTCCACATAATAGAGGTTAGGTTTCACTTACCTCTTCAACGTTTCTTCTGCCACCTACTTGAAGATTATAGGATCGCACCTGGCCAATTGTTTGGGTTCTCCTGGTAGATCGCGATGGCTTATTTTGTCGACTATTGTTGACGCAATCAGGTACCACTACTCACTATTTTCCAAAACTTGTACCAATTGAAGGTCCACAATCGAGGGAGGTCATTAGGTCTCTACTATTTCACCCCTTGTAAAAGATGTGGAATCTATCACTTCCAACAAGTGTTCTAACCCCCGTTTGAATTGGGGTAAGTATATTAGGGTGAAGTGTAAGCTCGTCAATGGCTTCAATTTTCCCACTGAGTGGTCCTCACTGAGTAAGGACACATGCTTAATTTAGCGAAACATTACGACGAGAGGGGTTGGGGGCAATTTGAAAGGCTTTGCAAGGGCCACGTTCTAAATTTGAAGGGTTTCTTGATCGCGAGGAATATATTCTGATTCTATTTGAAAAACTTTAGCCCCAACAGATGGAAACCAGGTGATAATAATGAAGTAGCTGATGTTGTTGGGGTGCAGCCTGAGAGATTCACGTGGCCAAATGGGGCCAAATATGACCTGGGATTGATGTTCTTGGGATACAAAGAAGAACCAAGAAACTATTTCTATAGTTATTGTAAAATGAGGCATCAACCTTGGTTCTCACTGCTTTCGCTACATGTGGAAAGTGGTGCGAACCCTAACTTGCTTACTGCTACTATTGATCTTAGAATTGTTGGTAGTGCAAGCACAACTCTCGACATTAAAGACAGTTCGGAGGAGTCTACTAGTTTGTCACGCGAAATCGATTAGTATATGGATATGTGTGCTTCTATGCTGGATATGCACAAGAAGCGTAGGACTAATACAAGGGTTGCTAATGTTGTTGTAAACAACGAGGAAAAGGAAGACAATGCAAGATTAGAACAACGTTAGAAAAAGAGGATAGACCACGTTGGGCCTTCTGCTATTGTGGTCGCCACTCCTATTTCCCCTGTTACGAGCTCACCCTTTTTTCACTCATGTGAGCTCACTTGTAGTTGTCCATGTAAGTTCATCACCTGTTGTTCCTGCTAATCCTTCTTCTTATCCCCAAACCATGGAGGGGCTTTCGAATGAATACAATTTTGGTAACATCGTAGAGCATGATGTAGCTGGTGTACCTCTAAAATTTGTTACAATGGGTGGTGAGACTGGCGAACTATTCCCTCTGCACGGGCACATGAGTACGAAGGAGTTCTCTTATAATCCCAACAATGTCACCAACCACCTAATGGTCTCTCTGCTAGAAGTAGCTAAAGAGCGTATGTGTTCGGCTAGTTCATCCAGTGGTGTGAAGAAGCCTTCTTTGTAAGAACTAGCTCTGTCCCTACAAGTTCTCTTGGCTGAGACTAGCATGATTGGTTTGGGTCTTATAGAAGGCATAAGCCAAGTTGAAGTCAGAAAGAAGGAGCTCGATGACTCTTACCAGAATGTTTTGCAAGCCCTAGAGAGAGCCCGCGAGCTCCATTCCAAGCTAAAAGAAGAAAACCAAGACTTGTGGGGGAAGATTAATGACTTATCTGAACGTTTGGTGGTCGTCGAGGGTAAAGTAGAGAAATTATCCAGATAGGTCCTAGCTGAAAGAGTAGAGAAAGAAAGCATGGATGCTGCTATGAATAAGATGGTTGAAGAACATAAGGCCATTGTGAGCAAAATGGATGAAGAGTAAAAGACTGCTATGGTTAGCTTAGAACAAAAGCATGCTGAAGCTTTGGAAGGTTTTAAGAAAGAAACTTTTCAAAATTTGAACAACTTCTTGCCCAAGCTGAAGGCCAATATTTTGTTGCATGCTCAAGTTTCTGGTGGACCTTTTGGTGAACGCAGGGTTGACTTTGGTGCTCTAACATCCCGATTTTGGGGCTAGTTAAAACAGTGGTTTTGGAACCACTAATCTGAGGTCGAAGAAAATTATTTTAAAATTATTTTGAGTTATAGCATAATTATGTGAGTGCATGAAAATTTTGGTGCATTAATTTTAGTGATTTCATGCTCAATTGTGAAAAAGGACTAAATCGCATAAAGTGCAAAAGTTTTATTTTACAATTTAAAGGTGTCTAAGAGCTATAGAATATTAATTGGAGGCCTTTAATGTGCAATTAGACCCTTTGAAATAGAGTGGCTGGCCACAGGGGACAAGAAAATGAGATTTTTCAAGGGTAGGTGGAGTTTTGGTGACTAAATTGACTTGAAATAATAAAATAAAGAAAAGAAAAGATATCATCTTTTTCTCTCCATCTTCTCCACCAAAAATTAGCAGCAAAATAAGGGTTTGAGAGCTCAAAAATTTCAGCCAAGCTTTCCTCCTTGCAAGTAAGTGTTTTGATGGTCATTCTTTGATAATTTTTGTACTTTTGGGACCCTTATAGCATGATCTAGCTAATGAGGGGACTATTTTGCAAAATGGGTGAAAACCTAGGGTTTTTCCATGAGATAATTAGTGTTGATTTCTAAAAATTTATGGAATAAAATGAGTCTTAGTTGTTAAATAAACAACTTTTGTGAAAGGTGTTTTCATGAAAACACCTAAAAGGACCTTTTTATAAAGATTGTAAAATAGGTGGTAAATGTGTGAAATAATGAGTATTGGGAGTTTCTATAAGAGTAATAAATGTTCAAATAGGCTTGTTAAAGGAGGAAATTTGATTAGAATCGATTTACGAGCCTAGGGGTAAAATTGTAAATTTATAAAAGATTAGGGGCAAAATGGTAATTTTGCCAAAGTATGATTCATGAGTTATTTTAGTCAATGTGATCATTAAATGAGTGAAATTGTTATTATAGATCAAGAAACACGAAGCCCAGACTGAAACCGAGGCAAGAACAAGGTGGTGGACTAAATATAACGATTCCACAAATATTTTGGTATCGAGGTAAGTTTGTGTGAAATAAAAGCTACATCATGCTTGTAACACCCCTAACCCGTATCCGTCGCCAGACTAGGGTTATGAGGTATTACTGATCAAATCAAAACCTTTAACCTTCATAGTTCATGCAACATTAAATCGTAATCAATCAACATTACGAAGTCCCTTAATAAGGTCTACGATACCTGAAACATGCATTAAAAAGGGGTTGGGACTAAACCGAGCTCATACAAATTTTTTTCCAAAATTTAATAATTTTCAAAGCTACAGAGGTCACACGCCCCTGTGGGTAGATCGTGTGCCTCACACGGCCTCAGTCACACCCTTGTATCCAAGCTGTGGCCAAACAGGGCATACATACTAACTTGTTCACACGGCCGAAGACACGCCCGCGTGTTTAGCCTGTGGTCGACACTGACTTATTTCACACGGCCAGTCACACACCCGTGTGTCCAGACCGTGTGCAAGTCTGACTTGCTTCTATTTGCAAACTTAAGAGACACAGTCGAGCCACACGCCCGTGTGCTCAACCGTATGGGCAAATATAGGCCATTTGCAAGGCCAATTTGCCACCCACACTTTGGGTCACACCTACAAGCATCAACCATTTCAAATTCATACTCTAAATATAATCAAGACATACAAAAACATGCACCATTTAACCTCTTAACATCATCATTCATTTCACATTTAAATTCTAACTCAAATATACCAATCCAAAATATCAACTGCACATCAAAAACATGTAATCCAAACATCATTTAATCCTTTCCAATTTATAGCATGAAACATACTACCTCCATATCACCAAAACATATCTTAAAGTTCATTCACACAAAGTCACATATACACATTATAACTATTATTCTCACATATCTAAGACATATTCTAAGATCATTCATCTATCAAGCCATATCACATGGCAAGATCTATACATCTCAAAACATACCATAATCACTAGACTATACCTGCCATATACCAAATTTACAACTTCCAAAAGTACCAAAATAGATAACCGATAGTGTGATTGAGTCACTGACGATCCTCGGATCCGAGCTAGCTTTAATGACACTGTAAAACAGAAATAAACTTCACCCGGTAAACTTTAAAGCTTAGTAAGTTCGACATATAATACATATTACTCAACAAATCGAATTCAATATACAAAATAAACTATCACTTAGTTCAATTCACAATGATATACAATCTCATTCATAGTCATTACTCACAAAACCATCCATTTATCCATATACGATATCATCAACCACATAGGTTCCGTACATACCTGTGCCAACATTTAATTAACGAACACTTTTGCTACTCAATGCTCAATAACACAATTCGTTCAATCTTTATTAATCATTTGATTTACTCGCACACTTAGTGCCAATTTCTTAGTCGAATCTTTAATATCATCGCACACTTAGTGCCTTTACACTAAATCGAATTTAACTCGGTATCGCACACACGGTACCAATCAATATAGTTGATGCTTTCTTTATTTTGCACACATAGTGTCGTTCACCACTGTATCAATTCTATTTACGCACACTTAGTGCCACAACACTCAAATCCACATATAACGATACTAATTCATCAACCAAATATATTCATTCATTACATAATATATGAACAAGATTTAAACAATTCATATTATACACAAACTTACCTCGAATGTAGAAATAATGAAACAAGTCGATCAATCGAGCACTTTGTCTTTGCCTCGATCTCGATCCAAATCTCTCTTTTCTTGATCTATATAATATTAAACTCAACTCATTCAATCACCAATTCAATCAATTTAATCCAAACACACATATTTAGGGCATTTTATAAAATAACCCTCACATTTTCACATTTTGACATTTAAGCCCCTATTTCATAAGATCATCATATACACATAATTTCAATATTCCCATGCTTGGAAAAATATTCATATAGTCTATATAAGTCCACACATTTCACTTATTTCACATTTTAGTCCTTCAATTTCTCATTTTCACAATTTAGCCCAAAATAACCAATTTCACCAAAAATTTAAAGACAAAATATGTTAACCCAACATTAAACTTTCATATTTCACCAACTATCAACACAAAGCTCACATATTAATCAATGGCACATCTCAAAATCATTATCAAATTCTAAAATTAAGACATGGGCTTGATAGAGCACAAAGTAACGATCACAAAAACGTAGAAATCATCAAAAACAGATAAAAAACACATACCCAATTGATGGTTAGACAATGGCCGAATGTTAAAAGCTCAAAACCTTGATTTGTTTCTTTCAAATTCGGTGGGAGGATGATGATAATGGCTTCAAATTTCTTTCATTTTAGTTATAATAACTTTAATAATTAAATACCAATTTTAACCTTAATGTATAACATTTAAATTCCATTAACTCATGTCTATAATTGTCCATCCCTACTATCAAGGGTCTAATTACAACATAAGGACTTCTTATTTAATAAGCCATGACAATTAAGCACTTTAACAATTAGCACACAACTCTTGCATTTTATGCGATTAAGTCCTTTTTCACAATTCAGCATACAAACGATAAAATTTTCACACAAAATTTTCACACATGCTTAATCACATACTCTAAACACTAACAATAATATTAAAATATTTTTCCAACCTCGAATTTGTGGTTCTGAAATCACTATTCCGACTAGGGTCTAAATCGGGCTGTTACAATGCTATTATATTCTTAAATGCTTGATATCATGAGAAATGTTTAGTATTTCTATGAAATTGTTTAATGATGCCTCGATGAAAGTATAATACTATTAAGTTGGATGGAAACCTCGGTCAAGCATTAGGAATAGTAAGGATACCATTATCACAACATGAGATAAAGAATGGCCCATATAAGACCATGTATATGACATGACATCGGCCCCGAAGAGAGATCTCATGTAAGACCATGTCTAGGAAATGGCATCGACATCGATATACAATCTCATATAAGACCATATCTGGGATATGGCATTGGCATCGTGTTACATGTATGATGAGATTGAGTATCCTTCGATATTCCAATTAGTTCAACGGGTAAAGAGCTAAGGTTACGTTTAAGATGCTAATGAACTGATTCTATGTTTAAGAGAGTAAAAGTACTAAAGTTATGTGATGAAGTGATACAGGTACCCATGAGTAACTTATGAGTAACAAAATGCAAAATGTGATATGTGACTTGGTAAGAATAAGCATGAGTAAGTTATGCTGATGAACTTGAGAACTTGTGTATTATTTAATGTGATGAATATATGTTATCATAAATATTTATGTTGCTATCCATTTCATGCAAACTTACTAAGCTTCATGCTTACCCCTCTCATTTCCCTTTTCCTTGTAGTATCGCCAAGCTAACTCGGGGATCGTAGGACATCGGAGTTCAGAATCACACTATCAACTTCTCTTTAGTATAGTAAAGTTTGATTAATTTTGAGTATGGCATGTATAGGAACATGGTTATTTTTGTGATATGTTATATTGGTTAGCCAAGGTGTGGCTATTAGTTTCATTTAATTCCTTTTGTATATGGTCATTAGAAATTGACTATTTCTTAACAAGTTTATATATATTCAATGATGAAGAAGTTCATGAAGTGCATACTTGTGTGATGGGTTGAGTAATGAGTAAAGTATACACATGATGAATGTAGTGTAAACCTATGTGTGGGTGTCTTGATTTTGGGTATTAGAAATGCCTTATGGTCATGATGTATGTTGCATTAAAATGGTGTAAGTGTGGTTGCTTTGTAGGGTGGCAATTGGCTTGGTAGATGGCCTTATAATTGTCCACACGGGTAGACACACAGGCATGTGTCTAGGCTGTGTATGACACACGGTCAGCCCTATGGGCGTGTTGATAGGCTGTGTGTCCCCCTGCATACTAAATTGGCAAGTTAGTATGCATAGTAGTAACCACACGGGTTGAGACACAACCGTGTGGAAGACACGACCATAGAGTATGGGAGTGTGCCTAGGCCGTGTGAAGTTTGCACTTGAATTTGGGAATTTAATTTGCCACATGGTCAAAGGATACAAGCGTGTGCCTTGGCCATTTGACCTAAATGGGATGATGATGTCATAAACAGAATGTCAAGGTTTTCACACAAGGGTGAAGGCACGGGCGTGTCATGGCCATATGAGGGACACGGGCCATGGACACGGGCATGTGTCTGGCCGTGTGAAAACCTCTGTAGGTTTGAAAGGAAAAATAAAATCCACACGGATTAGGGATACGAGCGTGTCCCTCACCACATGGGCATGTGGCCCTATTTTAAGTAAAAAAATTTTAAGTGTTCAAAGGTTTTTGGTTCGGTCCTGAACCATTCTGTAAGTGTGTTTAAGGTCTCGTAGACCTATAAGAGAGACGTTATGATCTCGAATGAGAAGTTTTTAAATTATAATGAAATTTTATTTTACGACGTTGTATGTTTGAGCAAGTTTGTATGGTAATGCCTCATACCCGGTTCCGGCGTCGGGTACAGGTAAGGGGTGTTACAGGTGCTCTCTGCGTTGTTGTTAGTGATAAATTGGGATTTGATGTTCACTTCCCTTTTGGAGCTACATTGGAAGAATTCGCATCCAAATGAATAAATTCTAAGGATTTTTACTTGGACGAAGATCCAGCTAAAACTAGCATTGCCCCTACCAACGAAGATGACAATACTAAAGCTGACGAAAGAAGTGTGAGAGAAAATGAGGCCTCCAGCAACCTTGAAGAGACTAATGATATGCTCTAATTTGTGTACTGTTGTATTTTTTTTTTCAAACATGAAATAAAAACTTTGAGTTTTGAAAAAATTTAAGTTTATTTACTAATGTTATGCCATTATAACCCTTCAAAAATACCGCATATCTTGTTGCACAATGGTAATGTTAATAACGAGGAACTGAACTTAGCCAAAATTTTATTTGCGCTCTCCCGAGCTTTCGATTTGACTTAGTGTAGAAAAATGATTTTATTTATGTGATCCTTAACTAATTTTGACTCAATTAGTCTTATATACTTGGGTTGGGAACTTAACTCAATCAACCTTTAAACATTGGCTGGGGATATAGGTTCGCGAGCTATTCCAGAGTTGCGAGCTTAACTTTGCTAACTTAAATAAATGTAGGTTATGAGTATTACTCAACTAACCTTTAAACATCAACTAGGAGCATAGGTTCGCGAACAATGTTGAAGTTTATCAACTGGGAGTGTAGGTCCGTGAGTTGTTTTGGAGTAGCGAGCTTAAATTTGCTAAGTCAAATAAATAAAGGTTGTGAGTATAACTTAGCTAACCTTTAAACATCAACTGCGAGCTGTGTTGAAGTTTATCAGCTAGAAGTGTAGGTCTGTGAGCTATTTTAGAGTAGCGAGCTTAACTCAGCTAACTCAAATAAATTGAGGTTGTGAGCGTAACTCAGCTATACTTTAAACATCAGCTGGGAGCAAAAGTCCGCGAGCTGTTTCAAAGTAGCAAGCTTAACTCAGCTAACTCAAATAAATGAAGGTTGTGAGTGTAACTCAGCTAAACTTTAAACATCAGCTGGGAGCAAAAGTTTGTGAGCTGTTTCAAAGTAGCGAGCTTAACTCAGCTAACTCAAATAAATGAAGGTTGTGAGTATAACTTAGCTAACCTTTAAACATCAGTTGGGAGCATAGGTCTGCGAGTGTATTGAAGTTTATCAACTTGGAGCGTAGGCCTGCGAGCTGTCAGTTGGGAGCGTAAGTCCGCAAGCTGTTTCGGAGTAGCGAGCTTAACTAAACTAAATCAAATAAATGAAGGTTGTGAGTATAACTTAGCTAGTCTTTAAACATCAGTTTGGAGTATAGGCCTACGAGTTGTGTTGACAAAGAAATAACAAGTACATATATTTGTTAATAAAATTCTTCATTAAGGGGTAAGAAATTATACATAGTAATTTTCAAGTTTCGAGCATTCCAAGTTCATGGTAGGACAATGCCTTTCATTTTGGCCAACTTGTATGCTCCATATCCTATTTTTTTGCACGATTCTATAGGATCTCTCCCAATTGGGGACCATCTTACCTTGTTGCAATGCAGGGAAACTTGTCTCAATGTTCTAAGGATTAGGTCATCGACTTGGAATTGCTTATTCTTAAAATTCGAATTGTAGTACCAATCCCCCTGTTGAGCACATATTGTATTCTTAACCTCCGCTATTTCTCTGACTTCATTAATGAGATCGAGGTTAAGTCTCAGGGCGTATTGGTTGGAATCTTCAAAAAAATGCATTGTTCTATGTGATCGCATACCAATCTCGACAAGAATTACTGTTTCTGCACCATAAACAAGAGAGAATACAGTTTCCCTTGTTGTTGTATGAGGTGAAGTTTGCAAAGCCCACATAATTCCTGGAAATTCTTTCAACCAAGCACCCTTGGCCTCGTCCACCTTCCTTTTCAAGGCTGTTAAAATCTTTTTCTCCATTGCCTCGACTTGATAGTTCGTTTGTGGTGTTTTAGCAGAAATCTAAGCTAAAGTGATTTGAAGGTCATTTCAAAAATTCTTGAATTTTGCCTAAAATTGTGTGCCATTATCCGTTATGATCAAGCGTGGTATGCTCAACTTGCACACGATTGATTTCAAAAGAAAATATTCCATTTGTCTCTTTGTAATGGTCATCAGAGCTTCAACTTCGATCCACTTAGTGAAATAGTCTACAGCCACCACTATGAACTTCTGGGATATAACTATTCAGAGTGGATTGAGGATATCAATTCCTCAAGTTGCAAATTGCCAAGGACTCAACATGATTTGTAGAGGCTCTACTAGTTGCCATTGCACATGAGCATACTTCTAGAAAAAGTCACAAGTTAGAACCAAATGGTAAGCATCCTTCTGTACTGTCGGCCAATAATACCCCTGTCTGAATGCTTTTTGCGCCAGTAACCTTCCACCAAAATGATCACCACAAATCCCCTTATGGATTTGTCGCATCACATATTTAGCCTCAGAAGGTGCAAGGCATCGTAACAATGAATGTGAATACCCCTTTCTATATAGTACAATGTGAATACCCCTTTCTATATAGTACACCATCTATAAAGGTATACCTAGCAGTTGTATAACAAAATAAATTGTTTTAATTGATTGTATAACTACATAATTGGATAATCTAACTGTATTTTACTTAACCATCTAATTCATCGATTTGTAGCTATTTTAAGTATACGTAATGTGTAATAATGAGATACCTCGTAGCTTTATGTTGTAATTTTTTGAGCTCTTTCTTGTCCATATAACTTTCCTCTCCCTGTAACATGCGAATTATTGGGGGTCATCTATGTCTCCTCTTGATCCAAACTAAAAAATTGTGATATGTTGTAGCTTAGGGTGTCTCTATATTCTAAAAAATGTTTGCTTTTTGTTTAATGATAACCAAGGACGCCAACTTAGATAAAACATTTGCCCGCGTGTTATCCTTCCTTGAGAGTTGCTTCACTTGTATCTTGTCAAATCTTATGAGCAATTGTGTTGCGATTGAATGATAATTCTTAAAAATTGACTCATTCACCTCATACTCACCACCCATCTATTTTGTAACTAACTGGGAGTCCGTGTGCTCGACGAGGTCCCTTGTCCCAAGTTGGCGAGGTAATTGTAATCCTACTAACTGTTGGACTAATAGACATCTCAAAAGAACATTCAACTATATAATCAACTAGTATTTTCCCATTTATTGTCGTTCTTGATGCGTACTCCACACAAAACTCGACTAACTCGAAGCTCCATTTTGACATTCTTCTGATGTGTCAACTTTGGACAATATATCTTTTATAGGTTGATTTGTCATGAGCCAAAACGATGGGCCTGGAAGTATGGACGCAACTTGTGAGTTGCAACATTCAAAGCAAAGATAAGTTTTTCAATTTTCAAATACCTTAGCTTTCCATTTTGTAGCACCTTACTAACGTAGTACACTGAAAACTTACAAACATCCTCTACTCTAACCAAGACAACTACAATTGTTGCCTCTGAGGTTGCCAAATATAAGTAAAGGGTTTCTCGCACTCATGGGACATCAAGAGAGGCGGAGACATGAGGTACAACTTGAGTTTTTCAAAGGCCATTTGGCATTTTGCAGTCCACGAAAAAGAAGTGCACAAGACTTTAAAGAAGGGTAGACATTTATCTACCATTTGTGAGACAAACCTATTAAGTGTGACCATTTTTCTTGTCAAACATTGCACATCCTTTATCATCTTCAGAGGGAACATATCTAGGATGACACGAATCTTTTCTGGGTTCGCCTCAATTTCTCTTTTTGAGATCATGAAACCCAAAAATTTATGGCTCTGACACTGAAAGCACACTTGTCTAGATTTAATCTCATGTTATAAGCTTGCAACACAACAAACGCTTCAATCAAATTCTGCCTATGATCACTGAGAGTAGAACCTCTTACTATCATATCATCAACGTAGACCTCAATGCTTCGCCCAATTTGCTTCCCAAAAATCTTGTTCACCACCTTTGGTAAGTCACGCCTACATTTTTGAAGCCAAAAGGCAAAACACTGTAGTAGAATAACTCTTCCTCAGTAATAAAAGTTGACTTCTCCTGGTCTATAGAGGTCATTGCTATTAGATTAATCCGGAGAAAGCATCCATAAGACTCATGAATTTATTGCTCGATGACACATCGACCAACCTATCAATTAAAGGTAGGGAAAAACTATTTTTAGGAAAGGCCTTGTTAAGATTGGTGAAGTCGATGCACATTCTCCATTTTTCATTGACCTTTTTCACCATTACAACATTTGAAACCTAGTCAGGATACTCAACCTCCCTAATAAACCTTTGATCATGGTCGTCGAGTCTTAAAATTTATAAAAAGAGAATGATCGAACCTGGAAACTAACTCTGACAACGACTTAAGGCAAGTGCACCTATCGAACAGTAGTATAGCTTAGGCAAGACCAAATTGGCGACCCCAAAGGAACTAAAATTACTAATACTAACTTTCTTTTCATTATCTAGCCTAAAATAAGTGAAGTTGTTGTTTAATCTAATTTTAATTAACTACTAAGCTAAAGATGCAAAGACAAAAACAATGAATTGGGGAAATACTGTTGGAAAAAACTCAGTTGATTAAGAGATACCTTTAGGAAGAATCCACCTAGACTTCACTTGTTATCTAACACTGAACCAGACGATTTATTCACTTGACTTGATCCATAAGATTCCCTAATTTATATTAAACCCTCTCTCAAGGCAAATAACATCTAACCCTAGGTTGATTAATTGAAATTTCTTTCTAATTAAAACCCCTAGAATCGCATTAACTCGATTTATGGACTCCCATATTAGGTTTCACCCTAATCCGGTAAAATCTCGTCACCCTATCTCTAGGCATACGATCAACTCCACTTAATTATGCTAGATCTACTCTTAAGCAGGGACTTTTTCTCCTCCACCTAAGCACATTATACTTGAATCAATATCCCAGAAATATCATCACAAGAATTAAGCATACATAATTAAGAACAAATCAAGTATTTATCATATAGTTCAGAAAATAATAAGAAGATACATCTTAGGTTTCATCCCCTTCAGGTATCTGAAGGGTTTAGTTCATAACTATAAAAGAAAACATCTCAGAAGAAAAGATAAAGCAAAACATAAGAAATCCATAAAACCCCCTGAAGGAATTGAAGAAGAGATCCGCCGTCTTGAGTAAAATTCCGGCTTCTTGAGATGGATCAACTGGCTATCCTCGAGTTTTTCCCACAAATCTGACCTTTTCGGCTAGGCTCATTGGGTTTATATAGGCTTCTGAAATAGGTTTCTTTGCCCCTAAGTAACCTTTTCTGAGTAGAATTCTTCATTCCAGCAACAGGGACACGGGAATGGCACACGCCCGTGTGCGTCGTCTTTAGGACGTATTCGGACTTCTTTAATGAGGCACGACCGTGTGAATCGGGTCAGGCCGTGTTCTAGTTTATCAGGGAGGCACGGCCGTGTGGGCTTAAGTCCAGGCCGTGTCGATTTCCCCTTTGGCCCAATTTGGTCCATTTTAGGCCCGTTTCTCGTTCTTTCTATCCTCTGGTGCTTTTCTGAGTATAAGACTTGAAAAGAAAGGATTAAGAGCACCTTTTTACATAAATCAAGGGATAAATCATCCAGAAGTATGCTAAATGTGGGATTAAAATATGTTACTTTTACGGTTTATCAAATACCCCCACACTTAAGCTTTTGCTTGTCCTCAAGCAAAATTCTCAACTTATAATTAAAATGAACTTTCCATAACTCATAATTCCTATTAACAGTCTCTCATCATAATTCATAGATAATTTATACATGGATAATTTAACTCAAAGAGTCCTAAAGATTCAAACAATATAAGCCATACATTTGTATCACGAAAACATAAGTGTTTCCCCTTATCTAAATAATTACCTTTTATTCAAAACCGACAAAGATTGTCATCCTCACAAAAGATTCACTAAAATCACTTAAAAAGTGTTTAAGGTTCAAAATTAAACACTCATAAGTCAAACCTGAAAGGTTAATCCCATAGGCTTGCCTGAAAATCAAATCTCCACCTGTAAAATGAGATGATGAATAGATTAAAAGGTCTTTAACAGGGTTGTAACAGGGCTAGGTTAAGGGTATGGATATAAGCTGAACTAGAAGGTTAGAATCGAGATCGACCTGATAAATTACCTAACTTAGAAAAATGAACTAATCTTAAATACTTACATCAATTGAAAACTAATAATACGAGCTTTTTCTTCAAGATTTGAAATTTAAACATGTAAGCTCACTTAATTATAGAACTAATATTGAATCTACTTCGAAATTTTTTTTAAGAACAAATCAAGTAATAAAAGCTAAATTCAACTACTGAAATAATATAATTATGTAACTAATCTAATCAAATTTCGATATAAGGCTAGTCAAAAAGGAATGGTGATAACAAATACAAGGGTTTTGGGTTAATATTAGTGGATGAGTTAATAAAAAGGGTTGTTAAGATTAAATGGGGTTCACTAGGGGTTAATTATGAAGGTGGGCTTTTTGTGAAGTAAGTGAGTTAAATTCTAAGTGCCTTTATCATCTCTATATATCAAATCATAGGTGTGGTCTTGACATGTATAATCGAGGCAAGTTCTAGAATAACAATTCAATGTTGACACACTCATAATCAATAAAGTGAGCAAGAAAAGGAATATATGCTCTATAAGGCTCAAAATCTCACAAAAATTATGGGTGTTTTGATATCAACCTTGTAAATTTCAAATTTCAATATAACATTTAGATTCAGGTAGGCAACCTAAAAAATTTTAATTCTGAAAAATTAGACTTATCATGCTTGATTCTCTAGTATTCTTCAAATTTAATCATCAATGCACAATTATCAATGACTTAATCTAAAACATATTAATAAAAATCATAAATCATTAGAAATTTCATCCTAATTAGTAATATGAGGAAATTACTTAAGAATCATATTAAATTCAGGGATTTGAGAATAATGCAGAAAGTTAGGCATTTTCTCGAAATAACTATTCGCCCCCCAACACTTAAGATGTACATTGCCCTCAATGTACAAAGATAGATAATAACATTTAAGAGATAATCAAAAGAGAAGGGGAGAAGTGAAACTTCCTGAATTATGGATGATTTCCCGGTGGGGTGGTTGCTGCTACCGAGCTCTGCACTAGATGAAGAATTTGGGGAGCTCGTAGAGAATTAGCCAGGGGTTATTAAGACATGTTTAAAATAAACTAAATATATAAATAAAGACAAGAAAGATAAAGAGAAAGAGACTAAGAAGGAAAATAAACTAAAGCTAGCAGATAAATGGGTTTGAGAATCCTTATTGGTAGATGGTTCACGAGGTGGGTGTGACTTTTAAGGCGACGGAGGTGCTGGCGGTGGCAGAAGTGGTGTGATTCACAAGTAGCCTTTAAAACTTCGAAGGCTGCGGTGGTGGTGGTCGTGGTTCCCAAGGTGTGATTCCCTAACAGCCTTTTGAACCTGACACTAAGAAACTAAAATAAATTAAACTAAATTAAGCATAAGATTGTCAAAGAGAAGGAAAATAGAGGAAAAGATAAAAGTGAAACAAAAGATAAATGGTCTCAAAGACCCTTAGCTTGTTGTTTGGATGAAGCGGCCGGTATGAACTTATGTGTAGGGGCTCCTTTGAGGAGACCACGTTTGTCATCTTCCACTTCTTCGACATGGATATGTGTAGCTCAAGAGATTGGAGACTTTGTTATGGAGAGGGGAGAAGGAAGAAAATAGGTTGAAAGTAGATGAGAAGAATGGGGAGGGGGTGGGTTTAAATAGAGTTTTGGAGTCTGATACTCCCCCTCACTCGTGGACCGAGGGCGTATCAATTCACACGACCGCTTCGTACGGCCATGTGTCTAGGCATGTTGATTCACCCACGCTCGTTTTACAGATTGCCACTCCTGTTTGTGATAAGTTAGTGTCGTCCACGGCCGCGTCGCACGACCGTGGTGTGGTGGTTGCATCTGTGATTTTGAAATTATTTGGGATTGATTCATACCGTCTCTGCTATGTCAGTACGAAGATTCTGTACTTCCACACGGTCATGGCCACGACCGTGTGCAAGATCGTGTGGTTTGGAAATCTGCACCTTTGGTTAGTTTACATTAGGTGTTCAGAAAGAATAAAAGAAAAGAAAATAAAACGAAAGAAAAATGTGAAAATAAATTAGTTAGTGCTCGGGTTGCCTCTCGAGAAGCGCTCGTTTATAATCTTAAGCTAGACTTTCTTTGTATTTAGAAAACTTTAGGGAGGCTTAAAAGTTTGAATATCTTCCCTCATACTTTCAGTTCTATTTTCACTATAAAGTTTAAGTCGAAAAGCGTTTACCTTAAGAGTGCCAAATGTTGAATTGCTTACCTCGACTATTCCGTATGGGAAGACATTGCGTACCTCAAGAGGGATTTCCTTATTCGTGTTCAGGTCTAGTGTGGTGATACGAGGATCTGCTTTATCTAACAGTACCTGGTCTCCTATTTTGAAGTGGTTTGTTGTTCCTATGAGCTCTTCTGGGGGCTCCTTCAGTTCTACTTCGTGTGGTTTTGGTTCTTCTTTGAATTGTGTTTTCCAATCTTCTAGTTTGTCGACCCTAAGGCTTCGTGCCTTATGTAATTCTTCTTTGTTGGCATGGGGTCCATGATTCAGCTCAGGTTTGAAACCTTGTAGTGTTTCCTGTGGTGAAAATTGAACAACTTGATTATCAACTGATTTTACTTTCTCACTTGCATCAATTGTTGTCCTGGCTGAGTCAAGAGCTTGTAAACTAATCGATTCGCCACCTACATGAAGTATGAGTTCTCCTGTACCAACATCAATTTTTGTTCTAGCATTTGCTAAAAAAAGGCCTTCCTAAAATTAAGGGGATCGAATTATCCTCGTCCATGTCTAAACAACAAAATCTACTGGGAAAACAAATTTATCAATTTTTACAAGAACATCTTCGATAATACCCCTAGGAATTCTAATAGTTTTATGAGCTAATTGAATACTCATCCTAGTTTGTTTGGTTTCCCTAGACCTAGTTGTTTAAACATTTTATAAGGCATGACATTTATACTTTCCCCTCAATCAGCTAAGGCATTATCAACAGTTAGTCTACCAATTAAACATGGGATTGTAAAACTCCCTGGATCCTTTAACTTTCACTGTAGTCTATTCTATAACATTGCTGAGCATCCTGTGTTTAACTCCACATGTGTATCCTCGTCTAACTTAAGCTTGTTTGTCAAGAGTTGTTTTAAAAATTTCCTTGAATCTGACATCTGTGAAAGAGCTTCAAGAAGAGGTAAGTTAATATGTAATTTCTTTAAAAGTTTAAGAAACTTACTGAACTGTTCCTCTGTATCGTCTCTCTTCATTGCTTCGGTATAAGGAATGTGAGGCTGGTACTCCTTGATTACCGATTTTGGCTTTTCTTGTGTTACCTCAACTTCACCTTCCTTTACCTTGTTTTCTTATATTGGATTGGGTTCATCTAACCCGATACTATCATGAGCTGTGATGGCTTGGATTTGCTCCTTTGGGTTAATCTCCGTGTTGCTTGATAGATGCCCTTGTGGTCTTTCGGAAATCTCTGATCGAATTTTAGAAACTAAGTTGTCCAACTAACTTAGTAAGCTGTTCAACTGACTTAGTAATTTCCCCAACACGGCTCTCGACCCCTTTGATTGATGCCTGTTGATTATCGAGCGTTGTCTCAATTTTTTGGAGACGGTTCTCTGTGGCTGCCATGAATTTTGTCAGCATCTCTTCGAAGTTTGGCCTCTTTTCCTCTGGATAGGGCTGATTTTGGAAATTTTGAGGAGGTTGTTGTCTTTGATTTCCTTGATTTCCTTAACCTCCCCATGAAAAATTTGGGTAGTTCCTCCAACCTGGATTATAATTATTACTATAAGGGTTATTATTAGATCTGAACTTATTACCTATATAGTTCATCTGTTAGCTTTCTGTGCTCGGTTGGTAGGGTGGGTACTCAAGATTCGCCACAGTTCCACTTGCATCGCATTGCATTACTGGATGTACCTACGAAGAACACAAACTATCAATCTTTTTATTCATCATCTCCATCTATGTTGATAGCATGGTTACTGAATCGAGGTTGTAAATTCCGACTGATTTTGTTGGTTTTGTCCTTGTAACTTGCCACTGATAGTTATTCAGTGACATCTCTTCGATAAACTCGTAAGCTGCTTCAGGAGTTTTATTGTTTAGGGTTCCACCGTCGGCTGAATCAATTAGTTGCCTTGTTCAGGGGTTCACACCATTATAGAAAATTTGGAATTGGAGCCACAAGGGTAAACCATGGTGTGGACACCTTCTCAAGAGATCCTTGTATCTCTCCCATGCGTCGTATAATGTCTCTAAATCCATCTGCACAAAAGAAGAAATATCATTCCGTAATTTGACAGTTTTGGCTGGTGGGAATATTTTAATAAAAATTTTTCGGTCATTTGATCCCATGTAGTGATTGACCCTCGTGGTAACGAGTTTAACCACTGTTTGGCTTTATTCCTTAATAAAAAGGGAAATAACCGAAGACATATGGCATCATCAGAAGGTATCACAGAACTCTAAAAAATTAGCTATATGTGTATTTGGGTCTTCGTCCTGCAAACCATCAAATTGAACAAATTGTTGAATCATTTGTATAGTGTTAGGTTTTAATTCAAAATTATTAGCAGTTATAGCAAGCTTAACAATACTTGATTCTGCTCCTGTTAAATGAGGTTTAGCATAATCATACATGGTACGCGGGGCATTATTTTCTGCCACATCTTGTGGTGGTGGATTATTCTCGTCCATCCCTTCAGTAGGATTGGATCTGCCTTCTCGCTCTTCTTCTGTGTAATTTAGGGCTTGCCTAATTTATCTACGATTCCTGCGAGCGGTAGCTTCAATATCACTGTCGTATACTAGTGGTCCTCTCGGGTTCCTTCTAGTCATAAACTAGAGGTACCTGTGTTGGAAAAGAAAGAAAGAAAATTTAACAAAATTAGAAATCAACTAAAAATAAAAGTATTTTGCGAAAAATAAAAATAATAATGGCTAAAGTAATAAAAATAGAGCTTTCTTAATATTTTAGTTCCCTGGCAATGGCGCCAAAAACTTGATCGTGGTCATCGAGTCTTAAAATTTATAAAAAGAGAATGATCGAACCTGGAAACTAACTCTGACAACGACTTAAGGCAAGTGCACCTATCGAACAGTAGTATAGCTTAGGCAAGACCGGATTGTCAAACCCAAAGGAACTACAAGTACTAATACTAACTTTCTTTTTATTATCTAGCCTAAAATAAGTGAAGTTGTTGTTTAATCTAATTTTAATTAACTACTAAGCTAAAGATGCAAAAACAAAAAGAATGAATTGGGGAAATACTGTTGGAAAAAACTCAGTTGATTAAGAGATACCTTTAGGAAGAATCCACCTAGACTTCACTTGTTATCTAATACTGAACCAGACGATTTATTCACTTGACTTGATCCATAAGATTCCCTAATTTATATTAAACCCTCTCTCGAGGCAAATAACATCTAACCCTAGGTTGATTAATTGAAATTTCTTTCTAATTAAAACCCCTAGAATCGCATTAACTCGATCTATGGACTCCCATATTAGGTTTCACCCTAATCCGGCAAAATCTCGTCACCCTATCTCTAGGCATGCGATCAACTCCACTTAATTATGCTAGATCTACTCTTAAGCAGGGACTTTTGCTCCTCCACCTAAGCACATTATACTTGAATCAATATCCCAGAAATATCATCACAAGAATTAAGCATACATAATTAAGAACAAATCAAGTATTTATCATATAGTTCAGAAAACAATAAGAAGATACATCTTAGGTTTCATCCCCTTCAGGTATCTGAAGGGTTTAGTTCATAACTATAAAAGAAAACATCTCAGAAGAAAAGATAAAACAAAACATAAGAAATCCATAAAACCCCCTGAAGGAATTGAAGAAGAGATCCGCCGTCTTGAGTAAAATTCCGGCTTCTTGAGATGGATCAACTAGCTATCCTCGAGTGTTTCCCACAAATCTGACCTTTTTGGCTCGGCTCCTTAGCCTAGCTAATCGCCCTCTTTCAGGTTATACTTAGGGGGTTTATATAGGCTTTTGAAATAGGTTTCTTTGCCAATAAGTATCCTTTTCCGAGTAGAATTCTTCTTTCCAGCGACAGGGACATGGGCATGGCACACGCCCGTGTGCATCGTCTTTAGGCCGTGTTCGGACTTCTTTAATGAGGCACGGCTGTGTAAATTGGGACCATGCCATGTTCTAGTTTATCTGGAAGGCACGGCCGTGGGGGCTTAAGTCGAGGCCGTGTCGATTTCCACTTTGGCCCAATTTGGTCCATTTTAGGCTCGTTTCTTGTTTTTTCTATCTTCTGGTGCTTTCCTGAGTATAAGACATGAAAAGAAAGGATTAAAAGTACCTTTTTACATAAATCAAGGGATAAATCATCCAGCAGTATCCTAAATGTTACTTTTACGGTTTATCAACCTTGTTGATAATAACTTTCCAACCTCCTATCTCATGACTTTAAGAACCTGCGGAGCAAATCTTCTTCGCTTCTATTTCGCTGGCATAGCTTCAGGTAAGAAATTCAACCTATGAACAATCACTCGATGGTCCACTCCTAGCATATCTCCGGCTGACCAAGAAAAGGCATCAGTATTTGCCCTTAAGCACTGCATTAAATTATCTTTTTCCTCACTTGCCAATGTGGACAAAATTTTAACCACTCTGTCTACATCATCATAGAATAAATGTAAAGTTTCCATGACCTCTACAACCTTTGGCTTTTTACTCTTTCCTCATTTCAGTTATCTAAACTATCCAAATCCAGAAACTGACCATCTAGGCTTGTTTGCTGCGAACTTTGTCCTTACTAACATGCTCATGCATTTGCTTCACCAACAATATATGGCACTGCGTAGTTGTTCTTTGACCTGACAACATGTACCCTACTCTCATTCGTGTAAGGAATTTTATCTTCATATAAAATGTTGTTACCATAATCTTTTCCATCCTCATAATGGGTCACCCAAAGATAGCATTATAAGTCATAGGGTGATCCAATAAAAAAATTGGAAATAATCCATTGTAGTATGCTCACCATCTCTTAAGGTGACTGGCAAAGTAATACAACCCTTCACCTCAATAGGGTGGTTCGTAAAATCATACAATGGGCTTGCCCTCTTCAATGTTTGCTCCTTTAGCCCCATCTTTTGGTATGCTTCCCACGTTAGTACCTCAACTGTACTTCTACTGTCTACAAGTATTCTCTTTACCTCAAAACCTACAATCACTACAGAACAACCATTGGATCATTTCATTCGTCATCACACACCAACTCTTCATCCTCATTACTAAATTTAACACCCCACTTCCTTTGCTGACACCGTTTTTTGGGTGCATTAACTGACATTACACTCCTCATGTGAGCTTTTCTCTTTGCATTGGAGGTCATCCAATCCTTATCTGTTCCTACAATTACATGTATCATACCCTTTACCTTCTACTTTCCCTTGGTGTTAGCATGCAAACTTTAAACCTACTGGGTTACTTGAGCCACAAATTTCGTAAGCTCGTTATTTCTCACTTCTACTTCAATAACATTTTTCAAAGAAAAACAGTCTTGTGTCCCTCCATCATTATGGAAAGCACAAATGTCTCTTGACTTTGACCGTCTTACGTTTTGTCTCATAGGGGAAGGGGTAGGGACAATACCCAAACTTTTCACCTGATTCAAGATATAGGCACGAGTAGCATTTAAGGGGTATGAGCTTCAAACTTACCTTGAGGGATTTACCTCATTATGCACTTTAGTTAAGCTCTCTGAGATTCCCTAGGTGGCAAATTCTGTGACTGTGTTCTCTGCTACCTTTCGTTCTGTACACGTAAAGACTGATGAGGTGGCCATTGTCTGTTCTGAGCTCTGTCTCTGTTTCTAAACTATCTATCTTCCCTCTGGACTGTGCTGCATACTGCTCTTTTTATCTCTTCTGCTTTTACAAACTTGTGGGTCCTTTTATACAAATCTGCCAAACTTTGGGGCCTATTTTCAGTGAAGGAATATTGTACATGCTCGTTCAGTACTTCCATGATAAAAAGCATTGATAGCCCATTGATCTTCAAGGTTCTTTGTGTTTAGTGTTGCCACGTGGAAATGTTTTACATAGTCTTACAGGGATTCTCCTTCCTTCTATTTCACATACATTAAACCCAAGAGAGTTCTCATGATTGTCGTATGTGCTCTAAATTGTCCCAAAAACATCTGACGTAGCTGAGAAAAACTTTGAATAGACTCTTGGGGGGAGAGACAAGTACCAATCCTTCCCACTCCCCTTAAGTGTCGTGGAGAAAGGCTTGCACTTCGCGAGATTTGAAGCCCCCAACACATTCATGTAGTCATAGTATTGCATAAGATAAGCTGGCGGATCCATCCTTCCTTCAAATTTGTCCATCAGAACCTTGAAACTAGCTAGTAAACTTGTTGCTGGTACATTTGGAGCCAAAGAATTATTAGAGTAAAAAAGTTAATCCACATCCTGATACTTAAGATACAAAGCCCTCACGTCTCGTCCCAATGCATCCATCTCACTCTGTCATTTCTTTACATGCATGCTTGGTCCTTCCTCCCATATGGCCACATTTCATGAAAATTGAAGTTGTCAGATTGTACCTTTCTCCTGAGCTCCTCATTCTGCTTTAGGAGTTCCTGATGAAATGCTTGTTGTTGCTCAAATCTCACATTCTGTAAGCCATCTGATCCTTCATCAACCTCATTTGTTCTTGAAAAGCCAAGAATTATTACTAAGACACTTCTTGACTAGAGGAAAATGGTAACCCCGGGACAGAAGGAAGATTCAAGTCAAATGTGTTCGAAGCTCTGGCATGAGCTACACAACCCAAGTTTTCCAATCAGTCAACAAACCACCAAGAAAAAAAATCCGCCTTGATGGGTTGACCACCTGAACTCGAACTTTCAGTTTGTCCAGATGAAAAGCTAATCGGAGGATTTTCATTTGGGTGAGCCATTTTGTTTATCAAATTGAAAGAAAGTCTTTTGGTCGAAAGTTTGTCCATGCTCACCGCACCAAACTATTGAGTATTTTTTTGTGTGTCCTTGGTGAGGAGAATCAGGTATTTATATGACATGGTTACTATTCATGGAAGTGATGTCTTAGGTAGGCTCCATGCATTTCGACACGTATTTTATCCTAGACTTAACACGTGTTCGTTGGTCTAAGTGTTTTCGAGTTCACTTATTTGGCTTCGCACCCTCTGCTTGTGAACACATAGGGACATGCGAACTAGGCTCGCGAGCTCTCCTTGTGAGCCTTTAACATATCAACTTGGTGGGGTCCAAACTCGGGTCGGTAACTGATAAACCGTAATTATAACATATTTTAATCCCACATTTAGTATGCTTTTGGATGATTTATGCCTTGATTTATATAAAAAGGTGCTCTTAATCCTTTCTTTTTATGTCTTATACCCAGAAAAGCACCCGAGGATAAAAAGAACATAAAATGGGCCCAAAACGGACCAAATTGGGCCAAGAAAGAAATAGACACGGCCTGGACCAAAGCCCACATGGCCGTGCCTTACCGATCATCTAGA
The DNA here is from genome assembly GCA_025503065.1 of Gossypium bickii. Classification (NCBI taxonomy): domain Eukaryota; kingdom Viridiplantae; phylum Streptophyta; class Magnoliopsida; order Malvales; family Malvaceae; genus Gossypium; species Gossypium bickii. The sequence continues at coordinate 102,052,340 of CP106715.1, forward strand.
ACACGACTGGAACCCTGATTTACACGGCCATGTCTAATTAAAGATATCCGAGCACGGCTTGGCCACGATCCAGACGGGCGTGTGCCATGGCCGTGTCCCTGCCACTGGAAAGAGCAATTTCACTCGGATTTGGATACTTAGGGAGAAAGAAAGTTATTTCGGAAGCCTATATAAACCTCCTAAGGGTCAGATGAAAGGAGGTGGTTAGCTAGGCTAAGAAGCCAAGCCGAAAAGGTCAGAATTGTGGGAATCACTAGAAGATAGCCAATTGATCCATCTTAAGAAGCCGAAATTCTACTCAAGACGGCAGATCTCTCCTTCAATTCCTTCAGGGAGTTTTAGGGATTTCTCATGTTTTGTTTTATCTTTTCTCTTGAGATGTTTTCTTTATTCATTATGAACTAAGCCCTTAAGATACCTGAAGGGGATGAAACCTATGATGGATTTTGTTATTATTTTCTAAATTATATGATAATTACTTAGTTTATTCTTAATTATGCAAGCTTAATCAAAATTTGATGTGCTTAGGTGGAGGAGCAATAGACCCTGCCTAAGAGTAGATCTAGCATAATTAAGCGGAGTTGATCGCACGCCTAGAGATAGGGTGACGAGATTTTGCCGGATTAGGGTGAAACCTAATGTGGGAGTCCATAGATCAATTTACTGCTATTCTAGGGGGTTATTATAAGAGAACGAGAGTTCCATTAATTAACCTAGGGTTAGACGTTATTCACCTCGAGAAAGGGTTTAATTTACGTTAGGAAGTCATACGGATCAAACTAAATGAATAAATAATATGATTCAGTGTTTAATAACAAATGAAGTCTAGGTGGATTCTTCCTGAGGGTATCGTCTTAATCAACTGAGTTTTTCCTAAAGTTAATTTCCCAATTCGTTCTTTTTGTCTTTGTGTCTTTAGCTTAGTAGTTCGTTAATTTTAGATTAAAAACAACTTCACTTATTTTAGGCTAAATAATAAAAAGAAAGTTAGTATTAGTACTTTTAGTTCCTGTGGGTTCCAACATCTGGTCTTGCCTAAGCTATACTACTGTTAAGTAGGTACACTTGCCTTTAATTGTTGTCAGTGTTAGTTTCCAGGTTCGATCATTCTCTTTATAAATTTTAAGACTCTGATCATAGCGACCAAGTTTTTGGCGCCGTTGCCGGGGAAACTAAAATATTAAGAAAACTCTATTTTTATTACTTTAGCCATTATTTTTTTTTTCGCAATTTATTTTTATTTTGAGGGTAAATTTTAATTTTGCTAACTTTTGTTTCTTCCTTTTTGTTTTTAGGTACCTCTAGTTTATGACTAGAAGGAACCCGAGAGGACCTTTAGTATACGATAGTGATATTGAAGCTACCGCTTGAAGGAGTCGCAGAGAAATCAGGCGAGCCCTAAATTACACAGAAAGAGAGGAAGAAGGCAGATCCAATCGTACTGAAGGGATGGACGAGAATAACCCACCACCCCATGATGTGGGGGAACACAATGCTCCACGTACTATGTTTGATTATGCTAAACCACATTTAACAGGAGCAGAATCGAGTATTGTCAGGCCTGCTATAGCTGCTAACAATTTTGAATTAAAGCCTAACACAATAGAAATGATTCAACAATTTGTTCAATTTGATGGTTTGCAGGATGAAGACCCAAATACACATGTAGCTAACTTTTTAGACTTCTGTGATACCTTCAAAATAAATGGTGTTTCTGATGGTGCCATACGTCTTCCGTTATTTCCCTTTTCATTAAGGAATAAAGCTGAACAGTGGTTAAACTCGTTACCACGAAGGTCAATCACTACGTAGGATCAAATAACCGAAAAGTTTTTATTAAAATATTTCCCACTGGCCAAAACAGCCAAATTATGGAATAATATCTCTTCTTTTGTGCAGATGGATTTAGAAACATTATACGATGCACGGGAGAGATACAAGGATCTCTTGAGAAGGTGTCCACACCATGGTTTACCCTTGTGGCTTCAAGTCCAAACTTTTTACAACGGTGTGAATCCTTCAACGAGACAACTAATCGACTCAGCCGCCAGTGGAACCCTGAACAATAAAACTCCTGAAGCAGCCTACGAGTTTATCGAAGGAGATGTCACTGAATAACTATCAGTGGCAAGTTACAAGGGCAAAACCAACAAAATCAGCCGGAGTTTTCAACATAGACACAGTGACCATGCTATCCACAAATGGAGATGATGAATAAAAAGCTTGACAGTTTGTGTTCTTCGCAGGTACACCCAGTAATGCAGTGCAACGCAAACGGAACTGTGGCGAATCCTGAGTATCCACCCTACCAACCAGGAGCAGAGAGCTAACAGATGAACTATATAGGTAATAATTTCAGATCTAATAATAATCTTTATAGTAATACTTACAATCCAGGTTGGAGGAACCACCCAAATTTCTCATGGGGAGGTCAAGGAAATCAAGGAAATCAAATACAACAACCTCCTCAAAACTTCCAAAATCAGCCATTCCCGTAAGAGAAGAAGCCAAACCTCGAAGAGATGCTGACGAAATTTATGGCAAACACAGAAAACCGTTTCCAAAAACTGAGAAAACACTTAAAGATGAATAAGCGTCGGTTGAAAAATTTACTGAGTCAACCGGGGAACTCACCAAGTCGATTGGACTACTCACTGAGATGATCTGTGAAATACGGGCAGAGACTTTTTCTAAAGGAACAATACAGGTAAAGGCAGTTACACTAAGAAGTGGAAAGGAATTAGTCGAACCAAAGAAAACAATACTGCACGAAGATAACAAAGCCAAATATGAGGGAGTTGAGGATGTAAAACCAGTACGCAAAGAAAGTAAACCACCAATCCCATATCCAGCAAAGTTGAAGAAAGAACAACTAGATGCCCAATACGGTAAGTTTCTCGAACTTTTTAAACAAATACATATTAACTTGCCTTTTGTTGAAGCTATTTCACAAATGCTGACGTACGCAAAATTCTTAAAGGAACTCCTAACGAATAAAAGGAAGCTTGAAGAAGTATCAACGGTGGAACTTAATGAATAATGTTCAGCCATCCTCCAAAACAAGTTATCAACCAAATTAAAAGACCCAGGAAGTTTTACTATTCCTTTTTTAATTGGTAGCTTAAATATTAAGAAAGCATTAGCTAACCTAGGTGCCAGTATTAACTTAATGCCTTATAAAATGTTTAAACAATTAAATCTTGGGGAACCAAAACCCACTAGGATGAGTATTCAGTTAGCCGATAGATCTGTTAAATATCCTAGAGGAGTTATTGAAGATGTCTTGGTGAAAATTGATAAATTTGTTTTCCCTGTTGATTTTGTTGTGTTAGACATGGATGAGGACATTGATGTTCCCTTAATTTTAGGGCTTCCCATTTTAGCTACGGCTAGGGCTGTTATTGATGTAGGTGACGGTAAACTCGCATTAAGGATAGGCGATGAGGAAATTATTTTTCAAATTTATGACGCCATGCGATATTCTAGAGAACAAGATGATTCCTGTTATTTTGTTGATACTACTGATCATATCATTCAAAATTCATTATAGGAAATCATACATGACGACATGATGGAACTGTGCTTGACTCAAGAAAAGGGGAAGAAGATGAAGGAGATGAAATGAACTTGAATGCATCTCTATTTAGATAAATGAAAGAAGAAAGCATTAAAGTCAATGACGAACTAAAACAAAAACCCTCTATCGATGAGCCACCCAAATTGGAATTAAAGCAGTTGCCAAAACACTTAGAGTATGCATTCCTCGGGGACAATTCTACGCTACCAGTAATTATTTCTTCAGAACTAGAACCCAAGGAAAAAGAGGAGTTGATACAGGTACTAAGAGAACATAAAAGAGCCATAGCCTGGAAAATTTCTGACATCAAGGGTATAAGCCCATCGTTCTGCACCCACAAAATTTTAATGGAAGAAGAATACAAGCAGTGTGTGCAACCCCAGAGAAGGCTAAATCCCAACATGAAAGAAGTGGTCAAAGCCGAGGTAATTAAACTTCTAGATGCAGGAATAATTTATCCTATTTCTGATAGTACTAGGGTAAGTCCTATACAGGTAGTTCCAAAGAAAGGAGGTATGACTGTGGTACCCAAAGAAAGGAATGAGTTGATCCCTACAAGAATAGTTACAGGTTGGAGAGTCTATATAGACTATCAAAAAAGTGAACGACGCCACTAGAAAAGATCACTTCTCTCTGCCCTTCATAGATCAAATGTTAGAAAGGATATCCCGGCATATTTACTACTGCTTCTTGGACAGACTTTCCGGCTACTTCCAAATCCCAATAGCTCTAGAAGATCAAGAGAAGACAATATTTACATGCCCGTACAGTATGTTTGCTTATCGTAGAATGCCTTTTGGATTATGTAATGCTTCTGCTACTTTTCAGTGTTGCATGTTGGCAATCTTTGACAAATTTGTAGAAGACATTATGGAGGTATTTATGGATGATTTCTCAGTATTCGGTAATTCTTTCCATCTTTGCCTTAAAAATTTAAAACAAGTTCTAGTGAGATGTGAGGAAACAAACCTTGTTTTGAATTGGGAAAAATGTCACTTCATGGTTAGAGAAGGGATTGTGTTAGGACTTAAGATTTCTTGTAAAGGGATTGAGGTAGATAAAGCAAAGGTTGAAACCATAGAAAAATTACCTCCCCCTAGTTCAGTTAAGGCCATTAGAAGCTTTTTAAGACATGCAGGGTTCTATAGAAGATTTATTAAAGATTTTTCTAAAGTAGCTAAGCCTTTGACAAAATTACTAGAAAAAGATGTTCATTTCAATTTCAATCAGGAATGTTTAGATGCATTTAATGTCCTTAAAGATAAATTAATAAATGCTCCAATTATAATTGCACCTGATTGGAACTTACCCTTTGAACCAATGTGTGGTGCAAGTGATTTTGCAGTAGGTGTAGTCTTGGGACAACGAAGAGACAAGCATTTTCAGCCAATTTACTACGCTAGCAGAACATTAACACCCACACAAGAAAACTACACCATCACAGAGAAAGAATTACTAGCTGTAGTTTTTGCTTTTGACAAGTTTAGGCAATATCTAATATTGTCAAAAGTTGTCCTTTACACTGACCATTCAGCTATTCGTTATCTTTTAAACAAAACTGATGCAAAACCTCGACTCATATGATAGATTTTACTCTTACAGGAATTTGATTTGGAAATTCAAGATAAGAAGGGAGCTGAGAATCTTGCGGCAGATCACCTCTCCAGACTCGAGAATCCACATATCAGAGAGCTCGATAAAAATGAGATAAACGACTCATTCCCCGAAGAACAACTCTTCTCTATAACACATTCTGAGGTACCATGATTTGCTAATATTGCAAATTATTTAGCTGCTAATATCTTACCAAAAAGACTAACACATCATCAAAAGAAGCGATTCTTTGCTGATGTAAAGAACTATTTTTGGGAAGATCCCTTTCTTTTCCGCATATGTGCAAACCAGATAATTCGAAGATGCGTTACAAAGGCAGAAGCTAGCAAAATCCTGGGACATTACCATTCAGGACCTTCAGGAGGACATTACAGTGGCATTAAGACAGCACATAAAATACTCGTATTAGGTTTTTATTGGCCCACTCTATTCAAAGATGCTAACAGGTATGCTACTTCATGTGATAAACGCCAAAGAACAGGTAATATTTCTAAACGTGATGAAATGCCTCAAACATATATGTTATCATGTGAAATATTTGATGTATGGGGTATTGATTTTATGGGACCATTTCCTAGTTTATTTGGAAATAAATACATCCTAGTGGCAGTTGATTACATGTCAAAATGGGTAGAAGCAGAAGCTTTACCTACCAATGATGCTAGGGTAGTAGTTAAGTTTCTCACGAAACTGTTCTCTCGATTTGGAACACCAAGAGCTATCATTAGTGATAGGGGTACTCATTTCTATAATACTCAATTTGAAAAAGTTCTAAATAAATATGTAGTATACCACATGACAGCTACCCCATATCACCCTTAAACCAGTGGGCAAGTTGAAGTAGCAGACCGAGAACTTAAGCGCATCCTAGAAATGACGGTTGAATCAAATAGAAAAGATTGGACATTAAAAGTAGATGTTGCCTTATGGGCCTCTAGAACAACATTTAAAACACCTCTAGGGACATCCCCATACAAACTTGTATACGGGAAAAGCTGTCATTTACCATTCAAATTAGAACACAAAGGTTTTTGGGAAATAAAGTTTTTGAATTTCAATCTTAAAACTATAGGAAAGGAAAGAATGATGCAGATGAACGAGTTGGACGGATAGAGAGCTGAGGCCTATGAAAACTCGAAACTATACAAAGAGACAACAAAGCGACGCCATGATGCTCATTTAAAGAAGTCGAAACAATTCGAAGTAGGGGACCTGGTCCTGCTATATAACTCAAGACTTAAACTATTCCCTGGGAAGCTGAAATCAAGATGGTTAGGCCCATTCATGATCAAAACAATTTTTCCATATGGCACAATCGAGGTAACTCACCCCACTAAGGGCACATTCAAGGTAAATGGTCACCGACTCAAAATTTATAATGGTGCAGATTTTGAAGATATGAGAGAGGAGCTTCTGCTCCATGAACCTTCTTCTAGAACCGAAAACAGGGAAAGTCTAGCTTAAGACTATAAACAAGCGCTTCTCGGGAGGCAACCCAAGCACTAACTTCCCTAACATAATATTTTCAGCATCTAACTTCATACTAATTAATCTAATAAAGTGCAGGTTTTAGACCACACGGCCTTACACACGGGCGTGCCTGTGGCCGTGTGAAAGCCAAGAGATAAACCACAGGCGGGCCAATAGCCATGCACGATAAAGAATAATTTGTTTTCCCAACACAGCCTGTGATAAAAGTGGCACGGCTGTGCTCAGTGATTGTGTGAAGCTACTGACTTCCAACCACGGGCCGAACACGCCCGTGCCTCCCAACCGTGCCAATATACTGACTTGTTACCAACGGCCGTGGAAAACTGCAAACGGGCATGGGTGAGCCAACACGACCAGAAACACGACCGTGTGAATCGACATGCCCTTGGACCACGGACGTGGGAAAGCACCAGAATTGAGCCTCTATTTAAACACTACAGCCCTTTCCCTTCACCCCAACTTCTTCCATCTTCTTTTTCTTTCAAAAATCTCTCTCCTTTCCTTAGAAACAATCTCTAAAACTCTTGCGCAACATCGAAACCATGATAAAGAAGCATAAAAGGCCAAACTCCTCAAAGGAGAATGATTTACATGAGTTCATGCCGACACCTTCATCCAACCAACAAGCCAAGGGTCTTTGAGACCATTTAGTTTCTATTTTTCTTTTCTCTTTTGCTTTAATTTCCTTATTTTTACTTCTTTAATGCTTAAATCAGTTGATTTTAATTTAGTTTCTTCATGTCAGGTTCTACAGGCTGCTTGGGAATCACACCACGACCACCACGATAACCACAGCCTTAGAAATGACACCCATCAATAAGGACTTCTCAGTTCATTAGTATTTTCTTTTACTTTTATTTTCCTTCTTAGTCTCCTTCCCTTTAGCTTTGTTTTCTTTAATTATATATTTAGTTTATTTTAATTGTGTCTTAATAATTCCTGGCTAATTCTCTATGAGCTCCCAATTTCTTCATCTAAACGTAGAGCTCGGAAGCAACAATCACTCTTCTAGGAAAACCATCCAAAATTCAGGGAGTATTCTTTCCCCTTCTCTTTTGATTTATCCCTTAAATGTCATATCTATCTTTGTACATTGAGGGCAATGTACATCTTAAGTGGGGGGTGAATAGTTATTATGCCTAACTTTCTGCATGATTCTCAATCCCTGAGGGTAAAAGTGCCTAATTGTTTTCATTATTCTCAAATCCCTGAATTTAGCCTTGTTTTTAAGTAACTTCCTCATTTACTAATTAGGATGAAATTTCTGATGATTTATGATTTTTACTGACATGTTTTAGAGTAAGTCATTGATAATTGTGCATTGATGATTAAATTTGAAGAATACTAGGGAATAAAGCGTGATAAGTCTATTTTTCAAAAATTAAAATTTTTAGGTTGTTAACCTGAATTTGAATATTACTTTGAAATTTGAAATTTACGAGGTTGACATCAAAATACCCATAATTTTTGTGAGATTTTGAGCCTTATAGAGCATTTATTCTTTTTTATGCTCACTTTATTGATTATGAGTGTGTCAACATTGAACTGTTATTCTAGAACTTGCCTAGATTATACATGTTGAGACCACAATTATGATTTGATATACAGAGATGATAAAGACACCTAGGTTTTAACTCACTCCACTAAAAAGCCTACCTTCATAATTAACCCCTAGTGAACCCGGTTGATCCTAACAACCCTTTTTATTAACTCACCCGCTAATACTAACCCAAAACCCCTTTGTATTTGTTATTACCATCCTTGTAATTACCCTTTTTGTCGAGATTTGATTTTGAGCAGTTACCTAACTATGTTCTATATTTCAGTTGTTAAAGTCATTATTAATTACTTAGTTTGTTCTTAAAAAAAAAATCAAAGTATATTCAGTATTAGTATTATGAAGAGTGAGCTTATACAGTTAAAGTCAAATTATCAAAAGAAAAAGCTCGTATTATTAGTATTATAAATTTCCAATTGATGTAATTAGCAGTTTTTTTTTCAAGATAGGTAACTTGTCAATTCAATCTCAATTCTAACCCTCTAATTCAGCCTATATCCATACCTTTAACCCTAGCCCCATTAAAACCCTATTAAAGACCTTTTGATCTGTTTGTCATCTCGTTTTACAATGGTGGAGATTTTATTTTCAGGCAAGCCTATGGGATTAACTGTTCATGTTTGACTTATGAGTGATCTTCTAATTTTGAACCTTAAACACTTTTTGAGTGATTTGAGTGAATCTTTTGTGAGGATGTCAATCCTTGTAGGTTTTGAATTAAAGGTAATTATTTAGATAAAGAGAAACGCCTATGTTTTCGTGCTACAAATATATGACTTATCTAATTTGAATCTTTAGGACTATTTGAGTTGAATTATCCATGTATAAATTTTCTATGAATTATGATGAGACATTGTTGATAGGAATTATGAGTTATGGAAAGTTCATTTTAATTCTAAGCTGAGAATTTTGCTTGAGGACAAGTAAAAGCTTAAGTGTGGGGGTATTTGATAAACCGTAATTATAACATATTTTAATCCCACATTTAGTATGCTTTTGGATGATTTATGCCTCGATTTATATAAAAAGGTGCTCTTAATCCTTTCTTTTTATGTCTTATACCCAGGAAAGCACCCGAGGATAAAAAGACATAAAACGAGCCCAAAACGGACCAAATTGGGCCAAGGAAGAAATCAACACGGCCTGGACCAAAGCCCACATGGCCGTGCCTTGCCGATCATCTAGAACACGGCCTGAACACCGATTTAGACGGCCGTGTCTCATTAAAGATATCCAAGCACGGCCTGGCCATGATCCACACTGGCGTGTGCCATGGCCGTGTTCCTATCGCTGGAAAGAGCAATTTCACTTGGATTTGGATACTTAGGGAGAAATAAACTTATTTCGAAAGCCTATATAAACACCCTAAGGGTCAGCTGAAAGGGGCAGTTAGCTAGGCCAAGGAGCCAAGCCGAAAAGGTCAAAATTGTGGGAATCACTCGAAGATAGCCAGGTTATCCATCTCAAGAAGCCGGAATTCTACTCAAGACGACGGATCTCTCCTTCAATTCCTTCAGGGAGTTTTAGGGATTTCTTAAGTTTTGCTTTATCTTTTCTCTTGAGATATTTTCTTTATTCATTATGAACTAAGCCATTAAGATACCTGAAGGGGATGAAACCTATGATGGAGTTTGTTATTATTTTCTGAATTATATGATAATTACTTAGTTTGTTCTTAATTATGCAAGCTTAATCAAAATTTGATGTGCTTAGGTGGAGGAGGAATAGACCCTGCCTAAGAGTAGATCTAGCATAATTAAGCGGAGTTGATTGCACGCCTAGAGATAGGGTGACTAGATTTTGCCGGATTAGGGAGAAACCTAATATGGGAGTCCATAGATCGATTTACTGCTATTCTAGGGGGTTATTATAAGAGAACGAGAGTTCCACTAATTAACCTAGGGTTAGATGTTATTCTCCTCGAGAGAGCTTAATATAGGTTAGGGAGTCTTACGGATCAAACTAAGTGAATAAATCATATGGTTCAGGGTTGAATAACAAGTGAAGTCTAGGTGGATTCTTCCTGAGGGTATCGTCTTAATCAACTAAGTTTTTCCTAAAGTTATTTTCCCAATTCATTCTTTTTGTCTTTGTGTCTTTAGCTTAGTAGTTCGTTAATATTAGATTAAAAACAACTTCACTTATTTTAGGCTAAATAATAAAATGAAAGGTAGTATTAGTACTTTTAGTTCCTGTGGGTTCGACAATCCGGTCTTGCCTAAGCTATACTACTGTTCGATAGGTACACTTGCCTTTAATCATTGTCAAAGTTAGTTTCTAGGTTTGATCATTCTCTTTATAAATTTTAAGACTCTGATCACAGCGATCAGTAACCAAGGTTATATTCAGGTTTCAGATTGGCAATCGGATGTACCATAACTCTATGTATAATTATGTAATAAAAAAATCCTTGCCGTATAAATATATAATATAAAAGAAGAACAGAACCTTATGGAAGAACTAGAAGTGGCACAAAACAATATGAGGGATCATGTTTACATCGAACAGGTGAAAAACCTTAAACAATAACTTGAAAACATCATAGAAAAATAACATATTTTTGGCATAAAAAAATTAAGGAATAAATGGATTCTAAAGGGTGAAAGAAACACGAGATATTTCCACCTTTTATTTAATAAGAGGAGAATTAGAAATACTATTTACACTATTAAAGATGAAGATGAGCATATTTGGGATAACTAGAAAGACATTTAGAAATGCTTCAGGGATTTGTTTGAAAAATATTCTTAGAAGCGGATGATAATAACACCAATAACATCAAAAGTTTCCATAGAGATTCATATATCCCAAAAATTTTGGATCACTTGTTGCCTACTCTATGTGCCGTTTACTAAGAAAGAAATCAAAGAAGCAGTTTTTGACATGGGCCCCCTAAAAGCACCCGACTGGATGAATTCCCTTCTATATTTTTTTATAGAAAAATTAGGATGTTGTAGGCTTTCTGTTGGTGGATGCTTGTGTGAAGTTTCTCAATACGAAAAGAAATTAATAAAACTTACATGATGTTAATTCCAAAAACAATATGCCTAGAGAAAGTAGTCAATATCAACCGATTATTCTATGTTAATTCCAAAAACAATATGCCTAGAGAAAGTAGTCAATATCAACCGATTATTCTATGTAATGTTGCTTATAAGATTTCTTGAAGGAACTAACGAAAATATTAAAACTGATTCTGAGTTATCTTGTTTCCCCACATCAAAATGCATTTGTTGGTGGAAGACAGATTGGTGACAATACTATTCTTGCCTCCGAAATCATAAATATGATAAATAGGAAAAATAATGGTAAAAAAAGTATAGATGCGCTCAAATTAGACATGAACAAAGCTTATGACAAGTTAAGTTAGAAATTCCTAAAGGCAGTTTTGATAGAGAGTTGGTTTGAAGAAAGGTGGGAAAATTTGATCACGCAATGTATTTTGACAGTTTCTTACCAATTATTGTTGAATGGTTCTCTTGTAGGTAGCTTCAATCCTACCAAAGGATTGAGACAGGGTGATCCTCTCTCACCTTACCTTTTTTGTTTCATGCCAAATGTCCTATCTGTGATGATCTATAGAGTAGAGAGATAGGCTCAAATTTAGGGCCTCAAAGTGGGCAAGGGGGTGTACTAATTTCTCATATTTTATTTGCAGAGGATAACTTTCTATTACTAATATGAGTAGGGATGCTTGTGATGCAGTAAAAGGAATTTTGGAGAAACACTGTAAGTTATCAGGTTTGAGAATCAATTATGACAAATTAGAACTCAAGATCAGTATGAATTGTCACCCAATTAAATCAATGTTTAGGGGTATATTGCAAGTACGAGCTTGTGAAGACATAGGAAAATATTTGGGAATTGATATTAGCCTCATGAAAAAAAAGATAAGTTCCTCCAACCAGTGATTGGAAAAAATGGAATCTAAGTTATCCTAATGAAATTACTTGGATAGGGAGATAAGCAAACACTGATCAAACCAGTGTTATCAAGTGTACTCATATAACAAGTATCATGTTTCAAAGCATCAAAGATTACCTATGATAAAATGAATCAAATTATGAGAAACTTTTGGTGGGGGTGGTGAACCCGAAAGGAGAAAAAGGCATCTCAACAGTTGGAATAGGATTTGTTCAAACAACACTACATGTGGCATTGGGATTAGAATAATGCAAGCAATGAAGAAAACATTGTTGGCTAAACTTGCTTAGGGGATTACTAATAGAGATAGCTAGCTTATCCAAGAAACTTTAGTTAGGAAATATTGCATAAAGATAATTTTCTCCAAACAGAAGGAAAATCTAAGGGCTCTTGGGTATGAAAAGAAACCTAGTAAGGAATAAGGTATTAACAGAGAACATCTCGAGGAAAATCTAGAGTGGATAGGTCATAGGTAATGAAGAGGGAGATTAAGACCAGATAAGCAACATTGAGCCTCTTAGGAATCTATGTTAGTAAAATATTACTAATCCAAATCCACTACTTGAGGGACCTTCTAAAATGAAATGGATTCATACAAACGATGGGGAGTTAACGATGAAGTCAGCTTATATACAAGCATTAAAATGAGCAAGGTTGAGTAGCATACTCACTTAACCAAGATATTCTGCAAAAGGTATGGAACTTTATTTGGTTCAATTTACTCTCACATAATGCTGTTATTTTCTTCTGGAAAATTCTTAATGAAGCCCTCCCTTGTAAAGCTAACATTAAAATAAGAATTAACACAGTGGACACCTCATGTGTCTTGTTGGAAACATGAAAATATATAGACTTTTTCATGCCCTTTTTAACTCAAATTCATGCAGTTTCGTAGTATCTTGTCAAAAAATAATATAATTATAAAATAATTAAATTGTACTTAAATTATTAACATGTTGAATTTTAAATAATTTTATAACAAATTTTGATAAATTTTGATTTATTTTCGACAGATTTGCACAAAGGGTTAAAATTGGTTCAGCAGACATTGCTAAAAGCACAAAACCAGGAAACAATTTTTGAAGCGTTGAGGCGAATCAATTTTTCAGCCTAAGATGGTCCAAATTATGAATATTAATTCATAATATAATTAATTTTAATTATATCCAATTTATTTTGGGTTAAAAAAAGTATTATTAATTATATTATGAAATGAGGCTTAGTTGTGCGAAACCGAAAGACTGATCCAACCGAGCAAATGGGCTACCCAAAACCATCCAACATGCTGACTCAATCAGCTCAAATTAGCTTATTATTTTACTTGCAAGTAATCCATTTAAGTTTCCTTGAAATTGCATTCAAAGCCCTTCATTTTTTGTGCTCTTAAAGATTCACCCCAAGCTAAATTTAACAAGTTTGAAACATTCAAACTTGCCACATGTGTGGCCGGCAAAGGGGGAATATGACTGCTGATTTTTTGCTACTTTTAGCAGCCAATCCCACCTATAAATACCCCCTTCACCTATTCATTTCAACACACCTTTCATTCCTCATATCTCTCTTACTTTCACCCACATTCTCTCCTTGTTTCCCATTTTCTTTCTTGTCCCTTCCTTGCCGATTTCCTTATTGGAAAAGAGCCCTTCAACCAGCTTGGGTAGCATCATTTAAGTGCTTGTAAAAGCCTTGGTTCAACAAGAACGAGTAGAGAAGGATGAGCGGAGCAAACTAGTCAGGCTTCGGAGAAACACCGGATTTGATTCTAGTTTCCTATCTTTTAACTTTTATTGTTGTTGTGATGAACATGTCTATGAATATTTGTTATGTTGGTATTCTTAATTTAATTAGCATGGCTTAAATTTAATTTGTGTTAGGTTGATTGCATTTTGTCCACTTAAGTTATTAAAATTATGTTTCTGTTGTTATAGGTCTTGGTAAATTGTTTGATTAGGTAAAACTATGATTATGTTATTATTGCATTACAATTGTCAGGTAACTAATGAATTAATTATTAATCATATTGAAATTGTAGTTAATTGTCACCATACTTAATCAATGCATGTTTAATCTTCTAGGGTAGCTGAGGGTTAAATTAGTGATGGTATTAAACAGTACATTAGTCTTGCATAACTTGCAAGATTATTGTGATTAAATTGTTTCAATGTAGGTATATATTGTTACCTAACTTAATCTTTTACTTGCTTATTTAAATTGATTAATTTTTTGAATTGACATAGTGATATGTTCAAGAGATTAGTTAGTTTAGTAAGTCTATGTGTCATAGTTAACAAATTACCAAGTTGCCGTGAATTTATTCGTAACAACATGAACATTGTTTTGGTAATATTAAGTTAAGAAATGTAATTAATCTAACACAATTATACCATCTTGTTTAAAACCATCTTTTGAAATCATGCATTAGAACTTTCATTTTTATTTTATTTTATTTTATTTAGTTAAATTTTAGTTTTAATCACTTCCTCAAATAAAAATATTTTTAATCACCAAAGTGTTTTTAATTGCATTTCATAAATATTTTCTTTGCACAGTCCCTGTGGGTATGATAACTCGACATTTACTTGTCACTTTATTACTTGATAATGATTGTGTACTCTTACACATTTCCATCGTTCCATTTATGTCAAGGTGGATGGGAGGATGAAAAAAACCTTTTTTGGGAACGCTCTTTTGCTGTAGCAGTTTTGTTCGGATTAAAATACAATATTTGTACCTTGGATGTTTATTTGCAATTGATTAAAATCCATTAACATGGCTAGATTAGGGAATAAAGCCAGGAAGGAACACTTTACCTATATAGAAATCTTCCTTTGGAAGATTTTAACACACAGGAATAAAGTCAAGTATAGGAATTTTAAACCAAACCCAATTGCAGGGATTAAAAAGGTAGATGCGTACATCCATCATACCTGAGAAGCTTTCGGAATAGCTAAAAATATACCCCCATTGTTTGGAGCATTGTGATTGATACTAAAAACATACCTATGAATAGTAATGAAGTGCATTACATTACAGTTGGGTGGATGATAGCACTAGAAAGAACATAGGTTTCCCCCTTACTTATTGGTTAAATTGTTCTCATATAGTTATTCTTAGCATACATCTTAGCATTTTCAGTTTAGTAAATTGCATTTAATAACTCAGTGAATCCTAGCCTATTTTATCCTTAATTTTGCTGTCTTTTTGCATTAATGTCGATGCATAAGTAAATTCCAGATTGTGTCCAGAATTGTCACTACACCTAACAGCTACCCGGATAAGAATTAAAATTGCATGAGCCATTTAGTCTGGTATAACCAACTTGTATGTACAAACACAGAATCATTTTGAGGAAAGGACACATGTACTGTTAGAGGAGGACATAAAAGATGGACATGAGAAGAAAAAGAGAGCTTTTTTTTTCCTGAATCATTATCTTCATCATCCGATCTTGAAGCTTGCAGCCATTGCAGCTTAAGCCTCTTATGGGCGAGCCAACGTGAAAACTAGATGTAGACTACTTCTGATGAGAAGACTTAAGTGCAAGACAAGAGGGAATAGAAAGATTCGGTCGAGTAGTCTAGGAATAGTATTCTCTACTCGATTCTTTCTTATTTCTTTATGAATGCTGGAGATTATTCTCTATTTTCTATTTGTATAGAAGTACACATGAATTCTTGATTAAATGTTATCTTATTCAATCTTGCTTTTATTGTTTAATCTTGGGGTTTGAATGTTTTTTAACATGAAAGTGTTATTGCAGTCACTAACACTGGAAAATGTAGTGGCAGTTTGAGACAATAAGCATTGCAACGAAAGTTAAGTGAGGATTAGAGGAATTTAGTCCACTTGTTCGTAATTGTGTCGTATTGCCATCATCGAAAGGTGAGGTTAGTATGCATGTTTAAGTCTCGGATTAAATAGAGGAGTGAGACTGAGTAAGATATATACTGAACTTTATTTCTTCGACAATCACCTATCTTTTAATACCTTATGAGCACTTAGTATTCTATTGAAGATTCATGTTGGGGATCCCAGTTTATCATTATCATATTTTATTTTATTGTTTTCAAGTTATTGCATCGACAACTATTCTCTCAATTTATCTCGTTTCCATATAGTTCTTGCACCGACATTAATAGACAAAAAAGACTACCATCCTTGTGTGATCAATATCTGACAGACTCACATTTGTCTACTATACTTGCATTGGCAGTGTAGCCAATCAAGTTTTGGGCGCCGCTACAGGGGATGGCATTTGTTTGATGTTTATTTTTGCTTTTTGTGTGTTTTTGCACTTCATTTTCCTTATTTAATATTTTGTATTCACTATATGGTTTTTCTTTGTTGTTAATTATTTAACTTCAATTTAGGTGTTTTTTGACCCGAAGCAAATTGGATTTTTTGCTGATTTTGATCCAGAAATTGAAAGGACTATTTGGAGTAGACTTCGAGAATAAAAAAATATGGTTCTACCAGGGAACAATGCAGCCATACCCCCAATGCAACAACAAAACGTTAATAACCCATTGTTGTCGAGATGCTCGCATACAAAATAGATATCTGAGATTTTGTAGTACCTGTTTTGGATGATTTACAACCAGGAGTTGTTAGGCTAGCAATCCAAGCTGGGAATTTTGAACTCAAGTCAGTAGTGTTTCAAATGCTAAATTCTAATGGACAATATGCTGGACTGCCACATGAAGATGCGAGAGAGCATCTTAAATCCTTTTTATTGATTTGTGTTTCCTTTAGTCAACAAGGCATTCTTGATGATACCTTGAAGATGCAATTATTTCCTTATTCCCTACAAGGAAGAGCACGTACTTGGTTTTTTGGGCTACCTGCTGGATCAATTACTTTTTGGGATGCACTAGCAACACAGTTTGTTTTGCGATTTAACCCGCTGGCAATGAATGCTCGTCTTCAAAATGAAATTACTGCTTATCATCAGCTGGATGATGAAAATCTTCACACCATATGGGAACCTTATAAATATTTACTTTGACGTTGTCCCATGCACGACATTTCAACCAGAAAGTGAGATTTTTTTTTTATAATGGGCTGAATTCACATACAAGGAATCTTGCATCAGCTAATGGACTTCTACTGGATTGTACTTAAAATGATGCTGTGAGAATTCTTGAGAGAATTGCTCTGAATGATTATCAATACCCTATCTCTAGAGCTACACAAGCAAAAACTACTCCAGGAGTTATAGAATTGGATGCAATAACCGCACTAAGTGCTCAAGTTTTTTCTCTCACAAACATGATTAAAAATATGCAAGGGACTAGTGGAGTTGCACCTATAAAGTCACTCAGAAAGTTGATGTCCATACTTTTTGATGTGAGATTTGTAGTCACAACCGTAGCTATGAAGATTGCCCACAACATGCAGAGAATGCCCGTTATATTCGTAACATCTACAACAGTTCTTATGGTAATTCTTACAGCAACTCTGTAGAAAACCAACAGTTTTGGAAAACTCATAATGGTGGACAAAATGTTGCGACATTCAGATATGAGAGTACATCTAGTCAGGGCAATTATAATCCCAGACAAGAGAATTTCAATCAACAACAACAGAACTATAACCAGCTTACTCAGATCATCCAAAACAAGGCCAAATACATCCACACCAAAATTTGATGCAGCCACAACACTCTTCAATACGAAATCAGCGTGTTCAAGGACATCGACAACAACCGTACATACAACCTTCTACTTTTGACCTGTTAGCAACTCTTGAGGCGTTAATGCGGGAGCATATTACTCTTACAGAAGTAATTGTATAAGGGAATTCATCTTCTATTCAAGCATTGAAGGCACAATTAGGACAACTTGATTCCAATCTGAATACTCGACCATTAGGCTCATTACCTAGTGACACAGAAAATCCTAGTCCGAAGGGGAAAGAACATTGTAAGGTTATCACTATTAGGAGTGGTAAACAAACTGGCGAATCATTTATTGACTCTACTGTAGCACTTCAAGATACAGATGGAGTGATCACTAGTGAAAAGGTTGAATCTGAAGAGTTTGTCAATGCAATAGACAAAGAAGTTCCATGAGTTGTCACTCATATGCCTAATGTTTGACCTTTGAAACTGTCACTGCAATCAGAGATTTTGGTGCAGCTCAACATTCCTTTAGTAGATGCTCTGGTACAAATTTTGAGTTATAGGAAATTTATTAAAGACCTTTTGTCCAAGAAGAAGAAGCTCACTGATATTAAAACTATCGCACTCACAGAAGGTTGTAGTGCTGTTTTGACAAACAAGTTACCCCCGAAATTTAAAGATCCTGTGAGCTTTACCATCCCATGTTCAACTAGAAATCATTATTTGGGGAAGGCTTTCTGCGACTTGGGAGCTATTATTAACCTAATGGCACTATCTACTTTTAGAAAGTTGGAAATTGGTCACATGAAATCTACTGCAGTGACATTACAACTAGCCGATCGATCCTTGGCTCAACCGAAAGTGAAAATAAAAGACGTCTTAGTTTGTGTGGATAAGTTTGTTTTTCTAGCTGATTTTATCATACTTGACTGTGAGGCAGACAAGGAGGTTTCCAAAATCTTTGGACAACCATTTTTATCCATCGGCCGAACTCTTTTTGATGTTTACAAAGGTGAACTAACCATGCGACTTAATGATGAGCAAGTCACCTTCAGTAGTTTTTAATCTATTTAATGTAAGGAGAAAGAGGAAGAATGTCATACTGTTGATGTGCTAGATGATGTAATTGAGAAAGAGTTCAATGACCAAAGTATAGAACTTTCTAAAGAGTTTACAATGACATTTGGTGCTGAATCCTTAGACGATTGTGTCAGCATGGTTGAAGCTAATAATCTTGAACTCAAGCATGGATGGCAGATTGAATCCTTAGACCTAGCCAACAAAACAACCCCAATTTTCAAATCATCTATTGAAGAAGCTCCTACTCTAGAATTAAAACCACTACCTTCTCATCTTAAATATGTCTTTCTAGGTGACCACAATACTTTCCCAGTTATTGTCTCCACAACACTGAATGTAACTCAATAAGAGAAATTGGTCCATATTCTCAAGCAACATAAACGAGCTATTTCTTGGAGTGTTGTTGATATTCAAGTTATTAGTCCTTTTTGCATGCACAAGATCAAGTTGGAAGATGAAGGCAAGTAATTGACTGAATAGCAAAGAAGATTAAACGAGAAGATGAAAGAAGTTGTCAAGAAGGAAATCATAAAATGGCTTGATGCTGGAATTATTTACTCTATTTCTGATAGCAATTGGGTAAGTCCAATGCAATACGTGCCTAAAAAGAGTGGCATCACTGTGGTTCACTGAAGGCATTGTGTTAAGACATCGCATCTCTTGTCAAGGCATTCAAGTAGACAAAGCTAAGGTGGAAATCATTGAGAAATTACCTCCACCAACAAACATGAAAGGTATTTGCAATTTTCTTGGATATGCGGGGTTTTACCGAAGGTTTATTAGATATTTTTTGAAAATTGTAAAGGCTCATATTTGGAATAGAATTGAAAATTCTTCTTTGACGATGCATGTATGGATGCCTTTATTCAATTAAAAAAGAAGCTAGTGAATGCACCCATTGTCCTTGCACCAGATTGGTATCAACCATTTGAATTTATGTACGATGCAAGTGACTTTGTTGTCGGTGCGGTTCTTGGACAACAAAAGGGAAAAATATTTCACGCCATCTATTATGGTAGCAAAACTCTTACAGAGGCTCAAATCAATTATACAACTACAGGGAAAGAACTGCTTGCTGTAGTCTGTACTTTCGACAAATTAAGAACATTCTTGAGAAGGTTGTAAACCTTTCGAGGAAAGATTGGTCTTTCTGATTGGATGACACTTTATGGGCATTGTGGACCGCATGCAAAAATCCATTAGGTATGTCGCCGTATCAATTGGTTTTTGGAAAAGCATGTAACTTACCAGTTGGACTGGAACACAAAGTAATATGGGCAATTAAGCAAGTGAACATGGACTATCAAGTGGCTAGAAAGAAAAGACTGTTGGATATCACTGAACTATTACGAGATTAGGAGAAATGCTTATGAAAACACTGCAACTTATAAGGAAAAGACCAAACTATGGCATGACAAGATTATTTTGCAACTACAATTTATCGCAAGTTAATAGGTTTTATTATTCAATTCTTGACTCAAATTACACCCACGTAAATTGCGTTCATGTTGGTTTAGACATTTTGAAGTTGTCAACGTATTTCCTCATGGTGCAGTCACAATTCGAGATTTACGTGATGGACACCAACTCAAAGTAAATAGACAGAGATTGAAACCCTATTTTAGCAACAATGATCAAAAGTAGGCAGAGACCATTAAATTGGTCGAAAATTTTTAATTTTTAATTAGCACCCCATGATTTTATTTTATTTTATTTATGTTTTGTTAAAGTTTGTTTTCCTTCCTTTTTGCAGAATAAATTAAGTGCCTTTGTTGACACATTAAAATTTTGCTGTCGGCGCATTCCATAAGCCTATACTACCATTTATATCTCATCAGAATTCAGGGAAATTCAGATTCCACCGTTGGATAAAAAATCCCTCAGTTGTTTGATCCTTCTGAGCACGCACAACTCTTCCTGCCAACCTTTTATCTCTCTACAAAACAACATGCCTCTCCATCTTCCGTTTTCACTCACTATAAATCCTCTCCTATTGTACTGACTGTCACGCATTCAAACAATCATTTTTATTTCTTTTCTCTTTTCAAGATCATATCTTTTTAACTTTAAACTTTTTTTCCTCAACAAAAGATGGCAAAAACAAGAGGCTCAGTCAAGAAAGCCACCAAATCTACTGGAGAACATGCGTCCTCTATGACCACAGTTCGTGAATCAAAATCCCCCAGGCCAGTGCAGACAAAGAAGCAAGTAATCTTTTTGAATAAAGTGGCAAAGGAATGATTTGATGACAACATGTTGAAGTGAAACCTCCATCCCAAATAGGGCATTTCCCTTTTGCCACAACAAGACTTCGGTAAACAAGTCTACAAGACCATCTCAAAGTTAAGTGGGAAACCTTTTGCACCCATCTTGGAAGCTAATCATCTTCACTGGTACGTGAGTATTATGCTAATCTCTATGATCATGAGTTAGATTTCATTTTCATTCAAGGTGGTTTAATACCATGGGACGTTGAAAAAATCAACGAGTTGTACTGTAACAGCCCGTTTTTAGGTCAAATCAGAATAGTGGTTTTGGGACGACAAATCTGAGGCCAAAATATTTATTTTATTATTTTATTAAAGTTTACAGTAAAGAAATTTTACTGTTTGAATGCTTAATTCGGTAAAAAGGACTAAATCGGGTAAAGTGTAAAATGCATGTTCTATTAGTTAAAGGTGTCAATTAGCTTTGGCTTTTAAATATGATGGCATTATATGGTAATTAAACCATTTGATTTATCAGTGGACTTTTATGGAAACATTTTATGTGTTTTAAATGGCTTATAATTAAGGTTAATATGGTAATTGTAACACTCCTAACCCGTATCTGTCGCTGGATTGGGGTTACGAGGCATTACCAAACAAAATACAACTTCTGAACATTCATACATTCGCACAGATCATACTTGTATAAATAAAGCATATGGCTGATTAAATATTAAACATAAATTATTAATAATAACGCATATACAAATCATACCTCAAAACCATATATTATAAATATAAATACTTTATAAATACGTAATTCGACTCATAAGTACATCACCTTAATGGTATTTTATTACCTAATGAAAACTAAAATATTTTACTTCATAACTCTATTCACGCGCATATTAATCCAAATAAATCATACCACATGGCTTTTTGTTCATTAACATATACGGCAATATCAACTTCATAAAATGGTCAAGTTAAACTTTAAAAACATACTAACTATATATATGCATTTAACCTATTAAGTATAACTCAATTCGCATGCTAAATAATATGCTTATAATGCATTTACACCGTCAATCAATTCATTATATATATTCGGTCATGCAAATTAACTTCCATATAAAATTTAAATCACATACAATCTTTGCCACCCTATATTGAGCCTAAATAGTCAAATCATAGTAATGACAAATATATTACATAACATATAAGAACACATACTGATGCAAATCTCATACTTATAATAATAAGTCAAATACCATAATCGATCTTACAACTACATATACATATAATACATTTTGTAATTCAAGCATCATAAACCATTAGTCCTTTACATGCCGAATTATCAAATAACTTATTAAAGGCGTATATTTTTATTATTATTTATTTACATATCATCAACCAAATATACAATAATACATTGATTTTCATTTCAATCCATTCACCAATGCACTCATACCATTACAAATTGACTCAAATTAACAATATCAAATTGTCAAATAACCATAGCATAGCATAGTCCACACATAATGAATACAACCAAATTCAAAATTAACATATGACAAAACACTTAACTACATGATTTAATCACCCTTGCCGAATCACAAACTAGATTATGACCATCACCTATATTTACATCACATAAATCGAAATAGCCACTATTTCATCTTCAATATATTTATCATTTTACCAATTTAATCAAGTCAAATCTCAAGATCATTCCATCACACAAATTATACCATAAATCACAATTACAAATTAAGCTATTACATGACCGAAAATTCACTATCATTAGCATCATTAACAAACCACATCCAAAACACATCCATCATCCATATATCAATCTTACCAAAATGAACTAATCATAAGCCAAATATATATATCATTACATCACACCGAATTCATAAACCAAACATACCACACACATATACTATGACCAAAATTACTTAAACATTAGATCATTAGCATTAAGATCAAGCCATTTTTCGCATGGCTAAATATATACAATTTTCAAGACCAACCAAAACAAATGCTAGCCTATACATGCCATAGATTCTTAGTTCAAGCTTTTAAAATACCGAAATAGTGATTGATAGTGTGACGGATTTCCTTGACGATCCCCGAGCTTGTAACTAGCTTTCAAAATCTATAAAACAATAAATGAACACACACAATAAGCTTGAATAGCTTAGTAAGTCATAAGAAAATAATAATCAAATGATCATTAACATTAAATCAACTAGCCAAATTAAACAAACCTTAACCAAATGTACATTTATTACGCTTGTAAGCTCAAACATTATCATTTATACAATAACATTATAACATCAATGGCCGTATGTACATATACTCATAAACACATATAAATTTCTCTTTTATCATGTCTAATTCATATATTCATCTCAAACATATAATTACCTTACTTTCGTATTCATATAACATAGTACGTACCTAAATTTTTAGTTAGTTTTCACATTCGATCTTAACTTCATAATGCTCGTTGAACCATTTAGAATTAATAAGGATACTCGGATAGTCAGAAAGCTCGTACAATGCCAATGTCCCAGACGTGGTCTTACATGTAATCACATGTCGATGCCACTGTCCCAGACAGGGTCTTACACGTAAATCACAGGTCAATGCCAATGTTTCAGACGTGGTCTTGCACGAAATCACATATCGAAATCCTATGTCATGACATATGTATCCTAACTATTCCTAAGGTTCATACGGGACTTTCAAATGTCGTAACTCGATTGATTCAGGCTTGTAAATACTTCTCCCATACTTATACAAAATCGACTTGAACATACATATACAAGTAATAATTCAATTTGGCACAAATAAATATATACAATCGAATTTACCGACATTTATTTACTTATGAACTTATCTCGGACAAATACGAATGGACCGGAGCGACTATTCAACAACTTTAGATTTCCCCCGATCCAAATCCGGTTTCTTCTTTTCTTGATTTAAATTAATAAAAATATGACTCATTTAATCATAGATTCATTCAAATTTATCCAAAAACACATAAATGGACAAATTACACTTTTGCCCCTAACATTTCACATTTTTCACAATTTAGTCCCTATTTCATAAAACACAAAATATTCAAAATTTCACCACACCCATGCTTGGCCGAATTTCACTAAGGTCCCTAACAGTCCATTGCTTTCATTTATTTCACATTTTAACGCCTTAATTTACAAAATTCATAATTTAATCCCAAATAGGCATTTTTACTAAAAATCACTTAATTAAACTTGATAATCTAACAACATATATTTATTTTTCATCATCAAACAACAAAAACAACAAGCTCTCTTCAATGGAAAATCACAAAATATACAACCAGTTCAAAAATTCAAGCATGGGCTAGCTAAAATACGAAGCAACGATCTCAAAAAGGTAAAAATCATCAAAAATCGAGTTAAACACATATCTAAATTGAAGAACACAGGGCACGAACCTATTTTTCTTCTTTTCTTTATTTTTACTTTGAACTTTCGGTCATAAAAAGATGAATGCATGGCCACTTTGATTTTTTTTGTTTTATTATATTTCATGTTATTATACATTTTACCATTTTAACCTTAAGTATTTAATTAGGAAACTGTTAGTGGTTGTCTATTTTTGTCCATGCATGATTCCAATGGTTATATTACAACATAAGGACTCCATATAATAAAAGCCATAGCAAATAGAAACCTTTACATATAGCATGTTAATTTTGCATTTTATGTGATTAAGTCCTTTTAATTAAATTGAGCACACAAACGATAAAATTTTCACACGAAACTTTCACACACATAAATTAACATGCTGTAGACATCAAAAACAATATTAAAATATTTTTCTGACTCGGATTTGTGGTCTCGAAACCACTGTTGGACTGGGGTCTAAATCGGGCTATTACAGTAAATTAGTCATTAAAGTAATAATAATAAAACAAAAATCCATTTTATGTTATCATCATCTTCATTAGCCTAATTTGGCAAAAAGGAAAATAAAAGTTCTAGGTTTTCTATTCGGCTTTGGTTAAATTGCTCATTAAGGTACGACTTTTGATTCATTTTTAATGATTTCTATGTTTTTGTAATCATTGCTCCGTATTCTAGCTAGCCCATACCCTATGTAATTCCCTGATTCTCTTTAATTTCGGTTTTTGTAATTTTGTGACAATTGTGCATCTACTTCAATGGTTATGTGTTCTGGGTGTGTGTGAGAGGTCCCAAGATCAAGCCTTGACTTGGGCAAAGTTTGATTATTTTATGAATAAAGCTCTATCCCTGGTTAGTAGGCTTATAAGTAAGAGTAAGTAAATAACAAATTGGGCCTGCTGGTCTAGTGTCTAAGTGGAGTGTTGGTTATGCTGAGTGACCTGTGTTCAACTCCCGGCATGAGCATTATTTTTGCCTAACACATCCAAAGAGTTTGTGTTGGACTAAAAATCTGATAGTAGGGAGAGATTTGGGGAGATGATAGGGGGAATATTAGAAAATCTATTCAGTTTTCCTCTCCCCAACAAAAACAAATTTTGCCACTCTTCTTTTCCCCCAATTTCTCTGCCGTTTCCCTTCTTTTTACCTAGCTTGCTGCCCTTTTTTTTCCACTTTTCCCTTACACCTTGATTTCGTTCTGTTTCTACTTTTCCATCGACACCGTACATCCCTGCGGTTAGTGTGTTTGAGGTAAGTCAAGAGGGACGTTATGTTTTGTTTTTGCGTAGTAATGGGGTATTAAAGGTTTGCTTTCTTATTAGGGGACAATCAAAGAGATGTGGTCTGCTTTTTGGGGTTTTAGCAGGGGAAAAATCATCGTTTCACGTTAAAGGTATGGTTGTCGGTAAGTTTCGGTGATTTCCTGTTCATAGCAACTTGGATTAGGTGAGTGAAATTGACCTTTCAATTGTCGAATGTAGGTTTTGGAGTGCTCGAGAGTGCTTACGAGTTGAAATCGAACCAGGTGTGTGCTCGAAAATGCAGAAAATGAGGTTTTAGCGAAAGACGAAAACCTTTCTGTCGATGCCACACGGGCGTTTGGTCGCCCGTGTTGTAGGCTGTGTGCAAGACTGTAAGTCACTACACCGTCTGTGATCGATGAGCCCGGCCGTGCGCTTGTGCACGACCGTGTGAGGGCCGAGCGAGGCCGTGTGATACACGAGCTCGACCAATTAGGCCGTGTAGGCCACACGGGCGTGTGGGATTCTAGGCCAGGCCGTGTAATCCACACCGCTAAGGCTAATTTAAGCCATGTGGGCCACACGATCTTGTGGGCCCACACGAGCAGGCCAAATGGACGTGTGAGCCCATTTTTCTGAAAACTCTGTAACATTGCACAGGTCGCCCAAGTAGACTGTGGACCTACCGCAGGGTTGGTAAGCAATACTTAGACCCCTAATGAATGATCTGTCTGTCTGATTTCTGTATTAAGCAAGTATGCTGATCTGAATATATATGTGTGTGTGTGTGTGTGTGTGTGTGTGTGTGTGTGTGTGTGTGTGTGTTTTAATTGCATAATAGCATTCATTCTTATATGTTGCATTGCATCGGGGTGGGTTGTGTAACATCCCAAAATTCGGCCTAGAAGAATTGGGCCCAATGGGCCTTGGGCGTAGGAATGTTTAAAATTTTTGAGAATATGATTGGCGTTATTGCAAATTGGACTTATTAGTTAAGTGAATTTGGAAGGTTACGAGGTTTCTAGGAAGTTCCGGGTTTAAGATGGGCTATAGGAAAAATGTTGTGTTTAAGCATTTAAGGAGAGTAGGCAAGTAGCATCAAGACTTAAGGAAATAAGTGTGCATTTTACTAGCACAAGGAGTCTATTGGTAAAGGTGGAAAGTGGTGTGTGGAGTGTACTAATGGTCTGAGGTTCAAATCCCATATTTTGCAAAATTTTGACAATTTTTTTTTGTATTATTTCCCTAAGTGTCGGCCAAGTTGGTAAATAAGGCAAGGTGGACTTTTAATTTTTGCAAGGTGGCTAAAGAAATTAGGAAAGGATGAGGCTAGGGAAAGAAATCAAAGGAAAATGAAAGAATAGGGAACATGTTGGCCCAAAGAGAGTAAAGTGTTTTGGAAAGTTTTGGTTGGCCAATGTTGACCTTATTGTCAAGCTGTGGACGGTTTTGGTTTAGGGAGAGGATAGCCAAATTTTCTTTGCCTTTTTGGTAGAAACCTTGGTGCTTGTTTTGGCCAAAATTCCTTTAGGATCATTTTGTGTCATTTTTCTTACTCTCCAAATTTCTTCTTCTTGTCATTTTTCTTACTCTCCAAATTTCTTCTTCTTCTCTTTGCAGAATCTTCAAGTCAATATTGAGCATTTTCTCTTTCTTTCTTATCTAGCCGAAAACACTAACCATTGTGACCAATTGTTCCACTCATCTTCTCTTGAAAATCGAAGTTACTGAACCCATTATCATCCTATTTCTTCATCATTTCATTCCCTATCATGTGGGGAAAACCTCTTCTTAATCAAATCAGTAAGTAGTAATTCTCTCTTTGTCAATAACTTTGTTCATTCGAACTTTCCTTTAATAAATCGTGTGTTCTTCTTTCTCTCTCTCGTTGGGTCTAAGTTACATTCTTTTTTGTGATATGGCCATCTTTGGGCTTAGGATTTTCAACAAGGTAAAGGAGCACAAGTGATTTGTATTAACCAAATCATTATCGTCGACTCATCAAGCAAGTGGGGTAAGAACATTGTTAAAAGATTTGTTTTGGCCAAAGGTGGGATAATTGCTAACAACTCTTTCGCTCACCAAATATTGTTAGGAGGAGATTTTAGTAGCCAAAGGGTAGGGTCTATTCTTGGTGCACTGAGGGAGATCCCATTCATGGTAAGTGGAGTTAGCCTAATAAGTGTTTCTAGTCATGATTATCAAAGTTGAGACTAACCTTCTATCAACTATCATTATAGGTATTGAAATCGGTAGAAAGCACAACTCGTGATAAGGTGTGTAATCCCGTACCTTCCGAATACATGTTTGAAATGGTGTGTAATATCACACTTCTCTGAAAGTTTGCATGAAATATTCTGTGATTCGGTCGAAATACCGAATAAAATAAAAAATCGGCATCCGTGATCACTCGGGCGTGCGTATGTTCGTAGTGGTAACCATAGTTTGCAATGAAACAGTTCTTGGTTAGCAATAGTGACGTAATTTTGAAAAATCACAGAAAATAGGAGAAAAGGGATTAATAAGTGAATAAGATATCGAATTAAATCTTACTGTGTCTATTTTTATATGGAAGAAACAGAGAAGGAAAAGGAATTTGAAATTCTGTGATATTTTAATTTTAGTGAGACTGGTTCTGATCGACTTCACGGTTTCCTGTTCTATCTTGGAAAAATTGTTCGAAATTGTACAAAGTGAATTATGAGTTATAGTTTATATGTATAGATTCCTTAGTGAGCCTATTTTCGAAGTGGGAGCAGTATATGAAAACCGTATAGTGAGATATTTGAAATTAAGTTAGGAGAGGTAAGAATCAATGGACAGTGAAACAAGGGAAAATTAAGGAATAAACTATACTAAATGGCTAAGCCAAAAATTCTAGAAAAATTGTAGTAAGAATATATATGAGTCTAGTTTCAAGGAAAATTTACAGATTTAGATTTCGAGATTCCTAACTCAAATTATAGTCAATTTGGACAGTATGACGTAGATGGACAGTTTTGATTTTTATGCCCCAAATTAGTAGTTAAGTCTAGTTTGTGAAATTTACCAAAATACCCTTAGAGGGTAAATTATCAAAATACCCCTGGGTTACGAGATTACCGAATTATCCTTAGTGGGTAGAACTTCTGAATTACAAAAATGCCCCTAATGGGTCGATTTACGAAAATGCCCTTATAGGCCGAATTATGGAAATGCCCCTAATGGGCGGATTTGATATATTGCCTTAATGGGCTGAATTGTTATATTGCCTTAATAAACAGAATTGTTATATTGCCTTAATGGGCTGAATTGTTATATTGCCTTAATGGGCTGAATTGTTATATTACCTTAATGGGCCGATTTGATAGACTGCCTTAACCGGCCAATTTTGCGAAGTGTTAATGGGCCAAATTGTTTGTAATGGATCTCCGAGATATTAATTGTTGTTTATATTTGTAATATCATTTACTATGTATGTTACATATGCATAATTTTGCATGGGATGGGAAACTGTTGAAGAGAAGTAATTCCAGTGGCATTGCCACAAATATGTTTGATAATATGATACTCTGTGAATCTGGTGGCTTGCCCACAATCAAAATTTGTTATAAATGGCATAATGCCTGCGATTGGTGTGTTTGGCGGGGTGGGTTGACTTGATCCCC
Source organism: Gossypium bickii (assembly GCA_025503065.1). Taxonomy (NCBI): domain Eukaryota; kingdom Viridiplantae; phylum Streptophyta; class Magnoliopsida; order Malvales; family Malvaceae; genus Gossypium; species Gossypium bickii. The sequence continues at coordinate 102,081,760 of CP106715.1, forward strand.
ACAGGTGTGATGGATGGTACAGGTGCTGTGTAACAGATGGATTATTAGGTTAGATTGGGATTGCATTACATTCATTTGATTCATTTGATATATTCTATTTTGTAAATGGGCTTCGGCCCAAGTTATTGTTATATAGGCTCAGGCCCAAGTTTTTGCTAAACGGGTTTAAGCCCAGTGGACAACGGTAAGGGCATTATACACTGAGTTCTTGTAACTCACCCCCTTTCTTTCTTAACCCTTGTAGGCAATGCTCAGTGACGTGGACTTGGGCCATGGATGACTCAATGGAGGCCATACTTCAAAAACGGTGTTCTTGAACTTTAGAATTTCTTTTTACGTTACTTTATCACTTTTACTATTTTGGGTTTTAAGTTGTAATAAGGCCTCTGGACTATTTTTATTTTTGCTTTATGGTTGGGATGTTTTTATTATTTTCCTTAAATTGTTTAAAAAAGGAATTTTCTAAAAACTTAAATAATGGTTTCCAAAATCGATTAACAAATGGATTTCAAAATAAAATTTTACAAATATTTTTAACACGGAAATTTTCTCTCGAACTATTAATGATATTTTCAACAGTCATGGTTTATAAGATCTATATTTCAAATTTATCGATTTATCAATCAATCTTCGAAGTTAGTAGTATTTTATCAAATGTTTCAAATCAAATTTGTTTTCTTGATTTTAACAAATCTATTTACGTACGAATGAAAAGGACTTAAATGTATTTTTCTCATGTGACATGTCAAATCTGGCCTTAACGCATGGGTCGAGTTTGGGGTGTTACATTTAATGGTATCAGAGCCCGGTTGCAAAACTCGGTTGTGGTTTGGGTTCAAAAATGTTTTCCTAAGCTATTTGAATTTTAAATTAGAAATGCATGTTTTAAAGGAAGTATGGCACCACGAGTATCCAACACCAAGTCAAGTAAGTATGTGTTTTTAATTTATGATTATTGTGTTAGTACTGTGGTAAGAAAATTCCCCAAAATAGAATACTCTAGAACTTTTAGTTTTAGGAGCTGAAATTATAGAGATTGAGACTATAGGATACGTTCTGCGAAAATGACTTTACCTCCTATACTCCATAAAGCATTGTTTAATAAACACTGAAATAGTATAATGATTTATAAAACTCTTAATCAGATTATATCGACTTAGTAAACATGAGCACTAGAAGATGTGGACACGGTAGACGTGGACGTGCTAGAGGCCGAGGTACTAGGACTAGATCTTTAGCATCGGGGCGTGTTTCCGAAAGGGAGGTGTTGGCATCGCCAGTAGCTGAGATGGGGTCTCATGACCGAGCTATGGTTGTCGAACTGACTCAAATAGTTAAGGAGGTATTGGAGGAGGTTAAAGGAATCAGTGAAGCACTTCGAGTCTGTGAGCTGTAAGAAGAAATTAGATCACGGTTCTTTTGGGTCACAGTCTCGTTCCGTAAAGCATGTCAATGCACGATAAAACTTTCCGGCTTGCAATTATTGCAGAAGGCGTCATCCGAGAGAATGCTGAAGGAAGTCAGGAGCATGCTTGAGATGCAGGTCTAAAGAGCATAAGGCTCGGGATTGTTTCAACACCATCAAGTCAGGTATGTTTTGGTTGGACGTGATGATTGAATGTAGAAAATTTTAGGTATAAGTGGCAGATAACTGCTAGCTTCTGTGGTTAGATGATTGGTTATGTGAAAGAGGATTCAAGATTAAGTTACAGATACATTAGTGTTATTAAGATCAGAGTGCGCAGCAAAAGCATAGTGGTGATTTAAGCGACACGTTTAGTAGTAGGATGGAAATTTCGAGGACGTAATTTCTTTAAGGAGGGTAGAATTGTAACATCCCGAAATTGGGCCTAGAAGAATTGGGCCCAATGGGCCTTGGGAGTAGGAATGTTTAAAATTTTCGAGAATATGATTGGTGTTATTGCAAATTGGACTTATTAGTTAAGTGAATTTGGAAGGTTATGAGGTTTCTAGGAAGTTCCGGGTTCAAGATGGGCTATAGGAAAAATGTTGTGTTTAAGCATTTAATGAGAGTAGGCAAGTAGCATCAAGACTTAAGGAAATAAGTGTGCACTTTACTAGCACAAGGAGTCTATTGGTAAAGGTGGAAAGTGGTGTGTGGAGTGTACTAATGGTCTGAGGTTCAAATCCCATATTGTGCAAAATTTTGACTTTTTTTTTTGTATTCTTTCCCTAAGTGTCGGCCAAGTTGGTAAATAAGGCAAGGTGGGCTTTTAATTTTTGCAAGGTGGCTAAAGAAATTAGGAAAGGATGAGGCTAGGGAAAGAAATCAAAGGAAAAGGAAAGAATATGGAACATGTTGGCCCAAAGAGAGGAAAGTGTTTTGGAAAGTTTTGGTTGGACAATGTTGACCTTATTGTCAAGATATGGACGGTTTTGGTTTAGGGAGAGGATAGCCGAATTTTCTTTGCCTTTTTGGTAGAAACCTTGGTGCTTGTTTTGGCCAAAATTCCTTTAGGATCATTTTGTGTCATTTTTCTTACTCTCTAAATTTCTTCTTCTTCTCTTTGCCGAATCTTCAAGTCAATATTGAGCATTTTCTCTTTCTTTCTTGTCTAGCCCAAAACACTAACCATTGTGACCAATTGTTCCACTCATCTTCTCTTGAAAACTGAAGTTACCGAACCCATTATCATCCTATTTCTTCATCATTTCGTTCCCTACCGTATGGGGAAAACCTCTTCTTAATCAAATCAGTAAGTAGTAATTCTCTCTTTGTCAATAACTTTGTTCATTTGAGTTTTCCCTTAATAAATCGTGTGTTCTTCTTTCTCTCTCTCGTTGGGTTTGAGTTACATTCTTTTCTGTGATATGGCCATCGTTAGGCTTAGGAATCTCAACAAGGTAAAGGAGCACAAGTGATTTGTATTAACCAAATCGTTATCATTGACTTATCATGCAAGTGGGGTAAGAACATTGTTATAAGATTTGTTTTGGCCAAAGGTGGGATAATTGCTAACAACTCTTTCGCTCACCAAATATTGTTAGGACGAGATTTTAGTAGCCAAAGGGTAGGGTCAATTCTTGGTGCACTGAGGGAGATCACATTCGTGGTAAGTGGAGTTAGCATAATAAGTGTTTCTAGTCACTATTATCAAAGTTGAGACTAACTTTCTATCAACTATCAATATAGGTTTTGAAATCGGTAGAAAGCACAACTCATGATAAGGTGTGTAATCCCGTATCTTTCGAATGCATGTTTGAAATGGTGTGTAATCTCACACTTACCTAAAAGTTTGCATGAAATATTCTGTGATTCGGTTTAAATACTGAAGAAAACCAAAAACCGGCATCCATGATCACTCGGGCGTGCGTATGTTCGTAGTGGTAACCTTAGTTTGCAATTAAACAGTTCTTGGTTAGCAACAGTGACATGATTTTGAAAAATCATGGAAAATAGGAGAAAAGGGATTAATAAGTGAATAAGATATCAAATTAAATCTCACTGTGTCTATTTTTATATGGAAGAAGCGGAGAAGGAAAATGAATTTTAAATTCCGTGATATTTTAATTTTAGTGAGACTGGTTCTGATCGACTTCGCGGTTTCCTATTTTATCTTGGAAAAATCATTTAAAATTGTAAAAAATGAATTATGAGTTATAGTTTATATGTATAGATTCCTTAGTGAGCCTATTTTCAATAGAAACAAGTAGGAGCAGTATATGAAAATGGTACAGTGAGATATTTGAAATTAAGTTAAGAGAGGTCAGAATCATTGGACAGTGAAACAAGGGAAACTTTACGGAGTAAACTGTACTAAATGGATAGGCCAAAAATTCTGGAAAAATTTACGGATTAAGATTTTGAGATTCCTAACTCGAATTATAGTCAATTTGGTCAGTATGACGCAGATGGACAGTTTCGATTTTTATGCCCCAAATTAGTAGTTAAGTCAGGCTTACGAAATTTACCAAAATACCCTTAGAGGGCAAATTACCGAAATACCCCTGGGTTGCGAGATTATCGAATTATCCTTAGTGGGTAGAACTTCTGAATTATGAAAATGCCCCTAATGGGCCGACATACAAAAATGCCCTTATGGGTTAAATTATGGAAATGCCCCTAATGGGCCGATTTGATATATTGCCTTAATGGGCTGAATTGTTATATTGCCTTAATGGGCTGAATTGTTATATTGCCTTAATGGGCTGAATTGTTATATTGCCTTAATGGGCTGAATTGTTATATTGCCTTAATGGGCCAATTTTGCAAAGTGTCAATGGGCCAAATTGTTTGTAATGGATCTCTGAGATATGAATTGTTGTTTATATTTGTAATATCATTTACTATGTATGTTACATATGCATAATTTTGCATGGGATGGGAAATGTTGAAGAGAAGTAATTCTAGTGGCACTGCCACAAGTATTTTTGACAATATGATACTTTGTGAATCTGGTGGCTTGCCCATAATCAAAATTTATTATAAATGGCATAATGCCTGCGATTGGTATGTTTGGCGGGGTGGGTTGACTTGATCCCCACAGGTGTGATGGATGGTACGGGTGGTGTGCAGTGGATTGATTATTAGGTTGGATTGGGATTGCATTAGATTCATTTGATTCATTTGATATATTCTGTTTTGTAAATGGGCTTCGGCCCAAGTTATTGTTATATGGGCTCAGGCCCAAGTTTTTGCTAAACGGGTTTAGGCCCAGTGGACAACGGTAAGGGGATTATACACTGAGTTCTTGTAACTCACCCCCTTTCTTTCTTAACCCTTGTAGGTAATGCTCAGTGATGTGGACTTGGGCCATGGATGACTCGATGGAGGCCATACTTCAAAAACGGTGTTCTTGAACTTTAGAATTTCTATTTACGTTACTTTATTACTTTTACTATTTTGGGTTTTAAATTGTAATAAGGCCTCTAAACTATTTTTATTTTTTCTTTATGGTTGCGATGTTTTTATTATTTTCCTTAAATTGTTTAAAAAGGGAATTTTCTAAAAACTTAAATAATGGTTTCCAAAATCGATTAACAAATGGATTTCAAAATAAACTTTTACAAATATTTTTAACAAGGAAATTTTCTCTCGAACTATTAATGATATTTGAAAAAGTCACGGTTTATAAGATCTCTAATTCAAATTTATCGATTTATCAATCAATCTTCGAAGTTAGTAGTATTTTATCAAATGTTTCAAATCAAATTTGTTTTCTTGATTTTAACAAATCTATTTACTTACGAATGAAAAGGACTTAAATGTATTTTTCTCATGTGACATGTCAAATCTGGCCTTAACGCATGGGTCGGGTTTGGGGTGTTACAGGTTGATTATGACTCGAGGAAGTATCTGAAAGGTTCTTAAGCCTGTTACCTGGCAGCTCAGCTGCAAATCTCTGACTAGGGCTGGGTGGGTTGATTTTATCCCCACATGGTGTGTAGGGTTGGACGGAGTTGGTGTTTAGAGGCTGGTGGGTAGGAAATTATTATCTTCATATTCTGTCTGAAATGGGCTAAGGCCCTGTAATATATTTGATTTATAATTGAGTGGGCTAAGGTCCACACTGTTTCTGCAATGGGCTCAGACCCGAATTGTGAAAATTGTGTCTGTTATCTGATGTTATTGTGTATATGTTTTCTGTGGGGTTTACACACTGAGTTTGCGAAAACTCACCCTTTTCTATTTCATCTGTTCAGGTAATCCCCAACAGTAGACGGATCGGTGCAGCGGAGGACTCGATGGTGACCACGGTTCTGGACACTTATTTACGGTTTACTTTTAATTATGATTTAGTTATATTTGGGTAAATTTTATGTAACAAGGCCTTTTGGATTTTTGTTTAAAATTTGGGATCATTATTTTATAAGCTGCTAGCAGTAGGACAAGACGCGAGTTTTCAAAATAAACAAAGGTTTTATCAAAATACGTATGACCTTGCAAATTATTTTAAAAGCTTCCGCAAACGTATAACATTTTGAAAATGGACAATGAATGAATAAATGACACGTTTTTTACGGTAACCTAGTATATCGAAAAATGGTTTCATGATAATTATGTTTCCTAAAGCACAATCATGTGACATCGCCCGATTCAGCCATAACGTCTAGGCCAGGTTTGGGGTGTTACACCCTAGATTTCGAAATTGTTAAAGATTTTAAGAGTTGCCATTGATGAGTTTATGTGTTCTTTGGTGTTTGAAGTTGAAATATGAATTTTTGATGATAGATTTTCATGTTTTGTAAAGTGATTTTTGACAAAAATGTCAAAAATGGATTAAATTGTGAAATGTGAAATTTCATGTGGTAAATATGTGAAATAATGAAAGATATGGGCTGCTAGGAGTCCTTATGAAATTTGGCTAGCTTATTTAAGGGTTTAATTGCATTAATTTGTAATTTTATGTGATAAGGACTAAATTATAAAAATGTGAAAGTTTAGGGGCAAATGTGTAAAATAGCTCTAATGTGTATTTTGGACTAAATTGCATAAATAGTTGATTAAATAAGCTGATTTTGATAATATATAGATCAAGATAAATTGAGGTTGAGTTTACATTAGGGAAAAGAAAAAGTGAACGAATAGTCGATAGTTTCCATCCGAGCAACTCAAGGTAAGTTCGTATAATAGAATCGAACTTTTAAATACTTGTATTTATTTGAAATGTATGTATATAATTGAGAAATTTATATACTTGAAATACGAATGAGTATTTGATATAAACTTGTAACACCCCTAACCCAAAACCGTCGTCGGAATAAGGTTAAGAGGCATTACTGAACAAACCACAACTTTCATTCATTCACACAATCACTTATAACATATTCGAAATTATATATATACTTCATTCATAGCATTCAAATTATTCAAGTGATAAGATAATTCATTTCATTTTTAAAAAATACCATACGCATACATTAAGGCATTCAAGCATATGACTTATCATTTTATACACCAATTATATATATATCCATACTGTTGATACTTAGACTAAACCTCAAACATTTTTGCTTCATACTTCTTTACAAAAATTGCATATTAACTAAACAAACCATATAAATTGACTTATAGTCAATTAACATATGTGGCATTATCACTTTTCATAAAATGGTCAATTATAGATTTAATCTACCATACCCTTATGCACATACCACTATATTAAAATGAAACCTTTGTTTAACCAATAACTAGTTTAACTTACTAAAGTCGTGGCTACACAACAATTTGAATTCAATGCCATAGCTAATATGTTCATACATAAATATTCATCAATTTTAAATCAAATACCCATATAAGCTTACCATTTCCAAAATGACACAAATGACTACTTTACAACCAAATATATATATACAAATCAAACATATAATAAGTACATCATATATATATCTAACATGCCTATTACTAAACTAGCATATAACATATCTTACCTCAAATAACATCCACCACTTACTTATTTCCACATAACCAAGCAATCATATTACATATACATGATATTACTTGTAACACCCCAAACCCGGTCCAAACACCACGACCGAATCTGGTATGTTACGAGGGAAAACGTGTTTGAAAATTTCGAGTTTGTACCAAAAAGACTTGATAAAAATTTGTTCCTTCCTGAAACAAGTTGTTTTAATGTTGTCACTAAAACATTTAAAACTTAGTAAAAGTTTGATTCCAAGTTAGAAAACAATTGATCTATTTTGGTTTATAAAATCAATGTGATACCCGATGGTATAGTTGAAAACGTATCGCTTTGTTGGTTTGAAAACGTCGTCTTTCCAAATTTTAATAAAATTTGTGCCAAGTTATTTTGTTACAGCATATTAAAAATCCAACGTAAAGCATAAACATTATAAAGCACATCTTAAAGAGCTTTTACAAATCCAAATAAAAATAAACAAAACTAAGTACCCAAAAGCAATAAACTGAGCAAAGCATTTATTAACGCATGGCATGTGCACCCCGAGTCCCTCCCGGCTCCAAGTCCGCGTCTACGAGTCACCTGAAATGTCAAAGGAGAGGGTGAGTCGAGTGACTCAGTGTGTAAATCCCGCTCCCGAATAAACCACATGCTAACACACTTAATACAAAGCAACATGATTAATGCAACCCGATCCTAACCATCCATACTCCTTTCTACCCCGTGTGGTACCAAACCACTGGTGACATGCAGTCACGATGTGTTACCAAAACACTGGTGTCCCAAAGACACAATATCCATCAATGTGGTCCCAAACCACTGGTGTCCCAAAGACACAACTGTGCTACCAAAGCACTGGTGACCGAAGTCACAATTTCAACGATGATGGGGCCAACCCATCGTGTGTTACCAAAACACTAGCAGACGATCCCGTATCTCAAGTGGGGCCAACCCACGGTGGTCAAACCACAGGGACAAGTCGCAATGAGGTGCCAAACCTCTGGTGTCCCAAAGACACAATGTGCTACCAAAGCACCTGGTGGCCCGTAGTCACAAATCAGGTGATGGGGCCAACCCATCGTGTGTTACCAAAACACTGGCGTCAATCCCGTATAATCATCTGTGGGGCCAACCCACTGTGGTACTGAGCCACTGGGACGAGACGCTGAGGTACCAAACCTCTGGAGGTGCCAAACCTCTGGTGACCCAAAGTCACAAGGTGTGCTACCAAAGCACTGGTGCTCGTCAGCACAAAATACCACTACTCCCTCATCTCATATCACCCATCAACATACAATACTCATGTAATCATGCATCTCATGCAAGTCATGCTTATCATGCCAACATACCAAGCATCATAGCATACATACAAAATATAGGTCATAATTTTATACCTCATTATTAGTACACATAATAGAACAGACTTACCCGAATCGTCCACATACCCCATTTGGGTATTCCCTTGACCATCATACTGTTATAGTGTTAACAGGCAAATCGGTTTATTAAAAAAAGTATCACTAAGTATCAAGGTGTTAGTTACACACCTGATTATACGAGCCTAGAAATCCCTACGAACGATCTATGTCCCTCGATTGTCAAGCCCCTAAAACAATCGGCCAACATAGGATTAGGCACTTACAACATTCGGCTATCAACCAATAACCAAAGAGATTAATATCGAACCCTTACCGAAACTTACCCCTCCTGGCTAATCAGAAAACGAAGGCTCCACTTGATTGTATCCACAATCCCAATGACCTATAACAAAGAGGTTAATACCCTTCCAAAAATAACCATATTCGGCCCTTAAGCAAACCCACATCAACAAAGTGTAAGGGAGAAGGGAGATGGCCATTCGGCCCTGCACTTACCAACACCCAACACCAATATTCGGCCAACCCAACACCAGGGAAGAGAAGAGATTCGGTCAAGGCTTCAACAAAAGGAGAAAAGAATTCGGCTTCAGGTGTTTTAATATCCTTAAATTCGGCTTTAGTGTAAAGGAGAGAAAAAGATTGTGATGAGTAGAGTTTCGGCACCAAAAAGAAAGGAGAAAAGAAATGGAGAATTCGGCTCAAGAGCTTTTGAAATGGAAGAAAATAGAAAATGGATGGGGACAAGTATTTACGGTTTTGGAAAAAATGGAAAATGTGTTTTGGGAATTAGTGTTTTGGCTTAATGGAATGGTAAGACACACATGAAAGATTCTGGCTAGAGGAGATATGAATTCGGTTTCAACAATTGAAGAAAAAGAAAAGAATTGATTGAGAACTTTCGGTTTCAAAGGGTGTCAAAAATGAGAGAATTTTCTATGGCAAAAATCGGCTTGCTTTGACAAAATGAAAGAACTTGGTTGCTACTAACCTTTGACCGAAATTGCCTAAGAGAATTGCCAAAATGCAAAAATGCATTTCGGCACACACCTTCCCACTTCCCAAAACCGCCACCTTCTCCCCAACTCCCCAAATATTCGGCCATATCCCCAAATTGCTCCCATTCACTCATTCAAACATTTTGAATAAGTCTCCTTCCTAAATTCACTCTCACCCCTCTTTTAAACCATTTGACTTGGTCCAAAGTAGCATTTAAACTACATACAACTCTCCCCTATGCCGTCCCAAAAAGAAATAAAAGGAGTACTCAGCTCGAACACTGGACCTCCACTCCCCTTGCAGATGACGCCACACCAAACTCCAAGTGGCGCAAGCTCTCGCCACTTTGCTAGCTCCTCATTTGTGCAATAAAATCCCATTTTATTTTCTTAAGCCCCCAACTCTATCGCCTCCCCACACCTAAGGCCAAAACTAAAATTTTCCTACCTACTCGAGCATACACTTAGCCTATAATTAAACCCCTAAAACACCGAAATAGCAACACAAAGACACAAACACATGCAAAACATGCCACAACGAAATAGCCCCTAACCCGGGATATTACGGTTCTACCTCTTAAAAATAATTTCGCCTCAAATTACTCGGTCAAAAGAGTTGCGGATATTCTTTGTCTCATCGTATCCTCGGGTTCCCACGTGGCTTCCTCCACACCATGATTCCACCAAAGTACCTTAACCAAAGGCACGGACTTTCTACGTGAGAACCTTAACATCTCGATCTAGAATGCGACCGGTTCTTCCTCTATAGTCATATCCGGGTTTACCTCGATCTCTTCCATCGCTACTACATGCGATGGATCCGAACGATACCTCCAAGCATCGTAAACGTGAAAAACGCCGTGAATCGGCTAAGCTCTGCTGGCAACTCAAGCTGATATGCCACTGGTCCAACTCGCCTCAATACCTTATACGGCCCAATGAACCTCGGACTTAGCTTGCCTTTTCTGCCAAACCTCAGCACCTTCTTCCAAGGCGAGACCTTTAAGAAAACCCGATCTCCCACAAATGAACTCTATATCTCTTCGCTTAAGATCGGCATAAGACTTTTGCCGGTCCGAAGCTTCCTTCAAACGAGCCTGAATCAACTTAACCTTGTCCTCGGTCTCAGCAACCAACTCAGGTCCTAACAACTGACGTTCACCTAACTCTGTCCAACAAGTAGGTGAGCGACACTTCCTACCATCTACGCCTCATACGGTGCCATCTTGATGCTTGCTTGATAACTGTTGTTGTAGGCAAACTCGGCTAACGGCAGAAACTCTTCCCAAGCGCCTCAAGTCCGTAACACAACCCCTCAACATGTCTTCCAAGATCTGAATAACCCTTTCCGATTGACCGTCAGACTGCGGGTGAAAAGCCGTGCTGAAATCCAAACGAGTACCTAGAGCTTGATGCAAAGCTCTCCAGAACCTCGACGTGAACCTCGGATCCCTATCTGAGATTATCGAAACTGGAACACCGTGTAGCCTTACTATCTCGACGACACATAAAGCCGCGCCAACCTCAAGTGAATAGTCCACTCACCGGAATGAAATGGGCCGACTTAGTCGACGGTCCACAATAACCCAAATCGAATCCTTCTTGCTTGGCGAAGCGGTAAACCACCGATTTAAATCCATAGTTATCCTTTCCCACTTCCATCGAGGAATTCTCACAGTCAAGCAAACCCGACGGCAATCGATGCTCGACCTTGACTCACGACAAGTCAGACATTTTCCAACAAACTCTGTCACCTCCTTCTTCAAGCCAGGCCACCAAAACTGCTCTTTAAGATCCCTATACATCTTGCTACCTCCAGGATGCATAGCATAAGGAGGGATCATATGTGCGTCCGAAGAATCTTTCGCCTACTCAACATCTTTAGGCATGCAAGCCTTACCTTGAAAACACAGAACCTCATCCTTAGACAAGCTGTAACCTTCCAAACCACCATTCTGCACTTGTAACCTTCGCGCACTCAGAACCTCATCCTCCAACTGTTTTTCTTTGATCTGCTCAACCCAAGTAGGCTTAACTCGCGGCTCGGCGTAATACTCCGTCGTCGTACAAACTCAAATGGGCAAACAAAGCTCTTAAGTCTGAAACAACCTTACGGCTCAACGCGTCTGCCACCACGTTAGCTTTGCCCGGATGATATTCAATCGAACAGTCGTAGTCCTTGAGCAATTCAACCCATCTGCGCTGCCTCAAATTCAAATCCTTCTGAGTCAGTAGATACTTCAAACTCTTATGATCCGTGTAGACTATTGACTTCTCCCCGTACAAGTAGTGCCTCCAGATTTTTAAAGCGAAGACCACAGCTGCCAGCTCCAAGTCGTGCGTCGGGTAGTTGACCTCGTGTGGCCTCAGCTGCCGAGAAGCATAAGCCACAACCTTACCCTCCTGCATCAGCACACAACCCAAGCCCGTGTGTGATGCATCGCAGTAGACCGTGAATTCCTTACCAGCCTCAGGTTGAATCAAAACAGGAGCCTCTGTCAAGATCTTCTTCAACTTATCAAAACTCTCCTGCTGCTTCTCAGCCCAAACGAACGGAACTCCCTTCCTTAATAGCTTAGTCATCGGTGCTGCAATTAATGAGAAACCCTCAACGAATCTTCGGTAGTATCCTGCCAAACCCAGGAAACTCCGAATCTCAACGACTGACTTAGGAGGCTTCCAATCCAAAACCGCCTCAACCTTTCGAGGATCTACTCTAATCCCCTCAACTGATACTACATGACCCAAAAACGTCACTTCCTAAGCCGTAACTCGCACTTCATCGAACTTAGCATAGAGTTGCTTCTCCTCAAAATTTGCAACACCACTCTCAAGTGTGCATCATGCTCTTCTTCGACCTTGAGTATACCAAGATGTCGTCAATAAAAACCACGACGAACCGATCCAGATCATCTTTGAAACACCCTATTCATCATATCTATAAAAGGCTGCCGGGCGTTAGTCAACCCGAACGGCATTACCAGAATTCGTAGTGCCCGCATCGAGTCCAAGCATTTGTCTTATGGATATCCGCTTCCTTAACTTTCAACTGATGGTACCCAGACCTCAAATCGATCTTCGAAAACACCGATGCACCTTTCAGCTGATCAAACAAGTCATCTATCCGTGGCAACGGATACTTGTTTTTAATCGTCAGCTTATTCAGTTGGCGGTAGTCGATACACATCCGCATCGAACCGTCCTTCTTCTTGACGAATAATACCGGCGCTCCCCACGGCGTAAACACTTGGCCTAATGAAGCCTCGATCCAACGGCTCCCGAACCGAGCCTTAAGCTCCACCAATTCCTTTGGTGCCATCCTATATGGAGCAATAGACACTGGCGCAGTCCCTGGTAGCAGATCTATCCCAAACTCTACCTCACGATCGGGTGGCAAACCCGGAAGCTCCTCTGGAAACACATCCACAAATTCCTTAACAGTACGAACCTTCTCAACAGCAGATTCCTTAGCCTCCAAGGCATACACATGAACCACATACGCTTCACAGCCCTTCCTGACCATCTTTACAGCCTTTAATGCCGACACCACATTGGATAAGTAATCTCTCCTATTACCTATCATAATCACTTCATCTCCCATATCCGTCGATAGAACCATGCGCTTTAGCCGCAAATCCACCTTGGCCCGGTACTTCACCACCGGTCCATCCCGAGAATCGGATCGAACTCCTCAAGCGGCGGTTCCATCGGATCAAGAAGAAAATGACCCTTGGAGTTCTAGGGGTACATCCTTATACAACTTATCTACCACTACAGAGTGACCTAGAGGGCTAAGTACAGTCATCTGCCTAGAAGATATCTCAGAGTCTAAGTCCATGGTCTCAACTATACTACTAGCAACATACGAATGCGTGGAACCCAAGTCAATTAAAGCAAAGATAGGAGAACCAAAAATCAAAACGCACGGTGATTACGCCCCGGTGCGTCGTCCTCCTCGCGGCGCCTAGCAAAGATACACGCATCAGCCGTCGTGCCTCGTAACTACCGCACCTCCGCCGGTGCTCCACGACCTCGACCAAATCCATTACCACTCTCGCCATTACCACGGCCCATCTGCGGTGGCGGTCCATTACCTCTGCATCGACACGGCCCGACTCTCGATCGAATCTCGGCCATCCCTACGCGGACAATCCACGATGCGATGATCCGGTGAACCACACTCGGCAGCCTTTTCCACCAGTCCAACAACCACCCCAATGAGATTTCCCACTGCGATTACACCGGTGGTCCCCGCCAGCAAAGACCAAATCTAGCAGATCGATTCTCGCCCACTCTGGTCTAGCCCTTCTTCTGCGGATTACCCGAAGCGAACCGTAAGACCCAAAGCTCCTCTTAAGCCTACTCCTATCCATGTTTTGCCTCACTCGATTCCTTAACACCTTCGGCTACCTTAGCCTTCTCGACTAAGACAAACAAACTCGCGCTCCCGCACGTGGAGCAATCAAGCGACCTCAACTCGTCTCGCAGACCATCCTCAAACGAACACACCTCTCATGCTCGGTGGCTACAATGCCCCGGGCATACCTACTCACTTCAAGAACTCACCTCGTACTCAAGAATGATTTACTCCCTGAACAAGCCTCGTAAATGCCTTTTTTTGGAGTCGATGTAACTAGCCCCGATGTATTTCTTTTGATATGCGACTCTGAAATAATCCCATGTCGGATCCTCATTTGCCACATTGTCCCGAACCGTGAGCCACCACCGATATGACTCATCCGGAGAAGCGATACAATCCCCTTAAGTTTCTCCTCGATCGACAAGTCCGATCGTCCATGATCCGCTCGGTTGCCTCGGCCAATACTCAAGCAGGTGCTAGGAGCAACACCCGACACACTCGGAAAAATTCGGCCCCATTAGCCCGAAGTCTCTCAGAACAGATTTCCTAACTCCCGCACCACCACTTACACCGCCTACTCTTTCCAACACCGCGCAAGATCGCTGCGACAACGCATCGTCTCGGCCCGATCTTGGAACTCACCACCTCCGGTGGTGGTATGAATCCAAGCATCTCATTTTTCGAACCCCGCCGGATCCTACGGGCTCGTAAACCGTCATTCTACCCCTACCTCTACCACGAGTATTACGACCACGTCCGCCTCGAGTGCTCATGTCTAAACGATCTACGATATCGATTAAAAGATTTTTATGCATTAGTATCGTTCCACTTTCTTAACATGCAAAGAAATTTTATGAATAGAGTTTATTCAGGGGGTTCTTTCGAGCAATCAAGGTTTTGATCTTCTATCCTATTCATCCAAAAGAGATTATACATTCATGCCTTAACCCTTTCCATACCTATTCACTCTTCTGGACATTCTTCGCCCATTTCTAGCCCAAGTGGTATTTTCGTCATTTTCCCTCAGGTGGTATTTTTAGTAATAAAAGATATTTTAAACTTTCGTAAAACCGGTCACTTTGAAATTCCAAAAATTTGAGAGTGTTCTTTGAAAATTTTGTAAAATACTTCGTTTTGAAAACCAGGGGTATTTTAGTAATTTTCACAAACTGAGGGCGTTTTCGTAAATTTTCCAAAATCAAGATTTTCGATTGATATTTTGTAAAACAGAGTGTTTGAGTTTCGTAACATCATTGAAATTTTGGGGCAAAATCATTGAGTTGCTATTTTATAAACCGAGGGCATTTTAGTAAATTTACCCCTAAGGGCATTTTTGTAATTTTCCATAAATCAAGTTTTTTTCAAGAAAATTTGTTGTAAATGTGACATTTTCGGTTTTGAAAGAGTGTATTGCAAAAGTTTGAAAACATTAGGGTTGTTGTTGTATTTTTGAAAACATGGCTAATTCCCTTTTCGGGTTTTAGTCGTTAGGTTAAGTCTATGACCTAGCCTTCTTGGTCAGGGTGAACTCGAGCTACACGCACTGTGGGATACTGCGAAGAGGAGGTGAGTCACGAGGACCGCTTAAATACCAAGCTCTTAGGATCCTCTCCTAGACATGCGCATGTGAGTTGCCACACCCTAGCCCCGTGGTGAGTCATAGATTGGTTTAGTGCTTTAAGTCTTATGCTTTAGTTCAAGTGTTTGAGTAATCTAATCCTAGGGTTCAAGTCCTATAAGTCTAACTACGTTCCATAACACCTACCCTTCTACAAATAATAATTCACAGAAGAGTTAGAATTACTTACCTGGGCGAACTGGTGCCGGAGACTCGGTGCCATGCCTTGTAAACCATGTATTCCATCACAAAACACTTTAAAACAAACTTTTGAAAACAGTTTGGGCCTCAAGCCCACAGCCGAGCTTTTCAACTTAGCTCTGATACCACAATTGTAACACCCCAAACCCGGTCCAAACACCACGACCGAACGGTATGTTACGAGGAAAACGTGTTTGAAAATTTCGAGTTTGTACCAAAAGACTTGATAAAAATTTGTTCCTTCTCGAAACAAGTTGTTTTAATGTTGTCACTAAAACATTTAAAACTTAGTAAAAGTTTGATTCCAAGTTAGAAAACAATTGATCTATTTTGGTTTATAAAATCAATGTGATACCCGATGGTATAGTTGAAAACGTATCGCTTTGTTGGTTTGAAAACGTCGTCTTTCCAAATTTTAATAAAATTTGTGCCAAGTTATTTTGTTACAAAGATATTAAAAATCCAACGTAAAGCATAAACATTATAAAGCACATCTTAAAGAGCTTTTACAAATCCAAATAAAAATAAACAAAACTAAGTACCCAAAAGCAATAAACCGAGCAAAGCATTTATTAACGCATGGCATGTGCACCCGAGTCCCTCCCGGCTCCAAGTCCGTCTCACGAGTCACTGAAATGTCAAAGGAGAGGGTGAGTCGAGTGACTCAAATGTGTAAATCCCGCTCCCGAATAAACCACATGCTAACACACTTAATACAAAGCAACATGATTAATGCAACCCGATCCTAACCATCCATACTCCTTTCTACCCGTGTGGTACCAAACCACCGGTGACATGCGATCCACGATGTGTTACTAAAACACTGGTGTCCCAAAGACACAATATCCATCAATGTGGTCCCAAACCACTGGTGTCCCAAAGACACAAATCAGGCTACCTAAAGCACCGGTGACCGAAGTCACAATTTCAACGATGATGGGGCCAACCCATCGTGTGTTACCAAAACACTAGCAGACGATCCCGTATCTCAAGTGGGGCCAACCACACGGTGGTCAAACCACGGGGACAAGTCGCAATGAGGTGCCAAACCTCACGGTGTCCCAAAGACACATGTGCTACCAAAGCACCGGTGACCGTAGTCACAAATCGGTGATGGGGCCAACCCATCGTGTGTTACCAAAACATCTGGCGTCAATCCCGTATAATCATCTGTGGGGCCAACCCATCGTGGGTATGCTGAGCCACTGGGACGAGGCGCTGAGGTACCAAACCTCTGGAGGTGCCAAACCTCTGGTGACCCAAAGTCACAAGGTGTGCTACAAAGCACGGTGCTCACAAAGACAAAATACCACTACTCCTCATCTCATATCACCCATCAACATACAATACTCATGTAATCATGCATCTCATGCAAGTCATGCTTATCATGCCAACATACCAAGCATCATAGCATACATATAAAATATAGGTCATAATTTTATACCTCATTATTAGTACACATAATAGAACAGATTTTACCCGATCGTCCACATACCCCATTTGGGTATTCCTTGACCATCATCTTGTTATAGTGTTAATGAGCAAATCGGTTTATTAAAAAAGTATCACTAAGTATCAAGGTGTTAGTTACACACACGATTATACGAGCCTAGAAATCCCTACGAACGATCTATGTCCTCGATTGTCAAGCCCCTAAAACAATCGGCCAACATAGGATTAGGCACTTACAACATTCGGCTATCAACCAATAACCAAAGAGATTAATATCGAACCCTTACCGAAACTTACCCTCCCGGCTAATCGTAAACGAAGGCTCCACTTGATTGTATCCACAATCCCAATGACCTATAACAAAGAGGTTAATACCCTTCCAAAAATAACCATATTCGGCCCTTAAGCAAACCCACATCAACAAAGTGTAAGGGAGAAGGGAGATGGCCATTCGGCCCTGCACTTACCAACACCCAACACCAATATTCGGCCAACCCAACACCAGGGAAGAGAAGAGATTCGGTCAAGGCTTCAACAAAAGGAGAAAAGAATTCGGCTTCAGGTGTTTTAATATCCTTAAATTCGGCTTTAGTGTAAAGGAGAGAAAAAGATTGTGATGAGTAGAGTTTCGGCACCAAAAAGAAAGGAGAAAAGAAATGGAGAATTCGGCTCAAGAGCTTTTGAAATGGAAGAAAATAGAAAATGGATGGGGACAAGTATTTACGGTTTTGGAAAAAATGGAAAATGTGTTTTGGGAATTAGTGTTTCGGCTTAATGGAATGGTAAGACACACATGAAAGATTCGGCTAGGAGGGAGATATGAATTCGGTTTCAATAATTGAAGAAAAAAGAAAAGAATTGATTGAGAACTTTCGGTTTCAAAGGGTGTCAAAAATGAGAGAATTTTCTATGGCAAAAATCGGCTTGCTTTGACAAAATGAAAGAACTTGGTTGCTACTAACCTTTGACCGAAATTGCCTAAGAGAATTGCCAAAATGCAAAAATGCATTTCTAAGCACACACCTTCCCACTTCCCAAAACCGCCACCTTCTCCCCAACTCCCAAATATTCGGCCATATCCCCAAATTGCTCCCATTCACTCATTCAAACATTTTGAATAAGTCTCCTTCCTAAATTCACTCTCCACCCTCTTTTAAACCATTTGACTTGGTCCAAAGTAGCATTTAAACTACATACAACTCTCCCCTATGCCGTCCCAAAAGAAATAAAAGGAGTACTCTGCGGCTCGAACACTGGACCTCCACTCCCCCCTGCAGATGATGCCACACCAAACTCCAAGTGGCGCAAGCTCTCGCCACTTTGCTAGCTCCTCATTTGTGCAATAAAATCCCATTTTATTTTCTTAAGCCCCCAACTCTATCGGCTCCCCACACCTAAGGCCAAAACTAAAATTTTCCTACCTACTCGGGCATACACTTAGCCTATAATTAAACCCCTAAAACACCGAAATAGCAACACAGCACACAAACACATGCAAAACATGCCACAACGAAATAGCCCCTAACCCGGGATATTACATTACTTATCAAACAAACTTAAATCATGATCAAACATAACTGAACTCAAAAGTAGAAATCAAGCCATTTTCGCATGGCACTTATATACATTGCATTCATAGTGAACTCAAAAGAGTAACATAGCTTATACATGCCATAGTTCCAAAAGAAATTCAGCTTACAAAATACCAAAATTAGTTGATAGTGTGATAGACTTGACGATGATCCCTGAGGTCGAATCTTGATTCCAAAATCTAATGAACAATACAACAACCACATAAAGTAAGCTATCATAGCTTAGTAAGTTATAAGCAATTACATAACAATGTATTAAAACATTATATTAGACAACTTTCGCATTTCATAACCCTTAAGCCGAATGTCCCAACGTTCAATAATAGCATTCACCTAGATTTATAATCCATCCCTCATCTCAAAACAAATACACATACATTTGTTCAAGTATATACATATTAACTACTAAATTTTATTTCTTACCTTTCAATCCATATAATTCACATATAAATACGTATAATATAAAATTTTCATTTCAACATCTAAAACTTACTTATTATTCAAAAGATGATTTATCATCGCATTTTTTATTCTGTTAAACACCTTCGTTAACTAATTAAATTAAAAGATCGGCAAACCTGCACACTCAATGCAAAAACCTTATCACGTATCACATGCTTAGAGTCGTCATACTAATACCTTGCACACTTAGTGCCAAATCCTTGTAACTTATCGCACACTTAGTGCCGTTACATTTAACTTCTCACACACTTAGTGCTAAACAACAGATTTCGCACACTTAGTGCTCGGTATTTAATTTCGCACACTTAGTGCTCATTGACTGATTTTGCACACTTAGTGCTCGGTATACAATTTCTCACATTATTGCATTTCCCGAACTTAATCCTTATTTATATATACATAAAACTTAAACTTTAATTTCATATATACAAATTCGCTTATTTTATTTCTATGATCAACATCACATTCAATTATATCATTGCCATACATATACATCACATTCGGTTATATTCATTCCTCAATTCAATGTCATATTCGGTTATATCATTGACATATATATACACATCACATTCAGATGTCATCATCTCTCAATTCAACACCACATTTGACTATATCAATGATTTATATATATACATATACACATCACATTTAGATGAACCAATGACATATATACCTACATCTCATTCGGTTATACTGTATACATATATAAATAATACATTCGGCTATATTAAAAAAACCAGTGTACATACTTCCATTTAATTTTAGGTACATCAATATAGATAAATTCCATACAACATGATTGCTTAAAAACTTACCTCGAGTATCGACGGACTATGCTTCCCGACTATTCGATCAACTTCGTTTTTCCCCGATCCAATCCTGATCCTTTTTTTTCTTGATCTAAATCATTTCAAATTAGGCTCATTCAAACATATTTATATTCAATTTAGTCCAAAAACGTATAAATGGGTAAATTACATTTTTACCCCTAATATTCCATATTTTCACAATTTAGTCCCTATTGCACCAAACACAAAATATTCAAAATTTGACTATATTATGCTTAGGCCGAATGTTCCTTGCTCTCATACAAGTCCATGCATTTCATTTATTTCACATTTTAGTCCCTCAAAAATTTAATTTTGCAATTTAATCCTAATAACTCAAAATCATCAAAAACTCCAATACATAACATATTAATCCTTCACATATCTTTGATATTTCATCATTAAACAACAAAAATCACAAGCTATCATCAATGTCCTAACTCAAAATATTCATCAAAATCAAAAATTGAAGCATGGGCTTTGTACATTTCATAGCAACGATCGCAAAAACGTAAAAATTATCAAAAATCGAACAAAACACATACCTAAATCAAAGCTTCCAAATGCTGAAAGTAGCTTAGGTTTTTCCTTTCTCTTTTCTTTAGTATTCGGTCGAAAAACAGATGAACCAAATGCATGTTTGTTTTTGTTTCATTTTATTATAACATTATAATATTATTTTATTATTATTAACTTAACTAATATAATAAACATATAAAAGCATAATGTCTGCAAATTGCCGTCCACTACACTTGCAAAAAGGGTAATTTACAACATAAGGCCTCATCTTTATAAAAACATATCCATTTGATCACTCAATTAAATAAAAGGCTACTTTTACCACTTATGCGATATAGTCCTTTTTCTTAAATTAAACACACAAATAGACAAATTAACTCACGAAACTTTAACACATGCTCAATCATATAACATAGGTACCAAATATAATATTAAAATATTTTACTGACTCATATTTGTGGTCCTGAAACCACTGTTTCGATTAGGGTAAAAAATTAGGCTGTTACAAAACTGATGGTTACTGAGCCCTGTTTAAACCGTATGAATTCGTAGAATACGAGTGACATCTCACTAGGGTTATCGTTTTGGTCGAGCTCCTGAATTTGTTGTGGACTCACCACAGCTTGTATGAGCTTACCTATATATCAGCTCGTAAGAGCTTACTGTTTTCAGCTTGTTAAAGCTTACTTTTTTAGCTCAATAGAGCTTACTGTCCATCAGCTCAGAAAGAGCTTACTGATCATAGTTTGAAAGAGCGAAAATGATAATGAATTGATGGATTACTGATGTGTATAACCCGAGTGTCCTTTGAAGTTCTAATGGGTTCAACGGACATAAATATTGTTTATACAGATGAGTACTGTTAAGGAATGAATTATTGATTATATGATCGAGAGTGAAATGTTGAATATGATGTACATGATATATGAATTCGGTATGATATAATGTATTGAGTATTAAGATTGAGATAATGGAAGATTACACGTATTTATGTGACTAACTTGTTGATGAATGCTTGTGTTAGGCATTTGGAAATTTAATTGAGTTTACATTACTTGTTGTCTTGATTATGTAAGAATGGTAAGTTTAATTCTAAATTATGCGGGCTTACTAAGCTATAAACCTTAATCTGTTTCTTTTCCGTGTATTATAGAGGTTTGATAGCTCACTCGATTAGGATAAAGTCAGAGTTACGCATCACACTATCCAGTTGTCGATTGATACTTATGAATTAGTGAATATTTGTAAATATGGCATGTATAGGCTAGTTATAAGAATGATAGTTAAGGTTACTTGAGATATTAATGTTGGTACATGTTATGGTATGAGTTGAGGCCATGTGATTTGGCTTAACTTGGTATAGTATTTTGGTTGTGTTTAATTACTCAAAAATGGTATGTTTTGGCTAGTAATAGATGGAATGAAAATATGCAAATGTTATCTTGATACGTGGTTAGTATATGAATGGGAAATGTATGTGATTTATTAGGCATTTGAATTCCATGTTGAATGGGAGTAATATGTGTATGAAATGTTATGTATTAGCTGCCAATTGAGTTGTAAAATGTTGCAATTTATGCTTGTGTATGCATGTAAAAATAGGGTGGCAAAATGGCTAAACAAATGGCCTATTTTTGTCCACACGGGTAGAGACACGGGCGTATGTCTCAGCCGTGTGCGAAACACGGTCATATTACACAACCGCTTATCCCCTGGGGTTGATATTAAATTAAAGTCAGTATGCTCCACACGGTCTCACACACGGGCATGTGACTGGCTGTGTGGTACAAGTCAGTATACCCCCTAAATGGCACACGGCCTAGCACACGGGCGTGTGGCTTGACCGTGTTGCATAAGTCAATATACCTTACAGTTTTGGCACGGCCTAGTACACGGCCTGGCACACGGGCGTGTGTGGCCATTTTGAAGGGCACACAGGCTAGACAGATGGCCGTGTGGTCGGCCGTGTGGTCAGCCGTGTGACCCAAGTCAGTATGTATGCCTATTTTCACACAGCCTGAGACACGGGCATGTCTGGAGCCGTGTAAGGCACACGGCCTGTTCAAACGGGGCGTGTGACCCCTGTATAGATGAAAAATTTCTAAGTTTTCCAAAAAATTTGTATGTTATCAGTTTAGTCCCAAACCACTTTTAAAGCATATTTAAGGCCTTGTAGGCTTTTATAAGGGACAATATGATTGTGTTGAATGGTATTTGAGTATGAATGCATAAATGTATGAGCATTGTATGTTAAATAATGTGTAATGATCAGTAATACCACCTAACCCTACTCTAGTGACGGATACGAGTTAGGGGTGTTACATGTACAACACCAAGGTCGATGTCAACGAACACTCCGAGTTCATTGACGACATCACCGATGAAAAACTAGACCTGTTGGTGAAAGACTTGTGTGTCGAGGGAGCAGTGTGGACGGGTTCTCACCAAAAGAATTATACAATCCTGATGCTACAAGGAAAATATTTGGTTTTATTTTGTCAACTGCAGACTAAAGCCCTCTACTCACAACACCACAGTCACCCTCGACAGAATGTGTCTGATACATTCTATAGCTAAGGGCAGAAAAATTAACGTAGGCGTAATATTTCACCAAGAAATTGCTGACTACACCGCAAGGCGGTCTAGGACATTGGTTTTCCCATCACTGATGATGTTATTGTGCCAGCAAGGAGGAATTGTGCCCCGTGCTGGTGACGAAGTCTTGGAAAATAAAAGACCAATTAATGAAGCTTCTATAGAAAGAATGACTCATGGCAAGGACATGTCGATACTGAGGGAGGCGAAAACTAATAAGACAAGAAAGGGCAAAGCCAGAGCTGACAGCAAAGGAACAAACCTAAATGCAAAGACATCATTATAGCACAAACTGAAGGATGTCGAAGAAATGGTAAATTCTATCAACAACAGGCAGATCAGGCTTGTAGCTATAGTAGAAGATATAGAGAAATCCAAAAAAATTTTTTATGTTTATACCAGAGCCTGGAACTGTAACGCCCCATTTTTCTTTAAATTCGACTTTTGTAATTTTGACATGTATGAGTGTCTGCTTTAGTGGTTATGGATTCTGGGTGTGTGTGGGAGGTCCCAAGTTCAAGTCTCAACCTGAGTAAATTTTGGTATTTTTATGAGTAAAGCCCAAACTCTGGTTGGTAGGCTTATAAGTTAAAGTGTGTAAGTAACTAACAGAATTGGCCTGCTGGTCGTGGTTAGGTGGAGTGTTGGTTAGGTTTGAGGTCTTGAGTTCGAATCCCTGTGCGAACACAGGATTTATTTTTGCTACTTGTGCCGTGTAAAGAGGTTGAGATGGACTGAAATTCTGATAGTGGAGAGGTTGATGGAGATAATTAAGGAGATTTGAATAGAGGAGTGGAGCAGTGGAAATGTGCAAGTGTACACAATCACAACAAGTAATAAAGTGACAAGTAAATGTCGAGTTATCGTACCCACAGGGACTGTAAAAGAATTATTTATAAAAATGATTTCAAACACTTTGGTGAAGGAAAAGTATTTGGATTTAAGAAATATTTAAAAACTAAAAGAAAAAGTAAAATAAAATAAAATAAAGTTCTAATGCACGATTTCAAAAGCTGATTTTAATCAAGATGATATAATTGTGTTGGATTAATTACATTTCTTACCTTAGAATTATTAAACTTATTCTTATACTTGTTACGAATAAATCACGACAACTCGGTAATTTGCTAACTTATAAACATATTTACAAATAAAAAATCCATTCATCTCTTGTACATATTCTTATATCAATTCGACCGATAAAACATATTTATAAAAGTAAACATGTTATTGCGCATACATACTTATTAAATTAAACAATCTCTCACATATTCCTATGTCGATTCAAATGATTAATTCAACCTAATAAGCATATAAAAGATTATGTGAGGTAACGAAGTATCCTTACCTTGAAACAGTTTAATCACAATAATCTTGCATGTTATGCAAGGCATATGTATTGCCAAATACAATGCTAATTTAATCTTCAGCTACCTTAGAAGAATTAAACATGCATTGACTAAGTACTGTGTCCATTAATTAAAATTTCAATGTGTTTAAATAATTAATTCTTTAGTTATTTAAATAATTATAATGCCAGAATAACTTAAGCATTATTTTACTTAATCAAGCATTTTACCGAGACCTATAACAACATAAACACAATTTTAATAATTTAAAAGGACGACATGCAATCAACCCAACACGAATTAAATTCAAGCTAAGCTGATTAAATTAACCATTCCAATAGCATAAATATTCATAAACATGTTTGTCAAAACAACAACGAAATTTAAAGAGATAGGGAACAAGAAGCAAATCCGGTGTTTCTCCGTGGCTTGACTAATTGCTCCGTTATTCGTCCTTCGTTGTCCTCGGCTATCAAGGTGGCTTATGAACACTCTAATTGCTACTCAATGATGGCTGAAGAAGACCCCTTTCCCAAGGGGAGAAATCGGCACAAGAACAAGGAACTTTGAATGGGAAAATGAGAGAAAAAGTGAGAGAGGAGAGAAGAGTTGTGAGAGAAGAGATGTGAATGAGGGATGAGGGATGCCTTGAATGATCAGCCAAGGGGGGGTTTTTATAGCTGAATGTGGCAGCTTAAATTTTATAAAAATAGCAGCCAAAGAGCCACACCTTGGCTGGCAACCTATATTGCAAAGTTGATGGCTTCAACTTTGCTAAATATGGCTTGGGGCAAATCTACAAAGCCACTAATTGTGGAGGGGGTTGAATGCAACTTTGACAAGTCTTCAAGGGCCTCTTTGCAAGCCTAATTAATCAGCTAATAAGCTGATTTGGGTCAGCATATGGATAGTTTTGGGCAGCCCAATTGGTGGCTGGTTCTGAAACACCCCAAACCCAGCCCACGAGCCTCTACCGGATCTGGTATGTTCCTTGAGTAAAACAGTTCAAAGCTTGGTTGTTATTTTGAAAAATATGGGTCATTTTGAAGAAAAATTGATTTATGTTGAGTTTAAATTGAAAACAGTGTTTTTGCTTGAAGTTTGGATTTTATAAAACCTTATTTTCATATTTTAAATCTAAAAGTTCAAAAAGAATTGCCGAGTTGATTTAGAGCTCACTTTTAGATCAAAAATCATTTGTGCTTATGTGTCAAAACATTTAAGAATTTATTTTTAGGAAAAGACATTTAATCTTGATTTAATAATAATCGTATCTTAAATCAAATAAACATGCATGCATAAAACAGTTAATAGAAATGGCCTTATTACAACTGAAAAATACAAAATAAATCCCGAATAATGAGATAATAGGAAAACGCAAATTCAACTAATTGAAATCCCGAAAATGCTCAGCATGGCCACCACATAGTCTCCGCTGACCCGGTCCATCTACTGGGTGTCACCTGAAAAGATATCCCACAACGGGGTGAGTCAAACAGACTCAGTGTATAACAACCAACACTAGGTCCCAAACGATTTAGGCATATCAGATCATACATAGACATATAGCAAATATAAATAATGATGCAATCCCGAACCCAAACCTAAGTAACCATCCGCTACACATCACCCGTACCTGCCATCACACCGTGGGGATTACTAAATCGACCCTTCATCCGCTACACATCATCGAAAGCGTCGGCTGCATTTACTAGCACATCGCCCTTATAAATTTGTGGCATAGCCACCAGATAATATTTTGTAGTCACCACATTCAGATTATGTGACATGAGTCACCAGGTATTGTGGTAAAAACCACCAGACCACTTCCCCTTTAATAATCACCCGTATGCCCATGCACATTAAAACATGCATAAATCATGCCATATTCCTTATTCTGTATTCATATCAATATTCACATACGTGCCATATACCAAATGTTCATAACATTTATTAATATAATGTTAAGATTACGTACCTGAGTATTTTGTACCATTACATGGTACCTTTGCCCACTTTTCATATTATTATAACATACACATAATATTAGAACCATAAATCTATCGGGAAATAGTGTAGGGCTACACACCTAGTTACTAATGTTTTCACTGAATCCCGAAAAGGTCTACCGAACAAGTTGTACTCCTCCCTAAGCAGTTAAAGTTAGAATCGGCCACTCCATAATCACTAAATAAGGCCTTCGTCGAATATGCATATTCACTTACCTTGTGGATCTAAATCCCGAAAACACCACTTGGCTATGGAGATGTTGAAATCCCTATACACTTATGTTAGATCCGATTTTCAATCACTCAATGAACTTAATAAGTGGCCTTCGGCCTAAACCATACTTTACTTACCTTGGATAACCAAATCTCGAATAATCTTCTCTTATAGTCGACTTAGCAGAACTCCCGAAACCCTCCTTTAAAGTTTCGGCCAAGAACATGAATAGGATTAGAGTCTGGATTTTGGCTAAAAGAAAAGAAATAAAGCGGCGACAATTGGATTCTTACCCTTACTGTTGAAATCGACTACACCTTCACTTGAACCCACAGAGATATTCGGCTATGGCTAGGAAAACTTACTTCTGGCTTTTGGAAAAATCTGTGAGAAGAAAAAGAGAAGAAAAGATGTGATGGAGAGTTTCAATGGGGATTCGGCAATAGTGGTGAGAAGAGGTTCGGCCTAAAGAAAATAGAAAGAAAAGGTGAGAAGAAAAGGTGGTGGATTCGGCTTACCTTAACCGAGTCTTGAAAGAAAAGCAACAAATGGCCCTAAGGGTCTATGAAGAATTCGGCCAAGATCTAAATGGGTGAGAACGAATAAACTTTGGTGTGGTTCACTTATGCAAGAAAAGGAATAAAAACTTAGAAGAGAACAATACTAAATTTCGGCAAAAGAAAATGGCCAGAGAGTCACTTGGGTGGCTTTAAACTTTCGGCACTTAACCCTCTTAGCATGACCGATTGCCTTACTTTACTCCCCTCTCTTGAATTCGACTAACACCCAAACTCTAGCTCCTCCTTCCTTTTCTCCTATTTTTCCTCTTTTCTACTCATTTAAAATAATTTAAATAAATCAATAATTATCCATGCCCTTTAGCCGAAATTTTAAAAAAATTTAATCACATTTTAAACTCATCCATCCAGTCTCCCCATGCCGTCCACCTCTGTCTGTCCTTGCTGCAAAAATAAACACTCCTATTTGCTTCCTTTGTGACTCGAACTTAAGCCCTACTCCCTTGCTTGAGGCGTCACTTTCAGAGGCTTTAAATGGCACCTCCTTGCCACTTTACCAAGCCCATTTTTATGTCTAATTTCCCCTACAATCTCTCTTAAGGCCTATCAGGCTTAGCTCCCCTTTAAAGCTTAAAATCTGATATTTTCTAAGGCATTCTCCTATGTTCTAAAGTCCTCAAAATTCATGCAACACAATCAGAACACGCATAGGCATACTACTTCATATAATTAAGCAATAATGTACAGGCCCAAAATCCCGAATATTACAGTTTTACCCCCCTTAAAATAATTTCGACCTCGAAATTACCTGGCTAAAATAGGTGAGGGTATTGCTGTCGCATTGCTTCTTCTGGCTCCCACGATGCTTCTTCCGATCCATGATTACGCCATAACACTTTAACTAGAGGAACTGACTTCCTCCGTAACACTTTCACATCTTGTTCCAAAATCTGAATCGGCTCCTCCTCGTAGGACAAATCAGATCTCAGTTCTACCTCCTCAACTGGCACTATGTGAGATGGATCTGATCGATAACGACATAGCATAGAAACATGGAATACGTCGTGCATTTGCTTCAGCTTCGAAGGCAGCTCTAATTGGTATGCTACTGGACCAACTCGCTTCAACACCCGATAAGGTCTATAAACCTTGGGCTTAACTTCCCTTTGCGACCAAATCTCATCACCTTCTTCCAAGGTGAAACTTTAAGAAACACTTGATCTCCCACATCAAATTTTATTTCCTTTCGCTTAAGATCTGCGTACGACTTCTGCCTATCAGATGCCTCCTTTAACCGTGCCCGAATTACCTCAACCTTCTCCTCAGATTCTGCCACAATCTCTGGACCCAAAACTCAACGTTCTCCTAATTCTGTCCAACACGTAAGAGTGCGACATACGGCCCATCTGGACGCTTCATATGGTGCCATCCGAATACTCGCGATGATATTTTGTTATTATATGCGAATTCCGCTAAAGGCAAATAGTCTTCCCAACTTCCTCTGAAATCTATCACACAGCCCCTCAGCATATCCTCTAACACTTGAATTACTCGTTCAGACTGGCCGTCCGACTGCGGATTAAATGCCGTAGAGAAATCCAATCTGGTACCTAAGGCTTGATGTAGTGCCTTCCAAAACCGAGACATAAACCTTGGATCCCTATCTAAAATAATCGATACCGGAACTCCATGCAACCTTACAATTTCCGCCACATACAACTTCGCCAACTTCTGCAAAGAATAATCAACCCGCACTGGAATGAAATGCGCGGACTTTGTCAATCGATCCACTATCACCCATACCGAGTCCTTCTTAGTAGGCGTGAGGGGAAGCCCACTAACGAAGTCCATGGTGATTCTCTCCCACTTCCACTACAGAATCTTTATTGGCTGAAGCAATCCTGACGGAACTTGGTGTTCAGCTTTAACTTGCTGACACGTTAGGCACTTCCCTACAAACTCGGTAACTTCCCGCTTAAGACCAGGCCACCAAAACTGTTCCCTTAGATCTCTGTACAACTTACTACCTCCAGGATGCATAGCATAAGGGCTACTATGTGATTCCTGAAGAATCCTTTGCCTTAACTCCTTGTTCTTTGGCATGCAGACCTTACCCTTGAAACACAATAGTCCCTCGTCATTAATACCATAATCTTCCAACTCCCTATTCTGTACTTGCCGTAACTTAGCACTTAGATCCTCATCTGCCAACTGTCCTTCTTTCACCTCATTTAACCACGTCAGCTTAACTTGCAACTCTGCCAGCAAACTTCCATCGTCATACAAGCTCAGATGTGCAAACATCACCCTCAGATCCGACACTACTTTCCGACTTAGGGCATCTGCCACTACATTCGCCTTGCCGGGTGATACTCTATAGAACAATCGTAGTCCTTCAATAATTCCACCTACCTTCACTGTCTCAAATTCAACTCCTTCTGAGTCAACAAATACTTAAGGCTTTTGTGGTCTGTGTAGATCACTGGCTTTTCTCCATATAAATAATGCCTCTATACCTTAAGAGCAAAGACTACTGCCACCAATTCCAAGTCATACGTCGGGTAGTTAACCTCGTGTGGCCTTAATTGCCGAGACGCATAAGTGACTACTTTCCCGTCTTGCATCAATACGCATCCCAACCCTGTGTGAGAAGCGTCACAATACACCACGAAATCTTTTCCTACCTCAGGCTGAATCAAAACCGGAGCTTCAGTCAAAACCCTCTTAAGCTTGTCGAAGCTCTCCTGTTGCTTATTTGTCCATACGAAAGGTACTTCCTGTCTCAACAACTTTGTCAAAGGTGCGGCTATTGATGAGAACCTTTCTATAAACCTTCTGTAGTAGCCTGCCAATCCCAAGAAACTACGAACCTCGGCCACAGACTTAGGTGGTTTCCAATCTAGTACTGCCTCAATCTTCTTAGGATCCACCCTTATTCCTTCTGCAGACACCACATGCCCTAAGAATGCGACCTCTTTCAGCCAAAATTCACACTTGCTGAATTTGGCATAGAGCTTCTTCTCCCTTAACACTTGCAACACAATCCGGAGATGCTCATCATGTTCCTCCGCAGACTTGTAATATACTAGGATGTCATCAATGAATACAACGACGAACCGATCCAAGTAGGGTTGAAAGACCTAGTTCATCATATCCATGAATGCGGCTGGGGCGTTTGTCAATCCGAACGGCATTACTAGGAACTCATAATACCCATATCTTGTCCGGAAAGCTGTCTTATGGATATCCGCTTCCTTCACCTTAAGCTGATGATATCCAGACCTTAGGTCTATCTTTGAGAATACTGCTACCCCCTTAAGCTGATCGAACAAGTCGTCTATCCTTGGCAAAGGGTACTTGTTCTTGATGGTCAGCTTATTCAACTGAAAATAATCTATGCACATATGCATAGTTCCGTCCTTCTTCTTCATAAACAAGACCAGTGTTCCCCATAGAGACACACTGGGTTGAATAAACCGACGATCAAGCAACTCTTGAATTTGAGCCTTGAGCTCAACCAACTCATTCGGTGCCATTCTGTACGGGGCAATTGACACGGGAGATTTGTGCACGAGCAAAGCAAATCAATTCGAACTCCACCTCACGTCAGGGGTATTCTGTAACTCTTAGGAAAAACATCTACAAACTCTCTTACTGTTCTAACTCCACTAACTCCCCCTTCTTTTGCATCCAACGCACTAACGAAGGCAAAAAATGCCTTGCACCCCTTCCGAACCATCTTATCAGCCTTTAAAGCAGAGACTACGTTAGACAAGTAGTTTCTTCTTTCTCCTATCATAATTATCGCCTCATCCTCCAACGTCCTTAACTCCATTCGCTTAGCTACACAATCCAATATAGCCCGATGTTCCACTAGCCAGTCCATGCCAAGAATGAGATCAAATTCTCCGAAAGGTAGTTCCATTAAGTTGGCAGGAAATACCACTCCCTGAAGCTCTAGCGGTACACTTCGAAATATCTTATTCACCACTACAGCTTGACCTAATGGGCTCACTACAGTCATCTCTCTATCAGACAGTTCAGAGGCTATGCCTAGTGTTTCAACTACACTACATGCAACATAAGAGTGGGTAGAGCCAACATCAATCAAAGCAAAATAAGGCTTGCCAGCTATAAGGAACGTACCGGTTATGACGTCCGGTGCGTCTCCATCCTCCCTCCGGTGAACTGCATATACCAGACCCGGCTGCCTTACCTCTATTTTACCAACACCTCTACCAGGTGTTCCACGTCCTCTTCCAGAACCATTACCTCTACCAATCGGACCACGACCTCGCTGAGGCTGCTGTCCACCTTTTCCAGCCTGGTTAAAACCCTGACCTGTTGGTCGACTCCCGTCTATCTTTATAGGACAGTCCTTAATCATGTGTTCTTTAGACCCACACGTGAAACATCCCTCGGTTTTCTTCCAACACTCTCCTAGATGCATCTTTCCACATTGAGCACAAGTACAATACTACCCTCCTGAAACAACCTGCTGACCTCGCGGCCCATCAACTCTAGGCCTCTTTTGTACATTCCCAGATGGCCCTGACGATCCAAAACCTCTCTTTTGCCTATTCCGGTCCGTATTCTGCCTTATAGAGTCCTTAATCCCTTCGGCAACCTTAGCCTTTTCTACCAACACAGCAAACTCCCGCTCCTGCTGTGGAGCTATTAACAACCTCAGGTCATCCCTCAGTCCGTCTTCAAACCGGACACATCGTTCATGCTCCGTAGCCACTATCCCTCGAGCATACCGGCTCAACCTTAAGAATTCAGCCTCATATTCCACTACAGACTTGTTCCCTTGAACCAGCCCCAGAAATGCCTTCCTCTGTGTATCACTATAACTAGTACCAACATACTTCTTCTGATACGCGGCCTTAACCTACTCCCAAGTGAGATCCTCGGCTGTGGCACCATCCCAAACTGTGAGCCACGATTGATATGCCTCATCACAAAGTAGCGACACCATTCCTTTCTGTTTCTCCTCAGCATTCAAATCCAGCTCATCCATAATTTGCTCTCCAACCAATACTCAGCCGTACTGGGTGCCACTCCAGGTACACCACGAAACACTTCAGCTCCATTAGCTCGGAGTCGCTCGGGTACAGATTTCTGAGCTCCCATACCTCCACCTGCTCCAGCCATCATCTCAAGAACTCGCAAAGACCGCCGCGATCATCGCATCATCCCCGTCTGGTCTTGCTGCTCAACACCAACAGCTGGTGGTGGGGGTGATGGTGGTACCTCATTCTCAGACCCTTGACCCGATCTAACAGGTTCCGTTACGGTCATTCTGCCTCTACCACGTCCTCGCACATTACGACCACGTCCCCTAGAATTCATTTGTACGATCGCGCTTTAATCTAGTTTAAGAAATTTTATGCATTAGTATTTCGTTCCACTGATTATCCGCGAACAATTTTATGAAAAGAAGTCTTTTAAAAGTAGTTCTTTCGATCAATCAAAGTTTTCGTTTCAAGTTTTCTACCCTACTTCAGAGAAACACATCCATTCAGTAGTATCTACACACACATCCACCATTCGAATATTTATGTCTATTCCTATCCCAGAGGTATTTTCGTAATTTGTCCTACAAGGGCATTTTGGTAATAAATTGGGGTCAATTTGAAAATCTTCATAATTCAAGGCACTCTGAAATTTTCAAAACTCGAGGGTATTTTGAAAGTTTTCCCAAATCAAAGGTATTGCAGAAATTTTAGAGATCGAGGTTATTTTGGTAATTTTGTAAGTCAGGGGTAATTTAGTAAATTTTCCAAATCAGGGTATCTTAATATTTTGCAAAATAGGGGTTTCTGGTATTTTGAAGAATATCTTAGTAAAAGTCGAGGGTAGTATGGTAAGTTTTTTTCAAACCAAGAGCATTTTAGTAATTTCACGACCAAGGGTATTTAAGTAATTTCGTAAATCGAGATTATTTTGGATAAATTTTCAAAATAAATTTTTTTTCAAACCAAAGGGGTAATTTGGTGATTTTAAAACTGAGGTTTTTATAAAACGGTATGGCTAGTCCATTTCGGGTTTTAATTATTGAGTTTAGCCTGTGAATGAGTCCTCTTGGTTAGGGTGAACCGTCACTACGCGCCAGGTAAGATTCGAGCGAAGAGGAGGTGAGTCACTAGGACTGCTTAAATACCAGGCTCTTCCTGAATCCAATGCTAGACATGCGCACAATAGTTGCCACACCCTAACTCGGCGACTTAGTCACAGGTTTGTTTAACTAGGCATTAAAGTTTTATGTAATTCTTATATTGGGGTAAACTAATCCTAGTGTTCAATAACCTAATATACTAATCTACGTTCCCGTTATTCTCACATACAGATCATACAATAATTCACCCAACAGTTAGAGGTACTTACCTGGTGGACTTGGGGTCGGAGACTCTGGTGCCATGCCAGAGTTTAAAACTTATTTGGGCTCAATTTTTGAAAATATCGTGGGCTTTAAACCCAAGGTCGAGAGTTTAAAACTGGGCTCTGATACCAAGCTGAAACACCCCAAACTCGGCCCACGAGCCTCGACCGGATCTGGTATGTTCCTTGAGTAAAACAGTTCAAAACTTATTTGTTATTTTGAAAATTTTGGGTCATTTTGAAGAAAAATTGATTTATGTTGAGTTTAAATTGAAAACAGTGTTTTTGCTTAAAGTTTGGATTTTATAAAACCTTATTTTCATATTTTAAATCTATAAGTTAAAAGAATTGCCGAGTTGATTTAGAGCTCACTTTTAGATCAAAAATCATTTGTGTTTATGTGTCAAAACATTTAAGAATTTATTTTTAAGAAAAGACATTTAATCTTGATTTAATAATAATCGTATCTTAAATCAAATAAACATGCATGCATAAAACAGTTAATAGAAATGGCCTTATTACAACTGAAAAATACCAAATAAATCCCGAATAATGAGATAATAAGAAAACGCAAATTCAACTAATTGAAATCCCGAAAATGCTCAGCATGGCCACCACATAGTCTCCGCTGACCCGGTCCATCTCCTGAGTGTCACCTGAAAAGATATCCCACAACGGGGTGAGTCAAACAGACTCAGTGTATAACAACCAACACTAGGTCCCAAACGATTTAGGCATATCAGATCATACATAGACATATAGCAAATATAAATAATGATGCAATCCTGAACCCAATCCTACGAAACCATCCGGTACACATCACCCGTACCTGCCATCACACTGTGGGGATTACTAAATCGACCCTCCATCCGCTACACATCATCGAAGGCAGTCGCTGCAGACGACTAGCACATCGCCCTTATAAATTTGTGGCATAGCCACCAGATAATATTTTGTGACATAGTCACCACATTCAGATTATGTGACATGAATCACCAGGTATTGTGGTAAAAACCACCAGATCACTTCCCCTTTAATAATCACCATATGCCCATGCACATTAAAACATGCATAAATCATGCCATATTCCTTATTCTGTATTCATATCAGTATTCGCATACGTGTCATATTCCAAATGTTCATAACATTTATTAATATAATGTTAAGATTACGTACCTGAGTACTTTGTACCATACATGGTACCTTTGCCCACTTTTCATATTATTATAACATACACATAATATTAGAACCATAAATCTATCGGGAGATAGTGTAAGGCTACACACCTGGTTACTAATGTTTTCACTGAATCCCGGAAAGGTCTACAGAACAAGTTGTACTCCTCCCTAAACAGTTAAAGTTAGAATCGGCCACTCTAAAATCACTAAATAGGGCCTTGGCCGAATATGCATATTCACTTACCTTGTGGATCTAAATCCCGAAAACACCACTTGGCTATGGAGATGTCGAAATCCCTATACACTTATGCTAGATCCGATTTTCAATCACTTAATGAACTTAATAAGTGGCCTTCGACCTAAACCATACTTTACTTACCTTGGATAACCAAATCTCGAATAATCTTCTCTTATAATCGACTTAGCAGAACTCCCGAAACCCTCCTTCAAAGTTTCGGCCAAGAACATTAATAGGATTAGACTCTAGATTTCGGCCAAAAGAAAAAAATAAACCGGCGACAATTGAATCCTTACCCTTACTGTTGAAATCGACTACACCTTCACTTGAACCCACAGAGATATTCGGCTATGGCTAGGAAAACTTACTTCCTACTTTTGGAAAAATCTGTGAGAAGAAAAAGAGAAGAAAAGATGTGATGGAGAGTTTCAATGGGGATTCGGCAATAGTGGTGTCTTGCTTTAAACAATTTCAGCAATGATGAATCTTTGGGAGGGAGAGGTTCGGCCTAGAGAAAATAGAAAGAAAAGGTGAGAAGAGGAGGTGGTGGATTCGGCTTACCTTAACTGAGTCTTGAAAGAAAAGCAACAAATGGCGCTAAGGGTCTATGAAGAATTCGGCCAAGATCTAAATGGGTGAGAAAGAATAAACTTTGGTGTGGTTCACTTATGGAAGAAAAACAATAAAAACTTAGAAGAGAACGATACTAAATTTCGGCAAAAGAAAATGGCCAGAAAGTCACTTGGATGGCTTTAAACTTTTGGCACTTAACCCTCTTAGCATAACCGATTGCCTTACTTTACTCCCCTCTCTTGAATTCGGCTAACACCCAAACTCTAGCTCCTCCTTCCTTTTCTCCTATTTTTCCTCTTTTCTACTCATTTAAAATAATTTAAATAAATCAATAATTATCCATGCCCTTTAGCTGAAATTTTAAAAGAATTTAATCACATTTTAAACTCATCCATCCAGTCTCCCCATCCCGTCCACCTCTGTCTCTCCTTGCTGCAAAAATAAACACTCCTATTTGTTTCCCTTGTGACTCGAACCTAAGCCCTACTCCCTTGCTTGAGGCGTCACCTTCAGAGGATTTAAGTGGCGTCTCCTTGCCACTTTACCAAGCCCATTTTTGTGTCTAATTTCCCCTACAATCTCTCTTAAGGCTTATCAGGCTTAGCTCCCCTTTAAAGGTTAAAATCTGATATTTTCTAAGGCATTCTCCTATGTTCTAAAGTCCTCAAAATTCATTCAACACAATCAGAACACACATTGGCATGCTACTTCATACAATTAAGCAATAATGTACAGGCCCAAAATCCCGGATATTACAGGTTCGGTTCACTCAATTCGGTTCAACCAGTGTGGTTTAACTAGACCCTTTTTTCATAATTAATTAATAATAATTTATTTAGCCCAAATTAAATTGGGAATAAATTAAAATTAATTATATTATGGTTTAATATTCATAATCGGACTGTCTTGGGCTGAAAATAAATTTGCCTCGATACTTGAAATTGCTTCTCGGTTTTATTCTTCGAGTAGTGTCTGTCGAGCCAATTTTCGCCTTTTGCGCGAATCTGTCGAAAATAGTCAAAATAAATCAAAATTAACTATAAAATTAAATCAAATTCATCATGTTCATATTTTTAACACAATTTAATTATTTTATAATATTTAATTATTTTTTGACAAGAATTTAACCAAAATAGCATGATTTTAAGTTAAAAAGGGCATGTGAAAACATGTAAATTTTCGTGTTTCCAAGGAGTTATCATAATTTTTTTCCATTCTGATTACTTTTCTATTTTTAGGTTTTTCCACTTTGTTTCCCAAAATTTTCTCATGTTCTTTTTGACGTTTTCAGCCAAATTCCCTGCCGAAATTCTACTGTTTTTTCCCCTCTCTTATTTCGGTTCGCCTTCCGTTCAACCGTGTCTGTTATATATAGTCAGGAATCGCGATTGGCAAGTGGTTTTTCTATAGTCTTAGTGTTATTTTTGATTAAACGGTTAATGGATGAATCGTTTTGCTCACGTTTAGGTACTACTCGAAGGCTTTAATCGGGTTCTCTGTTGCAAGACACTATCTCTTGCTCGTTAAAGGTAAGGTTGTCGATAAGTTACGGGAAATTTTTTGTCATAACAACTTGGATTAAGTGACTGAAATTGGGTTTTCAATTGCCGAATATAGGTTTTGGATTGTTTGGGAGTGTTAACACATCAAAATCGAACCAGGTGTGTACCTGGAAGAGCAAAAAATGAGGTTTCGGCAAAAGCCAAAAACCTTACTGTCGACTCCACACGGGCGTGTGGTCGCCCATGTGGTAGGCCGTGTGTAAGACTGTAAGTCACCACACGACCGTGTGATCGACAGGCCCGGCTATGCGAGGCCGTATATGAGACAGAAGCTTGACCAATTGGGTTGTGTGGGCCGCACAGACGTGCGGACCCATACGGGTGAACCACACGGGCGTGTGGGACGGCCAAGGCCAATTTGGGTCGTGTGGGCCACAAGGGCGTGTCGGCCCACACGGGCAGGCCAGATGGGCATGTAAACCCATATTTCTGAAATGTTCTGTAAGGTTACACGGGTCGGCCCAGTCGACTGTGGACCTACTATAGGGTCGGTAAGAAATACTTAGACCCCTAACTGAATGATCTGTCTGTCTGATTTCTATATTAAGCATGTATACTGAATTGAATATATATGAGTTTAGTTGCATAATAGCATGTCATACTTGTATTTTGCATTGCATCGGGGTGGGTTGATTATGATTGGAGGAAGTATCTGAAAGGCTCTGGAGCCTGTTATCTGGCAGCTTAGTAGCAAATTTTTGATTATGTGCTGCATTTGGTACAACCTGGTGTGTAGGGCTGGGTACGTTGATTTTATCCCCACATGGTATGTAGGGTTGGACGGAGTTGGTGTCTAGAGTCTAGTGGGTAGAACTCTGTTTTCTGCATATTCTGTCTGAAATGGGCTAAGGCCTTGAAATATGTCTGATTCTGTATCTGAGTAGGCTAGGGTCCACACCGTTTCTGTAATGGGCTGAAACCCAAACTATGGAATGATGCCTGTTATCTTATATTACTGTGTGTATGTTTTCTGTAGGGAGTACACACTGAGTTTGTGAAAACTCACCCTTTTTTGTTTAATTTGTTCAGGTAATCCCCAGCAGCAGACGGGTCTGTGCAGCGAAGGACTCGGCAGTGACCACAATTTTGGGCACTTATTTACTGTTTATTTTAATTATGATTTGGTAATATTTGGTTAAATTTTTATGGAACAAGGCCTTTCGGATTTTTGTTTAAAATTTGAGATTTTTATTTTCTAAACTGCTAGCAGTAGGATAAGACGTGAGTTTTCAAAATAAACAAATGTTTCATTAAAATATGTACGACTTTGCAAATCGTTTTAAAAGCTTCCACAACGTATAAAAATTTTGAAAAGGGATAATGAAAGAACAAACAACACTTTTTTGACGGTAGCCTAGGATATCAAGAATGGTGTTATTGTAATTACGTTTCCTAAAGCTCTATCATGTGACATTGCCAGATTCGGCCATAACATTTAGGTCGGATTTGGGGTGTTACAAGAACAGTTCTATTATAGCTACATTAGGAAAATTGAGCCCATCCCTACTACCAGAATTCTCAGTGTTTCCACCAATCATTCGAAATTATGACCTCTCTTCCTTGGATGATAACTTAGAAGACCAAAATAGATCAGTGGCATCCCTACCCATTTTGCAGGTCTCTGATAATGTGAAAGAAGAGGAATCCAGGGACATTGAAGAATGCCTGCGAAAGATTAATATCTTATTCGAGGATGATATTTTTGCTGATCAAAAGGATACTGTTATTGAGAAGGAAGTTGCTATTGTAGAAGAGGAAGTTGTTGCTGAAGAAGAAGAAGTTACTAAAAATGAGAAAGAAAAAGAAGAAGAAGAAGATTTTGTTGAGAAGACTATCACCGCACCCGAGTTTGGGCGTGTAAATATTGGTAATTTAGAGCGAGCTGGAGCTAGGCGAAGAAAGTTGCTGAGGTACCCAGTGAGGAGCAATGAAATTCATTGGCAATAGTAGTCTACACTGGACCAGTCCAGGTGGTGTCTCCTACACAGGAAGTAGCTGATGATATCGGGGCAGAGCTGGGAACTGAGGAGCAATTTGAAGATCGTGCAAAGCCTAAAGAAAAAAAAGGAAGCACTCTAAGGATAAGAAACAAAAGAAGGAGGAGAAAGAAACATCATACAGCCACATTGACGGCTGCGGATAATTGAGATAGTTTATTTTAAGCTTTAGTTGTAGTATTTCATGCATTGCATGTAGCTGTAAGTTTTATTTTGATAAGTATACATTGTTATTGCATTTTTTTTATTATCATTACATTTTCATGTTAGTGCATTGGGGACAACGCAAACTTTATGTTTGGGGGAATACACATGGGGCTTGGAAATGCACCCACATTTCAAATTTTTTCTTTCGATAATAAAGCATGCAAGGTTTAATTATAGTTAATGAAAATTGTTTGAAAATTTATATTACATTCGATGCTTAATTCTTGAATCATGTGAATAATCAATGAATGAGTTGGATAAGTTTGACAGAAGGTTGTAGCTTCAATTCTTTGATGAATGGATTAGATTGTATTAATAGTGGATGACTGCTATCATTCCTTAAATCTTGAATAAAATTGCTTTGTACAGCTATTTATATATGTATATATAGTTATAAATTAGACACTCCAAAGTGGGTGTAGTATGGAATGTTAAAAAGTGAACACTCCAATACAAGCGTTAGAAAAATCAATCTGGCCAAAGGCTGTTGCTGCATGAGTGTGTGTCGACGCAATTACATACTCCCTGGGGGTTTGTTGTACCCCATTGTTACTTCTCAGGAGCAAGGTTACAGTAATGCAACGATATCCCTTATTCCGAAAAAAATGTAAATATATAATATATAAATACTTAGTATTGTATAATAAATGTTGTAATGGTAGATAGAACTTAAGGTTTGAAGCATGATGCTAGCATTGATGAAGTTGCAACCTTATTCATTCATGCTTATGAATTGTTGATCAAATATTCTTTCATCTGAATGTGATCCATCCATTGGGAATTTAAAGAATTCAAGTTGCTAGAATGATCATTTGCCTGAGTAAAATTTTTGTAGGCTTGCTAGTTTCTGTTTTACTCGAGGACAAGTAAAAACTCAAGTTTGGGGGTGAGATAGCACTAGAAAGAACATAGGTTTTCCCCCTTACTTATTGGTTAAATTGTTCCCATTTAGTTATCCTTATGATATATTTTAGCATTTTCAGTTTAGTAAATTGCATTTTATAACTCATTGAATCCTAGCCTATTTTATCCTTAATTTTGCTATCTTTATGCATTAATGTCGCTGCATAAGTGAATTCCAAATTGCATCCCAAATTGTCGTCGCACATGACAGCTATCCAGATAATAATTAAAATTGCGCGATCTGTCTAGTCTGGTATAACCAACTTGTACATACAAGGACAGAATATTTTTGAGGAAAGGACACCTATAATGTTGGAGGAGGGCATAAAAGGTCGACGTGAGAATAAAATGAGAGCTTTTTTTTTTCTGGATCATCATCTTCATCATCCGATCTTGAAGCTTGCGGCCATGTCAACTTAAGCCTCTCATAGGTGAGCCAACGCGAAAACTAGATGCAGACTAGCTTCTGACAAGAAGACCTAAGTGCGAGACAAGAGGGAATAGTGTAACACCCCAAACCCGGCCTAAAGTTCGGGTATCTTAAGGAATAGTTTTTGCAAGACACATCAAATAGTTTCAGTCTCTAAAGTTTGGGTATCTTAAAGCTAACAAACATACTCATTCATGCTATCAATCATTTTAGGCATACATCACCAAATAGTTAGAATCACTTACCTGGGTGGATCGGGTGCCGACGGACTCGGATGCCATATTTCGCTTGAAAAAAAGTTTTCTCCAATTCTCATTGATTTTATAAAATACTGTTGGACCCATTTCACAGCATGAGTGTTTGCAACCTAGGCTCTGATACCAAATTGTAACACCCCAAACTCGGCCTAAACGCTACGTACCGAATCTGGTATGTCACAGGGTTGAGTGAAAACGATTTCCTATCTACTCTAGGAAAAATCATGATATTTTTTTAAAAACCTTTTGATTAAGCGATGTCTCGAAAACCAAGATTTGCTAGCTTGGGAGAAATTTCACAATTTTAATTAAGCAATCATTTATTAGACGAGGTGCGATTTTTTTTAAAAAAACGTTCCTAAGTGAACTCGCATATTCAAAACCCCATTTAAATTTCGTGACTAAAATTTTTCCATAGTGTTAGGCAAAAACACTAAATAAAACCAAATATAAATTTAAAAGGCCTTACTACATCAAAAATTACCCAAATTTAAAGAAAAACCTTAAGCAGTAAAAAGTTCATAAAATATAACATCTTTTATGGCCTCCACGAGTCCACCTCGGCTCTTATATCCACGATCTACTGATTAACTGAAAAGTTTAGGGAAATGGTGAGTCATAGAGACTCAGTGTGTAAAATCATTTAAACACTTAAACTGGCCCACGGCCCACAATCTCGTATTAAACTCATACATGATATCATACAAATTCATGAATGCATTAAGCCCGGCCCAACCTAGTATTTCCATCCTTTACACGCCATCCCGTACCAACCATCACACCGTGAGGATTTCTACAATCAACCCTCCATCCGCTACATGCCGTCTTGACAGTCATACTGTTAGAAAATGTGGCAGAGCCACCGATCACTACGTGACCTTAAAAATCAACTGTGGCATAGCCACTGATCACTATGTAACCTTAACATCAACTGTGGCATGGCCACCGATCACTACGTGACCTCATAAGTAGATGTGGCAGCGCCACCGATCACTATGTGACCTTAAAACAATGTGGTAGAGCCACCGATCACTATGTGACCTTTTCACTTCCCTTTTATCAACATTCCCATATCCCATGCACAACATTTATATCGAAACATGTGTATCATGCTAATAAAAAGGCAATATATCATCACATACAACCAACTCATATCAGGTAATTACAGATATGTACCTGGCACTTCCTGCCTTAACTACAAAGGTATTCCGACTGTATTCACAGCCTTTTGCGGCTTTTCAACCCATAAAAGTAATAATATAATTAAGTAAAGTGTGTTAGGGTTTACACACCTAGTAACACGCAAAACAATACTCTCTACGTCGACACTATCGGTAGCAGAAACAACTGCTATCTGCCTACGACTCTGTTTTGAAGCCGGTCCACACCCCGGTGGCCAATCTCGGACTGCTAACACTGCTCGCTTCTTAAACTTTGAGGCTGGGTTCACGGTCTAACCCCCTTCTTTGCTTGATCGGTAATGGATTCCATCAAAAGATCTCGTCAGATGATACTATAATGAAATATGGTTTGTTAAACCACGATATAGGGTTAAGGTAACGAATACGATAACGAACCTAAACAAAATCTATGGAGAATGTCTTTACCTTGAAATCCCAAAAAGAGAGATATAGGGTTCAGAGATTAACGATTTCCAATTTGCAAATCCCGACGATTTGACTTCCTTCGATTCCCGAAATAGGCGGCCCAAAGAACATAAGAAAATAAGAAGAATATAAGTCCATCCAATGGTCTCACCAAGCCAACTAGCCATTCAGCTTTGGCTTCCAAAAACTGAAATAGAAGATAAAGATATAGAAGAAATCGCCACATACCTTAAATAGGAGATTCAGTTATCACCTAAGAGAATTTGGCACCCGCATGGCAGAAGAGAAGATTTGGCAATACAGGGAAGAAGATGAAAGTGCCGAAAATAAAAGAACTACCAATGGAACTTAGGAGTTTTCGGTTTTAGAAGTGACCAAAAGAAAAGATGAAGAAAAGAAGGCTATGAAGATTTGATTTGTAGAAGAAATCAGAGAAGAGAATATTGGATAAGGGACATTCGACTATAGCATAGAAATGGAGATGAGAATGGGAGTTTAGGGGTTTCGATTTCGGAAAGAATCAAAGAGAGAAAAAGAAATCAGTTGAGGGATGAAAAAGAAATAGAATGAGATGAGAAGATGGTAGGAATGGTAAAGGGGAAGAAGAGTTTTCGGCAAGGCTTAGGTAAGTTTGGCTTTAGCAGGAGATGAAGAAGAGAATGAAAGTGAATGGTAGTTTCGTCTTACACATAGAAAAGGGTTCAAGAAGGAGTAAAATAAAAACCTCAAATGCCGAAATGGAGGAAATTCTCACTTGACTACTAAACACTTTCAAACAAATTTGGCACCTACTAACCCCAAAACCAAAAATGCACTATTTCAAGAACAAATAGCCTATGCTTCCCAAAGTTGAAATTTGGCATACCCTTAGCAAGACAAATAGCCTATTTCCCCCCTCTACTATGAGTTTGAAATTCGGCTGACACCAAGCTCATAATGCTCATCCTTTTCTTTTCTCCTCAAATTCCTCCTGATCACCCGTTTGAAATATTTTGAACACCTCAAAATCCCCTTTTTCCTCTCTGCCATTCATTCAAATTATTTAACTCAGTCCACTCCCCTATCCCGAAGTGTCCCAGTCGAATTCTGCCTCTGCTCTCCCCAACGCCAAAAAGAACTCCCAAAATGAGCTCCTTGTGACTTGAACCTACTCCCTCTCCTCTTCTCTGTGGCGTCACTTACCAGCATCTTAAGTGGCGCCCCCTTGCCACTCTGCCACTCCTTTTCTTATGTCACTCAACCACTATCAGTATCTCTTAGGTCCTATTCTAGCTAACTTCTCCACTAAAGTGCCTAAAAAGAAAATTTTAGCTAGGGCTCCGGCTTTTCCCCGGGCCTTTCCTAGACTCCCATACATCCCAAAACAACACATTAAACAAGGCATACCACCAAACACATCAAATGCATAGCCCCAAAATCGTGATGTTATAGTTCTACCCCCTTAAGAAAATTTCGACCTCGAAATTACCTGGTCAAAAGAGATAAGGGTATTGCTGTCGTATCGCTTCCTCTGGTTCCTACATAGTTTCCTCAGAATCGTGATTACGCCACAAAATCTTAACTAACGGTAC
Organism: Gossypium bickii; assembly: GCA_025503065.1. Taxonomy (NCBI): domain Eukaryota; kingdom Viridiplantae; phylum Streptophyta; class Magnoliopsida; order Malvales; family Malvaceae; genus Gossypium; species Gossypium bickii. The sequence goes on from CP106715.1 coordinate 102,126,139, forward strand.
TGTCTTCTTGCGTAACACTTTGACATCATGATCCAAAATCTGTACTGGTTCCTTTTCAAAGGATAGATCTGGCCTTACTTCGATTTCTTCTACTAACACCACGTGAGATGGATCCGAACGATAGTGTTTTAGCATCGAAACGTGGAACACATCATGAATCTGGCTTAACTCTACAGGTAACTCGAGTTGGTATGCTACTGGTCCCACATGCTTCAATACATGATAAGGCCCAATGAACCTAGGGCTTAGCTTACCCTTCTGTCCAAACCTTAACACTTTCTTCCACAGTGAAACCTTTAAGAACACTTGGTCACCCACTTCAAATTCTATATCCTTGCGCTGTGGATCAGCATAGGATTTTTGCCTGTCCGACGCTTCCTTTAAACGAGTCTGAATTAACATAACCCTATCTTCTGTTTCCGAGACCAATTCTGGACCCAACAACTGACGCTCACCCAATTCTGTCCAACACGTAGGGGTACGACACTTCCGACCATATAACGCCTCAGAAGATGCCATCTGAATACTCGCTTGGTAGCTATTGTTATACGTGAATTTCGCTAAAGGTAGAAATTCTTCCCAACTACCTCTGAAGTCTAAGACACATCCCCTCAACATGTCTTCTAAGATCTGAATTACCCTCTCTAATTGTCCATCAGACTGTGGATGAAACGTTGTACTAAAATCTAACTTTGTCCCCAAAGCGTGATGCAATGCGTTCCAAAACCTTGACGTGAATCTCGTGTCCCTATCTGAGATGATAGACACTAGTACTCCATGCAACCTTACGATCTCTGCTACATACAACTTAGCCAATTTCTGAAGGGGGTAATCGACACGAACTGGTATGAAATGGGTAGACTTCATCAATCGGTCTACAATTACCCATACCGAATCCTTTTTAGTAGGCGTAAAGGGTAGCCCACTAACGAAATCCATCGTGATTCTCTCCCACTTCCACTGCGAAATCTTTAACGGCTGTAACAAACCTGAAGGCAACTGATGTTCTACTTTTACCTGCTGACATTTCAAATGCTTACTTACAAATTCAGTTATTTTATGCTTTAGACCCGGCCACCAAAACTGTTCTCGCAATTCCCTATACATCTTACTTGCGCCAGGATGCATAGCATATGGGCTACTATGTGCTTCCTGAAGTATCAACTGTCTTAATCCCACATCATTTGGCATGCAAACTTTCTTACGAAAACACAGAGACCCATCACCGTTCAGACTGAAATCCTCTACCCCTGAAGTAGTGAAGCACTCAAGGCAGCATCCAACAATTGCTTCTCTTTAATCTAATTAATCCAGGAAGGTTTCACTTGCAGTTCGGCTAACAGACTTCCGTCATCATATAGGTTGAGATGAGCAAACATTGCTCTCAAATTCGAGATCACCCTACGACTTAATGCATCTGCTACCACGTTAGCTTAACCCCGATGATACTCAATCGAGCAATCGTAATCCTTCAATAGCTCGATCCACCGCCGCTGCCTCAAATTCAATTCCTTATAGGTGAGAAGATACCTTAGACTCTTATGATCTGTATAAATAATGGACTTCTTACCATACAGATAATGCCTCCAACTTTTCAAAGCGAACACTACTGCCGCCAATTCCAAATCATGTGTGGGATAGTTTAACTCATGTGGTCTTAACCGCCGAGACGCATACGCGACCACCTTTACGTCTTGTATTAACACACATCCCAAACCCGTGTGCAACGCATCACAAGAAACCACGAACTCTTTCCCAGCCTCTGGCTGAATCAACACAGGAGCCTCCGTCTAAATCTTCTTCAGCTTTTCAAAACTCTCCTGTTGCTTATCAGACCAGATAAGTGGAACCTCTTTTCGTAGCAACTTGGTCAAGGGTGCCGCAATCAAAGAAAACCCTTCAACGAACCTTCTATAATACCCAGCCAGACCAAGAAAACTTCTGATCTCTGCCACAGCTTTAGGTGGCTTCCAATTCAAAACAGCTTCAATTTTTCCAAGATCAACTCTAATCCCCTCTGCCGACACAACATGGCCCAGAAAAGTAACTTCGCTCAACCAAAATTCATACTTACTGAATTTTGCAAACAATTGCTTCTCCCTCAAAATTTGCAAGACCACTTGAAGATGTGAATTGTGCTCCTCCTCTGACCTTGAATAAACCAAAATATCGTATATAAACACTACGACAAACCGGTCCAGATAGGGTTGGAAAACCTGGTTCATCATATCCATAAATGCTGCTGGTGCATTGGTTAACCCAAATGGCATCACCAATAATTCATAATGTCCATAGCGAGTATGAAACGCCGTCTTATGAATATCCATTTCCTTAACCTTGAGTTGATGATACCCTGACCTCAAATCTATCTTTGAAAAGACTGAAGCCTCCTTCAACTGGTCGAATAAGTCGTCAATCCGCGGCAACGAGTATTTGTTCTTGATTGTTAATTTGTTCAGCTGACGATAATCAATGCACATACGCATTGATCCATCCTTCTTCTTAACGAATAACACCGGCGCTCCCCATAGTGATACACTCGGTCGGATAAAACCTCGATCTAAAAGTTCCTGAATCTCAGCTTTCAGTTCTACTAGCTCCTTCGGCACCATTCTATAAGGAACGATAGATATAGGTGCTGTCCCCGGACGAAGATCAATCCCGAATTCCACCTCACGATCTGGGGGTAATCTGGGAAGCTCCTCTCGAAAAACTCCTTCACCGTCCTCACATCCCCTACAGACAATTCCTTACCCTCCAAAGCACAAACCAAGGCTATGAACGCCTGGCATCCTTTCCTCATCATTCTTTCAACCTTCAAAGTGGACACCACGTTGGAAAAATAGTTCCTCCTTTCTCCTATTACCACCACCTCCTCATTTTCAAGCATACGGACCACCATGCGTTTAGCAGCACAGTCCAGGTTTGCTCGATACTTTATCAACCAGTCCATCCCTATGATCAAATCGAACTCCTCGAATGGCAGTTCTATCAGATCAGTCAGAAAAACTACCCCTTGAACTTCTATAGGTACCTCCTTATAAAGTATGTTCGCAACTACTGACTGTCCTAACGGGCTAATTACTATCATTTCCCTAGAAGCAATCTCAGATTCTATACTTAAAGTGCCGGCCACCATACTAGCAACATATGAATGCGTCGATCCAATGTCAAACAATGCAGAAAAAGGCAGTCCAAAGATTAAGAACTTACCAGTTATGACGTCTGGTGCATCACCATCCTCTCTGCGCCTAGCTGCATAGACCAAGCCGGGCTGTCTCGCTTCTGTGTTTCCTGCACTCTGCCTGGCATTCCACGACCCCGACCAAAACCATTACCTCCTCTGGCCGAACCACAACCCTTCTGTGGTTGCTAACCTCCTCTACCCTGCTAAGTATAACCCTGATTCCCTGGCCTCGCACCGTCTTGCTCCTATGGGCAGTCTCTAATCTGGTAATCAGCCGATCCACACCTGTAACATCTTCTGTTACTTGACCAACACTCTCTAAAATGGAATTTACCACACCGAGCACACCTCGGAGGCTGTCTATCAGCAACAGGTCTCACAACCCGGTTTGGCCCATCCGTCCTAGGTCTCTTTTAAAAACGCCCAACTGACCCTGACGATCCAAAATTCCTTTTATTACCACCTCTATCTTTATCTCGATTCTGCTTTTCTGACCGTTTCACTTCCTCGACTATCTTAGCCTTTTCCATTAAAACAGAAAATTCCCTTTCTCGCTGTGGAGCTATCAATACCCGTAGATCATCCCTTAGACCATCTTCAAACAGGACACAATGCTCATGGTCTGTGGCCACCATCCCTCGGGCACAATGGCTAAGGCGTAAAAATTCTGCCTCACACTCAGTTACCGATTTACTACCCTGAACCAGATTCAAAAATGCCCTACGCTGCGCATCCAAATAACTTGACCCGATGTACTTACTCTGGAATGCTGTTTTGAAGAAATCCCAGGTAAGGCGGTCAGCCACTGTACAATCCCTGACCGTCAGCTACCATTGACACGCTTCATCTCAAAGAAGAGATAGAACCCCTTTCAACTTCTCCTCCTCTGTGAGCTTGAGATCATCCATTATATGCTCAACCGCCTCCAACCAATACTCAGCTGCATTGGGAGCTACACCCGATATACCCCTAAACATTTCTGCTCCATTTGCACAAAGTCGCTCTGGCACATATTTCCGAACTCCTGTACCCATACTTGCCCCAGCAACTCTTTCCAAAACCCTAACATTGCCTGAGACACCGCATCATCTCCACCCGTTTGGTCCTGAAAGTCTGCTTCTACAACCGGCAGTACTGGTATCTCGTTTCCTGACTCATGACCCGATCCTACTGGTTCCGACACAGCCATCCTGCCCCTACCACGACCACGCGTATTACGTCCGTGTCCCCTAGTACTCATGACTAACATTTGTGACTTAATCTGATTAGAAGTTTTATGAGTTAATATTTCTTTCGCTGTTTACCACCGAATAGTTTTATTGATAATAATCTTAAGGAATAGTTTTCGCAAGACACATCAAACAGTTTTAGTCTCCAAAGTTTGGGTATCTTAAAGCTAACAAACATACTCATTCATGCTATCAATCATTTCAGGCATACATCACTAAATAGTTAGAATCACTTATCTGGGTGGATCGGGTACCGACAGACTCAGATGCCATATTTCGCTCGAAAAAAATAGTTTTCTCCAATTCTCATTGATTTTATGAAATACTGTTGGACCCATTTCATAGCCCGAGTGTTTGTAACCTAGGCTCTGATACCAAATTATAACACCCCAAACTCAGCCTAAACACTTCGATCGAATCTGGTATGTAACAAGGTTGAGTGAAAACGATTTCCTACCTATTCTAGGAAAAATCATGATTTTTTTAAAACCTTTTGATGAAGCGATGTCTCGAAAACCAAGATTTGCTAGCTTGGGAGAAATTTCACAATTTTAATTAAGCAATCATTTACTAGACGATGTGCGATTTTTTTTTAAAAAAATGTTACTAAGTGAACTCGCATATTCAAAAGCCCATTTAAATTTCGTTACTAAAATTTTTCCATAGTGTCAGGCATAAATACTAAATAAAACCAAATATAAATTTAAAAGGCCTTATTACATCAAAAAGTACCCAAATTTAAAGAAAAACCTTAAGCAGTAAAAAGTTCATAAAATATAACATCTTTTATGGCCTCTACGAGTCCACCTCGGCTCCCATATCCACGATCTACTGATTACCTGAAAAGTTTAGGGAAAGGGTGAGTCACAGAGACTCAGCATGTAAAACCATTTAAACACTTAAACCGGCCCACTACCCACAATCTCGTATTAAACTCATAACACCGTGAGGATTTCTACAATTAACCCTCCATCCGCTACACGCCGTCTTGACAGTCATACTGTCAGAAAATGTGGCAGAGCTACCGATCACTACGTGACCTTAAAAATCAACTGTGGCATAGCCACGATCACTATGTGACCTTAACATCAACTGTGGCATAGCCACCGATCACTATGTGACCTTTTCACTTCTCTTTTATCAACATTCCTATATCCCATGCACAACATTTATATCGAAACAAGTGTATCACGCTAATAACAAGGCAATATATCATCACATACAACCAACTCATATCAGGTAATTACAGATACGTACCTGGCACTTCCTGCCTTAACCACAAAGGTATTCCGACTGTATTCACAGCCTTTTGCGAGTTTTCAACCCATACAATTAATAATACAATTACGTAAAGTGTGTTAGGGTTTACACACTTGGTAACACGCAAAACAATACTCTCTACGTCGACACAATCGATAGCAGAAACAACTGCTATCTGCCTAGGACTCTGTTCTGAAGCCGGTCCACACCCCGGTGGCCAATCTCGGACTGCTAACACCGCTCGCTTCTTAAACTTTGAGGCTGGGTTCACGGTCCAACCCCTTTTTTTGCCTGATCGGTAATGGATTCCATCAAAAGATCTCGTCAGATGATACTATAATGAAATATGGTTTGTTAAACCACGATATAGAGTTAAGGTAACGAATACGATAACGAACCTAAACAAAATCTAAGGAGAATGTCTTTACCTTGAAATCCCGAAAAGAGAGATATAGGGTTCAGAGATTAACGATTTCCAATTTACAGATCCCGACGATTTGACTTCCTTCGATTCCCGAAATAGGCGGCCCAAAGAACATAAGAAAATAAGAAGAACATAAGTCCATCAGATGGCCTGACCAAGCCAACTAGCCATTCGGCTTTGGCTTCCAAAAACCGAAATAGAAGATAAAGATATAGAAGAAATCGCCACTTACCTTAACACAGGAGATTCAGTTATCACCTAAGAGAATTCAGCACTAGCATGGTAGAAGAGAAGATTTGGCAATACAGGGAAGAAGATGAAAGTGCCAAAAATAAAAGAACTACCAATGGAACTTAGGAGTTTTCAGTTTTAGAAGTGACCAAAAGAAAAGATGAAGAAAAGAAGGCTATGAAGATTCGGTTTGTAGAAGAAATCAGAGAAGACAACTTTGGATACGGGACATTCGGCTATTGCATAGAGATGGAGATGAGAATGGGAGTTTAGGGGTTTCGGTTTTGGAAAGAATCAAATAGAGAAAAAGAAATCAGTTGAGGGATGAAAAAGAAATAGAATGAGATGAGAAGAAGGTAGGAATGGTAAAGGGGAAGAAGAGTTTTCAGCAAGGCTTAGGTAAGTTCGGCTTTAGCAGGAGATGAAGAAGAGAATGAAAGTGAATGGTAGTTTCGTCTTACACATAGAAAAGGGTTCAAGAAGGGTAAAATAAAAACCTCAAATGCTGAAATGGGGAGGAAATTCTCACTTGACTACTAAGCACTTTCAAACAAATTCGGCACCTACTAACCTCAAAACCGAAAATGCACTATTTCAAGAACAAAAAGCCTATGCTTCCCAAAGTTGAAATTCGGCATACCCTTAGCAAGACAAAACTGATTTCCCCCTTCTACTATGAATTTGAAATTCGGCCAACACCAAGCTCACAATGCTCATCCCTTTCTTTTCTCCTCAAATTCCTCCTGATCACCCGTTTGAAAAATTTTGAACACCTCAAACTCCCCTTTTTCCTCTCTGCCATTCATTCAAATTATTTGACTCAGTCCACTCCCCTATCCTGAAGTGTCCCAGTCAAATTCTGCCTCTGCTCTTCCTGACGCCAAAAAGAACTCCCAGATGAGCTCCTTGTGACTTGAACCTGCTCCCTCTCCTCTTCTCTGTGGCGTCACTTACCAGCATTTTATGTGGCACCTCCTTGCCACCCTGCCACTCCTGTTCCTGTGTCACTCAACCACCATCATTATCCCTTAGGTCCTATTCCAGCTAACTTCTCCACTAAAGTGCCTAAAAAGAAAATTTTAGCCAGGGCTCCGACTTTTCCCCGGGCCATTCCTAGACTCCCATACACCCCAAAACAACACATTAAACAAGGCATACACACCAAACACATGAAATGCATAGCCCCAAAATCAGGATGTTACAAATAGAGAGATTCAATCGAGTTGTCTAGGAATAGTATTCTCCACTCGATTCTTTTTTATTTCTTTATGAATTCTGGTGATTATTCTTTATTTTCTATTTGTAGGAAGTGTAATGAATTCTTGATTAAATGTTATCTTACTCAATTTTGCTTTTATTTTTTAATCTTAGGGTTTGAATGATTTTTAACACGGAAGTGTTATTGCAGTCATTAACACTGGAAAGTGAAGTGACAGTTTGAACCAACAAGCATTACAACCGAAGTTGAATGAGGATTAGAAGAATTTAGTCCACTTGTTCTTAATAGTTCCATGTTGCCATCATTGGAAGGTGAGGTTAGTATGCATGTTTAAGTCTCAGATTAAATAGAGGAGTGACACTGAGTAAGATATACATTAAACTTATTGGTTCGACAATCAGCTATCTTTTTATACCTTGTGAGCAATTTGCTAATGATTCATGTTGGGGATCCCAGTTTATCATTATCATATTTTATTTTATTATTTTCAAGTTTTTGCATCGAAAACTATCCTTACAATTTATCTCATTTCCATCTAGTTGTTGCACCAACATTAATAGACAAAAGACTACCATCCCTGTGGGATCGATATCCGACAGACTCATATCTGTCTACTATACTTGCACCGACAGTGTATGCTTGCACATTATTGCTGTGATGTTAAACAGCCGACCGGTGGAACAAAAGAAATGATCATATTGCATGGGTAGTGTACATAAGCAAACTAGATAAGAGGATGGGATATTTCGTTGAAGGCAACCTACACGAAAATAATACTAAGGAAATTATTTCTCTTAAGATTGGTGCTAGTAGTGGTATGGCAATTTGACATCCAAGGTTGCAACATAGAAATTAAAGATAGACTAATTGAGAATATTATTAGGAAGAGAACTATATCAATAAATTGAGAGAAGAAATCAATCCTGGACGACATGCAATTCCTCAGCAATTTGATTAAGATCGACTTAAAAAATGGGGTGTGCGGCGAAAAACTCAAATAGGTTCAAAAGAAGGTGAAAGAAAGGCTATAAAGTTTGTAATGAATTTTTTTATGTTTTAACTTTAACTTTGTTTGAGTTTGTTATTTGATTTAACATAAAAAAAAAAACTAAATTAAACATTTTAACATTTATCTTTAACTAATTCTCTAACACATAATTAACCCATGTATTTACACAAGTATGCAAACTAGTATATTACATAAAAGAAGCAACACTTGCATTTTTGGTAATTTTTAGTTACAAATGAATTTTTATTCTCCATGTGTCACCATTAATTTAAATATAATTATTTATAGGGCCAATTTAACTAGACATAACTTTAATAAAATGTTAAATAAAAAATTATTAAAGGAAATAAAATGTTTGTTAAAAATTAGGAAATAAAATGTTTCAAACGTATGAAAAAAGCTGTTCATATTTAAAATTTTAAATATTTCTACATATATTTACTTTTAATGAATTCTTTGAACAACTCCATACGCAATTAATCATATATACATTAGTTAGTAATTAGTTCTTTTCTGTGACTAAGTGGGGTTGTTATTTGCGTAACCTAACAATATTTTTGTTTGTTGTTATGTAGTGAAGCAAGTTTGTTATAATTATGGACCTACTGATTAGTGCTAAAAGTAACATATTTTAGCCTCATTCATAATGCGTGTTGGATGATTATTTGATATAATTGGTGAATTTATACTCCTAATCCTTTAAATTCATGTTTTTATACTTAGGAGAGCATTTGAGAGCAAACGGAGTGAAAAATGAGCGAAAATCAAAAAATTGGAGCGACTGATAAACCGTAATTATAATATATTTTAATCCCGCATTTAGCTTACTTTTGGATGATTTATCCCTTGATTTATGTAAAAAGGTGCTTTTATTCCTTTCTTTTCATGTCTTATACCCAGGAAAGCACCCGAGGATGAAAAGAACGTAAAATGGGCCCAAAACAGAGTAAAATGGGCCTTGGCACGAAATTGACACTGCCTGGCCCAAAGTCCACACGGCAATGTCTCGTCGAACACCTAGAGCAGGGCCTATCCCCTGATTTACACGGCCGTGCCTCATTAAAGAATCCGAACACGGCCTGAATTCGACCCACACGGGCGTGCTACATGGCCGTGCCTCTGTCGTTAGAATGAATAATTTTAGTTAGAAAATGATACTTAGGGAGAAAGAATCACATTCCAAAGAGCCTATAAATATCCCCTAAGTACCACATTTGGAGAGGAGGTGAGCTAGGCCAAAGAGCCAAGCCAGAAAGATCAAAATTGTGGGAATCGCTTGAAGATAGCCAGTTGATCCATCCCAAGAAGACAGAATTATACTCAAGACGGCGGAATTCTCCTTCAATTCCTTAAGGGAGTTTTAGGAATTCCTTATGTTTTGTTTTATCTTTTCTCTTGAGATGTTTTCTTTCTTAGTTATGAACTAAACCCCTTAGATACCTGAAGGGGATGAAACCTAGATGAATCTTGTTATTTGATTTATGAATTTTATGATAAGTACTTAGTTTGTTCTTAATTATGCATGCTTAATCCAAATCTAATGTGCTTAGGTGGAGGAGGAATAGACCCTGCTTAAGAGTAGATCTAGCGTAATTAAGCGGAGTTGATCGAACGCCTAGAGATAGGGTTACGAGATTTTGCCAGATTAGGGTGAAACCTAATATGGGAATCCATAGATCGATTTACCGCTACTCTAGGGGGTTATTATAAGAGAACGAGAGTTCCACTAATTAACCTAGGGTTAGACGTTATTCGCCTCGAGAGAGGGTTTAGCATAGGTTAGGGAGTCCTACGGATCAAGCTAAGTAAATAAATCATATAATTCAAGGTTAGATAACAAGTGAAGTCTAGGTGGATTCTTCCTGAAGGTATCATCGTGATCAACTGAGTCTTTCTCCAAGTTATTCCCCAATTCGTTCTTTTTGTCTTTGTCCTTAGCTTAGTCGTTTTTACAAATTTAGATTAAAACAAACGTCACTTTATTTTTAAGGCTAAATAATAAAAAAAAAGTTAGTATTAATACTTTTGGTTCCTTTGGGTTTGATATCCGGTCTTGCCTAAGCTATACTATTGTTCGATAGGTACACTTGCTTTTAATCGTTGTCAGAGTTAGTTTCCAGGTTCGATCACATTCATTATATATTTTAAAACTTTGATTTCAGCGATCAAGTTTTTGGCGCCGTTGCCGGGGAACTAAAATATTAAGAAAACTCTATTTTTATTACTGTAGCCATTATTTTTATTTTCAACAATTTATTTTGTTTTTAGTTTAATTTTTAATTTTGCTTATTTGTTGTTATTTCTTTTCTTTCCAGGTACCTCTAGTTTATGACTAGAAAAAACCCGAGAGGACCTGTAGTATATGACAGTGATATTGAAGCTACCGCTCGAAGGAATCACCGAGAAATCAGGTGAGCCCTTAACTATATAGAAAGAGAGGAAGAAGACAGATCCAATCTTACTGAAGGGATGGACGAAACTAATCCACCACCACACGATGTGGGGGAATGCACTGGTCCACGTACCATGTTTGATTATGCTAAACTGCATTTAACAGGAGTAGAATCGAGTATTGTTAGGCCTACTATAACCGCTAATAATTTTGAATTAAAGCCTAACACAATACAAATGATTCAACAGTTTTTTCAATTTGATGATTTGCAGGATGAAGTTCCAAACACTCATATAGCTAATTTATTAGAGTTCTGTGATACCTTCAAAATAAATGGCATTTCTGGTGATGCCATACGTCTTCGGTTTTTCCCTTTTTCATTAAGAAATAAGGCCAAACAATTGTTAAAGTCGTTACAACGAAGGTCAATCACTATATGGGATCAAATGATCGAAAAGTTTTTTATGAAATATTTCCTACCGGCCAAAACGGCCAAATTACGAAATGATATCTCTTCTTTTGTGCAGATGGATGTAGAGACATTATACGACGCATGGGAGAGATATAAGGATCTCTTGAGAAGATGTCCACACCATCGCTTACCTTTGTGGCTTCAAGTCCAAACATTCTATAACGGTGTAAACCCCTCAACGAGGCAACTAGTCGAATCAGCCGCCGGTGGAACCTTGAACAACAAAACTCCTGAAGTAGCTTACGAGTTCATTGCACTGAATAATTATCAGTGGCAAGCTTCAAGGACGAAACCGACAAAATCAGCCGGAGCATTCAACATCGACACAATAAGCATGCTATCAACACAGATGGACATAATGAATAAAAAGATTGACAGTTTGTGTTCTTCGCAGGTACATCCAGTGATGCAAGAGGAACTGTGGCGAAATTCTGAGTACCCACCCTACCAACCTGAAGCAGAGAGCGAACAGATGAACTATATAGGTAACAATTTCAGATCCAATAATAATCCATATAGTAATACTTACAATCCAGGTTGGAGGAACCACCCAAATTTTTCATGGGGAGGCCGGGAAATCAAGGTAATCAAAGGCAACAACCTCCTCAAAACTTCCAAAATCAGTCTTATCCACAAGAGAAGAAACCAACTTTCGAAGAGATAGTGGCAAGATTTTCGACAGACACAGAAAAACGTATCCAAGATGTAACACCCCAAACCTGGCCCATAAGTTTCGACCAGATCTGGTATGCTACGGGTTGTACACTGAAAACTTTTGCTAAGTTGGCTTTAGAAAATCATAAGTTAATTAGACAAATTTTGAATAAACAAGTGACTTTTGTAAAAAAAAACCTTGTATTATTATTATTTCGTATATTTAAACCTTTGACATGGTTTCATAAGTTGCAAATATTAAAAACTACTAGATGAAGGCAAACTATGGGGCCTTATTACATAAATATTCCCAAAATATAAAAAAAAACTTAAAGAAAATCGAAAATAATTTATAGAAGTAAAACTTGATGGCCCCTCGAGTCCGTCTCGGCTCCCATGTCCACGATCTACTACTCATCTGAAAGAGTAGAGGAAAATGAAAGGGTGAGTCACTAAGACTCAGTGTGTAAATCCCGAATCACAATGACCTGAAGCCCACAAACACATTATGAGCCCTGGCCCATACATAAAGGCAACAATTATAATCACATGATAAATAATAAATGATGCATAGCCCAACCTAACCTAGAATTCCATCCTCTACACACCAACCCGTACCAACCATCACACCTTGGGGATTTCTACAATCAACCCTCCATCCGCTACACACCATAACGACAGTCGTACAGCCTATTCCTATTATTCAGGAATCATTAAACGTGGCATAGCCACCGATCACTATGTGACCTCATAATATAACGTGGCTCAGCCACCGATCACTATGGTGACCTAATTTTAGATTTTGTGGTTTAACCACCGATCACCAAGTGACCTATCATGCACTTCCCCTTCATTATCATAATCCCACCCATGTATACACACAGAAAACATCATACCATCTTTAAGAAAATAGGCTTACATATAGAGATTTCTATGATTATGTACCTGGCATCCTTGCCTAACCCTTTTAGGGTTTTATTCGATTGTCACACAGCCACTTTCCGACTTTTTTACCCATAACACATATAGATTATAGTTAACTAGTGTGTTAGAGGTCTACACACCTGATTATCGTTAGAACAAGACTTTCTACATCGACGCTATTCGTAGTCAACATAGCTGCTATCTGCCCAATGTGTTGTTTAGAGGCTGGTAACAAAACATTAGGTTAAGGCACGCCTAATGAAGAGGAAACGGTTGATCATCTTAAGTAGAATTGAAATCCTTACCTAGAAATCTCGAAATTAGAGACTAGCGATTTCTGGCTTTTAGATCTAAACGAACGGGTTTCCTTCAAATCCCAGAATGCCGCCCAAAATGCAAAAAGAGAGAAATATTAGCCTCAATCGACAGCCTTAACAAACCAAGTGGCCATTCAGCCTTGTTTCCTAAAAACCGAAAGAAATCTAATGGAATGGCAGGAGTCGACACTTACCTCAACACAGGGAATTCGGCTAACACTTGAGAGGAGATTCAGTAATCAGAGAAAAACTATAGAGATTTCGGCTTTATAGAGAAATCGGCATAAGAGGAATAAAATGAAGAAGAATGTGAAATAAGAGATTTCGGCTTTTAGAAGAAAGAAGAGAAAGATGGCTTAAGAAAGTTTTTGGCTTTTTGAAAGAAAGTTAATAGAAATTGCAGAAGGAGAGACTGAGAATTTCGGCACAAAGAATGAAGAAAAAAGTAGGGTTCAAATGCCAGAATTGGTGAGATATCCCCCTATTTATAGAGAATTTCGACACTTACCTATCAAAACCCGAAAGTGCCCTTCCTGATAACTAACAACTAATCCAATAGTAGGGGAAATTTTGGTACCCCTCCAAGAGATGGAAATTCGGCCAACACTGCTCTCAGCAGATAATTTCTATCTTTTCTCCTCTATCTTAATCTATTCACACCTTTAGAAGAAGCCTAGATAACACCACATCTTCCTTCCTTTATCAGTTACTTTATCATCCATATTATCCACATTATCCATTAATTATTCTTCCTAATTTCAAGCATTCTAACCGACTCCAACTCTGCTCTTCCTTGATGCCAAAATTAATTAAAATAGATTGGTAATGCGACTCGAACCTTGGACCTTAATTGACGCCAACTTCCTTCCCTCTTAGTGGCGCCATTTTGCCACTGGGCAACAAGCCCATCTAATGTTTTAAAACACAGCTAATATCTTTTAAGCCCTATCCTACTGGCTTTCCACTAGAGTGCCTAAGCAGAAGATTTTTAACTAAGGCCTCGGCCCAATCCTGAGCTCGACCTGGACCCCTTAAACATTCTAATTAGCACATTATACGTAACACACAAAAAATGCAAAGGCCCATTAATTCAGGATGTTATAGTTCTACCCCCTTAAAGAAATTTTGTCCTTGAAATTTCCAACTACAGGTACAGCCGTACAACCTAACCTACAACACTACGCTTACGCTGCGCACTCTGATTCTAATAACCCCCTATCCAGCAACTCCTGAATCTACGGTTTCAACTCCACCAACTCTTTTGGCGCCATCCTATAGATACTGGCGTTGTTCCCGGAAGAAGATCGATACCGAACTCCACTTCACGATCCGGGGGTAACCCAGAAGCTCTTCTGGGAAAACATTAGGAAATTCCTTCACCGTCGTGACATCCCCGACAATTAGTTCCTTGATTTCTAGAGCCCGAACAAACATTAGAATTGCCTCGCATCCTTTTCTCACCATCCCTTCTACTCTTAAGGCAGACACCACATTTGACAAACAGTTCCCCCTTTCACCTATCACCAACACTTCGCCACCTTCGGGAGTTTTTAACACCATACGCTTGGCTGCACAATCCAAGTTTGCTTGATACTTCACTAACCAATCCATTCCTAAGATCAAATCGAACTCCCCAAACGGCAGTTCCATCAGATCAGCCCAAAAAGCTACCCCTTGAACTCATGCTACCGATTCGCGTTTATCTGATTAGAAGTGTTATGAATTATTAGTTTTCTTCCATTGATTAACCATGAACAGTCTTATGAATAGTAGTCTTAAGAGTAGTTCTTTCGAATCTGCAATTATATCTACAATTCAGTCTCAAGTTCACATCTTCTAGTTCTAGGAACCACCTACATTCAACCATCACACATCATCATACAAGTAGGATCCATGAACTCACATCCATCACATAAGGGTATTTCCATCATTTCACTACCCAGGGTATTTTCGTAATTTTATTCTACAGGGGTATTTTTGTAATTTTCCAAAATAGGGTTCCTTGGTGTTTTTTTTCGAAATAGAGATATTTTGATATACATTTTTTTTAAAACAGGAGTATTTTGAAAATTTTAATTTTTTTCCAAATCGAGGGTATTTTGGAAATTTCACAAATTCTGATAATTTTGTAAACCGATACTTTTGTAAATCCAAGGGTTTTCGGGTCAATTATCAGAACATGGCTATTTGGGTAATTTTTCCAACCGGTGGTGTTTCGGTAATTCTACAAATTTTGGTTAGTTTTACAAATCTACGGTATTCGGGGAAATTTTCACAAATCAAGGGTATTTCGAAAATTTTACAAAACTAGGAGTACTTTTAGTAATTTTATGAAATAGAGTGGCTGGTCCCTTTCGGGTTTCACTTATAAATTTTGGCCCGTCAACTAGTCCTCGTGACCAAGGTGAACAGTCACTACGCACCAGGTAGGATTCTAGCGAAGAGGAGGTGAGTCACTAGGATTGCTTAAGTACCAAGCTCTCCCTGAATCCAATCCTAGACATGCGTATGCCTGTTGCCACACCCTAATCTCGTGACTTGTTTACAGGTTTATTTGGTTCGATTAAATCTTATGAATTTAGAGAGTTGTTTTAAACAAAGCCTAAAGTCCATCAAGGTCTAATATACTAGCCTACGTCCATTAAGCCCATCAAGCCCAACAAGTATATCACATCAAAAGTTAGAATACTTACCTGCGTGGATCGGGTGCCGGTAGACTTGAAGGCCATATCTTCATCCAAAACATTTTTCTCAAATTCATATCATTTTTTTAAAACACTACTAGACCCATTTCACAGCCCGAGTTTTAAACTGGGCTCTGATACCAAAATGTAGCACCCCAAACCCGGCCCATAAGTTTCGACCAAATCTGGTATGCTATGGGTTGTACATTGAAAACTTTTACTAAGTTGGCTTTAGAAAATCATAAGTTAATTAGACAAAATTTGAATAAACAAGTGACTTTTGTAAAGAAAACCTTGTATTATTATTTCGTATATTTAAACCTTTGACATGGTTTCATAAGCTGCAAATATTAAAAACTACTAGATGAAGGTAAACTATGGGGCCTTATTACATAAATATTCCCAAAATATAAAAATAACTTAAAGAAAACCAAAAATAATCTATAGAAGTAAAACTTAATGGCCCCTCGAGTCCGTCTCGACTCCCACGTCCATGATCTACTGCTCATCTGAAAGAGTAGAGGAAAATGAAAGGGTGAGACACCAAGACTCAGTGTGTAAATCCCAAAACACAATGACCTGAGGCGCACAAACACATTATGAGCCCTAGCCCATACATAAGGGCAATAATGATAATCACATAATAAATAATAAATGATGCATAAACCAACCCAACCTAGAATTCCATCCTCTACACACCAATCCGTACCAACCATCACACCTTGGGGATTTCTACAATCAACCCTCCATCCGCTACACACTATAACGACAGCCGTACTGCCTATTCCTATTATTCAGGAATCATTAAACATGGCATAGCCACCGATCACTATGTGACCTCATAATATAACGTGGCTCAGCAACCGATCACTATTGTGACCTAATTTAAGGTTTTGTGGTTTAACCACCGATCACCAAGTGACCTATCATGCACTTCCCCTTCATTATCATAATCCCACCCTATGCATACACACAGAAAACATCATACCATCTTTAAGAAAACAAGCTTACATATATTTCGATACACAGAGATTTCTATGATTACGTACCTGGCATCCTTGCCTAACCCTTTTAGGGTTTTATTCAAATGTCACACAGCCACTTTCTGGCTTTTTAGCCCATAACACATATAGATTATAGTTAACTAGTGTGTTAGAGATCTACACACCTGATTATCGTTAGAATAAGACTTTCTACGTCGACGCTATCTGCAGTCAACACAGCTGCTATCTGCCCAATGTGTTGTTCAGAGACTGGTAACGAAGCATTAGGTTAAGGCACACCTAATGGAGAGGACATAGTTGATCATCTTAAGGAGAATTGAAATCCTTACCTAGAAATCCCGAAATTAGAGACTAGCAATTTTTGGCTTTTAAATCTAAAAGATCGGGTTTCCTTCAAATCCCGGAATGCCGCCAAAAACGTAAAAAGAGAGAAATATTAGCCTCAATCGACAGCCTTAACAAACCAAGTGGCCATTCGGCCTTGTTTCCTAAAAACCGAAAGAAATCTAATGGAATAGCAGGAGTCGACACTTACCTCAACACAGGGAATTCGGCTAACACTTGAGAGGAGATTCGGCAATCAGATAAAAACTATGGAGGTTTCAGCTTTATAGAGAAATCGACACAAGGGGAATAAAATGAAGAAGAAAGTGAAATCAGAGATTTTGGCTTTTAGAAGAAAGAAGAGGAATATAGCTTAAGAAAGTTTTCGGCTTTTTGAAAGAAAGTTAACAGAAATTGAGGAGGGAGAGACTGAGAATTTCGGCACAAAGAATGAAGAAAAAAGTAGGGTTCAAATGCCAGAATTGGTGAGATATCCCCCTATTTATAGAGAATTTTGGCACTTACCTATCGAAACCCGAAAGTGCCCTTCCTGATAACTAACAACTAATCCAATCGTAGGGGAAATTTTGGGACCCCTCTAAGAGATGGAAATTCGGCCAACACTGCACTCAACAGATAATTCCTATCTTTTCTCCTCTATCTTAATCCATTCACACCTTCAGAAGAAGCCTAGATAACACCACCTCTTCCTTCCTTCATCAGTTACTTTATCATCCATATTATCCACATTATCCATCAATTATTCTTCCTAATTTCAAGCATTCTAACTGACTCCAACTCTGCTCTCCTTTGACGCCAAAATTAATTAAAATAGATTGGTAATGCGACTCGAACCTTGGACCTCAATTGACGCCAACTTCCTTCCCTTTTAGTGGCGCCATTTTGCCACTGGGCCACAAGCCCATCTTGTGTTTTAAAACACAGCTAATATCTTCTAAGCCCTATCCTATTGGCTTTCCACTAGAGTGCCCAAGCAGAAGATTTTTAACTAAGGCCTCGACCCAATCCTGAGCCTGATCTGGACCCCTTAAACACTTTAATTAGTATATTTTACGTAACACACAACAAAGCAAAGGCCCATTAATTCAGGATGTTACACAAGAAACTGAGAGAACAATCAAAAGCAACGAGAGCCGAATCGGGAAAATCACTAAGTCAGTGAAGGAAGTTACTAATGCAGTCGAACAACTTGCAAAGCTCATGTCAGAACGACCGCAAGTATGCCTACCAAGTAACACCGAGATTAATCCAAATGAGCAAATTCAAGCCATAGTAGCTCAAGAAAATACAGAGATAGACAAACCCATCTCGTAACAAGAAGACAAGGTAGACGAAGGAAAGGTAGAGGTAACACAGGAAAGGCCAAAACCAAAAATCAAAGAGTACCAACCTCATATTCCTTATCCCGAAGCACTAAAAAGAGACGATTCAGAAGAATAATTTGGTAAGTTTCTTAAACTTTTAAAGAAATTACACATTAATTTATCTCTTCTTGAAGCCCTTTTTCAGATGCCAGACGCGAGGAAATTTTTAAGCCAGTTCTTGACAAACAAACTGTAACATCCGGGACTTAGGGGTTATGCGTTTAATGCATAATTCACGAGCTAGTAGGCTTTGTGTGTGTTTGGATGTGTTGGAGAGGTTTGAGAACCTTAGGATGTAGGAGAGTGCCTTAAGAAATGATTGGATTTTAAGTTAAAAGGGAAAGCTAGGCTAAGGAGGCCTTAAGAAAATTTGTAAGGACTTTTGGACACAAGATTGGGCTTGGTAAAGTGGCTTGGAGGCGCCACTTAAGGCCTTGGTATGTGACGCCTTAAGCAAAGGGAGAAGGGCACATGTTTGAGTTACAGAGGGAGCACATGGGAGCTTTTGTTTTGCGTCAAGGAGGGGAGCAGTTGGACAGCATATGGACTTCAAAAAGATGAGGATAAGCTTTGGTTTTTCTTTTTAAATTTCGGCTAGGAAGAAGAGATAAATGTTGACTTATTCAATTTATTTAAATGTTGACTTATTCAATTTATTTTGAATGAGTAGCATGGAGAGAAAATAGAAGAGAAATTTGGGATTGGATAGGAGAAGATGAAGTGGCCGGCCAAGGGACTCTTTTCGTGGCTAGTTTCGGTCATGTAGAGGGGAGTAGGTGCTGAATTTCCTTTTATTGAGCATCCATTATCTTCTTCTTTCTCTTTTAGTCTCCTTGCCCAATTTCCTTTCACATTCTCATCCTATTCTTTTTCTTTCTCTCAATCCCAATTCCCTTGTAGCCGAATATTCTTTTGTGAGTTAGAGGCTTAGCCGAACCTTATAGCCTCATTCTCTACTCTTTTTCTCTTCACCATTAAAGTACCGAAACACCATCTCTACCTTGAAGCTGAATCTCAATTTTAGTGTGCATCGATTCTTTGTTAAGCCGAAGGGATCTATTATTAAGGTAAGGTTGCGGCAACTTCTCTTTATTTTCAGGATTTATGTCATGGCCGAATGGTCCTGTGATTCTTTAAAGTGTGTTAAGGCCGATTGTAGGGAGAGGTACAGCCTAACGCAGGAGATCTTTCGGGATACTTGTAGCCAACGGTTGTAGAAGTGATCTTCCGGGAAGTTGATCAGTTATGGTAAGCAACCTGTAGTGGTAAGTGTTTCTTTCATTAGCAATCGATTTTGGGTTCTTTTCCATTGGATGTGCCGAAATCAAGTGTTTAGGCCTTGATTTTGGGATAGCCGAATATTCTTAAGCCATAATCTAGTGTCTCTTTTGTATGTGCCAACGTTAAGGAGCATTGAAGGAGTCTTTTGGGATTTGAAGTACTCAAGGGATCTCGACAATTTCAGGAGCAAGTGCAGTTTTGGGTTTTGGTAAGCAATGTAGTTTCGGCCGAGGGATGTATCCATTAATATTCATGTGTTGAAGTCGAACCTAACATCTAGCATGCAGGGATTTCGTCAACTTCATAGACAAGTGGTGATTCGGGATTTAGATTAGTAAGGTAAGGAGGTTTGTGACATTCGGCCATAGGCCATAGTGGTTATTAAGTAAGGCCGATTCTAACTATGGTGTGTAGGAAGGATTTCGACGGAAGGAGTAAGCAGCAGCCCTCGGGATTCAAGATCGTTTTGGTAAGATTATTCAATAAGTTCTAAGATTCATTATGTTAGACTATAACTTTGGCGATTAACCAAATATTCTGATTAAGTATTGTTGATGGAGGCGAATACCAGTCAAGAAGGAAAAGGGATAGTCCCTATCCTTAAGTTCAAGAAGAGATCAGTCTCTGCAGTTCGGGATTGGCCACCGGGGTGTGGGCCAGCAGCAGGGCAGGATTATAGGCAGATAGTTGTAGTTTCGCTTAGTAATAGCATCGGGATCGAGAGCTTAGTGCTTCAGGTTATCAGGTGTGTGATTAACCCACTGTTTTTCGGGTTTATAATTATATTTGCATGTGTTATGAGTACGCTAATAAGTGCAATGGCAATTATGAAATGGATACCCTTAAAGGGGTATGTCGATAATCAGGTCAGTATCAAATCTGATGGAAATATGGTTATTAAGGTATATGCGTGTGAATATGCCAATAAGAATATGTTTGTATGCTGAATAACATGTACATGCATTATTTATCATGATGTTATTATATGTTTCATGTGCATGGGATGGGGTATGAATATGAAAGAAGGTACATGTGTACATTTATGTACGTGGTTTGATGTTAGCCATGAGCTACATCATGGATTGGCGCTGACTGAGGTCGCCTTGTGGATTAACTGTGATTAATTTCACGTGGCTTGATGAGTGGCTCTGTGCCTCATCGTGGTTGATATCGGCTATGTGCCATATCGTGGTGTGATGAGTGACTGTGTGCCTCATCGTGGATTGATGTTAGCTACGAGCTACATCGTGGACGACATTAATTGCCAAATTGGTGTGTAGCAGTTGGAGGGCAGTTTAGTAATCCCTTGGTGTGTGGTGGCTGGATACGGGGGTGTGTAGAGGATGGACCCTAGGTTGGGTTGGGTACACTTTGCATAAACATGTGTGGAATGTTGATCAGTGTGGATATGGGCCAAGCCCAGTATGTGGAATCATGTGGTTAATTACCTTAATATCCGATATGTGGTATGGATATGGGCCAAGCCCCATTGTGGAATTATGTGAATAAGTTGCCTTGTTATCTGATATGTGTTTTGATGTGGTTGTGGGTGGAATTCTGTGGACTAATTACACACTGAGTCTGTTTGACTCACCCAAATTTTTACCAAACATCGCAGGTGATTCGTGATTCTTGGACCAGGTTGGAGTGGATACGAAGTGGCCATGCAGAAGATGGTTTTAGTTATTTATGCACTTTATATTTTAAGTATTATTGGAATAACTATTTATTGTAATAAGGGCCACTTAAAGTGTTTGAGTATTTTTATTATGTTCGAGATGGATTGACGATTAAGTTATAATTTAGAAATGATTTTATTTTAAGCAACTTATATCTTAAAAACTTGTAATAAAGATTTAAGTTCGGATATTTTATAACCACCTAAATTTACTTAGAACTTTATTTACACAATGTTTTACAAAGGACAAAGAATTTTATGTTTTCACTTCTAAGTCAAATTCTTTTCAAACGTTTTTCCACAGTGGCATTCTAAATTCGGCCGTGGTGTATGGGCCGGGTTTGGGGTGTTACACAAACGCAAATTAGATGAAGAGCCACACATTGAACTTAACGCAAAGTGCTCAGCAATTCTACAAAATAGACTACCACAGAAATTAAAAGACCTAGGGAGTTTTACAATATCATGTTTAATTGATAGTTTAACTATTGATAATGTGTTAGCTGATTTAGGAGCAAGCATAAATGTTATGCCTTATACATTGTTTAAACGACTAGGTCTAGGGAAGCCCAAACAAACTAGGATGAGTATTCAATTAGCTGATAAAACTGTTAGAATTCCTAGGGGCATTATCGAAGATGTTCTCATAAAAATTGATAAGTTTGTTTTCCCAATAGATTTTGTTGTTTTAGACATGTTGAGGATAATTCAATCCCTTTAATTCTAGGAAGACCCTTTTTAGCAACTGCCAAAACTAAAATTGATGTTGCCATAGGCGAGCTTATACTTTGTGTAGGTGACGACTCAATCAGTCTTCAAGCCCTCGACTCGGTCAGAACATCAATCAACAAAGGTGAGAAAGAAAATTCTTTTGATAACAATTCAATCCCACCTTTTTTTCAGGAACCACCGGAAAAGGAAAAGACTGAACCTGATCCTCAGTTCAGTACCAACAAAGAAATAACTCACAAGGAACAAGGGCTTCAGACTAACAAACTAGACGAATGGAAAACACACTTCAAAGAGAAATTAGGGATACACGAGGAACACCAAGAGTCACACAAAGTCAAGCCAAAAGAGCACTCAGAAGAACTCATAGGAACATCAAACCACTTCAAAATAGGAGACCAGGTACAGCTAGATAAATCAGATCATCACATCATCACAGTAGACCCACAAACATCTCCTCCTGATCTTATTACGAATAAAGAAATATCTTTTAAGGTAATCGATGTTCTTCCACACAAGATAGTCGAGGTAAGCAATCCCAATTTTGATGCTCTCAAAATTAATGCCACTCGACCTGAACCACACAAAATGGATAATATGAGGAAAGATGTTCAAACCTTCAAACCTCCATGAATTGTTCAAAACACAAGGAAAGTCTAGCAGAAGACTATAAATGAGCGCTTTTCGGGAGGCAACCCGAGTTCTAACCTTACTTATTTTGCATTTATTTTTATTTTACTTTATTTTTTACTTTTTATTTTTCTTTTTAAACTAACCAGAAGTGCAGTTTTCCAGGCTTCACGACCTTGCACATGGCCATGCCCGTGGCTGTGTGGACCACTGAAACCACCACATTGACAGAGCAGAGGCCGTGCAATTCAGTCCAACCACCCTCTAACGTCATGGATCCAACCACCTTCCCCACGAGCACCGACAAATTAGCACGGCCGTGCCCCACGACCGTGTGAAGCTACTGTCTTGCCTTGCCCGTGCATCGCAACCGTGCCAACATACTGACTTCACAAACACGGGCATGGTGGGCTGAAACACGGGCATGGAAAACCAACACACTCCAACACACGGCCGTGCGAGGCGGCCGTGTAAATCTAAACGGGCTTCGACCACGGCCGTGGGGACGTGCCAGAATTCAACCCCTATTTAAACCCCACAGCTTTTTCCTTCACCCCCTAACTTCCCCCATCCTTTTTCTCTTTAAAATTTTTTTTAGAGAACCATGCCAAAGAAGCGGAAGAAACCCAACATAGTCACCTAACGGAGACTCTACACATAAGTTCATGCCGACCGCTTCATCCAAACAATAGGCCAAGGGTCTTTGAGACGATTTAGTTTTTATTTTTAATTTCTCTTTCCTTTTATTCTCCTTTTCTTTAATAATCTTATGTTTAATTTATTTTAACTTAATTTAGTTTCTTAGTGTTAGGTTTGCAAGGCTGCTTGGGAATCACGCCGACCACCACGATAACCTCTTCACTTCCGCCACCGCCATCACATCTCAAACCTTAGTGTTGATTCCCACCTTGCGAACCATCCTTCAATAAGGACTTCACAGTCCATCAATATTTTCTTTTCATTTTAGTTTTCTTCCTAGTCTCCTTCCCTTTAGTTTGTTTTTCTTTAATTTTATATTTAGTTTATTTTTATTAGGTCTTAATAAATCCTGGCTACTTCTCAGTGCGCTACCCAATTTCTTCATCTAGCTCAGGTTGGTCATCAAGACCGACAATCACCGCCACCAAATACACTCCTCCGGAAAAAACATCCAAAATTCAGGGAGTAATTCCTTCCCCTTCTCTTTTGATTTATCCATTAATTGTTATTATCTATCTTTGCACATTGAGGGAAATGTACATCTTAAGTGTGGGGGGTGAATAGTTATTTTGAGAAACTAACTAACTTTTTCCATTATTCTCAAACCCTGAGAATAAAAATGCCTAACTTTTTGCATTGTTCTCAAATCCCTAAATTTAATCTTGTTTTAAAGTAATTTTCTCATATTACTAATTAAGATGAAATTTCTGATGATTTGTGATTGATATTGACATTTTAGAATAAGTCATAGTTAATTGTGCATTGATGATTAAATTTGAAGAATACTAGGGAATCAAGTACGATAAGTCTAATTTTCTAAAATTTAAAATTTTAGGTTGTTAACTTGAATTTGAATGTTATCTTGAAGTTTGAAATTTATAAGGTTAATGTCAAAAACACCCATAATTTTTGTGAGATTTTGAGCCTTATAGAGCATACATTCTTTTTCATGCTCACTTTATTAGTTATGAGTGTGTCAACTATGAACTGTTATTCTAGAACTTGCCTTGATTATACATGTCAAGACCACAGTTATGATTTGATATACCGAGATGATAAAGGAACCTAGGTTTTATCCCACTTACACCACTAAAAAGCTTACCCTTATAATTAACCCCTAGTAAACCCCGTTGAGCCTAATAATCCTTTTTATTGACTCACCCACTAATTTTAACCCAAAACCCTTTGTATTTGTTATCACCCTTCTTTTTGACTACCCTTTAATCGAGATATGATTTGATTAGTTGCCTAAGTTTTTATGAATTATTATAATTTGAAAATTGTCTTTACTTAGTTTGTTCTTAAAAAAAATATTTAGTATTAGTTTTATGAAAAGTGAGCTTACACAATCAAAGTCTAAATCCAAAAGAAAAAGTTCGTATTAGTATGATTATTTTTCAGTTGATGTAATTGTTATCTTAAAAATTTTTATGTAGGTAACCTATTAATTCAGTCTCGATTCTAACCTTCTAATTTCAGCCTTTATCCACACCTTTAATCCTAGCCCCGTTACAACCCTAACAAAAACCTTTTGATCTGTTATCATTTCATTTTACAGTGGTGGAGGTTTGATTTTCACGCAAGCCTATGGGATTAACTTTTCAGGTTCAACTTATGAGTGCTTAATTTTTACCCCTAAACACTTTTTGAGTGATTTGAGTGAATCTTTTGTGAGGATGTCAATCCTTGTCGGTTTTGAATTAAAGGTAATTATTTAGATGAAGGGAAACACCTATGTTTTCGTGCTACAAAAATATGACTTATCTTGTTTGAATCTTCAAGACTCTTTTAATTGAATTATCCATGTATAAATTATCTATGAATTAGGATAAGGCATTGTTGATAGGAATTATGAATCATGGAAAGTTCGTTTTAATTGTAAGTTGAGAATTTTACTTGAGGACAAGCAAAAGCTTAAGTGTGGGGGTATTTGATAAACCAAAATTATAACATATTTTAATCCCGCATTTAGCTTTCTTTTGGATGATTTATCCCTTGATTTATGTAAAAAGGTGCTTTTAATCCTTTCTTTTCATATCTTATACCCAGGAAAGCATCCGAGGATTGAAAGAACGTAAAACGGGCCGAAAAACGAAGTAAAATGGGCTTTGGCACAAAATCAACACGGCCTGGCCCAAAGTCCACACAGTCGTGTCTCGTCAAACACCTAGAGCATGACCTCTCCCCCAATTTACACGGCCATGCCTCATTAAAGAATCCGAACACGGCCTGAAGTCGATCCACACGGGCGTGCTACATGGCCATGCCTCTGCCGTCAGAATGAATAATTTTAGTTGGAAAAAGGTACTTAGAGAGAAAGAATCGCATTCCAAAAAGCCTATAAATATCCCCTAAGTACCACCTTTGGAGAGGAGACGAGCTAGGCCAAGGAGCCAAGCCGAAAAGGTCAGAATTGTAGGAATCGCTTAAAGATAGCCAGTTGATCCATCCCAGGAAGCTGAAATTATAATCAAGACGGTGAAATTCTCCTTCAATTTTTTCAGGGAGTTTTAGAAATTCCTTAAGTTTTGTTTTATCTTTTTTCTTGAGATGTTTTCTTTCTTAGTTAAGAACTAAACCCCTCATATACCTGAAGGGGATGAAACCTAGATAAATCTTGTTATTTGATTTATGAATTTTATGATAAATACTTAGTTTGTTCTTAATTATGCATGCTTAATCAAAATCTGAGGTGCTTAGGTGGAGGAGGAATTGACCCTGCTTAAGAGTAGATCTAGCGTAATTAAGCGGAGTTGATCGAACGCCTAGAGATAGGGTTACGAGATTTTGCTAGATTAGGGTGAAACCTAATATGGGAATCCATAGATCAATTTACTGCTATTTTAGACGGTTATTATAAAAGAACGAGAGTTCCACTAATTAACCTAGGGTTAGACGTTATTCACCTCGAGAGAGGGTTTAGCATAGGTTAGGGAGTCCTACGGATGAAGCTAAGTAAATAAATCATATAATTCAAGGTTAGATAACAAGTGAAGTCTAAGTGGATTCTTCCTGAAGGTATCATCGTGATCAACTGAGTCTTTCTCCAAGTTATTCCACAATTCATTCTTTTTGTCTTTGTCCTTAGCTTAGTCATTGTCAAATTTAGATTAAAACAAACCTCACTTTATTTTTAAGGCTAAATAATAAAAAGAAAGTTAGTATTAATACTTTTGGTTCCTTTGGGTTCGATATCCGGTCTTGCCTAAGCTATACTACTGTTCGATAGGTACACTTGCCTTTAATTATTGTCAAAGTTAGTTTTCAGGTTCGATCACATTCATTATAAATTTTAAAACTCTGATTTCAACGATCAGCGACCTACAAGAGCCACACAGGTTGACCATTTTCACGTAGGTTGCCACACGGCCATGTGGTAGGCCGTGTCATTTACACGGGATTGCACCCTAAACTGTGTAAAAACATGATTTTTAGGTTTTTCAGGCATTCTAAGACGTATATATGACAAAATAAGAAGATAGGAGTGGATCGTCATAGAATATTCAAGAAAACAACTCGAAAAACCCTACTAAAGCCGATTCTGAAGCAGATTTTCGTCAAGATTGAAGACTACCAGTTGATTTCTTAGGAGATTTTCTTGAGTTTCTTTATTTCCTTCAGTTATACTATCTCTGGGAATGTTTTTATTTGCAAGTATGAACTAATTTTCTAGATACCCAGGGGAGATGAACCCTATGATGAATTTTGCCTTTTGATTTTTATTTTACACAATAAATACTTAGATCTTGTTCTCAATTATGTGTGCTTAGTTATTGATTTGATATTTCTAGATTATTAATCCATGTTTGATGTGCTTAAATAAGAGAAGGAATAGACCCTGTTTAAGAGTACATCTTTCGTAATTGATTGGAGTTGCATGCAATCTTAGAAATGGGTGAAACGCATAGGTTTGTGCAAGTGTACACAGTCGTTTTCAAGTAATAAGTAAGTATAAGAGTTATCATCTCCACAGGGGTTTTGTCTATTAATCAAATAATTGCAAAATTATGAATTTGCAAGTTGGTCAAGAAATGTAATATCCCGGAGTTATGGCTTATGCATTTGTGCTTAAATTATGTGAACTAGCATGCCTTATGTGTTATGAATGTGTTATGTGAATTTTTAGAACCTCGGAATGTAGGGAAATGCCTTAGAAATTAGTAGATTTTAAGGTTTAAAAGAGGGAACTGAAGCAGAGGGGTCTTAAGAGAAATTGTAAGTAAAACATGACACACAAATGGGCTTGGTAAAGTGGCTTGGAGGCGCCACTTAAGGCCTCTGGAAATGACGCCACAAGCAGGAGTAGATGGGCCAAGGTTCGAGTCGCATGGGAAGTAGAATTTTGGGGTTTTATTTTAGCTTGTTGACATCAAAGAGAGGGGAAGGATGGATGGCTTTAGGACTTTGAAAGGATGAGCTTTAGTTGGGATTAAACTCTTTTATAATTTCAGCTAAGCATAGGATAAAGGTTGGATTAATTTTATTAATTTGAATAAGGTGATAATTGAAGAGATAAATATATCTGAATAGGGTGAGTTGGCCGAATAAGGGTTTCTAGGTAGATTAATTTCGGCAGAAAGGGGAAAAGGGTGGCTATTCTTCATTCTTTCTTTTACTCTGCCGAATTCTCCAAGTGAACCTCCTCATCTCTTTTACTTTGCCAAGCCAAAATTCAAGCAAAGCCTAGCCGATTTCTTCACCTTCTTCTCTTCTTCTTTTCTTTCCTATCAATCTTCCAAAAGCCAAAAACGAGCTCCTTCTAGCCATAGCCGAATTTCTCTGTGGATTCAAGCAAGGGAGTAGTCGACTACAACACTAAGGGTAAGATCAATTGTTATTCGATCTCCAATTCTCTTTTCTTTTCTTTTAGCCGAAAGTTAAGGACTAACCCCATTAATTTTCTTGTTCCCGAAATTTGGAAGGATCTTTCGGGACTTCTAGTATAGCCGACATCTAGGTGAGCTCTTCGGGATTTTAAAGAGTCAAGGTAAGTCATGTGAATATTTGGCCAAGGGCCATCTATTGAGATGAATGTTAGAATTTAATCTAACATAGTACCTGTAGGGATTTTGACAGATACCAAGAGTAATTAGCAATTTTGGGATTTGGATTCACAAGGTAAGTGAAGGTGCATAGTCGGCCATATTGGTTACTCTGTTAGCCGAATCTAACTATGGATATTTAGGGGCAGTCGACAGTGGTATACAAGGATTTCGGGATGTCAAATCGCAAGGTAAGTACTTATGTACAATCGGCCAAAGTCCTATTTTAGTACTTAGATCTATTTCTTACATGTTCAAAAAGCCGGAAACTAATTTGTTAAGTGATCTAGTGTGGGCTGATTGCAAGGAAGAGATACCGTGGAATTTCGGGATTTGATTAGTAATCAAATCGGCAACAAGGTAAGATTTTGGTTGCGTTAAATCCTTCGGGATATGATCTTGTAGCCGAATGGCTTTTTGCTAAGTGCTTAAGGTTGGCCGAATGTAGGAGTTAGGGATCTAAAGCGTTACATCGGGTTTTCGGGTTTTCAGGAAAACGTTAATATCAGGTGTGTACCCCACACTATTTCTCGATAGATTTATGGTATGTTTAATTAAATATGTTAATAAAAATGTGAACAATATGGCTAAGGTACCATGCAATGGTACAAAGTACTCAGGTACGTTTTCCTACTCGTAGTAGGATTATAATATGATTGTTTATGGCATATGTGAAAGTATAAAAATGTGAATAAGGGATATGACATGGCTTATGCATATTTGTATGACATGGGGCATTTGGGTGATTATGAAAGGGGAAGTGAATGTGGTGACTTCGGTCATATTATCTAAATGTGGTGACTTCGGTCACAATTATCTGAATGTGGTGTCTCATGACACAAAATACAATATCTGGTGGCTATGCCCCAAATTTTATAAGGGCGATGAGCATGTTGTCTGCAGCGACTGCCTTCAATGATGTGTAGCGGATGAAAGGTCGACTTAGTAGTCCCCACGGTGTGCAGGTTGGTACGGGTGATGTGTAACAGATGGTATCTAGGTTTGGGTTCGGGTTTGCATCACTACTTTTATCTGTTATATATTTGCATGAAATAATATGATATGCCTGAATTATGGAGATCTAGTGTTGGTTACACATTGAGTCTGTTTGACTCACCCCGTTGGGGAATATTTTCTTTCAGGTGACGATCAATGATGGACCGGGTATGCGGGAGCTTAGTGGTGGCCATGCTCAGCTTGAAGTTTTATTCAATTTGGGACTTTTATATTTTAAATACTTTGAATTTATTTCGGGTTTTAAATTTTTCTGTAATAAGGCCATAGTATGATCTGTTTTATGCATGCTTTTTATTTGAAATTTATTATATTACGCATTGTTATCAAATTAAATATTAAGTTATTTATTTAAAAAAAATAATAACTCTATATGTTTTGGATACCCTAAAACCAATAGTTTCCAATGTGAATTAAACTTGTTTTAACTCGAGCCCAACACAAGTAAAAATTTCTTTCAAAACCCTCCGAATTTTTCCAAAGTGCTCAAAAAGTTTTGAACCGTTTTACTTGAGGAACATACCAGATCCGGTCAAGGCTCGTGGGCTGGGTGTGCGGTGTTTTAGCTTGGTATCAGAGCCCAGTTTTAAACTCTCAACCTTGGGTTTAAAGCCCATAACGTTTTTAAATAAGGCCCAAACAAGTTTTTTTTTATGAAAAGAGCGGGTTTTCAGGCATGGCACCCAAGTCTCCGACCCGAAGTCCACTAGGTAAGTACTTCTAACTACTGTGTGATTTATAGTATGAATTGTAGAAGGGTAGAAATGGAACGTAGAATAGTATGATAGGTACTTGAACCCTAGGGTTAGTCTACCCCAACTATTACATAAGACTTAATGCCTAATTAAGCAGACCTGTGAACTAAGTCGCCGAGTTAGGGTGTGGCAACCATTGTGCGCATGTCTAGGATTGGATCCGGAAGAGCCTGGTACTTAAGCAGTCCTAATGACTCACCTCCTCTTCGTTGGAATCCTACCTGGTGCTTAGCTTCGGTTCACTCTAACCAAGAGGACTCAGTCACGGGCTAAACCCAATAACTAAAACCCGAAAGGGATTAGCTGTATTTTCATAAAAAATTCAGTTTTAAAATCACCAAATTACCCCTCTGATTTGCAGAAAAATTATTTTTAAAAATTCTTCCAAAATATTTTCGACTTGCAAAATTACCTAAATACCCCTAGTGGTAAAATTACTAAAATGCCCTTGGATTTCCAAAATTACCATACTACCCGATTTCAATAAAATTCTCTGATTTTGGCAAAAATATCCAAAAACTTTACCGTTACAAAATACTAAGGTACCTAGATTTGGAAATTTATGAAATTACCCCCGTTTACAAAATTACCAAAATGACCCCCGATTTCTAAAATTTTTGCAACACCACCGATTTGGAAAAAAAATTCTCAAAAGAACCCTCAAGTTTTGCAAACTTTGAAATACCTTTTGATTTATAAGGATTTTTGGAAGTTACCCTGGTTTATTACCAAAATACCCCTATAGGAAAAATTATGAAAATACCCCTGAGATAGGAAAAGACAAAGAAGCTCAAATAATGGATGTGTGTGGTAGATACTACTCAATGAATGTTTGAATGAATGCGCTCCTCTGAATTAGGATAGAAAACTTGAACGAAAACCTTGATTGATCGAAAGAACTGCTATTAAACTCCTTTCATAAAATTTCT
Source organism: Gossypium bickii (assembly GCA_025503065.1). Classification (NCBI taxonomy): domain Eukaryota; kingdom Viridiplantae; phylum Streptophyta; class Magnoliopsida; order Malvales; family Malvaceae; genus Gossypium; species Gossypium bickii. The sequence goes on from CP106715.1 coordinate 102,157,611, forward strand.
TCGCGAATAATCAGTGGAACAAGGACTAATGCATAAAATTTCTTGATCAGATTAAAATGCGAACATAGACATGAGCTCTAGGGGACGTGGTCGTAATGTGCGCGGACGCGGTCGAGGCAGAATGACCGTGTCAGAACCCGTTAGGTCGGGTCAAGGATCTAAGAATGAGGTACCATCGCCACCACCACCACCAGCTGTTGGTGTAGAGTAGCAAGATCAGATGGGTGATGATGTTGTATCGCAGGCTGTGCTGAGAGTTCTTGAAATGGTGGCTGGTGCTGGAGGAAATATGGGAGCTCGGAAGTCTGTACCCGTGTGACTCCGAGCCAACGGAGCTGAGGTATTTTGTGGCGTGTCTGGTGTGGCACCCAGTACGGTTGAGTATTGGTTGGAGGCCACAGAATGAATTATGGATGAGCTCGACTTAACCCCTGAGGAAAAGATGAAAGGATTGGTGGCGTTACTACGCGATGAGGTGTATCAATAGTGGTTGACAGTTCGGGATGGTGCCACAGCTGAGGATCTGACCTGGGAATATGTTAAGGCAGCGGATCAGAAGAAGTATGCGGGGACCAGATATACTGATGAGCACAGGAAGGCTTTTCTGGGGCTGGTTCAAGGGAACAAGTTCGTGGCGGAGTACGAGGCTGAATTCCTGAGGTTGAGCCGGTATGCTCGAGGAGTGGTGGCTACCGAGCATGAACGGTGTGTCCGGTTTGAAGACGGACTAAGGGATGATCTGAGGTTACTGATAGCCCCACATCAAGAGCGGGAGTTTTTCGCGTTGGTAGAAAAGGCCAAGGTGGCCGAAGGGATCAAGGACACTTTAAGGCAGAACTCTGATCGGAATAGACAAAAGAGAGGTTTTGGTTCGTCAGGATCGTCTGGAAATGTTCAAAAGAGGCCTAGAGCTGAGGGGCCTCGTGGTTAACAAGCTGATGCAGGAGGGCAGTATCGTACTTGTACTCAATGTGGGAAGAAGCACTTATGGGAGTGTTGGAAGAAAACGGGAGGATGCTTTAAGTGCGGGTCGAAGGATCATATGATTAAGGACTATCCCATTAAGATAGACGGGAGCCGCCCAACAGGTCAGAATGTTAATCAGGCCGGTAGAGGTGGACAGCAACCTCAGAGGGGTCGTGGTCCTGGTCCGAATAACAGAGGAAATGGGGCTGGCAGAGGATGTGGAACACTGGGCAGAGGTATTGCTAATACTGAGGTAAGGCAACTGTGTCTAGTATATGCAGTTCACCGGAGGGAAGAGGGAGACGCACCGGACGTTATAACCGGTACGTTCTTTATTTTTAGTAAACCTTATGTTGCTCTGATTGAAGTTGGCTCGACCCATTCCTATGTTGTATGTAGTGTAGTGGAAACACTAGGCATAGCCCCTGAACTTTCTGCTAGGGAGATGACTGTAGTAAGCCCACCAGGCCAAACTGTAGTGGTGAATAAAATCTTTCGGAGTGTACCTCTAGAGATTCAGGGAGTGAACTTTCCTGCTGATTTAATGGAACTACCCTTCGGGGAATTCGATCTTATACTTGGTATGGATTGGCTAGTGGAGCATCGGGCTGTGTTGGACTATACAACTAAGCGAATGGAGTTAAGGACCCCAGAGGATGAAGTGATAGTCATGATAGGAGAAAGGAGAAACTACCTGTCTAACGTAGTTTCAGCACTTAAGGCTGTGAAGATGGTTCGGAAAGGGTACAAGGCTTTCTTGACTTTTGTTAGCGCGTTGGATGCTAAGGAAGGGGGAGTTAGTGGAGTAAGGACAGTAAGGGATTTTGTGGATGTCTTTCTGGAGGAATTACTAGGAATACCCCCGGATAGGGAAGTGGAATTCGGAATGGACTTGCTACAGGAACAGCTCCTGTGTCAATTGCCCCATACAGAATGGCACCAAAGGAGTTGGTTGAGCTCAATGCTCAAATCCAAGAGTTGCTCGATCATGAGTTTATTCGACCCAGTGTGTCTCTATGGGGAGCACCGGTCTTGTTTGTGAAGAAGAAGGACAGAACTATGCGCATGTGCATATATTATCGTCAGTTGAATAAACTAACCATCAAGAACAAGTATCTTTTGCCAAGGATTGATGACTTGTTCGATCAGATTAACGATCGGGATATCATCAACTTAAGGTGAAGGAGGCAGATATCCATAAGACGGCTTTCCAAACAAGATACGGGCACTATGAGTTCTTAGTGATGCCATTTGGTTTGACGAATGCCCCAGCCGCATTCATGGATATGATGAACCGGGTCTTTCAACCCTACTTGGATAGGTTCGTCGTTGTGTTCATCGACGACATCCTAGTGTACTCCAAGTCTGAGGAGGAACATGATGAGCATCTCTGAGTTGTGTTGCAAGTGTTGAGGGAGAAAAAGCTCTATGCCAAATTCAGCAAGTGTGAATTTTGGCTTAAGGAAGTGGCGTTTTTAGGGCATATTGTGTCTGCTGAAGGAATAATCGTGGATCCTCGAAAGATTGAGGCAGTGTTGGATTGGAAACCACCTAAGTCTTTGGCTGAGATTCGTAGTTTCTTGGGATTGGCAGGCTATTATCGAAGGTTTGTGGAAGGGTTTTCGTCGATAGCCGCACCTTTGACTAAGTTGTTGAGGAAGGAAGTGTCTTTCGTATGGACAGATAAGCAACAAGAGAGCTTTGAGAAACTTAAGAGGGTCTTGACTGAAGCTCCAGTTTTGATTTAGCCTGAGGTAGGGAAGGACTTCGTGGTGTACTGTGATGCTTCTCACACAGGATTAGGGTGTGTTTTGATGCAAGATGGGAAAGTGGTCGCTTATGCTTCTCGATAATTAAGGCCTCATGAGGTTAACTATCCGACACATGATTTGGAATTGGTGGCAGTTGTCTTTGCTCTCAAGGTATAGAGGCACTATCTTTATGGAGAAAAGTCGGTGATCTACACAGACCACAAGAGCCTTAAGTATTTGTTGACTCAGAAGGAGTTGAACTTGAGACAACGAAGGTGGGTAGAGTTATTGAAAGACTATGATTGTTCCATAGAATATCATCCATGCAAGGTAAATGTAATGGCAGATGCCCTAAGTCGGAAGGTTGTGTCGGATCTGAAAGCGATGTTCACACATCTAAGTTTGTACGACGATGGAAGTCTACTGGCAGAGTTGCAGGTCAAGCCGACATGGTTGAATGAGGTAAGAGAGGGTCAGTTGGCAGACGAGGATCTAAGTGCTAAGATGCAGCAAGTTCAAAATGGTGGGCTAGAGGATTACAGTATGACCAGTGATGGAGTATTGTGTTTCAAGGGAAAGGTCTGTATACCGAAGAACGAGGATTAAGGCAGAGAATTCTTCGGCAATCACATATTAGTCCTTATGCTATGCATCCCGGAGGTACAAAGTTGTACAGGGATCTAAGGGAACAGTTTTGGTGGCCTGGTCTAAAACGGGAAGTTACAGAATTTGTTGGCAAGTGTTTGACATGTCAGCAAGTTAAGGCTGAACACCAGGTTCCGTTAGGGTTACTTCAGCCAATCAAGATTCCGTAGTGGAAGTGGGAGAGAATCACCATGGACTTCGTTAGTGGGCTTCCCTTACACCTACTAAGAAGGACTCGGTATGGGTAATAGTGGATCGGTTGACAAAGTCCGCTCATTTCTTGCCGGTGCGAGTTGATTATACTTTGTAGAAGTTGGCAAAGTTATATGTGGAGGAAATTGTAAGGTTGCATGGAGTACCAGTGTCAATCATTTCAGATAGAGACCCAAGGTTTACGTCTCAGTTTTGGAAGGCTCTACATCAGGCTTTAGGCACCAAATTGGATTTCACTACGGCTTTTCATCCACAGTCTGACGGGCAGCCTGAACGAGTAATCCAAGTGTTGGAAGATATGTTAAGGGGCTGTGTGATAGACTTCAGAGGAAGTTGGGAAGACTATTTGCCTTTAGCGGAATTTACGTACAATAACAGCTATCAAGCTAGTATTCGGATGGCACCATATGAAGCACTGTATGGACGGAAATGTCGCACTCCTACGTGTTGGACGGAATTAGGGGAACAACGAGTTTTGGGTCCAGAACTTGTGGCTGAATCCGAGGAAAAGGTGGAGGTAATTCGGGCATGGTTAAAGGAAGCATCTGATAGGCAGAAGTCGTATGCAGATCTCAAGTGCAAGGAAATAGAATTTGATGTGGGAGATTAAGTGTTCCTTAAGGTGTCGCCATGAAAGAAAGTGATGAGATTTGGACGCAAAAGGAAGTTAAGTCCAAGGTTTATAGGACCTTATCGGGTATTAAAGCGAGTTGGACCAGTGGCATATCAGCTAGAACTGCCACCAAAATTGAAGCAGATGCACGACGTATTCCATGTGTCTATGCTACGTCGTTATCGATTGGATCCATCCCATGTAGTACCAGTTGAGGAAGTGGAACTAAGGCCAGATTTGTCCTACGAGGAAGAGCCGATTCAGATCTTGGAACGAGATGTAAAAGTGTTGCGGAGGAAATCAGTTCCTTTAGTCAAAGTGTTATGGCGTAATCATTGATCGGAAGAAGCTTCGTGGGAACCAGAGGAGGCGATGCGACAACAATACCCTCACTTATTTCGGCCAGGTAATTTCGAGGACGAAATTATTTTAAGGGGGTAGAACTGTAATATCCCAGAGTTATGGCTTATGCATTTGTGCTTAAATTATGTGAACTAGCATGCCTTATGTGATGAATGTGTTATGTGAATTTTTAGAACCTCAGAATGTAGGGAAATGCCTTAGAAATTAGTAGATTTCAAGGTTTAAAAGAGGAAACTGAAGCAGAGGGGTCTTAAGAGAAATTGTAAGTAAAACATGACACACAAATGGGCTTGGTAAAGTGGCTTGGAGGCGCCACTTAATGCCTCTGGAAATGACGCCACAAGTAGGAGTAGATGGGCCAAGGTTCGAGTCGCATGGGAAACAAAATTTTGGGGTTTTATTTTAGCTTTTTGACGTCAAAGAGAGGGGAAGGATGGATGGCTTTAGGACTTTGAAAGGATAAGCTTTAGTTGGGATTAAACTCTTTTAAAATTTCGGCTAAGCATAGGATAAAGGTTGGATTAATTTTATTAATTTGAATAAGGTGATAATTGAAGAGATAAATCTATCTGAATAGGGAGAGTTGGCCGAATAAGGGTCTCTAGGTAGACTAATTTCGGCAGAAAGGGGAAAAGGGTGGCTATTCATCATTCTTTCTTTTCCTCTGCCGAATTCTCCAAGTGAACCTCCTCTTCTATTTTACTTTGCCAAGCCAAAATTCAAGCAAAGCCTAGCCGATTTCTTCACCTTCTTCTCTTCTTCTTTTCTTTCCTCTCAATCTTCCAAAAGCCGAAAATGAGTTCCTTCTAGCCATAGCCGAATTTCTCTGTGGATTCAAGCAAGGGAGTAGTCGACTACAACATTAAGGATAAGATCAATTGTTATTCAATCTCCAATTATCTTTTCTTTTCTTTTAGCCGAAAGTTAAGGACTAACCCCATTAATTTTCTTGTTCCCGAAATTTGGAAGGATCTTTCGGGACTTCTAGTATAGCTGACTTCTAGGTGAGCTCTTCGGGATTTTAAAGAGTCAAGGTAAGTCATGTGAATATTCGGCCAAGGGCCATCTATTGAGATGAATGTTAGAATTTAATCTAACATAGTACCTGTAGGGATTTCGACAGATACCAAGAGTAATTAGCAATTTCGGGATTTGGGTTCACAAGGTAAGTGAAGGGGCATATTCGGCCATATTGGTTACTGTGTTAGCCGAATCTAACTATGGATATTTAGGGGCAGTCGACAGTGGTATACAAGGATTTCGGGATTTCAAATCGCAAAGTAAGCACTTAAGTACAATCGGCCAAAGCCCTATTTTTGTTATTAGATCTATTTCTTACATGTTCAAAAGCCGGAAACTAATTTGTTAAGTGATCTAATGTGGGCTGATTGCAAGGAAGAGATACCGTGGAATTTCGGGATTTGATTAGTAATCAAATCGGCAACAAGGTAAGATTTTGGTTGCATTAAATCCTTCGGGATATGATCTTGTAGGTGAATGGCTTTTTGCTAAGTGCTTAAGGTTGGCCGAATGTAGGAGTTAGGGATCTAAAGCGTTAGATCGGGTTTTCGGGTTTTCAGGAAAGCGTTAATATCAGGTGTGTACCCCACACTATTTCTCGATATATTTATGGTATATTTAATTAAATATGTTAATAAGAATGTGAACAATATGGCTAAGGTACCGTACGATGGTACAAAGTACTCAGGTACATTTTCCTACTCTTACTAGGATTATAATATGATCTGTTATGGCATATGTGAAAGTATAAGAATGTGAATAAGGGATATGACATGGCTTATGCATATTTGTATGACATGGGGCATTTGGGTGATTATGAAAGGGGAAGTGAATGTGGTGACTTCGGTCACAATTATCTGAATGTGGTGTCTCATGACACAAAATATAATATCTAGTGGCTATGCCCCAATTTTTATAAGGGCGATGAGCATGTCGTCTGCAGCGACTCCCTTCGATGATGTGTAGTGGATGGAGGGTCGACTTAGTAGTCCCCACGGTGTGCAGGTTGGTACGGGTGATGTGTAGCGGATGGTATCTAGGTTTGGGTTCGGGTTTGCATCACTACTTTTATCTGTTATATATTTGTATGATATAATATGATATGCCTGAATTATGGAGATCTAGTGTTGGTTACACATTGAGTCTGTTTGACTCACCCCGTTGGGGAATATTTTCTTTCAGGTGACGATCATTGATGGACCGGGTCGGCGGGAGCTTATTGGTGGCCATGCTCAGCTTGAAGTTTTATTCAATTTGGGACTTTTATATTTTAAATACTTTGAATTTATTTCGGGTTTTAAATTTTGATGTAATAAGGCCATAGTATGATCTGTTTTATGCATGCTTTTTATTTGAAATTTATTATGTTACGCATTGTTATCAATTTAAAGATTAAGTTATTTATTTAAAAAAATAATAACTCTAAATGTTTTGGATACCCTAAAACCAATGGTTTCCAATGTGAATTAAACTTGTTTTAGCTCGAGCCCAACGTAAGTAAAAATTTCTTTCAAAACCCTCCGAATTTTTCCAAAGTGCTCAAAAAGGTTTGAACCGTTTTACTTGAGGAACATACCAGATCCGGTCAAGGCTCGTGGGCCGGGTGTAGGGTGTTTCAAGAAAGCACAATAATTTTAGGTGATAGATGTCAAGATTAAATTAATTAACTAAATGCAAATTAACCTAAATGCAAATGAGATGAAATATGCAAGGTGATGGTTTAGCAACAATTTCGCAAGTTTAACAACAATAACATGAATAATGTAGAATAATTGAAACATTTGTCTCAATTCATTTTTCATCATGCTTAACAATGTTCTTGAAAAATTCCATGACAACTCGATCATTTAATAACTTGGAATCTGATATAAGTTCTTTCGAAATCTTATACTTATAAAAACATGTATATTTCTACGTCCATACTTAACTAAGTATTCTTTAGAATTTATGTGAAGTAATAGGGACGGGCTAGGTTTGAAACAATTTAATCACACAAACCTAAAAGTTATCCAAGGTAATAGAGCTCTTTCTTACGAACCTTTAATTTAATCGAGTTAAGATCTAAATTAAGCATGCACCTTTCAATTATTGTGTCCATTAATTGCCATCTGGTTAGGATCGATCAACTAATTCTAATGCATCCAAACATATTTTAATGCATGAAATACATGAATGATTTTAATTGGAAGCATGAACAACTGAGGCACAGAACATCATAAACATGAATAAAATGAACTTCTTGAAATGAATGCAATCATTCCAACTAAAACAAAATTAAGTCATTATTGTTAATGGAAAAACAATTAAACAATTTGTAAACAGATTTGAATAATTAAGAACAAAAATAAAGAATAACGAAGAAGGAACTCTTGATGATCCCGACGATTTTCTGAAGATCGGTTGTGGTGGCTTCCTCTAATTCTCATGATTGCTCCTTCCCAAATTATTCCTCAAGGTGGTCGACTAATAGAGTTTTTCTAAAGGGAAATGCTAGCTAAAGGGAAGTGGGGAAATGGATGGCTTATGCATGGAAGAAAGGAAAGAAAGATAATAGAAATGTTAATTGAGGGATGAATGAATGATAAGGGGTGATTGAATGAGAAGTGAGGGTTGGTATTTATAGTAGAGGGATGGCATAGGAGTTTTCTAAAAGTAGCTTGAAGATCCATTGGTTCTCTCCTTTGCTTGGCCGGCCATGAAATGTGGAGAAAGATGTTGGCGGTTGCTTGATTCATGCTTGATTTCATGCATGAATCATGCAAGGGGTTGAGTGGTTTCTTGGGTATTAGTTGGGAACTGATTTCTAATTTTTTCACAAGTGTAAGGGCCTCTAAATTAATTATTCCAAAGCTAATTTGGGCTGCTCTTGATGCTTGCTGAATTTGGGTCATTCTCCCCCATTATTGGACGATTTTGACAACCCAATTAAGAGCAGACTTTTGTTTTTTCAGCAAAAATATTTCAAATTGGGTTGAATTGGATTTGTGAGTCCAATTTAATGAGCTTGCCATCTACATGGAGTAAAAATTAGCTTGTGTCCATGTGATATTAATTGACTCCCACACTTGTTAACTCAATGGTCCCATTACAACAATTAAAGCACAAAATTTACTATGTAACATAAGATAGTTATATTATGCAAAATTGAATATAAAATTTCATACTTTACTAAAATTATGCCAATTGTCTGAATATGAACAAAAATCACCAAATTAAATATTCAAATACTCGGGATTAACATAAATTCTAAGTAAAAATATGATATAAATACTTGTAATTCAACTTGTAATGGTTAATCATTTTTCAATATCAATTAACCATTTCACAATCTATGTTCCCTATTAACATGAATTGAACTTGTAACACCCCAAACCCGGCCCATGCGTTACGACCAGATCTAACATGTCACATCAGGAAAACGTATAAAATCCTTGTGATTTGTACTAAAATAAATGTTATTTGGTTATTGTAACATCCTAAAAATATGAGTATCAATATGATGCATGTTTTTGGTGCTTAGTTTGTGAATGATTAAATTTTGTGTGTTTAATATAGCCTTGAGAAGGCACGGAATTATTCGGAAGTAGAATAATTTTTAGTAATGAGAATTTTATTGAAGTGGAACAAGCGATCCGGATGCTTAAGGTAATTTAAGTGTAAAAAACTAGCATAAGATGAGCTAGTAGCAAGGTGGTGTTGGCGCATGAGTGATTGCTTGAAGGGAGTGGTTCGAATCCCATGGATAGCATTTTGGTGACTTTTATTTTTGCACCTATATGGCATGTGTCGATCAAGCTTTACTTATGGTAAGGTTGGACTAACTCTTTTATGGAAAGTAGACTAAGGGAAAAAGGCAAGTGTTAACTTAAGGTAAGGAATCAAAAGGTTTTGGTATGAAAGGGGGACATAAGGCTTGAAATAAGGGAAGGTGTTTTGGAAACTTTTGAATGGCCTTTTTGACCATGAATGTGGACAGCATAGGGGGCTAGGGGGGATGGTCGTTTTTTGGTGTTAGTTTGGTAGGATTAGGTGCTTGATGAGCACATTTTCCATTTGGTCATTTGGTGCTTTTATCAAATTTTTTCTCTCTAATTTTCCTCTCCCTAGCAGAATGTGCCATAAACTTTGAGTAAGCAATTGTTTCTTTTTGCCATTTCTTTTGACCATTTCGGTCTTAGGTTGTTCATTCTCCCTAAACCTTTTTCTTCTCTTTGTGACCGAAACCACATAGCCATCAAGGACCATTTCTTTTCTTCTCTTTTTCCTCTTCATTGCCGAATGCATTTTGGTCTCAAAGTTTCTTTTTGATTCATCTTCCATCCTTGAGAATCGATATACAAACCTCTCATCTCCATTTTCTTTTCTCTTCTCCCTATTCTCTTTTCCTCTCCATTTTATTTACCATTCAAACACACCATTCCTTCATTTTCCTTCCATGGCCAAATGCTTGTAACCATCCCCATAGTTGAAATTTATTTTCCTATCTATTATATCATAGCCGAATCGCTTATTCTTCTTTGACCTTGATCTAAATCATTTCTTTCATTAAGCTTTGGATAACCGTAAGATAGTGGAGGGCCAAACCACCATCTTGTCAAGTCATTTTGAAAGTTATTCAAGTTCGGATCATATTTAGCAAGGAATCCTTTGGAAATCACTCAGGATTTTAAGGCAAGCAATATAAGGACGAAAAGAGTTGTTAATAGCGTTTGGAAGAGGGGTGGTTTCGTTATTCCCCCTAAATTTAAGAGAAGGGCTGTTTCGGGAATCCGAGACTTTCCATCGGGTTGTAGACCCTCATCCGACGAAAATCAATTATTTGAAGTCATTCGTACTCCTGAGCCTTTGATTGTTCGTGGTTCTTCATCGGGTTATGAACTATCGATCAAGGAGAAATCACAAATAGCTGTTGTTCGAGATTTCGAGGGTATCGACGAGCGGGAAAGTATAGTACTCACTGTAATCAGGTGTGTAACTTCACACTTATCTCATGGGCTATGCTATGCCGTAAGTATTTGATTAAAAATCGTAAAACCTGTAAAATTGGAAAATACGGTTTATTAGCACTTTTTGTGTGAATGCATGAAAATGGTATTAAAGTTGTGGAAAATTACGTATTTGCCCTTAATGGGCTATATTGTAAAAGAAAAATGACATTTTGGGCCTTATGGATTATTTTTGATAAATTGTCCAAGTGAGAAAATTTCAAAAAGGGCTTCATATGTTTAATGGGCCAAAAAATTTGCTAGATCGTTAAATAGGCCAAAGTTTATTAGATCGTTAAATGGGCCAAATTGCTATTTTTGACTAATGGGCCAAATTGATAACTTTTAATATGGGCTTTTTGTTGAAATTTACCTTATGAATATATTGTTATGCATTATATATATACATGACTGCATGGGTTGGGATAAATGACGAAGAGAAGAAAGGCCTGTTGCCAAAATCTAGTTCGGTGGCTCTGCTACAAATATTTTAAATGGCCTGTTGCCAAAATCTAGTTTGGTGGCTCTGCCACAAATATTATAATTGGCTTAATGCCTGCTATTGGTGTGTTGGCGATATGGGTTGACTTGATCCCCACAGGTGTGTTGGTTGGAACGGGTGGTGTGTAGTAGATGGAAATTAGGCTTGGTTGGGAATTTGCATATCACATGCATTATTGTTTTTATTTTATTTATTTATATATTGTACATTTGTAAATGGGCTCAAGCCCAACTAATTGCTTAAATGGTTTTGGCCCAATGAACACGATAAGTGGGTTACACATTGAGTTCTAAGTAACTTACCCCGTTTTTCTTACCCTTCTCAGGAATAATAATTGATAGAGGCTTGGGCTGGGGATGACTTCGTGTGGAGGCCATACTACGAATGATGGGTTTTTATAAACTTGAACTTCTTTTTAATATTTTTATTTAAGTACTATTTCGATTGCGATGTAATAAGGCCTCTGGTATTATTTTTATGGATTTTTAATATGTTTTAGTTACTTAATCGGGGCTGTTTAAATTTTATAAATGATTTCTTAAACTTGCGTATAAAAAGGGGATTTTCTTAAATATCACTTAATCCAAAATATTTTGTGAACAATCTTTTATCAATTTAAGATTTCAACCAATTATTTCTCTGAAAATCAAATTGTAAATTCTTATGTTTTAAAATCATGGTTTTCAGATAAATCTCGGTTTATGATAAATTCCATTTTTTCAAAAATCGTTTTGAAGAATTGTTTTCATTAAAAGCATTGATGACTAGATGTAAGTTCGAATTGTGTGGCATGCCAAGTCTAGTCGTAACGCATAGACCGGGTTTGGGGTGTTACAGTTATGGCTAATAAAACAAGTTTGGATGTAAATATTTGATAAAATACGACTACTTTTGAGAGGTTGTTTTGATGAATCAAAAACCAAGGTAGCAAACTTTAAAACCGTGACTTTTGAAATGTCGCAGATAATTTTGAAAGAAAATTTGAGTCAAATCATTTGTAAAAGTTTGCTATAAAATCCATTTATTAATCAATTTTCGAAACCATTATTTAAATTTTTAGAAAATTCCATTTTTAAACAATTTAAGGAAAATAATAAAAACATTCCCAACCATAAAGCAAAAATAAAAATAGTCCAGAGGCCTTATTACAACTTAAAACCCAAAATAGTAAAAGTAATAAAGTAACGTTAATAGAAATTCTAAAGTTCAAGAACACCGTTTTTGGAGTATGGCCTCCATCGAGTCATCCATGGCCCAAGTCCACGTCACTGAGCATTACCTACAAGGGTTAAGAAAGAAAGGGGTGAGTTACAAGAACTCAGTGCATAATCCCCTTACCGTTGCCCACTGGGCTTGAACCTGTTTAGCAAAAATTTGGGCCTGAGCCCATATAACAATAACTTGGGCCAAAGCCCATAAAGCATAATTTTGGGCCAAAGCCCATTTACAAAACAGAATATATCAATTGAATCAAATGAATGTAATGCAATCCCAATCCAACGTAATTATCCATCCACTACACACCACCCGTACCAACCATCACACCTGTGGGGATCAAGTCAACCTACCCCGCCAACACACCAATCGCAAGCATTATGCCATTTATAACAAATTTAATTGTGGGCAAGCCACCAGAATCATAGAGTATCATATTATCAAACATATTTGTGGCAGTGCCACCAGAATTTCTTCTCTTTAACATTTTCCCAACCCATGCAAAATCATGTAAATGCATCATACATAGCAAATCATGATATTTACAATTATAACAACAATAATAATTCAAACAAAAGTTCGGCTCATTAAGGCTTTTCAAATCGGCCCTTAAAGGAAATTTCTCAAATCGGCCCATTAAGCAATATATCAAATAGGCCCATTAAGGGAATTTCCATAATTTGGCCTATAAGGGCATTTTCGTAAATCGGCCCATTAGGGACATTTTCGTAATTCATAAGTTCTACCCACTAAGGATAATTCGGTAATCTCACAATCCAGGGGTATTTCGGTAATTTACCCTCCAAGGGTATTTTGGTAAATTTCGCAAACCAGACTTAACTACTAATTTGGGGCATAAAAATCGAAACTGTCCATCTGCGTCATGCTGACCAAATTGATTATAACTCGAGTTAGGAAACTCGAAATCTAAATCCGTAAACTTTCCTTGAAACTAGACTCATATATCCTCTTACAACAATTTTTACAGAATTTTTGGCTTAGCCATTTAGTACATTTTATTCCTTAAAATTTCCCTTGTTTCACTATCCAATGGTTTTGACCTCTCTTACCTCAATTTCAAATATCTCACTTTGTACAATTTTATAAGATTTCTCCAAGACAGATTAGGGAACCACGAAGTCAATCAGAACCAGTCTCACTAAAATTAAAATATCATAAAAGTTAAAATTCCTTTTCCTTCATCTGCTTCTTACATATAAAAATAGACACAGTAAACTTTAATTCTATATCTTATTCACTTATTAATCCCTTTTCTCCTATTTTCCGTGATTTTTCAAAATCACGTCACTGTTGCTGATCAAAAACTGTTTCATTGCAAACTATGGTTACCACTATGGACATACGCACGCTCGATTGATCATAGATGTCGATTTTCAGTATTTCGATCGAATCACAGAATACTTCATGCACTTTCAGAGAAGTGTGATTACACACGATTTCAAACATGTATTCGGAAGGTACGGGATTACACACCTTATTGATTTCCTAAAGAACCACTCTTCGTTGACCCACTATAATCGTATGATCAACAAGTCGATCGATCGAGCGATTTAGTCCCTAAAACATAATCGATTAGTCACAACCACTATTACCCCGAAAATAACTTAAATGAATACATAACGGTTTCAAATAATCGATGAAAGATTCCTTACCTTATCAATATTGGATCCAATTTCCACCGTTTGACTTAGGGCTAGAATGATACACGGCCTCCCACTTAGAACACTACGAAAGGAAAATGATCACATTGTGAGAGAGAGAAGGAAATGATGATTCCGATTAATAGAACCATCCCATGACAAGGACATATATTTAGCCTTAAGAGAAGAAATTGAAGAGAAAATATTTGTAACACCCCAAACCCGGTCAAAATGCTACGACCGAATCTGGTATGTCATAGGGAAAATCGTTTTTGCAGAAAATATGTTGATTTAATTTCATAAAGAAATGTTATCGGAAATAAGGTGTCGTCGCTTACTTTAAGAAAACTTTTGATTTTTATGAAAAGCCGAATTAATTTGAGTAACATTGCTGAAACCGTTTCAAATTTAGGCTTAAGGAAAATTGAGTTAACTTATTGTTACCACTTGTTTGCCGTTACCCGATGGTAAAGTTTTGGAAAATCCCAATAATATGTGGAAGGTTGGAAAACATTCATTTTATAGGTTAAGTAGGCATGCCGTTTTATTCAACTTAAACAAAATTTAGTGAAAACTCAAAACAGATAAATAATCCCAAAAATGAAATCCAGTGGCCTTATTACAAACCCAAAACCAAATTTAAAGTAAAGTAAAAACCGAAATATTGCGCATGGCCACCTCGAATCCGCCCAGGCTCCGCATCCGCGATCTATGAATCACCTGCAAAATGTAAAGGAAGGGGTGAGTCACCGAGACTCAGTGTATAAATCCCCATTGCGAAGATATTAATGCCCTTACACAATTTCATAAGTGAATATGTATGCCATGCAACCCAAAACCTAACCATCCGAACTCCCGAATCTACCCCGTGTGGTACCAATCCACTGGTGGTCAAAACCACTGGTGACCGTAGTCACAAATAATACAAGTGTGGTGCCAAACCACTGGTGGTCAAAACCACTGGTGAACGTAGTCACAAATAATACAAGTGTTGGGCCAACCTACTGTGGTACCAAACCACTGGTAACAATCCCGTATATCAATATGTGGTACCAAACCACTAGTGGTCAAAAGCACTAAGACTTAGTCACAATAATATAGAAAGCGGGGCCAACCCACTGTGTGGTCAAAACCACTGGTGACAGTCTGAAATTATACCTTCCCCCTCCTCTCAATACCCGTTTTTATGAACATACTTTTCATGGCATAATAATTATGCTTATCATACAGAAATATCAGGGCATGGCATATGCAGAGCTAACACAGGCATTTAACGTTAGCCAATCAAAGTGGACTTACCCAGAGTCCTCGCTTTTACCCACAAGGGTAACATACCGATTTCAACAACTATTCTGGCTTTTGGCAATATACATGATAAAACATATTAACATATGAACTGTGTAAGAGCTACACACCTGATTACCCGTAATATGACACTCTCTACGTCGACACTGTCTTTAATTGACACTACTGCTATCTGCCTACTGCTTTGCTCAGATGTCGGCCCACACCCAGAAGGCCAATGGCAAACAGCCGACACTGCCCTCTTCTTGAACTTAGGGGCTGGGGTCTCAGATCCAACCCGTCCTAACGTTTGGCTGACATTATGGTCCATAACACCTTTGGTCAGTAAATCGGATTAACACAGAGAATAACCAAGAATAGAGATTTAACCCGAATGAATAGATCCCTTACCTAGATTGACAAATCCCAGAGATTCAGTGACATAGACCAAAGCACTACTTGAATACTCAGTCGACTAACGCCAAGGCTCCCTTAACACCCTTCAATCGGCCAAGATCCTACAAGATTAGCTACTGCCTTCGGCATTTAACATAATAAGAACAGATTGAATCGACAGGAACTCTTACCACAACACTAACGAAAACCGATTGGGAGTGATGGCAACCCAACATTAGTGATCTACTGCAACAAGAGTCAAACAAGAAAGGTTTGAGTGCCAGAGATTTCGACTTTTCATACCATACCAATCGGATTAGAGAAAGAAATAGAGATATCGTAGAGAAGAAACGTTAGAGATCTTACCAATGAAATGATTCGGCTATGGAGAACTAGATTTCGGCTTAATAACACATAAAAGAAAGGCTTCACGTAAATGTGCTTAGAATGATATGAACAATCAAGAAATGAAAAGAAGAAGAAAGAAAGATTGATGGAAGGGATTCGGCTCCCAAGGAATGAAAAGGATTATGGGAAAGATAGGAGAATCTGGTTTCGGCTAACAACAGAATAAAAATGAAAAAGATGAAAAAGAAGAAGTGGTAGATGAGATTTCGGTTCTTAAAGATATGGCAAGAAAATGAATGGCCAAACACAAAAGAAGTAAAAAGGAAAGAAAAGAAAAGATGTTTAGGAGGGGTTTCGATTTTGGGGATTGAAGAGAAGAGAAGAGATATACGGTTTTTTAGTTTCGGGTATGGTCATGAGATGAGAGAAAGGAGAATTCGACTATGGCTTTGAGAGGAAAGAAAATGGAATATCGGCACAAAAAGATGGGACAATTTGAGTTCCAATTGCTTCCCCTAACTAGCCGAATATACACACTCCCTAAAGCACATTCGGCCACCTATCTCCCTAGCACACCAAAACTGAAAATGTAAAGAACCCACACCAAGTTCGGCACATCCCTAAACATCAAAGAACCGAATGCTTGACCCCCTTCTAGCTCCTCCCAAATTCGGCTAACACCTATCCCAATTCGATCCCTTCTTTTTGTCCTTGCTTCCCTCTCATCCACTCATTCAAATGAGTTTGAATGGTTCAAACTCCTAAATCTTCTCCCTTCCACTCATTCAAATCCTGTTGACTCATTCAACAGCTATCCACCAGAGTCCATCCTGAGTACTCCTTCTCCAGGTCCTGGCGTCAAAAAGAATAAGCAGCAAAGGGATTCTTGCAGCTCGAACCAAGGCTCTCCCACTTGCATGAGGCATCACACCCTTGCTTCCTAAGTGGCGCCTCTCTTGCCACTTTACCACCTGGATTCTTATGTCAAAACTCACCAGTAATTTCCCCTAACACGTAACTCACTCAGCTCCCCTTCTTAGTGCCCTAAAAGAAAATTTTTGCTATGGCTCAGGCCTACCCCTGGCTCATGCCTGGACCCCAAAACACCCTAAACTAACATAACATTCATACTATCCACATGCAGATAGATAAAATGCAAAGGCCCCGTTTTAAGGATGTTACAGTTCTACCCTACTTAAAAATAATTTCGGCCTCGAAATTACCTGGTCAAAAGAGTTGAGGGTGTTGCTGCCGCATCACATCCTCTGGCTCCCACGTGGCATCTTCTACTCTGTGATTCCGCCATAACACCTTCACCAAAGGAACTGATTTTCTACGCAAGACCTTGACATCTTGATCCAGGATCTGCACTGGTTCCTCCTCAAACGACAAATCTGAGCTCACCTCTATCTCTTCCACCGGCACAACATGCGACGGATCTGAACGATAGTGCCTAAGCATGGATACATGAAATACGTCATGAATCTGACTCAATTCTGATGGTAATTTGAGCTGATAAGCTACTGGTCCTACCCACTTCAACACCGTATAAGGCCCGATAAACCTAGGGCTCATCTTGCCCTTCCGATCAAACCTCAGCACTTTCTTCCGTGGCAACACCTTCAAAAAGACTTTGTTACCCACTGAAAACTCTATATCCCTTCGCTTAAGATCGGCATAAGATTTCTGCCTGTCCGAAGCTTCCTTCAGACGAGCTCGAACCAGCTTAACCTTATCTTCTGTTTTAGCAACCAACTCTGGCCCCAACAACTGACGTTCACCCAACTCTGTCCAACATGTAGGGGTACGATGCTTTCGTCCATATAATGCTTTATACGGTGCCATCTGGATACTTGCCTGATAACTATTGTTGTACGCGAACTCTGCCAACGGTAGAAATTCTTCCCAACTACCTCTGAATTCCAAAACACAACCCCTTAGCATATCTTCTAAAATCTGAATCACTCTTTCTGACTGCCCATCTGACCTGGGATTAAATGCCGTGCTGAAATCCAACCTTGCACCCAATGCCTGATGCAACGCTTTTCAAAACATTGACGTGAATCTGGGATCCCTATCCGAGATAATCGACACTGGCACTGTATGCAATTTCACGATTTCGGTTACATACAACTTAGCCAACCTCTGAAGTGAGTAATCCACACGCACTGGTATAAAGTGAGCAGACTTTGTCAGACGATCCACAATCACCCAGACCGAATCTTCTTGCTAGGCGTAAGGGGTAGCCCACTGACAAAATCCATCGTAATTCTTTCCCACTTCTATTGTGGAATCTTTACCGGATGCAGCAGACCAGAAGGTAACTGATGTTTAGCCTTAACTCACTGACACATCAGACACTTACTCACAAATTCTGTTACCTCCCGCTTTAGACCTGGCCACCAGAACTATTCTTGCAAATCCCGGTACATCTTACTACCTCCAGGAGGCATAACGTATGGGCTGCTATGAGCTTCCTGAAGAATCCTCTGCCTTAACTCAACATCCTTCGGCATACAAACTTTCCCTTGGAAACACAACCCTCCATCACTACTCAAACTATACCCCTCCAATCCACCATTCTGCACTCGCAAATATTGGGCACTTAGGACTTCATCCACTAGCTGCTTCTCCTTAACCTGATTTACCCAAGCCGACTTCACTTGCAATTCCGCTAACAGACTCCCGGCATCATACATGCTAAGGTGGGCAAACATTGCTCTTAAGTCTGCTACCACTTTGCGGCTCAACGCATCAGCCACTACGTTAGCCTTACCTGGATGGTATTCAATCGAGCAGTCGTAGTCCTTCAACAACTCGATCCACCTCCGCTGCCTCAAATTCAATTCCTTCTACGTCAAGAGATACTTCAAACTCTATGATCTGTGTAGACTATAGACTTCTCCCCATACAAGTAATGCCTCCAAATTTTCAGGGTAAAAGCCACTGCAGCCACCTCTAGATCATGTGTTGGGTAATTCACTTCGTGAGGACTCAACTGCCGAGACGCATACGCCACTACTTTCCCCTCTTGCATAAGAACACATCCTAATCCAGTATGCGACGCATCACAATACACCGTAAACACCTTCCCTGCTTCGGCTGAATCAAAACCAGAGCTTCTGTCAAAATCCTCATTAGCTTGTCAAAACTTTCTTGTTGTTTATCTGACCACACAAATGGAACCCCTTTCCTCAGTAACTTGGCTGCAATAAAAAAAAAACCTTTCCACAAACCTTCTGTAATATCATGCTAAACCCAGAAAACTCCGAATCTCTGCCACAAACTTAGGTGGTTTCCAGTCCAATACCGCCTCAATCTTCTGAGGATCCATTCTAATCCCCTCAGCTGACACCACATGACCCAAGAAGGTTACTTTCTTTAGCCAGAACTCGCACTTACTAAACTTTGCGAATAATTGCTTCTCCCTCAGAATCTACAAAACCACACGCAGATGCGCATCATGCTCCTCCTCAGATTTCGAGTACACCAATATGTTATCTATAAACACCACAACAAATCGGTCCAAGTACGGCTGAAACACCCGATTCATCATGTCCATCAACACTGTCGGCTCGTTGGTCAACCCGAATGGCATTACGAAGAACTCGTAATGTCCATAACGAGTGCAAAACACTGTCTTACGGATATCGGCCTCCTTTACCTTAAGCTGATGATACCCCGACCTTAAATCAATCTTAGAGAAAACTGATTCACCTTTAAGTTGATCGAACAGGTCGTCTATCCTCGACAACGAATACTTGTTCTTAATTCTCAACTTATTCAGCTATCGGTAATCTATACCATCTGCATTGTTCCGTCTTTCTTCTTAACAAAAAGTACAGGCGCTCCCCAAGGTAATACACTCTGCCGGATAAAACCCCGATCCAACAATTCCTGAATCTGCGCTTTCAGTTCGACCAACTCCTTCGGCACCATCCTATATGGAGCAATAGACACTGGCGTGGTTCCGGGTAACAGATCTATACCAAACTTAACTTCGCGGTCCGGAGGCAAACCTGGAAGTTCTTCTGGGAATACATCGGTAAATTCCTTCACCATTCAGACATTCCCTACAGTTGATTCCTTGGGCTCCAATGCATAAACATGAACCATGAACGCCTCACATCCCTTTCTCACCATCTTCTCGGCCTTCAGAGCGGATACAACATTGGATAGATAATCCCTTCTATTACCTATCATCACCACCTCTTCACCCTCAACAGTTCTCAATACCATGCACTTAGCTGCGCAGTCCAAACTTGCTTGGTACTTCACTAGCTAGTCCATCCCTAGGATCAAATCGAACTCTCCCAATGGCAGTTCCATCAGATCAGCCAATAACACTACCCCTTGAAGTTCTAGGGGTACATCCCTATACAGCTTGTTTACTTCTACAGAGTGACCTAGAGGGCTAATTACTGTCATCTCCCTAGAAGAAATCTCATAAGCTAAGTTCATAGTTCCCACTATACTACTGGCAACATAGGAGTGCGTCAAACCAACATCTATCAAAGCAGTATAAGGCAGTCCCAAGATTAAGAACTTATCGATTATGACGTCTGGTGCATTGCTCTCCTCACGATGCCTCACTGTATAAACCAACCCAGACTATCTTGCTTCTGAGCTCCCAGCACCTCTGTCCGGTGCTCCGTAGCCTCGTCCAGAACCATTACCTCCCCTGGCTGAACCGCGACCCCTCTGTGGTTGCTGACCATCCATCCTGAATTGTGCACATCCTTGCCCCTCAGACTGGATCCTAGCTGACCTCTGTGGACAATCCCTTACCCGGTGCCCCATTGACCCACTGTCGAAGTACCCTCTATTTTCGGTCCAACACTCTCCCGAATAAGACTTCCCACACCGAGCACACCGTGGCGGGCACTGAGTAGTAGCAGTAGGCTTTGCAGCTTGCTCGGCCTACTATATCTGGCCCTTTTTTGCGGCTACCCGGCAGACCCCGATGACCTAGAACTCCTATTAGTCCAATTTCTATCCTGATTCCGTCTCATCGACTGTTTCACCTCCTCCGCAATCTTGGCCTTCTCTACCAAGACCGTAAATTCTCTCTCCTACTGTGGAGCAATCAACATCCGCAGTTCATCTCTCAACCCATCCTCAAATCTGACACAGCGCTCGTGTTCCGTAGCCACGATATCCTGAGCATAGCGACTCAACCAAAGAAACTCTGCCTCATACTCCGATACTGACTTACTCCTCTGGACCAAATTCAAGAGTGCCTTACGCTGTGCATCAATGTAACTCGCCCCGACGTACTTTCTCTCATAAGCCGCCTTAAAGAAATCTCAGGTGATGTCATCAGCCATGGTAGCATCCCTGACCGTGAGCCACCACCGATAAGACTCATCCCGGAGAAGAGACACTATCCTTTTCAGCTTCTCGTCAACCGTAAAGTCCAAATCGTCTATTATGCGTTCCGTCGTCTCCAGCCAATACTCAGCCGTATTGGGAGCCACACCAGATACACCCCTGAATACCTCTACTCCATTAGCCCGGAGTCGTTCGGGCACAGATTTCTGAGCTCCCATTCCGATACCTGCACCCGCGACTCTCTCTAGAACCCGCAGCATCGCCTGCGACACTACGTCATCACCACCCGTCTGACCTTGGAACTCCGCGGCCTCAGCTGGCAGCAGCGGCACCTCATTCTCTGACCCATGGCCAGACCCTACCGGTTCTGACACAGTCATCCTACCTCTACCATGACCACGAGTATTACGCTCACGCCCTCGAGTGCTCATGACTAGCGTTCACGTATTAATCTGATTTAAGAATTTTATGCATTAGGTCTATTCCATTGTTTGTTCTGATGCAGTTTCTGAACGATTTATTATAGGGATTGTTCTCGTAAGTTCACACAATCTACAGGTTTCAGTCTCTAAAGTACATTCCTATTACTATCATTCATATCACAATCACCGAAAACATATAAACATTAGTTAAGGGACTTACCTTCGTGGATCGGTGCCAGAGACTCGGTCCCATGTGTTCCCAAATCATGCATTTTCCATCAAAATCATTTCGTAACCCCTTTTTGAAAACATTTTGGGCCTTAAGCCCACAGCCGACCTTTTGAATCAGGCTTTGATACCAAAATTGTAACACCCCAAACCCGGTCAAAACGCTACGACCGAATCTGGTATGTCACAGGGAAAATCGTTTTTGTAGAAAACATGTTGATTTAATTTCATAAAGAAACGTTATTAGAAATAAGGTGTCGTCGCTTACTTTAAGAAAACTTTTGATTTTTATGAAAAGCCGAATTAATTTGAGTAACATTGTTGAAACCATTTCAAATTTAGGCTTAAGGAAAATTGAGTTAACTTATTGTTACCACTTATTTGCCGTTACCCGATGGTAAAGTTTTGGAAAATCCCAATAATTTGTGGAAGGTTGGAAAACATTCATTTTATAGGTTAAGTAGGCATGCCGTTTTATTCAACTTAAACAAAATTTAGGGAAAACTCAAAACATATAAATAATCCCAAAAAAGAAATCCAGTGGCCTTATTACAAACCCAAAACCAAAATAAAGTAAAGTAAAAACTGAAATAATAGTTTAAAACAAAAACCCGAAATATTGCGCATGGCCACCTCAAGTCCGCCCCGGCTCCGCATCCACAATCTATGAATCACTTGCAAAATGTAAAGGAAAGGGTGAGTCACCGAGACTTAGTGTATAAATCCCCATCCCAATGATATTAACGCCCTTACACAATTTCATAAGTGAATATGTATGCCATGCAACCCAAAACCTAACCATCCGAACTCCCGAATCTACCCCGTGTGGTACCAAATCACTTGGTCAAAACCACTGGTGACTGTAGTCACAAATAATACAAGTGTGGTGCCAAACCACTGGTGGTCAAAACCACTGGTGACAATCCCGTTTATCAATATGTGGGGCCAACCCACTGTGATACCAAACCACTGGGACGAGTCACAAAGATAGATATATGTGGTACCAAACCACTGGTGGTCAAAACCATTGAGACTTAGTCACAATAATATAGCAAGCAGGGCCAACCCACTGTGTGGTCAAAACCACTGGTGACAGTCTGAAATTATACCTTCCCCCTCCTCTCAACACCCGTTTTTATGAACATACTTTTCATGGCATAATAATCATGCTTATCATACAGAAATATCATGCATGGCATATGCAGAGCTAACACAGGCATTTAACGTTAGCCAATCAAAGTGGACTTACCCAGAGTCCTCGCTTTTACCCACAAGGGTAACATACCGATTTCATCAACTATTCCGGCTTTTGGCAATATACATGATAAAACATATTAACGTATGAAGTGTGTAAGAGCTGCACACCTGATTACCCGTAATACGACACCCTTTACGTTGACAAAGTCGTTAATTGACACTATGGCTATCTGCCTATTACTTTGCGCAGATGCCGTCCCACACCCAGGTGGCCAATCGCGAACAGCCGACACTACCCTCTTCTTGAACTTAGGGGCTGGGGTCTCAGATCCAACCCCTCCTAACGTTTGGCTGACATTAGGGTCCATAACACCTTTGGTCACTAAATCGGATTAACACAGAGAATAACCAAGAATAGAGATTTAACCCGAATGAATAGATCCCTTACCTAGATTGACAAATCCCGGAGATTTAGTGACCTAGACCAAAACACTACTTGAATACTCAGTCGACTAACGCCAAGGCTCCCTTAACACCCTTCAATTGGCCAAGATCCTACAAGATTAGCTACTGCCTTCGGCATTTAACATAATAAGAACAGATTGAATCGGCAGGAACTCTTACCACAACACTGACGAAAACCGATTGGGAGTGATGGAAAACCAACGTTAGTGATCTACTGCAACAAGAGTCAAACAAGAAATGTAACACCCCTAACCCGTATCCGTCGCCGAATTGGGGTTAAGAGGCATTACTACACTATACTCAATTTCAAAAAAGGACTTCAATTGAATTCAAGTATAAGCAATGCAATCATTTTCATATTGTATAACATTACAACCAATTAAGAAAAATAAATAAATAAAAATTAAAAGTATGACGAGTTTTACTACCCGTCCTTTATACACACAAATGTTTGAATCACATAATTTAAACATTCACGGTATATATATATATACACACATATGTATATTAGACCCATATCTCAATTATCACATATATCGAGTATCGACCAAAATTCATATAATGTAAGCCAAGTTTCATTTATAATACAATAATACATACACATATTAAAATCAATTGAACCATTTCACCATTTAATAATCAATTACACATATAACAACATATTAGTATACCCCTTGACCGAATATACTATTGCACCTTTCATTTTAATTCGTAATTCACCAACCGAGAAACATGTTCATTTCTTATCCTTAATAATGACATTTGAATATCTGTAATTATTAATCAACTATTCTTATAATTATATATATACATATATATATACTAGACCAGACAAAACATTTCACAAAATTTAATAGCCAATATCACATACGGTATTGAAAATGGTTATTATGAACAAATAACTTATTACAATAAATAAATAACAAGCCTACTTCTTTACCATTTATAAAACCATGCGCATGTGACTATTATAAATAAAATATAATTATCACATAGCCAACTTACTTAAGCATATCATTATTTAATTCTTACTAAACCTATCAAGTATATGATATTTACCAAGGTCGAAACACATGTATTACTAAATTATCATTAGTAAACATAACAAATAAGTACACATAAATTTACCTTAATCACGATCATACACACATAAAAAAAAATATGGTAAACATGGTTCACGTATAAACCAAAAACTAAGACTAAATTTTCTAAAACCATCACCTAATATATATATAAATATACATATATGAATAGCAACTTCCATATATATAATATAGGTCATGATCGAATTTAAAGCATCCATTAACAATATGAATAAGCTATGAGATTCAAAACATAAAAACGATACATCACCAAAAGAAATAGCCATTTTCGCAATGCTATATTTATATACAAGATCAAACATCATATGTTTCAAAACTTAGTCTAACCTATACATGCCTTCAAAATCATAACCAAAATTTAAAATACCAAAAAGGAGGCGATAGTGTGGTTGACTTTCTTGACGATCCCTCTCGAGCCCGTAGCTTAATCAAAATCTATAAAACAGAGGAAAACATTTCACACCAATAAGCTTACTAGCTTAGTAAGTCCTAAGCTCATGATAATATAACATTTAAACATTTAAGCAATTAAAACATTCAACTTATAACATTTCACATAAACATTTAAGTATATTTATTTATACAAGGCCGAATACTAATAGTTAATTAACCTAAGTAATTGTACTTCATTTCCTTCAACCTACATCTCCTTGAAGCTCAAATAGGTATATTACAAAAATCACATGCTCCAATTCGTATAAGTATAGCATTCATATCAACCATGTTATCGCACTAAAATCTCCTTTATTCTTAGCATTTCTACTTGAAGGCCGAATTTCCATAATTGTACATTCAAACTTGAATTCAATCATATAATACTCATACACATCAATCTTAGCCTCAAACATATATAACACAATTCCCATAGTATTAACTTGACTCAAGTAATATAAAACATAACATACCTTACGTGCTTACCTGAACCGTTAGCTAGATACATTAGTTATGATTTGCCTTAAATAATATTCGGTTTCTTTATAAAACACATCACCGGCATCAAGCCTGCTAGGCGATAAAGCCCGATAAGTAGCACCGGCACGAGGCCTGCTAGGCTCAGAGCCCGAAAGTAGTCACTGGCACTAGGCACGCTAGGCTTAAAGCACGAAATAAATCACCGGCACTAGGCACGCTAGGCTTAGGGCCCAAACACATCAATACGATAAATCATTTCACACACCTTTCATAACTATGTCACATATCCAATTCAACTAAGTTTATTTACATTAAACAACTAAAACCATTCTAATATACTTATATACATTCGGCTATGACATAAATATGTACTAAAATTTATCAAACATTATCATATAATAGGTTCATAAATAATTCTTCAATACATTATAGCTTAACGACTTACCTCGGTTGTCGATAGACCGTGTAAATCGGCTATTCGAGAACTTTTGTCTTTCCCCGATCCAATTCTGTTTTTCTTTGTTCTTGATCTAAACACATTAAAATTTAGCCCATTCAAGCACATTTCATCTCAATTTAATCCAAAAACACTTAAATAAACAAATTACCATTTTGCCCCTAATGTTTCCCATTTTTACAAATTTGTCCTATTTACACAAAACACAAAATATGCAAAATCTCCCAACACCATAGCTAGGCCGAATTTTCTACATAGCCATATGAATCCTTGCATTTCATTTATTTTGCATTTTAAATCTCTCACAAATTTATTTTCTTAGTTTAGCCCTATTTACTCCAAATCACCAAAATTTTCAATACAAAACTTGTAAATCTTTAACATATATTAAATCTAAAACCATCAAATATCAAAACCATGTTAATGGCCGAATCCTATATACATAATATTTTCAAAAATTTAAGCATGGGTCGGGTAATATACGAAGCAACGATCTCAAAAACGTAAAAGTTATCAAAAACTAAAAACCGACCATACCTTAATCAAGCTCCCTAACATGCCGAAATTCAAGCTTTCCTTACACCTTTTCTTTAGCTAACAATCGGCCATGAGAGAATGAAGAAGATAGTGGTCTTATTTTATGTTTTATTTAACATATATATTAATATTATTATAATATACTAACATAAAATTATTTTAAAATTTTACTAACATATAATATGTAGTTGGCGTGGCCCATTGCCGTCCCTTATCATAGTTTATGGGCTAATTGCCCCTTAAGGACACCCACTTAAAAGGCCACAATCAATTTAGTACTTTTCACTTTAGCACGCAACTTTTACGCTTTTCTCGATTAAATCCTTTTTATCAAATTAAGCACTTAAACGATAAAATTTTTTTTCTACAAAATTTTCACACACATTAATCCATATATAATAAACACAGAATATAATATTAAAATATTTATCGGGCTCAGATTCGTGGTCCCGAAACCACCGTTCCGATTAGGGTCAAAATTGGTCTGTTACAAGAAAGGTTTGAGTGCCAGAGATTTCGGCTTTTCATACCATAGCAATCGGATTAGAGAAAGAAATAGAGATATCGCAGAGAAGAAACGACAGAGATCTTACCAATGAAACAATTTGGCTATGGAGAACTAGATTCCGGCTTAATAACACATAAAAGAAAGCTTTAAGTAAAGGTGATTAGAATGATATGAACAATCAGGAAATGAAAAGAAGAAAGAAAGATGTATGTAGGGGTTTTAGCTTCCAAGGAATGAAAAAGATGATGGGAAAGATAGGAGAATATGATTTCGGCTAACAACAGAATAAAAATGAAAAAGATGAAAAAGGAGAAGTGGTAGATGAGATTTCGGTTCTTAAAGATATGGCAAGAAAATGAATGGCCAAACATAAAAGAAGTAAAAAGGAAAGAAAAGAAAAGATGTTTAGGAGAGGTTTCGGTTTTGGGGATTGAAGAGAAGAGAAAAGATATATGGTTTTCTAGTTTTGGGTATGGTCAACAGATGAGAGAAAGGAGAATTCGGCTATGGCTTTGAGAGGAAAGAAAATGGAATATCGGCACAAAAAGATGGGACAATTTGAGTTCCAATTGCTTCCTCTAACTAGCCGAATATACACACTCCCTAAAGCACATTCGGCACACCAAAACCAAAAATGTAAAGAACCCATACCAAGTTTCGGCACACCCCTAATCACCCAAGAACCGAATGCTTGACCCCCTTCTAGCTCCTCCAAAAGTTGGTTAACACCTATCCCAATTCAATCCCTTCTTTTTCTCCTTGCTTCCCTCTCATCCACTCATTCAAATGAGTTGGAATGGTTCAAACTCCTAAATCTTCTCCCTTCCACTCATTCAAATCCTGTTGACTCATTCAACAGCTATCCACCAGAGTCCATCCTGAATACTCCTCCTCCAGGTCTTGGCGTCAAAAAGAATAAGACGCAAAGGGATTCTTGCAGCTCGAACCAAGGCTCTCCCACTTGCATGAGGCATCACACCCTTGCTTCCTAAGTGGCGCCTCCCTTGCCACTTTACCACCTGGATTCTTATGTCAAAACTCACCAGAAATTTCCCCTAACACCTAACTCACTCAGCTCCCCTTCTTAGTGCCTTAAAAGAAAATTTTTGCTATGGCTCAGGCCTACCCCTGGCTCATGCCTGCACCCCAAAACACCCTAAACTAACATAACATTCATACTATCCACATGCAGACAGATAAAATGCAAAGGCCCCATTTTAAGGATGTTACAATATTACTCACCGATTCGTCAAGAAGATAGTGTCCAAACATGAAGGAAAAAGAGATAATGGAGAGACAAGTTGCTATTAAATTCAGTTATGGAGAGAATGAATAAAAGAAAAGGATTTGATCAAGATGAAGTTTTGTTTTTAAGAAATGGAAGAAGGATTGAAAAGATGATTAAAAGAAAAGAAAGGGAGAGAATGGTTGCTAACTAGTTTCGGTTTTCAAGAGATGATAATAGAGAATGATTTGGTCTCAATGGTTTGGTACATTCGGCAATAAGAAGAAATGAAGAAGAAAATATGATCACTAGCAACTTGGAGTTTTGGCAAGAAAAAGAAAATTTTGGAGAAAAAGACATAATTTAATACTAAAGAAATTTTGGCCAAAACAAAAACTTAGGTTTCTACCAAGAGGCAAAGCAAAATTCGGCTATACTTCCCCCTCCCCTAAACCGTCCATGCCTTGGCAAAAAGTCAAAATTTACCAACCAAAACTTTCCATAACATTTTTCTCTCTTTGTGCCAACATGTTCCCTATACTTTCCTCTTTCTTTTGATTTCTTTCCCTACTTTCATCCTTTCCTAATTTCCTTAGCCACCTTGCCAAAATTAAAAGTCCAACTTGCCTTCTTTACAAGCTTGGCCGACACTTAGGGAAAGAGTACAAAAATAATAGTCAAAATTTTGCACCAAGAAGGATTCGAACCTTAGACCTTTAGTACACTCCACACGTCACTTTCCACCTTTACCAATAGGCTCCTTGTGCTAGCAAAATGCATACTTATTTCCTTAAGTCTTGATGCTACTTGCCTACTCTCCTTAAATGCTTAAAAACAACTTTTTTCCTATAGCCCATCTTGATCCCGAAACTTCCTAGAAACCTCGTAACCTTCCAAATTCACTTAACTAATAAGTCCAATTTGTAATAATGCTATTCTCATATCGAAAATGTTAAACATTCCTACGCCTAAGGCCCATTGTGCCCAATTCTTCTAGGCCCAATTTAGGAATGTTACAATTCTACCCTCCTTAAAGAAATTTCGTCCTCGAAATTTCCATCCTACTACTAAACGCATCGCTCAAATCACACCACTATGCTTTCGCTGCGTACTATAATCTTAATAACCACAATGTACTTTTAACAAAATCTTGAATCCTCTTTCACACAACCAAACATCTAACCACAGAAGCAAATAGTTGTCTACCATTTATACTTAGAATTTTCTACATTCAATCATCACGTCCAACCAAAACATACCTGACTTGATGGTGATGAAACAATCCCGAGCCTTATGCTCCTTAGACCCGCATCTTAAGCATGCTCTTGACCTCCTCCAGCATTCTCCCGAATGACGCCTTCTGCAATAATTGCAAGCCGAAAAATTTGGACGTGCCTTGACATGCTTTACGGAACGAGTCTGTGACCCTAGATAATCGCGATCACTTTTCTTCTTACAGTTCACGTACCCAACTCTAAGTGCTTCACTGATTCCTTTAACCTCCTCCAATACTTCCTTAACTATCCAAGTCAGCTCGACAATCGCAGCTTGGTCATGAGACCCCGTCTTAGCACCTCGGCCTCTAGCACGTCCACGTCTACCGCGTCCACGTCTTCTAGCGTTCATGTTCACTAAGTCGATATAATCTTGATTACGAGTTTTATGAATCAGTATACTATTTCAGTGTTTATTAAACAATGTTTTATGGAGTATAGGAAGTAAAGTCGTTCTCGCAAAACGTATCCTATAGTCTCAATCTTTATAATTTTAGCTCCTAAAACTAAAAGTTCTATAGTATTCTATTTTGGGGAATTTTCTTACTACAGTACTAACACAATAATCATAAATTAAGAACACATACTTACTTGACTTGGTGCCGGATACCCGTGGTGCCATACTTCCTTTAAAACATTCATTTATAATTTAAAATTCAAACAGCTTTGGAAAACATTTTTGAACCCAAACCATAGCCAAGTTTTGCAACTTGGCTCTGATACCATAAAATATAACACCCCAAACCCGACCCATGCGTTACGACCGGATCTAACATGTCACATCAGGAAAACGTATAAAATCCTTGTGATTTGTACTAAAATAAATGTTATTTGGTTATGGATAATAAAACAAGTTTGGATGTAAATATTTGATAAAATACGACTACTTTTGAGAGGTTGTTTTGATGAATCAAAAACCAAGGTAGCGAACTTTAAAACCGTGACTTTTGAAATGACGCAGATAATTTTGAAAGAAAATCCCAGTCAAATCATTTGTAAAAGTTTGTTATAAAATCCATTTATTAATCAATTTTGGAAACCAATACTTAAGTTTTTAGAAAATTTCCTTTTTAAACAATTTAAGGAAAATAATAAAAACATTCCCAACCATAAAGCAAAAATAAAAATAGTCCAGAGGCCTTATTACAACTTAAAACCCAAAATAGTAAAAGTAATAAAGTAATGTAAATAGAAATTCTAAAGTTCAAGAACACTGTTTTTGAAGTATGGCCTCCATCGAGTCATCCATGGCCCAAGTCCACGTCACTGAGCATTACCTACAAGGGTTAAGAAAGAAAGGGGGTGAGTTACAAGAACTCAGTGCATAATCCCCTTACCGTTGTCCACTAGGCTTGAACCCGTTTAGCAAAAATTTGGGCCTGAGCCTATATAACAATAACTTGGGCCGAAGCCCATTTACAAAACAGACTATATCAAATGAATCAAATGAATGTAATGCAATCCCAATCCAACCTAATTATCCATCCGCTACACACCACCTGTACCAACCATCACACCTGTGGGGATCAAGTCAACCCACCCCGCTAACACACCAATCGCAAGCATTATGCCATTTATAACAAATTTAATTGTGGGCAAGCCACCAGAATCATAGAGTATCATATTATCAAACATATTTGTGGCAGTGCCACCAGAATTTCTTCTCTTTAACATTTTCCCAACCCATGCAAAATCATGTAAATGCATCATACATAGCAAATCATGATATTTACAATTATAACAACAATAATTAATTCAAACAAAAGTTTGGCCCATTAAGGCTTTGCAAATCGGCCCTGAAAGGCAACTTATCAAATCGGCGCATTAAGCAATATATCAATTCAGCCCATTAAACAATATATCAAATCGGCCCATTAAGGGCATTTCCATAATTCGGCCCATAAGGGCATTTTCATAAATCGGCCCATTAGGGGCATTTTTGTAATTCAGAAGTTCTACCCATTAAGGATAATTCAGTAGTCTCGTAACCCAGGGGTATTTCGATAATTTACCCTCTAAGGGTATTTTGGTAAATTTTGCAAACCAGACTTAACTACTAATTTGGGGCATAAAAATCAAAACTGTCCATCTGCGTCATACTGACCAAATTGAATATAACTCGAGTTAGGAATCTCAAAATTTAAATCCGTAAATGTTCCTTGAAACTAGACTCATATATCTTATAACTACAATTTTTCCAGAATTTTTGGCTTAGCCATTTAGTACAGTTTATTCCTTAAATTTTCCCTTGTTTCACTGTCCAACAATTCTGACCTCTCTTACCTTAATTTCAAATATCTCACTGTGCAGTTTTGATATACTGCTCCCACTTGTTTCTATTAAAAATAGGATCATTAAGGAATCTATACATATAAACTATAATTCATAATTTACTTTGTACAATTTTATACGATTTTTCCAAGACAGATCAAGGAACTACGAAGTTAATCAGAACCAGTCTCACTAAAATTAAAATATCACAGAATTTAAAATTTATTTTCCTTCATCCGCTTCTTCCATATAAAAATTGACACAGTAAGTTTTAATTTGATATCTTATTCACTTATTAGTCCATTTTCTCCTATTTTTCGTGATTTTTCAAAATCACATCTCTATTGCCGACTAAAAACTGTTTCATTGCAAACTATGGTTACCACTACGGACATACGCACGCCCGAGTGATCACAGATGTCGGTTTTCAGTTTTCGTCGGTATTTTGATCGAATCACAGAATATTTCATGCAAACTTTCAAAAAAGTGTGAGATTACACACCATTTCAAACATGTATTCGAAAGGTACGAGATTACACACCTTATTGATTTCCTAAAGAACCACTCTTCGTTGACCCATTATAATCGTATGATCAACAAGTCAATCGATCGAGCGATTTAGTCCCTAAAACATAATCAGTTAGCCAAAACCACTATTATCTCGAAAATAACTTAAATGAATACATAACGATTTCAAATAATCCATGAAGGATTCCTTACCTTATCGATATTGGATCCAATTTCCACCGTTTGACTTAGGGCAAGAATGATACACGACCTCCCACTAAGAACACTACGGAAAGAAAATGATCACGTTGTGAGAGAGAGAAGGAAATGATGATTCTGATTAATAGAACCATCCCATGACAAGGACATATATTCGGCCTTAAGAGAAGAAATTGAAGAGAAAATATTACTCACCGATTCGTCTAGAAGATAGTGTCTAAACATAAAGGAAAAAGAGATAATGGAGAGACAAGTTGCTATTAAATTCGGTTATGGAGAGAATGAATAAAAGAAAAGGATTTAATCAATATGAAGTTTTGTTTTTAAGAAATGGAAGAAGGATTGAAAAGATGATTAAAAGAAAAGAAAGGGAGAGAATGGGTGCTAACTAGTTTTGGTTTTCAAGAGATGATAAGAGAGAATGATTTGGTCTCAATGGTTTGGTACATTCAGTAATAAGAAGAAATAAAGAAGAAAATATGTTCACTAGCAACTTGGAGTTTCGGCAAGAAGACGAAAATTTTGGAGAAAAAGACACAATTTGATACTAAAGAAATTTTGGCCAAAACAAAAACTTAGGTTTCTACCAAAAGGCAAAGCAAAATCCAGCTATACTTCCCCCTCCCCTAAACCGTCCATGCCTTGGCAAAAAGTCAAAATTTGCCAACCAAAACTTTCCATAACATTTTCCTCTCTTTGTGCCAACATGTTCCCTATACTTTCCCCTTTCTTTTGATTTCTTTCCCTACCTTCATACTTTCCTAATTTCCTTAGCCACCTTGCCAAAATTAAAAGTCCAACTTGCCTTATTTATAAGCTTGGCTGACACTTAGGGAAAAAGTACAAAAATAATAGTCAAAATTTTGCACCAAGAAGGGTTCGAACCTTAGACCATTAATACACTCCACACGCCACTTTCCACCTTTACCAATAGACTCATTGTGCTAGCAAAATGCACACTTATTTCCTTAAGTCTTGATGCTACTTCCCTACTATCCTTAAATGCTTAAACACAACATTTTTCCTATAGCCCATCTTGAACCCAGAACTTCCTAGAAACCTCGTAACCTTCCAAGTTCACTTAACTAATAAGTCCAATTTCCAATAACGCCATTCACATATTCTCGAAAATTTTAAACATTCCTACGCCCAAGGCCTATTGGGCCCAATTCTTCTAGGTCCAAATTCGGGATGTTACAGAACTTGAACAGATACATGGATCCCATCCAACACACCAATTTGACACTAAGTGCCTCATTGGAACACCCGAAGCAAATGGATTATGCCAATGCCCATCGGTATAATTGAAATAAAATTTGTGCCCTACACTCATCGAAACATCCAAAAGAAAATGTTCCCAGCGATCATCGACATATAATTGAAGTAACCCGTACTCAATCCATCCTATGGCATGCCAACTATATCCGACTCTACCCAAACAGTTAATAGGGTAACCAATTCTTCAAACATAATTTCTATCAATTTTGCACCTAATTCTTCAAGAAATCAACAATGACAACTTTCTGAGACTTTAACAGTTTCACAAATTGGTAATAGGCTAGCTAAATTAAGCTTCCATGACCTCAAATCTATAACAATTACAAGAAAATGACCCAAATGAACTTGCCAAATTATAGCCAAAATTGTCAAGCTTGGAAAGTTTTCTTTAGGTTAACAATGGTGTACATCTTAGGTGAAGAAGAAAGATGATATTCTTTCTATTTCTTTCCATTGAATTTTAGTATTTACAGTCTAAATTAAGGTTTAACTCAACTTAATTAATTATATTTAACTATTACTAATCATCCTTATTAATTTAACAATTACCGTCCACTAAGTCTTATTTGGGCATGGTCTAATTGCTATTTTGACCTTTGGTTAATTGCAATTTAAGTTGTCAAGCCATTTACTAATACAAAATCCATAATGATTGGACTTTACAATTTAGTCTCTAGGCCTTAATTAAACACAATTTCAACTAAAGTAACTGTAACACCCCAAACCCGGCCCACACGCCACGGCCGAATTTAGAATGCCACTGCGGAAAACGTTTGAAAACTATTTTGACTTAGAGTGAAAACATGAAAAGTTTAATGTCTTTACTAAAACATTATATAATTAAAATTCCAAATAAAATTAAGTTATTACAATATTTCCGACTTGAAACCTTTAATATAGATTTTTAAAACATAAGTTGCTAAAAATAAAACATTTTCAAATAATAATATAATCAAAAATCCAACTTAAACGATAATAAAAATCCTTAAATACTTAAAATGGCCCTTATTACAATAACCAAATATTCGCAAATGATGAGAATATAAAATATATAAAATAAGGAAAACAACTTCTGCATGGGCCACCTTGTATCCACTCCAACCCGGTCCAAGCTTTATGCATCACCTGTAAGGTTTGAGAAAAATTGGGTGAGTCAACAGACTCAGTGCATAATTATTACACATGTCCCCACATATGGGCTTGGCCCAATTCCACACAGTCCACATACATAAATAAGCAAAATGAAGCCCAACCCAACCTAGTGTCCATCCGTTACACCTAGCTTAGCAGACTCCCTGCCCAAGGCCGTGGCTAATCCACCGATCAAATAATGATCCTCATATCTTACCTTGGCAGACTTGCTACCCAAGGCCGTGGCTAAGCCACCGATCACATAGTGATCCACATATCTGTATCCATGAGGTGACTCGAGGTCATCCTCAATCTACGATGATGCACACGCCTATCATCCGCCGAGATGGGCACCTAGCCAACACCTCCCTTGATGAAGCACATAGCCACCATCAAGCGCCAATGTAGCACAAGGCTAACATCAGACCACGTACATAAAGTACACCCTTTCCTTCGATAGTCACATCCCAAGTCCCATGCATATATGTATGTGTATCATGGCAACATATCACTTGAACAATAATGCATCACATGCCATCACATTTCATGTATTCATCAATGATCATTTAATATCGTAATTCACTGACCTGAGTATTCGATCACCCACCACGGGTATTCACAATCTTAGCCCTTAATTCGGCTACCATTAACATCATATCACATATACATAAATATAACACATACACACAATCAAAGAGCGGTCGATAACTACGCACGAGCAATGATGAGAACCATACTTTCTCGCTCGTCGATACCCTCGGAATCCCGAACAACAACTATATGTGATTTCACTCCAATTGGTGGTTCATAACCCGATGAAGAACCACGAACAAATAATGGCTCGGGGGTACGAACAACTTCAACTAATTGATTTTCGCCGGCAGAGGGTCCACATCCCGGTGGAAAGTCTCGGACTCCTGACACAGCCTTTCGTTTGAAATTTGAGGGTATAGCAGAACCACCCCTCTTCCAAACACTATTAACTGCTCTTTTCAAACCCATATGAATGCCCAAAATCCCAAAACGGTTGTCAAAGAATTGAAGCTTAGAATAATTGCTTCCAAAGTCCCGAAGAGTCTATCTTTCAAGACCGATTGAAGAAAACCAAATGAAAATCCTCTTGTTGATATTCAGCCAAAATAATTCAAGAAGAAAATGTAAAGTTTCAGCTACGGTTTTGAAAGAAGAAAGCAATTTATATATGGATGAAAAGAAGTAAAGTACGTGAGTGGCAAAGAAAATCAAAATGAGGGAGAGGATTTGGCTAGAGTGAAAAAGAAAAAGAAAAAGAAAAGTAAAATGGAAGAGAGAAATTTGGCAAAGAAAAGTGAAGAAGATTTCGGCTCAAGAGTTTGAAAGAAGAAAAGCAAGAGATGAAAGAGAGGAGATAGATACTTTCGGCTTTGAGCAAAGAAATGGCAAAGAAAAAGAAAGATCTGGGAGAGTATGGTTTCGGTTTCCAAGAAGAAAAAGAGAAAAGAAACAAATGTAATTTGGCTTAAAGGCCAAGTGAGTAAATCATCAATTCTACTTGGGTTATCGGGTTTGTTTCAACCAAAAGCATTAGGAAGAAAATGACAAAGCAAAGGGAGATTTCGGCTTGACACAAAAACAAAGACTAACACTTACAAAACTAGCCGAAAATGTCACCTAACTACAAAGAAGTTTCGGCACCCTTTTTCCCCCTACACAAATCAAAAATTCGGCAACCATACTTTTGCCAACAATTCAAAGTAATTTTGAATTAGACACACTCCTAATTTTATTCACTCACAAAACTTAAGCCAACCCCCTTAGTCCATGAAACCGTCCACATTCATGGACAAATAGCCATTAAAAAGCTTCCAAAAACCTCACCTTAAACCAAGCCTTATGTCCCCTATCCTTCCTTAATCCATATGATTCCTTTCCCAAAGTTCAAGCTTTCCTAAATTACTATTCAACTTGCCATAAAAATTGAAAGTCCAACTTACCTTAATTAGAGTTGACTGACACTTAATGCTAGGATACATATAAAGTCATCAAAATGCTCTCCAAGCAACTCGAACCACTTCCCTCAAGCAACTCTTCCTACGTCCTAACCATCTTGCCACTAGCTCCTCATGTGCTAAAATTTAACACTTAAATTAACTTAAATGTCGAGCTCATCTAATCCACTTCACTAAATTTTTAATACTAATAATTATTCTAACTTCATAAATAAAATCAAGCCTTCACAAGGCTATGCTAATCACACAAACAATCCTACCTGAGCTAACACAAGTAACTAGATAACACACAAATTTTCCTAAAGCCCATGGCCCAATCGGCCCGATCCTATTAGGCCCAATGATGTTACAATTCTACCCTCCTTAAAAATAATTTCGTCCTCGAAATTTCTTACTAACGAACAATCGTACATCCTAACTCACCATACTACGCTACTGCTGCGCACTCTGATCTTAATAAATCTAACATACTTTCTACTAAATCTTGGAATCCCTGACCAGACCCAACTGGTTCCGTCATAGCCATTCTGCCTCTACCACGTCCTCACACATTACGACTACGTCTCATAAAACTCATGTCTACGATCGCGCTTTAATCAGATTAGAAAGTTTTATGCATTAGTACTTTTGGTTCCACTATTTATCCGCGAACAGTTTTATGAAAAGAAGTTTAATAGTGGTTCTTTCGATCAATCAAAGTTTTCATCTCAAGTTCACTATTCTAATTCAGAGAATCACATCCATTCACAGCATTCAATACACTATTATGGGCATCTTTGTCCATTCCCAACCCAGGGGTAATTCCGTCATTTTTCCTATAGGGGTATTTTGGTAATAAATCAGGGTCAACTTAAAAATAATCTTGACAAATCAAAGGCATTCCAGAATTTTCAAAACTCAAGGGTTTTTTAAAAGTTTTTTCCAAATCAAGGGTATTGCAGAAATTTCAGAAATCGGGGTTATTTTGGTAATTTTGGAAGTCAGTGGCATTTTAGTAAATTTTCCCAAATCAGGGTATCTTACTATTTTGTAAAATTGGAGTTTTTGGTATTTTTTGTAAAGTAAGAATGTTTTTACAAAAGTCGTGGGTAGTATGGTAATTTTATAAACCAAGGGCATTTTCGTAATTTTTCAACCAGGGGTATTTTAGTAATTTTGTGAATTAAAAAAATTTTAGAAAAATTTTCAAAGTCGAAAATGGTTTTTTTTTTTTTTACAAATCAAAGGGTAATTCAGTGATTTTAAAACTGAGATTTTTATAAAAATACGGCTAGTCCCTTTCGGGTTTTAGTTATCGGGTTTAGCCCGTGAATAAGTCCTCTTGGTTAGGGTGAACCGTTACTACGGACCAGGTAGGATTCCAGTGAAGAGGAGGTGAGTCACGAGGACTGCTTAAATACCAAGCTCTTCTTGAATCCAATCCTAGAGATGCGCACAATGGTTGCCACACCCTAACTCGGCGACTTAGTTCACAGATTTGTTTGATTGTTCTTAAGTCTTATGCATGTGTTTGAGTGCACTAACCCTACGGTCCAATAGTCCTAATATTCTAATCTATGAGCCCAAATAAGCCCATAACATTCACATATATAAATTACTTCAATAGTCAGAGGTACTTACCTGGTGGACTTCGGGTTGGAGATATAGGTGCCATGCCAGAATAAACCTGAAAAATTTATGAAAGCCCAAAGCTTTGAAAAGCACATCTTAAAAATGTTTTTGGACCCAAAACCCTTAAAGCCAAGTTTTGAACCAGGCTCTGATACCAATTTGTAACACCCCAAACCCAGCCCATACGCCACGGCCGAATTTAGAATGCCACTGCGGAAAACATTTGAAAACTATTTTGACTTAGAGTGAAAACATGAAAAGTTTAATGTCTTTACTAAAACATTATATAATTAAAATTCCAAATAAAATTAAGTTATTACAATATTTCCGACTTGAAACCTTTAATATAGATTTTTAAAACATAAGTTGCTAAAAATAAAATATTTTCAAATAATAATATAATCAACAATCCAACTTAAACGATAATAAAAATTCTTAAATACTTAAAATGGCCCTTATTACAATAACCAAATATTCGCAAATGCTGAGAATATAAAATATATAAAGTAAGGAAAATAACTTCTACGTGGGCCACCTTGTATCCACTCCAACCCGGTCCAAGCTTTATGCATCACCTGTAAGGTTTGAGAAAAATTGGGTGAGTTAACAAACTCAGTGCATAATTATTACACATGTCCCCACATATGGGCTTGGCCCAATTCCACACAGTCCACATACATAAATATGCAAAATGAAGCCCAACCCAACCTGGTGTCCATCCGTTACACCTAGCTTAGCAGACTCCCTGCCCAAGGCCGTGGCTAATCCACCGATCAAATAATGATCCTCATATCTTACCTTGGCAGACTTGCTGCCCAAGGCCGCGGCTAAGCCACCGATCACATAGTGATCCACATATCTGTATCCACGAGGTGACTCGAGGTCATCCTCAATCTACGATGATGCACACAGCTATCATCCGCCGAGATGGGCACCTAGCCAACACCTCCCTTGATAAAGCACATAGCCACCATCAAGCGCCAATGTAGCATAAGGCTAACATCAGACCACGTACATAAAGTACCCCTTTTCCTTCGATAGTCACATTCCAAGTCCCATGCATATATGTATGTGTATCATGGCAACATATCACTTGAACAATAATGCATCACATGCCATCACATTTCATATATTCATCAATGATCATTTAATATCGTAATTCACTGACCTGAGTATTCGATCACCCACCACGTGTATTCACAATCTTAGCCCTTAATTCGGCTACCATTAACATCATATCACATATACATAAATATAACACATACACACAATCAAGAGACAGTGCGGTAAGTACACACCTGATAACAGTGAGAACTATACTTTCCTGCTCGTCGATACCTATGGAATCCCGAACAACAACTATATGCGATTTTACTCCAATTGATGGTTCATAACCCGATGAAGAACCACGAACAAACAATGGCTCGGGGGTACGAACAACTTCAAATAATTGATTTTTGCCGGCAGAGGGTCCACATCCCGGTGGAAAGTCTCGGACTCCTGACACAGCCCTTCGTTTGAAATTTGAGGGTATAGCAGAACCACCCCTCTTCCAAACACTATTAACTGCTCTTTTCAAACCCATATGAATGCCCAAATTCCCAAAGTCCCGAAGAGTCTATCTTTCAAGACCGATTGAAGAAAACCAAATGAAAACCCTCTTGTTGATATTCGGCCAAAACAACTCAAGAAGAAAATGTAAAGTTTCGGCTACGATTTTTAAAAAAGAAAGCAATTGATATGTGGATGAAAAGAAGTAAAGTACGTGAGTGGCAAAGAAAATCAAAATGAGAGAGAGGATTCGGCTAGAGTGAAAAAGAAGAAGAAAAAGAAAAGTAAAATAGAAGAGAGAAATTCGGCAAAGAAAAGTGAAGAGGATTTCGGCTCAAGAGTTTGAAAGAAGAAAAGAAAGAGATGAAAGAGAGGAGATAGATACTTTTGGCTTTGAGCAAAGAAATGGCAAAGAAAAAGAAAGATATGGGAGAGTATGGTTTCAGTTTCCAAGAAGGAAAAGAGAAAAGAAACAAATGTAATTTGGCTTAAAGACCAAGTGAGTAAATCATCAATTCTACTTGGGTTATCGGGCTTGTTTCAACCAAAAGCATTAGGAAGAAAATGACAAAGCAAAGGGAGATTTCGGCTTGACACAAAAACAAAGACTAACACCTACAAAACTAACCAAAAATGTCAAAGAAGTTTCGGCACCCTTTTTCCCCCTACACAAATCAAAAATTCGGCAATCATACTTTTGCCAACAATTCAAAGTAATTTTGAATAGTGTAGGAACATTCCGAGATCAATTTGAAACAAAATAAAAAATTTTGGTAAAACTAGAAACTTTTGGAAACAGGTGTCACACGGTAATGTCGCAGGTCGTATGCCAAACGATGCGTGTATTCAAAATATGGACACATGATCATGTCTCAAACCGTGTGCCAGACCGTGTGAATCCTACACCTAAAATCAAATAAACACACGGCCATATGGTGTGATCGTGTGTGGCACACTACCGTGTGATAGCCCTAGTGCCTGTCCATGTGCTCCATTTTTAACTCTTAATGCTAGCTATAACAAACACCAATTCTTTCACACCAAGACACACCATGCCTAGCTTGTTTGACATAGTTAAAAACACATACCAAATGTACCAAATCTCACACTCTACGTGCCTAACCAACGTGTTCTCAGTGACACCAAAACTTTTATACAAATAAAATAAGCACATTGAAACGACAAAAATGTGCAAGTGTACACAATCGTAACAAGTAATAAAGTGACAAGTAAATGTCGAGTTATCATACCCACGGGGACTGTGAAAAGAATTATTTATGAATGCTATTTAAAACACTTTGGTAAAGAAAAATATTTTGTTTGAAGAGGATGATTAAAAACTAAGATTTTATACTAAGTAAACTAAATAAATAATTCTCAAATGCACAATTTCAAAATACAATTTTAATCAAGATGACATAATTATGTTAGATTAATCACATTTCTTAACTTAGAATTATTAAAATCATGTTTATATTGTTATGAATAAATTCACGGAAACTCGGTAGTTTGCTAACTTATGAACATACTCACCTACCAAAATCCATTCATTTCTTGACTATATCCCTATGTCAATTCAACCGATTAAACAAATCTTAATAGGCAAATATGTTATTGCACATACATACTTGTTAAATCAAAATAATCTCTTGTACATATCCCTATGTCAATTCAAACACTTGATTTAATAAGAACATAAAAGACTATGTGAGGTAACAAAGTATCCTTACCTTGAAACAGTTTAATCACAATAATCTTGCAATTTATGCAAGGCAAATGTATCGTCAGATATTGTTGCTACCTCACAATTGTAATGCAAGAATAACTTAGTCATGATTTTACTTAATCAAGCATCTTACCGAGGCCTATAACACCATAAACACAATTTTAACAATTTTAGCAAACGAAATGCAATCAACCTAATACGAATTAAATTCAAGATAAATTGATTAAATTAACCATTCCAACAACATAAATATTAATAGATATGTTCATCATAACAACAACAAAAATTAAAGAGATAGAGAACAAGAATCAAATCCGGTGTTTTTCCGTGGCTTGACTAGTTTGCTCCCTTCTTCCTTCTTCGTTGTGCTTGTCGACCAAGGCTGCTATGAACATTTAATTGCTGCTCTAAATGGATGATGAATGCCCCTTTTCCAGTAGGAGAAATCGGCAAGAGAGCAAGGGAATTTGGAAAGGAAAAGAAGAGAGAAAGTGGAGAGAAGAGAGAAAATATGTGAATGCTTGAGGTGTGTTTCAAATAATCGGCTTAAGGGGGGTTTTATAGTTGAAAAGCACTGCTAAAAATAGCTAAAATTAGCAGCCAAAGAGCCCTGCCTTGGCCGGCCACACACGTGGCAAGTTTGATGATTTCAAACTTGCTAAATTAAGCTTGGGGCAAATCTAGAAAGCCACCAATTATGGAGGGGTTTGAATACAACTTGAACAAGTCTTCAATGGCCTCTTTGCAAGCTTAAATAATCAGCTAATAAGCTAATTTGGGTCAGCCCTTGGGACGGTTTTTGGACTGCCCATTTCTTGGTCGGT
The DNA here is from genome assembly GCA_025503065.1 of Gossypium bickii. NCBI lineage: Eukaryota > Viridiplantae > Streptophyta > Magnoliopsida > Malvales > Malvaceae > Gossypium > Gossypium bickii. The sequence goes on from CP106715.1 coordinate 102,200,338, forward strand.
TCGGTTCACTCAGTTCAGTTCAACTGGACCACTTTTTCATAATTAATTAATAATAATTTATTAACCTAAATTAAATTGGATATAAATTAAAATTAATTATATTATGAATTAATACATATAATTTTAGACTGTCTTAGGCTGAAATTTAGTTTGCCTTGATACTTCAAATTGCTTCTCGGTTTTGTGCTTCCAGCAGTGTTTGCCGAGCCATTTTTCGCCCTTTTTTGCAAATCTGTCGAAAATAACCAAAATTCATCAAAATTAATTATAAAATTAATTAAAATTCAACATGTTCATATTTTAAGTACTCTTTAGTTATTTTGTAACACCCCGTACCTGAGACCGATGTTAAAAGTGGATACGGAACATTACCATGCTTGAACTCACTTAAACATACACTTATTGGCTAAAATTTTGTTCCGAATTAAAAACTTATCTTTCTTAACCAACTCGTACATCTCATAAGCCTACGAGGTCTCACACATATATCTGAACACTTTCAAAATTCAATCGAAAACTTTTCCCCAAAACAGGAGCCACACGCCCATGTTGCTTGGGACACGCCCGTGTACCCTTGGACATTCCCATGTCATCAACCGTGGGGAGTTACTACCAATTCTCACACGGCCTAGACATGCCCATGTCTACCAACCATGTGAGGCTACTGACTTAATCCACATGGCTTGAACACATGCCCATATACAAACCGTGTGTCCTACACGGCTTATGAACACGGCCGTGGGGTTCACCCGTGGGCTAATTTAACTAATAATAATAAAGTGCAGGGTACACACGGCCTAGACACACGCCCGTGTGTCTAACCGTGTGGGCACTTAGAGGCTATTTACCAAGCCATTTACCACCCTGAAAACAAAATCAACACAATATATTTCATAAACTATACCACATACTATATTAACCTCAATAAACATTCATACGTAGTCAATTTGGCCAATCACTTAGCCATATACAAAAGAATAATAACTTGATAGTCTACACAAGGGCCCTTCTTAAAACATATTCTCGAAATGAATGCTTCCTATACATGCCATACTTAGTAAAATAATTTGGCTATACAAAAAAAGAATATTGATAGTGTGCTACGAGCTCCGACTCCGACGATTCCCCAATTTAGCTTGGTGGTACTACATAGAAAGAAAGAAATAAAGGACGTAAGCATTTAGCTTAGTAAGTTTGCATACAAAGCACATATCAACATACTAGCTTAATATATAATCCATTTGACATAACAATGATATCATAATTTTGGCTAATAAGCTTACTTACTCATACATGATTCTTACTTGTCTCATGATACTTCCTATTCTCTTACTTGTAAGGTAAACAAGGTACATGTATCACTTGATCACCTTGATCAGTATACTTTAACATAAAGACCATAGTCTCTAATTAATCATTCATAACATAGCTGATACCCAATTTCATCTTGATAATAACTTTGCTCTCTACATTTTCTTGTTATCTCATTTTACCTTTACGCACTTTGCCAGATGAATTTCTAAGAATAGCCGAGGATACTAAATCTCGTCTTGGTTTCAAGGCCATGTCTTGACATGGACTTATACGAAGTTTTTACTCGTGAACTGGTCAATACCGAGCCTTGGCTGGGACTTACATGGAATCTCTTTCTCTTGATAGCTTTTTAATGCCAAGACTTGTCTTGGGCTTACATAATAACTGTTCAATGCCAAGCTTGCCTTGGACTTACATGATAACTGTTCAATGCCAAGCTTGCCTTGGACTTACATGATATCTATTAAATGCCAAGCTTGCCTTGGACTTTCATGATATCTGCTTGATTGCTGATGCCATGCGTAGACTTGGTCTTATACGGACTTTCTTGTCTCATGTGATAGATAGAGTATCCTGGGCATTTCTTCTTCAATCGGGACTTGATCAATATTTAATCTCATTGATTTCTTTATTTACAAAACATTAAGTATTCCATGAATACAATATACCTTATACTAAGCAATTTAATGATAGAAATCAATAAAGATCAGAAATCATACAAACTTACCTCAAAATACAAAATGCATGTAGATATGGAATTTAGTCCTCGACTATGTTTGTAACATCCTGAATTAATGGGCTTATGCGTTTAATGTGTAGACATGTTTAATGGGTTTGCATGAGAATTAGAGGTGCAAATTAGGCTCAGGAATGGGCCGAGGTCTTGGCTAAATATTTTGTTTAGAGACTATTGGGTTTAAATCAAATATTGAGAGTGAAATAGGCATAATGGTCTTGTGGCCCAGGAACAAAAGGCGCAGTAGGAGGGAGCTATAGTTGGCGTCAAGGGCAAAGGAGGAGGCCTAAGTTTTGGCCACTTGGAGCCCATGTTTTTGGGCCAAATTCGGCACTTATAAGGGGACTAAAGGGGGGACGACAACAAGGCTATTATTTAGGGGTTTTTAATGTTTAAAATATGTGGATATTAAAGCTGATAAAGGAGGGGGAAGAGTTTGAGATAATTAAGCCTCTTTTGGATGGGTGTTTTGATAGGGATAAGGGATAGGACGAGGATCTATCAGGAAGGCTAGTGTTGGCTGAAAATCAAACACGTGAAAGGGGGGGAAAACGGTTGAGTATAGGTTAAAGGTGTGTCGAAAATTTGAGGGCATCTCTTTTGTTTTCTTTCTTTATCTTTTCTCTTCCAAAAGCCAAAAATCACCACCTCCCTCACCTTTTGTTTCTTTTTCTTTGAAACTTCCTTTTAGCCTAATCTTCTAATCCCCATTGTTATTCTTCTCCCATGCACTAAAAGCCGAAACTCCTCATTCAATTCTTCTAAAAGCCGAAAAATACATCAACCTTCTCTCGTTCATCTTTTCTAGGATTTTCTTAAAAGCCGAAATCCCTAGATCTCATCTCCTGTGATTGTCGAAATCCTTCTGTGGTGTCTGATTGTGCCGAATCTTGAAGAAAACGAAAGGTAAGTGTCGATTCGCGAGATTTCAATCTTTTTCTGGCTTTTAGAGATCTTAGCCGAATGGCTATATGGTTAACTAATCGGGTGTTTTCTCTCATTTGCGGCATTTCGGGATTTGAAGGGGATTCAATTGCTTAGATTTCTAAGCCAGAGTTTAGTAGCACTCGAATCGTGTTGTTTTTGGGATTTCAAGGTAAGGAGATCTGTTAATTTAAACGTATAATTCGGGTAAAACACTAACCCTTGGCCGAATATAGGAGAGGCTTTATCTTCGCGTTCTTTCAGCTTTTGTGCAAAATTGTAGACAGAAGGCAGTAGATCCGATTAACGAGGGTATCATCATAGAGGGTAGTCCTACGTATTAATAAGGTGTGCAACTTCTCACACCATTTAGATTATTTGTTAGTATGTGTGAATAAACATGTTTATATGCTGTTAAATGCAAAAATCCCGGTATAACGGTTGAAAACCCGAGGAGGGTAAAGGCGAATCACCAGGTTAGTGATTTCTGTCATTCATAAGTGAATGTTTCTGTTGAGATGATATGTTTTATATGTATGCCGATTTCTATGATTGCATGGGGATGGGTGATTGATGAAAGGGGAAGTGTTCTGTTGTAGTGGCTTTTTCCATGATCTATTGTAGTGGCTTTTGCCATGATCTGTTGTAGTGGCTTTTGCCATGATCTGTTGTAGTGGCTATTGCCATGATCTAACGATGAGTAGCTATCTACAGCATGACTGCCATCGATAGTGTGTAACGGTGTGGGTTGATTATAGAAATCCCCAATGGTGTGATTGGCAGGTAAGGGTGGTGTGTAGCGGATGGAAACTTAGGATTGGGTTGAGCTTTGCATATTTTCTGTTATATTATACTTTGTTATCTGTTCTGTGGGGCTAAGGCCCAATTTGATGGTGCACGAGGGTTACACACTGAGTCTCGTGACTCACCCTATTATTTAACATTTTTCAGGTAACACTTAGCGCATCGAACCGGGCTGGAGAGGAGCGCAAGGTGGCCATGCATGAGTTCATTTTGGATACTGCAAAAGACATTATTCAGTTCATTTATATTTAATATTTTTAATTAGTTTGGTTTATGATTTATTGTAATAAGGCAACCGACTATTATCTTTCTTTTACGTTTTCTTCTACCTTTTCAGGATTTTGGACATCTAAAATTTTATGTAAATTTAAACTAAGGCATGTACTGAAATGATAACAATCAAAGGAAAATTTTAGGTTTTAACTCATAAAGGCATTTACATGAAAATTTATATCTTCTACAACCTATCCAAATTATTAAGTTTTCCGGTTTACATGTTTACACTCGATGATTGTCTTCCAAAAGTGTGACATGTTTTACTAAATCTTTTTAGTGACATGCCAGATCCGGTCGTAGTGTTTGGGCCGAGTTTAGGGTGTTATAAATTGGTACCAGAGCCCGGTTCAAAACTCAGCTTTGGGGTTTAGGCTCAAAATGTTTTCTAAAGATAGGTTTTCGGAAACATTCATGTTTATAATTAACACAGGCGAATTTTCTCGGCATGGCACCTGTGTCTCCGGCCCAAGTCCGCCAGGTAGAATACTCACTATGTGTTATATATGTATGTGGGCTTGATGGGCTTTAAGGGACGTAGACTAGTTAGATTAGAACTTGATGGACTCTAGGCTTAGCTTAAACAACTTCTTAAATCTCATAAGACTTAAGTCAACTAAAAATACCCGTGAACGAGCCGCAAGATTAGGGTGTGGCAACAGGCATACGCATGTCTAGGATTGGATCCGGAAGAGCCTGGTACTTAAGCAGTCCTAGTGACTGACCTCCTCTTCGCTGGAATCCTACCTGGTGCGTAGTGACTGTTCACCCTAGCCACGAGGATTTGTTGACGGGCCAAAATCTATACCTAAAACTCGAATGGGACCAGCCATCCTAGTTTTGTAAAATTACCACAACGCCCCTAATTTGGAAAAAAATTTACCAAAACACTCTTGATTTGGAAAAAATTCAAAACGCCCTTGATTTGGAAAATTATCTAAATTTGTGAACTTACCGAAATACCCCTGATTTAAAAAAATTATTACCAAAATACCTCTGCTTCACAAAATTACCAAAATACCCTTACTTTGAAAAATTACCAAGATATCCATGATTTGTAAATATACCCCAGGTTTACAGAAATACCTCGATTTGCAAAGTCAACGAAAATTTTCCTAAAAAAAACGTACAACACACCACAACAATCAAAAACCACAAACACCAAAATACCACTACTTCTTTTAGAATCAAATCCTCCAAATTACCCCTGTTTTGTAAAAATATAACTTTATCTCAAAAATTCCCAAAAATACTTTATTTTGTCAAATCACAAAAATACCCTGTAGCATAAAATTATGAAAATACCCCTGGGTAGAGAAATTGTAATATCCTGGGTTAGGGGCTATTTTGTTATTGCATTGTCGCATGTGCTTGGTCTGCAATATTGTTTATTTTATTGTTTGGGGCTTAGTTGTAAGCTTATTGTAAGCCGGAGTGGTAGGGAAAATTTTGGTTTTAAGTATCATGTGAAAGGAGCTGAAGGAGCTGGAGCTTATAGACATTAATTGGTGAATTCTAGCACAAGAGTTGAGCTAGTAAAGTGGCAAAGCATGCGCCACTTGGGGCTTGTGTTTGGCGTCACTTGCAGGGGAAGGAGGTCCTGTGTTCAAGCTGCAGAATGCTCACTTTTTGCTTCTATTTTGACGACTTGGAGGAGGAGAAATTGTAGGCAGTTCAAACTCTGCCTTAGACCAAGTCAACCCACTTGAATGATGGGTGGAGAGAGAATTTAGGAGGGAGACTAGTTCAAACTGGTTTGAATGTGTGGCTTGGAGTAATTGTTGGTAGTGGCCGAATGTTGGGGAGTTTGTGGAGAGAGTGGCCGGTTTTGGTAAGTGGGGAGGGGTGGTAGCCGAAATTCACTTAGGCACTTTTGTGCATTTTCGGTCACTTTGTGTCAAGCCAAATTCCTCTCTTTTGTCAATAGTAGCCGAAATTCCAATTGAATTCTTTTTCATTTTCTCTCTTGAAACCGAAAGTACAAGCAACCTTTGCCGAATTTGCTTTGTTCTTCCTAGTTCTCTTGGGTAGCCGAATGCACTCTTGCATTTCTTTTTCTTTTTTCACTTGCATAAGTCGAAACTAGTATTCTCTTTTTCTCATATTTTTATTTCTTCTCTTTTGAAACACTTGTGCCGAAATCACATTGCTTCTTAGCCGAATTCTCCATTTATTTCTCCTCATTTCTTCTAGAGCCGAATTTTTCTTCAACTTTTGACCGATTTCTCTTCTTCTCTTGAATCACATTTCTTTTGCTTTATTTTTAGATTATAGCCGAATCCCTCCCTGGTGTTGCCAAAATTTCTCTTCTTTCATTAATTGCATCTTGACCGAATAGTTGTGTGGTGTAGACCTCTTCTAGTTTGGTTTTCATTTGAGTTCAGAAGAAGGTAAGTGCTTGGCCGAATGGCCATTTCTCCCCTCCCTTGTTCTTTATCGTTTTGGTTTGGTTAACAGCCTATTTTGGGTTCGGTTGGAAGGAGTTAATCTTTTGTTAATCATTACGTTATAGGGCCTTTGGATTTTGGAAGCAAGCAAGAGAAGTCTTCTTTCTCTGTTAATCGTTGGTAAGTGGTGGCAAGAGTTGATGTTATCAAGTCTATTCTCTTAGTTCTCGTTTAGTCAAACTTACAAGAGATTAATATTTCTTCTTAATAGGGTGTGCCGTTTGCATTAAGAGGAACCATTGTTGGTTCGGGTTTGGTAGGAAACCAAATCAAGTGTAAGGTAAGGGTTAAGCGTTAACCCTCTTAATTTATTTGGTTTTGGCCGAATGGTATAAGTGACTAATCTATGTTTGGCCGATTATAGGAGCAAGGTATTCGAGGGTCTTAAATCGATTCGTTGTGTTTAAAGCTTGTGTTTGAACAGGTGTGTAAACTAACACACTCTTTGCTTAGTAATATGCTTAATAACCTGATTGTTTAGTAAAGCCAATACAGTATGATTGACTGGAATGATACCTTAAGAGGTATGAGCACGGATACGGGTAAGTCTGTTTCACTACGAGTGCTGTTGTTGATATATATATTGATATCATGATTTATGATGTATGTGCTATGAACATGTTATCATGGTTTGCGTGATTCGCATACTTTACATGAGTCGGTATGACAAGGTTATGGGTGATGTAAGAGGAAAGGGATTATGATATCCGTGTCTTTGGGACACCAGAGGTTTGGCACCTCCAGTGGTTTGGTACCACAGATTGATTACCGTGACTTTGGGTCACCAGAGGTTTGGCACCTCAGCGTCTCGTCCCAGTGGCTTAGCACCACAGCGGGTTGGCCCCACGGCTGATATTACGGGATTGACGCCAATGATTTGGTATCACACGATGGGTTGGCCCCATCATTGGATTCGTGACTTCAGTCACCAGTGATTTGGTATCACATTGTGTCTTTGGGACACCAGAGGTTTGGCACCTCATATCGTCTCGTCCCAGTGGCTTCGTACCACAGTGGGTTGACCCCACAGTTGAGATACGGGATTGACGCCAGTGATTTGGTATCACACGATGGGTTGGCCCCATCATTGGAATATTCGTGACTTTGGGTCACTAGTGGTTTGGCACCACACTTATGGATATCGTGACTTTGGGTCACCAGTGGTTTGGCACCACCAGTGGTTTGGTACCACACGGGGTAGAAAAGGCGATATGGATGGTTAGGATTGGGTGCATTAATTGTATTGCTTTGCTATGATGTATGTTAACTTGTTGCATTAATCGGGAGGGGGATTTATGCACTGAGTCTTGCGACTCACCTTCTCCCTTATCATTTCAGGTGACACTTAGATCGCGGACATGGAGCCGGGTGGACTCGAGGTGACCATGCCATGAATAAATTCAGATTTGCACTGATTTAAATACTTCGTACTTTATTTCATTTATTTTTATTTGGTTTTGCTGGGATTGTAAATGGCCTTTTAAAATTATGCTTTGGTTATTTATATGCTTAAATGTGATTTCAAATATGCCTTAACAAAGTATTGGATTAGTATTGGATAAAACTTGGAAAGAAAAAGGGTTGTTAAAACTACAAAGCGATATGTTTTAAACTTTACCATCGGGTATCACACTAAAACATTAAAATGAATACACCCAAATGTTTTCCAAACTTGAAATTTTATTCACACTAAGTTTAAAATGTTTCTACGCAAACACAAGGAATTTTTCTTAGATTTCTAAATGTTATAAATTGTTTTACTTGTGGGTTCAACTAAGTTTTCAAAATTTCCGGGTTTTCAAAATACACTATCATTTTTAAAACCATCATGCCCAAGATTTTGACGAGTACAAACTATAACACAGAGTTTTCTATCAAATCTTTAACCGGAAACCAAACCCCTTACACACGTTATTCCCTGTAACATACCAGATTCGGTCTTGGTGTATTGACCAGGTTTGGGGTGTTACAATTGTGGTATCAGAGCTAAGTTCAAAAGCTCGGCTGTGGGCCTGAGGCCCAACATGTTGTTTTAAAATTTTGGTTTTAAGTGTTTTGGTTTAAAATGTATGGTTTGAAAGGTATGGCACCGAGTCTCCGGCACCAGTCCGCCCAGGTAAGTACCCCTTACTATTGCTTGTGATTTTTGGATGAGATTTGATTGGATGACTAGCAATAGTAGATTACCTTAGAAACTGAAACTGATAGGACTGTGTGAACCTGCGAAAACAAAACTTCTTTAATAAACAATATTCGTATGACTTTGCTTTTAAAAGACAGTGGAATAATTACTGATGCATAAAACTTCTAAATCTGATAAGTTGAGACTTTAGTCATGAGCACTCGGGGTGGACGTGGTCGTAATACACGTGGACATGGTCACGGTAGGATGATGTTTACGAACCGCAGAGTGCAGCCGGGGTCGAGAATGAGGTATGCAGCAGTACCACCACCAGCTGGAGGTGGTGAGTTTTAGGATCAGACTGGGGACGACGTAGTGTCACAGGCGATGCTGCGAGTTCTGGAAAGGGTAGCTGAAGTAGGTGGAGGCGCAGGAGCTCGAAAATCTATTTCTGAGCGACTCCGAGCAAACGGGGCCGAATTCTTTCGAGGTGTTTCTAGTGTTGCCCCCAGCACGGCTGAGTATTGGCTGGAGGCAACGGAGCGGATCATGGATGATTTAGACTTGACTGCTAAGGAGAAGCTGAAGGGGATAGTATCACTTCTTCGGGATGAGTCATACCAGTGGTGGCTCACGGTTCGGGACAGTGTTGCAGCAGAGGATCTCACTTGGGACTATTTTAGGGCTGCTTATCGAAAAAGTACATTGGGGCTAGTTACGCCGACGCGCAGCGAAAAGCATTTCTGAGGCTAGTTCAGGGGAGTAAGTCTGTGTCAGAGTATGAGGCAGAATTCTTGAGGCTGAGTCGGTATGCTAGGGGCATTGTGGCTACCGAACACGAGAGGTGTGTTCGATTCGAGGATGGTTTGAGAGATGAATTAAGATTGTTGATTGCTCCACAGCAGGAGTGTGAGTTTGCCGTCCTGGTAGAGAAGGCTAAGGTAGCCGAGGGTGTTAAGGAATCTGTGAGGCAAAACATGGATAGGAACAGGCATAAGAGAAGTTTTGGATCTTCTGGGTCGTCAGGTAACCTTCAGAAAAGGGCTAGGCCGAGTGGGCCGAATCAGTCTGGTAGGCCTGTTGCTGTTAATCAGGGACCGCCTCAGTGTAACCGTTGTGGGAAATCTCATTGGGGGAGGATGCTGGACCGGTGGAAAAGGATGTTTTGAGTGTGGCTCATTGGATCACCGTGTGAGAGGATCGCCCGAGTAAGTTGGCGAGTTTGATTTTCAGTCGAGAGTCGTACTCGATTCCAGAATAATGGACCGCCACCGCAGAGGGGTCATGGTAATGGCAGGGGAGGTAATGGTGTTGGTCGAGGCTGCGGAGCGCCAGGCAGAGGTGCGGGTCATTTTGAGGCACGACAGCCTGGGTTGGTGTATGCAGCGAGACGCCGAGAGGAGGGCGACGCACCGGACGTCATAACCGGTACGTTTTTAATCTTTGGTTCTCCATACACTGCTTTGATTGATGTGGGTTCAATGCATTCATACGTTGCTGGTAGCATAATTGAGACCATGGACTTGGACTCTGAAACTACTTCTAGGCAGATGACAGTAATTAGCCCTCTAGGTCACTCTGTAGTCGTAGATAAGCTATATAGAGATGTACCCCTAGAACTTCAAGGGGTAATGTTTGTGGCTGATCTGATGGAACTGCCATTTGGGGAGTTCGATCTGATTCTTGGGATGGACTGATTGGTTAAATACCAGGCTATGTTGGATTGCGCGGCTAAGCGCATGGTTTTTAAGACTGCTGAGGGTGACGAGGTGGTCTTAATAGGTAATAGAAGCGATTACTTATCCAACGTGGTGTCTGCTCTGAAAGCTGAGAAGATGGTCAGGAAGGGCTGTGAAGCATATGTAGTTCATGTGTATGCCTTGGAGGCTAAGGAGTCTACAGTGGAAAAGGTCCGGACAGTTAAGGAATTTGATGATGCGTTTCCAGAGGAGCTTCCGGGTTTGCCACCGGATCGTGAAGTAGAGTTCGGGATAGATTTGTTACCAAGAACTGCACCAGTGTTAATCGCTCCGTATAGGATGGCGCCAAAGGAGTTAGTGGAATTAAAGGCTCAGATCCAAGAGTTGTTGGACCGAGGCTTTATTAGGCCAAGTGTTTCATCTTGGGGAGCGCCAGTACTCTTTGTCAAGAAGAAAGATGGTACCATGCGGATGTGTATAGATTACCGCCAGTTGAACAAGCTGACGATTAAAAAGAAGTATTTGTTGCCACGGATAGATGACTTGTTTGATCAGCTCAAAGGTGCTTCGGTATTCTCAAAGATTGATTTGAGGTCTGGGTATCACCAATTGAAGGTGAAGGAGGCGGATATCCACAAGACAGCGTTTCGTACTCGGTATGGGCACTACGAATTTCTGGTGATGCCGTTTGGGTTGACTAATGCGCCGATAGCATTCATGGATATGATGAATAGGGTGTTCCAGCAGTTTTTGGATCAGTTCGTAGTGGTTTTTATTGACGACATCATGGTGTACTCAAGGTCAGAGGAGGAGCATGATGCACACTTGCGGGTGGTGCTGCAGATTCTAAGGGAAAAGCAGCTTTATGCAAAGTTTAGTAAGTGCGAGTTCTGGCTTAGGGAGGTGACTTTCTTGGGTCATGTAGTGTCGGCTGAGGGGATTAGGGTAGATCCTCGGAAGATTGAGGCGATCTTGGGTGGAAGAAGCGCCTAAGTCGATGAGTCGAGATTTGGAGTTTTCTGGGTATGGCAGGATACTACCGAAGGTTTGTAGAGGGTTTTTCATTGATCGCAGCGCCGATGACTAAGCTATTAAGAAAAGGAGTTCCATTTGTTTGGACTGGGAAACAGCAAGAGAGTTTCGATAAGCTTAAGAAGATTTTGACTGAGGCTCCGGTTTTGATTCAACCTGAGGCAGGGAAGGAATTCACAGTATATTGCGATGCATCACATACAGGCCTGGGTTGTGTGCTGATGCAAGAAGGGAAAGTTGTGGCATATGCTTTTAGGCAGCTGAGGCCACATGAGGTTAATTATCCGACGCACGATCTGGAGTTAGCTGCTGTAGTCTTCGCTTTGAAGATTTGGAGGCACTACTTGTACAGAGAGAGATCGATAGTCTACACGGATCACAAGAGTCTGAAGTACCTTTTGACTCAAAAGGAATTGAATTTGAGGCAGCGTAGATGGATTGAGTTGCTCAAGGATTACGACTGTTCAATTGAGTATCATCCGGGCAAGGCTAACGTAGTGGTAGACGCGTTGAGCCGTAAGGTTGTTTCGGACTTAAGGGCGATGTTTGCCCATTTGAGTTTGTATGACGACGGAAGTATTCTGGCTGAACTACAGGTTAAGCCTACTTGGGTTGAGCAGATCAGGGAGAAACAGTTAGAGGATGAGGTTTTGAGTGTGCGTAGATCTCAGGTGCAGGACAGTGTTTGGAGGGTTACAGGTTGTCCAGTGATGGGGTGCTGTGTTTTCAGGGGAGACCTTGTATGCTAAAGGATAGCGAGTTGCGACAAAAGATTCTTCAGGACGCACATAGCAGCCCATACGCTATGCATCCTGGAGGTAGCAAGATGTATAGGGGTCTAAGAGAGCAGTTTTGGTGGCGAGGTCGAAGAGAGAAGTGAGCGAGTTTGTAGGGAAGTGTCGACATGTCGCAGGTCAAGGTGAACATCGATTATCGTCGTGGTTGCTTCACCGATGAAGATTCCACGATGGAAGTGGGAAAGGATAACCATGGATTTCGTCGGTGGATTACCTCTTACGCCAAGCAAGAAGGACTCAGTTTGGGTAATTGTGGACCGTCTGACTAAATCAGCTCACTTCATTCCAGTGAGGGTTGACTACTCACTTCAAAGGTTGGCGGAAAAGGTGTATGTGTCAGAGATAGTGAGGCTACATGGTGTGCCAGTATCGATCATATCGGATAGGGATCCCAGATTTACGTCAAGGTTCTGGAGAGTGTTGCATCAGAGCTGCAGGCACGCGTTTGGATTTCAAGTGTGACTTTTTCACCCCCGCACTGACGGGCGATCGGAGAGGGTTATCTGAGATCTTAGAGGATATGCTGAGAGGTTGTGTTCTGGATTTCAGAGGTAGTTGGGAGGAGTTTCTGCCATTAGCTGAGTTCGCCTACAACAATAGTTACCAAGCAAGCATCAAGATGGCACCATATGAGGCGTTGTATGGTAGGAAGTGTCGCTCACCTACATGTTGGATGAAGTTGGGTGAACGTCAGTTGTTGGGACCAAAATTGGTTGCAGAAACCGAAGACAAGGTTAAGTTGATTCAGGGTCGATTGAAGGAAGCTTTGGATAGGCAGAAGTCTTATGCCGATATTAAGCGGAGAGATATAGAGTTTGTTGTGGGGGACCAAGTTTTTCTAAAGGTCTCGCCATGGAAGAAAGTGCTAAGGTTTGGTCGGAAAGGCAAGTTAAGTCCGAGGTTCATTGGGCCGTATAAGGTATTGAGATGAGTGGGACCAGTAGCTTACCAGCTTGAGTTGCCAGCAGAGCTAAGTCAGATTCACGACGTATTTCACGTTTCGATGCTTAGACGTTATCGTTCAGATCCATCACACGTCGTAGCAGTAGAGGAAATCGAGGTGAATCCGGATTTGACCATGGAGGAGGAACCTGTGCAGATTCTAGATCGGGATGTGAAGGTTCTGCGTAGGAAGTCGGTGCCTTTGGTAAAAGTGCTATGGCGAAATCATGGCATGGAAGAAGCTACGTGGGAACCAGAGGATATGATGAGACAGCAATACCCTCAACTCTTTTGACCAGGTAATTTCGAGGCCGAAATTATTTTTAAGGGGGGTAGAACTGTAATATCCTGGGTTAGGGGCTATTTTGTTATTGCATTGTCACATGTGCTTGGTCTGCAATATTGTTTATTTTATTGTTTGGGGCTTAGTTGTAAGCTTATGGTAAGCTGGAGTGGTAGGGAAAATTTTGGTTTTAAGTATCATGTGAAAGGAGCTGAAGGAGCTGGGCCTTATAGACATTAATTGGTGAATTCTAGCACAAGAGTTGAGCTAGTAAAGTGGCAAAGCATGCGTCACTTGGGGCTTGTGTTTGGCGTCACTTGCAGGCGAAGGAGGTCCTGTGTTCAAGCTGCAGAATGCTCACTTTTTGCTTCTATTTTGACGGCTTGGAGGAGGAGAAGTTGTAGGTAGTTCAAACTCTGCCTTAGATCAAGTCAACCCACTTGAATGATGGGTGGAGAGTGAATTTAGGAGGGAGACTAGTTCAAACTAGTTTGAATGTGTGGCTTGGAGTAATTGTTGGTAGTGGCCGAATGTTGGGGAGTTTGTGGAGAGAGTGGCCGGTTTTGGTAAGTGGGGAAGGGTGGTAGCCGAAATTCACTTAGGCACTTTTGTGCATTTTCGATCACTTTGTGTCAAGCCAAATTCCTCTCTTTTGTCAATAGTAGCCGAAATTCCAATTGAATTCTTTTTCATTTTCTTTCTTGAAACCGAAAGTACAAGCAACCTTTGCCGAATTTGCTTTGTTCTTCCTAGTTCTCTTGGGTAGCCGAATGCACTCTTGCATTTCTTTTTCTTTTTTCACTTGCATAAACCGAAACTAGTATTCTCTTTTTCTCATATTTTTATTTCTTCTCTTTTGAAACACTTGTGCCGAAATCACATTGCTTCTTAGCCGAATTCTCCATTTATTTCTCCTCATTTCTTCTAAAGCCGAATTTTTCTTCAACTTTTGACCGATTTCTCTTCTTCTCTTGAATCACATTTCTTTTGCTTTATTTTTAGATTATAGCCGAATCCCTCCCTGGTGTTGCCGAAATTTCTCTTCTTTCATTAGTTGCATCTTGATCGAATAGTTGTGTGGTGTAGACCTCTTCTAGTTCGGTTTTCATTTGAGTTCAGAAGAAGGTAAGTGCTTGGCCGAATGGCCATTTCTCCCCTCCCTTGTTCTTTATCGTTTTGGTTTGGTTAAGAGCCAATTTTGGGTTTGGTTGGAAGGAGTTAATCTTTTGTTAATCATTACGTTATAGGGCCTTTGGATTTTGGAAGCAAGCAAGAGAAGTCTTCTTTCTCTGTTAATCGTTGGTAAGTGGTGGCAAGAGTTAATGTTATCAAGTCTATTCTCTTAGTTCTCGTTTAGTCAAACTTACAAGCGATTAATATTTTTTCTTAATAGGGTGTGCCGCTTGCTTTAAGAGGAACCATTGTTGGTTCGAGTTTGGTAGGAAACCAAATCAAGTGTAAGGTAAGGGTTAAGCGTTAACCCTCTTAATTTATTTGGTTTTGGCCGAATGGTATAAGTGACTAATCTATGTTTGGCTGATTATAGGAGCAAGGTATTCAAGGGTCTTAAATCGATTCGTTGTGTTTAAAGCTTGTGTTTGAACAGGTGTGTAAACTAACACACTCTTTGCTTAGTAATATGCTTAATAACCTGATTGTTTAATAAAGCCAATACAGTATGATTGACTGGAAAGATACCTTAAGAGGTATGAGCACGGATACGGGTAAGTCCGTTTCACTACGAGTGTTGTTGTTGATATATATATATTGATATCATGATTTATGATGTATGTGCTATGAGCATGTTAGCATGGTTTGCGTGATTCGCATACTTTACATGAGTCGGTATGACATGGTTATGGGTGATGTGAGAGGAGGGGGATTATGATATCCGTGTCTTTGGGACACCAGAGGTTTGGCACCTCCAGTGGTTTGGTACCACAGATTAATTACCGTGACTTTGGGTCACCAGAGGTTTGGCACCTCCAGTGGTTTGGTACCACAGATTGATTACCGTGACTTTGGGTCACCAGAGGTTTGGCACCTCGGTGCGGCTCATCGGTGGCTTAGCGGCCTGGTGGGTTGGCCCCACGGCTGATATTACAGGATTGACGCCAGTGATTTGGTATCACACGATGGGTTGGCCCCATCATTGGATTCGTGACTTCGGTCACCAGTGATTTGGTATCACATTGTGTCTTTGGGACACCAGAGGTTTGGCACCTCATAGCGTCTCGTCCCAGTGGCTTCGTACCACAGTAGGTTGGCCCCAAAGTTGAGATCGGGATTGACGCCCGGTGATTTGGTATCACACGATGGGTTGGCCCTATCATTGGAATATTCGTGACTTTGGGTCACCAGTGGTTTGGCACCACACTTATGGATATCGTGACTTTGGGTCACCAGTGGTTTGGTACCACACGGGGTAGAAAAGGCGATATGGATGGTTAGGATTGGGTGCATTAATTGTATTGCTTTGCTATGATGTGTGTTAGCTTGTTGCATTAATCGGGAGGGGATTTATGCACCGAGTCTTGCGACTCACCTTCTCCCTTATCATTTCGGTGACACTTAGATCGCGGACATGGAGCCGGGTGGACTCGAGGTGACCATGCCATGAATAAATTCAGATTTGCACTGATTTAAATACTTGGTACTTTATTTCCTTTATTTTCAGTTGGTTTTGCTGGGATTGTAAATGGACTTTTAAAATTATGCTTTGGTTATTTATATGCTTAAATGTGATTTCAAATATGCCTTAACAAAGTATTGGATTAGTATTGGATAAAACTTGGAAAGAAAAAGGGTTGTTAAAACTACAAAGCGATATGTTTTAAACTTTATCATTGGGTATCACACTAAAACATTAAAATGAATACACCCAAATGTTTTCCAAACTTGAAATTTTATTCACACTAAGTTTAAAATGTTTCTACGCAAACACAAGGAATTTTTCTCAGATTTCTAAATGTTATAAATTGTTTTACTTGTGGGTTCAACTAAGTTTTCAAAATTTCTGGGTTTTCAAAATACACTATCATTTTTAAAACCATCATGCCCAAGATTTTGACGAGTACAAACTATAACCCAGAGTTTTCTATCAAATCTTTAACTAGAAACTAAACCCCTCACACACATTATTCCCCGTAACATACCAGATTCGGTCATGGTGTATTGACCGGGTTTGGGGTGTTACTGAAATTCTGAAAATACACTTAGGGGATGAACGTGAGTTCATGAATGCTTTTTGTATGATTGATGTACGATGATTGATGTATGTGGTTTCTTAAAACTAGGAGATCAACTTGAGACTGGAACTTGTAGGTGTAATTTCGAATTCAAAAGAACTACTCTTAAACTACTGTTCATAAGACTGTTCGTGGTTAATCAGTGGAAGAAAGCTAATAATTCATAAATTTTTAATCAGATAAATGCCAATTGGAAGAATAAGTACAAGGGGTCGAGGACGTCCGCCACGTGGACGCGGTAGGGGTAGGATGATCGTGTCAGAGCCAGTAGGGTCTGGCCACGGTTCAGGAAACGAGATGCCAGATATGCTGGCTGTGGATGGAGAATTTCGGGACCAGGCAGCCGGAGATGATGCGGTATCTTAGGCGATGTTACGAGTCCTCGAAAGAGTTGCTGGGGCAGGCACGGGTGTAGGAGCTCGAGAATTTGTGTCTGAACGACTCTAAGCCAACGGAGTGGAGATGTTTAGGGGTGTTTAACCGTAGCCCCTAACACAGCTGAGTATTGGTTAAAAGCGAGTGAGCGCATAATGGATGACCTAGACTTCACGGTAGAGGAGAAGTTGAAAGGGGTCGTGTCTCTCCTTTGAGACGAGGCTTACCAGAGGTGGCTCACGGTAAAGGAGGGTGCTACCGTAGACCGAATTGACTGGGACTTCTTTAAGGAGTCATTTCAGGGAAAGTACGTTGGGGCCAGCTATGTGGATGCACAGAGGAAGGCATTTCTGAACTTGGTATAGGGAAGTAAGTCTGTATCTGAGTACAAGGCAGAGTTTCTGCGGTTGAACCGTTACGCTCGAGGGATTGTGGTGACTGACTATGAGTGTTGGGTACGGTTTGAAGATGGACTAAGGGATGAGCTGAGGGTATTAGTAGCACCGCAGCGGGAAAAGGACTTTGCCGTTCTGGTCGAAAAAGCTAAAATATCTGAGGAGGTGAAGCGGTCTAAGAATCAAAATAATGATAAGGATCGGAATAGGGATAAGAGGAATTTTGGGTCGTCGAGATCATCTGGGAGTTTTCAGAAAAGGCCTAGGTTTGATGTGCCAGCTCATGCTCTGACATCTGTTACTGAGAGTCAGAATCGATCATGTAACTTGTGTGGGAAGGTGCATTATGGGGAGTGTAGAAGAAGAACCGGTGGATGCTTTAGGTGTGGATCCACGGAGCATATGATTAAGGACTGTCCCACGGTGGATCGAGTGCATGTACAACACCGGTGGGCGAGGTTACGATCAAAGTTAGGAGAGGGGTGGACAGCCATCACAGAGGGGCCGTGGTCAAGTCAATGGTGGTAACGGCACAGGTTATGTTCGTGGAGCACCAGGTGGAGGTCCAGGTTGTACTGAGGCGAGGCAGTCAGCTTTGGTCTATACAGCACGTCACCTAGGGGACGAGGACGCTTTAGATGCGAATACCGGTGCGTACTCTATCATAGTACACTAAGTGTTTCTTTTGGCTTTACAATTAGAGTTCGCAGCGAAAGCATAGTGGAGACACTTGGGTAGTATGATTAATAGTTAGTTGGAAATTTCGAGGACGAAATTTCTTTAAGGGGGTAGAACTGTAACATCCTAAATTAATGGGCTTATGTGTTTAATGTGTAGACATGTTTAATAGGTTAGTATGAGAATTAGAGGTGCAAATTGGGCTCGAGAATGGGCCGAGGTTTTGGCTAAATATTTTGTTTAGAGACTATTGGGTTTAAATAAAATATTGAGAGTGAAATAGGCATAGTGGGCTTGTGGCCCAGGAACAAGAGGTGTAGTAGGAGGGAGCTATAGTTGGCGTCAAGGGCAAAGGAGGAGGCCCAAGTTTTGCTACTTGGGGCCCATGTTTTTGGGCCAAATTCGGGTGTACTTATAAGGGGACTAAAGGGGATGGCAACAAGGCTATTATTTAGGGTTTTTAATGTTTAAAATATGTGGATATTAAAGCTGATAAAGGGGGGGGGGAAGAGTTGGAGATAATTAAGCCTATTTTGGATGGGTGTTTTGATAGGGATAAGGGATAGGATGAGGATCTATTAGGAAGGCTAGTGTTGGCCGAAAATCAAACACAGGAGAGGGGGGAAAATGGTTGAGTATAGGTTAAAGGTGTGCCGAAAATTTGAGGGCATCTCTTTTCTTTTCTTTCTTCATCTGTTCTCTTCCAAAAGCCGAAAATCACCACCTCCCTCACCTTTTCTTTCTTTTTCTTTGAAACTTCCTTTTAGCCGAATCTTCTGATCCCTATTTTTATTCTTCTCCCATTCACTAAAAGCCGAAACTCCTCATTCAATTCTTCTAAAAGTCGAAAAACACATCAGCCTTCTCTTGTTCATCTTTTCCGAGATTTTCTTAAAAGCCAATATCCCTAGATCTCATCCCCTGTGATTGTCGAAATCCTTCTGTGGTGTCTGATTGTGCCGAATCTTGAAGAAAACTAAAAGTAAGTGTTGATCCGCGAGATGTCAATCTTTTTTCGACTTTTAGAGATCTTAGCCGAATGGCTATATGGTTAACTAATCGGGTGTTTTCTCTCATTTGTAGCATTCCGGGATTTGAAGGGGATTCAATCGCATAGATTTCTAAGCCAGAGTTTAGTAGCACTCAGATCGTATTGCTTTCGGGATTTCAAGGTAAGGAGATCTGTTAATTTAAACGTATAATTCGAGTAAAACACTAACCCTTGGCCGAATATAGGAGAGGCCTTATCTTCACGTTCTTTCGACTTTAGAGCAAAACTGTAGACAGAAGGTAGTAGATCCGATTAGCGAGGGTATCGTCATAGAGGGTAGTCCTACGCATTAATCAGGTGTGTAACTTCTCACACCATTTAGATTGTTTGTTAGTATGTGTGAATAAACATGTTTATATTCTGTTAAATGCCAAAATCTCGGCATAACGGTTGAAAACCCGAGGAGGGTAAAGGCGAATCCCCAGGTTAGTGATTTCTGTCATTCATAAGTGAATGTTTCTGTTGAGATGATATGTTTTATATGTATGCTGATTTCTATGATTGCATGGGGATGGGTGATTGATGAAAGGGGAAGTGTTCTGTTGTAGTGGCTTTTGCCATGATCTGTTTTTGTGGCTTTTGCCATGATCTATTGTAGTGGCTATTGCCATGATCTGACGATGAGCAACTATCTACAGTGTGACTGCCATCGATGGTGTGTAGCGGTGTTGGTTGATTGTAGAAATCCCCAATGGTGTGATTGGCAGGTAAGGGTGGTGTGTAGCGAATGGAAACCTAGGATTGGGTTGGGCTTTGCATATTTTCTGTTATATTATACTCTGTTATCTGTTTTGTGGGGCTAAGGCCGAATCTGATGGTGCACGAGGGTTGCACACTGAGTCTCGTGACTCACCCCATTATTTAACATTTTTCAGGTAGCACTTAGCGCATCGGATTTTGATATTTTTAATATTTATTCAATTCATTTATATTTAATATTTTTAATTAGTTTGGTTTATGATTTATTGTAATAAGGCAACCGACTATTATCTTTCTTTTACGTCTTCTTCTACCTTTTTGGAATTTTGGACATATAAAATTTTACGTAAATTTAAACTAAGGCATGTACTGAAATGATAACAATCAAAGGAAAATTTTCGGTTTTAATTCATAAAGGCATTTACATGAAAATTTATATCTTCTACAAACTATCCAAATTATTAAGTTTTCCAGTTTACATGTTTACACTCGACGATTGTCTTCCAAAAATGCGACATGTTTTACTAAATATTTTTAGTGACATGCCAGATCCGTTCGTGGTGTTTGGGCCGGGCTTCATTTTTCTTGATCTATAGTCACATATAGATCATTTAATACTCCCATTAACTAAATTGACTCATAACTCGTACTTTGGCAAAATTACTATTTTGCCCCTATACTTTCTAATATTTGCACTTTTGCCCTTAGGCTCGTAAAATAATTTTCATTCAATTTTCTTAAACCTCATGCTTAGCTGAATCATTTTCTCTACTATAGAAATCATCAATTCTTTCTATTTCTAGTAGGTTTGACCAATTTTATAACTATTACAAAATGGTCCATACTACCATTTTTCATGAAATTCATTAAAGAAAAGATGTTTATCAAGCATCAAACCTTCATAAACTTCCATAAAACATCATTTAGCATGCATGGCAATCATGGGTAAATTTTTGAACATGCATCATAGCTTGTTTAATAGCTAGAAATGGCTAATTCATAATACGAGAATTCCAAAAATACGAAGAATATTAAAAACGGGACTAAGATAAACTTACTTGCAAGCTTGAAAAAAATGAAGAGCCCTAGCTATGGTGTCTCCATTTTTTCGGCAGCAACAAGGAAGAAGATGAGTGAATTTTTCTCATCTTTTTCCTATTTTAATTACTAATTAGGCAAATGACCAAAATGCCCTTCCTTTTAAAAATTCCTATTTAACACCATCACAAGGCCAATTTTGTCGAAAATAATATTTTTGGAAAAATTGCTATTTAAGGACTTCTAATTACTATTCTAAAGCTATTTCACACAAAAAGCTTCTAGAAACTCATATTTTGCAACTTTAGCAATTTAGTCCTCTTTGGACCAATCCACTACAATTTAATAAAATTGCTTCATGAAACATTCATACTAGCATGCAAACATGACATAAACTTTGTAAACTCATAATTTCACCTCAGATTCGTGGTCTCGTACCACTATTCTGACTAGACCCTAAATCGGGCTATTACATATTTTATAAAAATTAATTATTTTTAGATAGAAATTTTATCGAAACTGCATGAATTTAAGTTAAAAAGGGCATGAAAATGTATGTAAATTTTCGTGTTTCCACACATCACAAAAGATTATCATTACCTAATACCAAACACATACAATAAACAAATCCAATATGACCAACATCATAAAATACCTATAAAAAAATAGCCATACTTTATTTCAACATCGTTAAAGTTACCAAATCAAAACAATGCTTAACCAAAAGCACAACCATTTCCATACCAAAATATTATCAACTTGAGGCTTAGCTTACAAAATCACAACCATAAGCTTAGTTAAAATTCAAATAATAAATTAACCATAACCACATCAAATCCTATATAGATGCCACAACCAAAATGTCTCAAAGGCAAAAGCTACTGAAGAGGGTCTGGATAGTGTGAGCGTTAAAGCTGATCCATCTGAAACATTTCCCAAAACATTAACTATAGAGACAAAAAAAAAGTAAGCTTAAACAGCTTAGTAAGTCCATAGCTAAAACCTTAAAATCAGTTTATCTTATTCCGTAAATGATTACTAAAGAGCATTAAGTTTCTAAACCTGACAATCGTTTCAAAAATCACATAATGTCAGTACCAAAGCTTTCAATTAAATGATTTATAAACTACGATAGTTCAAATCAAAACAAATCATTCATTGATATTTAAGTTCAGAACTCTGTCACCAATATCGCATTTATAAAGCCTACATTTCTTATAGATAACTATAAACTTTCCCTTCGTTTCAATATTGTTACAAACAACTTTTAAACACATAATCATTGATTACTCAATTTCATCACTTAAAATCTCCATATTCATCTAAACATATCATCTCCAAATCATTCATGAGTTCACTATCAACTTACCTTAAAAAGAAAATAGATAATCAAGAGGATGAATTTCTAATTCCTGCTATCTGAATGCAAAATCACACCGCACTAATATATAATCATATATAACATAAATGATACTTTTCAAAAGAACTAACCAAATTTTATCAATCATCATATCTCAATGTACTTCTCAACATTTATACATAAGCATTTCATATTTCTATTTATCATATAGTAGCAATTTAAACATTCCATAGAATTGAGCAAGTAAATAAGTTTTAACTTAATTAATACATAGCCCGATGAACTATAGTAACTTGACTCAGATACTTAGGTAACTACACCACATCAAAGGCATCAAAGATGTGTACCAGAGGCACCAAAGTGTAATCCCGTACAAGCGTGCGTTCTTACCCTATTGGCATGTCAATCGTATCCTAATCATTTACTATGTTCAAATGAGCATTTAAATTGAGTTCATCACATTAACAAAATCAGAGGCACTTCCACAATATCTGTATACATACTGTATATTTATTTAATCCATTCTGAGATAATATTATTCATATTTCAAAATCATTTATCAATTTCTGAATAGTACCCTTTTTCTTTATACATAATTATATACAAATCATAATTAAATTCCATTACTAAATATCCAATCACAACTCAATTTAAACAAATAGAAAGCAACATAATTTATAAACAGATAAACTTATTCAATAATTCTATGAACTTACTTAGAATATGCTAACGGTTCACTCGTAGGGACGAATTCGATATTTTCCCTTTTTCCTCGATTATCCTCCATACGAATCAAATCTTGATCTATAATGATTAAATTCAATCTCATTAAATTCAAATACACATCCCAACTCAATTTTATGCATATGACCCTTAAATTTTCATTATCTACACATTTTCCCTAGATTTTTCTATTTCTCACAATTTAGTCCTTAATCCCAAAATTTCAAATTTAACAAAATTTCTCTAATACTAAAGCTTGTCGAATATATTACTTCAAATTCATCATTTAACATCAAGAATAACCAAGATTCATCCATGGAAAATCTAAAATCTTTAACAATTTCAAAAAATGAAGATACGGGTTAGCTGAACCTAGTTACAACGATCTCAAAAACATAAAAATTACGATAAACATGTTTAAAATAGACTTACATGCAAGAATTCTTGATGACCGAACCTTTATCTTTAGCAATGGTATTTTTACTCTTCCATTGTTGGCGTTTTTAACATTTTGGCATATGATAGTATTTTATTTTATTTTTTACTTAAGTTTTATTTTTCTAATTACAACTTTACCCTTTTAATTTATCATGGATTTTAACTAATTCAAAGTCCAAAGTCGTCCATCTACTTTTACTACGGTTTAATTACCATATAGGTCCTCCCTCATTAATAAATAAGTCATCTAATCTTATAATTCAATAATGATTAGATTTTGAATCTTTTACAAATTAGCCTTTTTATTTAATTAACTAATTAAACAATAAATTCTTCGAACCAAATCTTCACATACCTAAATGATAACTCCATAAATATTTAATAAAAATATTTACAAGCTCAGTTTATAGAAACGAGGTCCCGATACCTTATTTTTCAAAACCACTAGTCTTTTGGGACAACCACTTATACTTAACTATTTATTCAATTAGCTAGATTTTTTCCAATCAAAATTCAATATAAATTTTTAGTAAACTCATATAATTTAAATGATAACTAATACGAACTTACTCATCGGATTTGTGGCCCCAAAATCACTATTTCCGGCACCATTGGAAATGAGCTGTTACAACCCAAATTTCAATTAATCTAACTACTAACTCCATAAATATCCCTATTTAATATTTACAGTTCCGGTTTACAAAAATGGGGTCCCAAAACTGTATTTTTTTGGCACCATAACGGATTATTACACTTTGTGAAAGTATGAAGAAGTTTCTTCATACTTCATTTATAATTGTCATATATATATTAATTAAAATAATAAAATATCATCAGCATCATAAATATAATCCAAGGGTCCATATTCTTCTCCTTAATCTTCAAGTAAATCCTATGGTCATGATTCATCCATACACTCAAAGGTATTTTAGTAATTTTCTACAAAACTATCTTTCTTGCAAAATGGCCATTTTGCCCTTAACACTTTTCTATATTTAGATTTTCATCATTAACACCTTTGGAAAAATTACAAAATTTATTCATTAAACTTTTTCATGCTGAACCCTTAATTTCTGGGCATTTACGATTTGGCACCATTACTATTCATTTTTTATGATTTAGTCCTTACATCAAATCATTATCTCACAACATTTTACTTGATGTTACATTTTCTTTATTCAAATCAAATATAATATATTTTTTGAACAAAAAACACATAATGTAATAAATGATAAATTAGAAATAATAATGTTTATCAACCTTGGCCATCTTGCATAGTTACATTTATTCACATGAATGTTTGGCTTATAACAAATTAAAATTTCAGTTTAAGAATAGACGAGAACAAAATTGTAACATAAAAATATTATTAAAATTTATTAATAAGAATTAATATAATTTTATAATAGATCTTCAAAAAAAATCAATAATATTTTTTTCTAAAAATAAATTTATAGTACTTTAAACATTAAAAAAATGAAATACAACATAAACCATAAAATACATCATTTTTTGTCCAACAAAATAAAAGGAAAAAAGATAATTTTGTCATTACCATATTCATCATTCAAAGCAAGTTTAATTTATCATCTCACTTGTCCCAAAATTAGCAAGATATATATATTTTACACAACGTTTACTCCTACCAATAACCCTGATCTTTAAATCAAGAAAAAAATACAATAAGCGCACTCAAACATATGTCCTTCTGATTGTTTCTATAAGTCCACTCGAACCTACGTCTTTCTGATTGTTGCAATAACAACAAAGCAAAGTGAGTTAAGTCTCAATAGACACCAAGACATAATCTCAAATTCAACTCTTCCATGCATTTGGAGATTTAACCCTCAGATTAAGCATAAGTTGTGGATTTAGTATTTATAAATGTTGATGGTTCCTTTCTCTCCCCTCTCATGGGATTACTCCTTATATTTATAAGGCATGGTTCTTTGATGGGATGTGCTAGGTATAACTAGGTGCCATGCATGAGGACACGTTATCCCCTTTAGACTGACACTAATCCTTTAAGGGGTTCCTTAGAGAGGTATCTCATGTGTACAAACAATGAGGTGGCGAGCTAGGAGTGATGAGCTAGCGGAGGTGGCGAGCTAACGGAAGTGGTGAGCTAGTAGAGCTGGCAAGCTAGCAGAGGTGGCAATAAGGAGTGACAAGTTGAAGGACATCCTTCCTGGATCGGGTCAGATTCCAGATCACCTGAGTGAACCAAATTTCTAGTTTTGAGGTATTATTTAACAAATTTGCATATTCCTTTTGGGGTTTAAATATATCGGTTTATGCTAACACCTTTTTACTATTGCCGTAATGATAAATCTCCTGTCCAAGTTCATGATTTTCTTTTTCTTTTAATTCTCCCCTTGTATTCATTTTCCTTTTCTCAACCTACCAAGCCAACATTTGGTTTTCTTCCATATTTCCATGATAAAAGAAAGTTGAAAATTACAATGAAAAACACTTTGTTTAGTAGCAAAGACACACAAACATACACTTCAACCCCAACTTACCTTCTCTCTCTATATATAATTCTTTTAATGTAATACAAAGAACACGATAATGCTTTTACTACAATGAAAGGGGAAAAAAGTCCTTGCACTGTAATACTTTTACTCATATCAGCTTAGCTTAGCCACAACTATAACAAATTAAAAAATTCTTACAATTTTAGATTGTCACGAACCATAAGCAAATAAATTTTAATCAAATCTCATAATGAGACGGTTCAAAGTCTCTACCTTCCTCAAATTTGGGTGAAAACAGAGAAAACCTAAGCACAAAATAAAAGCTAACATCAAAGTCAATCATGGAATGGTAACTGCTTATTTTTCTCATGATGGTGTCAAGATATGCACAAGCATTTGATAATTTCTCATCGACAAAGTAAAAACCCAAGTCGTTAAAATTCGAAGTACTAAGGTTCATGAAGAAACTCCATATAGGAGCAATGCAGAAGTACAATTCTACCTACCCCATTTAGTATGTTGTAAGTAAACGTGACATTTCACGAGTCTAAGGCTTTCAATTTCATGCCAGTAGATTGGATGAAGCATTTGATTTTTGGATCTACAAGTTCAATGTACCTTCCACAACTAATGTTAGAATTAAGTGACCCGAATCCTTATTTAAATAAAATACAATGGTAAAATAAAATAAAAAAAGAATCCCTATAGAACTACACTTCTTTCATTTTATTTTAAATAAGGTTTTTTAAACCTTATTAAACTCCATCTATTTGATATTCATTAGAATAAGGTGTTTGAATCTTACTACACTCCTATTAGAATATGATTTTACAAGCCTATAAATAGACATGGTCTATTCCTCTTGTAATAAATTCGAATTCGACATAGTGAATTTTCTTCTCCTCTACCCGTGGTTTTTTTTTTGAAAGAGTTTTCACGTAAAATACGTGTGTTCTTTAAATTTTTATCTCTATTTTCTTTACAATATATTGTCATTACCGATGTTATATGTTTTCCAAATTGGTATCAGATCTTCTGAGTTTTTTCTCATCTCAATCACGATAATGGCGTCTTTGAAGTAAGAAATTTTGCTGTTGGATCGCAACACCATATTCGTGTTGTAGCAAATAAAGATGCAGGCAGTTCTTGCACAGATAGATTTAGAGGAAGCCCTGCTAGGAGTAGATAATATGCCTTCGACATTGACGGAGGAAGAGAAGAAGCGCAAGGATCAAAAGGCATTAACACAGTTACATTTGCATTTGTCTAACGAAATTTTACAGGATTTGATGAATGAGAAGACTGCCTCTGCATTATGGAAGAGGCTAGAACAAATATGTATGTCGAAAACTCTAACTAGCAAGTTGCATATGAAGCAACATCTTTATGCTCATCGTTTGAAGGAAGGTGCGTCTGTGCACGAACACTTAACAGTGTTTAAAGAAATTCTCTCAAACTTGGAGGCTATGGAGGTTCAGTATGATAAGGAAGATCTAGGGTTGATTTTACTTTGTTTGTTGCCCCAGTCTTATTCAACCTTTAGAGACACAATTTTATATAGCCACGAGTCTCTCACAGTTGATGAGGTTTATGATTCTTTGACCTCGTACGATAAGATAAAGTATCTTGTGCTTAAAACTGACTCTCAGGGAGAGGGTCTCATTATTCGTGGGAGACAAGATCGGAATGCTGATGATGATCGTGGAAGGACACAAGAATGCAATCCTCACAGTAAATATAAGAGTAGATCAAAGTCTTCAAACGGAGGTAAAACTTGTAACTTCTGCAAGAAGAAAGGGCACATTAAATCTGAGTGCTATAAGCTACAAAATAAGATTAAAAGGGAGGCTGCGAATCAAAAGGAAAACAACCAGAAATTTTATGAAGTCGATGTTGTAGAAGACTACAATGATGGTGAACTTCTAGTGGCTTCTGTCAACAATTCTAAAGTGAGCGAGGAGTGGATACTTGATTTGGGTTGCACCTTCCAAATGTGTCCAATCGGGATTAATTTACAAATTACGAAACAGTCTCTGAAGGTGTTGTTTTGATGGGAAATAATGCTTCGTGTAAAACCGCAAGTGCTGGAACAATTAAATTTAAGATGTTTGATGGAGTTGTTAGAATACTTAGTGACGCATTTACATGTTCGTAATTGAAGAGAAACTTAATTTCGTTAAGTACTTTTGATTCAAAAGGGTAAAAATACACAATGAAAGTGGATTTTGAAGATTTCCAAAGGTTCCTCGTTGTGATGAAAGGGCAAAGAAAGAATAACAAGTTATATGGTTTTGCAGGGGTTTTATGGTTATTGGTGATGCAACTGCCGCTTCCTCTTCCTTGTCGATGATGATATTACTAAACTTTGGCATATTCGCCTAGGCATATGAGTAGGAATGGCATGGCGTAATTCAGCAAAAATGACTTCTTGATGGGCAAGGAATTTGCAAACTGAAGTTCTGTGAGCACTAAGTTTTTGGGAAGCAAAAGAGAGTTCAATTCACCAGAGGAATCCATAACATGAATGGAACATTGGAGTATATTCATTTTGATCTGTGGGGGCCATCAAAGAGTGCCTTCGAGAGGTGGAGCTAATTATATGCTAACTTTTATTGATGATTTTTTCCGAAAAGTTTGGGCATTCTTCCAAGTAGAAAAGCGATGTGTTTTCTCAGATTTATGTCTTGGAAAACTATGATTGAAAAATGCAGACGGAAAACAAATAAAATACCTCCGCATAGACAATGGCTTAGATTTTTGTTCGATGAGTTTAATAAACTGCAAGATAGAAGGGATCGTGAGAAACTTGATAGTTCGTCATACTCTACAAAGAAAATGGCATTGCAGTAATCTAATGAACAAAACGATCATGGAGAATGTTCGATGTATGTTGTTAAATGCCAACTTACCAAAGTTGTTTTGGGCCGAACCAGCCTTTACTACATGATTTTTGATCAACCGATCTCCATCCATTGCCATTGAGAAAAAGACTCCACGAGAGGTATGGTCTGGTAATCCTTTTAATTATTCTGATTTAAAGATCTTTGGGTGTCCTGCGTATGCTCATCTTGATATTGGAAAATTGGAACTGAAATTCATTAAATGTCTTTTTCTTGGTTATAAAGCTGGTGTAAAAGGGTATAAGTTATGGTGTCCTGAAAATAGAAAAGTTGTGATTAGCAGAGATGTTGTTTTTGATGAAACTGCTATGCTACCTAACTTATCTCTTAAAGGCTCTTCCAATAAAGAAAATCAAAAGTAGGTGAAGCATCAGATTAATACAGAGTCAACTCCTCAAGCCAGTACAAAAATTGAGAATAGAGTTGCTTCTTCACCACAACACTCTATCACCAAAAATAGAACTAGAAGAGAAATTAAGCCTCCAAAGAAGTATGCCAAGGCTAACCTAGTTACTTATGCTTTAAATGTGGCCAAAGATATAGATGCAAACCAAGAGCCGTCTAATTATTCTTAGGCTAAGAATGTGAAGAATCGTAAAAGTGGATGTTTGCTATGCAATAGGAGATGGAATCACTCCATAAAAATAGAACATGGGATTTTGTGAAACTTTCCAAAGGTGAAAAGGTTGTTCGCTGTAAATGGGTGTTTAAAAAGAAAGAAGGGACTCCAGGAGATGAAGAACCCAGATATAAAGCAAGGCTTATTGCAAAAGGTTACAGTTAAATTTCAAGAGTGGACTTCACAGATGTGTTCTCCCCAGTTGTGAAGCATAGTTCGATTTGAGCTTTGCTTGGTATTATGGCCATGCATGATTTGGAGCTTGAGCAGTTAGATGTAAAAAGTACATTTTTGCATGGAGAACTTAAGGAAGATATTTACATGCAACAACTAGAGGGTTTTACAGTCTCAGAAAAAGAGGAGTATGTTTGCTTGCTGAAAAAGTCCCTTTACGGTTTGAAACAGTCACCAAGACAGTGGTACAAGAGGTTTGATTCCTTTATGACTTCTAATGATTTTGAAAGAAGTAGTTTTGACAGTTGTGTTTATTTTAAGAAAAACATTGATGGTTCTTTTGTGTATCTACTTCTTTATGTTGATGACATGTTGATAGCAGCAAAAGATAAAGGAGAGATAAGAAAGGTCAAAGCCCAACTAAGTGAAGAAATTGAGACGAAAGATTTGGGACTAGCAAAGAAGATACTTGGTATGGAGATTCTCAGAGATAGAAAAGCAAGTAAATTGTACCTAAGTCAGAAGGGATACATTGAGAAAGTTCTTTGCAGGTTCAATATGCAGAGTGCTAAGCCTGTTAGTACTCCTTTAGCAGCACATTCTAGACTTTCATCTACTTTGTCTCCACAATCAAATGATGAGATTGAATACATGTCACGTGTTCCATACTCTAGTGCAGTGGGACCTCTCATGTATGCTATGGTTTGTTCATGTCCAGATTTATCATATGCAGTCAGTGCAGTTAGCAGATACATGGCAAATCTCAGTAAAGAACATTGGAAAGCAGTTCAATGGATTTTAAGATACTTACGAGGTACTGCTGATGTTTGCTTACAGTTTGGAAGAACTAGAGATGGTGTCATTGGGTATGTTGATGTTGATTTTGCTGGAGACCTTGATAGAAGAAGATCTCTCACTGGTTATTTCTTTACAATCGGAGGTTGTGCAATTAGTTGGAAAGCTACTTTTCAAACTACAATCACTTTGTCTACCTCTGAAGCTGAGTACATGGTGATTACTGAGGCTTGTAAAGAAGCTATTTGATTGAAGGGACTCTTTAGTGAGCTCAATGAAGACCTTCAAATCAAGACAAGATTTTGTGTGACAATGAGTGCCATCTTCCTTACAAAAGATCAAATGTTTCATGAGAGAACAAAACATATTGATGTCCTAGATCATTTTGTTCGTGATATTATTGCTCGTGATATATTGTTGTGGGAAAAATTAGTACTCATGAAAATCCCGCAGATATGATGACTAAGCACTTCCTATAACCAAGTTTGAGCATTTCTTTGTAACACCCCAAACCCGGCCTAGATGTTATGGCCGGATCTGACATGTCACATAAGAGAGTTGTTTAAAAGCTATGTGTCCGATAAAAACTTCATATTCTTTTTGAAATTTCGAACCTTGTTGTTTAAGAAATACATATTTACTTTAATGGTTTTCTTGTAAAAACGTTGTTACTATTATTGTCAAAAACTTTGTATATAATAGAAATCAGATTTAGTGAATTGCAGAAATGTGATATTTTGGAAACCGTTATTGTCGTTTTTAAGAAAAAATCTCGAGTCTACTCATTTGTAGTTTGAATATAACTGAAATAAAAGTTTAAAAGATAAATCAAATCCAATGGCCTTATTACAAAATATTAAACCCAAATTCAAGTAATCTTAAAATGTAGCAAAACTAAAATTTACTAAAGTTTTTGAGAAATACTCCAATGTATGGCCACCACAGAGTCCTCCCCAGCTCCAAATCCTCTAACGATGGGGATCACCTGCATGGTTATAGTAGAGGGGTGAGTTACGAGAACTCAGTGTGTAATCCCCTAATTGGTCATTAACTGGGCCCGAACCCATTCAGAAGTAGATTGGGCCGAGGCCCTATAAACATGATAATGCGAACAGAGAATGCAGCCCAAACACAATCCAACCAAACACACCCCGCACTCAACCCTACACACCCGGGATCAAGTCAACGCACCCATTTCCTACACAAAGAATATGGCGCATAAGTCGCTAATCATGTAACTTTGTATGAGCCACCGTAATAATGTAGAATACGCGTGGCATGGCCACTACACAGAATGTGGTGGAGCCACCAAAATAGCACTTCCTCCGATCATCAAACCCAACCCATGCAACATATTATAAATGCAATGCATCATACATACAGAAGTGTAAATAAAGCATATACATGATAACCAACCATTATCAAGGGTATATCTGGCCATTTACCTCCGTGGGTATTTTGGTAATTTTGCATTTAATGGCCTTTTCAAGGCCTACTATCGCCTCGCGCACACAGACCCTTTTGGGTCTCTACGTAACTATTAGGCCTAAACTCTGTTTCAGGCCCAAACGGGCCCACACGCTCGTGTGACCCAGCACACCTGGTTTCGGTCTGAGATTTGTAGATCTTGCAATCGAACAGATCATTTAATAGTTTTCCAACAATTTTGCCCAAGTGTGCCGGATAGTCTATTGGGCCCACTTGGCCCGCTTTCGCTCGACAGGCCCATTACAACCTCGGCTTTCGCGAGAGTGCTCATGAAACTCTCAATGGTCTATCGCCATCATTCATGTCTTGGTTTGCCATTACGAGTGCTCGCACGCTCGTGTATTCTCCTTTGCCGATTTTCCAATTTTTCAGTTTTTAGCCGTTTCACAGAGCAACACATGCAATTATCTAGTTTGGTGTTAGATTACACACCTGTTTCTGGATTACAGATCACGTTACTCTTCGAACCACCTAAGAACAATGATCGGCTATCAGTTAGTCTTCCCATTCGCAAACCCCAAACTTTGAATACTTAATAGAAGAAAAAGGAGAATCCTGGCTTAGCTTACTAACGAATGTTACCCTCCTTCTTCTAAAGAGGGTATTCGGTCCACCTTCTACCAATCTGAGATCCGTGCCCCTGACGAAGAGATTGTATTAAGAATGTTATTCAAGATAAAAATGAGAGAACAAACACCCCTAGTCGGCCATGCCCACCACTTACCAACAAGAAGATGAGATCTCAAGCATGTTGAACCAACAAGATTCGAGTTTGCACTTGGAGGATCTTACTTACCAAAAGAGAACAAATGAGGTTCAAGGTAGAATGAGTGGTTAAGTTGGGCTTAGACAAGGGGTGGGAGTTTTGGCTTAAACAAAGTCAATAGAAGAAAGAACGAAAGAAAATGGAAAAAGAAGAACCATTACCTTAATACTAGGGATGAGCTGAATGGAATGACAAGATTCGGCACCAGCAGCAAAATAGAGGACTCAAGATTCGACTAAGGAGGCTACACCGAGATAAAGAACAAATAGAGAACACCAGCCGAAGTAGTTAGTGAAGGCAACATTTGGCTAATAGAAGAAAGATGCAAGAGTAGGAATTCGGCCAACAAAGAGTAACGGAGAGTGTTTGAACAAATTAAGATGAATAGGAAACGAAACTGTGGTTTTGGCGGAAGGGATTTGCAAAAGAGTATTAACTTGAAAAGCTTAAAGAAAAAGTGTACGAAACATAAGCAAATGCCAAAAAAGAAAATGCTAAGACCCGAAATGAAAAGAAGAGAAAAGAAACAACACAATGGCACACACAAAAGGTTTCGATTTTTGCTTCTCACCCCAAATGTCGAATTTCCTACCCCAAACTAACCCCTATCCGAAATTTTCATCCCCTACACACTCCACATTCGGCCAAACACTCCCCACACCATCACTTCCACGATTTCCTTCCCAATTTCCTCCTACATTTCCTCTCCACCTCCCATTCAAACCATTTGACTAAGTCTCCATCCTCCAAGGTAGAGTTTTATCTCAACTCGCTCTCCTTTCCCGAGAGCAAAAATAATAGCCACCCAAAATGCAAATTTTTATGAGGATTGAACTCTCCTCCTTACTTCCCTTGTAATGCCACACCACTATGCCACTTACTCACTTATGCTAGCAAACATATTTAATTAACCTTAAGTCCAGCTTCTGCTAGCCTTCTCCCTTAAAGAGCCAAAAACCAAAATTTTCCCATGGCTTGGACTCAAACCCGAGCCTCCCTAGGACCCCTGAACTCACTTAAATAACAAGCTTTCTAGCAAGATCCACACATGCATAATGCAAAAATGATGCACCCTAATTTTTGGGATGCTACATTCTTAGACTTGGTTGGTGTTCATTGTTAAATTAAACCCTTAAGGGGTTTTATGGAAGAGGTGGGGAACTTGTTCGTTGAGAGTTTGTGATGAAGAACTTGTTCATTGAGAATTCGTGTCAAGGTGGAGATTGTTAGAATTAAGTGACTCGAATCCTTATTTAAATAAAACACAATGGTAAAATAAAATAAAAGAAGAATCCCTATAGAACTACACTTCTTTTATTTTATTTTAAATAAGGTTTTTTAAACCTTATTAAACTCCATCTATTTGATATTGATTAGAATAAGGTGTTTCAATCTTACTACACTCCTATTAGAATATGATTTTACAAGCCTATAAATAGACATGGTCTATTCCTCTATAATAAATTCGAATTCGACATAATGAATTTTCTTCTCCTCTGCCCGTGGTTTTTCTTCAAAAGGGTTTTCACGTAAAATTTGTGTGTTTTTTAAATTTTTATCTCTCTTTTCTTTGCGATATATTGTCATTACCGATGTTATATTTTTTGCAACTAAGAATCAAAATTATTGGAATAGGTGGTATAATTTGAATGATGGATAACCTTTGGGGAGTAATTTCAGATAACTTACAGGAGCCCAAAGAAGTGATTGAATTTCCCACACAAAACAAGTCATTTTTTATAGTTGACACCATTCATAGTGAATCCTATTTTTGTATATCATTGGAAACAAAGTTGGTCATCGGGAACATTCTTGATGAGATTGGTCTAATTGTAGATAGAATTATTGTGTCCTGCCCTTCGGGTTGAAGAATGCAAGGGTGAGCTACCAATGACTGGTAAACAAAATTTTCAAGGGTCAGATAGGTCATAACGTTGAGGTTTATGTTGATGACATGTTGCTAAGAGATAATAGATTGGAACAACACATTGATGATCTAAAAGAAGTGTTTTATATGTTATGTGTTTATAAAATGAAGTTGAATTCGAAAAAGTAAGGGTTTGGGTGAGATCTGAAATTTTTTTGGGCTTCATGATCTCCAAGAGAGGCAATGAGACAAACGTAAAAAAGATTCCATTGCTTAACGGGCAGAATTGTGGCATTAGGTAGGTTCGTGT
Source organism: Gossypium bickii (assembly GCA_025503065.1). Taxonomy (NCBI): domain Eukaryota; kingdom Viridiplantae; phylum Streptophyta; class Magnoliopsida; order Malvales; family Malvaceae; genus Gossypium; species Gossypium bickii. The sequence goes on from CP106715.1 coordinate 102,235,113, forward strand.
CTAGATTGGCGAACAAGTGCTTACCCTTCTTCAAGGTATTGAAGGCCTCTTTCAAGTGGACAGAGGTGTCTTAGGTTAGTTTCGATCAGCTCAAGTAGTATTTGTCATCACCACCATTGTTGGTATGGATTATTACCCTTGGAAGGTCATTAAAGCTCAAATATTGGTTGACTTCATAGTGGAATGCTCTTTCGAGAGCCCAACAACAATCATCATAGGTAATATATTTACATAATATGAGTTGGTTCATTTAGCATGAATGCATTGCTAGATAATTTCCTAAATACATGTATGCAAGCTAGCGAAAGTGGCAAGCTAGCGGAGTTGGCGAACTAGTAGAGGTGGTGAGCTAGCGGAGTGTCAAGCTAGAAGAGTTTGCAAGCTAGCTGAAGATTAGCAAATGTGGCAAGTCGGATGAAATCCTCTACCCGATAGGTCGAATTTTAGATTACTTAGGCAAACCAAATTTTGGGTTTTTGAGGTAGTATATAACAATTTGTCCCCACTTTGTTTAAAAAGAGTTATAAAGTGACTCTTCGAGATAGGTTTACACACCTTAATTTGTCCCTGTAATTAAAGGCTTGTTACATAAGTTTTAATTGAAACTTACCAAGTAAACTTTTTGTGTGACAAATGGCGTGTAAACTTTGATTTTTTGAGCAAAGGTCACCGATAATCGATTTGGGTTTTGATATTATTATTTTTTCATAATTTAAAATTGCCATTTAATTTAGCATGTAACATTAGGGATAACAATAAAGGTAGTATGATGAGTACTATAGCAAAATACGCGATCCAGATGGCGTAAATACTGTAGCTATAGTGGAAAATATGGCAAATCGTATATAAAAAAATTAGGCGAGTTGTATAGTAAAACTTTGACTAGTTGTACAAAGAAAAATTCAAGTGAGTTTTGCTTTAAAAATAATGTACTTGGTACTACTGTAAGACTACAAGCTTTATTGTGAAAATATCAGAAATCAGATTGTAAAAAATAGTGCGTAACAATGTTGCAAAATTATCTGTTGATTGCACTATAAAAACTACAAATCGTATTGAAAAACAATGTCAATTTTCCGAGGATTTTGCAACTTTAAAATTGAAATCAACTACATGAGAAAGTTGTGATCTTAAATCGATAAATCGTAAGATTTCGAAATCTTGTAAGTATAAGGTCAAATCATAAATCGGTGAGGTGCAAGATTCAAAAATCTTGTAAGTATAAAGTTGCGATCTTAAATTGGTGAGCCATAAGATTTAGAAAATCTTATACGTATAAGGTGGCGGTCTTAAATTGGCAAACCATTTAATTTGAAAATCTTGTAAGTATACTGCCACGATCTTAAATCGACAAGTTGCAAGATTCAAAAATCTTGTATGTATAAAGTCGTGGTCGTAAATCAGAATTTGCGTGATCCGGAAAATCTTATAAGTATAAGGTTTTGATCTTAAATCGATGAGCTGTAAGATTTGAAAAATTTTGTAAGTATAAGGTCACGATCTTAAATAGAAAACTGTAGGATTTGAAAATCCTATAAGTATAAGGCTACAATTTTAAATTGGCAAGTCGCAAGATTCAAAAAACCTTGTAAGTATAAGATCGCAGCCTTTAAATTGTCGAGACGATAAGGTTGTTATCTTAAATTAGCAAATTGCAAAATTCAGAAAATCCGATAAGTATAAGGTCGCGATCTTAAATCAACGAGCTACAAGACTCGAAAAATCTTGTAAGTAGCGAATTGAGGGAAGAAAAAAATCATTTAGTGAATTGAGGGAAGGAGAAAATCATGCCATTTTCATTATTAACCATTCTACCAACAAATCTACCAAAATAAATGAGAGAGAAACCCCAAAATGATTTTGCTAACTCTCCTCGCTACTTACTAACACTCTTTGCTAACTCATCATTTTACAGTTCACCACTTTGAGTTCTAGACAATAACACATGTGATTACTGTCTACTAAAACTTGGAATTATAATAATAAACATAAACAAGCCTGATGTATTAAATCAAGTTACTGAGACATACCTTCTCGCGGACTCATGTCGGGGTCTTTGAAAGCTTCATGAGAACCAATCGCGAATAGTTCTTATGCTATTTTCCCACTTTGTCCGAAACTCACTGTGGCATACCGTTGCCCACGCAGTATTTGGCTACTCCCTAGCTTGCATATCTTTCCAATGAAAAGACTGAGTTGACCTTTTGATTTCCTTTACTTATACGAACTTGTAAGCTCTTTCATAAAGGTCTACCAGGTTTTGCAATTTGTTACCTATGAACGAATACTAAACATGCTCTCTTAACACCCCCATGATGAAACCATCAATGGCCCATTAATTTTCAAAGTTTTCTGTTTTCAAGATCACCACATGAAAACATTTTGTATACTCTTACAAAGACTCTTATTCCTTTTGCTTTACCAATATTAAGCATAATCATGATTGCTTTGTAAAGTGGAATCTTCCTAGAAATAAGCCTTTGTGGCAAAGACAAATGCAAATCTTTAACATTTCCTTCAAATTATGGAGAAAGCTTTGCACTTCGCAGTATTCAAAGCTTCTTGAACATTCATGTAGTCATTATACTATATCGATGTGGTTGTGGGTCCCTTTTTCCTTTGAAGACCTCTTTTGGCACTTTAAACTCTAAACGCAAGCTCACACTGTAATTTTTAGGGCTAAATGATTGTTAGAACAAAAGACTCAATCCACGCCCTCAATGTCAGGATGTAGCACCTAGATAACTTGGCACAAGGCATCCATTTCCTATTGCCATGGCCTTTCATGTACTCTATTACCCTTATCCTACAAGGGAATGTTGTTATCATAGTGACTAGAATTGTCTGAATGCATCTTTTGCAATCATCTCCTCGTTCTGTTTGAGCTGCTCTTGATGATAAAGTTGTTGGTGTTCGTATTTGATATTAAGGTGTACCATTTGCTTCTTCAAAACTAGTACTGTAACAGCCCAACTTCAGTGAAATCGGAACAGTGGTCTCGGGACCAAAAATCCAAGCCAAAAATAAAATTTATTTTTATTTTATTATATGGACTGTATTATGTAAGAAAAGTCATGTGAAAATTTTGATAAGAAAATTTTACCGATTATGTGCTTAATTACGAGAAAGACCAAATCGCATAAAATGCAAAAGTTGAATTCTAGTAGCTAGAGGGATTAAATAGCTATGGAATTTAAAACTAGAGATCCTTATATGGTAATTAGACCATTAAAGAAAAGTATGTAGATATTTTGGTGACTCATCCATAGAAATTTAGAAAAAAGTGTAAGGACTAAATTGGAAAGTGAAAATATTTAATTAAGCAAAAGATGATGAAAGAGATATCATCTTATTTTCTCATCTTTTTTCGCAAAATAATACATGGAAACCCTATGAGAGAGAGAAGAAACTTTCATGTCCAAATTGGGTAAGTTTCCTTGTCCCATTTTTAGTAATTTTGATATTTTTGAAACCGGGATAGCTTAATCTATCTATTTGGAGGATTAATTTGAAAAGTTATCAAGGTATGAAATTTGGGTCAAGGATGAATATTTGAAGAACTTCTTCAGAACAAATTTATTCTCAAAATTATGAATTTAATATACTTAGGCTCAAAAATAAGAAATTTGATAATTATGCTACTTAAGTATACATATCGTTCAAATTACATCCAACAACTATTATAATAGCAAAATTAGACTAAATGCCTCTTTAACAAAGACATGTTAACCCTTACCAATTTGATTTTTTTTACTCCCTTATTCAAGACTAAGCTGCAATCATTAAGTTTAACTTATGTCTTCATATGTTGATCTTAGCAATTTCTCTCCACTAATGTAAGTAGCATAGAAACTTGAATCAATAGGTCTTTATTAAGGTTGTAACGTGGCTAGGCTATGGGTAGGTAAAAGATAAATTTTGGCTTAAAAACCTTAGACTCAGTGCAAAATCGAACCTTCAGAATTTTTACCTTTGATACACCAACTTATTTTGTAATCGTCATGGCGATCACTGGTCGGGCGCATAAATCTGAGGTCGAGGTCGTTGCTGCCAAGCAATGTGCGATTGAGGCTTCATGCACTTAGGGATTTGGTGCTTTGGGGTTTTGAATGAATAGGAGGAAGTAAGGGTGGAATTTATAGTGGGAAAAGTAGGAATTAAAGTAGAATTTTAGAGAAATTTAATAATTTAAATATTCTAAGTCTAGTCCTACTCAAAGTTAACAACAATTAATAATTAAATATATGTATATGAAATTATTAATTGCTATTAAATTATTAAAACAAGAATCAAATATGATTAAAATTAAACTAATCCTAATTTATGTTGTTGATAAAAATTAATATATAAATTACAAGAGATATAATTATATATTAAAGTTTATCATATTTATATAAATATATATATTAAGTAAAAATATTTATTTTATATGCCTTTAGATATATTTACAAAAAGAGGCCCTAGTTTATATTATTTATAAAAATAGCAACCAAATTTTAAAATAATTCAATTAAGTCCTTAGACTTAATGAAAATTTGAAATTGAGTTGTAATTTAAAACTTGGATCAAAATTTGACCCTTTTATTTAAAAATTAAAAATTTATTTTGTCATTTAGAGAGTAATTTCCGGAGAATTATGTAAAGATCAATTCCTCGTGAAAGATTGGAGGGTCACAAGCGGTCCCGCTTTAAATTCCAATCTCCTAGATGTAATTTATTTAAACATAATACACTAAAATATACCCTAAATAATTTATTAAAAACAAGAAAAATTTAAATATCCGATAAACCGAACAATACTTGATCCCGCTTCAAGTGTTTTTCTCCGTAGTAATGTTTCAAACGGTGAGCATTGACTTGAAAATTACCTCCTTTACCTTAGAGTTCAACAACTCCATGTGGATAGACGCGATGAATCGATATGGACCTGACCAACGTAATTTTAACTTACTTGGGAAGAACTTAAACCGAATTAAATAAAAGACTTGTCGACTGCTTCAAATTCTCTAACTCGAATGTGCTTTTCATGCCATTTCTTAAGTCTTTCTTTGAGTAATTTGGCATTTATGTATGAGAACATTCGAATTCTCTCTAGCTCGTTGAGTTGGAGCGCCCATTTTTCTCTCAATGCTTAAGATCCAAGTTGATTCGCTGAAGAGCCCAAAGTAGCTTTGTGCTCTAACTCCAGAGGTAGATGACAAAGCTTTCCCAAAGACCAACTCAGTAGGTGACATTCCTAAAGGTGTCTTGTATGCTGCTCAGTAAGCCAAAAAGAATCATCTAGTCTTTTGGACCAATCTCGCTTGCTGGGCAAACTACCTTCTCAAGTATGCCTTTGATCTCCTTATTCACCACCTCAAACTTGCCCATTTGTTTGTGGATGGTAAGCTATAAAAACCTTATGTTTCACTCCATGTTTATCTAACAACCATTTTAACCACTTGTTCACCAAATGGTTCCTTCATCGCTGATAATAACTCTTGGGGTTCCAAACCTTAGAACACGTGTTTCGCAAGAACTTCATCACAACCTTAGAATCGCTCATCGATAAGCTTCACTTTCACCCACTTAGACACATAATTCATCGCTACTAATATGTACTGCGGACTAAAATACAGAGGGAAAGGACCAAGAAAGTCAATACCCCAAACATCAAGAATTCTACCTCAATGATATTTGTTCGAGGCATCTCATTTCTATTGGTGACATTTCCAACCCTCTCGACATCGATCACAACTCTTACGTAAGCATATGTGTCCTTGAATATTGTGGCCAAAAGAATCGACTTGTAATACTTTGGCCGCAGACGAAGTAGTACTCAAGTGTCCCCACTGCCGAAAGTGATGCAGTGGTATAAAATCTTCTGTGATTTCATCTTCCGCCACACATCTCCCGATCATCCGATTCGCACACTTTTAAACAAATATGGCTCTTCCTGCAAATAGTACTTGATCATGAAGAAACTTTTCCCTTTGTTGATACGCTTTATCAATCAAAGATCAAACTCCAAGCTAAATAGTTGGCAATATCAAGAAACCAATATGGACATGATTTACCTTCAAGATGTGTTCATCTAAAGTGTCCTCTAATGGCTCCAATATGGACAAGTGATTCACTACTTGGTTTTCTACTCCTTTCGATCTTGAATTTCTAGATCGAACTCTTGAAGTAGAAGTACCCATCTGATTAATCTCGCTTTAAGGCCTCATACAAGAAATATTTAATTGCCAAGTGGTCCGTATAAATAGTCACTTTGGTACCTATAAGATAAGATCGAAACTTGTCAAAAGCGTATACAATAGCAAATAACTCTTTTTATGTTATCAGATAATTCAATTGTGCTCCTCGTTAGATTCTCGACTTGCATTGTAGATGGGGTGAAAACTTTGTTTCTTCCTCGCCCATGACAAACCCAAGTGCGAAGTCACTTGCGCCACACATCAATTCAAATGGCAAATCCTAACTGATGTGAAGATGATGGGTGTCATAATGATCGTGATCGTAGTCTTAAAATTTATAAAAAGAGAATGATCGAACCTAAAAACTAACTCGACAACGATTAAAGGCAAGGGTACCTATCGAACAAAGAGTATAGCTTAGGCAAGACCAGATTATTGAACCCAAAGGAACTAAAAGTACTAATAGTAACTTTCTTTTTATTATTTGGCCTAAATATTAAGTGAAGTTGTTTTATTATAATCTAAAACTAATTGATTACTAAGCTAAAGACACAAAGACAAAAAGGATGAATTGGGAAATAACTTTAGGAAAAACTCACTTGATTAAGATGATACCTCAGAAGAATCCACCTAGACTTCACTTGTTATTAAACCCGAGAGCATATGATGATTTATTCACTTAGTTTGATCCGTAAGACTCCTAACGATATTAAACCCTCTCTCGAGGCGAATAACGCCTAACCCTAGGTTAATTAGTGGAACTCCTGCTCTCTTATAATAACCCCTAGAATAGCAAGAAATCAATCTATAGACTTATATTAGGTTTCACCCTAATCCGGCAAAATCTCGCCACCCTATCTCTAGGCATGCGATCAACTCCGCTTAATTATGCTAGATCTACTCTTAGGTCTGGTCTATTCCTCCTCCACCTAAGCACATCAAATTTGGATTAAGCTTTATGAATTAAGAACAAACTAAGTAATTATCATATAATTTAGAAAATAATAACAAAATCCATCATAGTTTCATCCCCTTGTGTATCTCAAGGGTTTAGTTCATAAGAAATAAAGAAAACATCTCAAGAGAAAAAGACAAAACAAAACATAAGGAATCCCTAAAACTCCTCAAGGAATTGAAGTTGAGATCCGCCATCTTGAGTAGAATTCCGCTTCATGAGATGGATCAACTGGCTATCTTCGAGTGATTCCCACAATTCGACCTTTTGGCTTGGCTCTTGGCCTAGCTAACCGCCCCCCTTCACCGACTCTTATAGTGGTTTACATAGGCTCTTGGAATGGGTTTTTTGCCCCAAAGTATCCAAACCGAATGAAATTGCACTTTGCCACGATAGGGACACGCCATGTCACAAGCCCATGTGAATCGCCTTTGGGCCGTGGTTCGGATTTCTTCAAAGAGGCACCACCTGTAAATCTGGGGTTCGTGCCGTGTTCTAGATGATCAGCAAGGAACGCCATGCAGGCTTTGGTCCAGCCGTGTTGATTTCTCTTGATATGACCAATTTATCTGCTTTGGGCTCGCTTTTATGTTCTTTCATCCTGGTGCTTTCTGGTATAAGACATGAAAAAAAAAAGGATTAAGAGCACCTTTTTATATAAATCGAGGCTTAAATCATCCAAAAGCATATTAAATGTGGAATTAAAATATGCTACTTTTACGGTTTATCAAATACCCCTACACTTAAGCTTTTGCTTGTCCTCAAGCAAAATTCTCAACTTACAATTAAAACAAACTTTCCATAATTCATAATTCCTATTAACAATGTCTTGTCATAATTAATAGATAATTTATACATGGATAATTCAACTCAAAGAGTCCTAAAGATTCAAAACAAGATAAGTCATACATTTGTAGCACTAAAACATAAGCGTTTCCCTTTATCTAAATAATTACCTTTAATTCAAAACCGACAAGGATTGACATCCTCACAAAAGATTTGCTCAAATCACTCAAAAAGTGTTCAATGTTAAAAGTTAAAAGATCACTCATAAGTCGAACCTGAAAAGTTAATCCCATAGGCTTGCCTGAAAATAAAATCTCCACCACTGTAAAATGAGATGACAAACAGATCAAAATGTCTTTAACAGGTTGTAACGTGGCTAGTGTTAAAGGTATGGATGACGACCCTGTGCTAGATGAAGAAATTGGGTAGCGCACTGAGAAGTAGCTAGGAATTATTAAGACACAATTAAAATAAACTAAATATATAATTAAAGAAAAGCAAGCTAAAGGGAAGGAGACTAAGGAGGAAAATAAAAGTAAAAGAAAATACTAATGGACTGAGAAGTCCTTATTAATGGGTATCATTTCTAAGGTTGTGGTTATTGTGGTGGTCATGGTGTGATTCCCTGCCAAACTGTAGAACTCGACACCTAAGAAATTAAATTAAAATAAACTAATTTAAGCATTAAAGAAGTAAAAATAAGGAAATTGAAGCAAAAGAGAAAAGAAAAATAGAAACTAAATGGTCTCAAAGACCCTTGGCTTGTTGTTTGGATGAAGTCACTAGCATGAACTCATGTAGATCGCTCTCCTTTGAGGAGTTTGGTCTTTTACGCTTCTTTATCATGGTTCGGTGTGGCACCAGAGTTTTTAAGATCAAGCTTCTAAAGAAAGGAGAGAGCTTTTGGAAAGAAATGTAAGATGGAAGAAATCAGGGGTGGCGGGAAGGTCGTGGGGTTTAAATAGAATTTTGTGATATGATGCTCTCCCACACCCATGGATTATGGCGTGGTCGATGCACACGCCGCTCTCATGGGTCGTGTGTCTGCGGAGTGTTGTTTTACCATGCTCGCTTCTTAGCCAACCACGCCCGTGTTCGAGAGTCGCAGATGTTGGCACGGCTGGGAGGCACGCGTGTTTTGCCCATGGTTGGCAAGTAAGTAGCTTCGCATGGTCGCGGGCATAGCCGTGCTACGCTGTCGATACCGTGGGGTAGTGGTTGATCTGTGACATCAAAAATTAGTTGGGGTTTGATTTGCACCGCCTCCGCTATGTCAAGATGGGGATTCTCGATGGTCCACATAGCTACTGAAGCACCGCTGCAGTGGTCTTTAATTTCGCACTTTTGCAAGGTTAAATTGTAAAACCAAGAGAAGAAAAGGAAAGAAATCAAAATAATTGTGAAAGTAAATAGAGTTAGTGTTCTGCCGCCTCCCGAGAAGCACTCGCTTATAGTCTTAAGCTAGACTTTACTTGTATTTGAATCGTGAGGTGTAAAAGTTTGAATATCTTCCTTATGCTTTTAGTTCTATTCTCTGATAAAATTTAAGTCGAGGAAGCGCTTACCTTAAAATTTTCGAATGTTGGAGTGCTTACCTCAATTGTTTCGTGGGAAGATGTTGATTACCTTAAAAAGGATTTCTTTGTTTGCCGTGTCCTGAGGAATAGTCATGGTCTACTTTATCCGACAATACCGATCTCTCCGACTTTGACTTGTCTATCTCGTGTAGAGTGGTTTTGATTCTATTTTCGATCCTTAATTTTTCCTTGAAGTTATGCTTTTCCACTGCCTAAGTCTTCTGGCTTGAACTTTGTTCCTCGTGAGTTATTTCTTTGCCGCATCGAATCGAGGATCAGTTCAATCGCGCCCTTTTCGATAGTTTCAAAAGAGAGATTAATCGAATGGTTATCAATGGATTTTTCTTTCTCACCTTGGTCATTCGATGTCCCGGCCGAATCGAGAGCTTGAAGAGCGACTGCCTCATTACCTACACAAAGTATGAGTTCTCTTGTGGCAACATCAATTTTAGTCTGGGCAGCTGATGAGAAAAGGTCTTCCCAAAATTAAGGGGATTGAATTATCCTCATCCATGTATAAAACAACAAAATCCCATGGGAAGACGAATTTATTGATTTTTACAAGAACATCTTCGATAATGCCCTAGGAATTCTAATGGGCTTTATCACCAATTGAATACTTATCCTAGTTTGTTTGGGCTTCCTAGACCTAGTTGTTTAAACAGCTTTTATAAGGCATGACATTTATGCTCGCCCTAAATAAGCTAACACATTATCAATAGTTAAACTACCAATTAAATATGGAATTGTAAACTCCCCGGATCTTTTGCTTTCGCGTAGTCTATTTTGTAGAATTATCGAACACTTTGCGCTGAGTTCCACATGTGGCTATTCGCCTAATTTGCGCTTGTTTGTCAAGATCTGCTCTTTAAAATTTCTCTAGTCCGCATCTAAAAAAGAGCTTCAAGAAGAGGTAAGTTGATATGTAATTTCTTTAAAAGTTTAAGAAACTTACCGAAATGTTCCTCCAATCGCTCTCTTCTTTAATGTCGATAACGAATGCGAGGTTGGTGTTCTTTGATTACCGATTTTGGCTTTTCTTGTGTTACCTCAACTTTACCTTCTTCGACCTCGCTTTGTGAGATGGGTTCGCTTTACTCGCATTTTCCCCGAAATGATATGGCTTGAATTTGCTCATTTGGATTAATCTCGGTGTTACTTGGTAGATGTCCTGCTGGCCGCTCTGATATTAACTTTGCAAGTTGTTCGATCGCATTAGTGACTTCCCCGATCGACTTAGTAACTTTTTCAACCGACGCATTGTTGATCTTTAAGTATTTTCATTTTTTGGAAACGGTTTTCTCGTGGTTTGCTTATAAATTTTGTCAAGATCTCTTCAAGGTTTGGCTTCTTCTTGTGGATATGGTCTGATTTTGGAAGTTTTGAGGAGGTCGTTGTCTTTGATTTCTTGATTTCTTGACCTCCCATGAGAAATTTGGGTGGTTCCTCCAACCTCGAATTGTAAGTATTGCTATAAGGGTTATTATTAGATCTAAAATTATTACCTATATAGTTCATCCTGCTCGCTTACCCTCGGTTGGTAGGGTGGGGACTCAAGATTCGCCAAGGCTTTCACTTGCATCGCGATCGCATTACTTGGTGTACTCGCGAAGAACACAAACCGTCGAGCGCTTTATTCATCATCTCCAATTGTGTTGACAAAGATGGTCACCGTGGTTCATGTTGAAAACTCCTACCGATTTTGCTCTTTCTGCACATTGTAACTTCCCACCGATAGTTATTCAGCGACATCTCTTCGATAAACTCGTAGGCTATTGCGTAAGTTTTATTGTTCGAGTTCCACCTGCGGCCGAAGTCAATTAGTTGTCTCGCTGAAGGATTCACACCGCTGTAAAAGTTTGGACTTAAAGCCACAAGGGTAAACCATGGTGTGGACACCTTCTCAAGAGATCCTTGTATCTTTCCCATGCATTATATAATGTTTCAAATCCATCCGCACAAAAGAAGAGATATCATTTCGTAATTTGGCCATTTTGGCCAAAGGAGAAATATTTCAAGAAAATTTTTCTCAGCATTTGATCCCATGTGGTGATTGACCCTGGTAACGAAGTTTAACCACTATTTGGCTTTATTCTTTAATAAATAGGAAATAACTAAAGACATATGGCATCGCCGTAAATGCCATTTATTTTGAAGGTATCACGTAACTCTAAAAATTAGCTATATGAGTATTTGGATCTTCATCCTCAGAACAATCAAATTGAACAAACTGTTGAATCATTTGTATTGTGTTAGGCTTTAATTCAAAATTGTCAGCCTATAGCAAAGCCTAACAATACTTGATTCTCGCTCCCTCATAAATATGGTCTAGCATAATCAAACATAGCACGTGGAGCATTGTGTTCCCCGACATCATGGGGTTGTGGAATATTTTCGCCCATCCCTTTACTAGATTGATCTGCTTTTTCCTCTCTTTCTGTAGTTTAGAGTCGCTAATTTCTCAAACGATTCCTTCGACTCGTAGCTTCAATATCATCACAATACTAGTGTCCTTTCAGTTCCTTCTAGTCATAAACTAGAGGTATTCAAAAGAAAAAGGAAGAAAGAAAATTTAGCAAAATTAATATTTATCCTAAAAACAAAAATAAATTTTAAAATAACAATAATGGCTAAAGTAATAAAAATAGAGTTTTCTTAATATTTTAGTTCTTCCTCGCAACGATGCCAAAAACTTGATCACGTGATCGTAGTCTTAAAATTTTTAAAAGAGAATGATCGAACCTAGAAACTAACTCGATAACGATTAAAGGCAAGTGTACCTATCGAACAGCTTGTATAGCTTAGGCAAGACCGGATTATCGAACCCAAAGGAACTAAAAGTACTAATACTAACTTTCTTTTATTATTTAGCCTAAATATTAAGTGAAGTTGTTTTAATATAATCTAAAAATAATTGATTACTAAGCTAAAGACATAAAGACAAGAAGGATGAATTGGGAAATAACTTTAGAAAACTCATTGATTAAGACGATACCTCTGAAGAATCCACCTAGACTTCACTTGTTATTAAACCCCGAACCATATGATTTATTCACTTAGTTTGATCCGTAAGACACCCTAATGTATATTAAACCTCTCTCGAGGTGAATAACGCCTAACCCTAGGTTAATTAGTGGAACTCTTGTTCTCTTATAATAACCCCCCTAGAATAGCAAAGAATCGATCTATGGACTCCCATATTAGGTTTCACCCTAATCCGCAAAATCTCGCCACCCTATCTCTAGTGCAATACGATCAACTCGCTAATTATCAGAGATCTACTCTTAGGCAGTGGTCTATTCCTCCTCCACCTAAGCACATCAAATTTGGATTAAGCTTTGCATAATTAAGAACAAACTAAGTAATTATCATATAATTTAGAAAATAATAACAAAATCCATCATAGGTTTCATCCCCTTCTGTATCCAAGGGTTTAGTTCATAACAGATAAAGAAAATCTCAAGAGAAAAGATAAAACAAAACATAAGAAATCCATAAAACTCCTCAAGGAATTGAAAGAGAGATCCCTGCCTTGAATAGAATTCCACTTTCTTAAGAAAGATCAACTGGCTATTTTCGAGTGATTCCCACAATTCTAAACTTTTCGACTTGGCTCTGGCCTAGCTTAACCGCCCCTTCACCGACTCTCTGGGGTTTATATAGGCTCTGAATGGCTTTCTTTGCCCCAAAGTATCCAACCGAATGAAATTGCTTTCTTGCCACGACAGGACACTTGAATGTCACATGCCCATGTGAATCATCTTTGGGCCGTGTTCGCATTTCTTTAATGAGGCACGCCGTGTAAATCGGGGTTCGCACTGTGGTTCTAGATGATTGAAAGGCACGCCGTGTGGGCTTTGGTCCAAGCCGTGTCGCTTTTTCTTGATATGGCCCATTTACTCCGCTTTTGGGTCCGCTTTATGTTCTTTTCATCCTCGGTGCTTTCCTCGGTATAAGACATGAAAAGAAAGGATTAAGAGCACTTTTTATATAAATCGAGGCTTAAACCATCCAAAAGCATATTAAATGTGGGATTAAAATATGTTACTTTTACTTGGCTTATCGCAGTAACTAATCGATTCTTCAACTCTTTGAATTCTCTTAAACATTCATCATCAAACTTAAATGTCGTCAGAACACCTCTAACCCGTGATACATCGCCAGATTAGGTTACGATATGCTACTTGTCTAACCACAAGTCAACACACTCATATAAATATTGTTACATTAATTAATGCATAATTAATTCATGATATCATGATCAAACAAGTATTTTCATTCTTTTAATATTAAATCGTTAACAAACCTACCACAAATAATATCATTAACATCATATAAAATCTAATTTCATTCAAATAGCAAAACACTATTCATTTGGTCATTTTGAATACTATAGTCGAGTATGTATGTTTACCCATATTCAATTTATACCAATCAAATAACTATATTTATTCAATCATATGCGCACTCCTAACTAGATGTTCACAACAATAATTTAACCTTCAAACCTCATGTCCGAATACATATAAACATCTAATGAAAAATATAAATTCCAAACTAAATCAATGCCATGGCCGAATATTTACAAGTGAGTATACTTCATTTGACCATTAATATATCACATTCAATAATCACATACATAAAGTATGACCTAATCCTCTCATGACTTATAAGATACCAAGGTCACCGATAGTACGATTAACTTTGACGATGATCCCCAAGCTCGAGCTTAGACTTCAAAATCTATAAAATAGTCAAATGAACACACACAAGAAGTTTTTTAACATAGCTTTACTAAGTTATAAGCAATGGTAAATTATACAATTAAAAATTTTACTATTAAATCAATCTAACATGACCATAAACGAACTTATAACCAGAAATATACATCGAATAACACCATTCTAAAGAATTATCATACTTAGAAGTCTCAAAACCGAATATTCATGGGTTCCTCTTTATATTTCATTTGATACTAAGCATAATTATTTCATCTTGATACATACTCAAAGTCTAATAATCACATTTCATTTCTTAAATTTCTTAAACAAGAATAACTTACCTCATTAGCACCAATTAATACAACCATCATGAATCACTTATTTATTTATTTCGCCTCGCTTATCACAATTCACTCGTTGATTTCCTTGGAGGATCCGTAAACCTACACCCTTAGTGCAAATCATGTAACGTATCACACACTTAGTGCCGCTACTTTGATAGAGTGCACACATAGTTCCAATTTCTTGTAAAGTATCGCACACTTAGTGCCATTACATCATATTCGCATAATTTAGTGCCAAATGACCGATTTCAGACACTTAGTGCTCTATAGTTTAAGTTCGCACACATAGTGCTCATTAACCCGATCTCTCCTTTTTTTATATAGATATATATAGTCACATTTTATACATATGAACATGCATATATACACATGTTCGAACCAACCCATTATTCCTATGAATTATCATCACATTCGACTACATACCAATAAATATGTATAGTCACATATTTAGATACAACCATCACCTATTACAAATTCCACATTTAACTACTTCTCAATCTATAAGTACTCATTCAACTCAAATACATCAAAGCTCATATATAAATCAACCTTACATCTTGGCTAGCACATAACTTATCCAATGTCACATTCGCCTTTTAAGTAATTTTATATATTTCCTTCATTTAACATATACACCTTAATATAGATTAAAAATTGAATTCAACCCAATTACTTAAAAAAACTTACCTCAAAAAATACATGTGATTAGGTTTCCTGCTTATTCGCTCAACTTTTGCTTTTCCTCAATCCAATCCCAAATGTTTTTGTTCTTGATCTAAATACTTCAAATTAATCTCATTCAATTATATTTTCATTCAATTTGATCCAAAAACAAAAATTATACAAATTACCATTTTACTCCCTAACATTTACAGCTTTTTACAATTTAGTCCCTATTGCACAAAACACAAAATACATAAAATTTGAGCATACCCCTTTAGGGCCAAATGGTATTCATGTCCATACAAGTCCATACAATTCATTTATTACACATTTTGACTCTCTTCAATTTAAAATTTTTACAATTTAGTCCTAATTACTCAAAATCATCAAAATTTTTCAATATAAAACATGTTAATCTAAAACATATCTTTAATATATAGTCATCAACCATCACAAAACACAAGTATTCCTCAATGGACTAACACCAAACATGCATCAAAATCAGAAATTTAACATGGATCTGATAGTATTCAAGCAACGATCTCAAAAACGTAAAATTATCAAAACCAAACTCAATTACATACCTTAATCAAGCATGCAAGGGCCGAATATTCGAGAGCTTAAGTTCTTTCTTTTATTCTTTAGTTTCTGGCCAAAATAAGAAAAATAAAAGATGAACATGCCACTTTTTCTTTTATGTTTTTATTTTATTAAGTTTATAATATAATACATATATTAATATAAACTTAACTTATAAAAACAAATACAAAAATGAATTATAAAAGCATTGTGTCATCCACTAACATGATAATTGGTTAATTTACAACCTAAGTCCACACATATAAAAGAAGACAAATCAATAAAACCACTCAATTAAATAAAAGACTACTTTTTATCACTTATGCAATTTAACCCTTTTCTTTAAATTAAACACACAAACGAGCAAATTAATCTATGGAAATTTTACACATACTCACTCATAAATCATAGACACCAAATATAATATAAAAATATTTTATTGACTCGCATTTTTGGCCCAAAACCACTGCTCCAATTAGGGTCAAAATGGGGTTGTTACAATCTCCCCTTTAAGGGATTTTCATCCTCAAAATTTTACCGATGAATAAATGTGGTAGCGTTTTTTCATTGAATCTTCAAGTTTCAAGTTGTTTTTTAACCCTGCTTATGCCACATAACTTTAACCAATGAGATTTTCTTATTACGTAACTCTTTCAATTCACGTACAAAATGCGAATCGTTTTTTCTCATAAGTCAAGTCAGCCAATCTCAATCAACGACGCTAATCACACGAGGAGGATCTGATCAGACGCTCAAGAATCGATACATGAAAACATTGTGAATCTTTCTAACTCGATGGCAACATCAGTCAGTACGCTAATTTACCGATATGCTCAATAACCTTGTACGCCCAATAAATCTGACTCACCTTTCCTTTACGACCAAATCTAAGTATCCTCTTCTACGAGACTTTAAAAATACTCAACTACCCACCGAACTTCTCTATATCTTTATCGCTTTCAAATTGCTGTGATGATATCCGAACACGATCTAACGCTGTTTTCAAACTTTCTTGGATCACTTTTACTGCTCGCCTCTTTGATTAAATCAACCCCTAGTATCTTGATTTCACTTAGCTCGGTCCAATATAAAGGTGTACTGCATTTACGACCGCATAAAGCTTCGTAAGGTGCCATTTTGATACTCGATTGAAAGTTGTTATTGTACATAAATTCAATCAAAGGCAAGAATCATTCCCATGTACCCTCAAACTCAAGAACACAACATCTCAACATATCCTCGAGCATTTGAATAACACGCCTCAGATTGACCATCCGATTGAGGTGAAAAGCAAAGATCAAGTGCAATTTAGTACACAGAGCATGCTGCGCTTTCTTTCCAAAACACATGTAAACTCTCGGATCTCTATCCAAAAAAATAGAAGTAGGTATTCCAGTGCAATCGCATAACTGCAAATGTACAATTCAACTAACTTGTCGTTTGCGAGAAATCTCAGACGCCTTCCAAATAAAATGGGCCAATTTCATTAATCTATCAACAATAACCTGTGATTGATTCTTTCTGCTTGGTGTCAATCGTAATACGATATAAAATCCATCGTTACTTCGATCCCACCTACATCTGTGCATCATAATCATGCCAAAGTAATCCCGATGTTACCTCGTGCTCGCTTTTACTTGTTGACATATCAAACATTTTGACACAAAGTCCTCAAAACATCTCGCTTCATACCATGCCACCAAGAATGCCGCTCAAGTCGTTATAAATCTTCATACTACCCGTGTGGATTGACAATCTACTATTATGAGCTTAATTACAAATCATTTGAATCAACTCAAGATTCTTAGGCACACATATTCGCTTTTTTGAATCAGATGCATCCTCAAAGATCTAACCCAAACTCAATTAGTACTGAACGACAATGACTCCTTTTTGCTAATAAGTCATTATCAACCTTTTGAGCTTCACAAATCATTGAATGAACAATAGTCTCTCACTTTGATTCTCGCAATAATCGCACCATCATCAATCATAACTATATCCGTGATTCATCGCATGTAGAGCAAATAGTGATTTTCGCTTAGTGCATCCGCAACCACATTAGCTTTCCTCTGTGTGATAATCAATCACAAGCTCATAATCTTTAACGCTTCCAACCATCGCCATCGTCGTCAGAATCGTAGTTTTAAAATTTATAAAGAATGTGATCGAACTTGAAAACTAACTCGACAACGACAAAGGCAAGTGTACCTATTGAACAAGAGTATAGCTTAGGCAAGACCTGATATCAAACCCAAAGGAACTAAGAGTACTAATACTAACTTCTTTTTATTATTTAGCCTTAAAAATAGAGTGAGGTTGCTTTAAACTATATTGACGAAGACTAAACTGAGGACACAAAGACAAAAAAAGACTAATAGGAAAATAACTTTGAAGGAAAACTCAGGCTGATTATGACGATATTCCTCGTGAAGAATCCACCTAGACTTCACTTGTTATTTAACCCTAAATTATGTGATTTCTTTACTTAGCTTGATCCGTAAGACTCACTAACCTATATTAAACCCTCTCCCAAGGTGAATAACGCCCAACCCTAGGTTAATTAAGGGAACTCTCGCTCGCTTATAATAAGCCCCCAGGATAGCAAAAGAATCGATCAATGGACTCCCATATTAGGTTTCACCTAAACCGGAAAAAATCTCAGAATCCCTATCTCTAGGCGCTCGATCAACTCCGCTTAATTATGTTAGATCTACTTTTTAGGCGTGGTCTATTCCTCCTCCACCTAAGACATTAGATTTGGATTAAGCAACATAATTAAGAACAAACTAAGCACTTATCATATAACTTAAAAATCAAATAAAAAGATTCATCTAGGTTTCATCCCCTTCTGTGTATCTCGAGGGGTTTAGTTCATACCGAATAAACAAAACATCGCAAGAGAAAAGATAAAACAAAACATAAGAAATTCCTAAAACTCCTCAAGGAATTGAAGGAGAATTCCACCTCCTCGAGTATAATTCGCCGCTTGGGATGGATCAACCGGCTACCATGCTTTTCCTAACACCGACCTTCTCGCTTGGCTCTTGCCTAGCTTTCACCCCCTCAAAGCGTGGTACTTGGGGATATATATAGGCTTTGGAATGCGATTCTTTCTCCCTAAGTATCCTTTTTCTTCATGAAATTGCTCTTTCCAAAGTGACAGAGACACACGCCATGGCACACGCCCCGTGTGGATCGAGACCGCATCGTGTTCGGATTTCTAACTTGAGGCACGCCACTCGCGTGTTACTGAGTTGGCGCCGTGTTTCTAGGTATTCGCCGAGGCACGACTGCGTGGACTTTGGGCTGTGCCATGTCAATTTCGTGTTAAGGCCCATTTTGTGTTCTTTTTCATCCTCGTGTGCTTTCTCGTATAAGACATGAAAAGAAAGGATTAAAAGCACCTTTTAAAAAAATCAAGGAATAAATCATCAAAAGCATATTAAATGTGGGATTAAAATATGTTACGACACTTGGCTTTATCACCTGTCTCAAATTCGATCCTTCGAGTCACTAAATATTTTAGACTCTTGTGATCGTAATAGACAAGACATTTTTCATCGAATAGATAGTGATGCCATATTTTCAAAGCAAAACTATGGCAAAACAACTCGAGATCGTAGGTCGAGATAGTTCTTTTCAGGCGGCTTTCAACTGTTCTCGAGGTGTAGGTACAATTTTACCTTTTGCATCAAGACACACCCAATCCATTTAAAGATGCATCAAGATAACGAATTCTTTACCCGATTCTGCTGAATAAGCACTAGAGCTCATAACAAGGTTTTTAATTGATCAAAACTTCTTTGACACCTCTCCGACCACCTAATTTAACGCCTTTTCAGAATAGCTTTGTCATCGGCAACAGAATCATAAAAATCCTTTCACAAAGCATCTATAGTAGTACCCTGCAAGTCCAAGAAAACTCCAAACTTCGTAAACATTTTATGGGTTTTCAATCAAGTATAGCCGAGATTTTACTCTGTCAACCTAAATGCTTGATGTTGAAACAATATGCCCAAAGAAACCGACTTATTCAACTAAAACTCACATTTGCTGAATTTTACGATATAACTACTTATCTCCGCAAAAATCAGAACACAAGTCTCCAAAGGTTTAGCATGCCTTGCGTCTATGCGAATAGATCAAAATATCATCCGTGAATACAACCATAAACCGATCCCGAGCATGGTCCGAATACTTGATTCATCAAATCCATAAGAGCAAAGAATGGTGCATTAGTGAGTCCGAACGGCAACACCAAAAACTCGTGAATGGTCGATCTCGTCTCAAAAGCCGCCTTAGGTACATCCGAGTCTCTTACTTGTAGCTGATAAAAAACTCATATCATAGATCTTTCAAAAATACTGGGCCTTTAGCTAATCAAATAAATCATCAATACGCAGGCAACTGGATATTTATTCTTTAGTGGTCACTTTATTGAGTTGTCTGGTGGTCGATGCACATTCTCAAAGTTCCGCCCTCTTCTTCCACAAATAGAACTAGCGCACTCTGTGAGAAAAACTCACCGAGGAACACCTCCCCGATCTATCAATTCTGCAATCGAAGCTTTCAACTCTTTTTAATTCACTTGAAACATGAATCTCAATCATCAAAGTGGAAATTCTTGCACACCCATCAACTAGCACACACCGCCTGTGGGTTCAAACCCGAATCACAAACTCAGAGACTCAACTGTAGAGTCTTCCATCGATACTAATGTTTCATACACATAGGAATGGGTTGAATCTGGATTAATTAGAGCAATTACACTAGTATTAAAGAGAGTGAATACACTGGTGATGACATCCGGAGATGAAGCCTCTCTCGCACGAATGGCATAGGCTCTAGTCGCACACGAAGCTCGATCAAATAGTTGTATCCAAAGTACCTCTCTGAGTGTCGCCTTACCTCTCGCATCATGAGGTGGTTCACCTCTAGCCGCGAAGATCGCTTTCGGCCTTGCACTCGAGCATTGTCTTTTTGAGTCATCCCCGGCAATCCGAATAAAATGATCCCGTGAACCACACATGTAGCAAGCTTGGTTGTTAGATTTACCTCAACATTCACCAAAACGCCGCCTACCACACTATTGACAACTGGCTTATTCTGGTCAAGTATTGTCAACACTAGCAATCGAAGTAGCTCATGAACTCACCGGTGGTCATTCTCAGACAGAGATCCTCTATTAGCTTTGGATCGCTATTGTTATTTTTTAACTTCTTTGATGACTTTTCCGGAAATTTACTCACGATCTCTTTTAAAAATCTCTAGCGCCAAACTCGGCTCCGCTTTTCTTTCCCGAACTCTTCTTGGCTTTACAAGCTCGCTTCAACAAGTACCATAAACTCATTTATTTCAAGTATGCCAACCAAGTAGTTTTGTATCTTCGCTAACTCCTTCTTCAAATCTTCTCGCATACATAGTAGCCTCGTATGAAACACACTCACTCGCGACGGCTAAGTCTCACAAACCTGCGCTCATACTCAGATACGGTCATACGTAATTTTCTGCTTAAGCTCTAGAAATTCCTTTTGTTTCAAATCTATGAATCTGGGTCGATGTATTTTTGCGTAAACTGCTTCAAAAGAAGTCCTAAGTAATTTGTTCTTTCTTTAACAACCGATACGCAGAGTATTCCACCCATAGTAGGCGTAATCCCATATCAAGGATATAGCATACTTGCATACACTCATCGTGTGTGTGAGATAGTTCATCAAAAACACGACCATGTGTTATCGAGCCAAAATTCACTTGCTCAAGATCATCATCATCTTCAAACTATAAACCCTTGAGTCTCGTGGTTTTCTGATTCTATCGCACTGCAGGCTTATTTATTCCCGTGTGATTAATGGTCGGGGTACCACCGTACTACAGTGTAAAAAGTGATTCTGATTCAGTGGATTGTTAAACACCCTGATTGGTCCAGAGATATTGGTTGAACCAATCATTCATTATGCTAAAGAAGGCTTGTTTAGCTTTCATTAGGATTACTTCACACCGGTCGAGATTCATCCTGCCAGCAATTCTCTTGTACGAGCAGCGCCACACACTCGACATCACAGCTATGGCTCGCTAGGGATCGTGATCCATTTACTATACGTAAAGAAGAAAACACATTTCACTATCGGGTCATTCACACTATCACATTATAAATTATGGCATGTATAGCTAGACTCACACACACTATGTTAGTCTAAGAATCTGACTAAACCGTGAGCTCGATACCAATAAAATGTAATAATTTAACTCAGATTCGCTTGCTTGATTAGGTTACGAGGCATTACTGCCCAACCACAAGCCAACACACTCATATAAATATTATTACATTAATTAATGCATAATTAATTCATGATATCACGCATCAAACATGTACTTTCATTTTTTTCCTATTAAAT